>OV121088.1:29620684-32020684 GCA_921293015.1 Phorcus lineatus | reverse complement strand
AGTCCTTACCGGTTCTTGGCATTTCGAATAACAGAGTTCACCTATATGGAAATATAACCGATTGATTGAATGATCCGATTGATTGAATGATCGGGTGTAATTTTCTGTTATGTATGTTCTTATTACTGATATGATGTTTATCATCTAATGACATCGAAATATCATTTACTCAATCATGACTAAATAATGGCAGTTTTATGATAAAGGTAAAAAGACGGTTTCAATGAGTCGAGAGGGAAATCTGATTCAGAGTTCTGAATCTGAGAAGTGTTCACAATTTTGACAAAAACTAAGAAGTGTCAGCTAGTAATATAAACTGTTGAATAATTTTAACATATTTTATTCATAATGAAACGGATTAGGAACATATGAAGGTTAGACAACCGCAGAGTTCATAAGGAAAGAATGATTAATGGATAACGATAATCTCCCTTGTGAAAAATACCACTTTTGCGAATATATGTTAACTTCTTCATTGGATAAATGGGTGCAAACATGTGGGTTTGTACCTCAAAAGATTGTACAAGCAGTGCTATGTTTGCTTTTTCAGAAAATGCAATAAATTTCAGTTGAATACTGGTTTACATCCGCACATGGAATATTGCTTCATTTATCCCTAATGATTATCAAATCCTGTCTGTATGTTTATGGCTTTTCATGGTTTCATCTGTCATTTTTGGAGACTGCTTAGAAACCCGTTATGATTTTTTAAATGACGTGTTTGCCAGCTAGCACCCTCATTTTCAAGTCATAGCAGCCAACTTTTTTTAAAACATTGTAATAAACACTTTAATAGATGCTTTCTTCCTACCTACGGTTGTCGGGGATTAACTATAGAGATGTTCTCAGAGTAGCAGGTTTCATGTAAAACATCCCTTACAATTCAAAATATTAGAGACAACTAAGGCAAATTACAAACTTTAAGCACAAAAGTCATAAACAAACTAACTTTTACCAGAGGCCCAATATACAAAGATTGAATTTATTTAAGCAAAACCTGACACATTTTCTGATAACTTTTTACCCATTAAATATTGTACCTTAATTGCGAACTATAATAGGAAAAGCATGAAAAAAAGGGTATCTATATATCTATATATTTTATTCATGATAGTCATATTTGGCATATCAATATAAGATAAAACTTTAAGTTCGATTATGATTTAGATTGAATAGTGCTAAGCGGGAAACTTAAGTTTTAATATCCCCACGGGCGGTATTCAATAAATATCTAAGATTTGACTTTTTAATTTTTTACTTAGTTAAATCTCACACTTACGTTTTTTATTTGAACTTGGTCAGGTTTACACCTTCGTCCTTGTAAGAATACCACATTAATTTTTTTTGCAACGAGGGTTTTATTCTAAAAATTAAAACAAGATGAACAAATTCCTCGAGTGCATGTTTTTCCCCCAAAACAATGTAAATTTACATACTTGTCTGTTGAACGTTTCCTAAGAAAAGTAAATACAAACATAAAATCCCCTCGAAATTACAAACATTTAATTCCAGTTGATATACTGAATACATACGTTTGTTGTATAAGTAACGTTAGAGCGCATTTATTTAATAACTCTTAAAGGGGCACAGAGTAAGTTGTTTGGGTCAAATATGTCAAATTTCATAAGTGGTTGTATTTGATCGAGAAGTAGTGGTTGTTTCTGAGAATTAGCATCATAATGCTTATGATTTCGGTATAGTGAAAATAAACAGTTTCAAGTCGAGAGTTGTGATCGAAGCCAGCTATTGGCGTGCGTCAATGACTCAGACGTAATTTCAGCTACGTATTTACAGCAGACCCGACGACAAATATAGGCTGGTAATGTTAAATACTAGTAGGCAATTTAACTTTTATCCATGTAAATCGGAGGCAGTTTTTCGACTTCTTTGCATTTATATGTTCGTTTTCCGATTATAACTGAAAACAAAAAAACGTCATAATTTTGCATTTTAAAGATGAAACGTAACAGAAAGGCGATTTGATGTAACTCAAAACATATGGTATTTTTGCTTTTATTTAAGGCACATAAAAATATATCAAACAAACTCTGTGTCCCTTTAAATATTTAATGTTGATGACCGGATTTTAACAGTAAAAATTTCTTAATGTAAAAGGTCATGTTGCCATCGGTATAAGCTTTAACAATAGTGAATAGCAAGTACGTTTTTGATAAAGACATAGGGACTTGTATCGCTTAGAAATTGAGTTTTTCCTTGATTAGTGAAAGTACTTCCTGTACATGTACGTACGCTTCAATTTTATGCAATGATATTTGAATTCATGTATCCTTTTAATGATCGAGGATCACCTTTCGTTGGTGCATGGTATGAATAGTGGCCAAGATTGGTTAACCCTGCATGATATGGTGCAAAATGGCCAGAATTGTTTTAGTGATGTTTAAAGGAGCAGTGGCACGATTTTGTAAAATAAATAAAGTGATCTAACGAAACAAATGTTTCCTATAATTGATTAAAAAACACGGTGATAAAACTAAGGTAACATGGTCAGTTTAGCTATGCGATTCCATTTTCCTATCTCAAATGAGGAAAAAGGTGTTCACGCAAAATGGCCGCCAGTGTTTTTTTACTTGATAAAGTATTGTTTCCTCGACGAGTACGGATGATCGATTTGAGTACTGAGATGTTGGACCCTTAAAAGATAATATACTTGGCTAAAACTAAGGTTTATTTGTGAACATTTGAAGAAATAAATCTTTCAAAAACGTACTACTGCCCCTTTAAATCAAATTGTTGGTATAATTTATCCATCGATGAAACATTCTTAAAGAGCCACTCCGTGATTTTCATAACATATTATTTATCTTTGATACGAATCTAAATGTCATATGTTGTTTTATAAAATCAAAACATCTTGACTTTTCGTGTCCAAAAGACATATATATGACAAATACTGGTTTTCCATGAAAATCTAAAAACAGCTCTGTAATAAAATGCTAGGAAACAGATGGAACATTTTGGTTGGGATCTAAAACTATTACTAATGGTCATGGTAGGTTGCAATAAACAATTGCTGTCACTATTGTACAACCAGGATCCTTGGTCACTTTCCTTATTTACTAGTAAGGTATGGCTATTTACGAATGTCTTTCTAACGCTATTTCTAAGCGATATAAGTCCTTGTAGGTATAGGATCAATCTAACAATGGCACATTTTGATGATCACATGTCTTACAAACAACTTTTAAAGCTTTAAATTGAAAAGATCGTACACTTTGCAACGGTTATTGACTTAATGGTCTCTTAACTTGAATAAAAATAATCATAAGGGTCGAGTTTCGAATCCAATCATGCGCAAAATTACTTACAGTGAAATGCAACATTACGATAATAACAATACAATCATCAACACCTCACAAACAATAATTATCAAATAGTCAAATATCAGATATCAAAGAATTAGAAGATAGCGGATAAATCTGGCCTAGATTAAAATGACAATGTTTGAAGTAGGTCAACCCATTTGTCTATGGAGCTGTCAAGTGAACATAACGTTTACCTAACATAGACAAAAGCCAATTAAACATATAAGCTTATTATTAGATTGTTTTATTGAACAGCCCCTGTGCTAAACACGCTAACGATGCCACACATTCAAACTGTTAACAATCAGATATGTTACAGAGTTAACTCGATATTTGGAAATTTTAGACGGCCACTATCTTAATATGTAAAGAAACAAATCGCACACTCAATCTCAATCTCACCAAAAATAATTCGAACTTATCACGTATACTACGGTGCTTTTCTTGAGTACGGGAATCATTTATCAATAGGAGTTGTATCCTATTTTTGGAAACAACTCATTTAATAACTTCCTTGACGGTTGTTGACGCGTACATGTTATGAACTGAAATGATACAGTACTGAGTAGAGACGCTAGATACTAGTGAAAGGTTTGAACTGTTTTTAATGAGATTGGATCAATCCCAACCCTCTATGGCAGCCATTAAGGAGGACGCGTTGGTAAACTCCCCCTTCCCCTCCTCCCTCCATCTATCAACGGTCCTCTGTACCACATCTATTGTGTACCCCATCTCCATCACTGCCTCTATGTGGGGAGGATGCCTCAAAGCTCTTGGCATCATATTTTCCGTTCCAATATCATCATTGGGACAATCTACATGAATAGAATCTCCATTCCTTGCTAGTCCTTGATGACAGGTGAAGGAATTTGACATTGGGCTAGACACGGAATCAGAGCGAACGAGGGAGTCCGACACTGTGCCATTGTGCGAACCGGAAGTGACAGAAGTTCTAGAATGACCGGGTGATGACGTCATCCTGTTGTCAGAGACACGTAAAGACTGAAATCCCGTGTTAAGTTGTTGTTCAGCTATGGTCGCGATATAGGCACAGGATGGGGACCACTGGCGGTGTGACCGAAATGGGTCGTCTGTTGTGTCCCAATCTTTCAGGGTCAGTCCGCAATAAAAGCAGCGAGCCCGATCAGACGACCCGAGATAAAAGAATCCTGCCAACGCCATATTTCTCGCAGATTGGAGGACACCTTTATGTGGCCATGACACGAAAGATTTAAATCGACTTGTAAATGCAATGAACGGCTCATATTTTGCTTCCCGTTCGTTGTAGCCATTGGGAACACTCCTTGACTGAACGCTCATGTCTAAATATAGTTCACTTCACCTGTGATGTCGATGATCACATTTAATCAATAGCCGAAATAGGCCAATGTTTACGCTTGTTGATATCAAGTGGTCACCAAGTTATGTCCACACACGTGTTCATAGTACACCAGTTGTGTTGTAAAGTAGTATCCCATATCCCTTCACACGCGACAAAACACAAGGCAACACAACACACTCAATATTCAGGTCAGCGAAGCTTTCGAGAACCCGACGCACAACCTACAAACCAGTAACTTCCTGCTAGCACTAGTTGTGACTCTCACGTGATAGCAAACGTGTCACAAAGAGCGTTGACTAGTCATTCACTTTAAGTAACAAATGGCTGATGTGATATATCCGTTTTTGACGAAACTCGGGAAACCAAGTTCTATAAATAGTAACACATAACGCGTCACGCGAGTTCTCAATGTTTGCTTGACTAAGGGAAAATGTCCAAAAGCTTTGCGATGACCTCTGCAGGTAATACGCCTGTAGCCATTATGTCATTATGGCTACTATCCAACATCCACTAATAATAGCTGTATTCTACTTAACTTAATCTGAACAAGTGAATTTACTTGGAGTTACCGGACTGAAAATTATGCTAACCGTTGCAAGAATATTTTTCACTGATAAATTGAAGAATGATCTATATGTCGACATCTATTTATATTCATGTAAATGGTCTTAGCTATATAATAAGACCTAATTTCTTTTCATATTAACGTTGGTAAGTCAATAAAAACTATATTCAAAAACAATTCCCCATGTTTATCGAATAAATTACACCAAGACGCACATCAATTGTTTAAATTTACAGACATGCATTGACCTGTATACATACTGTACACAATAAAGCAAACATACATACCTGTGCATGCAGATATACTATTTTTTTAGTATACATTTACACATGAAAACGTACACACACACTTGCACACAAAGACGCATCAATACATACTAGATCACATAGAAGTGCACATGCACACGCATAATCATACTATTCATGCACACATGTATATGTGTACAACACCTTGAAATAAACATTAATACACAAAAGCACTAATACATTTTATAGCACACATGTTCACACACAATGGCATGTGTACACAATGTAATATACCTACAAACATAGGTTCATACATGTACACACACAATAAAATATACCTACATACACAGGTACATTCACAAGTTGATACATATACTCACATAGATTCATACATGTGTGCACATAATTAAATAGACATACACAGAAACATACGTGTATAAACACATTGAAATAAACATGCACACATAAAATCATACATGTGTACACATACGGAATAAACATACACACCAAAATCATATGCGTTTGCACATAATGAAAAAAACATACACACACACAGATGCATGCATGTGTTCACATAATGAAATAAACATACACAAACAGAAGCATACATATACACACATAGTGTAATAAACATACACACACTGATTCGTACATGCGTGCACATAATGAAATAAACACACACACAGAATCATACATGTGTGCAAATAATGAAATAAACATACACACAGAATCATGCATTTGTGCTCACAATGAAGTAAACATACACACAGAATCATACATGTGTGCTCACAATGAAGTAAACATACACAGAGAATCATGGGTTTATGCACATAATGAAATAAACACACACACAGAATCATACATGTGTGCAAATAATGAAATAAACATACACACAGATTTATACATGTGTGCAAATAATGAAATAAACGTACACACAGAATCATACATTTGTGCTCACAATGAAGTAAACATACACACAGAATCATGAATTTGTTTACACAATGAAATAAACATACACACAGAATCATGCATGTGTGCAAATAATGAAATAAACATACACACAGAATCATACATGTGTGCACATAATGAAATAAACATACACACACTGAATAATAGATGTGTGCACAGAATGAAATACACATACACACAGAATAGTACATTTATGCTCACAATGAAATAAACATACACACAGAATCATGAATTTATGCTCACAATGAAATAAACATACACACAGAAGCATGAGTTTATGCTCACAATGAAATAAACATACACACAGAATCATGAATTTATGCTCACAATGAAGTAAACATACACACAGAATCATACATGTGTGCACATAATGAAAATAAACATACACACACTGAATAATAGATGTGTGCACAGAATGAAATAAACATACACACACTGAATAATACATGTGTGCACAAAATGAAATAAACACATACACACACACGCACACACACCCCCCACACACACAGGAGCATACATATACACACATGGTGTAATAAACATACACATACTGATTCATACATGTGTACACATAATGAAATAGACATACACACAGAATTATACATGTGTGCACATTTTGAAAAAAAACACAAATAGACAGAATCATACATGAGTGCACATAACGAAACAAACATACGCCCACAGTTTCATACATGAGTGCACATAATGAAACAAACATACGCCCACAGTTTCAAACATGTGTGCACATAATGAAAATAAACATACGCACACTGAATAATAGATGTGTGCACAAAATGAAATAAACATACACACACTGAATAATACATGTGTGCACAACATGAAATAAACACATACACACACCCACACACACAGGAGCATACATATACACACATGGTGTAATAAACATACACATACTGATTCATACATGTGTACACATAATGAAATAGACATACACACAAAATTATACATGTGTGCACATTTTGAAAAAAAACACAAATAGACAGAATCATACATGAGTGCACATAACGAAACAAACATACGCCCACAGTTTCATACATGAGTGCACATAATGAAACAAACATACGCCCACAGTTTCAAACATGTGTGCACATAATGAAAATAAACATACGCACACTGAATAATAGATGTGTGCACAAAATGAAATAAACATACACACACTGAATAATACATGTGTGCACAACATGAAATAAACACATACACACACCCACACACACAGGAGCATACATATACACACATGGTGTAATAAACATACACATACTGATTCATACATGTGTACACATAATGAAATAGACATACACACAAAATTATACATGTGTGCACATTTTGAAAAAAACACAAACAGACAGAATCATACATGAGTGCACATAACGAAACAAACATACGCCCACAGTTTCATACATGAGTGCACATAATGAAACAAACATACGCCCACAGTTTCAAACATGTGTGCACATAATGAGATAAATATACAGACACAGATTCATACATGTGTGAGCATAATGAGATAATTATACACACACAGATTCCTACATGTGTGGGCATAATGAGATAAATATACACACACAGTTTCACACACACACACATAGAAATATAAAATGCACACAAAGAAGTAAGCATATGCATGTATGATTCTCATAGATGCATACATACACACACAGAAGTATATATTTATACACCCATTGAAATATACTTACACAGATGAGTATACTTACATGCACACGTGGATGCATACATTGATGCATACACACACTGCATGGGTTTTGTTTGGACGTCAATGCAAATAACTTATTCAAAATTGACATCTAATCAACTATTGTTCATGTGTAAATAGCCATTCCTTATCTTAATTTTTATTCGTATTGCCTCTCGTGCAATAATTCGAATTTTGGCATGCTGAATAGACAGAAGGGGCTAAATTTTCGAAATTCCTATTTCCTGAAATTATTATTAATATATTCCATTTCTAATCTCTGAGAAAAAGGTCAGCATAATTAATATGGACTTAGTGCATTGGAACAAACATGACTTATGTTTTAAGCTGTTGATAGATCACTTCGAGTAGATTTTATAACGAAAAATGAAAATGAGCGTTTTCGGAATTTTGACCCCTGGTCACTTTATTGACCTGCTAAAACTGTTATGGTTAAATGTTACGTATGATATACGATTATGCTTAATTACAATGGATCTTCACTTCTATATTGAAAATTCAACTTTACCATGCCAAATGACATGATATTTGAACTAAGATACACAGGTATGTGAATAAACTTTCGGTATGAAGCTGTAGTGTCTACGAATAACAGGAAGAAGATTATGTTAATTTAGGGTCCACTGCTTTTTGAACATTATTCAAAAACAGTACTTTACCTCTCAATAATATCTACACCCTATCAATTTTAGGAATTCTGATAACAAACAAATTTCCGTTATTTTATCTTTCGATCTTGTGTTTGCAAACTCTGGATGAAATAACTCGACATTGGCTAGCGCTGAGGTGTGGACATACAAGCGACAATTGAAAATGCATTTTCCGGCATTTTTACGCTACATATTTACGTAATAGATTTAATAATGCATAAGTGACAAATTATAATAAATGGCATATATCTCTTGAGTTCTATAATGTGTGATAACAGTATGACCTAATATCAAGTAACTCTTGATCTACATTTATTCAGATTATTCTTCCTTCGAAATCTAAGCTAGTTTCACTTTGTTCCTCGAGTGTATGTCTTTGTTTCATTGATCATGAACCCAATCTAATTAAGCAGTTGCTATCAAGTGTAGTTACGACCCCCTATGATTGAAACGAAACCGCAAATATATTGAAGCTGCAAAACACCTGAGCACATGCAAAATCAGTTGGTACCAGGATTGTTTGATTGCAAGAGAAGACTGTCGTTTTGTCTTGTCTGATAAGTGACAGGTTCCTCACTGTGACGTCATTGACCAGAGGTTCTTTGGAACATCTTTTCAGCGTAAGAATTGTAGCCAACCCATCGTCTGCACCAATATGATTTGAGGGCTTATTCACCTCTCAGAAAAATTACCTCAACCCCTGAAAACATCTTTTTTCCTACTTCTGTAACTAGTTTCATCATTGACGTCCATGTCATAACATTCATTTTTGCAGTTGATGAAGAACGAAGACTATTTTATCGATAAACAACTTTTTTATTCTTTAAGTAGTAAGTTGTGTATCCAAAAATATTGTTTTGATTCTTCATTCATCTGGGCTCCAATGCATGTGCATAATATGTGAGTAATCTTCATACATGACCTGAATTGCTTCAACTCACCAAATCTTATATTTTACTTACTGAAAAGAATACGTGAATCTAAATAAGAATCGAAAATGTATAACCATAAATTTTTTTTCACCGTATCACCTTTAAGACTACCGATGAAAGCATCAGAGTTAATGACGTCCAAATGATTGATTTTATTGATTATCCACTGTGAGGGTCTCATTAAATGTGCTTTGCAACGAAAAATTTATTTTGTGACAAAATCATTAAAATTTATTTACTCGTAACATCAAAGATACGTTCGAAAATAACTTTATTCGACGTTCGACGTTCGTTATTTTAGAACTTTTTTTCGACATTATTTCTTTTCTCCGGCGTAATATTTTTTAGTATTGACGACGTTTATAAGAATATTTTTAACTTCACACTACAAACAAGGTGTTCTCCTCTTCTGCCATATGCAAGGTTACAGGGATATTCCGTGAGGTTTTGGAGACACGTATGACAAACTTAAGAATGATATCAAATTAGCGAGACGTACTGACTGATGCTGAGATATATATAATGTTAATGCTTATAGGTTCAGTATAGTGACACTATCAAGGCACAAATGGGTAAAATATCTACAAAATAGTCAAACGTAGTTTTGAAAACGTATGGAATGTAAGAGGAAGATAAAATTCGAGTTTATAGTGTTTGAAGGGTATCTAGTATTCCTGCAAAAGGTACGTGTGTTTCAGCTTCGACATATACATGAGTGTATTGTTCGGTTTAAACTGAAAGCTATCAATTTTCATCCATTTTGCATTTTGGTAAACATGTGAGATTTTTGTAATGATAATCATCATCATTGGTATTTTGACATGTAAGAAAGGCAGATAAAATACCATGAAATTCCCGGAGTGTCTCTTGAAGTCTTACATGAAATTTGAGCTGCAGGCCCGCAAAATATTTTGGACTACATGTGAAAACATGGATGCAATATGTAAAGTACAGCAAAAATAAGTACATGTATGGGTGACCTCCAGATTAGCTGAAACGATTGAGAGTTGGGCCAACACTGATACATGAATTATGATAATTGTTGAGATGGGAACTTTTTAAATTTGCTCGTTTTCAATTGTGCGTCTATTAACTCTCTGTTAACACTTTCACCCTTTAGTAACAAGTATTAAATACGTTTTCGAGCCTGATTTTAGCCATGTAGAGGTTAAATGGTACTGGATTACAGCTGTGAGATTTGGAATGCACAGGGAAAACCATTGATTTGGAAATATATGGTTTGGACAGACAGACAGACAGACATATTATTCAGGAATAAGGTGTCAAGCCAATAATACAAAGTTTCAAAAGAAAGGACTAATGTACATGCTGGTATGTTTATATGCAAGCGATATACTTTCATTCCTAATGCAGCGAACTTCAGCGAGATATTTATTCATTGATTTTAGTATAGAATATTTTCTAATGACATCAGTCGTGAGAAAGTTTCAGATGTCGATGGATAAATCAGGTTATTTAGAAAAACGTCTCGTCTTAGTTACCATTACTTTTGTTGATTGAAATATGGCCTTTCTTGCTTGATATAAGCAAGATTTCGTTTCTATCCTACGTATCTATACATATTTATAATTCAGTTTGTTATCCATTTATAAACCACTTCTCATGGTCACTTTGAGGACCTTTATTGCAAATACCATTATTTTAGTCTTATTGAGTTTTATCTTCATCCCAGTTTGAGCACAAAACTAACATTGATTTTCTTTTGACGTGGCATCGCCAAGGGCCTCCTTTCACAAAGCACTAAGGTTATTTTAGTCTCTAAAGTAACCTTAGTGCAGTGTTAAAGAACGGGAGTTAAGGTTAACCTTAGTAAAGGTTGCTTTGTTAAAGGAGGCCTTGTCAGATACGGACGAGAGGTCATCAGCAAACATGAGAGAAAAAACATCATCAATTTGAAAATATATGAAAATACTCCTCCTGAAGCAAATGATATATAAAATGATAAAAAATCGACTTAGAATACAGTCTTGTCTTGTGCCACCATTGCTCTCAAGATAAGATGACAGTCCAATATCAGTTCTGACACAAGCAACAAGTGATAAATATGTTTATGATATATATCCATCCTATCTCAAGGTAAAACGTAAAGGTCTGGTACTAGAATTAAGCGTCACCGTCTACTTTTTCCCCTTTAACGGGATGGATAAATTTAATTAATTCCCCCTTCACCCTTCAGAATTGTGTAGGGTCCTTACTTCTGTTCTCTAACTGAAGATCCTACCGGAGGGAGGGGAGAGGACTGTTTAGAATTCTGTTTAACTTTTTTACGTTTCATTTGCTGCAGACTTGCACGGATCTGTTATTGCTTTAACACTTCCTTCAACATTTACTTCAGTTTTTGTGTGTAAATCATTATAATGCACATTACAATTACACATAACAGGGGACCAGTTGTCTGTTATTCACTCACCTTTATACATATGACTTTAATGATTATATCTAAATTTATCAAAGGTTTGAATTGAAGTTTCACTAGGAACTCCAATAGAACATTACAAAGGGAAATGGTTTATATACATGATCGAGTTACATACATAGGATATAGAGAGATAAAGGATATTTTCACTACAGAATGCACTTTGGAAAATAAAAAAGAGAATTATTTCTAAGAAATAAGTTTACATCTGATATTAATTCGATCGTTTTCTATGTCAGGAGAACGTCTCCAATCTTTACAACACGACATTTCATACCAAAAGTAACTTGAATGATTTAACTGTCGACACCCAGAAAAATAATCAAAGCATCGTTAAGTATGAGGTTCGATCCAAAACTGAAATCATTAGTCGATTTAATTTTCAGGAGGTAACGTGAATAAATTAGAGTTACCTCCCTTTAGCAAGCTGTCAAGATGGCTAACTCCGAAGATGACAACAAGACTTTTTGTGCACATCTTGTGCCGATTTAATGTTTTGTCTTCCGTTTAGTAACGATGATGTAAGGCCACATGTACTTAATTATCCGAAAATGTCGGATTATGACCACAAAGAGCTGGTTACCAAATATGAGCTCCTTGCGAACGATGTAAGTATGGTCCCGGCACGAACGAACAAATATTATTGTCCAGTTTTCGATCAGGTCAATAAATTTGAGAACGTGAATGAAGATAATATAATTCATCTTTTTTTAATCAATTCATTGCCAATAAGTATTTTAATTGCTTGCATCTCAAAATGAATGCCTAATGTGCCTTACATGAAGGATGAATAAATATTTATAATATAATAAGGTAATATTGAATGAGATCAATCCTTTTTGTTTTTTATTTTGAAATCAAATGTTTTTGATAATGAATTATGCATAATGCATGTATTTTTTTAAAAGTAAACCTAATAATTGTCTTTTCTAATCATTTGAAGTTAATCATAAATTTAAGCTAAAACGGACCAGGTATGAGCTTTGCTTAGCTTAATCTAAAGCTAATGTTCCATCCCAAGGCCTGTGTTTATTCATTACCTGTTTTTGGTTGGGCATTTTCATTTTTATTTCTGGCCGTATCTTACGAGATATTACATCACCAAGCAAGCTATTATAAATAGCTGGAGGCTGGTAGATATGGTTTCAGTAGAATTTTCAAGGTGAAAAAAAGTAATGATTGTGAAAACATGTAAACTTAATTTTTAAACAGTATTTACCAATGCTGAATGTTTATTTCATTTTCAAAATCTTATTGCTCAGTCATGTCATGTCAGTCATATTTGAAATACATCTGCTAATTAAGTTAACTCTTGTCCCATCAAAGACTGAGATATTGATTCAGTCCTGTAATATTGAGCAAAAGGACATATACATGTTACTTGAAATGTGAAGATTTTATGTGTTTTATTTTCTAATTTTTGAAACAATAGTAACCTTATTGACGGCCATCTAAGGACCTGCATTTGGATTGCTTGAAATTATATGCATTAAGCCAATGAAAGAAAGAGGTCAGTCTGGAGTCAAAGGTGAACCTAACAGCTTGAGTAATGGGGCTTTCTGAGTAACCTTGTACAGCAACATTAGATCTTATTTCAATGAGGTTGATTTGACAAGAACTGAATGTCAGTAAACCAAGTCTTCCATGATTGATTCAATATTTGTTCCCTATCTAATGAAGATCAGACTTTGACATGCCCATGCCTTTTGAAAAAAAAGTTAGACAAGTGACGTTAAAGAGCCACTCCGTGAGTTGTTGGAGTCAAATATGCTAAACTTAATCAATGGTGTCATTTGATCGCGAAGTATCGACTGTTAACAAAAAGAACCATTTTAAAGCTTGTTGGTTTTTTGACAGTGACAATATGAAGGTAAATGTCGCAATTGTGATCGAAAACCGGACTGTGACGTGCGTCAAATAGTCAAACGAAATTTTGGAGACTTATTTAAAACAGCCAAGAGGGCAGTTAGGAGTTGATAGTGTTTGTTAGGTTAGATAAGCTGTTGCTACAGTCAGTGCTGTTGCTTGACTCGGAGGGTATGGGTTTGAGTCCAACAAGGGTCTTCTCCTGTAACTTACGTGTATGTGCATGTATGAAATATGATGACTTGATGATTGACTTAATGACACTTTATTAGTTAAAGCCAATGCTTGCAAGTTTCATTGCAATGCTTAATGTTGCGTGCTTTCTCCTTTCAATGATATGAATTTTCATCACTTACGTTCACTGCTCTGGATTTCCTATCAATGCCTATAAAAATAGCTTTAACATAATGTTTTGAATCATCTGTAAGAAAACTCCATTTTCCATAATCAAAACTGTCAGTCTTAGTCTATGTTTCAAAATATCTGCAATCAGTTGTGATATGCCTGGAGGTTGACTAAAAAATTCAAATCTGAGTAGTCATTCTTGATTTTTCTTATATTTTTATTTATAATGGTGAAATATGTCATTAATCGGTGAAAATAAAATCCATATTTTCACTGTGTGAAATAACAATGCGATTCTACTCACTGAAATAACGCTACGATAATAGGACGTCATCTGTGAGGGCAAGAAACAATTGAGTACTCATGAGACGGTTGCGATAGCGAATTGATCTTGCTACTACATATATAGAGTTAAGGCATCTGAATAGATTATTTGAAATTTCTCCATGTACATCTCATCGAGTGAACTAGAAATTTATGTTTTCACGAGAGTCGCAGCCAGATGGGTATATATAATTTTCTACTTTACGAGATGAGATGTACATGGTATTCGATAAGAAATGTCTAATGTTCTATTCATGATGTTTCTTTAAATGTTGTCGTAAATGGCCTTAACTCTATAAATGTAGTAGCAAGTCAAATATCCTCCATAAATTTCACCCTTTAGATAGAGATATCAAACACAGCCTGTCTTTTATATGTCTAAGTAAGAGTATTTTTAACTTTTGTTGATGTCAGTAGATATCTTATATTATTGATTGCTAAAACATCAATTGCAAAGCTTATCTTCTGATTTTTACTGATTTGCTCAATTAGACATGCTTAAAAGGCACCAGAAGTAAAATAAATTCTCTCCTGTTAACAATCAATCAACTATCAACATTGGCTAAACTTAAAGATAAGGCACTTGGTACAAAAACCTGCTGTAGGTTTGTGACTTATCAGCAAACAGACTCTTTAACACCTTAATTGGGATTTTAAATCAATGTCTTTTATACTGAGTCATTTTAAATACCTTGAAAAAAATATCTTAAACATTGATTATGGCAGTGGTAACTGCATGAGAATGATACTGTCCAAAAGAGATTAATTTACTAATTTCGATTGAAAAAGAGAAAAAAATAACCAGTTTACCAACTTATGATGATAAATTGCCTCCGATCTCTGACAGTTTTAAGGGATAAATTTGATATCATGAAATCAATTTAATCTCTTCAGTTTCACCCAGTGATCTTCATTTACAAACTGATTATTATCAAATTAATCCTTGACTTGGAACAGCTGTCCCATACATTTACCTGTTTAATCAATATAGTTGCATGTCTTGTCTGTCAAAACAAAATAGTCAATTTTGTAAATTAATGAAAGGGACAGTCCTATCAAGGTATTTTTTGTGGAATTCAAGTGGACATTCCAGTTTATACAAGAATGTTATTAGTACATGATTATAACAGCAAAGTTGAAAGTTGTTACTGGGGGTAACATTTTGGTTGATTCAGATTTGACAACTAGATAAATGAGAGCGCACACTTGGTAAGAAAAAACAAGAATGAGGAGTGAAGTCATTCATGAGCGCTACGAGTAGAAAAAGCCTTGTTACAGCACTACAAAATATTATTGATTAGTCTTTTCATAAATATGTTGTTAATGTGTGGATATTCTTTCCATAAATTAGTTTATTCTTATAATGTTGTAAAATTTGTAAAAGTACAGGGTCTTTTTCATGTCATTTCCCACAAAACAAGATGGAAAACTGGATACCAATATGTCAGGCTCTTTAAATAAGTTTATGTTGGTAATCTTAATTCTTTGCCATCAGGTATAGTTAAAATGTTACAATAAATAGCTAGCCTGCCTATGTGAAGGAAAAAGTTGAGAATTTTGAATTGTAAACTAACCTTGGTGATGTTTATTTCAACCTGAATTAACTTATATTTAAATATTACCAGTTGCTATTAGTAATATTTCAGTGTCCAATCAAGAACCAACAAATCTAAAGGGGAATTGTCACTCCTTCATACGAAAAAGGAGAATTTTTGAAAATAAGATTTAATTTTGTTTTCCAAAGTACTAGATTATAGTGATTAAAGTTCCACGTCCTTTTCTTTCATTAGGAGGGATCAGATTATTTTCATCATGACATTCATAGATTGTATTCAATCCATAAACATGGACCTCTTAAGGAATTTATTTTCTCAATCTGGAATTTCATTTTAGCAATTTATGATGAAAATAATGACATTATGAACACATACCAAGGACATCACTCTCATTCATCATTCCAGCGGCAGGAAACCTTGTGATATCCAATAAACTCTCGCAGATTTATGAAACACGACCTTCGGATGCTGCCTGAAATCTGTGACATACACCTAGATGATGAGAGCTAGGCAAACTTATAAACAGGAGAACAGCTTGTACATGTTTACTACTTGAAGTAATTCACAATTCTCATTCAATATATTGACGGCCATTTTGTCCCTTGTGATAAGAAGAGGCAAAGACAGATGTTCCGTTGAGTGATCTCTGAAGGAAAGATACATGTATAAAAGTCAGAGTGCATTTTTGAAATACCATAGAGACTGATACTTACATGGGCTGTCGACAAATCAAGGCTTTGGATAAAAAGCTGTTACTTTAAGCCTCTGTCTGAAAATCGAAATCCATGCGTCTTCATTTTTACAGTCAAGGGAGTTTTTTTAATTCGAAAGAATTTGATATCTAAATGGAGATATCAAATGTTTGAATGATGCAAGCAAGATATGGTCAATAATACTGATTATAAGGCCATTTGCAGAAGACAGGAGTTCGGAAGAAATGATTTTAGGCTGTTTGACAGTCATGAAAGGTGTTTTTAATTCAAAGAAGGACATTGGTATTCAAACAGACAGTTGACAAGGATGCAGGCAATAGATTGTCAATAATGCTGAATACAACACCGTTTGCAGAGGACGGGTTTAGGAGGAAAGAATTTATTTGAGGCTTTTTTTACCACGTACGTGTTCTGATATCCTAGAAGCATGGTATCTAATCAAAGGAGAGGTGTCTGAAGATTGGAAAATTGAGATATATGATATCACACCTCCTCATTGCAAAAAGTGTATTGTGAGGATTTGAAAGACTCAGTTGTTGACAGTTGAATGTGTTTGACATGACATGGAATGATGAGACTACCAGTTATGAATGCTGTTTTTATTACAAACTGAGATTCTTGTTGTCTACTTTGCTAACAAAGGGAAAAGTACCCTAGCAGAATCCAAAGATGATCTGATTTGATGAACCATGGAATTACAAACTTTCATCTGTGAAGAAATCTATTTGCAAATGATAACTAAATCCAGTTTGTTTCATCTTAACCTAATGAAAAGCCTAAGCTAAAGTCTTTAATCCCCTCAACTAAGGGATAGAGATTATCTGTTATTTTTGAAGAGCCTACAGTCTTACATTGTCTTCAAAGTAACATTTCTCAAAAACTTAATCATCTGTGGAACTTTTTTGCTTTACCTTAATCGCTAATCTGAAGAGGATTATCTTTATTGTAGCAATTTCAGTACTGTCATCAGACTTCGGCACTTCTTCTCTTCCTCAAATAATGAATGTGTTTTGAGAATCAAAGTCATTGGACTGGTTGAGTAACCAGTTATTCAGTAGGGGGTGGATGCCACTTTGGCACCTTTAGATCCTCATCTTCAAATAAAGAAGATTCCTTAAATGTGATGGTCTTCCATAGTTGAAGTCTGTGATGAAAGAAGGTGGCCTGTAATTTTTGTTTTTTTGGGCTCAAGTTTCTGATAAAGGACTAAACTGATCAAACGTTTGAAATAGCTGCCTCGCAGTCTACCAGTAGCTGGTTATTCTTTGATCGGACCAGTTGCAACAGAGACCAGAAAACCTGCCTGGCTTGTGTGATCTTTTAGATACAATCTCAATACAATTGTGGGCCTATCTAATTCTTAGTAGGGCTGCTTCATTATTCACAGCAAGAGAGGTTTGCGTGAAAGGACTTTAAAGTATTTAACGGTTAACCTATCTAGATGTTTTCTCAGTTCTCCTTCTTCAAGAAGTCTGATGGTGAAGAAACATTGTTGATGCCAACGGTGGCTGTGGCAGACGGTCACAGTAGAAATGAAGTCCAGAGTGAACTGAAGAAAAGCGAAACAACGAACGGAAATGAAACTCTCTGTGAGGATGTATCCCGTGGAACAGAGAACAGGAGTGGAACATATCCTTGGACTGAGGCACATTATGGGATTGGAACACAGGGCAGAAGTGAGACACACCCTTGGGGTGAAGGTCAAGATGGAAATGACTCCAGAGAGGAGACAACATGGCTGCTGGAGTCTGAACCTATGGAAACATACATTGAGGTAGTAGGATTCATTTTTGGGTGCAGTAGGAGGGCTCAATGTTAAATTATTAAGTCTTTACTGTTAATAAGAAAATAATTAAAATTTACTTTTGCAAAAGCTCCGTTTCTCTGGCATTGATTTCTCTTCAACGTCTTATTTGACAGCTTTGTTGATCACTCCTATGGATTTAAGAATGAAAAGATAGTTTGTTCAAGCTTGCTAGAGGTTCCTTGGCTATCTTCTGTGTTCTCCTGCAGCAACAAGAGACGAAATCCAAGTGTGTTACTTTTGTTTATGAGAGTGCCAGATTTGTCAGTGGACATTAGCAAAAAAAGGCTACTTTACGGTTCCATGGCTGTCTTCTTTATTCCCCTGCATGACCAATGCAGTATACCTGTATTTGTGTTTCCTTACAGTACCAGATCTGTCGTTGGACATTACAGATAAGGAAGCTTGTATTTAGGGATCTCTGAATATCTTCTTTATTCCTCTGTAATATATACTTGTGTTCCTTTGCAGTACCAAATCTGCCGGAGGAAGCTGGAGAGCAAGAACGAGGCTCTGATGATCCTGAAGGGGGAGATGGACGAGTGTCGGAGCGAGCGAGATCAGTTCAAGCTCATGGCCGAGCAGCTCCGGGAGAGGTATCAGACTCTCAAGAAACAACTTGTTGGTGCTGTGAGTGAACTTAACATAAGTATCCATTGATTAACATCAAATGGATGACACCACTCTGGCAACTTGTATGGGCAACTTGATGCGACACAACTTGACTAGGCAATTCAGTTGTTATGTTTCGTGAAATTAAATCTTTAATCATCAGACGAACGTCTAGCAAAGCATTATGATTAAATTGCCTCACCAATATGCCAGATTGTGTTTAATGGTACCGTCCCGTCAATTTTATTATCTACATGTTTACCATCCAGCATCCTTTGGTGGATTCGGATGCCATGCTCTACATAACCCCACTTACCATCACCGTGCAATTTGCCACCCTGACTATACATAAATTGATCTTGTATCCTTTTGTTAACTTTCACTGCAAAATAGAATTATACCAATCTCTTGAGCTCAAATCACAACTAC
This sequence comes from Phorcus lineatus, assembly GCA_921293015.1. Taxonomy (NCBI): domain Eukaryota; kingdom Metazoa; phylum Mollusca; class Gastropoda; order Trochida; family Trochidae; genus Phorcus; species Phorcus lineatus. Next base: position 32,000,840 of record OV121088.1, on the reverse strand, counting down.
CTAAAAGGAGAATAATCCAATATTTGGCAACAACTTAAAATATGAGATTTTATATTCTTTAGAGACCTTCAGATGACAACTCATGAATAAATCAACATTAGTATTTGACAGTAAGATTCATGATTGACATCATTGGATGTTTCTCATCAGGCTCCGTCGTCACTCTCCAACAACCATCTCGACCCGTCTTACTACATGGACATGCAGAACCAGGTGAGATCATAGCGCAAGGTGTCAATATATACCTGGGCCTCCTTTCACAAAGCAACCTTAACTAAGGTTAACCTTAACTCCCGTTCATTAACATTGCACTTACGATCACCTCAGGGCTTTGTGAAAGGCCCAGGTACATATATTGGTGTTGGTGTTTCAAGGAAAAGAGTCACAAGCAAATAAATTTCATTGTAGTGTTCTTCCTAGGGGTTGGTCCTGGGTAATTTTGCCCACCCCTTCTGCTTCATAAGTTTAGAACAGTAGGATACATTTACCATTGCACAGGATCCCGTGTGCTCAGAATAATGTTTCAAAATATGTAGATATTTTATAACTTGTTGAACCCTTATAACTACATAGATTAAAGTGTTGTTGTGTGTCCAGAGCCTCGTAAGTCTGCTGTGTGACACGAAGGAACTAAATAAGTCCCTGCAGTTTGAGGTGGACGATCTGAGACAGAAGCTAGCAGACGCACAGGGAGACATCAAGGTAATGGCGGCCATGACACCTTTGATTGTTGAAAAGTTTCTTTGAATTGCGTTCTTAAGCTTTGGTTAATGAAGAATGTAGACATTTAAATGAATATACAACAACGTGATAATAATGTTACTGTTTGAGAGCCACATGAATCCTTGTAAAAGACATTTTTACACAGTTCATGTTGAAATGTGATTTTTTTTTTTAGAATATGTACCGAGTAAAAATATTTACCATTGTATTTTTAATAATATACATTATTGCAGATTAATTTTTATTTTTTCGTAAAATTGTGTTTTAATCTGTTACTAATAGCAGCAAATGCAAGTTGTACCATAATAGTACACTCAAATTTTATTGTCTTCTTAGTAGATACTTTTTTTTATCCAATTTTGACATTACAATTTGAGAAAAAACATTTGGATATAAAACAGAATGAATTTAAACCGAATTTTTTAAAAATAGGACAATACTTAAGAGAGTCAAATGGAAAATTGTCAAATTTTTTTCTGAATTCCTGTTTGGCCATTCATGTGCCATGTGTAGTTTGTCCCTGAATGAATATAAACACATGTAGAGCCCGAATATATGTAGGAATTTGATCAGCTGGCAGCTGGCACAGATGCTTTCACATCAACAGCTGTCACACATATCTAACATATATCTTTCCATGCTTATTCTGTTGGTATTATGTTTAATCCTTATGTTTAAAAGCGATAATTGATTGACCTTTTGGTTCTTGTAAGTTATAAATAGTACATTGACACGCTTTTGTCATTAGGGTTTTAAAATTGGTAATCAAAATTATTTTCAACCATTATTATCAAAAGCGATTATTGATTGACCTTTTTGTTCTTGTAAGTTATAAATTGAACATTGACACGCTTTTGTCATTAGGGTTTTAAAATTAGTGATTAAAATTATTTTAATCATTATTTTAATAGAAATGATTGATTGCCCTTTTTGTTCTTGTGTGTAATAAATTGTACTTTCACACGCTTTTGTCATTAGGGTTTTAAAATTAGTAATTAAAATTATGTTTAATTATTATTTTTAATAGAAATGATTGATTGTCCTTTTTGTTCTTGTGTGTACTTTCACACGCTTTTGTCACTAGGGTTTTAAAATTAGTAATTTAAATTATGTTTAATTATTATTTTCAATAGCAATTATTGATTGTTCCTTTTTGTTCTTGTAAGTTAATAATTGTACATTGACACGCTTTTGTCATTAGGGTTTTAAAATTAGTAATTAAAATTATTTCAATCATTATTTTAATAGCAATTATTGATTGTCCTTTTTGTTCTTGTAATTTATTAATTGTACATTGACACGCTTTTGTCATGAGGGTTTTAAAATAGTAAACAATGCGATGACAATATTATTGAGAGTTCCAATTCAAATATGATAAGATAATGACGATACAGTCTAGTGGTGTAACCATTCATTGATGGTATCGATGTTTGCATCGTCTTCTATGCCAAACGAGTGCATCGATACAAAACACATATAGACACTACATAAGGATATTAATATACATTGATGTATTGCCATAAAAGACAATATATCGCATTACTATAAACATAATTTGTTTCAAACAAATAATATATAAGCTGAAAAATGTTTTATTCTATTTTAGAGATTAGAGACAAATAGCAATTTTAGTAATATTTCTGATATTTTCTCAGCAATTTCACAGTCACTCTGATTTTGTGATTACCATTCATGTAATATTTTAACTGGTTGGTAGCTAAGAAATAAGAACTTCTTTTAAGAGAGGGGAGCGGGATAGCGCAGTGGTTAGCGCGTTCGGCTTCGGATCAAAAGGTCCGTGGTTCGAATCCCGCCAGGGGCTCGGTAACTTTGTCTGCAGTAGAGAACTGTTCTACATGCAGTCAGGTTTTGGTGCAATGCTACACTGAAATTCAGCGCAGTACCACCCATGGTTCGCTAGTTCCAGCCGATGCTCGCAGGTCTCACCGCAATGCATAGTCACAATGGTGTTGCAGGCTTTCTCCCTGCAATAATACTAGCAGCTGCAATATAAGTGAAATAATCTTGAAAGCGGCTTTAAACACCAACTCACCTCACCTCACCTCTTTCAAGAGAATTGGGATACGTATTTTATCGCAAGCATGTTGTGATGATGGTTTTCTTTTCTTTTCGAAATGTCAAATATTTGTCATTCCTGCTTTAGAAAATTTATAAATCATAGTTTTCTGCTTTTTGTTTTCTGTGATATTTTTTGCCTTCAAATTTTGAGAGAGGATTAGAATGAAATAAACTTAAAAGTTCAAAACCAAAATAGAAATCAATTCAATGACTTTCACAATAGCATTCATGTTGATATGTTTTAAATCATCTGATTTACCAATTTACAGGAATTACACTATTATAAAATTTGAAAAGTTGATTGTTATAAATCTATCATTAAGCTCTTCTACTTTGATAGCATAGCTTTATGGAAGACTACTTGAGTCATGAAATCTTATATCTTGCCAGTTGTTACGAGAGCAGATAGCGAGACAGAGAGTAGGGACGACGGACGAAGGCATTAACACTCGACACTTCCCCGCCTACGAGAGAGAGGATCTGGTGGCTCAGCTGGAGGCAGCAAGGGAAGAGGTAAGGGTCATGGAGGGGTCAAGTGTCGGTATCTCACTCTCTGTTTAAGTAGTGCTGCATAGTGCAAGGTCTTCGGTGTACTGCACCTGTCCTTGATTTTCCTGAGGTTACTGCTAACTGCCTATTCAGAGAGCTCAACTCAAAGCACAAAATTTTCAGCAAGGCTTACATTTGGCTCTGATGGAGACCGGAGCAGTTCCACCTTGGCAGGGAAGAAGGGCATTTGATGGATGGTAGTGGAATCAATGTTGCAATATTTCCCTGCTGGAGATTCAATGCTGACCTACAAACTTAAAAGGATAAATATGGCTCGTTGTAACTGAGTTTATTGGGAAGATCAGTAGAGTTGCCTCTGTGGGCAGCAAATCCATTGTGGAAAAGGTTTGCATTGGCTCCTAGCTCTGTCCTCAGCCTTACTAGAGGCTCTTTAGAAGACAAATGACAATATTTCACGCTCAAAAGGTATTGAGAAATGTAGGAGCCTTTTTGCACATTAGATATCAGTATATCAGTGCAGTATCACCCATGGTTCACTAGTTCCAGCTGATGCTGGCGGTTTTCACCACAATGCATAGCCACAATGGTGTTGCGAGCTTTCTCCCTGCAATAGTACTAGCAGCCGCGATATAAGTAAAATACTCTTGAAAATGGCGTTAAACCCCATATCACCTCACCTCACCCCGCACATTAGATAGAAAAAATGGTCCATTGGAACTAGAAATTTTACTATTGCTACAAAGAGGAATGGTTTATTCAAGCTTGTCAAATGTCTGAAAACCCCAAAATGGCCCATTGCCTTTGTCAATCCCTGCTTCAAGTTTATCCAACTTCTCATGACAGTACGTGCAACTGGAGAGGGACCTGCAGCAGGTGCTTGACGAGAAGGAGGAGCAGGAGACGGAGAGGGACGCGTACAAGACCAAGTACGAGCGACTCAACACAGAACTCAACTACATCCTCAAGGGCGATGAGAAGAAGATTGTCGACATTGACGCTCTCGTCAATGAAAACAAGTGAGTTCACTTTACCTTTTGACTGATTTAGAGCAATAATTGTCTTCACAACTTGATAAAAGAGAAAACTATTGAGTTTCACACTGGCCGAAGTTATGATGAATATTTCAGGACCAACAGGTTAGGGGTTGATAAACAAGAATGATGATAAAATTATCAGGTCTGCAAGACCAAATTAGCTTATGACATGGCATTGTGTAAACTTTCTTCTTTTTCAACTACTTGTCTGGAAGTTAGAACTTGGACTCCTTGACTGAAGAGCTTTGTGATTTATAGATCGTATGACCATGTGACCCTTTTTTATATATTATTTGAAGGTACATAGCAAAAGGCTCTTTTTAAGCTGATTGTTAAAAGGTTAAGTCATTTAAAACAGGACTCAGTTTGTAGAAATATTTTCAGCGGTAACTTCTCTATATTCCACATCAAAATAATTTTAATAAGTGACCAAATCCCTTTACAAATTTCTCAATCTGTTGAATAGGTTTGCCCAGAGGTTTAAGATGGATATCCGGTAAAATTCTTGACCCCAAATGTAGAAAGAATTTCTCTTCAATCATCTATAGTACCTGTCTCCCTTCTCTGTACAGGTATCTGCAGGAGAGACTCAAACAAATGGAAGAGGAGAAGACAATGGCCATGGCAACCGTTTCCAAGTATAAGGTAAGAGTCAGCCAGTTTTCAAATCCTAGAAATTTACCGTGTAATTAATGTTTAATCCTAGACGCAAAATAATGGTTATGATTATTATTATGATGAATGTAAAATCCTAATGCATGTTGTGTATAAATGAAATGCAGGTGATAGCCATGATGAAATTTGGATCATGTCTTGGGTTTGAATTCTAGGTCTATCATTATCTCTGTCGAGAACCGTTCCATGGTGTAGTGTTTGGTGCTTTGCTACAATGAATTCCAATGCCAAGTAGTCAGTAGTCAAGTAGTCTGCCTGTTCGAGTAATGCTTTTGGGTTTCACTACAATGCATCACAACAGCAGTAACGCAGGCCTTCCCCATGCTTTAAAGAGACACTTCGTAAGTTGTTGGGATCAAATTGGGTCATGAAAATCAAAACATTTCCATTTAAACTGTGCTGATAGTGAAATAATCTCAAAAGTGCTTATATATTTAAGCTGGACCTCACCTCACCTAATGTCATCTCACCTGGTCTAGCTTCTTGTGCATCACCTCACCTCACCTCATCCCACCTGGCCTAGCCTCCCATTGCCTCAACTTACCTAACCTCATCCCACCAGGCTTAACTTCCCGTTGCCTCACCTCACCTCACCTCATCCCACCAGGCTTAGCTTCTTGTTGCCTCACCTCACCTCACCTCACCTCACCTCACCTCATCCCACCTGGTCTAGCTTCTCCTTGCCTCACCTCACCTCACCTGTCCTAGCTTCTCATTGCCTCACCTCACCTCACCTCATCCCACCTGTCCTAGCTTCTCATTGCCTCACCTCACCTCACCTCATCCAACCTGGCCTAGCTTCTCATTGCCTCACCTCACCTCACCTCATCCCACCTGTCCTAGCTTCTCATTGCCTCACCTCACCTCACCTCATCCCACCTGTCCTAGCTTCTCATTGCCTCACCTCACCTCACCTCATCCAACCTGGCCTAGCTTCTCATTGCCTCACCTCACCTCACCTCATCCCACCGGTCCTAGCTTCTCATTGCCTCACCTCACCTCACCTCATCCCACCTGTTCTAGCTTCTCATTGCCTCACCTCACCTCACCTCATCCCACCTGTCATAGCTTCTCGTTGCCTCACCTCACCTCACCTCATCCCACCTGTCCTAGCTTCTCATTGCCTCACCTCACCTCACCTCATCCCACCTGTCCTAGCTTCTCATTGCCTCACCTCACCTCACCTCATCCCACCTGTCCTAGCTTCTCCTTGCCTCACATCAGCTCACCGCATCCCACCTGTCCTAGCTTCTCGTTGCCTCACCTCACCTCACCTCATCCCACCTGTCCTAGCTTCTCATTGCCTCACCTCACCTCACCTCATCCCACCTGTCCTAGCTTCTCATTGCCTCACCTCACCTCACCTCATCCCACCTGTCCTAGCTTCTCATTGCCTCACCTCACCTCACCTCATCCAACCTGGCCTAGCTTCTCATTGCCTCACCTCACCTCACCTCATCCCACCTGTCCTAGCTTCTCATTGCCTCACCTCACCTCACCTCATCCCACCTGTCCTAGCTTCTCATTGCCTCACCTCACCTCACCTCACCTCATCCCACCTGTCCTAGCTTCTCGTTGCCTCACCTCACCTCACCTCATCCCACCTGTCCTAGCTTCTCATTGCCTCACCTCACCTCACCTCATCCCACCTGTCCTAGCTTCTCATTGCCTCACCTCACCTCACCTCATCCCACCTGTCCTAGCTTCTCCTTGCCTCAACTCACCTCACCTCACCTCATCTCATCCCACCTGCTCTAGCTTCGCTTCACCTCACCTCACCTCACCTCAGGTCATCTCACCTTGTTTAGCTTCTCCTTGCCTCACTTTACCTCACCTTATCCCACCTAAAGTCACCTCACCTCACCTCACCTCACCTCAAGTCATCTCAACTTGAAATCAAATGTTTCAGAGCATGCTAGAGAGGAAGAAGAATAAAGGAATATTGAAGCTTGGGCAGAGTAGAAGTGGTGGACTTGTCATCTCTCAGAAACAAGGTATGATGCACATGCTTTCAGATCTTATAAAAAAAATTTTTTTTGTAAATATTCTCATTGCAACATTTTTTATTCATAGAATGGATTCATATTATTTCTGTCCTACTCAGAATCTTGTCAAAGAACAATTGTTGTTAAGAAAGATAAAGAGCATACTTCTATTGAATGCGTTTTTATCAAATGAGTTAATGATTTAGTATAAAACAACAAAATGTATCACACCTATGTGAGTAACAAATTTGCAGATAAAATTGTCATACGATTATGTTTTATAACACTAATCAAATTATTTGTTGCCCTCCAGTGCACAGTATCCTGCAGTCCCAGCAGGGCATCGCGGCAACCCCGCAGTCCGTGGCCGACCTACAGGGGCTGTGTAGCGCCCTTCTAGACACTATCAACGACAAGAGTCTCGCTCTCTCACACCAGCGCAAGACAAACAAGTAGGTCTATTCATTCTATACATTCATGATAAGCTTTCTTGTCCAGATATAGAAGACTTTTTACAAGATGATTGAAGTCTTCATTCTCTCTTATAGAACATTAAAAAGTTGCTGTTCAGTTTGCACTACATTTTTTGTTTGATAGCTCATATTAGTATAAGTTAAGGTTCAAGGGAAATTTCTTTAGCAATGAAAATATAATCTTATGATTTATATTTTCTAATAAAAAAACAACATGGGTTTGTTTATTGAGGCTACACGCTATCCTAAAAAAATCAAGTATGTTCAATGGACATGATGAAATATATATATGATGTCATCCTCGAACTAAGAATTTCTCCTAAAGACCTTGGCCAAGATGGCCTCTCAAACTTGGAGGAAAAAATTCTCTCCATTCTCCTTATTTGTCATTGCATGAATGCATTAATAGGTATATAGGCTTAGGTGTTATTAAGGGCACCCCTGCAGAGGAGAAATGTTGTATTTATGTTAGTAATTGAAGAAGGCATTTATCAAATTTTTTTTTTCATTTATCACTTACTCATACCTTAATGTCAAGCATTGCAAGAAACTTTTCTTGACTTTTTTTCATCAAAAATAAACAGATCAACCTAAGAGCAGCTACAGACGAAGGTTTCAATCTAGAATGTAAAATAGGGTGTCTTTGTCTTTGCCACGTAAGAATTGCGGGCTTTCTTCCTGCAATACTACTAGCAACCTGATATAAGTGAACCATTCTTGAAAATGGCGTTGAACCAAAGTTCACCATACCTCAGTTTGCTGCCAATGCTCTGTTCCTGTTGATAGGATCCTTGGTAACCGAGTATCGGAACTGGAGAAGAAGCTGAAGACCCTGGAGGTGGCCGGGCTGTGGAATGTTCCAGGTAATCAGGGGCTAGAGGAAGGTGCGTACAGTTTGCGCTCACCACCAGGTGGCGCTATTATCCCTCAGTGCATGTCCCATTCTTCTGGCGGAGGGAATGAATTCATCCCATTTTGGTGGAATCTTCTGGTGCATGCCCTGTGGAGGGAAGGATTTTCTTGCATCCAACCAGGATGCATGTTATTCAAGGGAATGAGGATCAGTTTGGGTATAATGTTCCAACCATGGGGTCTTGAAGGCATTTTGTTTTATGGTTGAGTTTATGTCTGTATTGGTGTTTTGATTGATTATGGAGCATAACTCTATTAAAAACTGTTTGACCAGTTATCACAAAATTTGGTATAACGTATACAATCATGTATATGTGCCTTTCAGAGATTCAAGCTCTTCTCATGAATTTGTTTTTCCATTGAAACAATTTGGACTTTGTCTTCTAAATATGACCACAGTTTTGGATCAGTAATTAAGTTTAATTGAATTTGAAAATATATACAGAAAACATTTATAGTGTTATATAGTAGTAATGTTTTGGGATTGGAAAGTGAGACCTGAATTTTAACTTGCTTATTAGAACTTAGTGGAATTTTGATGAAATGCAAAAACTAAGAGTTCAACATTGGTATTGAGGTTTGGTTTGAAAGACAATTAGAAAATTAAGAAACATATAGAGATATGGGTCCAGACAAGCCACTTAACGGCCCCGAAACTCAAGTTTCAGAAACTTGAGTTTCGGGGCCGTTAAGTGGCTAGGTTCAGACTAAGTATTGGTAGGATTTGGATTAACCCTTAAGCTGCCAAACTAGGTTGAATGTGCCAATGCTGTTCATTTTATCACACCTTGGAAAAGTTGGACTCCAATTACCTGCCCTTGAGTCTGTAATGAAACAGTATCCAAATGAAACTGATTTGCTATGTGAAGTTGGAAAAAGGAATTTGGTAATGCTGATGGCATGCTCAGAAACTTGAATTTGAATATCAAGAAACCCCAAATAATTGAAAAAGCCAATTTCCTCGACACAAGACAGAATTTCATTGGCTTCCTCACATCAAGGGCAGGTAATTTCTGTAAAGAGTTTCCTGATGAAAAGAGGTGATAAAGTAAAGAACATCGGGTCAATGATGTTTAGCTGCAGGTTCCTAGTATATTTCACCTTGAGTCAGTGGCTAACTCAAAATGTAATAAATTACAAATAAAACATTATGGCGAGAGATGTGACATCAGGGTATTGCTCGAGGTGAATGAATTTATTGAGTGTTTTCTGATTGTTTTCCTATTTCAATCAAAAGCATACACTTAACACACAACTGATTTTATTACTTCAATCAAAAAGCCTTGGTTTAACATTGTAAGAATTGACACGATTATCTTCCTATACTTTTTGCATGATTTTAAACTTTTGATTTATTTTTTCGTTATAATATTCTTCTCTTTATCACCCTTGACAACTTTGTTCATGGTTAATAATTCAGAAATATTTTCTTAAATGATTTTAAGCCTTTTGGGGCAAAAATTATGATTTTTTAGTCATCTCATAATTTCTATTGTTTTTGGTTGACTTACAATGTATAGTTTCAGACAGTGAATATGATCTGTATATGAAAAACTTCTTTTAATGTGATAACAAAAATTATTTTTACCCCTAAAATGATGTTTCATAACTTTGACACAGGTAATATTCAAAGTTTGGCCAAACTGAAAGCAGAATGTGAAGAAATGAAGATGCTTGTTCCGCGGCAAATGTCACAGTCCAGTGATAATTCTGACCCAACTCGAGATCTCTTTGATGGCCTTGAATCTGACCTTTCCTCTGTGACCTCGACCCCTAATAGTAGTCCTGCTCACACTTGTGCTGTTGGCCAAAGGGGAATAACTCTTGGTATGGAAGATCTTGACCTGCTGCCCACTAAAGAGGAATGTTCCAAAGCTGTTGGTGATAAGTTGAATTCTCCACATCTAGGTGAGACCCTTTTGAGTTTTAATCTGCTTGCACATTTTTTTGGATAAGTTTTTACAACTCTTCAGAATCAAATGTTAATATTACTGGCCAGATATAAACATCTTGTGATACACTTTCAATCATAAAATTTTGATTATCACCTGTATATAATTTTCAATGGTAAATCCAGCAAGTGACATTCCTATAGTAAGTCAAATTCTATTGTACATGGATTTCTATGTAAACGAATTCTAGACAACAGTGCACATCAGAAAAGTATGACACAGATATATATAAAAAGTTATAAAATCCCTCTGTACTATAGGTGAGGGTGACTGCTCGACCTTCAACATCCAATGCAACCCTTCCAATGAAGACACAACCGACGAGAACCCAGAGGAGAGCATTGAAGAGGAGATAACTCTTGAAGATCAGGAAACTGCTGAGAAACTAAGAACTTTAGTCGAGGATGTTGCTTCCAAAATTCAGGAGAGTTGCCATGGTGATACTCTGACCAATCTGTGTGACTCTGATGATGAGGAAGAGAACTGTAACCAGCCATTGTTAAAGCAACAAAGTCTGACCAATGGGAGTGAGGCTGAAAAGGGAGATAACTCTGAGCAACCAGAGAGCAGCAAACCACTACTAAATAATATCAGTAGGCATAACAGTGCTGATTCTGCTCATGTTGAAGTTTGAACCTCAAAATTAGTCATTACATGTTCTATTATATTCCAGATTATTTTTGAAATTATGGTTGAAGATTGTTGTTGATTTGTGACATAATTACAGACACATAGCATGAATATCAACATAACATATGGTTTGGGTGTTAGTTAGATAGCTAGAATCTAGTGTCAAATATTCATTGTCAAAATGTTATTCTATAATAGCCACGATTGTGATAAATAGATATTATTGGCCTCTTATTTTTTAAAATCATCTGTCACCAAGAAACTTTTAAGGATCCTAAATAAATGGCTCTATGGCCATTAAAAAATTACATTTTTTTTCAAATTTATCTAATTCTACAATTTGACCAACCATTTAAACATGATTATAAAATGCTTTGACTTTTAAAATGGGCATGAAGTCTTTGTTTATTCTCTTCTAAGAAATTGTCGTAAGAAATTTTTTTTTTTATCATGAAGTAAAATTAAGAACACCTTCCAACCATAAAAGCCAAATTGTTTCTAAAAAACAAGAATGATATATTCTGATGTTACACATTTCTCAGTGACAAAAGATTTTCTTAAATTCAGGTCAGTCTGTATAAACATTGTCCTCTGTTTGTCCATTAGGTTGTATCGGTTTTATGTTAATAAATAAATGATTGCAATGAATACAATTATAAATATTGCTTGGTTACATGTTATTGATATCAGGGCATATATGTCGTCATGTATGTTTTGTCCTTATGTGGTACAATTGTTCTGTTGACAATGGTTAAACCATTATGTATGTGGTTATATATGTGGTGTTGAATTATACTGAATTCAGAAAGTTAAGGACCACCGCAACTTTAGGTATTGAAATTTTATGATCCATTTCAATGATATTGAATATATGGGCGATAATTATTTTTTGTTGTTGAAATCCATTTATTAAACAGTGAAATTATTTATGATTTTTTTAAATCACTTAATCATGTGAATAACTTGGTATTTATTGGACAGAGGCATTTACAAAAAAAATTCACATAAGGAATTCATTTGAACAGGACGCAATAAACATGATCTGGTGTCACATTTTGTTTCTCTATCAGTGTAAAGTTAATTTCAAATTTGATTTTTAAAAGATTTCTGAAGTTGGATTCTGTTGGTAGGATGTATTGGCATGTTGTTATTAAATGATTAGAACATTGATTGATATGATTGATCAGAAACAGCTACGGAAAAATTTTTAATTTTAGAAATTTTTATTTGGTTAAAATTTCAGGTGGAGACAAGTTTCAAGGTTTTATTTTATGTAATATGAATTGGGAGAATCTCGTGAGTAGAATTTGGTAGAATACAAAAGTGGACATGTATTTCAGCCAAAATATGTAGAATTACTTTATTTACTATTATTGAAAGGAATGAACATTGGTGATGATGTCATGATTATTAATTTTGTGAATATTTAAGATTTATGCGTTTATTTTAACTAACTGTGTAACCATCAGTGTGATATCAGCTCTGCTCATTATATTCGATATCTATGAAGTCACATTAGGCAGATCTTTTCCTATCAAATTAATTTAGGTTAAAAGTTTGGACATTGACAAGCCACATTATCTGTATTATCTGTTACAGTTCTTGAGTTCTTCTCGAATCACCTCTTTAGTAGATAATCGTTTTCATGTCCATATTCTCATTATTTTTACATATCTTTTATCATATTCTATTTATTTTGCTTTCAAGGTAAAGATTTATTTTAATCAGTTATGGCATATTTTCATTAAACTGTACAGTGTACATACACAGTGCAATTTTATCAGTGCAATAGATTAAGGTTGTGTTTTATCTATTTGTAACAGTTGGAATAGTAAGATTTGAAGATAATCTAGTCTACCAATGGATATATAACCTTAACCGGTTGATTAGGGTATAGCATTAGCTTTTCCTTAGCCTGTCGTCAAGCCTCTTATATTCATTTACTCATTAAGGTATGATTCCTTTGATTTGATAATTTAGAACATATTATTCAATTTTGAAAGGGTTAAATAGACGCAGCAGGGGTTGTGAGAGGTCCAGCAGAGGTACCTCTGTCATAAATTCCTATGCAACCTCTATTTGATACAAGCATTTCTAGGTCGAGAAATATAGAAACCTGATTGGGTGCAATGTTAGTTGTGCAATCAGAGACGCTGTTTTAAAAGTTTTCATTCAAATCGCCTGTTACTACGGTATACTTTACAGAACACATTCTCTTTATTTGGCGAATGCATCATTGCATAGGCTTCAGTGACATGAAAAATGTTTCTGTGCATTGTTTCCATAGGCTTAGATATTGCAAGATCTTTTATGTTGCAATATTTTGCCTCTAGGGAAATCTACCGGAAGGTCTAGAAAATCTCGTATCAGAACAGAGGTTGTACAAGAATTAATGACGGAGCTACCTTTTTTGGGAGAGAATGGTCTGAGTCAGGAATATATGGTTTTATGAAATAATTATCCTTTTAGCACTGAAGAAATAATCATTGCACATTTGAAAAAACCTTTGTTAGGCTCTTACTTCCACTGTTCCTCATTTTGTTGATGACTGAATATTTATTAAATCAATATAAAGCCATTAATTTATTCATAATTCATCAATATATTGATTATTGAGTCAGTATTATTTTGAGTTCTTGCCTTCAGTTTGTTGTTCATACAGTAGATATAGATCATAAGTATCATAAAAACACTTCTTTACCTATGACCATGTAATTATCAAATTTTATATTTATCATCATTTTGTTAACATAACAGTTGTGAAATCCAATTTTGTTTTAAGAATAATGTTTAACTCATTCAATGACCTTTTATTGCAATATATCTTACTAACTTAGTTCCATTCTGCTTTTGCAGATGTTTTGCTGAGTCAGCACTGTCTCAATCTTCTTTATTTTTGAAAATATTTTCTCAAGTTACTTCATCATTAATATCATTTTGAGTCATATGTTTGAAAAGTTGTGGGAAATATTCAAGTAATTTGTTCTTAACTTTCTCCTCCTTATTAAATCCATTTTAAGAATAAAATGTTTTAATTGAGATCTTCAACACAGTGTGTGAATGAAGGATAATAGCAGGGGAGAAGCATTGATCACTATTTATTCTGAAACTATATGGACAAGATCTTATGAATCACCATATGAATAAGAACATCAGTCTTTCTCAATTTATCTCTTTCAAATGTTAACAATATATATGCGGAAATTAAAAGATATGTTAATAAATGGTTATGTTCTCATTAGCATTAATGGCCAATGAATTTGATAAAAAAAAAAGTGATACAAGTTTTTAAGTAGTAGATAATTATTTATCTACGTATTGGCACACTGATTAATGTCCACAATTTCAATATCACTTGCTTAACAGGAATTTGAAGAATTGTTTTTAATGATTTTGAAAAGAAGTGGGTTTCTTCTATGGAGTGACCCTTATAACCAAAAGAATCCATCCCTCCCCCACCTTTCCTGGATCAGAACGGCTTAACATTTTGTCCAGTAGTAAAAGTTTTTGATAAAAGCTAGGTGCTATCTCAATAGTGTACTTCATTTATTGCTATCATGTTGTTGGTAGGATTAGATGTTCCCATTTATGTGATTGAATTAAAATAAAATGATCTGAGCTTTCTGCATTGTTGCTGTCAGAAGAACGATCTCATGACACAGCCTTGGTATATTTGTAGATCTAAATACTTGATATGTGTGGTTCTGTTGTGCTGTTGCAATGTATATATTGATCATTCCATGAATATACTTTGATTTATTGTGAAATTACATGTGAATGGAATCCCTCGTTTGGTGTTTCCCTTTGATCTTATGTGAAAGAATAAATTGTCATGTTGGATCACCAGTATGTTTGTGTATTTATTGCAAAAACATATGCAAGGATCAGGTCGCATCAAATCTTTGTTCTCATGGCAGCAAGGTCCTGGTTCCAACCCCATCAGGTGCTTAGCAATTAGATATACTGTTAAACATTTAGTAGGGGACAGGATGGTGCAGTGGTTAGCAAGTCCGGTTCAGATCAAGAGATCCAGGGTTCTATTCCCAGTAGATGCTTGGCAACTTTGCTTGAGAGAACAGTTCTACACACAGTAAGGTTTGAGTGCAGTGCTTTACTGAATTTGAGCACAGTATCGCCCATAGTATGCTAGTTCCAGCCGATGCTCGCAGGTTTCACTGCAAAGTCACAATAGCTCTGAGGGCTTTCTCCCTGCAATAATACTAGCCGCTTTGATACAAGTGAAATACTCTTATAAGCGGCATTAAACCAAAACACCTTATCTCAACATTTAGAAAGGTGTAGATGTCACCCATGGTTATATTACTTGTCAGTGCTTGTGCTAATCACAATCCTGGCCATGTGGAAGTGTTAAACACTTTGTGATTATTTTACGCAAGCTTGTGATAGTTAACAAATTTAATAAGAAAATAATACCTTTATTCAAAACATCATAAAAACTCTCTGAATTTTTATTAAAGATAATTAAACAAAAAATAGTAATATCGTAACAAATTTCTGTACGTTTAAGTACCTGAAATACTTACATTGTGCAGTCTAATTCTACGATAGTGTCTCCCGATTCATGCAATTGTTTTAGCTGACGGTGTTAAGTAAGATTCGGACCTTACTTGGACCGTGTTTGTTGTTCATTTCCACAACTGCTGGATTGTTAAAGTCATAAAGTGTTTATGTTGCAATTTAGATTCATGTTGCAAGTGTCGAAGGTGTATACATACGACTCCATGTCAAAAATGTTTCCTTTTGAAATGAGAACAAAGATGTTTTGTACCTCTTATTAGTTCTTTATTAAAATGTACAATGTGTGAGAACACTTTGTGACAAATGATGATGGCAAAGCAAAAGCCAAGTTCAAGATAAATAAGTTTAAATTGATAAGTTGAAATTTCAACTTATCAATTTAAACTTATTTATCTTGAAATTTCAACATAAGTATCTTGAAATTTCAACTTATCATCTTGAAATTTCAACTTAATATCTTGAAATTTCAACTTATCATCTTGAAATTTCAACTTATCATCTTGAAATTTCAAGATGGATATGTTGAAATTTCAACTTTTTTCTTGAAATTTCAAGATAAAAATAAAAAAACAGATGGCCCTAATATGCCACCGTACATATGGTTGTGATATATATACTTATTCCAGCCTCTCATGTTTCAGGCTACAAAATAGTTTATTCAAAATTTTAAGCCCTCAACATTGCCACTCTCGTCCTTTGGTTACAGTTTTCCAATTTTCCTTTATACAGAGTCAAATAGAGGGAGAAGTAACTCTTAAGATCACTTTTTCGTTTTTTAATTTAACGACTTCTGGGTATTGTCAAAACTTATCTTAAAAGTCATGAAACACGACAACACACTGTAATATATTTGACAAACATAGCTTCTAGTTATAAAGCTTGTTTATTCTGGACAGTTACAGACTCAGTGCTGACTCAGAGCACATGGCATTGGCAGCGGCAGGAAGTAATAGCAGTTCTTCCCCTTGATGCTATTGGTTGATACTATTAGAAGCAACTTATAATATATATGTGAATTAAGACATGAGCGTCTGTTGACACATTATGTTACATCTTTCCCCTTAGAATGAAAGGTGAGATATGAATTACTCAGTCCATGTATAAACTTGAATTGGTACTGATTTAGAACTTTAGCAGAATAAAACTTGAATGAAGAATTAGCATGAAATTATTCACTGCTGGATAAAAGTAATTAAATGTCCTTTTTCAAAACAGTGAACATTAACAAAACTATTAATGGAAACATGAACAGTTAAAAGTCATTATTTCTCTTCGATCAGCCGCCTAGGCGCCATCACTGAGCGACCACTTCTCGTCACTCTACCGCTTGCTGCATAGTCAGTCTTTTCAGTGGAAGACAGGGCGTTGTCGCTGATCACCTGATCAGGTGATGGCGGTGACGTTGTTGTTGGCGTTGCAAGTAGGTCGCGACGATTTCTTCTCATCACGTTACCCATGTTAGTCCTGACAAGGTATGACCTGGGTGCTACTTCCTTCAGGACTTCACCTTGGAGTCGCCAGTTGTCGCTGTCTTGTATGCGGACTGTTGTACCTGCGTCGAGGTGAGGAAGGTCTTCCTGTCTTGCCCTTTGATCGTAGTAGGTTTTCTGCCTTTCCTTCAGAGCTTTTTTCTGTTGAAGGATGTTGTCTCTTGGTGGTATTTTAGGTTTTAGGGCTTTTGTTGTTGCAGGCAGGTTGCTCTGTATGCGCCGTCCCATGAGCAGTTGAGCTGGGGACAGGCCGTGAGATAGAGGGGTACTTCTGTAGGAGAGTAACCCGAAGAGAGGGTCTTCACCACTGTGCTTGCATTTCTTCAGGATGTTCTTTATGGTCTGCACAGTTCTTTCAGCAAGTCCATTTGATTGTGGATATCTTGGGCTTGATGTGACGTGTGTGAAACCCCAATCTTGACTGAACATTTGGAATTCAGCTGATGCATAGCATGGACCATTGTCACTCATTAGTTTGTTTGGGATGCCATGTCTTGCAAATGTAGATTTCAGAGTTTTGATTACTGATGAACTTGTCTGACTGCTGATGGAGATTACTTCAGGGTAGTTGGAGTAGTAATCAACTATCAAAATGTAATTCTGTTTGTTGAACTCAAATAAGTCAGTGGCAACCATTTGCCATGGTTGAGTAGGTGTTTGGAATGTCAACATTGGCTCAGCGCTCTGTTTGTTTCTGAACGTTGAACATGCTGTGCATTTCCGAACGAGATCTTCAATGTCTTTGTTCATCCCTGGCCAGTATAAAAGCTCTCTTGCTCTTGACTTGGACTTTTCTTCTCCGAGGTGACCAGTATGAATTTTGCTTAACATGAGACCTCTAAGTTTGGCAGGAATCACCACACGGCTAGCTTTGAAAACTAGTCCATCTATAACTGAGAGTTCGTCTCTCTGATTCCAGTACTCGAGCAGGTCTTTAGGGCAGTTAGCTCTCTCGTTTGGCCAGCCGGCCAATACTCGTGCTCTCAGACGGAACATGATTGGATCCTCCTCAGTTTCTTTACGTATGTCACTGAAGCGATCTGCTGACATTGGGAGATTTGATGTGATTCCGTCAACAAATGCTGCTGTGTCTTCTTCCATAGTGTTGACTGGTTCTTGTCTTGAGAAGTTGCGTGATAATTCATCAGCTGCGTACATCTCTTTGCCAGGTGTGTACATGACTGTGAAGTCATACTTCTGTAGTCTCAGACGAAACCGCTGTATGCGTGGAGGACATTCGTTCAAACCTTTCAGGAAGATTGACACAAGAGGCTTGTGATCTGTTTCCACAATGATTCTTGACCCATAGACATATTGGTGGAATTTCTCCATGGCAAAACAGATACTCAGTGACTCTTTCTCTATCTGTGCATATCTGGTTTCTGCACTAGACATAGCTCTGGACGCATATGCAACCGGAAGCCAGCTATCGTTGTGCTTCTGTAGTAGTACTGCTCCTAGGCCACTCTGTGAGGCATCACTTGATACTTTCGTCTGTTTTGTCTGGTCATAGAACTTCAAGACAGGGCTCTCAGAAATTCTTCTCTTAAGCTCCTGCCAGGCTCTTGTGTGAACGTTGTGCCAGTCCCATAGGACTGACTTCTCCATCAGTCGTCTGAGAGGTGCTGCTACGGTTGACAGTTCTGGTATGTATTTACCTAAGAAGTTGATCATACCCATGAAGCGTTGAAGATCCTTCTTGTCTTTTGGAAGTGACATATTTTCAATCGCTTTGACTTTTTCTGGATCAGGGGTCAGACCATTTTTTGTGACTCTGTCTCCGAGGAATGTCAGCTCATTGACTCTCAGTTCGCACTTGTCTTTGTTGAGCTTCAGTCCAACTTCCCGACATTTTTCTAGAACTCTGATGAGATTAGCATCATGTTCAGCTTCGTTCCTTCCCCAAATGATCATGTCATCCATGCTTGTATCAACTCCTGGAAGTGTCTCGAACAACTGATGAACTGTTCTGTGATAAACTTCAGGTGCACTGGATATACCAAATGGAAGTCGCTGAAATCTGTAGCGACCAAATGGTGTTGCGAACGTAGTCAAGAGAGAACTTTCATAGTCCAATTTCATCTGCCAGAATCCTGACGATGCGTCAATTTTGCTGAAAGTTGTAGCGCCTGCAAACTTTGACATGATTTCTTCTCTGGTAGGTAACTTGAAATGTTCTCTGCGAATGGCTTTGTTCAGGTTTTTTGGATCAAGGCATATTCTTAGTTTTCCTCCTTTCTTGTGAACGATGACAATAGCATTCACCCATTCTGTCGGTTCTGTGACTTCAACTATGACATCTGCTTTCTTCATACGGGTCAGTTCTTTTTCCAAATCCTCACGTACGGAGAAAGGAATCTTCCTGCAAGGCTCGACTACAGGTGAGATGTTTTCATCCAGAGTGATGTGGTGTTCTCCAGGGAGGCAGCCTAGTCCAGTAAAAACATCTGAATATCTTTCAAATATCTGTTCAGTGTTTAGTTGGCTATGGTTTTTTGTCCCTGCAGTCACTTCAAAAACTCTTCTCACCAAGCCCAATCTCTCACAGTCTTGTAGACCTAGAATGGTGCTGTCTTCTCGCGGAGTGATCACAAAAGTTGAAGTGTACGTTTTACCTTTCAAAGAAATCTGTACATCTGTCTGACCTTGTACGGGAATGTCCACACCTCCATAAGCTGTAAGTTTAATGCTTGTTGGCTGTAACTGCTTCCCCTTGTTAAGCTTTTCCCACTGACTGTTGCTCATAATGTTGATGTTGGCTCCTGGGTCAAGTTTGACATCTATGTCTGTGTCGTCAATGTTCAGCTGCATCATCCAAGATGATTTCTCTTTGGTATCATGAATAGTATCCACATAGAAATCCGTATGATCTGAATACTCTTCTGGTATGTCAGAGGTTTGTAAAGCATGAACAATGTTCTGTTTACTTCTGCACATTGACGCAAAGTGTCCAAGTTTTCGACAATTAGAACATCTTTTACCTGTTGCTGGGCATTGATTTCTGAAATGTGGCTTACCACATCTTCCACAAGGTTCATTTCTTGAATCTCCTGGCTTTCTGTTGTTACAATTCCAGTGATTCTGTCTAGGGGGACCTAGAGGTACCTGTGACCTTGCATGACCTTGAGCTTTGTGTGACCTTTTCCTGATTGCATCAACTTTGACTTCTTCTTTAGTGGAATTTAACTCTTTAGCTTGTTCATTTGCGATCTGTGACGCACGACATGTGTCTACAGCCTTAGCTAAGGTTAACTTATCTTCTCTGAGAAGCCTTTCCCTAACAGAAGAGTTCAAAATGCCACACACAATTCTGTCCCGCAATAATCCATCCAAAAGGGCTCCAAATTCACATGATCTAGCTTTATGCTTCAATTCACTGAGGTACTGATCAATGTTTTGCTCTGGCTTTTGATTGCATGTGAAAAAACAGTATCTTTCAAAAGTTACATTTTTCTTTGGTTCACAATATTGTTGGAACTTTTCAATGATGGGTTTGATTTTGAGCTTATCTCCTTCTTCTGCCCAATCAAATGAATTATATATCTCTCTAGCCTCTTCTCCAACAATTGATAGGAACAATGAAGCTTTGTACTTATCAGATTTGTCTTCATTTTCATCAGCAACAGCAATGTAACAGTCCCAAGCAAGTTGAAAACGTCTCCAGTTTTCTGCCACATTTCCAGAAAATTCTAGGGCTTTGGGTGGTTCTAGTCTATCCATCTTCTTTAGTTATAGTCCTAAACACTTCTGACACACTGTAATATATTTGACAAACATAGCTTCTAGTTATAAAGCTTGTTTATTCTGGACAGTTACAGACTCAGTGCTGACTCAGAGCACATGGCATTGGCAGCGGCAGGAAGTAATAGCAGTTCTTCCCCTTGATGCTATTGGTTGATACTATTAGAAGCAACTTATAATATATATGTGAATTAAGACATGAGCGTCTGTTGACACATTATGTTACACACACAACATAAGCATGAATTAAAAAAAGTTGATTTAAATGAGATTGGACGACCAAAAAATCACAAAGCCCATCGGGCATTTCAGACTTGTTGAGATAAACATTTTAAAGAGACATTCCGTGAATGAGTAAAGTCAATTATTTCAAATTTTTATCACGTAACGTCTGAATAGTTTACGCGCGATATGCATTAAACTTTCTCTTAGCAGCAATTGTCAGTACTTCTTGATAAAATGACACAATTTATAACATTTGACATATGTGACGCTATCAATATTCTCTGTGTGTCTCTTTAAACCATCTCAAACCGCTGCAGATTTCCATATCCATAATACCCGATACGTCTTTCATTTTTTACGAGAGATAGAAATTTTCCTTCTATCTCTTCAGCTCCATCAGAGATTGAAACTTCGATTTCAAATAGTTGGAATAATTTTTCTAACTCTGGCCAAAAAATACCAAAGCTCTTCAATTGCCCTGGTTTTGTTTCTAGAGTGACTTGACCCTTTGCAAAATCCAGTGCGCCCTCACGATATTTCTCACGGCATGAAGGGCAGAGCGCTGAACTACCCAGGGGGCAATGATAACACTCTGGGGTTGGGCAGGCTTGAAATGTCTTCACGGAGATAGACTTGAGGGTTCCAATAGCCATTCCTCGTCTCACCTTTACATCAGAGAAGGTTTCCTGCGTAGGCTTAAAAAAGTGCAAATGTAAAGGTTTCTAAACAAACTTAATTAAAAACGATAGATACACTGAATGACGTTGTAAGATACAAAAATACACCTGCATGTTTGTGATTACTAAGTGTTAATTATGCATAACCTTTTCAATGAAAAGTTAAAGAAAACACTCAAGACTTCTTTCAACTCTCAAAATCATGCCTTATCTTCCAATAGCAATTATTTCTTCTTCCTGTGTAGAAGCTTCTCTAGGGAATATTTATTTGAAGCATAGCGGGTCTCCCTAAATTGAATTACGAATGACACGGAATTATGAACGATAAGGCACATTTTTGTACAATGATCACTCTCTTGTCATTCAGTTTCATATATAGAGATTATTACCCGAGGAAGTGTGTCATACGACTTTTACGAAACGGGTGCGAATTTTTGTATTACCCGAGCGAGAGCGAGGGTTATACACTTATTCGCACGAGTTGCGTAAAAGTCATATGACACTATTCGGAGTGTTATAATTTCTTTATTAACCATTCTATTTCATTTAAAATACACGGAAATATTCAGAAAAGGCCTGCTTCCTTTCCGGCGGCCCGCTACAGTGAACAATGGTTTTATGACGACGAAATACGCTAACTCGCGCTAAGACAATCGTTGCTAGACAAAAGTGATATGTGCACATGTGCTCATATTGAATATATGCCACCGCTTATGAATATCAATATTGGGTAATAAAAAACAGAATGACAGTTGATCATAGCCCTCGGTCAAAAGTTGAGGTTGTATAGTAATACCAACATGCATTATCGTCCGTCCATGTGACCGCCCGTCCGTATGTCAGTCCGTCCGTCTGACGACAGTTTTACAGACCTACAGCAAACTATTCTTCCTATTCTCTTCAAAGTGTGCACATGTCTTTATCCAGATTGGAGAGCAATGCGAATTTGGAGGTATTTCACGATTTTTAAAAATATTTTAATGTTTAGCACTTAAGCATTTTCTATTGTCATAATTCGTCCGACCGATTACAGGAAACTATTGATCCGGTCTATTTCATATATAATGTTATATTACATGCGATTAAAATTCAATAGATATCGTAGATATTTCTATATTGTGTGGTATCTAACTTCTTCGCCAAGGCATTACTCGCCCCAAGCTCCAACATTTCTTTGCTTATCCTCTCTAGCCTACTGCGCATGCGTAGACCTTGTTAGTCCCTCAAGTAATCACAGAAGACAGCGCTACACTCGACAGCAAGGTTTCAATTAGCCAGTGAATAGGACTGTTTCGATCTAAACCTTTCGGGGGTAGTTATTTTTAATAACTTTCTATGCTCCATTGATTTAACCTATTTCCTTTTGATCGCGACGTCGTGTTTCTAGACTTTGTCGTTAAAAGATATGTAATTCTAGTAATTGTAATTGGATACACACATCTGCTGTTAAGTAATTGGCGTCTAAAATATTAATTAGGTCACAAGTATTTCAATTGTTTATGGATGAACGGTCGGGATATTAGTCAATCTGATTAAAATCAGCTGACATATCGCGCACTTAACATTTGTCCATTGTCAATATATGATACTAATATAGCTTGTTAATCTGAAACGAAACGAAACGAAACGGAAATAAAACGAAACGAAATTAAACAAGGTGAATTCCATATTAGTTAGCTTAACTTATATACATAGTCATTTCGTACCCATGCCTATACTATATATTTCAGTCATATTATCTATATATCTTTATCAAGTAAGGAAATGGAATGACTGGTAACAGGTAGAGTAATCGGTTCCTATTCTATATATTAATCCACATCCAAGGGCAATGTGTCAGATGGTAATATACGTAGTCACTGCGTATTAGTGATGGTTCCTATTCTATATAATTAATCCACATCCAAGGGCAACTTGACAGAAGTTAATACACGTAGTCACTGCGTATTAGTGATGGTTCCTATTCTATATATTAATCCACATCCAAGGGCAATGTGACAGATGGTGATACACGTAGTCACTGGGTATTAGTGATGGTTCCTATTCTATATATTAATCCACATCCAAGGGCAACTTGACAGAAGTTAATACACGTAGTCACTGGGTATTTCCTGAGCGAAAACTACGGTATTTCCTGTATTATTCCTAATTATCTATAAAGGGCGGTCTCGGATAGACGCCGGGTTTCGACATGACGCGGGAGCTGAGGGCGATCTGAAAAGGCATCTATTCGAGAAAATACGTTATTATAAAAGTTATTGATGACATCAATTTCGAAAACATGTTGGATATCGTCTCATACGTTCTGAAGATTTCAATTGTCTTGGAATAAACGAAGATAAATAAATAGATAAAATGCCCGTTGCGGTAAAAATGTGGTATTCATTTGAAGCAAAACGTGTAAATGATCAAGTTTGAAATTCACCTGTATCTCTGTCTTTGGAGTAGTTGTGTACTTTTTGACACCATGTTTTATTTTCCACTTGCAAGAAGTTATCCGTAGGACCGTGTCGAGTTCGATTTCTGGTGCAATGTCTCCCCACACGTCCAGGTCGAGGAAGCCAGAACCGTCATCTATTCGTACCAGTCTGTGAGTTAGGATCTTATCGTCAAACAGTTCTCTCTTGCTGAGGTCTGAAACCTGTAGATCAAGGACAAGGCTTATGAAAAAAACTTACTTATGGACGAATTTCAATCTACCTACTGTAATATTTGCTAAGAGTCATGAATGAACCGAGAAGACAAGTGGATTATTGGAATTACATGAAGCATTTAACACGGTATTGCACACGCTGTTTAATATCCTCTTAAATTCAGTTGGAGATCGGAATCACGGACATCGTTTCCTTCCAGCATTGAGTAAAAGGGTAAATAATAAAAGTTCGTAGAATAAGCATTATGTAACAATCAACTACTTCCAAATTACTGATAAACCTTGAAAGTAACCTTCTGAAACTATAGTGACAAAATATTGATGACACACCCCAAAGGGCATAGGGGATAAGAAATTGGAAACATGAATGATGTTGAAAAGCGTGCGGTCATAAAGTATTTGTCTGTACACGAAAACCATGAAGACTTCGTCCATATATTGGGTGATGACCCCCTTGCATTCCCCACAGTTGCAGAGTGAGTTGAATTCAAACGTGGCCGACAGAGTATTGAAGATTATGCCAGGTCTGGTAAGACCAAGAACCTTCACCGGTGAATTCATGTTAATGCTGTTCACGATATGGTGCTTGCAGGCAGACGTGTGACCATTCAAAACATAGCTGAGACACTGCATTAGTTTTGGGTTGGTTTACACAACACTGACAGATGTCCTTCAATTGAGTAAGCTCTCTGCAAGATGGGTGTTAAGAATATAAACTGGTGACCAGAAAAAAGCATATGAACATTACAAACCAACTTTTGGCTCGATTCAGGAGTAACAGGGATACTTTCCTACACCACTTAGCGACCTAAAATGATAACAAAAGCCTGATTGCCATTCTCTTCCAACAGAGGTAGCTCCGTCATTAATTCCTATAGAACCTCTGTCTTAATACGAAGGTTTCTCGGGCTTCCGGCAATTTCCATTATCGGCACAATACAGCAACTTAAACTATCTGGCAATATTTCAGCCAATGAAAACATCGAATGCATCAATAACATATTTGTTGTCACACAGGCCTGTGCAATGACACAGTTTGAAAATGAGGCCTTTGTGTTCTGTAAAGACGACTTAAGGTTCAAGGTGTACATTCAGCGTTCCACATTTTTTGACCTTCGTATTAAGACAGAGGTTATATAGGAATTTATGATGGAGCTACCTACATTGTATGTTGGGAGAGAATGCCTAATTGCGACTTGCAGAGATTTCTTGAGACCCAGGATACGGAGTTCTACACGAATGGTATAATGAAGCTGGCACATCACTGGTCCAAATGTATTGATGCCATTGGAGACTATGTTATAAGGTTAAATGTAAACATGTTACGGTTATTTAATTTCGGCACATATTTAAACCAGGCCCAATACCTTGACAATACGTCCACTGACCGCAAACGATTCATTGGGGCTTTGCGACTTCTTCAAAGACGAGATGCGCGTAGACTCGCCAGAACCAAACGCTCTCGCTCTCACGCCTTCCGGGTCTTTCAAATCAGTGTTTGTTTTGGTCACATTAGACTCCTTATATATATAGACAACTTTGCCGTTCCATTTTACTCTTTGTAAGATGAGATGTTCTCCTTCTTCAAAATACGAGGGGAGATTGAATTTTTCATGGACCCAACAATCTACAGCATTGGTGTTGTCAGCAATCTCCACCATAAAACCTGTTGCCGAGGGCGCTGGTTTAGGTCTACTGATTATCGTCCCTTGGAAGGTCACCCACTGCTCGCTATTGATGTATTTGAAATCTTCTATGTCTTGTAACTAGGTATAGAAGAGAAAATATAAAGTAATTAATTTAGAAGCAAGTAATATGTAGAACACGTGAAGTTAAACATGGAAAGATAGTCTTATGAATAATTAATGAAGCATAATACCTTTTGAGAACACTCTGCGAAAGTTTAAATCAATGACAGATTATAAATGCCCATTAAAGTAGCAGATGAAAGAGTGTTTGTGTTGAAATTACTTTGACACCACCACCACCATCATCATCATCATCTTCATCATCATCATTATTATCATTATCATCATTGTCGTCGACGTCGTCGTCATCATCAGCAGCAGCATCTTCATCATCAGCATCATCATCAGCATCATCATCAGCATCATCATCAGCATCATCACCAGCATCATCATCAGCCTGATCATCAGCATCATCATCCCCACCAGCACCAGCACCGCCAGAAGGTACAGTCCACTCTGAAGTGTCCATATCTTCCTCCGTCTCAATTTGCTCTTCACGTGCCGACTCCCCAACTCTTTCCATCTTCTCACCTTCCTCCGACTGCAGAGCTACAATGGATTTGGCAGTTAGAGGTATTGTATTGCAGTAAATTAGTGTATGGTTGAATGAAAAATATACGTCACCATACAAATAAAGTTACTTTTTGTAGGATGACGATGGATTAACTTCACACCTGTTTTATATTATTATACGCACATGTCAAGGCATAGATAGCAAGTGCCAACTAAGTAGTATATATACTTACCTAGTTGTTTTTTCAATTACTGGACCTCTACAGATGACCCTTGGAGTTGAACATAAGAGGTGGTCCCCAGACTGTGACTATTTGTATATGGTAGGACAACCTAACCAAAAGAGTGATACTGCTGGCAAAACATGTTACCTTGGTTCAACAGTGTGATTGATATATCATGATTTTGTAATAAACATATAGTATGTATTTTTCTTGTGTTGGTCTTCTTTTTGTAGCCAGCTAGATTTTTTAACTGGTACAGTTACAGTAACTCTTCACTTGAAACCACTTCCGTTGTGGTTCTTACATGGCACGTTATATATTGAGACAGAGTCTGCAGAGCCTAATTCTGTTTCATGGCTATGAGTATACTATACAGGAAGTTACGGATATGAATAGTGAACAGGTGTTAGCCATTGTCGTCGACGTTTATCAGATGCTTGTATAGTGATGACAATGAGTGAAAGAGGAAAATATCTTCAAACAAATAATAATATAATAATAACAACAATTTGACTATGCTAACACGTTTGGCCGATCCTGTCACCACAGATGATGTGCAAAATCGACTTTTAATTAAAAAAATACACCAGTGATAGAATTTATATTAAAATATATGGATGAAGTGAGACAAGAAGCATTGCTCATGTCAGAGGTGTGGGCAAGAGCTACAGGATAGAAGCCTATATAAACCACGTGCCCATAATGAATAGCTCATTTGTTTGTTTTTCAAGCTGTTAGACAGACCACTATGAGTCAGTATAAGCTGTTTGTGCCAGACACAGAGAAATGGACTCGCTATTCTATGCTGCAAGTCCAGGGTAAATTGAAAGGACAGGGTATCATGTCGGTTGACAGAACACTGGAGCTTTATGATCCGGAATGGCCTAAAATTGGTCATGCCCTCTTCCAAGCAACCCAAAATTAACTTTGTCTCTCCCACACAACAAATTGTCGAGCAAGCACAAGCCAGGGAAAAAAGGGAACCAGCAATTCTAAAAAGGTCAAAGGAAACGACTGATGAAAGAGGTCCAAGAAAACAAATTAAGACAACTTTTTAACTACCTGTTAACTTAAGTAACCTAAAACAACAACAACATCAGCAAGAAACAACCAACACAGCCATTATCAGCACAATCACTACCGCCGCCACCACCACCGCCGCCGCCTCCGCCACCGCAGCCGCCAGCAGATTCATGAATAAATAAAGATAACCCGTCATAAACTTCCCATTTTGTCACAAGTCCATCATGGAAGCAACATGTCCAGCTTGTCAGAAAGGCTTTTCAAGAAGGGATGTTATGTTGAGACATCTGAGATCTAAGCACAACAGTGACTTTGCAAATTCAAAATCACAACATGAAATAGCATTGAAGACAGAGTCGCCACAAATATTATCACAAGAATTGCACTGAACTATGGACACACTGCCAGCACAAGAATTCTCATTACGCCATCCGTTCACGATGTCCATTTCCGGACCGCCTGCTTCTAGGAAATCTTATCTGGTTCGAAATATATTGGAAAACTTAAAAATTATGGCTTTATCGTCGTTGGCAACCTCTCTGTGATACTATTCTACAATTCGTGTATCCTCCTGTAGAGTTTATCCAAGGTATTCCTGTTGATTTGGATCAAGACTATTATTTTGTCACAGGGGTGAGAAATGTCGTTGTCCTAGATGATCTCATGTCCACGGCAAGTAAAGATCCTAAAATAACAGACCAGTTTACAGAAGGTTCTCATCATCGGAACCTCTCTGTCATTGCCATCAACCAAAACTTATATTACAGCAAAGACCCTACTCAAAGGAGAAACTGTCACTATATAGTAATGTTTAATAATCCGGTGGACCAGATATCCATCATGACCTTGGGTCATCAAATGTACCCAACTTTTCATGCAAAAGTTTGAAGAGGCCACGAGTCAACCTTATGGTCACCTTTTGATTGATCTGAAACCTGATACACCAACAGATCAAAGACTTAGTCCTAATGCCTGTAAAGAAAGCAGTTTGGAAAACAGTCCTTATATAGAGTCTACCCTCCAGACGTATCCTGAAGACCTCTCCGATTTGCCATCTTGTCACAGCTGCGGAACCGTTTTCCAGGACATAAATAATTTGCAGAGACATATAAAAACCTGGTATCCAGAGAATGGAAGCTTTCGACATAGGCAGCCCCCAGGAATACCAAATATACCAACCAAAAGAACATTTGAGCAGGAACATTTCACTTCTCTGAAGAAACCACGTCATTTAGAGGAATGTAACTACTGCAGCCAAATATTCAGTATTCAAAATGTACATGATAAACAATGTCCTGCTATGGAAAAGTATGATAATGATGATGACATGGTCGAATTTTCCAAAAGTATTCAGAAAAAGAAACAACAATCAGATCTGGAGGAAGAAGGCATACGAGACATGTATAAACGTGCCTGTGAGATCAATAAAGAATTTTTGGATGAGAAAAGACAACTTTATTTGAAAAGAGGTCTAATTGAAGAAAGTATAGATGATAAACTGATGAAGCTAAAATGGAGAGCTTTTAAAGAGATGTATGCACGTTTTATAACCTATCTGTATAACTTACAATTTGGACCAACAACATGTGAAATACTCCGGCAAGTAGACACTAATAATATATATCACAGTGTGTTTTCCAAACTGTACAAATATAAGTCATGGGTAGAAGACTTGATTGAAGATGAAGAAGACACAATGTCCAGTGACGGTAGTGATATATCCGAAGATGAAATTGCCGAGGATGCCAAGGATCAATAGATATTCACACTTGTAAAGCAGACTCATGGAGTTCTCCTGGCCATAAGTCTTCTTATTGAAACGGAGCAAATGAAATTCATGAATATTAATATTCTTTTCTCTTTTTGTGTGCCTTTTACTGTTATTGAAAATATGTTGCCATACCTAATCTCTTATACATTTGTAGTTGTATGTCTAATTTCTGCATGACAAGCTTATATACTGAATGTCTTCCAGTTAAAATCATAGTTTAAGAAACATTCGTTACACACAAGGGTCACTTGTTTTCAACTCAAGTTATTAGTGCTTCCCTGGTAACATTGGAACTATTGTTTGCTATAATGAAAACACAATCGCAATATATGTAAAGATAAATTATTTATAGCATATATTGACTGATTTCATCTCAATATTTAATTAGGAACTACTTGTGGAAGTAAGTTAAGCAGATAAAGTACATTTAATGGTATAATAGTTAAATGAATGATGTATTCATTTATCATCCAATACTGGCTTCCAGAGGAGATATCGCTTGTGAAAGATCAAGCGATATCTCCTAGGAGATATCGTTTTGACCAAATTTCCTCTAATTGCTGATTGGTTAATCTTATTGGAACTACTTTCCCCTTCCTTCTGAGAAGTAAACAAACATGGCTGCCATTGTAGACTTCCAGAAAGGTGACAAAGTGTCAATAGATGGTACTGGTCAAGCAAGTGTAATATCCTACCTGGGGGATGGAGTGTACCTTTGCTCCATTGATGGCATTGATTGGCAGGTGGAAGTAATGGAAACAAGACTGAAACTAGTTAATTCTAGATCTACAGTTACACCAGGTGAGCAGACGTCTGTGTCATCTACAACATCCTCGTCGTCAGGGGTACAGGCTACAACTTTGAAATCAAGTGTGCAACCTAACTCTCGCTTTAATGAAGTAACTGATGCGGATGTTGATGCCCTAGTTGCAATGCAGGAAAATAAAAACACTGCTAGAAAAACACTTAGGGACACAAATCTGCTTAGACAGTTTCTCTTGACACAAGGTGAAAGTCGTTTAATTCATCAAGTACCGCCTGTCCTTTTGAACAATTACTCGTCAAAGTTCATTGTATCAACCAAAAAATCGGATGGAGAAGAATTTGAAACGAATTCTTTAAGAGGGATTAATTCCTCTATTGAGAGATATCTTCGTCGCCATAACTATGGTTATACCTTGAGAAGCAGCGTCGAATTTACAAAATACAGAGAAGTTATGTCCGCAAAACAAAAACAATTAAAGTCACTTGGAAAGGGTAACTTACCTCATCGATCAGCTCCAATAACTGATCATGAAATTGAGCAGCTTTGGGCCAATAAACAACTCGGTGTGTCTTCACCTGAGTCTATCTTGAACACGTTGTGGTTTAACAACACTGTACATTTTGGTCTCCGAGGCAGCCATGAACACAAGCAAATGTTGTGGGGCGACGTGGAATTGAAGGAAGATAGTAGCGGACATGAGTATCTTGAACTGACAGAGCGTATTTCAAAAACAAGACAGGGTGATCAGTCTGATTCCCGTCATATCACGCCCAAGATGTGGTCAATTCCGGAAAAAGAACGCTGCCCTATTGAAATCTATAAGCTGTACAGAAGTTTGAGACCCGGGAATTATTCTTTCCCTGATTCCCCATTCTATGTTTCCACGACTACCGTGAGAAATCCATCTGTTGAATCTGTTTGGTTCAAGAGACAGCCAGTTGGAATACACAAGTTGGAATCTTTCATGAAAAGAATGGCTGTCGCGGCAGGTTTGACAGGTGACCGGAAGCTCACGAATCACAGTGCAAGAAAGCACTTGGTTCAAAAGTTGACGGAAAGTAACATTCCTCCATCTCACATAATGCAGATCACAGGTCACAAAAATGTCCACAGCATTAACAATTATTCCCACATCAGTGATTCACAACACAGTCAAATATCTTCAATATTGTCCAATTCCAATCCAGGTCAACTTGTTCCTTATGGCGAGGTGAGAAATGTAAACAATGCACCAGCTCTGCCTTATACCCCTCGTTATAACGAGGTCTCTGCCAGAAATATGTCGGCTCTTCCGTCGACTGTGTCGACATGTGCTTCAAACACCACATCGGTTTCTTCAAAGCGGAACCATCTTCAGTCAGTTTTTGGCTCAAGTTACATTGCTGGAGGTTCCTTCACAATTAATGTGAACAATTATGCTGCTGACAAGCGTCGTAGACCTGTCATTGACAGTGATAGCGAGCATGATTCCCAGTAACATTCCACCCGCCATCTCGGCTCGCATACTGTTGACTGAGTGAATGAGGGCCTCCAAATTTAGAGTCAAAACTCCCTCCAATTTGTTAAAAGTTACAGTTTGATTGTTTTGTTTATAGTTCTATAATTTGAACTGGCCCAAAAATCTAACAGGAGAAAGTTAGTGATAAAAACTGACTCAATCTTTTGAAAAGTTTGAAGTACTATTTTGTATTGTTCTTTCATATTTTTTTCAATGACGTAATCAGTTCTTGGTGCTGCAGTACCTGTGATCGATGAGATATTCATACGCCATACGGAAGTAAAGTTGACCAAAGTTTCAAAACAGTCTTTTTCGTTTTTTCTTGGTTGTGATTTAAAAATGATATTGGATGATAAATAGAATCTCACCCTCGTGTCTTCAGATATCAAATATATCAACACTCGTTGATAAAAGTTACAAATATCCTCGGCAAGCCTCGGATATTTGTAACTTTTATCAACTCGTGTTGATATATTTGATATCTGAAGACACTCGGGTGAGATTCTCTATATATTCCCAATGAGATAATGACATTTTAAACAGCTGAAATAACGTTGACAGCACATTAAACCCTATTCAAGCACTGACTTGCAAATGTTACAGAATCTGCTTACAGTGTCCCTTTGTAACAGGAACTTTCAGATTCCCTGTTTCTATAATTACAAGAGCTTATGAAAAATATTACTCTATTCCCACATTGCAACTATATGGTTTGATATTAAGAGAACCAAAATATATTTATATATAATTGACTTTAAATATAGCATAGATATAAAGAGATATCATTGAAAATTAATACCAAAATTCCAAATGAAACACCGCCAGTGCAATTTCAGGACTCTTATGCCAAATGAACATATGCTCTTAACTGATGCCAGTCACTATCAGATCAATATCTTGAAAGTATAGGCATTGATTCTAGGGTCGTTTTATTATCCTGAATATTTATTGCCCTTAAACATTCATATTTTGACCAGTGAGTAAATTTAATGGTCAGTGTTTTCAATTGTAACAGGTGTATTCAATTGATCATCAAAAGGCTTGATACATATTCTTGATAGAATTATGTCTTTTTAACTGTTCACTGATCTTGTCATTGAAAAGTGTTCCCAAACTAACAAAACAACTGTTGCACAGTACTTTGCCTTCAGTCAAGCTGTCCAAACTGTATTTGATGCAACATCCTAACTGATGAGCCTTTATAATGCCTGGTTTTATAACTCAACCTTAGCAACAGACATGAGGTCACCTAAAAACAGATCATGACATCATTTTCAGCACCTGTGCGAAATAAACAAAATAGGTCAATTGACGTATATTTCAATTGAATCGGTATGAAGTCATACTTGACACCTGCATGTTAAATGAAAATCAATAAATAAAAAAAGTTAAAGAACCCAGTATCCATCATGGGCAAATTTTCAGGGAGATACCATTTTAGAAATAAATGTTTATATTCTAAAATAAGTTTTCATTTGTTTACAAAGCTAGTTGACCGTGAAAACCAAAGCAAGTGGTCAGTCGACTAGCCCAGTACACCAGTTTATTATTTTCTCTTAAAGGCACCATTCGAGCGGCTTTCATTCGCCATCTTGAAATGTTAGCATTGCGAGAAATCAAATGTGCTGTATTATGCTAATTCATTGACAAAATTAAGAAATAACTAATATATTGATAGAAGAGGGGCATATTTAGAAATGATTCATAAAAAAAGTTGTTAGTTACGACAATGTTTTTTCGTAGTAATGCATTCCACATTCGTAGCTCCGATGATTGGCTTCATTTCATGAAGTTTTTCTATTTTGATCGATACACTTGATTCTTTGTTAAATTGTTAAATCTTGAACAACAGAAATGTTTACCTCATGTACATATTTGAAATTTAGTGTGAAAAGAATCATGTAAAAATCATATATGTTTGTTAACAGGAAAGTCCTCCTGAATTTCGTTTCCACAAAAAATACCCCGCTCGAATGGTCCCTTTAAATTGGCCCCCCAGGCTTATAGCTGTCTAAAGTTCACTCAAGCATGAACAACTTGAGACGAAGGCCACGTGCCTACCTTGCTCAGTCGATAGTTACATACCTTATCTGCTCCCAAGGATATACACCTCGTAAAAGCCATGAGTACACTCAATCATGAAGTTTTGGATTGCATGGGTTTTAAAAATAAGGCACTTGGCTGAATGAAATTATCGTGTTAGACACCAAAACATATCTAAGAATGAATATGAAAACATATGTCTTTTCACTCTTTTTGTATTAGTTTATATTTATGCTACATATATATTTTTTTATATATTAAATACTGAATAGAATTTTAATCTTCAATGAATGAAATGAAAGAATAAATGAATGAATGAATGATTTAACATTGTTATATTGGGGATTACACTATCTAAATGGCATGTATTTCTGATTTCATTGAGTGTTGTATTTTTCTGATGAATGAATGATTGAGTGAACGTATGAAGCTGAATATCATAATACACACATCACACATATATTAAAAAATAATTTTGTTTATCAAGTGGAGAACTATATTTATACTTTAGTATATTGTAGTATTTCCCCATATCTATTTTCAAAATTGTAGACAAGTTTTCTCATGCCTAAGTAGTTTTTTACATGTCATGAGACATGTCAGAATCCCCAGAACAATCCCTGACACGGCTGTGTTTATTTTCAAATCTACAGATGAATACGTAGCCACTTGCTTGATTTTCACGGTCAACTGGGTCGCAATATTTTTAAGCTTGTCATATGAAACCATGTGTCATACTTGTAAAGTTAGTGCAAAAGAAGCAAATCAAACAAAAAACACTTTCAATCGGTTGATAGAGATATTAACTATCTATGACTCGTGTAATGTCAACTGATTAAACAATCGTGAATAAACAACTTACTGTCCACTATTGAGAGATTGTTACCAAGTCTAGGAATAACCATTACATGATGTGAATGGGAGATTTTATTGTATACATTCAGATTTGCCGTATGAGATGTTTAGTGACTATAAGCCAGTCTAGCCAACAACCGACACTGATAAAGAGATGAAGAAATAATAGGAGCGAGGAAGGCTACAATTTGTTTATTTTATATAAAACTTACCATTGACAAAATATAGCTTTTTCTTTTTTTTTATTCAACAGGGACAACACAAAATATCTTCAAATAGTAAGGAAATATTTTTTTTAATTTGTTATTGAAAATTGATGAAAAAATTAGTTCAACTGACCCATTTATGAAAAAATTGGGTCGACTGACCTAGAAAACTGTTAAAATGGGCGGGGAAAAAAACTAGGTAAGCATATATACTACTAACTTAGATATAAATTTAGAACTGGAGTAAAAAAACGAAATATGATATGAAAAATATGACTCCGGTGGACCTTAGGAATGATCTGTTTATATTTGGTTTGATTTTCTGTTGACGCAATGTGTTTGTTTATTCTGTGTATCACTGGTGGAGATACATTGGTTACTTGAGGTAACCAAAACACCTATAGTTAAACTATTTTTTTTTAAATTAATACAAGCGAGTGTTTTCCTTTAAGTATGGGAGAAGATTGGCAAGGCTAAAGGCCAATAAAATCGTACAATTGCAGGAAGTGGATATGCAATAGGAAAGATTGATAAGGGCAGACGATCATAATGAAATTAATTTAAAATACCAAAGCTCCTTGATCAAACTATGAATCAACTTATTCGACTTGACTTAATACGTTTCAGGGAAAACACATCAGCATGGCGTGACATATATATATATATATATATATATATATATATATATATATATATATATATATATATATATATCAGGTATCTCACCAGGTGAATGACATTGACAAAGGACATTGTGCACCCAAATACCTATTAGTCGATAGGAATTAGGAATTAAGTACATAATCACCTAATTGTGTACCTTATTTATCTATAACATTATTTCATCTCTATACACAGTTTTGTTTGTTAAAAAGAGGGGCGGAAGCTGTTTGAACTATTCATGACGAGACAGTGCAAATATAATCAGTCCAAGTTATATGATTTCATAAAACATGTAATACACAACATTCTATATATACAAAAAGGAAAAAGGATTAGCAAACAGGCTAATGCAGCCTATATAAATGCTTCTCCTTATACAAACATAACAAATAAGGTCATAAGTACATATATGGAAATACATTTTAACTACGCATGTCCAAAAAGAACAGACACGATTTTCTGACAAGACTCGATCAAACAAATGAGAACGTAAGTCGCTGCAACCAAGGCCCAAACGACAGAGAAGAATTTGGCTTAGCCTCGGGCCGTAAGATGTATACTTTTTGAATGTTGGAGATAAGATTTTGTCGAATGAAACACACTTCTTAAATTGTGTCAGAGACCTAGCATTTCTAATATTTGAATCCAACGAATTCCAAGCCTTAACAGTAGATGGGAGAAAAGAGTTATTAAAATGAGACAAACGCCCGTTAGTACATCGTAGATTCTCCGTATTTTGTAAGTTGTAGCTATAGTCCACCGGCCACGAACAGGTAGAAAAATTACAATTAGATGCTCTCAGGACTATTTCAGGTGCTGTGAGAGGTACAAATCAGCCTGTTCCTTAGTATAGTTGTCCCAGATGGTATCACAATAATCGAAAATTGGTATTATAAATTATCTAAACATGGTTTCAAGAGATACTCTATTCAGCCTATATTTCAAACTGCGCAGACAATTTATTGGAGGACTTTCTTTGCGTAATATATAATCAATATGTTTCTGCCATTTCCCATCTTCTTGTAGAATTAGACCGAGTCCAAGTTATATGTTATGTGGTTGTTTGTATACGTGAAGTGGGGAAGGAGAAATATATATTATATACAATAACGTACTGTCCATGTGTTTCTCAAGCTTCCTTTTGTTCCGAAAATGTTAATCCTTCTAGAAATGAATTGAAATCTTCCTCCGATATAGGGGATATCTTAAGAACACATTTAATATCTCTACATTATCAGACAAATGGTTTACCTGCTCTTATGTAACTTGTATTTAATGGCGATCCTTTCGAGTCTCGTTTCGTGTTAGAGGGTTTTCCCCAAGCCTTAAACAATGCGCATGTCCGGTGTGTATATCATTGTGCAGCAACTCGTTTCAACAAAGAACACGCACTCACAATGACATGGGTTATAATTTACTTGTGAAAATATTCAAAATGGCTTCATCCTGTGAGTTGGTTTTTCCAAGTCTCAAATCTTATATAATGTACCTTGACTGACAGCTATTGATGGCTGTACGACTAAAAGTCTTAAAGCTCTTTTTTTCAAAATTATATTTGTATTTTCCAATTTGAATTTTAAGAAAAGACAATTAATGATTCTTTGGCCCTACTAAAGAGACATACAGATTGTCTGACTAAATTATACGAGGCTTTGATACGTGTCATTAACTAACTTAAAAACTGTATTAGCTCGCATATCTTTCCCAAATGTCAAAATATAAATACATCACAAAACCGAAATTCAATTTCTCACTGTTTGTAGTTTTTACTCAGGCTTAAGGTATGAATTTTGGAAATCTGTTTCTTCTGCCGTTCCTTCCTTCTTACACCTCAATCCGACTGACCAGGCTGTATATCTTTTATCCAGCAGTACGTTATGTAAGCCACTTGCTCTCCTTACATATCATATGTATAGATGGAGGTTGCGCCTCACTAACCATTTTATGATCTTTCTCCATCCTTTTACTCAATGTTGTATATTATATTTATCTATATTTTAATGCATAATGATTGATATTTAAGTTAATATGGTGTCTCAGAGGTCTTTTTATATGCAATATTTTATATCATATGAAATATTGTTTTACTATGCCATATGTGAAATGAATGTAAGCACGTGACACCGAAATAAAATACTTTTCTTCGTTTCTTTGTTCTGTATATAGGTTTTGTTAGGCTCACCATTGTGCGATTTTCGATCACAAACACGTGGTCATCCTGATTACATGTACCTTAATGAACCAGTAAGCATTCTAATAGTATTTTTCAGAAAAATCTACCGCTGCTCCATAAGATATGTTCATTAATAAAAATTGACACATTTGACTGCGAAAACATACTCTTCGCCTCTTTAATGTAAAAACGTCAGAAGAACATTTCATGTATATGAAATATAAACATGAGCTTCAAAGCCAGTCTATCATCTCTCATGGTCAGTGAACTGAGACTTAAAGCTGGTGCATCCTCCCCGGCAACTTTATCAATCATGATGTCCATTATTTGTCTGTATCCGTCATCAGCTTAACTTAACCCTTGGTCCTAAAAAGTGAGAAAAAATGCAGTTTTAGTATAAATTCTGTGATGTTCTAAACACCAGTTGCCAAAGAAACATGTTATTGTACAGACTTACCTGCGTAATAAACCTAACGCCCATGTTTGGGATTTATCGAAAGTAGTTATCATAACAATAAGAAGGAATCTCCTGAGAAAGAAACAGGGTGGAATTAGCTTGGCGGATACAATGCATTGATGTTTCAGGATGCAACTCCTCTTTCTCAGAATTAAAATGAACAAGCTTGCTGAACAAGTATAGGTCTACCTATGAAATAAAATCTCACTGAAAAGGAGCGAAACATTTACAGACGAAATCGCATCACAAGTCAGCGATACGAAACGAAAAACTACGAAATAGCATCAATCAAGAGACGATCAGCATCGGGATTGAGTGATCAATTGCAAAGCCTTTGACAACTCACACTGCTTGATTCTGAGGTAGCCCTTGTCTCGATCCTCACCCCAAGGGCTGGTCCACTCACACAAATAGAGTCCCTGGTCAGAGAGCTCCACCCCCTCGGGGAATGTGTAGGTGCTGGAGTAGCCCTGGGCGTCACCCCACATGGCCTTACTCCCCAGGGGCAGGAACGTCCCTCCCTCTATAGACACTGACCCACCTCCCGTGTAACCTGAGTCTACCTCTTTGTACCACTGTTGGAAAATAATGCAATGCTGGTTAAAGATACGGTATGACTGGTTCATTATCTTTCTCAACCCCTTTTGACAGAGGATTTCTAAGAACAATTTAGGAATATCATAAATGATTTTCAAAAATTACCGTTCCAGATTGACCGTGTTGAAATTGTATCGATAGCCAAGCTAATGGAACCTCCCTCAAATTTTATGTCGTCAAAATTTACCATGGTAGATTTGCCCAATTGATATCGTTTAGTCTTGGATTAGCCTTTCAATTCGTAACATATTAAAACCTGAAATAATATTCGAATTTATTGTCGACCATAGAATAACCAAATGGTTCGCTATATATTCAATATTCATGGACACCAAGTTTGTAATACAACTTGCCGTGACCGGCTTTAGGGATCCCCTGAAGGATATTCTTCAGCTATACCTGCAATTTTTAAAGTTTTCCGGCTATATTTCTCAACATCTCCACCTACCTCTCTTTTGGAATTAAAAAAATCCTAGTACTCTATGAAAAGGGTCCACCATCATGGTAAACCTAACCGTTTAAAAAACATTAAATCTTCAGCGACCTAGAAAAGAAAACAGAGTCGGCGGGATTCCGCATTTACCTTTTGACAAATTCGACGAATGAATATTCGACGAACAAATGAATCAAACAATAGTCGTAAGTAAAATAATGCTATAAAACTACATAAACCTTTTCGAAAATTTAAAAAAACCTGAACAGAGGGTTTGACGTCACTGGCGGCACGGCACTGCAAAACGACGGTGTCTCCAACAAACGCTGTTTTGTTGCCCAGAAAAGGAGGAAGTACATTTGGGCCGGCACTTCCTGTAATACAGCAGGTTTGCTATATTGAATATTTACTACTCCTTCATGCACTAAAGGCTGCAATATCTCATTCTTAAAATTCGTAAAACTTAAAGTGAAAAAAAATGTTTCATAATTTTTGCTATGTGGCTTAGACTAGAGTTAAAATAACATTTGTCCTGAGGTAAGTTGAAATCTCCGTTCTAAAGTTATGTATAAATTCAATGTGTCAAACTTACTTCCATCTTAGTGCACTATCACAAATTAGTTCTTTTAGATGAGTTTGATCGACCGTTCAAAATTATGAAATGTCAAAAATAGAAAATATTAAAATAGAATGAAGACCAACTAGTCAAATATCCCCAATTATCACGATTCGTTTTTAAAACAAAGATTTACACATCTATTTGAAGCTCTGGTAGAAACGGAGGGATATCGTTTTCCTCACCTTTAAAACTAACAAGCTTGATGTTCTTTCACATCCCCTGTAAAACTAAACTAACAACAATCACTATCACTGGTCTATCCAAGCCCTTCGGCATTTCGTAAACCTTACTGGGGTGAGGTGAGGTGAGTTGGTGTTTAACGCCGCTTTCAAGATATTTCACTTAGATATATCACGGCTGCTAGTATTATTGCAGGGAGAAAGCCCGCAACACCATTGTGGATATGCATTGCGGTGAAGCCTGCGAGCATCGGCTGGAACTAGCGAACTATGGGTGGCACTGCGCTGAATTTCAGTGCAGCATTGCACCCAAACCTGACTGCGTGTAAAACAGTTCTCTACTGCAGACAAAGTTGCCGAGCCCCTGGAGGGAAAAACCTTACTGTAAAAAAAATCCTCATCCTACTGTGCCTAAACTAGAGCCTAATTAGACGTCTTGAGGACACGTAACTGAAACTACGACTTTTTGCGCCATGCACCGGGGCTTCAATCGACTAGTGATAATGCTGACACGACAAAACCTTCAAACGTATTGAATGTTTCCAGGGAATTTTTTGTAGGCCAAGCAAACATTTCAATATAAACTTGTTTCAAGTATGATCATTCTTTAGGAAATACGTACAGGATTTATAAACAAATGGGCCTTTCGCCAACAGATGACGGGTCGATCAGCTCTGGGGTCGAAGATGATTCTCACCTGGAAGAACTGTAAGAGTTGCCGCTTGACGGTCCCCAGACTCAACCACGTAACACAGGTACAGCCCCGTGTGATCCATCGTCACGTTTTCTATCTGGAGCATGTTGAGACGGTCCCCCTCGTCACGTGACCAAATTTCCCCTGGACCAATCAAACGGTAGGGGACGTACTCGATCAGGATTGTGTGTCTGAAGTCACAGACCGGAAGTGTTGCGTCTGGTTTCATCAGCCACTGTGTAGAGTGATGAATTCATCAAGTTGGAAAAGAGAATAGCTTGGATTGGTCAGAAGAATGTCAAGTATAAGCAACTGTTATTCCATAAAAGTGAGCCAGTTATTGTTTCATTAGTGATATGAACTAAACTATCATCAAATTAGCATGGGCAAAAGCAGTTTTTTTAGATTTTACGAAGAGAAAAGCTCATAATATTAGTTGAATGACTGAGTAGTTTAAATTTTCTCGCCTTTTAAAGTTTTTGAGGGATTAAGTATATTTTATAATGCTTTAGATACCCAGTCTTTCAGAACTCTCTTTGCTCTACTATACATAAGGAAAAAAGTTAAGCACCCCCAAGTTTTTCACCAGTAAGTTTTGTTTGAGAATAAAGAGGACCACATTGCAGTAAAAGTAATTGTATGATATGATAGAATCATAATTTTGCAATTTAAGAACGTAATTTCATTAAAATATCATTTCGGATATTTTGAATAATTGCAGTTATACAAATTGGTAATTTTGAGATCAAATGGTGAATATGTTCCGAAAGTCAATATGTTTTGTTTTAATGTGTATTATTCCATTATTCCTATTCCACTGATCAAACTTTATTATGGATCTCTTAAGCAAAAGTCACTAGTTACAGCAGTATGGACCTCCAAAATCTCATTTTTTGGAAAATGACCCATTCATAAAAAGGGACTAAATGGGGCAGTATTAACCGTAACAACGACTATAAAGCAAAAAGAAGTATAGGGTTACTGAGTCAAAGTGAAAGAAGACCACCTTTATTCCAAAATCGTCTGGTTATGGCCATTTTCTATAAATTATCGAAAATTCTTATCAAATTTCAAAACCCAATTATGTCCTTATTGTGAAGGATACGTGTTTTTTTAAAGTGTAAATTTGTACCCTATAACAAAATTGTTGTTCATGACAACTAACATCAGAATCCATCGCATACTTCTGACAAACGGACGATAGTTATTTTGGGTGAAAAGGCAGTACCATTACGTTTTTTATCTTAAGTTCTCAAAATATCATCATGTATGATGATTTTAAAGATACAAAGTCACGAAAAACTTTAGTTTCTATGTCAAGGGGATCCAATTAGTCATATTGTCGTGTTTTTCTCCACAGATGCATTTTGCAATTTTGAAAATAGGGGGGTGCTTAACTTTGTTCTCTATGTATATATATAACTTACATTCAGTTTGAGAAAACATATTTACCAATATGTTCGTTGAGAAAAGATACCTGATGTCTTATACCTGTTTTTTTATTCAGGTCAAACTTTACAAAAAAATACATGCAGTCATCCATTAAGTTTGACATATAATCCATTAGATTACAAATATTACAAAAGAAAGTTTGGATGAAATTTCATGACAAGACACTTACTACAACATTCGGTGAGTGACCTTTGACCCGGCAGTAGAAGGTGATCCTGTCGCCCACGTGTACAGTAGCTCTTAGGGGCGCCACGGAGTGGATGGAGGCATTGTTGTCTCGTCCCACCCTGTCCTGGTACGAGATGGGAACTGAAACAACTCTCTCGGTAAGATCGAGGCAAGATCGAGGCAATGACTGTTCATTTTAAGGGTATAGTCTACCCAGTAACAAAAGTTTCAAGAATTTTCTCATTTTTGGTATATAAGTACTTTTCAATGTGCTGAATTCAAAAATAAAATAAAATTTAGGGGTCACCGGACGATTTAAAGAGTTATGTGCGATTGAAATATTGACCCGAATGGAAAAACCTGAAAAATACATATATTATTTGTCTAGGTAATAAGTTTGTAATTTATTATTGTTTTTCAATTTTTTTTGTCTTTTTATAACAAACTGATGATAAACTTGATTTCAATTCATACAAGTATGAAAATATACAAAAATGATGATTATTAGGAGGATTTGAATTTCAATATTATGATTTTTTATATATAATTTTTTCGTATAAAGCTAAATAAAACTTCTTTATGGGTTCAACGATTTTATGAAAATTTCGGAAATGAAAGTTTGGAATATGTCATTCTTACTTATACAAAAATATACAGGGGTCACCGGATGATTTTTTTCGCTATAACGTTTTGAAAATTGATATCGGCGTCATAATTGACCCGATTGTAGCCTATA
Organism: Phorcus lineatus; assembly: GCA_921293015.1. Classification (NCBI taxonomy): domain Eukaryota; kingdom Metazoa; phylum Mollusca; class Gastropoda; order Trochida; family Trochidae; genus Phorcus; species Phorcus lineatus. The sequence goes on along the minus strand of OV121088.1, from coordinate 31,957,724 downwards.
CTGAATGAGTGACAGTTAGGGAAAATCGAACGGTGCGTATCTACAAAATGATGTGATCAACATACTTATTCTACACAATTGAAATACTTCATAATTATTGATAAAATACTTATAAAGGAAATGCTGGAAACACAAGTTCAAAGGGTTTTTTTGTCATTGCTGCCTATCTGTCGGATCATCAAGCAGCCTCAGCTCCTCTTACGGTCCGGTTAGAAATTTCAGTATTATTCAGATTTCGGGCCACGGCCCGTTACATTACGATTTTGTCAAGCCTGAAAGAGGCAAGGGGGATCATAACAAAATCCATTTATCTAAATGAAATGTTTTTCAAAGATGTATGATCTTAATGTTTTATGAAGAAAATGGATCACAAATTTAATTTTGGAAAAGGCCGGTATCGAGCTACGAACTCCATTGTCTACGCTCACTTCCGGGTACAGTAAAGTTGCTTCGTTGGTTATCCGTTGAAGTGCAGTAAAATCCCAAACTTTTCAAATAAAAGTCTGTAAATAACAGTTATTGTCGACCTTGTTTTGTTGATAACAATCAAGTAAATTCCTAGTGTAACGTGTGTGAGTAACAGAATATTTGCAATCCAAACAGACGTCTACGTTGAGTAATTCATTAAAAAAAAGTAATTATAGGCTGTGAACAATTTGTGAATTATTAACTAGATTGTTTTTGTAATTGCTAGCTCATTACTAAATTGTTTTCTGAATTCAAAAGACATAAAATAGCAGTAAACTATCATTTGAAAAATTTGTATTTTCAATAATTTCATCTCTCAAAATAAGAATTTCTTGAGTAAATTTGATGAATTCAACCAAATTCATAAAAACTTTGTTACAAAATGGTGTAAACAAATTACCTCAATGCTGACAGGAAATGTTTTGGCTAGTGATCATATTTATTACCAAGAATGGCATACAGTGAAATTTGAGCCCTGAATTTGAAATAACCCAAACCCAAAGAATGAATTTAAATTATTTCCAAACAGTCAGCTATTGTCACATTGTGCTGTAAATCAATTCAACTGCATAATGGGAATGTTTATCATCTGTTACACCAACCTGTGTATTTTTAAGATTAAAAGTAATTATAATATTAAGTTTTTGTGGGATTTTTCATGTACAATAAATCAACTGATATCCAACTGTATCTTGGTGCCATTTAGGTGGTTTTCATACTGAGAAAAAATATCAATTGCAGCTTTTCACCTGTATACATTATCACCACCACTCTAACATCAGTGATAACAATGCTGATATTCAGGTATTGGCGTATCACAAAAATAAGGAAATGTCTAAATATGGATAGACAAATCATAAAAGTAATTTATTACTTCAGCTAAAACATTAAAAAAAAAGAACATAACAATCATTTGTCAGTGAAAAAGATTTATAAATATTACCATAGATAATCGTTCAAGTTATCATGAAAAACATGTCCATATATTCAGTGCTCTTTTTCATCTTATGAATCAAATTTGGAATAGGGGAATCCAGTCTATTTGGCACCAAATGTAAGTCAACTACAAAAATTGTAGGAACATAAATTTATATCTGCTTCCTTTTATTTTGGTAATCAGCTGCTCTTCTGGTTATTGGTGACCATTCATTCTAGTGAAAGAATATTCCACTGACTCTCATCTTCACTGACGTCAAAAGACTGAAATGTAAACAAAACAATACAAAGCACACAATTTCCCACATGATACTTGTAGAATGGTAGTTACTAGTATACTATTAAGTGTTGTATATTACTGATTTAGGTTTTCCTTTCTATCATTCCATAAAATAAGTCAAATAACCTGTGAGTTGAGGTGAGTGCAAGTTTGGGTTTTCATAATGCCTTAAAAAAATATTTCACATGTGTATCTGCATATACAATTAAAGCCAAGTTAATCCTTACAATCTAATTTTGCAAAATATGACATGACAAATCTACACATTACTTTTACTTTATTTATTTTAGGCTTACAATAATGATATTTTTCAATTAAGTCTTGCAAATTTATAAAATCATTAGCTTAAAATTTACATACATTTTGAATGGAATTGTTTAAGCTTGAATTTATTTGGGTGGTGTTTATTAATTCATATACCGTTCATATATATAGAGACACTTTTGTAAACTACCAACCTTGTGTCCTTTGCAGTTCAAATCCTTAGATTCTTAGAGTGTTAAATACTCATGATTGTATGACATCTTTTACTCAGTTTGTAGGTGGTTATTTTCAATACCATGAAATAGCCTGAAAATTAAAGTCAGTACAATTTATTCACATATTTGGATCTTGTACCATATGAAATTTCAAAAACATATGTACCTTGAACAGTTAAGTTTAGACTTAAATACAGGTCAACTTTTAACTCACACATTAAAAAACTGCATCATGGCAGTTTTATAATATAAAGCTTAATTGAAACTTGTAGGCCAGGCAATAAAATATATCCAATTTATGTTACCATATTACTCGAATACAATCCGGGTCTAGAATATAATGGACACAGGCCTTGAATGGATTCTAGGGGCAGTGCTAATCGAAATAGAACCCTGGGGATGTTTTCTGGGAAATATGGTAAATATACATCTTGTCTTGATTACAGAATAAGGCATTGTTAAAATTTTACAACTTAAATTGTATAAAAAAATAAACAGATTGAAAAATAAAATGATTAAATACAATGGAAAATTCAACCTACCTCATAAGTTACTGAGCCAAACGCTGTGAAAATCGACGAGTCTGCTATGAGGTCAACAGGCGCAAGTTTCCACCGCTCTCTTTTCGAGCCAGGCAGAAATTTCAGTGTTGAAAACTTGACTCAAACAAGGTCGGACTCTGAAGCTTTGTTTGCAACTCTGGGTAATTCATGATATGGTTGTTTTGAATTCGCCACTGTCTCGAAAGATAATATGACTTAGAATGTGAGTTTTTTGTTGCGGATTTCAAGTCCAATCATCGTAATCTGTGTCACAGCGACTTTACTAGGCAAGCGATCGGTGTTTACAAAACAATGACGTAAGTCGTTCGGTTGTCGTAAAACATTTTCTAGTGCGTAAATATATGTGCTTAAGGTATTTTTTTAACAGTATTGGAGCAAAAATCACACGCAAAATAAATTATGGAACACATTGTTAATTTGGAGTTGATTATTAACGATGACGTAAATTTCTCGTCATTTTGGATGACGTCTTTTTAGACATGCGCAGACGTAATAACTTGTGCCTAGACTATACCCTTAAGCCTCTTTACAGTTCATTTTACAGAGTTTTTGAAAGGACACATAGTACGTTGTTGGAGTCAAATATGTCAAACTTCATACAAGAAGTTATTTTATCGAGAAGAAGTGGTTGTTTCAGAAAATAATTCCTATACTGCTTATCAGTTCAATATAACAACAACAAACATGTTAAAGTCGTAATTTGTGATCGAAAACCGGACAGTGGTGCGCGCCAGTGACTTAAACGTAATTTCGGAAACTTATTTACAGTAGCACTCACATAAATTTCCGACAGAACACGGTTATGCTAATAACATCTACCTCTGTCACAGCAAGCAAGTTTTCTAGAAGTCTTGCAGTTGATAGAAATTAGGAAGCTCGTTTATGGCGCAATTTTTCGCCGTTTCCTGACGCCCTTGAAATGCTCGCATTCAACAGAGGTAATTGTGGGTTTTACAGACATTAACTGCATCTGCTGGTAGAGATGTCACAAGATGTATCAAAGTTCTTGCATTATTCAAAACACTCCCGGAGTATTGAGCGCATGGTGGGAGCTACAGGTGTGCTTTAAGACCGTTGTGGAGAGGAAAGCCACTTATAGAGAAAGTTCGAATCCCGCTAGAGTCTGATTTCTGCACATCCATGTTTGAAAAGGTCGAAATATACATCCCTTATTCATTCTGAGCAATATTTCCCAAATAAGATAGGTATCTGAATTTGATATTAAAAAATTGGGTGTGATTCCGAAAGACCAATTCAAAATAACCCTGCCTCAACCCATTTAAATGTCTCCCCCTAATAAAAACAATTACTTAGGTAACATCCATGTGGCTCTCATTGTGGATCCGTCCCTTCTGACAATCAGACCCCCTAAGTAATTGAAGGAAATGCATCAAATTTGAAGGAAAACAGTGCCTAATAGAAGGAAAGCTTCCATAATGGAAGGAAACCAGCTTAATCGCGAAACAAACACGTCAACATCGGTGAAAACCGGTAATAACAGAGATTTTTAGTCCCTAACGGAAGCAACATCGTCCCACCTTTGAAGGAAATCGGTAGACTTCGGAAGGAACATCGGTAATATCCGTGCATTCTCGGTCGACAGCGGAAGCAAACGCATCTAAAAATGGTATGTCTGGTATGGGCCTGACAATGTATGTCATCGTTCTCAATTATCTTTATTTTTTAAATTCGAAACAGGGCTGTTATCTTTTAACTCAGGGAAGTCTTGTACTCACTTGGTTGATTTATGGTAACCGTTGCTTGGTCGTAAAGAACTGTCGACCCAGATCGATTTTGAACCAGACAGCTATATAGGCCACCGTCTCTAGCAGCAAGCCAATGTCCCTTCACCAAAGCTAGTGAAAAGATTAATGACAAGAATAAAGATTCACTCTGCAGTTTGTTTCTTGTTCAGAAGAATACCAATTACCTAACAGCATAAACGATGTAGATAAAATAAGTAGTCCCGCTACTCCCGCTATGGTTTACAGCGGTCGTTCACTCCTGTCGTGGTGAATATATGAAACCTTCAACAGTAAACAGTGACGTTGGTAATAGGTTTTAGTTTGTGGTTTAATCATTAACTAGGGATGCTATTGACCGTAGGCTACATGAACATATGCTTTGGAAATATACTTACTTAGCAAAACGTATACTTTTGAAGTTATAAGTAAATACAAATGTATCCTTGAAAACATTCTGCTAAATCGGCATATCTGAATCCGCTCATCTCCTTCCTGATACCCTGATCTATTTCGGGCTAAATGCCTCGATCGGCTTGATATTCGTGGCTAAGTTCACCTGTTATTTTTTCAGCCAATGAAATGTCGTTATGCAAGGAGTATGAAGCTACTATCTTGAACTCAACGGCTTTTCCATCTGGGTTGTGCCGCTGTTGCTGGATGCGAGTCGTCTCATTGGCTGCTGAGATAGCTAGCGATACGAGGCTTTTGGCTTGATTCATATACGCTGATTTAGCAGGATGCCTTGAACATTATTTAATGTGGTTGGTACTCGTGGTCTAAGATTGTGCAAATTGACCTTGTGTAAAGACAAAATTTACTGAACTAGTATTGATGATAATAACTATTCATAATACTTGCATCTTCCTCGAGAGTATAGTTCATTTTACGCAAGGGTATATACATTAATTGTACTTACGACTTAATGTGATGCTGCATGATATTTCCTCTACACAAAGATCAAGGTGTTTCGTAAGGTTACGTTGTTTGTAGACATAAACTTCCGGGTCGAGGGGTTGACCTTCCTTAGCCCACGTGACTCGATAACCAAGGTTACCAGGAACCTTGACGACGCAGTTGAGTGTAAAATGGGGAGCAGAGCTGTCAACTCGGATATCTTCAAGTTCCTTGGAAAATGTTGGTAACCCTAAGAACGAGTTAAGTATTGTCATTTGACCAATAAAATCTAACTTAATACCAGGCGTTATAAAGTGCACCCGGATGGGTGATTAGTATCTGCATTCTATGTATCCATTATCAGCAAGCCCGAGTAACCATGAGTTGACAAGATTTACAAAAGAGCTACAGTCATATTCTGCTTGTGTAGCTTCATCAAAACTAATGGGGAAGATATGAAGATCAACATGTTAAGACCTATGAATCCGACTCACATAAGGATTCATGAATCCGAGTTGTGGACTGACGCATCAGCAAACTCACCAAGTTGTGGACTGACGCCTCAGCAAACTCACCCAGTTGTGGACTGACGCATCAGCAAACTCACCCAGTTGTTGACTGACGCATCAACAAACTCACCCAGTTATGGACTGACGCCTCAGCAAACTCACCCAGTTGTGGACTGACGCATCAACAAACTCACCCAGTTGTGGACTGACGCATCAACAAACTCACCCAGTTATGGACTGACGCCTCAGCAAACTCACCCAGTTGTGGACTGACGCATCAACAAACTCACCCAGTTGTGGACTGACGCATCAACAAACTCACCCAGTTGTGGACTGACGCATCAACAAACTCACCCAGTTGTTGACTGACGCATCAGCAAACTCACCCAGTTGTGGACCGACGCATCAGCAAACTCACCCAGTTGTGGACCGACGCATCAACAAACTCACCCAGTTGTGGACCGACGCATCAACAAACTCACCCAGTTGTGGACTGACGCATCAACAAACTCACCCAGTTGTGGACTAACGTTGATTGATGCCCCACTGTAGGCATAACCGAAACTGTTGGCGACGAGACAGACGAGCTTGCCGTTGTGATCAGAAGTGACATTTGGGATGACTAGAACGTCGTCTTCAGATGCGCTGTTTGGTAGCACTTCGTAGGATTTCGATTTTACCGAAATGATGCTTTTTGACTCGTACCGACTCGAATCGTTTGAAGAAACCTCCAGTAGCCACTGATGAAAAGATATATCATAAACTACATAAATAGACGTTTTATCATATGACACAATATTTAGCCACGTAAAACGAGAGAGAAACATCTATAAAAGGTTCATCCAGAAATTTGATGGGAAAATGTTAGTGAATTCATTCAATAATTAGTAGAAGAATGAGATTTTACCTGCACATGTCCAGGTATCTCAGAATGGTATCTACACCTGAACTCGGCTGTCCCTCCGCACCTCAGACTGAGGGTAGACGGCTCCACGAACACGGTCGTCGGTCTCAGCAGGTGCGAATCTATTGGGTTAGACATATGCAAGTTCAAAGTTTAGTGTGTGTAAACTCAGTCAACATCCCTAGGAAGGAATTACTCGCGCCCGTCCAAATCCCTAGCTTTTTCAACTTTTGTTGTTCGTCAACTTTCTTCAGCTTTATGTACCATTACTTGAAAATCAAATTGTAAATAATCGTACTCAGGAGATTGATATGATTTACATATTGTTTAATGCTAAGCATATGTTCTGTAATTTTTATATAAGGGTCCAGTTTCTACAGGTCTATGATTTCTTCGAAGTAGAAACGTTGACAGTCACATCGGGGAGATATCCCTTAAAAAAATCTAATTTTTTTTAAGGGCTTGTGGGGTTTTTCTTTTTTACCTTTCACTTCAATTCGCCATGACTGATAAAATTTATCTTTAAGAATTCATTCGAGTCAAGAAGCATGTACATGTTTGGACTCGTAAAACCAAACGCAAGATTTCAGATTAACAACTCCTTTTAATGAAATGAAAATTCGAAAAAGGCTTAACAACGTTCACAGTAAAGAAGTTAATTTGAGGAACCTTTCAACTCTTGTGTTATGATTATTATTATGTATTTTTTATCTTAACTTATGGAACCAATTGTGTGTGCATGCGTTACGCTATTTGCGCGAAAAATTATCCCAAGACTGTAACACTCACCAACAACTGAGAGAGAATATGTCTTTGTAATACGTCCGTATCTGTTGGTCGCCGTACACACGTACTCGCCTGTATCAGCCTCCTCTAGATCCTTGATAATGAGTACGTTGTAGTTGCTCCCACTACGTATACGTACTTTATGCTTCTTTTCTGTCAGCTTTTCGTCAAGTTTGTACCACGTGACTGTTGCCGGAGGGTTCGAATTGACGGCACAGCGCATGCGTAACGTACTCCCTTTTGGACGGACGATTGTTTCCGGGTCAGATCCAGGGTAAAATTCTGGTGGTTCCGGGGCTGTTTGAATGAAGACTATTAAGATCTCCAAACAAAGAAACTTTATAACTAAAACATCGAAAAATAAATATCAAGAATAATATCAGTAGAGTTTGAATCGACATACTTATATAGTTAAAACCTAAATTTTAAGGTATAACACTTTTTATGAAGAAATATTTGTAAATTTGTGTGCATATTGCAATAAAGTAACACAGCATTACCTTGCTGACGAAGTCTTGTGACACAAGGTTTTATAACTATCCTGTCAATCCCTCGTGAATAAAACACTTTACACCACACAAAAAGCCGTAGCAAAAGCATTTTCATTGATTACCCGTGTTACAATACAGAAGGAATATGGGTATATTTGACAGCACGGGAAACAAACAACTGCAGTTGTGTCTGCTGCATGAAGGTCGCTGTTTGCTTACACTGAACCACCGCCAACACTGTCTCTAAGTGACGTCATAGATGGCTCACACCATAGGTCGGCATGTCGGTAAATATGAAACCTTATGAGCTGTCACAGCTGTAACCACTTCCCATTGTTAAAGAGGGGATTAAATAGATAATTTATTATCACTTTTATTTGACGTTTATATAACCCGTTTTGCATTTTAACAACAACAAAGTGGTCTAAAAAATTTTTTTCCAGATGTTCATTTTAAAGATTAACAGATTCAAGTCTTTTCACTGATAAAATGTCCAAAACTGTCAACTGCAATACATCCTAAAAGCGTCCTGTTTTATCCAAAATGAAAAACGTCTCATGATGTAATCTGCTGGATACAGCACAATTGTAAAACGTACCTCAAAGCATTCTCATCTCTGTAGTTTGACGTTTAAGACAGACAGACAATATTTTATTAAAGTCACACCACTGTATATATACATTTCATATTAAAAAATACATGAAAATACATCAGCGCCGCTCTAAAAAAGAGCTATGAGAGACTACTAATACAGTAAAATATTCATTAAAAGGTGATGTTAGATAAAATATCATAATCATAACATCATACATTCAGGCATATATAATATATATCAAATAAGTAAAATTAGCCATATAGCTTTGAACGCATTGATAGTATTATATATTGGCAGGCCTTGGCGGTATAATAACATATCTGAGGATTATGTAGGATTGCGGCCAATTTATCTTTATCTCTCAACACATTGAAACCTATAGTTTAAGAAGCGACTAAGCCTTTAAATGTTAACAATGATTGTATATGAATGATATTGATATATTGGATTTATCTACGGCGTTGTCATCGTATTAAGGTATTGACAATTTGTTGAAGTCAAAATAAGATTGGTCTTTTAGTGCATGAGTGTATGCCGGCATTCAAATGGAATAAGCCATGGCCAGTTATGACGTCAATATGAGAAAGATTAACGTAGTTCTAAAGCAAGAACTAATATTCCCAAGAACCACTCATTTCTTCTGTAATGGTATCGTTCCAATTTCCTACCAACCAGTATGTTAAAAGATAAAATGCTGCCAATGGAAATTAAGAACAATGGCGATATGTCTAATTAGGTTATCCCTTGCAAGGTTGTTCCGTCCCTTTTCAGTGAATACTCTCATTCTTGCTAATCAAGTTTTAGCAGTTTTAATTATCTTCCATTCAACTATCTCGAATACTAACAGAAATTCTATATCTTAATAGAGATTTTAAATTTTTCCAAAGAAATGTTTGAATATTCATTCAACTCATGTTAAGATTACAAAAGATAAAACTTCCCACGCATCGTCTCATTCTAAGAACACAAAAGCTCAGAGTTCGACTCATTATATGACAACTATTTTCATCTTCACTTTATTTGTATTCACCATTCACACTTATTAATGAAAATGAATTTATTTTAAAATTACGAATTTTAACCGCTAGATTTGTTTAGGAGAATGGGGATACAAGTTTAGTGTATTTTATCAGATATTGGTTATTTAGAAAGAATTTAGATTGTTTTACCTACATTGTACTACGGTTTCGTGTTTGTTATTGACAAGGAAATAAAAGAAATTATACTTTGATAAACAATACTGCGCCTTCATTGCTAATGCAAACATTTCTATTTTCTATGCACAAGCAAGGTATTATACGACAAGGAAACGTCTTCACAAGTTACATAAAATACGCACCTGACTGCATGATGGCAGAAAGAGATTGTATCCACGTACACAAACAAACTAGTCGCACATCCATCTTGTTGAGTTAATACCACTCTTGTATTACCATATTTGCGTGTCAAGTGTCTAGTGACAGTGCCACGGTGACCTGCCCAATAGTTAACATTACGAGAGCGGGAGCCTGACCTTTATGGCTCCGCTTCACAATTATACCACTATTGCATCCTGTAGAAAAATAGCCGGAGTTGTATGGGAGCATTGAAGGGTCATCTTTTTTCCAGGAGATCAACAACGTGTGATATGTTCCGTCTGAATGTGCGCAGTTTTGGTTTCCAGTGGCGGAATAAGATCAACACTTTAATAATTCTTTTAAAATCACGATCTATTTGAATTTATACAAGAAAGAGACCTCAGAAAATGTTACTTTCAGGTGTTATTAAATCTGCGTTTAACAGGTTAGTTTTTGGACTAGGGCGAATCAAGGTCTAGCTATTAAATGCTACGGTCTCTGGGAATCATGCATACCTTGTTTGTTAAGTTTGAACGAGTATTAAGTTATGAGGATTGGTGTTGAATTCTACATATGTAATTTATCATTATCAAAATTTCGACCAGCCCTTGCTAGATTCAGATGTGCTTCACATCTCCTTCAGATCGAAACCGGTCATTTCACTAATCAGCCAAGACAAAATAGGTTATGCTCTTTATATGTAAAGATAACTTGAAATGAATTCCACTTCTTGCTTGTATGTAAACGTTACCAACATCTAAGACGCTTGTATTTACCGCATTATTTCTATTCAAATCCAACTATTCTTAAATTTAACACGCTAATGTCAATTGAAAATTACGATGTTGTCCAAAACTTATCAATATTTATATACAATGCTATGACATTTTAACGTCAATAATATATTGACAAATGTTTATCATGCTTATTAACTTATTTATTATTTATTACCTATGACTATTTATATTTAATGCATATATGTATCGCTCTGTGACTACTGAAATGTAGACTGGGCCTATGGCCTCCACTACAAATGAATAAAGATTGACTGATTATAAGTTATAAGGAAGTATGAAAGATCTGTGACCAACCTCTTTATAAACATGTGTTTCTTGATTCAAAGCATTTAATGTGAGACGTCAATTTGGAATCAGGCATCCATCATCTGACGTATAACCATGATTTACAGGTGTTAACCGATGGGGTATAAAATATATAACATCACAGCAGCCTTAATCGTTAGTTTACAAAACGTGTGTAAAACTAAAAGTTACACAGGTAAGACTCTATGTGTAAAGGGTGTAGTTTATGTGTTATCTACGCGTTTACTTACGAAGTTCCTATGGTTTCGATGTGGAGGTTTGATGTTAATGCCGTTGGTCTATTTATTGTACGTTGAGGTGAGGTGATAATGGGTAATAACGCCGCTATATAGACTATTTCACTTATATCACAGCAGAAAGTATTATTGCAGGGAGAAAGCCGGCAACACCATTGTGGCTATGCATTGCGATGAAACCTGCTGGCGACGGCTGCAACTAGCGAACCATTAGTGGTACTGCACTGAAATTAATGTAGCATTGCACTCAAACCTTACTGCGTTTAGAAGAGGTCTCTACTGCAGACAAAGTAGTCGAGCCATTGGCGGTATTCGAAACCCGGATCTCTTGATCTGAAGCTGAACGCGTTAACCCGGCACTGTATATCGATCGAACGCAATGAAAGATGCGTAATTGATTTCCAGAATGTGCTTTTGTATTTGTCGCCTACAGCCTTTTATTCATCTTTCTTTCAATCAGAAGGCTGTTTCGCCGCTGTCTTATATATTAAGTTGTACTTCCCACCCGTATTTGGCTCTACGCCAAATCACGGGCTTCTACACCTGTGACGTATGACAATTTGAATTCACATTCAATTGTCATCCGTCAGCCATCAAACATGCATGGCTGACGATTCAACATCTTCCTAATGTTGACTATATCATTTGTTACAGGCAATAAACGAGATGTGTTAAACCACGAGGATCTCCGTCCTTAATTTTTGTCTTCATGGCTAAGACTGAGGCCTGAACCCGCGACAAATTGGCGCCCAGCGTGGGACCGGGGCAACTCCCTAGTGCTCACTACACCCTGAGTACGTCGAACTGAGGTGCTTTATAACTCCAATTGGCTAGACTCGAGGACGAGTCACTTTGTGGAGAGGGTGTACATGTATGTGGCAGGGTGAAGTAAAAGCATTCCTACTGGCTTTGACCAGAGGGATATCTCTTTGGCTGAATCGGTAGAGTGTAGGACTCTCACCCGGAGGTCCCGGGTTCGAATCCCGCGGGAGGTGATCTCACACTCACTTCTGTTACATATTAAACGAATAATTATTTCTCAGAATGAAAGTGTTTATGAAAATGTTTATACATACCCCTCTAGTTCACGAAATGTTAAGGAGATTAAATTCATGTAAGTATCAGCGCCATCAGTTTCGCTATGCATTGTTGTCGGCGTCACAAACTTCGAACATTATAAATGGAGTCAATTGAACAGGAAGTAATTATTTTAGCTAAATTGTATCAGGTTCTCCTCTTGCTCATAAACTATTAATAGGATATGATCAAATGAACGTTCTAAGTAAGTAATGTAATCACCAATTGAAAATGTATCTTTCATGCTCAAGAAATATCAAAAGGATGTGATCACCTAAACGTTCAATAATACACATTTCCAATGACAGAATATCTTGAGTCGTTCATTTTGTATCACAAGTTTTTTAATTGTTTAAAGCTCCCAGAATAGGATTATACAATATGAATTTTGAAATTGCAACAAAAGAAACTTTAGATTTTAGAAATGAAAGTATCAAAGGACAGAAGTGTATAATAATCTTTCATTGTGTTGGATTATAAAATGTTTGAATTCCTTATTCCCTTTAAAGGGAATTCTAATATTTCTTTTAATTCGTTGGGTAAACGAATATCCGTAGTGGAATAACCTCGGTGCGATTTTGACTTACCATCTATTACGAAGGACACGTTAAAGTTTTGATATTTTGTGACTAGTGGTCTTGAGACTCTTTCGAGCTAAAACGTTATTTTATTTCGGAATGATATTTGATTTTATTCCTTTCTGCATGAATTATCTTAGGCTATGATTGCAATTTAGACCCAGGGATCTTCTGTTCATTGCTTACTATAAATATTTAAGAATGTATTATGCATATTTATTTTTTAAGATAGACAATAAACATAGTAGTCGTCAGATAGTTCATTGTCCAAGAATAATCGGAGGGTCTCAAAGTCGAAACGGTCATCGCCTTAGTCCACAGTTCTCAAACGTCAGGGGCCATAACTCTGATAAGTTCTTGACAAATTACCTGATGAAATGTTGCTTTTAGAGTGTTGTCTGATGATTGTTTTCATGATAAAATAGTTTGAGTAAACAGCCTTTAGCAGTGCGGAGCTTTGATGAAGGAGTATACAATCTCATTAAAGTCATATCGAACATATTACTCGTAACACCATGAGTTTAAAATGAGCGAGGTTTTAGTCATAATTAAGCCCGAACTTATTTTAATGGGAGTGATATAGAGTGCAGCAGTTCACTCAACAATAGAAGAACAAAACTGGACAATATTCAGCGTGGGGTAGAGTCTTAAAGCGAGTCTTAAAGCGAGACTGCGTCCACAATAAAAATAAAACTCATCGTTATCGACATGGGCCAATTAGCTTTGCGTATTCAAACAAGCGCTCTTGCCCAGCATCAAATAAGCATTGGTTGATAACGATGTGGACGAACTCGCTTGAAACGGACAGCTTCACAATCAAACGTTTCCAGTTATTTTTACCACAAAGAGATCTAACTCTTATCATTTGTTTTCGTACTCCCTGAAACTCAACCCATCATTAAATCAACCCAATTTCATTAAAATAATATCTAACATTGCTGCACTTCGTTACGCAGATTATAGATCTACATGCGCAATGTAGTGGAGCATTTAGATTTCATTTCAATGAGATTGTAAATTAAACAAGAACACATCAAGCATATCATTTTATTATCATCTACATTTTTACATCAGCCAATTTTGAGATTGACGTTGTTAACTGTCCCAGGGGTAGAATTATCTGGGTTAACACTGGACCATGAATCCATGTTAAGTTCCGGTTTACAAATCTGGCTTTGGTCTGCATAGTTTCTCTCTCCGTCCAAATAACACACCCCCTTAATGAGACATGCATTCTCCTGAAACGTGAGAAAAGTGTTTGAATTATAGAACAGAAAAAATCATATTCCAATATGGTCACGTATCTAAGTATACTGAAATTTTCTTCCAACTTATTCTAACATTTATATGTATTTTTCCCTCAACCTTTCGATCTCTTTCTCCCTTATCTGTCCACTCTCTTGTGGATGCTAGTCATCCACGTGTTTAATGACTGAAATATTGTTCAAAGCACGTTAAACCCCAACTCACTCACTATGATACCATAATATAATGATACTTAATAATTCAACATTGCCTTTGTGCGACCAATAGAACATTCTAATCTGCTTAAATCTAATTTTGTATAAAGCTGGAAGTGAATCAGTGAATTCTATCTATCTAGGCATTCGTATTGCTAGTAACGGTCCGAAAGACTAGAGCTTTTACACGTGTGCGATATGCACATATTTTCTGTATCGTAGAAATAAGTAAAACTGTAAAACAAAGTTACCATAACCACTCTCCTGGGGTTTTTCATCTCTTAATTCGAATTTTTTTCTTCATCTACAAATAACATATACGTATACTTTTTTGGATTTTAATTTTCCAATAAATTCAGGAAAGAAAAATACTAACCTTCTGAAAGCAGGTGTAGTCATTTGAACATCTCTGGCAATCGCCATCGTACACGACGTATCCAATACTTTGAGACGTATCCGGTCCAATCAGTTCGATCTCATAATACTTAGCGTATATGGAGGCTGAAAGTTAAAGTATTTTTTTTGTAAATTAGAAACATTGGATACTTTAATTAAATACATTATCTGTATCTTGAATTTGCCATTTACGTTAACTATTAACACTTATAAGTAAAAAATAAACTTTATATACTTAGTTGATTTTACGAGTTTGTTTTAGATTAAAATTCCATTTTTTAATAACATATTTCATATTTCATAATTATACATCCCATTTTTCGCATTAATATATTAATCTAGGTTTTTACGAAACTAATATCAAAAACATTTCTATTACATATGGAATGGACGATAATGTGTTTTATGTCATGAGATTGGAACAAGAAATGTGGACTTAATCAAATACTATCACACAACTCAAGAATAGATGTGTTTTTCCTTAAAACGGATATTCAGGTTTTTCGACGAGGTGTTATACCCTTGAAAATTTTCTACAAGGTCACTTAAGATATGAAGTACATTTGTGAACGTAATTATCTAATGAACAGTATACGTACGTTCTGGAGGCAGGTTTACACGGACAGTCTGGGCATTGATTCTGTCGCATGTTACTTCAAAACTCGAATCAGTGGTTTTTGGCCGTCCGTGGTAGTACTTGAATGGAAACATTACAATGGTTGATTGTTGACGTGATCAATTCCATAAATTAAAAAAATAAAAATAAAAATGAAGAAGATGATGAAGATGATGAAATTAAAGATAAAGATGATGAAGATCGAGATGATGAAGATGACGATGATGAAAATTATGAAGATGGAGATGATGGAGATTATGAAGATGATGAAGATGAAGATGTGGAAGATGAAGACGGAGATGAAGATTGTGATGAAGATTGTGAAGATGATGTTGTTGAAGATGAAAATGATGAAGATAAAGATGAAGATTAAGATGAAGATGATGATAATAATGTGGATATCTATTAAGTGCACACATCTATCCAATAGTACATGCTCGAGGCGCTACCAGCATCATTACTCTGGTCTAACCAAAGCTGACATATTAGTAGTCCACCGGCAACTAGGGGTCTCCATTCACCCCCTCCCCCCCCCCCCCCCCCCCTGAACGAAACTAACTTATTTTAAATCCTTGACATGTCTATTTTGTTTTCCTTATGTATATCGCTTATAAAAGCCCTATAAAGTTTTCATTTTTGGTATCTATATGGTGGACCTGGCATTAAAAAAAAAGTTGATAAAGTTTGCTGTCTGCAACTGAATGTCTATTGCTGTGAAGATAAGTCAAACAATGTTACATGGACACTATCATGATACCATCAAAAGCCTGGAGTATCATACAATGCATTTCAATGAGCAGGTGGCTCTATGGAAGACATCCAATGTTCCAATGGCTGTTGTTCTTGTTGCTAATGAGAGTCATAGTTTGACTCTTGTGGATGGGAAGCTAGAGCCATTGCGCTCTTCCTAAAGAAGGCCCCGCAGCGTGACAGCTTCAGGGATGATTATGATGGTTGTTGTGGTGTGTGGTGTATGCTGATGTTATTGATGATGATGCTCTCTTTTAAAACTATGATTTTGATAAATTGGTGATGTCCAAAATGCAGCTGAATCAAACAGTCATATGGAGATTGAAAATGAATAATTTGCAAGAATGTACTCCTATACTACATGACTGTGATGTGTGTAATGACGGAATTAGTACATCTGTGGAATCTTCTTCTTTGTACTCTTTAAATCTATCCCTTTAAATCACCAATGATTTAGAAGTAAAACAACACATTCAAAATACAAAATTTTGGGTTTTTTCCAAGGTTGAGTGTATTTCAATGATCCCTTGGTTTGCTTTTGGACACTTAATTTGTGTGTTATACGTACACATAAGTACACAAAAGAGTTGCAAGTACTCATAATTCTACTCATAGTGCAAATAATGTAAAATAAAATGACCTCTAGTGGCCGATGGATTAATTTGTTGATAGAAGGTCGCCACCAACACACTGCTTGACGAGGTATCAATTTCCTGCTAGGTGAACAGTATCACATCTTGAACAAAGCCTCTTGCCCAAGTAAACACCATAAGAATTCTCTGCACATCATGATAATCATAAATAATGATAAACGATAAAATGAAGAAAGTTAATACTCACAAATTTCGTATCAACAAAACAATCAGAAACGTTCCCCAGATTTTCAACCTTCAAGATAGGCTTGAAACAATCGTCAGAGATTACTGTGTTGCAAGTAAGCCCACTGTTGATAAATCAAAATGTGAGTTTGTTTTATTGAATACCTAACAGAGACAGATAACCCCGATTAGGAGCTTTGAACATATCTTGAATAAGTTCATTTTCTGTTACTTTGGGTCAAGTTCATTTTGTCTGAAACTGTTCCATAAATGAATAAGTATATTACTTGTGATCATATTATCTGCAATAGTGCAAAATCTTAAACTCTTCGAGTCGAGTCCCTTGCTAGATGCCTCGGAGTCAGGCAATAGTGCCATCATTGAACTAATTCGCCTTGGAACCACAAAACAGAACTTTTGTCCCTACGTGTAGGTCTTACCCTCAAAAGACACATCTAGGGAAAAGTTTACTTTCCAACTGTCGACAAATATTTTATTATTTTAATAAATCTTAATACCGCATATGCTGACATGTTACATATTCATCCCCTAAATAACAAATATAGGGTTCTTTCCCCACAGGGGTAGCTCCGTCATCCATTCCTATACAACCTCTGTCTTAATACGAAGGTTTCTCGAGCACGAAATGTAGAACGCTGATTGGATGCAATGCATTTTATCATAATTTATTATTTATCCATTATTAAATTTATTACGTAAATCTGTAAAGTAAAAATGCTCTTAAATGCATTTTCAATTGTTACCTCTGTTGGGAGATGAAAATCTAGATACAACCTTTTATATCCATATTAGACTATTTCTCCATAGTACCCATAACGTTGAATGTAAATGGATACTAGTTATACGAGGGGTGTCCCCAAAAAATGCCGGCCTGACAATCAACATCAAAGAAACATTCAAATTTTTATGACTTATTTTTCGACATAATCACCCTTGACCTCAATGCATTTGCTCCAGCGTTTTTGTAACATCTGCAACCCATCTGAAAACCAGTGCTTATCACGACACCCGAAAAACTCCTCTACTGCAGCAATGACGTCATCGTCAGTCTCAAACCTTTGGCCACGGAGCTGTTTGCAGTCGAGGGAAGAGGAAGAAGTCTGAGGGGGCTAGGTCTGGAGAATAGGCAGGGTGTGGGTGAAACCCGTACCCACAATCCTGTGCTGCACTGACTGCAATTTGGGCGGTGTGAACGATAGCATTATCCAATGGGCGGCTTATTTCCTTTTGATCTTTACGCAATGATAAATCATGTATCAATAAAACTCAACCTATAATTATTACGTCATGATGTTATCACCAACACTTATTTCCGACGTTCTGATTCGGCAATGGTGAAGGAAAGGGGAAGTTATAGGGCGGAGCTAGCAACATCTGGCGTCGTACAAAAATATGAAAAGACTCTTACTTGTCGATGGTTGCTATGGTGAAGGGCGCAGCCGTGTTCACAGAGCAATCCTCATAAGACCACCCAGCCTCGCATCGACACACACCCTTCACACATACGCCGTGTAGACTGCACATGTTTGGGCACTCATTGGCTATGATAGCTGGAGGTTTGGAGTTGACGTAATTGTCGGGGTTTGACAGAATTTCCGACTCACACATCGCTTTAAAGGCTTCAGCAGCTGATGCAACGTACTGGAACCCATTCGATGCCTGTCGAAACCAGAAAGTCAGCACAACTGCCAAATTTGAAAAAGGTATATATGGAATATTTTTAAAGATCGATTCTTCGAATTAACGCATTGCTTTAAATAGATAAAGAGGATAAACTTTTAAAAAACCCAATTATTTCCTCTGATTCACGCTGGTTAATGACTTTTCGATAATACGGTAGGTACTTTCACTGCGTCCACAACAGACTCGCGCTAATTAGCCTTGGACCCGCTAATTAGCCTGGATCGATAACGAGTCTCATTTCTATTATGGACGCAGTTTCGCTTTAAAATGAATAGTATGTGTATAAGACACTGTAACACGTTTTCTTGAGGATATGGTAAAAACATTGTCTTGAACTGGTGATCCCCTGCCCCCATCCCGGATCCGCCGCTGCGATACCGCAATTAGTAAAACACGACAATAATGCCTGTGATGAGTCTGGAAATTTTTAGTCAAATGAATTAATTTTTTTACAGCTTTCCTAGTCATGAGCATATTTTCCGCAAGAGGTTACTCAAATCACATCTACCGACGTAACCTGAGTTGCAAATGGACCGTTTAACAGTGAGTATCAGGATTCTGTATTTCTAGCGTAAGAAACGCTGTTAAGGTCAGGACCTTTACCCAACCGGTGCTAAATAATACCTCACTCTAGTCTAGGAAGTCATCTACTTGTAACAAAGACTACTGGAGAAGAAATAACCTCAGCCGTGAGAACATAAACGTCTCTATCACCTGTATATCGTCGGTACAGTCTGCAATGGCGTTGGAAAGGCTTATCTTCTTCATATTGGCACATTCGGTGGGAACATGGCCCAAGATAACCTGTCTACACCGAGTTGTGGCCTGGAGTAGGGTGATACCGCTTGTAGTTGGCCAGGGATGCTCCAGTGGCTGGTACTCTAAAATCAATCATGGGGGAGGGGGTTGTTGATGGGGTTTCACGGATACGCTGCTAAGACAATGTGGAGTTTAGATTGACAGATTGTTTATCTCATTTCCTCCTCATTACGGTAACATGTTAATGTAAAGTTTTAAGCAAACTAATAAAACACGTACAGAGCCACTTATCATAGGGTGAGGGAGACCACATAGAATATACAAATTGGCCAAAAGATAGTTTGGACCTAATAATAAAAGTTTACAGAGTAATGCAATAAGGCCCTAAAATAAAATATGCGCATATATGCACATATAAACACAGTTAAATAGAGTACATTCAAAAACAAACAATATGAAGAATTATAAAGAAAAGAATTCTACGTTTTTAAATTTCAAGGGAGGTTTTGTCAACAAGGACACATATCACGGGGTTTGCTGAAATAAAACTGAGGATTTCAGTATCATGGCGTTTGCCTTAGTTGTCCGCCATCTGCTCACTTATAACTATAAGCACGCTTCGTGAATGGACAGTAGAATGGACAGTATAACAAAATGCAATCTCATTGAAATCGGATCGAAACTTGTCCCTCGTATCTCACTGCTCTATACCTTGTACGAGGGACAAGTTTTGATCTGATTTCAATGAGTTTGAACAAAACTTGGCATTCATTTTCTACACAGGAGGGGCACATAAAACAAGTTCTATCTTCGACCGATAAGTTGTAACATCTCCCCGTTTCTATTCTTGTTGGTGCCACTTGGGATCAAACCAAACCTGATCTTGAGTGGTTGGTTTCGTTTTTCCATAGCGAGTCTCCATCCCCTTACAGCATTCCTGACACTGCCACTGGAGTATGGAAGACTTCTAGAAGATTGGTCAAGAATTCCTCAGTAATATTAGAGTTTTAGAAAATAATATGGTGTCGGACTGGACAAATAATCAATAATTTGATTATTTTCGAAAGTGTAATATAAAAATTCCATTCCATTAAAGTGTTAAGTTGTGACACGTTGTTTCCCTTCGTCAAAACAATAAAAATGTACAACAACAAAAAGTACATAAAATGTAACTTGTCGAACTCGTATCTTTTATCCAAGCTGACGCGCAACTCTCAGATTTACCATTTATGTATGATAATATCCTGTCTGTTTTCTGTTCACGTCAAACTTCCTAATGGTTGTGACATTACTCCAATATCAAACACTTAGGGTTTATTTCAAAGACAAACCTTTGAACGAGTGTTCGCCTGGACGCTGCTGTGCTGGTGGTGTGGTGATTATTTTAGGATGATATGGTTTACATGTTGGCCTCTGAAAGAAAAGTATTTGTCTGTCTTTATAACGGGGACCAGTGTTTATCTAGATTTTCTTTTAGATTTCCATGGCAATACAACATTTGTTATACAATTTTCATACTCACTGATGATAATCATCAAAATAATTGCCAGCATCATCACAATCATTCATTGCAACAGAACGTCAATGCCGATAAAATTCTTTTATTAATTTTATAAAATTTCAAAACTACAAAGTAACAATCTTCATTTAAATTTTATCAATATAATTCAAAAGAACTTAATCAATTAAAATAATTTCACAAAGACAAACTTGTCGACTGGCCCTACTTCTATATCTCTCTTAATAGACCATGGGAAATTGTTCAACCATGACAGATTCAACCCATTTGGTTAAGCATAAACATAATTATCACCACAAAAATAAAAATTTAGTTACTACAGTTACTAAACAAACAATAACAACATTATTAAAATCCCTGACTTTGTCAAATTACATCATCTTGAGAGAGGATTCTATCAAAACACCAATTCTATAAAAGCAGTGACTTACGTTGATAAGGGGGTCTTTGGCCTTGCTATTAGAACACGTTGCCATGACGGCGATCCCGTTAGTTCCACGAGCACACGTGCAGTACAGCTTTTCTGCAGCTTTCGGCATCTTCACCAAGTTACCCTTAAACAGGTTCTCATTTGGGACAACCCTGTTAATAGAATTAAATGTACACTAGCGCACTTCCGAGGTTATATTGGCAAGTTGGTTCACCAATAAACAAATTATTTGTTCCTGAAAATTTAAACGGCTGAGGTCAAAGAGGGACTTCGTAAACACGGAACATCGTGAGAATCAGTCATTCATAAAATGGAGAAAAATGAGTAACGAAAACGGTACCACTCGTAAATGTAATTCATTCTTAAAAAAAATGGTTCTCATTGAGTTAACAACTTGAAATTACTCTGGTTAATAGTTGTCATTACATTATAATAGGTAGTCGTGGTTGTCGTGCCAATGAACTTTGTTGCCTAGATTCAAAACATTCAAACAGTGATGTCCGTGCGAATTGAATACATAATTGCATAAATACACACTTTCTATATACATTGTAGGTGCATATTTTGAAAAAACTACTGATGTGGTAACTCCCCAGAAGGTTAAAGGCTATTACCTTTGTCTGAATAACAGTTTTTATACTTTGTGTAAAAGGGATGTGTTATTTACCACGAAAAGGAGAATCTCCAAGAACGTATCAACGTACGCATTTTATGGTTTGATCATCAAATCACGAAGTTAAAATGTGTGAAAAGTATCAGCTTAGGGAGCAAATCATCATATACTAACATCAAATCGTCCCTTGAAAGACGTGTTGTTAACCTATGATAAGTAACGTTTCACCATAAAAGGTAGTTGAATTGGGAGGGTCATTACATTACTATACTAACACGTAACTGCAAAATTCGTAACCTTCACATAACCTTCATTTTTCCATCGGTTAACCTCAATCTCTACAATAACTCTCCCAATTCAAGTTCGTTTTCCCTTCAGGAAGTAACCTCTGTCACAAGTGGATCAGTTGTGTGCAAGACATGATTGTAAGCTATCGAAGTTAGTTGTGCATTCAGATGCGTTGTTTCAAACTCAGCATTTGTTCTCAACAAGACTTAAATGTGTCTGGGAAGTAAAAAAATACGACTGAAAAGAAATTATAGAATGTCAGTGATGCAAATTTGCACCGTATGGGGGATTTTGAAAACAACCACACGAAATACTGTCCACTTGCAACATACCTACGTGAGAAAAAGGACCCTAGAAAATTTGTCATCTTACCTGAATTTGTCAATAACAGCTGAAGCAATTTCTCCTCTGTGACCAAATGAATGTTTGCCATCTGTTGTTGGCTGGACACAACACGTTTCCTTGACTGCTAGCTGTTCCAGCGTGCCGTTCACGAACACGTGATGGGGGATGGGTTTGACTTCGCCGGGGAAGGCAAGTTTGACATCGATGTAGAATCCTTTAGAGGCAGTACCTCTCGGGTACACGTTGATACGGTGACCTTGGGGGGTACTGACCTAGAAGGGGAGATAATCAATGAATTGATTGGTTTTCAAGAAAGGAAATGTCCTTGAATCAATATTTCTACATATTTTCTGGCAGCAGTTAAGGATGTTTAAAAGGAAAGACAAACGCGGTGATATTAACAATCATATATTTCATCGTAACACCCTCTCAATGGCAATCTAAAAGTATATGT
Source organism: Phorcus lineatus (assembly GCA_921293015.1). Lineage (NCBI taxonomy): Eukaryota > Metazoa > Mollusca > Gastropoda > Trochida > Trochidae > Phorcus > Phorcus lineatus. The sequence continues at coordinate 31,934,591 of OV121088.1, read as the reverse complement.
ATATCCATATATTTCTACAATCCCCCTATATACGAAAAGGCTAAAGGACTCGCAGTCGCCATATACCTACATTCTCAAAATCTCAATTTTTCTTCATGAGAGGTTGATTCAAATAATATAAAATGAATTTAATAATCTAAAAAATGACAAAAGCCTTTAATGAATTGGTTTCTGGGCGCTTTAAAGACATCAATACTATATATAAACTTTAAAATCTTTGAAGACTGGAAGAAAACATAATATCTGAATGATACCCTCCGTTGTCTTAATCGCTTTTGCAAGATGGCTCAAAACATATGAAATGAATTTGCACAGCTTAAATGCTCATCTTACATTCGTTTTGAACTGTATCTTTTAAAAATTGTCTTTTAATTCGTAACAGTTACTTTCGTTTTCGTACATCATTTATGTACAAAAACATGCTTCTGAAGATAAATACGATCTAACCTGATATTCATTGGTCCCACACGACTGAACCATATGGGACGTGGGTTTGTGAAAGGTAGAAACAGTCGCCATCTTGCTTCCGCCGTTTGTGTCAAACATAGTGACGTCATCCCCGGTCTGCACTGCAAGCGCTGAGATGATTGGAAGATGGGTCGGGTGGTAGGTATTGGTTTCGATCTGAACCTGTTTCGGACAACCACGCGATAGCATACTCTTGACTCCAAACATAGAATGCAAATGGCAATAAAAATCTCTCAAAGACCCAGATTTAATACAATATCATGAACATAATTTTAGCATTTCTCTACAGCTACTTAATCTAAAGATATTTTTTTAATTTCAAAATATTTTCAAGCTTGTTTGGTAAGACAGTCATAATATGGATTTTTCTACACCAATGCCAAAATATTGGTATCGCTTTCGCTCGGAACATACCAAAGTGAGGCTAAACTAAAGAGTCCTCAAACTCATCACACTCATTTTTTCCTAATGTTTTTAGAATTGGCCATATCATGACTCTTGTTTCATCCTTAAGATCCATTCCTCTTAACACTGTGCGGGAGACATTTGCGTAAAATCATTTTTGATTTTGAATTTTAGATAAAATACGTGCCTTTAGACCTAGAATTCCCTCCCGCGTACATACACGAAACTAAACCAACACCAGTAAGGTGCAAAACACCAAACTTCATTCACGATTGATGGTCTTATTAATAACTTACTACAATAGGTGCTTTCATGTCACTGGCGAAATTAAAATCTCCAAGGTGGTAAAGGTTGTATCTCCTGCAAAATAAAGATGAATATAAGATAAAAATTACCATCGTGAATACATCTTTAGGTTTTCCAAAACAGTTACAACGTGGTGGTGATGGGCTAGGGATTAACTTGGACAGAAAGAAGAAAACAGACATTCAAGAGTCTGATTTAAGGCGTGGGGGTGAAAGGGTTAAAAGGTTCTTCCTCCTATTTGCGAAGTCACCAATGTAACCACATTTGTAACAATAGGAACTCAGGATAATTGATATATTCATATGTAGGTGCTATTCAAAGCAATATTGAAAATATTAGCTTATAAATGTTTAAGATATATACTGTGTAATCATATTGTATCCGTGTAAATATGAACCTTCAGAGAAAGTGCACACGCTATTTACTAATCTGTATCAGGACACTTTCAGTCTAATCCAAACCTAGCAATATTGACATTTAATAGAATTTCAAAATTCATGTCGTTTAACCTTGCTCACGTAAAATAAAGATCTTTATTACTCGCCCGTGTAAGATACCGCAGTGTAATATTTATACGGCGATATTAAACTAGTGTAATACCGATCCCCGTATGACGTCATAATATCGTGTGGTTGTGACGTCACAATCTTGGCACCGACGTCTCAATTGGCGGCTTAGTCGCGGAAATGCTTCGTTCAGTACACTTTCGGTAGTAATGCTTGATTAATGAGATCAAGTAATAAACAGAATACTAAACTTCCTTCCATTTAATACTATTTTTATTAAACTCGTTAATGATTTGGTATCAAACTCGCTTTCGCTCGTTTTATACTAATCATTAACTCGTTTAATAAAAATAGTATTAAATGGAAGGTCGTTTAGTAATCTCTATCATCCCATTCTGTATGTTTTAAGATCTCACTTGTTGTAGCAGAATGACTGTGAGAAATGAGGATCCCCTGTGGAAACACAATTCTTGGTACTGCCATCTTTGATTACCACCTAAAACAAGAAAAAAAAATACTAGTAGTAGTCAAAGTCAAAGTCAAAGTCAAAGATTGTTTATTGCATTCAAGGCCTCAGGCCCATATACAAAGATACATATAAACATATAGCTTACAATTTACAAGGTTCATTTAATTTGTGACATGACAGACTCCAGTAATTACATATTTTGTAAGTTAAAAACAGTTCATAAGTCACAAGCTATTGTTCAAAACACTATTTCTTACTTCCATACCATGCTTTAAAAATAACGATAATTTAAATATAACATCTTCATCTCTTGATGTCATAATAGAAATGAATCCTGTTACACTCGTCTTAGATAGAAAACGTTCTGGTATATATTTAGTTCTTAGTTCAGTATAATATGGACAATCAAATGTAAAATGTATTTCATCTTCAATGGCGTCGTTACATAATGGACAGAGTCTTTGTATTCTTTCAAGGGAGATATATCTTCCATAGTTTATCATTAGTTTTAGTAAACCAAGTCTATATTTGATATATAACTTTCTGAGAAAACTGTTTGTAAGAACTGATAGGTATTTCTCTGGTTCTGGTAAACTCTTGAACTTTCTGTATATATCATAACGTGAACTGCTTTCTATATTGGATTGCCATCCTTGATAAAACATACTTATTGCCACGTGACGGAAATCTTTCAAAAACATGTGTACATTTTCAACAGTTTGACTTATCCATATAAAACCATATCCATGAGAAAATAATATTTTCTTAATATGCGACACCCATGTGGTCTTTCCAATACTATCTAAATGGAACATCATGTTGTAAGCAATTTTGGGAAGTCGATGTTCTGGCATTCGGAGAATTTTCAACCAATATTTCAAGCATTTTATCTGCGAATTAATGTAAAGTGGGTATCTTCCACATTCTCCATAGATCATACAATTTGGAGTAGATATTCCAACACACAAGAATTTTTTACATGCTAATAAGTGAATTCTTTCCAAACATTCATATCTTTGGTAACCCCACACTTCAGATCCATATAAAAGAATTGGTTGTATCTGTGTATCAAATAACTTAAAAAATACATTTGGTGTCACGACTCCCAGTTTATGAGAGATGGACATGATATTAAGTAATGCTCGCTTGCCACGCAGTGCCAAGTCTAATACACATTTGTCCATATTCAAAGTTGAGTTGAACATTACACCAAGATATTTATAACCGTTAACTACATTAATTCCATTTCCATTTAAATACCATTTCTCTTTTAAACTTAAAGGACCACCCTTTCGAAACACTATAATTTTTGTTTTATCCAAATTCACCGATAATTTCCATTCTTCAGTGTATTTATGCAATATATTTAACTGGTTTTGTAAACCAATAACAGTATCAGACAGTAAGATAACATCGTCAGCAAACAGAAGCATTAGAATTTCAATGATGTCAGGATACAACTGTATACCATGCTTACCGTTACTTACAATATCATAATATAACTCACTAATGAAAAAGGAAAATAACAAGGGACTCAATATGCATCCCTGACGTAACCCAGTGGGACAATCAAAAAAGTCAGTAATACCATAATCACTTCGTACACATGATTTGACATTTGAATACATAGTTTTTAACATGTTATACATCTTTCCTTGAAGTCCAGATTTTCTTAGACAGACCCATAATTTGGAACGATCCACAGTATCAAACGCTTTTTTGAAATCAATAAAAGCGACATAAATTTTGTGCTTACGGCGTGATAAACATTTTTGGATAACAGCATATAGGGTAAAAATGTGATCAGTAGTAGAATAATTCTTTCTAAAGCCAGCTTGAACCTCGGGAATCCTGTCTCTCATGTTTGCCCAGTTAGTGAGTCTATTATTTAAAATGGCGGTAAAAAGTTTCCCAAGAACACTCATTAATGAAATCCCTCTATAGTTGTCAGGGTTTCTAGGATTACCCTTCTTATGCAGAGGCACTATTTCTGATCGAGACCAACTTCTAGGAAAAATGTTGCTGTCAAAGAGTTTGTTGAAACATTTAAGGAGAAATGGTATTATTTCAAATTCAGAGCATTTAAGCATTTCTATCAATACCTTGTCCGGACCAGCAGACTTTCCATTTTTTAACTTGTTGATAGAGGATTTAATTTCCTGTTCAGTTATTGGTGAGTCAAGTACAAATGCATCAATATCGTTATATTGTTTTGAAAATGTTTCAGTATCATCGTCTAGGTTTTGATAATAAACATTGTTAGTAGTAACAAAATAAGCAAAACCTCAGTTTGGCACGCTTTACTTTCAATAGAAATAAATCGTATTGATAACTTTGAAGAATTCTTTAAAAATAAGACCCACGTTCTAAGCCAGCAAAAAACGAGCAAGAAAGGTTTAATCCTACATATAAACCGACATTTAAGATATCATTAGTATAACAATTATTAAATTTGTTGGCGCTAAGAAAAATTATGACTATCACAAAGAATCAAGGCCTGGAGACCTATTACCAGACCTTTCACAACGGGGAAAAAGAAGTAAATAAAACAAAAAAGAGACTTTTCTATGGGTCTACTATTCAGCATGTACCTTTGTTTGTACGTATGTAGCATTGCTCCACATTGAGAGATATCCAGTCGTGTTTCCTTCAGTCACGTGGACTTCTAGCGTAGTATGGTAGTCGGACTTATGAGCTGGGTCAACCACTGACGTGACCTCCACGTTGACCTTGGCCTCGTGCGTAGTACTGTTCCAGGAAGCAGGGGTCAAGGCCATACCACAACCGGAGGTTGTGAAAAGCTCTGCAAATATACGTTGATTATAGTTATATCAAACGTCTTTATGTCTTCAAAGAACCGAAAAAATGCATTATAATTGGACGGAATTAATTCTTTGGGCAGTCGTAATTACATTTGATAGATACAAGATAGATATTTTAAATTTGAAATGAATTGGGTGAATTCTTGACTGATTTTTCATTAAATTCATTTTGACTGACGATGGGTTTCTTTTGGAGATAACATTTTCAAACGCTGAAATTTGCAGGATCTTCAACAATGAACCCGGTAATATTAAAAAAGGGACTTTTAGTCTAGTAATTGACGTATACATGACAGAACTTTGGTTGAACTTTCAAAAACTAAGTCCATTGAATGATATCAATATAGGGCTCCGCTCATGCGTCTTTGATGCCTTGGATCTGCCTTTTTGTACATTGAAACTCATTTACTTACATTGATAAACGTACAACCTTATTTGTTACTGTATATACTGTTAAAAAGTTTTCAAAATTAGGTTTACATCAATGGCGCGCTGTTGTCCGGTTTTCGACCATTATATTACGGCAGTACACCTGTTTATTGTCACTATAACTGAAAAGATGGTAATTTTCACAAATAACCACTACTTTTCGATGATACAACACTATTTTGAAGTTTTACATATTTTACTCCAACAACATACACTGTGTCCCTTTAAGAAATACATTACGTACTGGGTGAGATGACGTGTAGGTCCAGTCTACACATGGCCTCCAGCACTGACCCTCCACAGTCTACAGGGAGAGTGGAAATCACCTGCACTGTCTTGTCGATCCCTTCAGTGATAGTCAGGGACGTGGGTTCTATCTGTATACAGTATTCACCATAAGCATTATGACATTGTTATATTTGGGTCAAATTATCTAAAGTGAAGTCTGGCATGTTTACGGACGAATATCGGGCTCGAACCCACACCATTAGTCAGGCAACTTTGCAACTTCGCTAGACTTTAGTATCAAATACACAACTTCAAAGAACACATAAGATATCTGTATGTATGTATGTATGTATGTATGTATGTATGTATGTATGTATGTATGTATGTATGTATGTATGTATGTATGTCTGTATGTATGTATGTATGTATGTATGTATGTCTGTATGTCTGTATGTATGTATGTAAATTATATGTATGTTTATTATTTATATCACCGCGTGTTTATTTTATCGGTAAAAAAACGGACCAATCACCGTATGTCAGAATACAATTCAATCACCTACCACGACGGTAAAACACTTTTCAAATAATTAATTACACAAAGCAGTACTAAATTCAACAACAACTAGATTTTATCTTTGAAAATGCCTTTCAGTAAAAAGAAGAATTATATTGATAACAATATATCATATCTCAAGTTAACACTTGTTTCTTTAGATGACATTACCTTGATTCCACCAAAGTAGGCTTTACTCGTCATTTCTTTGCTAGTCATGTTTTCTCTTGGCGAATAGTATGTTATGACACCGCAGGTCAGCTGAAAAAGTTTATCATCATCATCATCATCATCATCAACCTCCTCATCATCGTCATCATCATCATCAAAATCATTACCATCAACCTCCTCATCGTCATCATCATTTGCCATCATTATCATCAGGCTCATCAACATCAACATCAGCATCATCAAGCACAATAGGAATCAAGGAACTATTAAAAAAGCACTTATCAGTTGAAGATAAAATTAAGAAAAGAAATCATAGATTTAAGGCACTAGTGCACGCTTTTACGGTTTAAATTGGCTATTTTAAGGTTTAAGAGGACTAATGCATTCACTTAAGCTTTCTATCGATGTAATGAAATACTTAAAATTCTTTACAGTTGACCTGCAATCAACAATGAAAAAGTTTAGACAGCCGCTGTCGGCTTGGACATATAAAAAATCTATGGTTAGCTGTGCACAAAACGGATAAATTATGGACAGTTGAACGCGGCTAAACTAGTATTATGTGCAGTTATTGATTTTATCTAAACTCTGAACTGATAACAAAGAATGAAATACGTTTTTTGAAAGCAATGTTGTAAATAAACCGAGTTAATAACACAGCATAAGCAGTAGATTTACCAAAGCGCCTGCCGTTTCCGGTTTTCTGGTTATAAGCAAAGTTTTAATATTTCCGATATCGTAGTTCATGCTGATTAAATGCGCCTGCCGTTTTCGGTTTTCTGGTTATAAGCAAAGTTTTAATATTTCCGATATCGTAGTTCATGCGGATTTAATGTTACGTTCCATTAAATACTTCCAGTCTTTTAAAATCAACTTTACTACCTGAATACGCAAATATTTGTTAAATAACTTACGAGGTAGATTACTTCAGTGGTGATCATGAGTAATATCGGGAGATATGCAGTATCTGTGCATGCATTGTGTATACGGAATATTGGTGTGCATTAGTGCGTTTAAGAAAGAAATTTCACAAGTACAGTTATGCAATAAAGTAAGTGACTTGTGGAGGATGAAGGTTGTATAGGAATTTATTATGGAGCTATCTTATGGGAGAATGATCTGGACTTCAAAGTAAGGTAAACAAAATTGTAATCTATTATATATAGCAATCTTTAATTATATCCAAATTCAAGAAAGTCACTCAAAATTAACGAATTTATATCATGGGTTAATGAATGGGGATAAACTCATTTACTTTTTGGTTTATGTGTCCCTGCCAACCTGAAAGTTCAAATAAAGCTTCTCGATTCGGATTGGACACCTGGTCGACCTTCACCGCTTTACCGTCCATATACCACGTGACGTTGAAGACAGCATCAGGTGACATGTCCTGTGAGTTGAAGTGGCACGTATGTTGGAATAGTCCAGTTATTTTTTCTGGGGGAGTCAGGGTAACGTTGTTGAATAAGGGGTAGGGATCTGAAACACGTGATGATGCTTTAATCAGTAAAAAATAGTAACTAATAGGTATAAAAGATCATAAGACTATGAGAAATTGGCCTCATGTAATACGACACTGGAGCAAAAACAAACATTTCGTCTTATTGTGTATGATTTATATATAGGAATGAAGTTTGATATATTCTTTCTTCGATAATCACGGTATGATTGGAATTAAAATATTATCCCGTAGTCAATATTATTTTGCATGAATATTTTAATATAAGGTTAACATTATCAATTTGATATAGTAAAATACTACTAGCTAGAAATAGGGTCACAATACAGAACATTCTCCAAATGAAGAATACAAGCCATTGTCGAAATGAAAAGCTAAAATAGGTGTTCATGATTATATGTTCACTGGTTTAGTCCTACTGCCTACTAGGCTACGTCTGTATACCAAACACGGTGCGTTGTCATGATAATCCCAGGGCCTCCTTTCAAAAAGCAACCTTAACTTAGGTTAACCTTGACTACCATTCTTTAACATTGCACTAAGGTTACCTTAAGGACTTACGGTCACCTTAGGGCTTAGTGAAAGGAGGCCCTGGTCTATTTTAGATGTAGAATCGCAAGGCTCTATAGCCAACAGCATCCAACTTACCATAGCATGGCTCATACCCTGAGGGTGACCATTTGTTTGCAGGACAAGGGATCTCTGAAAAAAATTAATCGAATATTTGTCTAAATTGTATACTTAAAGATACAAGAATATTCAAAATTGATTTGAAGTTTTAGAGTAACACTACGTACCATCAAATTGAAAATTTTTACAAATCGACAATTTGATAGTCAGAAATTTTTTTTCTGCACATAACTATAGTAACTCAAATACTAGAAACGTCGCAAAACACTGATGAGAATATAAGCTGGATTTTGAATGATATTTGACACATTATATTGCGACATATATATTCTTAAATCTTTTAAATTTCACGAAATTATTAATCACTTTTATCAAAATTGCTCATGTTTCAGGAAATTATCATCCATTTGGTTGTATGGCGGTTCGAAAACAGAGCCCTAAGCATCAGACAGGTAAATGGAAAAACAATGTTGTAAATTCAAATAAGTACCTGCGTTGAAACCGTGGTTATTTAGACAGATATGAATACATACATGAGTTAATGTAAGAGAAACTTAATCATATGACATGTAGAAATACGACCATATAATCACTTTGATGTTGTTATGATAAGACATTAAAAATGACGTCAGTCCATGTACTTTTGCAATTTGAGATATGAAGAAGGGACTCTAAACAATGCAAAAACATTCTAAAAGATTAATCATGAGAAGTTACCAAACTCATTGAAACCAGATCGAAACTTGTCCCTCGTACCTCGATGCAGCAAGTTTCGATCTGATTTCCATGAGATTGGAGAAGTTACCAACTTTGGCATGGTTTGAATCCAGTTAGGGAAACTTCACCAATTGGACATGGTTGAATAGCCGGATCTGAAAAATGAGCATTGGTTTGACATTTCTTTTCACATATGGCTGAAATGAATTACCCATAATGTTGTTATATATCAATGAATGATCTCAAGATTCTTTCACATCACTACAAACATATCTGACGATAGTACGATATGGTCGTACAGTTTGAATTATGCTCTAACTTCATAAGGGTATATACATGTATGATCTAAATGAAAACCCTTTAAAGGGAATAATAACATATTTCTGTACCTTGTCATTTGGTAAGCCATACAATGGAGTGGAAATTGAAACGAGGTATTTTCCACCAAAATCTTTTTGAGTTAAACCAGTGCGTTTCTTTTTTTGTCATAGTATACATTAATACAAACCAATAGTACATACGTTATAGACGTGCCAAAGACTGTAAGGGAGAGTGACAAACGAGGCACAGTTCTTTTGAGTTAAATTAACGTGTGCGTTTCTTTTTTTGCACAGTATACATATATACAACTCACCAGTACAGACAGTCATAGGACAAGCCATTGACTGGAGTGGAAAATGATACACGAGGTACTGTCCACCACAGTTCTTCACGGACGTCTTCACCGACCAGAGACATCCATTATTAACCCCCTGAATGTGGTTGAAGCAGAATGCGTTGTCCGACTCTTTACCCGGGAGGGGGATCTTGTCCTTCATCCAGACGGTCGTCTCGGCACCGCAGTGGTTTCTGTCGACCATCTTCATAGCAACCTCTCCCGTACCTTCAAATGACATAGAGTAACTATGTTGTTGGAGTGAAATAAGTCCCTCTTTTTAAATGATCTTACTTTACCAAGAAGTAATGGTTATTCCTGAAAATTACCATCTTAGTGCGTAGCAGTTAAGTATAATGACAATAAACAGAATAAAGTCGTGATTATTGAACGAAAACCGGACAAAAGGTTGTTTTGGAAACTTCTTTACAGCAGTCACAAAGACAAAATTGGGCACAGTGGTTCGTAGGGCATACCATCTTCATGGCAAACTTTCCCGTATTTTAAATTGGCACAGATTTACTATGTTATTGGAGTTCAATATGTCCTTCTTAATCAATGGTATTAATGTATCGAGGAGTAATGGTTAATTCTGAAAATTACTATCTTTGTGCTTATCTGTTAAGTATAGTGACAATACACAGTAGTGATTATCATACGAAAACCGGACAATCACGCTCACCAATGACTTAAACGTTATTTTGGAAACTGATGTACAGCAGTCACTAAGACAAAACTGGGTTAATTTTGGTACCTATTTCATTTAGCTAATATACATGTAAAGGACGCAAAATTTCGACTTTTTGACATTTGTATGGCCGTATTTCGATCTCATTAATTTTGTCATTTTTGAGATAGATGCATTCTTATGTTCACTTTTTTATCTACCATATTCACTGCGATTTCCCCCGTACCTTTAGCTTAAGACTCTTGATTTCTCTATGTTGCTTCATCTTGCTACGATTTGCATATACTTGCGCCAACTCCAATGACTGGCTTAGATATAGGCTGCATTTCCCCGATTTTCTGTGCTTTTCGTTGCTGCTACAGATCTCGATAGCCCAAGGAGAAAACATACGACAATTGCAACTTTTCGCTGATGAGGGCGTTGCACTCAAAACAGAAATTTTGCCAAATGTATTACCCTACGAGGGTCAGACATCTCATTACTAAAACCGATTATTCGTAATTTTGGAAGAATTATCACGTATTAAGCGAAAACTTCAAGCGGCCATTTTAGTTTGAACACCTTTTGATAAGTTAGAAAGATTGAATCGCTTATCATATCTGAACTTGGTACGTTTCTCTTAAGGTTTTATTTAATTGATGAATAAAAATTGCCTTGCAATTGATAAAATTTGTTTTACTTTTCAAGAGATACCTCTCTTCCCCTAAGACAACGAGCTACAGTGCATGAATCTCGGTTTGAATAAAGCAGTTATTCCTTTTTAAATGATTTACTGTTTCCCTTGTTTCTGGTGTACATGTAACATTCTGAGATCCTTCCAAGATTAATTTCTTAAGGTATGGGAGAAGTTCCATGAAGATTATAGACGTCAAATAAACAAATATATCTCCCGTTGAATGATGAATGAATGGAATACCTACCTGGTTGGAATCGGTACCATCCTGGAGTTAGATCCTTATCACAGAAGGACACGTTCGTGAGGACCTGCAGCTGTCGGGGGGCTCCATCCAGCACGATGGGGTTGTCACACGGGTCTGTGCTCACAGCTTCAGATACAGCTGTTCATGATTTAAAGAGAATCATGGTCTAGCTCACTTTCTTCATGCAATACCTCTATTTAGAATATATTGTTAAAGTTATTGTCTCAGAGAATGCAAGGCAAATTCTTATGTACTCAAACAAATAGTTCATCATTGGTATCAAACTCTTCTCTGACGTTTGCAAAAAGTTCAAAATCTCTGCTGGCATTCTAGCCCTCAATATCATATTTCAAAGAGGTCAACTCCTAGTGAGCCACAAGCCCGATTACGTCATGCGCAATAGATTTGACGTAGAACCCATGAAGTGTTAAAGCTAAAAATGCAATGAAAATATAAGTTATAACATTCCGTCGAGGGTGACATAGGGATATATTATTCCCGCGAAAGGTTTTATGCAACGAGCGGAACTCGAGTTGCATAAAACCTTTCAAGGGAATAATATATCCCTATGTTACCCTAGACGGAATGTTATAACGAATTTATCATACCGAATGTCTTAAGATATTATTAAAAACTTGCTCTCTATTACTTAAAAGACAAACAGAAATGCTCAACACCTATGACCTGATCACGTGACTTTGATTGACGTTGAAGCACGCTTTACTCATATAGCGGGGTATAAGGGATTTATCATCCCTCGGCGGCGGTGTATATGGATATTTGTTAAGGGTCACGTGGACCAATCAGAGATCGGCATTCTTACATGAGGTATGATAATAGCTCTTGCTTAACTTTTGCAGAAACAGATTGCAGAAATATAGTCGGTAAATTCAATGAGAAAAGCGTCTGTCGTGAGTATAACTGCAATCGTTACAAGAAATATTGATGTAAACTATCAAAAATCTGCTCGGCGATATTGATGTGTTCGATTTAGTTGCCTTGCTGAACTGAGACAATGCCTTCAGTGTACAGTTTTCCAATATCATCTCGTTTTCTTGCTCTTTGCTTTTCGGTGCTGTTCTTTGCCTCGTAATAGAGTCTCTACCTTTGAAATATTCCGAATAGTTATCATTTTCTAAAATAACAATCTTTATTTACCCCTTGCTCCTTTACCAAGCTTTTCTCGATTTGTTTTCAGTGCCTTTAATGGTAGAAATTGAGGAAGTAGTATAATTTCTCAGTTTATAAGCTCAGTTGTATGTTTGTTACCTTCACAAGCAATTTTTAGATTGATTTATTTGACTCTTCATGCGAGTTTTATGTCAAAATTAAACCGTAACTTTTAACTAATAATAGCCACAAATTTTCGTGTCGAACGAATCCCGCAATGGCCTCCAACCGAAAAGATACAAGAATTGTACTATTGAAGATAGTGTGCTACCAAATATAACAATCTAGTATGTAATTATGTAATCTGTTTATGTGCTGTACGTATACATAGCTTTCAAAATTCCATAATTAATGATTTACCTGTTAAACAGAGCAACAGCAAGATCTCTTTCACTCTCGACATTGAGCTGATCCGAATGCGAAGTTAGATAAATTTATATGATAAGAAGCATTCATGTCTGTTACTTCTCAGGTAAAAAGATTTCTATCTTTTTATTGGTGTCTATTCGAAATTTAGTTCTTGAACTCACCGAAGAAGTTGATAAGACGTAAATAAAAGAAGCATAATATTTATTTTTTTAAAATCCCAGGAAACTAGAACGTCTTAGCTCATTGCTTCGTTACATAAAAATTCCATGAATATTTAGTGCAAATTGTTTACGATATGCCAAATATAGACCTATCTATCATTGGTTCGTTCTGGGAGACTTTGTTTTAATGTTTGTTTTTTTATCTTTGTGGATTGCATACAAACTGTCTTTTGCTCATTACGAGATTGCATATACACTTGTTTAATTTCAAGCAGTAATACGCTCATGCTGAATTAGATAATGGCCTTCGTGGAATACAAAAGATTGTCACGATGTGTACTATCAAAATAGGTTATGACACATTAACTAGAACTTTAAGAACGTTCATAATTGATATTTAAATCTGTGAAATAAATAGATATTGTCTTAACTGAATGCTTAAGAATGTGTGTTTTCTTGATTCTTGTTTTTCATTTTATCTTGACTTTTACTAGTGCTATTTTAAAATTTAGACGGTTTCAATTTCGCAAAATCTTTAAGTGATGTTATTTTGTTGAGAAAAGGATATTCATCCATTTTCTTCTTCAATATCTTCTTCAAAGTCTTCTTTATCTTTCTTCATTTCCAAACAGCTGTATAACAAATGTATACCTGATTCTTTATTGTTTTGTAAAGAGTACATAAAAACATTCCTTGTATTTCATAAGTCTTAGAAATCATTTGTTAGCGGAAACGTATCATACAGTGTTATAGAACCAAGAGATAGTTTCGCTGTTGTACGGATTTTAAATTTCATCTATCATTTGAAATATTTTCCCATCTGTATGACGTTTCGAATGTTAAGCCACTAACCATGTAATTCTGTCACTGGAGGTTTATAAGTCAAAGAAATACATATCTAGTAAAGAGACAAGCTGTCAAACTTTCCGAATGGACCAATTATGTTTCGTAAAAAACGTGATATCTAATTTGAAAAAAATAATGTGTTTCTATGTAGAATGACTTTCAAAAGAGTCGTAGATGTTTTGGCGTCGTTATCACCTGCGTGCATTAATTAAATGTTTCTATCCGTCGCATTGGACAGTTTTGTATTCTTGTACAGTATGAACAGCAACTCAGATGCCCGCATGGTAGAAAGGTATTATCTGTGTATATCTTCACTACTTGCATGCCCCTTTGACGTTTTGAATTTTATGCCTTCAGTTGACCTTCAGAGGAAGAGCTCGCATATATAATGTCTTGTGAGTGCCTGGAACTTCAAAAGCTTTTCAAACTGCCAAAATGTCCAACAAAAGGTGTTATTGCTTATTTGAAAAATAACATTTGTGTCTAAGAAGTGAAAGTTGTTTGCCGTATCATGACGGTGATACCATTCTATTTATACTTTGACTGTTTCTTTTAAAGCTGTCTTGCATATAATACAGTTTGATAGTTTAACAGCACATAAACCAAAAATAACCACATGGTACATTACGTTAGAGAAAAGATGAATTAGTTATACGTTATATTCAAAATAAAATGTTTCTATATGTACTGTATGAGATTGTTTGACGCATCATTTCAGTGATGTATTTTTCTATAAACTTTGACTGTTCCCCTTTTATTATCCTTGGGCTTGTTTGGCGTTTAATTCCAATTTATCTGTTCGCCATTTTTAAGCCTTGAATTCACTTTATATAGACTTTAACTGTTCCACTTATATCTGCCTTGAGGTTGTTTGACATAGTATTACAGTGATGTCATTTTCTATAAACTTTGACAGTTCCCCTTATAAGTGCCCTACAAAAAGGACACTCGCATAGTTTAGCTGAACAGTCTGCACAGCAGACCAGGTGGCCACATGGTAGAAATAACATATCTGCGTCATTTTTTTTGCATAACTTGCAAGCCTTCTTATTTTTCATCTCCACATTTTCTATTTGCAGTTGTTCTTTAGTTGACGATGTCTTTAGCAATTTGTCTCTTCTCTGTTATCGGCCAGAAAGAAACATTTGGAACTCGAAGACGCTGTCAGGATGTTTCTCATTTTCGAGCAGCATTGCTGTCATCTCTCGTCATATAGTATCTTCATCGTAGAGCCTCATAAGCTCTTTGATAAGATTTGAAGTTTCATCGATGCATTCAACGCTTTCGTGTTTGCTAGAAATTCCAAGGGACACGCCAATATCTTCCTTCAGACCAGCATCACCGACATCGAGGGTTTCATGCATAAGGATACCAAGTCGATCAAATTCTGAAAGTCCTTGCACAAAAGAGCAAACAGGGCTAAGCTTCAGGTGGATCAAGAAAGGATCGTCCTCTTGTGACCAGTCAAAAAAGACCATCCCGCAGTGGAAGCACTGTACTCTGTCAGCAGGCCCTATGAATATGAATCCGACAGAAGCAAGAACGTTTGGAGTAGGCGTGGTCGTGAAGTACTTGAATGTATGAAGACGTCTCCCCAGATTCTTGTACTCGGGCTTCAGTGGTTCTCTGTTCTCAAGGTCCAATGTTCGAATATGTCGGCAGGTTGGAAAGTACCTCTTGTGCTCAGTAAAGGGGTTATCGTTCACCTCCCAACCGTACAGAACCCCTTCACAGTTCTGGCAGACGCATTTGTCTCCATCGCCTGAAAAAGATTATAAACACTGTTGATTTATTATAGCAAAGATAATAGCAGAGGATCTATTGTGTGGTGATATAGTTAGGGAGAGTAGCCAAGAAACACAACCTGCCGTGTTCTCTCGGGCTAAACCAAGAACTTACTAGATAGCTTCCTTCAACGTCCGCACCCTTAACGCTTGAGGGTATGTATCTACCGAAAGCTGGGTTTTATTTAGAAAGATAACTTCTGGGGTGAAAGGTGGACTTAGACACTTTGGGAGGATTATTGGATTGGTGAGGTTAATGTTCCTTTGTTTCGCCCCAGTAGATCTGTTCTCATTGATGTACTCACGTTAAGACGGCAGTTAGCCTTGTCCTGATTTTTCAAGGTCTGCATTACGTTAGAGTGTTTGTCGATGTAAGAATCTAAACTACTCCGAATGGGTCTTCATTGATGGTGATGGAAGGTCTACGAGTAGATCAGACGATATCTGATTAAGATAAATTTCCAAAATTACTTTTGACCACCTGACGAACGTCTTTGTCCGGTTTTCGATTAGATTAGATTAGATTTTACATTTAATGCAGAACATCCTCTAATCCCCTGGTAGACCTTCCAACATCACCAAAAAAGACCCATCCGGAGTAGTTTATCACATCAAGTGTGAATGTGGCGATTCATACAATCAACCTCAGGCACAATGAAGGAATCAATATAACCCATCTCCGATCATATCCAGGCCCACCCTAATCATAACATCCTTTGGAACCACATCGAAAGCCTTGAAACCAGTCACTCAGATTACAAGATCAGAAAGTCTTTAGAAGCTATTATATTTTAAAATTAATCCCGCCATGAACAGAGATTAAAGCCGAAAGGAATGACATCCCATCTGCATACCATCACTTGATCAAGACCAGTCAACGCTAATCCCTCTCACTCAAAAGCTACCTCATTGTCCATCTGACTTCATATCTATTAAAACATTTTGTCAGTCAACCCATTTACTTGTACAAGCATGCCTTGTCAAATGCATATAATCACAGTGTTGTAACGTTCAGTATCACTTCATAACGGTATTAGTATCTAAAACGAAACGTCGCTTCTCTTTTGAATAAAGAGGTTGTATATCCATAAAATTCTTATTTCTTTATCATACCAACTTCTAAAATGACGCTCAAAGAAGTAGGATCTGATTGGGTGATCTGAAAGGACCGACAATAATAGATGTAATTCGAAGACACAAAGTTTAAAAAATATTCTAATCCAACACCTTTCTATTTCTTATTGAAGGTCAAGCAATAAACATTTGAGTTCCTCAGTGCGCGATTACTTTTAATCCTTTGAGACCACAAGTAAACTCTCCGCTAAATCTCAAACCTCATGAAAAATTCTCTTTCTATCATTAAATTTTGTAATGAAAGACGATTAATAGTTTTCAAAAACTGAATATATGAAGTTGAATTATAAAAATTGTAACAAATCACACCTTGCGTATTTGTAAATCCAATTCATAATTTACATACCTGTAAACATGAACCCCACATAAGCAAGAGCCCATTTGTTCACTTTTCCATTCCACTTCTCAAATGTTTTCCACCTTTCGATGTATTTATCAAAAGAATTTTGAAAATTATTTTTGACTCCAAACATGATAGAGTCCATGGCGAAAATGCGTCAACTTGTGGCGCTGGTGTCTTTTGGAAATTTTAGAAATGTTCTGCGCATGTGCGTCATCACAGGCCGATTGCTCATTGGTTGAAATACATTGACCAATGGACAATCTCATTCGTGTATCAACTTTAACAAAATATTTATGGTTACATAATTTACATAATCAAAAAAATGGAATAGAGTATTTCGAACCTGTGTCATTATGTTATAAAAACAGGTACATTATCATCATAATTTTCTCTTTCTCTATGACAAAGAGAAATAAAAAAAAGGTTTAATAAAGAATACCTTACCTTAAAATTAGGATTGATCTTCTTTAAATACGGCACCAAGCCTCAAGAATGAATTGCACCAACAACAGATATACCCCCATTTCCCCCGGATCAAGCGGCGATTGGACTCACATTGTCGCCTCGTCTTCTCCCAACATAGCCGATAATACTGACAGTAAACTAAATCCTTTGATTCAGATGAAGAGGTCTCCTCAAAACCGAATGTACAACAATAATTTACGAGAAATACTAACAGCGACCGTGCCTCATTACGAACTATTTGTGTTTCTTTGTTACGCAGTTGGGCTGGTTATGAGTTGGACCTAGAAATAGACGAATTACATTGGACCATGTTTGCGAAATGTTATTCATGCATAACCACTATCTATGAAGCTATGATTGCAATCAGATATGTGCCACTACCATAAAGTTCTATACATATTTTCTCATTTGCAATTGCTTCGGAACGGCCTTAAAATAAGCACCTATGAGCTTGTTGGCCAATCCATTCATGACTGGTACATTTTCATGAATAAATATGTTTAAATCACATTGGACCATGAATAACTTGCTTCGTCACATGGTGTCATGGTTCAATGCATCTTGCATCCAACAATACTGAGCAGCCCGTACTATAATCATTCCAAAATTACCTTTTTTCTTTTTAATTAGTCAAACGTGTCCTATTAACAAAATAATTGTGATAGAACGGGTATACAGAACCTAGCTAAAATGAAGCTTTATTCACAGTCATTTATGTTTAAAATTGCTTTAAGTTATTTTTAAGACACCCTGTTATTCAATATGACTGTAGATGTTCTAACATTCGTTGATATACATATTAGTGAATACACAATGGTACACTTGTCACGAGTAGAATAGTCTGTGAGTTATAAACGTGTGAGGGTGAGTAATCTATTGAATGTCGTTCTCATTTATCTTTTACCTTGAACTACCTGCAGTTTTGTTTCTAAAACATCCAGTCAAATATTAGTCATCCTTGGTTTTATCGTCATGGTATATTTGAATCCATGACCACAAACGAAATGATTACCATCTGACGTTGATATAGTTGATGATTTCATGTATCCTTTTACACATCACAATCGCCAAAATGAAGAACTCTTAACCAGTGCCTAGAGTTTCCACGCCCTCTTAGTGCTTAGATAGTCGTAAGTACCATACATTAACACTGGCTTAAGACAATCTTAGCATTACTGAGCTTCGAAAATATGGGTCCAGGATTATTTTTCTTCTAAAAGAGCTTCGTGTTAAAGAGTCCTACAAAGACGTGCAGCCTGGATTTAATTCAAACTTAGATTTTGAAAGACTTTCAGAACTACCGGCCAATGTCATATCTGGAATGGAACAAATGCACAAATGGAATGCTGTGTGCTGCTTTTGAATTTACCTAAACTCTGAACTGAGAATAAAAAATGAAGTAAGGAAGCTCGTAACTTAACCGATTTTTAAAAATGTATTGGGTAATTCCATTTCAAATCGACCAAAATCTGAGGATTCCCCCAGTTGATGTCATGGATTTTAGAATTTTTAGTTTTAATAGATGGTACTCTATCTTCATTGAAGGGGAAAGTAGGAATTTTGCTTATACTCAAAATAATTTGTGATTGGCATTGTGTTTTAGGACATAGGGGTCTATCAAATGTGATGGTTTTGAGATAAACCCCTAGTATATTTCGTTGTCTCTTACAATTACAGATTTTGACTTTGAGATTTACAATTTCTGTGTCAAATTGACATTAGAATGACTGATCCAATAATATAATATTTTATTGAAGAAACCTGTATTTATACGGTATAATGACAAGACAAAAAACCTCAAATTTCTTTGCAAAATTTAGAATTTCTGTTGTTTTGGTCATTTTCTCTTTCCTTATTTTCGAAATGTAAGGTTTGTGATGCAACGTTCCTTCTATGATTAGTCTCCCCGGGGTATCAAGAGGTGGATGCTAGAAATTAGTGACAATTTGTGTTGTTGTCTTGTCACAATGGCTTACTTTATGTACCTACTGTTTAGAAAATTGTAAAAAATGTCCCTATTTTAAAGCTGCCTGTAGAAAAAGGCGCACCAGCTAGAGGCTTCATTTTTGGCACATTTGTAGATTATTGTCTATTTTATAAAATATCATAATTTGGCACAGGTAAAATTTTCTGTTCATCTTCTGTAGGTGATTAAATAAAGCAACCCTCAGATCTTTTTACGGACGCTTCACATTGGTTGCCTTGTCCATGTTTGAGAAATTTTGAATGTTGTTGTGAAGTGATTTCATGATAACTTACTTGATTTAAGATCCAATTGGATATCAACTAACCATATAAAATGTGCTGAAGCAAATTAATTACTTCCGAAATGCTTCGAAGCAAACTCTTTAAATTTTTGGCAAATTGACTTGTGGCTCTCGGGAGAAAGCTTAAAGTATCTCAGGCTGATGTCAACGTCAACTTTGGAGATGACATGATCAAAAGGCAGTGTCACCTTTGCCTTTCGTCTTGGAGTCTTGAACGTTTGGGGCTCGATTCTACTTGGAATCAGAACATCAATGATCATGTCCTCGTTGTCTTCATCTACGGATATGACATTTCCAATTGTCCAATCATGATCGATCACGAGAGCAACGTAAGTTCCTGGTGTTATCTTAGTTTTCCTTACTTCTTTCTTTCTAAACGTTACTAGTGTCGATTCAGTGCTCTGTGACACACGTTTAATGGCCAGTTCTGTTGCACCTATCGGAATGAACGCATGGTGGCTTCTTGTCCCTGAAACTGTTGAGCATGATGAAAAGCGCAAGTCTTGGTTTTCAGTTTCTAACTCAATCTCTTCCTTTGAAACGAACAATATTTTTGTAGCAGGAATGGAAATCACTGCCCAATCAAACAGCTGCTGTGGCGTTGTAATTTGGTTTTGGAGAGGTGCTTGAAGACTTGCTTTTGCTGCAAGTCTTTTAATTGTCCCTCCTATTCCGTCACAAGCATTTTTGCCATGGCTTGTTGCAAACAAATGCCACTCTGCTTTGAGTCCGAAATCTGCTTCATGAAAACAGAGATTGACAAAGTTTTTGTAATTTTTATATTGACTTGCTGCTCCATCACTGAAGTACATGATCTTTCTGATCCCCGGAAGGCAAGTTTTCACGTGATGTAAGACATGTTTCAGAAACACGTGGACCGTCACACAGTCATGCTTCAAATGGTCACTGATGACTGCTACACTCAGATGCTTCAGTTCGTCATTTTGTCTGTGGTATACGACTACTGGGTGAACAGTTGCTTGGGAATTGTCCCAGTGGAAACCCTGGACTGCGTCTTGTACAACAAAAGAATAATTTTCCGCAAAGTCCAGAAGAATTATTGCAGCATCGTCATCCAATTGATCTTTGAGCCTCGCCATGAAGGCTGACTGAGATTTTGCAGTGAAATGATGAACTGTCAAATCATCAATCTTTCGTAAGAGGACATCAAGGAAATCTTGAGGACTTGAGGATGTTGTAATTAGGTTCGTTCTATCGGTATGTACCCAAACTTTATGGAAGATTTCATCCTCTTCATCTAGACCTCTTTCCTCGAGATGTGACTGGATAACACTTTTCAGTGCATTAATACCAGGACAGTTATCACAACGGTACAACATGCATTCTTGTGCCTGGGTGTTGCATACAACCTTCTGTAGAAGTTCCTGAATATTTAAATTCAACCCTGGCAATGCAGCAAGCATCAGTTTGACATTTTGATGTATCTGACATACACACACTGAATGTGTACCAGGAGCTCCAGAAGAAATACACCATTTCGGTCTCAGTTCACAAAACTTTGAAAATGAAATTTTGTAGAGATTGCTCGTCTCTTCTTTAAAAGAAACATAGAGTTCTTTCCTAAGAGTAATCTTTTCTATTTGTGAACCTTTTCACCATTAATGCGAACACTAACAAACTCCTTCATACCTGGACACATTCGAGAAATGTTGTCATTTTCAAAATACTGTTGAACTCTCGATAACACGTCTTGAGGAAGAGGGTGGCCAATGTAGGAGCTGGGACTTGCCATAAATCCACATTGTTTCCTGAGAGCTCTGCTTTGCTTAACCATATATCTGGTTGTACCAAATTCATTCATAGTTTGTTCTATTGTCCAACATGAAGGAAGCATTGTTAGAATTTGCATTTTGACAGATCGTGAAGATGATTTAAATTTTTTTTTCATTTCTGTTATCAGTTCATTGAAATCTCTGCATTTTGGACATTTGGTTGAAGATGGATAGAGTTCTGATGGGTTCATATCAAATGTTTTTGCAACTTTGGTGACAACTGCTGATTCTACTTGGGCAACTTTCCGTTTGAGATATGTCTCACGATCTCTTTTACTGATTGTCTGTGGATGAAAAGGGGTCAATCCTTCAGCAGTCAATCCAGGATTGAAGGGTTCCAGTTGCTCACTGAGCTCTGTAACATTCTGCTCAACTTCGTAGTTTGGCTCAAGATCGGTCACCTCTGATTGTTTTCGACCAAGTTCGATATAACACGAGGGACACAACTTCTGGCCAGGTTTAACCCTCTTAGAAGCAAGATCATTAATGGCCGTTGCTTTATCAGGCAAAACAACTTTCAGACCCTTTTTGCGAACGGTGTTCAAATGCTTTTCGAATGGGTCCACACAGGATGTTTGGTAAAGAGAATACTTCTCCAGGAAGTATGTATGATGATGAAAACATACAGTATCTGTGTCAGTGTTGTTCACCATATCTGAACGAGCACACAGTAGACTGCGTTCATTTTCTGTAAGATTACCAATTGTCAAGAAACCTGTTCGTTTTGTGTATGCACTTTGGGTACGTTTGGGTACATTTTCTACTTGTCAGTCAGGAAATTGATGATCACCTAACATGACAGAAGCAATGTATTTTGAAATAAGTAGTTGACAGAAACATTCACTCGAACGTACCTTCCTTCGCAGAAATTGTTTGCCTATTGTCTCGTTAAAAGGTGAGTGAGTTGGGGTTTAACTGCTTTGAGAATATTTCATTTTTTAAGCACGCGAATGTTATCATCCAAAGGAGGGTGAAGGAATGGAAAGCAAACGGAAAAGACGGAAAGAAAGATTAAATTGTATTGTTTGCATCCTACAACGAAGGAACAATACAAAATGAAGCACCCTTAAAATCCCTATGTGATTTTTAACGGGCTATATCTTTTAACATTTATTTCTTGAAAACAGGAAATTTTACCCTCGGGATTTTTTTATATGTTAGAGCTAATATAATGAGGAATAAACTGTAAAAATTTCATGACTGCGTGAGGTGCGCCTTTTTGCACAGAGACAATTGAATATAGTAAAATTTCAGTGTTTTGCTGAGGGTGGGTATATTTAAATTCACTCAAACTAAATACGGATGGATGAAAGAGTATAGGAATTATGGAATGGGCTGTCTGATTATTACTTTCAACATTCATACACGTTAATATCACTCAAGCCCTCACATCTTGTTGATATATCTTAAGGAAAAGGGGCCATTTTCTGAAATTGCTTGAAATTTGACCCAATATGTAATATGCAAACTTCAGGTTATTTCTTAAATGTCTTAAAACCATATGTGTACGCCGCTACAGTATTATATCTACAACACATTGACAAAAAAATAACTTACAGAAGTAAACAAAATAAATTTTTGTGAACAGTTTTATGAAAGTGGTGTATTGGCGAGAATTGCGTTGTGTGTCACAAATTTAGTCCCCTTACGGCAAAACCAATGCAAACTGAAAATATTTTGTATTGTTTTTGTAATGTCCTGTATATGTACTCTGTTTGGTGTGAAAACGAAAAAAATCGGTGACATCAACTGGGAGGCTTTGGTCGAATTGACATGGAATGACCCTATTATAATTATTAAGTATTGTCAATGGATAAAGAAATCGGCTGCCGTTTTGCTCTTCTTGTTGTAAGCAAAAATTTCAATATTTCCGATTTCGTAGTTCGTTCGTATTTAATGCAAAATTGCATAAAATACTTCCGGTCCTTTAGAATCTAGATTATAACCTAAATACGTACATATTTGTTATAACACATACGAGTCGAATTACCTGAGTGCGGATCGTTAGTAAATCAATATTTACGCATTCCCTTTGCATTCGTTGTAGATACGAAATATCGGTGTACAATAGTGCTGATAGTGAACACTTATCTTCACGAATCAACTTAAGAGTAAAAGCATCCACCTCATATTATATCGATATTGGGCCTCCTTTCACAAATCGTAAGTCTTAAACGCACTAGTGCACACAAATATTTCGTAAACACAACGAAGGCACAGATACTGCATATATCTCGATATTATTCCAGATCCTCACTCAAGTAATCTACCTTGTAAGTTATGTAACAAATATTTACGTATTCAGGTAGTTAAGTTGATTTTTAAGGACCGGAAGTATTTAATGCAACATAACTTTAAATCCGCATGAAGTACGATATCGGAAATATTAGGATTTTGCTTATAACCGAAAAAGCTGAAACGGCAGCAGCTAATGCTGCGTTTTTAAATCGTTTTATTTACAACATTGCCGAAATTCATAAAACATAATTCATTCTTTGTTCTCAGTTTAGAGTTTAGGTAAATTCAACAGCTGCACATAATACTAGTTCAGACGCGTTCAACTGACTATAATTTATCCGTTTTGTGCACAGCTAACCATAGATTTTTATATGTCCAAGCCGACAGCGGCTGTCTAATTTTTTTCATTGTTGATTGCAGGTCAATTGTAAAGAATTTTAAGTATTTCATTGCATTGACAGAAAGTGAATGCATAAGCCCTCTTAAACCTTAAAATAGCCAATTTAAACAGTAAAAGCATTCACTAGTGCCTTTAAGGCAACCTAAGTGCCATGTTAAAGAATGGGAGTTAAGGTTAACTTCAGTAAAGATTACTTTGTGAAAGGAGGCCCAATGGTGTTTTACAGTAAGTTGTTTAGAATTTGATTAATATTGGTGAAGGACTGTTGTGTAGGTAAGGCCTGACAAGTTAAAAATGTAAATCACATATGACCAATAAAGGGGTATACTAAGTTGGAACATTTGTCCCTAAGCCCTTTTTATAAATAGAAGACCTTTAACCAAAAAGTCTTCAGGTTTTCACAAGTCAATAGTTTTGTTTCAAGAAATTATACCAATTGTGGTTAAAATTTTGGACAAATCTATTCAAATAGAAGAAAACAAAAGAAATTTTACTTTGATTGTTTAATCAAGAAGATTTTGTACATAGTTTAAGTACCAAATACTACACAAAAAGATGATTTAATAAAATTTATGTAAACTGATGATAATTTGCATGCTACCTTAGATTCCTCAGTGACATTAAAAAAATTGCAAACTGGTTGAATTTAGGGAAAACAAAACATCTTGCATGTTTATAAACAAAATGATGTATCTTATTTACAATTTATAATTTTGAAAGAAATTTATTTCTTGAGTGTAATATATGGAGAAACACATATAACATAAACTACCAGGTTTTTTTACAAAGTTTTTTTCAAAAGGCAAGTTTAAAATGCAACATCTCTTCATAGCTCTCAAAATAACAAAAGAGAGAATTAAAAAAAAATATGATTCATATTTATCTATTAGCATTCAAAAATTTCTTTGCAAATAAATTTTACATTTTGTAAAATTATCATTCTATGAGTAACAGCTCTATAAAACATATTTTGGTTATAATTTTGTTAACTGTTCAACATTCTGTTCTGATAACATTTCATTATGACATATCTTAATTTTCAAATAATTGTCAAAAACAGATCATTTTGGACAATACATCACAATAGCTTTAACATAAAGTTGGTAAAGCCAAGGAATAAAATAATTACATTATGCTTTTTAAAGTGACATAGAGTATGTTTCATGATTTTTCATGTGGCTTTAGTAAGAGCCAAAATACCTTATGACCGGAGCTTATGTCAATCGCCTCCCAAAATTTGCACCTTAATCTCTAAAAGGCTAAAATTGTGATATTTTCTTTTTGTGAACCATAATGGGAAAACTATGGGAAAACGGCCCAATAAATGATGATAATGGTCAAGCGTCTGACTCAGATCAACATGAATATAAGTTAAATTAAAATACTTGACACTATCAACATATGCTGATCTTTAAGTCTGCTGTAAAAAAAATATCCGAAATTATGTTGGAGTCATTGGCTGCACCACTGTCCCGTTTTCGATCACAAAAAACAACTTTTACCTGTTTATTGTCACTCATAAGCATTAGGATTCCTATTTTCTGAAACAACCTCTACCTCTCGATCAAATACCACCATTTATAATTTTTGACATTTTTTACTCAAACAACATACTCTGTGCCCCTTTAAATTAACTTACATAACCTTTATAGAATTATCACTTCAATTCCAAATCTGCAATTTATAGTCTTACTGGCATTGGCATCCTTTTGAAAACACATTATTTCATAAAAGAAAAGATACATGTAGCCTCCAAGAGTGTGTGTCAAGAATTGGTCTGGCTCATTTTGTTAAAAATATGCTTGGTGTACCACAAAAATTAACAGTACAATAGTGTAGGAAACAAATGGAACTGGTCATAGCATTGTTTCTTTGACCTTTGGCAAATAAGTTGTTTAGCTTCTGATTTAATTTAACCTCATCCTGCCCATCCACAATAATTAATACAGGCTAAACTTTACAATAAATCTCCACTTTACCCTTGAAACAAGGTAGGCTAAACTGGGACAGCCAGAGAGGGACACAGCCCAGATATAAACAGTTTCGGTGAAAGTGTTTTGGCCTGTCAACTCCTTATCACTGATCTTGACCTATGACTTTCTACTACTGATCTCACTGTACATTCGATGTACTCGCTGTTACTAAAATCTTCATTTTCCTAAAATGCTGTTTAAAAACAAATAAACATGAATTGAAGATAATAATTATTTTTTTATATTTATTATTTATGTTATTTTAGAACCTACACAACACGGATTGGTACAAGTACCACCTACATCCTTCAGATATATACTGATATTAGTACCACAGATGATATCCATGCAAGGAAAATATTTTTTATTTGGATATTTTTTCTACCATGTTTTATCTTGCACTCAAACAATTATTGTATAAAACAAGACCAACTAGAGCTTGTATTTTAGAGTAGCTACCATTTGTTTATATCAGAGGGATAATGATAAACAAACTCTCTGGTGAAAGTGACAGTTATGGCCCAGTGACGGTCCCCACATGGTCTTCACACCGCTCCTTATCTTGGAAGAATCTATCATCAATTAGGGAGTTGACATATTGTACAAATGGCTTTAATACTTTGAATAATAATATAGACTTTGACAACGATGACCATACTCAGCTCTGTAAATACTCTTGTTTGTTACTGACATCAAGCTTCAGCATTTCTACAGGATCCAAGCGTGAAATGATCAACCTTCTGAAGTTTTATAGGTAGTGCCTTTGCCACCAAACATTCCAAAACTCAGGTCAACCTACACCTCATGGCCCCTAAATGGCAAAAATATCAACGATATCATCATCAATGATACATCAAATAATTTTTTCCTATATGTTTTCCAAAACACAGGCAGGTTTCCTTTGCTAAAACAATAACATACATTTTCCAAGTCCCTAACTCCCAATGCTTTTACATTATCATAAAAATGGAGCTTTTATTGCTTGAAACCATTTGATCGGTATGCTGGACATCCCAGCATAGACAACTGATCTGACACAAAGGACAGCAAAGGGAGGTAACAAAATTATTGAGGCAAGCTTACCTTGGTTCCAGGGTATAGTAGATAGTAATCAGAATATTTGCCCTGGATTATTAAAGATGAATAACTTGTTGAAGCTCAAATTTAATTAAATCAAAGAAAGTAACGAAGAAACAATTCTGGGAAGGATACTTTTGACACTTATATAAGTTAATGAAGTATGAAATTGTCATATAAGACCAAAAATAGGGGGCAAAAGGAACTGTTTACATATTCTGTAAACCAGTCAAATAAACATCACTAATGAGCAAGCAGATCACTACAAAAAGGTAAAGATAAAAAAAGAATAAACAATAATGATGGTTTACAGGTATATAAATATTAGGAATGTCATCAAACATTTATCCCTTGGAGCATTCCTTGTGGTGTAAGATTCTGCCAAGTGCAGTGTTGTACCATTATGTGTTTCATGTATGCAATAGAAATATTCTATTTAAAAAAATCATGTTAATATGTAATTCTTTTAATCATATTAATATGAGTAATCATCATAATCCTGGAGAATTGTAATTATACATAAAATATTTCCCTCTTGGGATGATAAAGATGTTAACTAATATTTTCTAAAGAATCTTTCGTGGTTCACATTGATTTCACATATATATAATGATATCATGAAATTGTTATAAGTATTTCATATATGTGTATCAAATTTACCTAAAAATGAAAAATAAATACGGAATGACGAAAGGAACAAGGAATTGATCAGAAGTCATGCATATTTGAGAATCATTCACATTTGAATATTGTTAAAATAATGTAGACAATACAACCTCAAATAGAAATTTTGTGAACATATATCTATGAAATATATATATATAGCTATATAAAGAATATAAAGAGAAAGATTTATTATTCTAGCAAATAATGTATGAGCATTTGTAACTTGATATCAAATTTTTTATATTTCTTTATCAAATAACAAATCTGTTCATAAATATTTTTCACTGTTCATAATCAAGGCGTTTGATGTAAATATAATAATAATAATAATAATAATGGATATCTATAAAACGCTATATTTGTACACAAGGTGCATACACAAAGTGATTATCATAATAAATCTATGCAAATATGATGAAAATCATTTTAGCGCCTTTATTTAACAGCCTCACATGCCTAGTCTAGCATTCAAGAACAATCATCCTAAAACTTTACCTAATATAAACTAAATTTTTCAGTTATATTTATCTTCTTATATTCATCAAAACCATATTACAATGGCAAACATTTATTCAATAAAAGCAAACAATTCAATAAATAATACAGGAATATGTAGGTATATAGGTAAGTATATGAAGGTAGGTAGGTAAATTTTAGGGTGAATTAAAACTTGTGGTTAAAAGAAAGCTTAAAATACAAGATCAAAACATCTAAGATCTCATTTGCAGACATTTTTGTACAAAATGAAAAAGGCTTTTTGGATCTCACATTCATGAGATATGTCAAAGAACTGATCGATCTATGACTGAAGATGCTTCGAGCTAAAATAACAAGATTCTTCTCAGCAGTTCAAATGTCCTTGACGTTTATTCAGGCCCCCCTAAGTAATTGAAGGAAATGCATCAAATTTGAAGGAAAACAGTGCCTAATAGAAGGAAAAGCTTCCATTATGGAAGGACAGCGGAAGCAAACGCATCTAAAAATAGTTTGGATTGAGCAGTCTCCAGCTTCGGTGGGTGTTGTTTTTTTATGTTTAAGGTGCGATTACTAATTCTATTTTGTTGTACATGCTTGCACTGAAAGCGTAATTGGACAAGGAAACGATGGGGCTGTAGAGTTTTGTTATGAAATTGAGTAGTTACGGCGCAATTCGCATATAGAGTCCGGGTTTGTTTACATCAGTCAGATGAAGCCGTATCGCTAATGCTTTTGCTTCCGCTGTCGACCGAGAATTCACGAATATTACCGATGTTCCTTCCGAAGTCTACCGATTTCCTTCAACAGTGGGACGATGTTGCTTCCGTTAGGGACAAAAATCTCTGTTATTACCGTTTTTCACCGTGGTTGACATGTTTGTTTCGCGATTAAGCTGGTTTCCTTCCATTATGGAAGCTTTTCCTTCTATAAGGCAGTTTTCCTTCAAATTTGATGCATTTCCTTCAATTGCTTAAGGGGGCTTGTTATTGTAGATAAACAATTCATTCTCCCAGATACACATTTAACTTATATCCATTATGTTCTTTGGCAGTAAATGTGTCACGTGAGTACATTAGGTGGTCTTACAAGAAATAATTGGCATACATTTTTCTACTTTGTAATTGATGTCTGGGAGGCAAAGCTAAGCAATAGTCAAAGAGGGCCCTTGTGACACTCATTGCCAGTGTGCCAAAATAATTTTCTTGAAAAGACATTTTTTACTTTGGATCAAAAAGAGACAACAGAAATTGCATTTAACTTACAGTTTACTTTCATTGCAGAGTATAAAGGAAGAGGCAGTGATCTAATTGCTTCAATCTTTTATGGGATGAGGAACAAAGAGTAGAAGAAAAGTTCTTATCATTATTGTTCAGAAGCCTAATTTTGTTTCAACATTCTTGAAAAGAAATTAAAGGTCAAAACTAAATACAGATTGTGCTGTTATGTTGTCATTGCTTTCAAAATTGACTCTATTTGGTGCAGATAGGTTTAACTGAGATTTTATTTACTTATTGTTCTAGATAATGTTCTATTTGTGCTGATGATAAAGGAGCAAAAACGCATTAATTTTAGAAGCTCTCGTAAAATCATTTCCTGGTTTAACTCTCTAGATTGTCAATAGTGTTAATTACTGTTGGTTCACCATTTATTACAGGATTAAAGCTCAAGCGTGTAAACTACATACTATCTTGCTACCTCCTGAAGGAACTGAAAACATATACAAAAATAAAGCTTCTGGTCTGTATTAGAATAGTCTACGCCATAAACTCAAGTTAAGAATTCTGGAAAGAAACACTAAGACTGGAGAAATAAAATTTGAAAATAAATTTGAAGGGGTATTAAAGTAAAAGGCACATGGTCTTCTTCATTATTCAACATTTCTAAGCTGACTTTCCAAGGGTGACTGTAAATTGACTCAAACATGATCAACTCTTTCCATGGCTGCCTGATGAGAATGATTGACCCTTAAGATGCGGGTCCCGGAATATTCCGGGATGAAATTAGCTTTGCCCGCAAGTCCCCTTAGCGGGATGCGAGTAGCACACTCTATTTTTCTCACGCTAACTAATTATGACCGCGGGTCTCGGTAGCGGGGCCCGGAAATTTATTGCCTAGCAGTAGTCTCAGTTCAACGCTTGTATTTTCGTTCCGGCTCTCGCTAAGCAACCGTGTTTTGTTTCGTTGGTGTTCTAAATAATGCGCGAACATGCTCCGAAAGTTATGAGAGTATTGATAATGTTTATCGTACCGAAAATAAGCGTTAAAATCACTCAATTTTCCCCCACTCCCCGCCGCACGTGCTAATAGCCTGTGGGCACTTTCTCCCCGCTCGCACGAGCTTACCGTCCCGCGCGTGCTATCGTTTGCTTACAAGCCTGCACTCACACCAAACGTACAACCTTATATCGCACGCTCTATGCTCTGAACATTTGGGCGGATTTCAATACCGGTTGGATCATTTGAAAGAGCAGAAAATTGTCTTCAATTCAATATAAAATACATAACTACACTACCTGAATTGAAGATACAGCATGTGCCGCAAAAAAGGTGATTTTTACATATTTTTAGTTTTACACCATTTTGTCACACCAATTTTTACATGATGTGCTCAACGTATTTTGACAATTTTTATATCATAAGATAGAGAGAAAGATTGTCTTTCTTTCCATGTAAAATGTGTACATGCGCAAAAATAAATAAAGACACAGCAAGCGCCGCACAAAAAGCTAATTTCTCGATTCAAATCATGTAAACTGAACGGCGATTTTGACATGTGCCTTTCTTTCGATCATATCTTCTCAACAGCTAGGCGTATTTTGAAATTGATTACCTCGTGATAAAGAAGGAATAATTGTCTTCGATTTGATATAAAAAAATTATATACACCATATAGAATAAAGATACAGCAAGTTCCGCAAAATTGTGACTTTTGTTTATTCTTTACGTTTTTACCATTTTCTCGCACTTTATATCACATAAAGTTCTCGGTAAATTTTGCAATTTCATATATCAAAATATAGAGAAAAGGATGATCTTTATTGCAATATAAAATTGGTATGTACAAGAAAATCAGAAAGGACCCGGCGCGCATCGCACATACAGGCAATTTCTCTATTCATATTTTGTTGACCGAGAAGCGATTTATTTTCAACTGCTTTTTACACTTCCTATCCATTTAACGGCAGAGCGCATTATCAACATTTTTATATCACAATAAAGAGGAAAGGATCGTCTTCAATTCTATATAAAATTTGCAAATTACAATTAGACAATAAAGGAGCGGTTAGTGATGTCGCAATTATCAAAATCTGTTCTAAAATACCCGATGGGTACCATCTTTGCAAACTTTATATATTCCAAACCAAGTGGTACATATTTATTATTTTCATATCATCGTAAAGCAGAAATAAATACCTTCATTTTCATGTGTAAGTTGCCCATATTTGAATCAAAATAAAACGTGTGGAAACGATGCGACATATGTTGCGGTAAGGCGATTATCAAAGACTTTATTACTAGCTATACCCACGTTTCGTTGGTAATAACTTCTAATTACAGTGCAAAAGATTGTTATGATTTATTTCTTCGTAAAGAAGAATAAATTGCCTTCAATTCCATATATAATTTGCATGTATACAAAGCGAATAACATGATTTATAAAGTTGGAAATAAAGACAATTTATATTGAGTGTGAGTGTATGTTTCAACGGGGATATCCCGCCTGCACGCGCTGAGCGCGTGCGTTTGCCCGGGGCTATTAGCTTAGTAATATTACTGTGGGGGTCAGAACGTTATCGGGATTTATCATTACCCTGTTTTCGTAATTTATATCTTTCGTTTAGGATGGCGTATCGTAATAAAATTTATCGTGAAATATAGAGCAAGAAATTAGCTTCAATTTCGTATATAATTTGCATGTGTGCACTCAGTGATTAAATGATTTTATAATGTTTGAAATGAAGACAATTTTTAAAATTTAGTAAAATTCGTTCCAGACATATTATAAAAATAATTTTTATATCGATGTGAAGAGGAACAATTCATCTTTAGTTTCGTTTTGATTTCGCGCATGCGCTCTTGGAATTTATTGAGTTATGGCGCCCGAATTGAAAACAAGTTTACTTCAGTTGTAGAAACCGTTCCAGGCGTGATAGAAATTTCATTCAAAGTGTCAAGTAAGTATCATCCATTTGTAACACGGGATTCGCCGACTAGCTTTGTATAAAACGACGATAACGTCCGTATTCCGCCATGTAAACACGCCATATGTCGTTAAAACGGTCGCATCTGGCGGCGCTGGAAAATTCGGCCACAGGGGCTAATTGCGTTATTACCGTAGCGAGGCGAGTGCTGGAAAATTCAGCCACGGGGGCAAAACTGGTCAAAATAATATTCAGCAACGGAAGGGTTAAGGAACCTTTTGGAGTTCTAAAGGAATGCTTGAAATAGCTGTCTGCTCGCCAGCCTATATACTTTTGGATCAGGTAAACTGCAAGAGTGCCCTTGATTCTTTTGCTTGTGGCTTTTTTGGTGATCGAAGCAGTGGTGAAATGGGGGTGTATACAGGCTGGGTTGTTTTTTTTAATTTGACTGTAAAATGGTAGACCCCTTTACAAGAACCCCTCCCCTTTTTTAATTGTTTATAGGCCCTGACCTCTGTACAAATAAACTTGATTTTATGATTTTATTAAATTTTTGTCAAGATTTTCCATTAATGTGATGGAGAGTCCAAAAGCAATTATGTCATGGGCCATACAAAAATTATGAGGACAAATCTTTGGTCATGACTGCTGTCATTACAACATGTGATATAGCACTATTATTATCCACATTTTGTTCAAAACCACATATATGCCCTTCTGAAATACACTGAATACATGGTGTAAAACTAGTTGATAACTTGGTTGAAAAATGAAAGGTTTTATATGGTAACAGTGGATGACATATATTCAGGAATGAATCATACATCAGAGAAGAGAGTATCTTTAGTTTAACCCTTCCCCTGCTACATACCAAGAGCTGGGCCATTACAGGAATCTTCACAAAAACACAACAAGTACAGGCAATTAACAGGAATGTTTTCAGGATGTTTCTGGATCAACAAGTTTCAGATTAATGGTCTTCTGTATTGCTGAGACAAAAGTTGAACAGCATTTAACCCTGAAAACTTAGGGCTGAACCATTCTTAAGTACATCATTACAAGAATATAAATTCAAGCAGGACAACCAACAGTAAATAAGCCCTGCATTCAGTAACATATTGTTCACACAGATTTATTGTATTTAATATTGTTGTATTTTGGAAGGAAATACCTGCAGTAGTCCAAACTATTGTACTTTCACAGGTCAAGTAACTTGCAGGATTCAAACCCAGACCCTCTGGGTTAGGCAAGACTGCGAGCACTGAGCGTACGAGCTAACCAACTCACCTTCCTTTCCTTGACACAGACAAGGTCCAAGAAACAGTATTTAAGCTGTTGTTACATTCACTACTCCTCTGTTTAATGTATTCAACATTAAGTGTTCATGAAGGATTTACAGGTCAATGGTCACTGTCTCCGACTGCGAAATACATCTGAACCATTCCTGTGTATAAGTACAGGAAGATAATTGTTAACAGGGCTTGCAACTGTAAGCAAGGAATTATTCGGAATCCAACAATTTCAAAAGACTACCCGGTACCTCTATACTGATGGAATGTATGGCATTTCAACATGAAAATGTCAGTTTCAGCAATAGCTGCTTGATCAGGTTCCTTCCCTGCCCACAAGTACAATATCTCAGGATACGGAGAGGATATCCCTGCAACAACTAGTTCAACATGCTTTCTTTAAACTTTGGATGAAGCTTGTATGGTGTAGTTAGGCAAACTTTATAGTTGGGAAGATTATTTTCATAATAAAAATGTAGAAGTTCTTCCAGACTAGGTCGACAAACATCCTTCCGACTGTTTAGGAAAGACATCTCATCCTGCAACAAAGGAAATAAGGTTTTAAACTGTGGATTTGTAAGAAATAACTAGAATTGGATGAATAAAACAACAATTAGGGATTTTTGTAACAGAAATATTTGCTTGTAGGTTTTCCAATACAGTTTATTGAAAAACTGACCACTGTACGTGTCATACTGCTTGATTTTGTGTATGATTGATATTTGGAAAATGATATTTCCTTGTCACTGGTTGTGTTATTTGCATACCATACAGAGATGACTCTCAGTCTAACTACTGGCCATTATCGGCCAACTGACCACAGGATATGTTAATTAGGCTGTCCAGAATATACTTGCACTAGAAGTTTGTTGTTGTTTGGTGACATTGGGTGCAACGGTCAAATTGATATCACGTCCATGAGCATTCGACAAGGAATTAAAGTCCCATGATGACCTTGATAAAAGGTCATGGTCAAAAGGTCTCTACATTGGCTATGCTTGATTGGTTTAAGCGGCGTAAATCCAGGACATGGAACCGGCGTACGCCGGGTCAGTAACAGGTTCAAGTTGCATCAAGTATGTTGGCTTATACACAGGAAGCAGTCATCATACCTCAGACTACTTTGAAAATACGTTTCATCTAT
The DNA here is from genome assembly GCA_921293015.1 of Phorcus lineatus. NCBI lineage: Eukaryota > Metazoa > Mollusca > Gastropoda > Trochida > Trochidae > Phorcus > Phorcus lineatus. The sequence goes on along the minus strand of OV121088.1, from coordinate 31,899,424 downwards.
ATAATATAAATATTTTTCAAACATTTGTGACTTTAAATGTCACTATGAAGTTATGAATGGTTTTTAATAATTATACATATTGCCAATTAAATCATTTTGAGTTGTTTTAAAAAAAAATAATGATGACTATAAAATAGTTATGGAATAGTCGCAATGAAAATATTTGTCCGCCATCATATGCCGGGTTCGCCTGTCATTTAAAACCGGCAAATCCGGCGTGCTCCTAAGGCGTACGCCGGTTGTCAATAAAGTGACTCGCCGCTTTCGTCATTTCCTGCGGCGTACTCCGGATAGTTCGCCGGGTCACCAATCAAGCAAAGCCATTAACTCCCAAGGTAGGTTAATGCACCAAATTCGAAAACTTGATGCGCAAGTGGTCAGAATACTGTGGTGACCTTGTAAATGAGGTCAAAGTCACCTTAATTGACTGCTGTCTGCAGAATCCCCCAATAGAAGCGGTCACAAAATTTAAAGGCAATTAATGTTCAAGAACTATTGCAAAACAAGAACTTGTAAATCAGGCAAAGTACTGTGGTGACCTTGAAATAAGATCACCGTAACTATAATTAAGTGGAGTCTGCTTAATTTCCAAATGTAGGCTGTCACCAAATACTAAGACTAAGGGTCTAAAGATTCATGGGATATCGTGTTCACAAAAGTTGTAAATGTGTTGTGGTGATCAAAGTCAAGGTCAGCTCAATGTTTTGAAATCTTTGTTATCTACAACTGAAACCCAAATTTGAAGACTTTGAAAGGTAAAAGTTCATTTGAGATCGCGTTTACAAGCATCCAGACTGTCGCGACTGATAACAGTGATCCCTATTTGGCATTACCGACAACTGACCGTGATATTATATACCTTCTGAAGTCTGTGATGTAGTTCTTTGGGGAAAAAGTCACTACAGTTAGTTGAATTAGATTATATCTATTATATTATTCCTTCGTAAGTCATTAATGTAGGACTTAAATTGAAAAAAGGACATTCAAGTTAGTTCACCTAGACTGAGAAACATACAAAGCAATAGGAATAAATCATTTTCTAACATAGTTACATACCTTCCATTCTATCTTAAATTTCCTAGGCGTATCTTCAGCAAAGACAACCAGAACTTTCTGAGGATAAAAATTCAAATTCAAATGATAAGTATTTTAAAAATTTCATAACTATGATAGAATTTTGAAAATGTGCAAAGAATGTGATATTCAATTAACCTTCTTTGCTGAAATATTTTCTATTCAGCAAATGAAAAGTTAAACACACGTCAATAAGTGAATATTCAAACACTATATATAGAGTGAGTTATTGTTTAGCGCCGCTTGGTAAAAATTTCGGCCATTAGTGGCTTCACTATATACAAAGTCAAAGGTCAAAGGTCATACTCACATCTCCTTTAAGACTAGTACTATCTCGTACTAAATACACGCCATCCTCGGCGAGGGTTTGAATTATTCTGAAAAAAAATATTATTGTGAAATTACCGTCAAGTCTTTTATCTGTATGAAAGCGATCACATAGATGTAAAGAGAAATCTTTTGAAAATAGTGAACAATAACACAGTTAAGGACTTCAGTATCTGCTTACGATTCATCAGTTATTCTTCAAATTTACATTAGCATGAAATTCATGGGAGAATTCAGTTCTATAATCATTCAATGAAACAAGCTGGAAAGAAGCCAGCCTGATAGTGTTATTTTTTTAAATTTAACTAGAAAACTTAAAAAATGAAATACTGTATATTACAGTGTATAAGTCGAGTTTTTTATACCAGAAATTGAGGGGTTGAGGAGGGGGGTTGACTTATATATGAGGTCTATGAGGTACCTAAAAATTCAGTACACTGATATTATCACAAGAAACTTACTCTGTTGCCTTGACTGTGTTTTGACCAAGGTAATGAATGGCTGCCCAGTAGGTCTCTGGGTCCTGTTCCTCTCCATCATCATCATCATCATCAACCTGCTGTAGAGATATACAAATGATAAAATTAAATGCATAAGTTTTAAAACAGGACCTTTTCTCAAAACCTTTAAAAATACCTAAAAAAAATACCTTTACCTCAACAAAATGTGTTACTGCAACCAGGTGCAATTCTTCATGACATAATAATCACACATTTCCGTGGTTGCCCAGATACGAGGAGTGTTATATACATATTCATATCCATATTTCTCCCTCATCCTGCTACATCAGCGTTTTTGTCTCCACCCAGCTCCATCATATACCCTAATATCCTTCGGCCTAAAACGCTTGTATCGCTTACGGCTGGTTACTCATGGCTATATATAACCTACATAGACATTTGTTAGAAGTCTCATCCGGGTGGTGCCGCTATTGCTGAATGCGAGTCATTTCAATCGCTTTAATTATTAGCGAAATGAGTGTTTTAGGACAAAGGATATCAGGGTATATGATGGAGCAAGGCGGAGACAAATACGCTGACGTAGCAGGATGATTTCTCCCTATATCACTCCTGAAACTTTCATCTGTAAATTTCTTGCCATGGTATGATGGAATTACCTGACTGGAACCTCCGTGTCCCAAAACATTTTATTTTGCTGATGCTCTATGACTGCAAAATTTTTAAAGAAGATGTGAGTTGAAACATTTTACATTCTGAAGAAAGAGCTTAAATTTTCTAGTTGCGAGGCCAAATATGTTTTATGAGAGGCACCGAGACCAATCAACATAACCGTTTCCTTGGCTAATATTCAAGTCAAGGGCAAGTGATCTATGTACACATTTTCCTGAGAAAATGCAAAGGCGAGATATAGTTACATTATCGAAAATTTAACCCTTTAATGACTGAAAATGAATCACTTCGATCATACCTTTCTTGTCATTTATTTCAAATGAGACCAATTTATGGCTTTAGCTCCAACTGAGTTATGGCAGTGTATAGTAAATAATGACCCGCTGCCGAGCGGTTATGGCAAATAAACTCGCGAGGGCTTAGCCCGAGCCAAGTTTATTGCCATAACGCGAGGCAATCGGGTCATTATTTGGCATTCAATCCCGCGGAACACTCCCAACATAATTTTAAACTAAATTATTTATATCTAATGAATTTAAAAACGTGATACTTTTACACTTTGCGGGTTGATGTTTTCTGACCGAACAAGTCCAATAGAATCAAATACATATAGAATATAGAATACAAAACACGCCTGATTTAGATTGTAAAGCTCAAAACTATATCCTTTACATCGGAAATATACAAAACCTATTACCTATAAATAAGGATGGGTATCGCTCCTCATTTTCATATTGCATTACGTAGTGCAATTTATTGGTACTTTCCCTATCTAATTTTTTGCATGCTCATTTGACTAAATAGCAGTAATTAGGTCAGTGATCAATGCTCCATGCTGGCCATCGTTTTGTAAAGTAAGATAACTCAGTGACTGGTTTCGGATTTTTAACATGTCTGTGCTATTTTTACCTGGTGAGTTCACAAATTGTTTACAACTTTCGGTAAAATCACGTTTTTTCTTGTTACCTTTCTCTGCAATTTAACATGGAAATTGTAAATTTTAAAACTTCCGATATATTGGATGTTTTCAGAAGAGTGTACCGGTAGGTATTGTGTTGTTCCTGTATTGCAATATAACGATATACCGATAATACCGCGCACCCTTACCTATAAATATATACAGGGGGAAATCAGTGTAGACATGACAAAACAAAAAGTACCTCAGCTGACATGGATCATCGTTAGTTCAAGTGGTAGAGTCGTGGCTAGTCAATGGAGAGGTCCCAGGTTCGAATCCCACTTACGCTCTTTGTAAACCTTACAATTCTAGTTTTATGAAATTTCTAAATTTAACAAGTCCATTTGTTTGTTCACATTGAACATCTCATAACCGAAACTGGTGTTTAGTAACTGAAATGTTGTTCAAAAAACAAGTTACACCCCAACTTATCTACTTACTCATAACCGACCAAGGTAGTTATGAGATAACCAACCTGCGCAATGGTGTTATGGCATATAACCTTCAAATAAAACAAAGGAAATTACTTCCCAAGGGGTGTAAAAAAAAATATTGACCCCTCTTAATTACTCATGCGACTCCCACACAGTTGGAAGGGATCAGTTTTCATCTGCTCACTCCCAAAGAGATTAGAACATAACTAAAGTGACATCAGAGTATGTTTCTTGAATTTTGTATGTAGCTAAAATGAGAACCAAAATTCCATTTGTCCTGAGATAAGTTCAAATCTCCCCTCTAAAGTTCCCATTTTTAATCTAAATTGCAGAAATGTGATATTTTCATGTTTTCAATGTTAATCGAAAAATAAACAGCCACATAGAGACTTATGATTTACACAAGGGACAACAATTTAGAATCTGTATGGAATTATCAAAAGGAAAAATTTTGTATAATCAAAGTGAAATTAAAATAACATTAATTAATTTGTTAATTAGTCCTACCGAAGAGGCAGCATCTGTGTAAACCTCTTTATGTTCCCTCTTTATGCTCGCTCCATCAGGGTCTCCTCGCCTCTTTCTGAAGACAAAACATATTATTAAATAAATATTTATCATACCCATAATTATGATATCAAAAATCATCATTCAAGTGAGATAAGGAATTAAGACTTTTCAATGTTTAGGACAAAACGGTTCTGGTTGGAACTTTCTTATCAGTCTTTGTAATTATGTAAAAATATTTATATCAAATATATGATTTGTTAATCATATTGTTTTTCAATATTTCATTTCCTGTCGCTATGATAGGTAAAATATCTTACTTGCCAAGTACCATTATATATATACACAACAGGCCCGTAGAAAGCGGGGGGGGGGGGGGGGTAGGGTTGCTCAGTCCCCCCCCCCCCCCCCCCTACTAATTTTAGGGAAAAACCCCCACTTTTTTTGCTCTTTATTTCAATGTTTGTATGAAAAATAGAATATTATAAGTTTCATGAGGCATCTGAACATTAAATGCCTGTATTTGGTCTCACCGACGTTGTAAGCGGGTGTTTTTCTTAAATAAATAATCTGTCATGACCTAAAAAGTATAAATGTTATTCTGTTATTCTCCCCCCCCCCCCCCCCCCCCTCACTGAGCTAGCAAATCCCTAATTTCAGCCCCCCCACTCTCAAAATTGGTGCTACGGGCCTGCACAATACTGAACCGAATAGTATTTTAATGCTAATTGCAAGCAACAGTGAATACTTCTCAATAAAATGACACCATTGATACAACTTGTCATATGGGTGAGTTGATTTGGAGTTTAACGCTGCTTTCAAGAGTATTTCACTTAAATCACAGCTGCTAGTATCATTGCATGTAGAAAGCCTGCATTTACTATTGTGGCTATGTATTGCGGTGAAACCTGCGAGCATCGGCTAAAACTAGCAAACCATGAGTGGTACTGCGGTGAATTTCAGTGTAGCATTGCAGCCAAACCTTACTGCATGTAGAACAGTTCTCTAATTAAGACAAAGTTGCTGAACCCCTGGCAGGATTCGAACCCTAGACCTCTTGATCAGAAGCTGAGCATGCTTACCCCTGCGCTATCACGCCCCTTGCTTGACATATACAGGTCATATTGTGGTCATCTATATCTACGTTCCTACCACAGCAACTGACAATGAACAATTGGTTAGCGAGGTCAAAAGGTTAACCCACCTTTGAGGTTCTTTCACCGCTTGCTCCTGTCAACAGAAAATGAAAAATTTAAGTTCTGAGTTATCAATCTTATGAATTTGGTGCATAAATAAAGCATACACTGAATTAATTATTTTATTAATAAAATAATACTTGATAACATTTACAAAATATGAAATTCTGTACCTTACTAAGATTTTATTCATCTTGGTTTGTTTTGATAACTGAATTTATATACGTTAAATTTATTAAATGAGAAAGGTTGGCAAAACCATATCTGCTTTCAAAATATTAAGTATTCAATAAATTATGTTACTGTTTTAAACTTCTTGAAACTTCATTAAATTAGTTAAATTTTTGGGTAAAAATTACTTCGAAAGATAAATGAACACAATATTAACACTAGATCATCATGACTTTCTCTTGAGGAGCTTTTAATCTCAATATTTGGCATGTCTCAGCGTCTGAACATGATAGGAGTAAATAGGAAAAAACAAAGCAGGGGGAGTTGACAATAGAATATATATGACACAGCGTCAATAGTCCATGGGACGTTTGAGATACACCCCATTCAGATAACAAAGGTAACATTGTAAAATTTGGGATGCCACTATCTGCAATAATACAACAAGTTCTTATTTTATTTCATGGACAAATCTTATAAATGGCATCACCCTAGAGTGGCAAAGTCTTTGTTTTAGGTCTTCTCTTGCAGTTTTCAAATTCATATTATCAGAGCAAGATAACCATCACAAGCACTGATTGTCTAAATGGCTTACCAACACAGCCATCAGTACCTTGACAAATACAATCTCCAACAGCTTGTAGTACCCCTTTGCCTAAACATTTTTTTTTAATAAATGAGTAAAACAAGTAATTGTTTTTCCAAGCCTTAGGAAAATTTGTTAACAGAAAATTTCTCTGAAGATGCCATGGACTATTGACACTGATGAAAGGGTTGACTACAGGGATGTGTTATCTAGTATATTACATGTGTGTAGTGAAAGCTCTTCCTCATGCTACTAAAACCTCCTCCAGAAGTATATTGTAAGAGGAACTGCATTGCAATGTAATTTAATAATCGAAAATATAATACACAGTGTTGCATTGTGGGATGAAGGAATTATTATATATTTCAAAACGTCGTGAATTTAATAGTAAAATATTTGATATCCAGAAAATCTTACTGTTCTTATTCGCCAACAATTGTGGTGAGAAACATTTACTAGTTGAACCCACAATATATATTAAACTTTTTTATATCATAATTCGTCATGTATCTAATACCAACTTATAAAAATACTTTTGGCGTGAGTAACAAGATATGATTGCATCAATGGATTGCAAAATAATTTTTAAAAATTGTATATTAATCTATCAAACGAGGGTTAGATTCTACCCAGCACCCTTCCATGCTTGTTTTGAAAGGAAAGTAGGATTGTCATATGATTAGAGATTTTTGTATAACATTCTCAGACAGAATACCGACATTTACTTGAAAGGACGATAGATATCATAATAAGAGTCTAATGATCAGTGATCTCCAGAGCCCATCTTACTATATTATTTATGATTATCATATTGACATTATAAACCTTGGTGCTGATGCATAGGAATGTACCAGTGTTTTAGAAATTGTCATCATATAATAATTTTACCCTGCTATAAAGTGCTTTTGTCATCTGAAAAAAGAAACCCAAAATGGTAAAACAGCTTTTGTGAAACGGATGTTTAATAGAAACTTCAAAATTAAACAAAAACTTATGAAGACAATGATTTGTGAATATCTGTAAAATTCCTCTCCAAACAAAGTGTATGAAAACCTGACGCTCCATTTGAGTTCCAGAACTTTAGAGTTCTATACAACAAAAAGTTGTTCAGTGATTATATTAAAAAAGTCTCTTAGTATTATTTTCAAAAGTTTTCCAAAAGTTAAACAAAAGAATAAGGATTAATGATTGCTCGAGATAAATATTAATCCCTCAAACTAATCCAAGGGTCACCCATCCAGTGAAAAATCATATCATTTGTTACTGTACCTCGTGTAATGGTTGTCAAGACTTTGTGTGTAAAATGTTTCTATTTTTTGAGAGATTGTCACAAAAATATCCATAAAAAATAGACATTAAACTTAAAAATTAAATCTTATAAAGATCACATTTGTACTTAAAATGTTTTATAGCAAATGCAAAGATGTTGAACTATTTCATGTTTCAAAATCTGTGCTAGCTGAAAATAAACTAAAGTCAAATTCTTTCTCAACAATAAATGAAGTCCTACCTGTTTATTCAAATCCAGCTTTAAATTCAGCTCTGAAGTTAATTGTTTCACCCTTGGGGTGTGCATGGTTGCTGACAAGGAAACATGAAAACATCATCAAACAATAACATTTCCAATCTATTAAACAGTTTTACATGGAGAGTTATCTCTACTATCACCCGTGCAACCATCCTATGTCACTTTATATTCTTGGGGCCAGCTTTTCTGCATGCTGCACCTGAGCTTCATAGTCCAGTCAGAAATTTTCTTTTAAACTACACCCGGGTACAAACACTAATATTACAGCTTCTATGTTGAGGTTGAGGAAACTACAAGATTTGCTAATCATGGACTTGGCCATTTCAATTATGATAAAATTCTACCAGCATCAATAATTGTTAAAAATCAGACCTCTATCATGTATCCTTTAGTTCAACATTGTCTTCACGTATGCCATCTTAGCACAACGTGTTTTGTAAAGGCTTATCTGACTGGCTAGTGTGAAATGGATTATCTAGCTGAGGGAGGTAATCATACTATATCATGATGTATCCAGGGTGTAAGTGGAGATTTTTTTCAACATATTCCTTGAGATTGATGAAGATGTAACAAGAGAAGTAGCTATATGGTTCTGATTACATTATTATCACAGGAAACTAAGGATATATTTTATCAATTATTATATATCATATCATATATTATATCATATTATTTTATATTTACAATGAATTCTAGCAAAATTTATTCATATAGAGATATCCCTTTACATTTAAGATGAAATCCTTCAAAATATTGATTGCAACAATTTTTAAACAAACGTTTTTGCTGATTTAGCGAAAAAAAAATTAAAAAGAAAAATCTTTTCTTACCTCCTCTTGTCCTACCACCTTCTCGTGCTGGCACAGGTGGCGCCACTGGCCCTCTTATTGCGTAGATATCATCGTCGTCAGTATCTGAAAAACAATGGTAGATTGAGTATGTGCTTATCTGAATAGTTTGTTCATGAAAACTAGTCACAAGTCAACTTGTCACTGAAATATTGCTTTCCTCGGGTCTATAAAAACAGGTAGTGACCGAATTCACCAGTCCATAATTTTTTTATTATGTTTCGAATAAAATACGAAAAGAAAAGAAAAAACTACAGTCATGAACAGCAATCTCAATCAATTCTTCAACATGACAGTCAAATGATGTCACGATAACAATAGCATGACGTCATGTAACAACGGTTTGACGTCATTATGTCTATTTCAAGTCAATATCACTTTTGGTTGGACTCGGAGTGAAGTCAATATGCTTTTCTGCCGACTGACACGTGACCGCTTCTCGACCAATCAGATCGCCGGAAAAATAGGCTTATATAATAAATTGCAATATTATTGCAATACATGAGCTTTATATTGCAATACATTGCACTATGCAAGTTTGTGTCATACTCAGCCCGAACTATAGGTAATTTGTTACTGTATAAATATTTTTAAGGAATGCATTTACAAGAATATTAACCGGCCTTAATTACACTCAACAAAATGCTCTGTCAACAACATAACTACGATCTGTAAAATTATATATTCAAGAGAGAAACACAATGTTATATTCATTGCTCCATTACAAAAAATACAGGAGATAACATGATGTCACAAGTGTCACTTAACTTTGTTCAAGGTGACAGATTCATTATAGAGCAAACCCAACGTAAAGTAATCGTTATATTTGATGAAATAGTACAAAGAAAGTTATATTTTTATGTATTTCACACACGATTCCAAATCATTTATCCGCTACTCAACATACTCACAATCATCATTCTTTCTGTTCTTGTAGTTAGTAGGAATCTTCAGATCATCTGGGTCGTCATATATCTTGGTCTCGATGTCTTGGTAGGTCTGTGACACGTCATCACCATCGTCGGCCCCGACCAATGTCCCCGGAATGTTCTGGTTGTTAGCGAGCTTCATCTCTTTCTTTATCCTCTTCATCCATTCCTGAATAAAAGAATTCATAATAATAAAACAGTTTATGTCAATTTGTATTATATTGTGATATAGAGGACATTATATGAGTGTCTATGACATTCTATGTATAAGACACAAGTGGCTAAATATTAGTATTTCCCGAGCGAAAGCGAGGGATATCCTGATATTTAGGCATGAGTGTCGTAAACATAGTATATCAGGGACACAAACATGATATTCTGTTTATTACCGAAGACGGAAATCAAAGAAAATTATCAAAATCAAACTTCAAGCAAAGGCGGATTACCTGCCGTCGTCACATTTGGAACCCAACGTCTTAGTAGAACTGTGACGTCAAATCATTGTTTATAACAATACATCACAATGTAAAAGTGATATTTTGCCCTAGGGCATCGTATGAAAAATATGAACCCCGATATGATTGCCCTCGTAGGTATTAATAAAAAATGCTGTGAGCGATGGCAAGTTTGATACCAATATGGCATGTAACCACTTATCTGACTGGTAGGAAGTTTACATCAAACAAAGTGCTAAAATTAATACTTCTGCACCTTGGCTGTTTTTGTGATGTTTTTTTAAATATTTTCGCTTAATATTACACTGCAGTGCCTTACACTGGCGGATTATAAAATATTAAACAAAGGGGAATGACTCTGCTTTCCTATATATTATTGGTTTGTTGATATTATAAATAATTGAAATGATTTCAAGAAAGTCACTGACATGAAGCTAACTTGTAGCACGGACAAACGCCATACACAAAACCCTCTTATTGTGAGGTGAGGTGATATTGGGTTTTAAGCCCCTTTCAAGAGTATTTCACTTATATCCCGGCTGCTAGTATTATTGCTGGGAGAAAGCCTGCAACACAATTGTGGTTATGCATTGGGTGAAACCTGCGAGCATCGGCTGGAACTAGCAAACCATGGGCGGTTGCCCTAAAATTCAGTTCTCTACTGCATACAAAGTTGCCGATTCGAACAATGGACCTCTCGATCCGATACAGTTACCAGCAGGTAAGGAATTAAATATGCAAAGTTTGAGCTCACTTTCATTTCGACCTCCGATGAAGCAGAAAACAGGTATGTCTTATATTCCTTGAAGGTGTGGATGATCCGGAAGGCCCATGGCGCCTCTGTGTGTGGGACGTCTGTTGCTCTCTCAATCCTGGAGAAATATATGATTTTGTTACACAAACAGAACAACAAGCTATGAAATTTAAAAATTGGGATAACCTGTCTGAAAGGGCACTAGTTCAATTTGGGGTCCACCATGGGGAAAACTTCCAATGCATGGTGTAACTCACACTAGTCTCAGACACTGGCTACTTTAAATCTTGATGCACTGATAAACTGTTCATCATCTGAAAAATACCATTAGATCATATTGCCCCTTGATGCATTAACCAAAATTCCTGATGACATCCTCATGATTTAATCCACATATTCACTCAATCATTATCACACTGTAACTTCTTTATTTGATAAACTGTTCATCTGTGGAGCTAATTTATGAAGATATCATAATATCATATTGGCTCTTTCAAAAATTCTTTTTTCCTAAGTTAAGATATTTTAACTTATAAGTCATATTATGTTTTATATATTTTCCAAATAATTTCATAATTTACAACTCTTATTGGACTTAAAAGGGTTCGATAAATTTGGAAAACATTTTTATTGAATTGCAAGGATTCCAGAAAATTTCAAAGAAATCTTATGGCATATATTTTTTCACAATTTATGCCTTTTATTCATGATGCTTTTCTTTGATAAGATTAAACTGAATCTCAAAAGAAATGCAAAAGAAAATCAAAGAATTCGATGTGAATTTCTAAAGAATTTAAAAAAGATTCAAGAGAATTTGAATAGAATTTGAACACAATTTGAATCGAATTCAAAAGAATTTGAATCGAATTCAAAAGAATTTGAATCGAATTCAAAAGAATTTGAATCGAATTTCCAAAAAATTTCATCAGGATGTAAAAATATTTTGTAAAGACTATCTTAATTTTGAATAAACAAAAATGTTAAGAAGAAGAATCTAATAACTTTGTTACTAACTTGTTGTAACCATAGAGAGAAAAAGATCCTGAGGGCCTTCTGGCGGTTTCATCGCGGTAGTAGTAGATACAGCTTTCACAGATCACCACAAACACCTGGGGCCCTGCAAATAGATAGCTAGAAGCTAGAATTACCTGTCAGTTATATTGGAAAATCATGAAAACAGGAAATATACAATCTTATTCATACAGGGCAAATCAACCTCCCCCCTTTAGTTTGATCACCAGGACATATTTACGAAAAATGTTCCGGAAGACAAACTAAGCCGTAAATTGTTTAAAAAGGATTGGCACCCTGGTAGGAGTTTTAACCCCTTAAAGGCACATCAGCACCCTAAAGGTAACAATTTTACTATTGTTTTAGGAAATGATTTCGGATGCATGGACACACTGACACAAAATGTGCTAAATATCTTTGACTATGTTGAAGTGGGGGTGTCAATAAGACCTAAGATTTGCTCATTTTATTGATATGCCCCACCTAGAGATCTCCCTTTAGATGTCAGGTAATAAGCTTGAAGCTGATGTCACTGTGACATGTGGCCCGGCAATAACCTCAAATTAGACTGCACAGCATTAAATCATCCGTAAGCACATCATTTGCAATGTTCATAGTTTTGGAAGTGCACGCTTGGTCACGTAACCTGCTATGTGATTCCTCTGATGTCTAATCTCCTGGGACACAGAACTCTTTTGGATATACCCTTTGCAATCCAACATAAAAAATAGCAAATCTAAAGTCACATAGAAAAAAAATGTGAACAAATGGCTGGATCTTACTTCAATAAAATTGCAGATCTATAACGACAAAAAACTAATGTTATTCAATGCCTTATATCCACTTTTCAAAAGACACTTACACTTGAAGATGTTGAGCTTGTTGCGGAAGCTCTGTTTGCGTAACCAGGAACTGAATCGGCACTCGCGATCCTTCAACAACTCCTGGCACGCTGAAAAAGAACAACACTTTTTTAAAGCATGATTTTTAAAACGTCTCAAGAATAATAATATAAAATCAAGCTATTGGCTCTGTAGCTCATCAGGTTATCAATCAATTATTTAAAAAATGGTCAAAGGGTCACCATATAAACTGTCATAGGATCACTATATAACTATTGTCATCTTCATCAGCTGTGGTTTTCTACACAAGATTTTAGCTATCTAGACCTTACTTAAGAGTGGGGCCTCTGTGGTCATAGCTAGGACCACCTTATTCAAAACACTTAATTCCCTTAAGCTTAGGTGTCTGTACACAAGATTTTACCTTTCTAGGCCTTTTTTGCAAACAGAGACAAAGATTTTTGGGTGTGCCTCAGCTTTTTTTTTTTGTAAACTGAGACAAAGATTTTAGGGTTTGGGATCTGTGGTCCATGAGCTTAGAAGTCTGCATACAAGCTTTCAGCTCTCTAGGCCTATTCCTTTTGAAAAAAGAGACGATAATAACAATATTAATGATAGTATTCCTAAAGTAAGCATCTGTCTTACATCAACTGACAGTGATTAAACAAAGGTTTGCTCTTGACCAGACGTGCAGTGTTAGCTTTGATTCTCTTTATGTAAAGGGCATCACAAAGGTACAAAGAGAGTCACAAACCCCAGATTTTCTCGAACAGGACCTCATTTTGATATCACGTCTCACGCTGTCCCATGCAGCTTGACTTGGTAACGGGTTGATTGAAATCTGTTTCTCGAAGTCAAATGCCTTGACAGTAAGGATGGGTATCGCTTCTCATTTCCGTATTGCAAGATATTGCGATACAGAAAAGCGTATTGCAATTCATATCACAATATATTGTTACTTTTCATATTTTAGTTTTCCATTCTTGCTTGACTAAAAACAGGCAATTAGAACAGTGATCAATGCTCAACTGTCCAGCTTTTAAAAAGCGAGATAATTTAGTGACTACTTTCGGACTTTTAACATGTCTGAACACTTTGAGGGTTTCCACTTTGTTTAAAACTTTCAGTACACTCACCTTTTTTTGTTACGTTTTTCTGAATTTTACACACAAAATTATTAATTCTAAAACCTCCGATATATTGGATATTTCCAGAAATGTGTACCGGTATGTATTGTGTTGTTCCCGTATTGCAATATACCGATATACAGATAATACCGCTCACCCTTACTTGTCAGAAACATGCTATTGGTAGCTCCATTGTTCAACTTAACAAACTTCAGAAATGTGCTTTAATCTTGAATTATATCATATCGAGGATATTAAATGACCTCCAATTTAATAAGAGACGAATATATGGATGACAACTTCTTTATTCTTAGACTGTGACGTTTCGACACAGTTTCTTGTGTCGTTGTCAAGCAATGAGAAGAAACTGTGTCGAATTGTCGCATTCTAAGAATAAAGAAGTTTTCATCCATATATTCGTCTCGTATCTGATTTCCAACTTCTTAATGCCACTCAAAGAAGACCTTCAATTTAATACTATTTTCATCAAACACGTTAACAATTTAGTATAAAACAGGCGTAAGTGAGTTTGATAACAAATCATTCACTACTAAAAAAAATACTATAAAATGGTAGGAAGTTTAGTATTCTGTTAATTACGTGTCCACAAAAATCAAATGTAATTACTGATAGGGCGCCGAAACTAACATTTCCACAACTTGGCTGCCATTATGACGGCGGAGCTAATATTGTAATGTCGCAATTATACACTACCTTGATGTCATATGTTCAGTGGTATTACACTAGTTTAATATTGTTGTATAAATATTACACCACAATATTTTACACGGGTTAATAATGAATAGGTGTTATGTTGCCCGGGTGTAATTAACATACAAGCGAGTGTCAATTAAAACAAACCAATACTGATTGCAAAAGGAACCCAAGCCTCCTTTCAAACTATTTTTTTTCCCTTGATCGTTTTTTTGTTTACATAGAAATAAATATAGTACAAGTTGAAGCTGCATAAAATTGGATTTTTTGAACAATTAAATTTCCTTATACCTTCCTCTTTTCAAATATGAAAAAAAATAGTATGTAAAGTTTAGCAATAATGATCATGGCTTATTACTTGATCAGTGCCCCCCCCCCCCCCCCCCCCCCCCCCCCCATGGTATTATATTGTAATAGGTAAAGTGATTATCATCTCAAAAAAGGCTACACTGTCAGATGATGGATTTATGATATATACGTTTTCCATGAAATGAGGTGTTCAATTCAGACGGTCTGCGCAAGGTCAAGAAGCGATGGGAAAAATGTGTATCTCTGGATGGTGACTATGTAGAGAAGTCTTAAAAACATGAGAACAAAATAAATTTTTACCTTTGATATGTGTCTGTGATAATTGAAACTTTTTGATATCCCCTGGTAAACCTTGATCAAGCATATAACTTCAATTAAGCTGTGTCACAGATCATCAAGTTTCTCCCACAAGGAATGACTTGTTTAAGTTTGTATCTGGTTAATAAAACATTGCTGCATTGCATCATCAGCTATTAGTCATAGCCTCTGGGAGATACATGATTTGACTCTCAGCTTCAGCTGCAGTACGTTGAGGAGCTGGCACAGATTTAAGGAAAGGAGCAAAGCTAAAATAAGTCAGGTATTGAGACTTGGGAAAGACATGCCTTACGCTGGGAGGTTGAAGATTATGAAGAGATACAACTTGTGAATGTTGGGGGTTATGTTGAGGTTAAGTGGAATTTAAGTCGCGATAAAGTTGGGGTTCTGTAGTCATTACATGGAGGTTAAGTGAAGGTTATGAGGGGGTTTTGTGTTTGAAATGTGGGGGTTCTGTGTTGAGGTTCTGGGGAGGTTAATTGGGGGATTTAGTTGGGGTTCTGTGGAGGTAAAGTGGAGGTTATGTAAAGGTGACCTTCATGAACCCTGTATTTAAACTACAGTAAGACTGAGCTCTTACTGAGTATCACCTAGAAAATGCAGTCTGATTAAAATTAATGATTCCGAGGAATAAAAGTTTCAAAATATTGACTATACCGAGATTCGAATTCTATCTGTCTAGGCTATCCTCTCCACAACGGTCTGACCGCAGCTCAGCCTCACTGCTCGCACGTGCTGACACCAGTTTAGCGCAGTGATTACAAAGAGATCTCGGTGGTGATTTCCATGTAGATATGAGGTTACATGTGTTGTGTAATAAGGTTGAATCTAATTAAGGATGGGGGAAGGTAATGTGAAACATTAAGGTATGGTCTGATAGTGGAGGGGGGGGGGGGCAGGGAGGTGGCTCTGAAAGCAGCCTCCTTGATTGCACGTGCTGACACCAGTTTAGAACAGACAAAACCTAGTCATAAGCGAACCAATCACATCATCACATTTAAAATAAGGATAGCGGCAATCAAGGTTAACGAATAGTAAATGGGAGTTACTTGCCCCTAGCTACTGATACCAAATGCTTTTGCCGCACTCATTGTGATTGGTTAGCTAAGTTTACGTAAGAATGTGCGCTACAGTAGGCTGCGGTCAGACCGTTGTGGAGAAGTTAACCTGGACAGATAGAGTTTGAATCTCGGTATAGTAAATATTTTGAAACTGGTATTCCTTGAAACACGGTCGATTTTAATCAGACTGCTAGAAAATGCAATCATGGTTGCAAAAGTGTGCCCATCAAATAAAATACGCCCAATCTTTAGAATATATAAATGCAGAAAACAGCTCTAAACAAGTAGCGCTAACTCTTGCAGCAGAAATAGCTGGCAGTATTATGTACAGTTCAAATAGCTTTTGACGTGACAAGTGTATTTCTTCAATGTGTGAGGAACCATACACTCTGGTACCTAATCAAATGAATATTTTTTCAAGTTGCTAATTTGATTTCATCATAAGTTTTAATCAATGCTTGACACTGCTAATAACAGTGACAGTTTTTTTGTTTCACCCTAAGTATGAATATTTTATCCCAATCAAATAATGAGACAATTTAATCATGAATTTAAAAGTTATCTCTGGATTTGACTACTTTCATGACCAATGGTAGATCTTAATTGTTCTACAAGTATTTCATATAAAAATAGAAATCTTTTATATCGTTCTTTGCAGAAAATACAAATAAACTAAAATTCCACATATGAATAAATTAATCAATTCAACAAAACTGCAAACACATATCAACATAACATGAAATCTCATTGACAAATAAAATCTGTCATTTGAAAGTATAATGTCTCAATTTTAGCAACAAATTATTAGACATTCTACTTACAATTATATGGCGATACCTTCAGCATCATCAAGAGGTAGCACCTTATGCTTTGTATAAATCCAAGAACGAAAAACATAACAGTTGGGCAACACCTTGTCTCACATGACCACAATATATTTCCACTGCCGTTACAAAACCGACAACAGGTGCCAACTTAGACTAAACTGTCTTGCATCCCTATGATACATTTCCTCTTCAACGTAAAAATATCATCCTTATACTTCTGAAAGATTTTGCCATGTGCAGATTAAAACCTCAAGGCAAGGCTTTGGCTTGTCTCACAGGATAACAAAAAAACGTCTCATCTGTCTAAAAAATTATTTCAGTTTCTTTTTACACAAAACATGAGGAAACTGTTACCAAGATAACAAGATTGCAGCCTCGTGTAAAATAAAAAGTTGACAGAGACATATTGTGGTAGCTGTAACTTTTGCAAAGTGGTGCATCAGCTGAATCACGCAGGTGACAGAGTTAGTTTGTATCACCTTCATTTAAAATAGGAGCTGAAAAACATGGTTTCCTTGCCTTATTCCTGCAATCAATCTCAGACTGCTAAACAAGTACACACCGTCATTTTTCAAATGTTTTTGTTAAAGAGCCACTCCGTGATTTTCATAACATATTATTTACCTTATATGAACCTAAATGTCATATGTAGTGATATAAAATCAAAACATCGTTACCTTTAATGTCCAAAAGACATATACAGTATGACAAATACTGGTTCTCAATGAAAATCGAAAAACAGCATTTTAAATGCTCAGAGATGTAGATATCATGTCCAATATACCAGTTATATAACCTAACAAACGCTATCAACTCCTAACAGCCCTACTGGCTGTTTTAGATAGGATTCCAAAATTACGTTTGACTATTTGACACGCGCCACTGTCCGGTTTTCAATCATTATTGTGACGTTCTACCTTCATATTGTCACTGTGAAAAACCAATAAGCTTTAAAATGTGTCTTTTTTGGTAACATTAGACACTTCGCGATCAAATGACACCACTGATTAAGTTTGGCATGTATGACTCCAACAACTCACGGAGTGGCTCTTTAAATCAGGAATGTAGCTCAGTTGGCGGAGCAAATTCTCATCACTTGAAAATTTGGGTTCAACCTTGGCCATGTCCTACCAAGAGACATTTAAGGATGGGACTTGTTGTTTCCTTTGTTGGCGCCCAGCATTAAAAGGATAGAAAAATGCTTCAAATGGCGCTTCACTGTGGCCGTCGGGGTTGAGAGCACAAAACACATTCTTCACATTGAAAGTAACTTGGATAAACTGTCATGAGTAGTAGTTTTTGTTGTTGTTGTTGTTGTTGTTGTTGTTGTGTTTTCACAAGGAAATCAAGATTTTCTGGATATCAACCACTTTATCTCGAACATGAATAACTTTTCTGTTACCCAGAAAATCTAATGTATTACACCTCTTGATGCTTATTCAAGACAAGGAAATGGTGATCAAATGATTTTGAAAATTTTGAATTTCGACAAATATTCATCACACATTACTAGACAATTTAAATACTTTTTCTACTGAGAGGTGAGTTCTTCTTCCTTGATACATGAAAAGATTGTCATGAAAGTGTTGGGAATTGTTGATTCGTTGTAGCCCAGACAAATTCTTCCCTGTGTTAGGTTAAGGAAGCAATCAGGTGGGATGAATGAGTAAGCGTATATATACTCCAAAATGTCTAAATTTCACAATAAAGAAGTTGTTAACCCGAAAATCTTGTCTTCCACAAGTATATCACTTCTAAATTCCCTTCTGATATTGTGTTAGGTTATTGTATTCATATACCAAATTAAATTTTTTTTAATATACTGGACAAAATAAATTGAGGACCACCCCAATTTCTCATGTCGCAGTATTCCATAGTTCATACAGTGTAGAGCTCTGATGAAATATCTTTGTATTGATAACTAACTGTGATACTGAGTATTGTATTGTATTGATTTTGAAATAGTTTATTTTGCCTAAAATCAAGGCGTTTGTCAAAAATTCATCTTTCATTTAATCAAAATTCCTGAAGATAGTGTATCATGATTGACTATCGAATCATATTGCATTACAATGAGATATCTGTATTGTCACACCTTTTTAATTACCAAAAGGGAAAAAGCTATTTCAAAAAAGGAGAATAGGTTTCTCACGTGAAGGAAAGTTATATATAAGAAAGAGTAAACATGAAAAGACCGATACACTGGTCGAAATGAATTCATCAAGAAGATTGATCCAGTCAGAACCATCCGATTTTTACTCTTTATTACATATATATATTCAAATACGCTACAGTAAAGTTGGCCATTTTTAAAACTTGTTTTGACTAACTATATTTTGGCAAAAAATAATTCTTGACTCATAATCGATTTTCTTTAAATGTTTGTTGAAAAGCAATTACAGGAAAAACAAAGCCAAATAAAGGCCATTGTTGCCTATCACTCAAAATATTTTGATTATGGAGTCATCAGTCATATTTTTCCCTTTGGGAAATAGGTAACACACCTGCCACTATGAAGGAATCGGGATATGTTAAACCACAAACTGATTATTTATGGTTTTGTGGGAGATGACTTATCCAAAAGGGGTACAGTGGTTCACGCGTTCAGCTTTGGATTAAAAGATTCAGGGTTCAAATTCATTAAGGGGCTTGGCATCTTTGCTTGCAGTAGAGAACTGTACTACACGTAGTAAGGTTTGGGTGCAATGTTATACTGAATTTCAGCGCAGTACCAACCATCGTTCGCTATTTCCAGCCAATGCTCGCAGGTTTCACGGCAATACATTGCCACTATATTGTTTTAGGGCTTTCTTCCTGCAATAATACTAGCAGCCGTGATATATCTAAGTGAAATATCTTGAAAGCGGCGTTAAGCCCTAAATCACCTCACATCACCTAATTATCCAAAAATGGTCATGGACACAAACACAGGAAGTATAGAAATAACACTAAGGATCTCTTACCAACAGATATTATTGTTAGGGAATTGAGTCATGTTTATGCTTTTTTACCTTCCAAATTAGATAAAACACTGCAATTAACACACAATACAGTTTTCCAAGAAACGGAGGAGGAAGTGAAAGTGTCAACGCAACATGACTTCCTTACTCAGCCACATTCAGTTGTAAATCAAGCTCGCAAATAAACCAGTGCGAAAAGTAGGCCATATTGATAATCCACTTCAGCCACATATTTTCAGTCAATGACACAGATGATAACACTATTTAAATTCCAGCCAAGCTAAGGGCATGTAGGGTTTACAGACACCTAGTTTTACTTATCATGTATTAACCCATCCCTAGATTTCTTTATTTATATTGAGCTACTTAGCTAAGTTTTAATACGAGTTTGATGTTTTACTATGACCAGAGGTTTTTTTTCCAGCGTTTGAAATTTAACAACATAAAAGGTTAGATTGCAACTTTAAGTAAGACCTACAAACTTACTCCAAATTACTTTCTAAAGCAAAAGTTCTAATTTGTATGTTACTCCATCTTTAAAAATTTCAAGATTTTCAATTTTCAAATTTTCAGTGCAATCCTTCGCACTTTAATCAGAGACTGTACAAGTCGACTACAGAGAAATATTGTTCAGAAAATGATAAACTATTGTAGTTTAATCTATGTTCATATGAAAGAGAGATGTATTTGTTTTGGGCTTTTCAATTTGGATTCTAATCAAACCAATTAGGCATTTGCTTCTAATATTCACAACAGTATGTAGGTCAAAGAAAAACCCTTGGTGGGGCTTGGTATATATTTTTTAAAAACTCTAAAAATATAAAGTAAAACTGAGCTTGTGAGGTTTTACTTTTCCAGCTCAGTTGTACTTTCATTTAAAGCTGCGTTGTAATTTTATCTCAACATCTAAAACCCCCCCCCTTACGTTTTTCTCCCTGAAGTAAAAACAGTCAAAACATAGCAGCTTGGGAATGGTTAACACATCTGACTGTGCCATTCAAAGAGATGTGCAGTCCTATCAAAATTGACCTTGTTCATAATGAAACTGCCAAAAGCTTTCACTATCATTATCTAGGGGCAAGTAACTCCCATTTACCATTTGTTAACCTTGAGCGACACTATCCTTATCTTAAATGCGATGATGTGATTGGCCCGCTAATGACTAGGTTTTGTCTGTTCTAAACTGGTGTCAGCATGTGCAAGCAAGGAGGCTGCTTTCAGAGCCACCTCCCTGCCCCCCCTCCCCCAGCCGCTGTCCCCCTTCCACTATCAGACCATACCTTAATGTTTCAC
This sequence comes from Phorcus lineatus, assembly GCA_921293015.1. NCBI lineage: Eukaryota > Metazoa > Mollusca > Gastropoda > Trochida > Trochidae > Phorcus > Phorcus lineatus. The sequence continues at coordinate 31,878,065 of OV121088.1, read as the reverse complement.
ATTACCTTCCCCCATCCTTAATTAGATTCAACCTTATTACACAACACATGTAACCTCATATCAACATGGAAATCACCACAGAGATCGCTTTGTAATCACTTTGTAATTGAATTAGTTCAACTTCCTTCTCGGTCTATGAATACACCTACCCCAGATTACACATGTGTACTTAAGATGTGGTTGAATGAACATGACATAAATTTCAGATTATTCCAACACAATACATTTTCAAAATCGAGTTTAAGGTTTTAAACATAGCTTACCAGTCCCCCTTCTTAACGCAGATTCAAACTTCATTACACATCACATGTTACCTGCATTCTAACATGAAAAAAGCCACACAGATAATCTTGTAATTGAATCAGTTCAACTTCCTTCTATGGGTTCACCTGTCCCAGGTTTTGCATGTGTACTCAAGATTTGGTCGAATGAACATGACATAAATTGCAGAGTATTCCTACACAATACATTTTCAAAATCAAGCTTAACGTTTTAAACATTAAGTAACAGTTTGAATTTAATCCTCTTGTCTTCATGATCAACTGGGGGCAAGATAGCGCAGTGGTTAGTGGAATCAAGATGTCTGTGGTTTGAATCCCGCAAGGGGTTTGGTAACTTTGTCTGCAGTAGAGAACTGTTCTACAGGCAGAGAGGTTTGGGTGCAATGCCACACTGAATTTCAGCGCAATACCACCCATGGTTCAACAGTTCCAGCCGATGCTTGTTGGTTTCACCGTAATGCATAGCCATAATGGTGTTGCGGGCTTAGTCCCTGCAATAATACTAGCAGCCGTGACATAAGTGAAATAAGTGGTGTTAAACCCCATATCACTTCACCTTATGTATCAAATTATAATCAAAATACACTTAAGCATAACATGGCTATTGAGTCGACTGTGACATTGAGGTGATAAATATTGAAGAGCTCACTATCAAGCCGTTAAAATGTCTAAGAATGTCCTGCCAAGAATTGATATAGGTCTATACACGTCCTTGGTCCTGCTAAATACTCACTCCTTCCTAATACCCTGATCTCTTTCGGGCTTAATCCCTCATATGGCTGACCGCATGATATTCATGGCTATGCTCACCTGTTATTTTTTCAGCCAATGAAATGTCGTTAGCTTGAAGCTACTAGCTTGAACTCAACGGATTTTTCCATCCAGGTTGTGCTGCTGTTGCTGAAAGCGAGCTGTCTCATTGGCTGGTTAGATAGCTAGTGATACGAGGGTTTTGGCTTTAAAGAGAAAGAGAAGGAGGGAGAGCGGCTTCATTTACACTGATTTAGCAGCATGGTCAAAGAAAGGCCTAACAGGGATAACAGCACCATTTCTACGCTGGTAGAAATTGAGACGGTGAAATCATCACCATCACATGGAGTCAACAGGAGCAGCAGGAGGAGAACTTTGTTGTTAAATCTTTCGTGGGTTTGACTTCCTTCATCAGACTCTGTCAAATTTTAATTCATGAAACCTTATTTGCCTTTAATAGGTGCCAAAATACCATATGTCATGGTTCACGTTCAAATTATCTCACCTGTTTGTATATTTATGCCAAAAATAAGAAAAGTATTAAAAATGATAAGAAATAAAAAGGTGATATTCAGCAACAGTCTGTACTTCTCACAAATATGAAAAATATGAAAAATATAAAAAATACTGAAAAAAACTGAAAATTATAAGAATTAAAATAATGATATTCAGCAAGCCTACATTCAAATAAGATAACACCATCGATAACATTTGACCAGTGATACCGAGTGATCACATCATAATTAATGTCAAAAAAGAAAAAATTCTTATTAACATTCCTGCCACACTTAACCATATTCTTAAGGGGTGGGTTACAAGTCGTCCATTTCTTATGACGACAACTTTCATATGTATGTGATAATGATAGATGTTTCAGATGAGAAGATGTCACTTCGATTAATCAACTGTTCATCTAATCAATTCTAGGTATGTTGATTATCTTGTTTATTAGCCGCATGTGTAAAAATGAATCATTAGATAAAAGATATGTTACAGATGTGTAATAAACCCTAGCTGCATTTTCATTGGCTGGTTGAGAATATCATGTGACATGTGAATGTGGGACTACATTTTACTTCACCGAAAAAAACCACTTTGATTAAGTCTTTATCAAAAGTCCGATGGTACTTGAAACCTTTAAACAGAAACAAGCAGATTTCAAATGCAAAAGAAAAAATTAACTGGACAGTTTTACATTAATATTGGAAAAATAAAAAAAAGCTTCTTGCAATCCCCAAAAAACCAGACCTGAAGTTACCAAATTTACAAGAGCCTCAGAGTGGATAAAGCAACAATTAACAATTCTGGTTAGCCAATGTCTGCTAGAGACATTAGAGAAAACGAGGTCAGGTGAGGTGAGTTTGTGTTTAACGCCACTTTCAAAATTATTTCACTTAAATTGCGGCTGCTAGTATTATTGCAGGGAGAAAGCCCACAACACCATTGTGGCTATGTATTCGGGGTGAAACCTGAGAGCAACTGCTGGAACTAGCGAACCATGGGTGGTACTGTGCTGAAATTCAGTCTAGCATTGCACCCAAACCTGACTGCGTGTAGAACATTTCTCTACTGCAGACAAAGTTGCCGAGCCCCTGGCGGGATTCAAACCAAGGACCTATTGATCCGAAGCCGAACGCTAGAGAAAGGTAAAAATAGATAGAAGATTTGAGTTCGATAGAGCAAAAAAGAAAATGAAACTGTGAAAAGTTTACAGATGGATGGAAGCATCGATAAAGATGAACAGATATGCGACAGACATAATGCCATATGGCCTTTCAGGCCTGATGAGATGAGGTTGAGAACGTTTTGGGGGAATTTTTTAACAACCAAATCGTTTGGGATTGCGTCAAGTTGTCAAAAATAAGATGATCATTTTTACATATGTATGATTAGGTTCAGCAATAATAACACTAAGTATTACATGTACATAGCAATGAAATAAGGTTAAACAATTGAAATAGAACCCATATTTAAACAAAAGCGGTAGAGAGCCACAGCACCTCTTTCCTCCCTCCCAAACACAATTATCTCCCTTTGCTAGATATGCATCACGCCGTTGATTATAACTGACAATAAATGACTTAAAGAAAGAGTAGATGATAAATACTTTTTATTTTTTAGATTTTGAAATATCATTTCTTCATATGAATGCGGCATTCATGAAAATATGAACTGATCACTTCCCTCAGTGAGATTGAAATGATATAATTTGACAAAAACAATGAAAGACCCTCAAATAATTCAACTGCAATTTTTAAAGATAAGAAAAAAAGTGTTATGTGCTCACATAAAAACATTGATGCCCAAGAATCAAATCATTTCAAATGTATAAAAGTGGACGACTTACGGATGTTTTCCTTCAGCGTAGGTATGGAGAAACTCATGGCCACCGATCACAGCACCCCACACCTCTTCTCATACCTGAACCACAGACCTTACTGAAAATAAGTACAAGTTTACAAGATAAGAGCCTCATATTTGTAGAACTATGTTCTATGATTGTATTTATATTATCTGTAGTGAAAATACTATCTTATGTTAGTTTAAATAGCTGTCTCTCCCCCCTGTCCCCAGACAATGGCTGGTTGATTTCGAACACAGTTGCAAAACTTGCTGCAACAGTTTTGCTTTTGCCTGTATTTTGTGGAAGGGTTGTTAAATGGCTAATATTCCACTATTATATATATTTAATCTTTTAAATTTAAATTTAAAAAGAACAGAATTTTCAGATTTTCACATAATGCTAAAAATTAAAATGTTGGACCAAAAGCCAGTTTATCTCTGTTTAAACAACAAACCTCAATGACAGAAAAGTAAAGATATATTTGAAAAACAATATATTGTAACACAATACACGAGGAAGGACTGATTAACTTGCATTTCTCTATGCCATAATGAGAATGGGAAAAGATTGAAGAGATAAACAAAGAGAGTTTTAAACCATATACACACTATACAGATTGATTGCATGTCAATTTGAAGTTGAAATCGAATGCATAGCTTTTAAGGTTTCTGGCAATGAGAGCAAGTTTGATCATGAACAGATGCCAAGTTAATTGGACAAATTAGCTAATCATAATCAAACATCCTGATGTCACGGTAGAATTGGATTTTCAGGGGGAATTTGAGGCAATGTAGTATGTCAACCTTTTCTTAGGAAAATAATGAGAAGCACCAAAAATGAAAGCAATGCTATCCATCGCAAGACGATTGCTTTCAAAACAAGAATTACTTAAACAAAAATGCCAAGTTTGGTAAAGGTTTGAGAATTTTATCAGCAACACTAAAGAATTAAAAGTTACTTCCTCTTCTAAGAGAGTTTTCAGAAGTTGAAATGATGATTATGAAACAAAATAATATGAACAACAACTTCTTAATGATACACAGAGACAATAAACAGGTTTACGTTGTAATTTGTGATTGAAAACCGAACAAAGACTTTTTGACAATAGCGGCTACTACGAGGGGAGGTCAATAAGTTCATAGAAGTAGATATAACACAGATAGCCAAATAGTGTGATATTGTTTTTATTTTTCAATATGATCTCCCTGGACCTTGATGCACTTTGCCCATTTCGGTTTTGAGACTGTCCATTCTTCAGACTGGCCCCTTCCAGGGTGTATCAATACTAACTTCTATGAACTTTTTGACTTCCCCTCGTACTATGCTGATTTTTATATGAGATCACCTAATTTAACAAGCACCATTTTGATTATTCACTTCATCCTCAATCAAATGAACTTTCCATTTTATCAACGGACCAACCATTCCAATTCTCAGATATTATAACAATTTTTGTATCAATTCACAGTTTATGTAAATTGATAATTAAAGTTATTAGGTATATTCTTCTCACAAAACTTTGTAAGATTTATATCAAATGTAGAAAGTAAATTGTCAAGACAGTCACTGTGTATATTCAGAAAAAGTATGAATATTTAACCGTTGAAAACAAAAATATTTGTAAAAGAGAGCACTCTAAGAGCGCAACGGCCTCACCAAATGTACTTTTGATGCACACCTTACCTTCAAAACAAAGATTTCAAATGAATGTTCCGAATCGGCAAAAAATAAATTTGATAAAACAATATTGGTGATATATTTTCAATAAGAACACATGTGCACATATCACTGTTGCTTAGCAACAATTAATTATGGTGCTCTATTTCGATGACTGTGATGTCATAAAACCATTATTGTTGACGTCACTATAGTGTCGTGCCAAGGAAAAGCAGGCCGTTTTCAGAAAATTAACATGCGTTTTTGATTACCCGAGGAAGTGTTTCATATGACTTTTACTAAACGAGAGTGAATATTTTGTTACTTGAGCAAGACCACCCAAAATAAAGGCGACAGTAACATAAAGGTGAAGCTGACCCGATTCAAATAACAGTCGTCTCTTGGAAAGCAAGAAATCAAATGATTGTTACCTACCGGTATACAAAGATAACCCTATGCATGTTCAAAGTTTCAGAAAGATTGAGCAAGATCTGATTTTGCAAGATAGACACTATCATTCTGACATCGAAAAGTCGACCACTCTAGGTCAATGGCCATAAATCCACTGATATTAATTGCATCATGCGTAAAATGAGACATGTGCATCACTGACATTTTTTAAGCATATGTATTGTTTCAGAAAGATTAATAAAAGACTGTAGGAGTTGTTCTCTTTCCAGACAGATGGACGGACAGAACACAACGCACAAATATCCCCCCTTTTTTTATAGTGGGAGCTTGAACTGTAACCAAGATAATATTGAAGATGAGCTTCATGCAATGTATGTGTGTACAAATATGTATTAGAAGATATTCATTATTTCTTTGAACAGATAAACAAAATATTTTCAAGTCTGTGAAATAAATTTTGATAAATTATGTTGTCAAACCTCTTGCAATTAATTCAAATATTTATTCAGTACTATTCACTGGAAAAATGTCACTATGACACCACTCAGTTCAATTTCACAGTACTTATATAATAGGTAATTCCTCAAAGAATAAACTAATCTTAATCTCAATGTTTGTTTTGATTGATAACACTTACAATAATTAATTCCCTCAACCAGTGAGTGAGATTTGATACGCTCAAACCAGGAAGAGGTAGTGTATCGAGTACACGTCCTTCATCTAGGCTATCACTTCAATGAGCATCCTTAATATGCATGATGTATCAACTATCAAGTGTACTAAATATGTTTACAAACATCAGACCAAAAATTCACTTCGGACTGATATCTGGTGCAGAATTTATATATCTTGATATCATCACACTGTTAAATTCACTTCGGACTGATATCATCACATTGGTTAAAGTATTATTATTATTATTATCATTATTACTTAAGCATAATGTGAAATACTGCACAACTGGTCTTTTCAATAAGTAGCCGACACTATAGGGACTTCAATTGCTTAAACTTCAAAACACATACATTCCTAAAGAACCTACTATTTAACTAGTGTAGGGTCTATGTGCATAAATGTCTATCTGCACTATTTCTAGGTAATACTATCAGCGTTTGGATTCGCGATATAAATTCTACACCAGTGCAGATAAATATTGCCTTGTGCAGTCTATGTCTGTTACTAGACTGCACCAGGTGCAGTTTAAAAAAATAAATACAGGGCTCCAGATAAGATGCGTATCTGCGTAAAATACGTACGGGTAATTCATATATACCCATTTGAAATGAAATCAATGAGTGACATATATGCACAACTTTCCCAGAATATGAGTCAGATATTTGTTTAAGGAGTGATCGTGAATTTAAAAAAAAAAGGTTTCGTTTCTACATGTCTGATCTTTACATCTCGAATAATAGCCGACTTGATGCCAACCTGTATGAAAACAAAGATTACAAAGTTTATATAAGATAAATTGCTCGTTTATTAACAGCTTAAACGTGTGGAAAATATAAACGACTAACATCGACAAAGATGCTATAAACTTGGAATGAAGATCTGAAAACGATATTCTTTTAATACTCCTAGTATTTTTTAGGTGGTAATTTTACTCCTCAATTTTATTTTGAGGAGAGAAATACCCCCGAGTCCAAATAATCATCTGGAGCCCTGAATTATCCTCATCGTACTTCCGTTAAACTTTGTCATCTTCATAATGATAAGATAATGTTCATGAAAATGTTTTGAAAATGTTTGCAATATGAGACAGATTGGTTACATTTTAACAATGATAATAAATAACAAACATTGGTTACTTCTAAACGATACTGAAAAAAACAAATTGAATTAAAAGTTTTAATTTTGATCATAATTTCATTAGGGCACCCTGCTCTAATTTTCATGCTTGCTGGCGTTCTAACCATAATTTTTAATTTTTCTTGCTCACTCAGGTTATCTATGACATCTTTCTGAAAACAATCATAAATTATAGTTTTAATTCTATATGACACTTATTATTTATAAATGGAACAAACATAATTAATCAGGTGCAGCCTGAGTATATCAGGTGCAGTCTGGTACGAACAATCAACTGCACTGGGTGCAGGTCCTAAAAACCCGAATTCAAACCCTGACTACACTGTAATTATTGCACTTAAAAAGGACTCTCTTTCTCGGCTGTGTATATGGTACCCGTTTTACTGTGAATGAATGAATGAATGAATGAATGAATGGAGATATAGATGAAAGATGGCTGGTAGAAACTTAAAGAGAGAATGAACAATCATATACAAACAAATTTGCCTAACAACTATTGATTATAATATTTATAAATTTACAGCTTTACTTGATCAAATGGGAGTTGCTTAACCCAGTGAATCATACAATGCCAGTTTTCATATTCAATTTCATTAAAGATTACATTTTTGTAAATACATGTATTTCAATCGACAGACGAGACCTAGAGATTCCTACTAACAACTTAACTGTTTATAAACACATTTCAATTCAAAAAATATATAGAGGATGTTTTTAAATTCTCTTGTATTATCTCAAGTGACACGATTTCAATAGAAATGATATTCAACGCACTTCCTTGATTCTTTATAATCCAACTGAAACCATACATTTATTACAGCAACTTCAGATGAATAACTATATTGAAATTCTAAGGATACACGTAACACCCACAAAGTATATAGACATTCTGAAGAACCGAATAAAGGCTGTGGTTCTAAACTTCCATTATGATAAGTCTTAATAACTCAATATTCTAAAAAAAAAATTAGTTGCTTATAAAATTCTTTCATCTTTATAGGCATAATTTAAAAAGAAATTTTATTTCTGAATAATAGAAGGATAAATCATTATCTTTTATAGCTGTGAAATAATATTGTAGTATTGAGTACCATGATTCTTAATCTGACGATATACGTATTAAGTAACAGTTTCTGTGTGGTGATATATATCGTTAAACAACAAGTTTTTGTCAATAAAATCTTCCCCGCATTTGTTTTAAAATGACACAGGGTATGTTTCATAAATTTTTGTTTCGCTGGAATTAAAGCCTATTACAATCTGTCTTGAGTTCACTTCAAATATTGTTCCTAAAGTTGCTTCTTTATATCCAAAAACCATAATCAGGAGATTTTCTCATTTCAATAATATTAAAACCTCCATATAGATGTTGATAAGTCAAAATTTTGAATCTAATTTACATGAATATTTGTTAATTGATCTACTAAACACTATCAACAAATATTTTTTATCTGCTGTGAATAAATTTCTAGAATTTTGTTTGTCACTGGCGCACGCCATTGTCCACTTTAAGATCATAAAATACAACTTAAACATGTTTCTTATCTCCATAATGAACCAATCAGCAATAAGATGGTGATTTTGAGAGATAACCACTACTTGAATTGTTTCAGTGGTATTCTAGAAGTTGCTAGTATAAGGAAGACAATTATATATGGATGTACAACTTCTTTATTACACAATAGCGACCACTACTTCTTGATAAAATAACATCATTTATAAAGTTTGACATATTTGACTTCAACAACATACTCTGTGTCCCTTTAAATTGCATAAATCTTTATCCTTGACTAATTCAATTGCAGCGCCATTCTCACATTATTTCTCATTGGACTATCGTGATACATCGCAGCAGCCTGGACTACAAGAAAAGAAAAGTTGGGGAAATGCGGCAAGGCCTATCTTAGCAAGTAATTTGGGCATGAAGAATGGTACAAAGTTAATCTGTCTATATTTATCAAAAATAAAGTATAACGACTGTATCGTACTGAATCGTATCATAACGATATTTTGTGAAACGTATCATCATACCCTATTATCATTGAGTATTAAACTTATTGTAACAACTCTGGGGAATAAAAAAATGATTTTGAAAAAAAAAAAATTTAGTCTACAAAAAAAGTACAGCAGATTATGTTTCAAAAGAAATTTTATTATCAAATTGACTATTTAAACTGGATTATTTATTAAAAATTCAACACTTTTTTTAGATTTAAGATTAATTAATGAAATTGATTTTACATGGATATGAAATAACACAGTTGAGTTATAACATGTATGACAACATTGTGAAACATTATCAAGATATTCTCTATCAAGCATGAGTTATCAAGCTTTTTGTAACAATATTGTAACTAAATTGACTAACATACATTTTGTTGTAATATTCAAGATATCAAAATATTTATTTTACAAACTGGCTTTTGAAATGTCTTTAAAGAAAGAGTTTTACTTAGAAAGAAGGAAATATTTGGATGTATTGGACAAATGAAATGCAAAAACAAAGACAGATAGTCCACTCTGTTTTGGCTTTGGTTGTGTTTTTCTTCTGAGTAAGCTTTAACAAAAGCAAAAGATTTGCTTTCATATTTTTTTACTTACTATGATAATCTTTTTTCATATCTTTATAAATTCTTTTTACAATCTGATAGAAATTATTACAGTGGAATTTAGGTGAAGTTAATAATTTGCTCCAAATTAGGGCAATTTCTAGTAATTCTGTTTCAACTGGTTAGGAATATAATGAGAAAAAAATTAACTATCACCTTTATTCATGATTAGCAACCTTATGACACACATTCTTGTGTCGTTAGCAAGCAGATGAACAAATGATATATCTTTATATTTATTTACATATTTTAGCATTGCATTACATTATTCATATTTTTATATATAACAATTTGAGGAAAAGTATTAAATATTGGATTCAGTATATGATGGATAATTTTTCACTTAGTTGATAGGTTGATGCAAAGGCGGATATAGTTGATGAGAACATCATAAGCTGGAGAGATGTACTACCCTTGATTGACGACCTAAACCTTTAAATCTCCAAAGAGTCTCTGTATTAATGAAAATGCTTGATAACAACACATCTATGAATCCATGTTGAAAAGTTGCTGATTGTTAATAAAGAAGTTGTCATCCGTATAATTCCCTTCATTATCATCATTCGAACTTCGAAAATGCCTCAAAAAGTCTGAATAATCAACAGAGTTTAACTCATTTCTGCTGCTCATTCATATCATCGGATATCCCAGGATGCTGCATGTCATCTTGCAAGCTCTGTTTCCTGTTTTAGTGACACTCTTCCCTTTCCCACCACTCATTACATTTTGGCAAATGGTTCTTTTTGAAAAAAAATCTCACTTGATTGTTAAGCTCAGTCAAACATTTATCATCTTTAAAATTGTCTTGACCGTAATAATGTGGTAGTCAAATTGTCTTGATGGTAATTATGAGGTAGAGTCAATTTTTTTAATTGGAAATAAGTTTTCATAAACATGTTGACTAAAATTATTTGTTTATTATCTAATTTAATAAACTATCAAAACCATTTTAATAAAAATTTTAAATCTAAAGGTTATATTCACTGCACACTAAATTTGTTTGTGTCATCTCATAATAAACTATCAAAACTCATTTTTTTAATTTACAGGTGAAATTCATTGCATACTTTGAAAAACATTCCATTATCAACTTCAACTGCCTTACCTTGAGGTGTTACTAAACACAGAATGGTTGTTATTGATTTTCATGTAGCTTAAATAAGAGCAAAAATACCATATATCCTGAGCTTTGTTCAAATCATTCTGTAAACTTTCAACTTTCTCTCTAAAACACCAAAATTATCATATCTTCTTGTTTTCAATGTTTATCAGAAAAAGGTCATATTATGTTGAGAACTGAGCTGTTTGAGTGGCATTCTACAAGTTGTCAGTATAAGGAAGACAAGGAATTTATGAAGTATCAACTTCTTTATTGTACTGATAGCGACATTTCGGTATAGGTTCTTATACCGAATTGCTTGAAAACGGTATAAGAAGCTGTACCGAAACGTCGCTCTCAGTACAATAAAGAAGTTGATAATCCCTAAATTCCTAGTCTTCCTTATGTTGAGAAGTTGAAAATCTGCATCACTTTCACATGTAACTTAGTTTAATGACCCAACACTATCAACTAATGTTAACCTTATAAGTTTCGAAGATTGACTGTGTTCGATCATAAATCACGACTTTTATCGATCACTTTATTGAACTGATAAGCATTAGGATACTGCTTTTTCAGAAACAAATAGTGAGTGAGTGAGTTTGTTTAGCACCGCTTGGGCATAATGGGCAATATTTTAGCCATTGGCAGCATCAGAAACAAATACTACTCCTTGTTAAAATTAACACCACAAAATTTCACATAATTTGCCAAAGCATACACTCTGTGCCCTCATGACCATGAAATATGACCACTCAAGGGCATTCATAGAAAAGTTTATTTTAATTAATAAATTAATTAGTGTATAATTAATTTCTGAAAAGAAATTGTTTTGACTTCTAGTTTTTACTCATCCCTCATCACAAGTCCTTATAATAGGCTTATATCATTATGTAGCTAGCAGCAATAAAATTATAACATATAGAACATAGCTATAATGGATAGCCTAAGTTTATCATATATTCAATACATCTACTGTAAACTATAAATTCTGGAATAGAAATAAGTTTACTAGTAGCAATTCGACTACATAATGTCCATCCTTTTACTTCTTAATGACATGTATTATTAAAGGCACTAGATTTATTTTATTCATGCCCATAGATAGAACTTTATTTAATCAGTTAAAAGTGTTCATATAGGTTTATCAAATATACCTAATATAAAGTTGTCAGGAAAGTACTTTTATTGACATTGAGAACTAACTTCCCGGTTGATATGTGTGCCACGATGCAAAGCATAATGCATAAATTATATACCTCATTACTTACCTTATTAAATTTGATGACCATAGCAAATAATAGGATGTATGTCACATCGCTAAATGTTGCTTAGACCCAAAAACGAACACCTGTAAGAGAAGTCACGTGACCTGTCATAGAAACACCACTGTCCCAAATATTTCAAGTTCCAAAATCACGTAGTGAGTGCTTCACGTATATTGACAGCTCGTAATCCTTCCAGAATAGTAAAAATGGAACCAGTGAATCTCGAACGTTTGATATCAATTATCGGATGACATTCCTAACTGTAACGCAAGAACAGAGTATCACAATCATGGAATTCCCCTTTTCATTGACTGGCGGGACAACCGTGACGTCACAACCAATCAGAATCGTATCTTTTACATATCGCTAGTCTGTCATCCAGGCCCTATGGCAAAATATTAAAGGAGCCTTCTAAAGTCTAGAAATGCTGGCAGTCTAGTTTCCTCAGCAATAGGAAATTAAGTATTGTGCAGGACTTCTTTTTTTTAACTAGTTCATACCAAATATTGAAAAAATACATTTTTGGTGAAACTTTTTTCAGGGACTCTATGTTAGTCTAACATATCACGAGCTCTCGACAGTATGAGAAATTTACGAGCGAATCTAACGTATTTATCAGCTAAAAATGGCTACTTAATAGGAAAGAGCACATGTGCACTTCAACTTTTTATCGACGCAATAAAATATGTATTAAAGTACCTATAATTGACCTACAAAAGGCCTATACAAATCCTTGGCCGATTGAAGTCATTATACGGGATATAAAACATGTGGGAGTCGGTTTGGATAAAATGGGAAATATTTATTGTTTAATACGGTTGAACAAAGACATGCTGATTTAAGTCCATGGGAAATACGCATTTGTCCAGATCTTGATACATAGCTCTTAATGTGACACTTCACTTATGTTAGGTGTCATTTTATCGAGAAGTACCTGCGAAAAGTATGTTTTTGATGCTAATCGGTACAATAGAGTGACAATACGGTTCTGATCCAAAACCGGACGCGCATCGCTATAACGTAATTTGGAAACTTAGCTAAAGCACGTAGAAGATAAAGAATAATTTGAAAGTTTGGTAAGTGTATATAAACAATATACTCATGTAAATATCAGTATGATATCAAAGATTGTTTTTCGATTTTCTTGGAAATTTTTTTTTTAAAATTGGATTTTTTAAGACTTAATCTGAACGTCTACTCTCCATGTGCCAATATCTAAAGTTGGTCAGTTGTCTTCAAGCGTCCCGATATACCATTGAAAACAAATCGGTCGAGATCGGACAAAAATGTTGGCATAACCAGAATTGGTACAAAACAGAAAAATGACGGCTTATATATCAGGAGCGGTTGACAATAGGCCGGAGTGATCGAGTTCATTCTGTTATCAATGAAACTTTCGAAATGACAACGGTTTCAGCACAATGCATGCCCCAACTTCAATCTTGTTAAAACTAGCTGTAATGGAGCGGACCTTTGGGCGTAAAATATTACGGCTAGTTTTCGATAAAAAAGACGCCAAAAGTCTCCTAATACGAATAATAACCAGGTCCGCAGCACCAAGTTTCGAAATAAATTTGTAGCTCATTAATTATCTTACATTAAATTATAAATAATATGGGTAAAGAAAGTTTGGGGGGGGGGGGGGGGGGGGGGTTCTCCCATCTAGCCGAATCAGAAACAAAAATGTCTATTTCAGATAGATGACAAAGGCATGTGCTTCTGTTGCTGCACGTGTATTTATCTCGCTGAAATGTACAAGCTACCGAAATTGACTGAAAGGCCATTGTCAATTAGAGTTATATGTTACAAAAAGCCTACCACAATTTCTATATATTTCTATCTATTTGCACCAAAGATTAATTAAAATTATCAATATATTAACTATTACTAAATGTTAGGTTCTCATCTGGCTTCCTTAGTTTAATGGTTAGCTCCCTTGACCTGAAACAAGGTGACAGATTCGAACCCATGTTTCAATTGATACGTTTGTAAATGTTTCGTGCTGACAAATTGCAATTTTAATTACTGCTTTGCGTTGATTTGAAAAGTAAAGTTCCAAGCTAGTTAAAACATTTTAAATATTCACATTAATCTGACAAAATTGCATGCATGATTTATACCTAGGCACGTGCATACCACAAACAATATGAATTTGTATGAACAATGAATACCCAAATAAAACAAAAGAGCAAGTGTGTAAAAACTGCTTGACAGCAGGAAAATTTATGGTTCTAGATTTCTCTGATTTTTAAGGTGGATCACGTCCAAAAGGGTCAAACAATAATCGGCAGATACTATTCTTTACTAATGAGGCAATTAAGACAAGAAATACGAGGAAAACTTACCAAAGGTATGTGGTTTTCCACAAGGACAACGCGCAATTTCACAAGTAAACGTTTACCATATCAATCTATGACAGAGTTTTTCGTAAGATCCCTCAGACTTTCATTGGTGTCCCCTTCTTGTAGATATTCCTTGCGGGACGTCATTTCCGATACGACGATGACGTCATTGCCGTCGTGGATCAGTTTCTACATACCCAAGACAAAGACTTTTTTATTACCCATTGGGTAAATCATACGTGATGACATATTTTCAATATGAGCACATGTGCACATATCACTTATCCCTAGCAACGATTGTTTCTGTATTTTGTCGTCTGTGACATCACAAAACCATTGTTCGTGACGTTTTCTGAATATTTCCATGCGTTTTAGATTATTAGAAAATGTAATGAAGAAATCATTACACTAGGAATCGTGTCATATGAATTTTAATTTTTCGCACTCGCTCGGGTAATACAAAAATTCACACTCGTTTCGGAAAAGCCATACGAATTTCGTCTTTCTTACTACAAGGCTAGCACACAACTTATCAATCATCCTCGAACATTTTGTATTACAGAGGTATAACAATAACAATTCAACCTTAATAAAGTCTATTATGAATTATCAAAATCTTAACTTCCTTTCAGGAAATATTTTTAGATCAAAATATTTTTAAGGAGTGGGGAAATATAGGCCTTTATCCGTTTTAGATTGTTTTCTGACTTCAAGCATTTAGATGAAATTAATTTATCTGTATTCAAAGATGTACATATATACATTTTGAATTCGCTTTGATCTAAATCTAAAAATTGATATAAATTCTTTCTTTTACTACATCCAGTTGTTTTACTTAACTCCCTATAAATTCCTTTAAAATTAGTTGAATCTTTGAATTCTCGTTTATTTAACTCTTCTATTTTGCGAAGAACTTCAAGCAGAGGCTTCCTCCTTATTAGTTATTGAAAATAAAAAAATAAAAAATGCTTTTAGTTATTACATGAAATCGGAAATTCCAGGAAATAGTAAAATGAGTAAAAATTGAAAATGTTATTGCAGGTCGTAAAATCGTGTTCTCCGACTGATTAACTTTTTTCTAATTTGGCCCTTCAAATTTTAGTAAATATGTATTTCGATTTACACTTATCTTGATTAAACTAAAGACAAATTACTAATTAATATGATAAATAATTCATAAACTTACATGCAATATGATTATGATAGATGTTTGAGAATTTGTGAAGGATAACATATTGACTGTTGACTTTTAAGTTTTGTTTATCGTAATTTCGATTATATGCTTTTAAGTACATAAGAGAAAAAAAGCTCAGCCATTACAATTCACTTACTTGTCCGCGTAAACAAACAGCTATTATCGAACCATATATTATAAACCACACAAGTTAAACGAGATAATTGCAGATTTTTAATAAGAGCAGTCACGAGGAAACATTGTATTTTAATAAAGAGTTAAAAAGCAAACTTTGTAGACACCTTGAAAATACATGAGTTTTGATTTTACATTATCTATATTTCCGCCAATTTGTTATTAAAGAGCCATTCCGTGATTTTCATAACATATTATTTATCTTTGATACGAACCTAAATGTCATATATGGTGATATAAAATAAAAACATCTTAACTTTTCATGTCCAAAAGACATATCTATGACAAATACTGGTTTTCCATGAAAATCTAAAAACAGCCTTATAAATGCAAAAAGGTGTAGATATCACGTCCAATATACATGGATACTAGTTATATAACCTAACAAACACTATCAACTCCTAACTGGCCTCCTGGCTGTTTTAGATAAGTTTCCAAAATAACGTTTGACTATTTGACGCGCGCCACTGTCCGGTTTTCGATCATAATTACGACGTTCTACCTTCCTATTGTCACTGTAAAAAAACCCAACAAGCTTTAAAATGTGTCTTTTTGGTAACAGTCGATACTTCGCGATCAAATGACACCATTGATTAAGTTTGGCATATATGACACCAACAACTCACGGAGTGGCTCTTTAAAATAAAATTATTATAATATTGTATTAGATTGCATTGGTCGAAAATACTTGCATGACATCAGGCTCGTCAATATATTTACTATATTATTGGGGAAGGAACTTTTTAAACTGTATTTAAGCAAAGTTGTTTACTTTGACATTATTATAATTCATTCATACAGTTCAACTTTCCCCATAAGGCGTAATTGCGCCAGCTGAAATGACATGCAAATATTAGCAACAAAGAGGTAATCAAAGTCTCCAGTTTTTGGAAGAGGTAGTCCCACTAGGGGTGTAACGATATATCGAGCTATCGACTTTTCACGATAGTTGATGTGCCGATAGTACTTTATCGATAGTAATTTGAAATGTACTATTATGGCAGATTGAAATAATATCCCAAACGCAATTTTTTAAAAATAAGTTTTTGAAAAGAATTGTCAACGTTCTAAAAACGACCCATTCAAACGAATTGATTTAAACTGTATATCAAAAGTTTTCAACATTATATTCAATTCAAAGTGTAATTATCAAGGCAGACTCAAAATGAACAAGTTGAAGTTGTTGAAAGCGTTCGTAAAATACCTTGATCCAAGGAAAGGTAACTCTCATTTCAACATGGCCGCCCCCATTGAGCACATGAGTTAGGCAACTTCTGATGTAAAGATTTGTAATTGTAGTTAAAAGTTCGTTTATTGACAGGTAAGTATTTTTCAAAATTTAACTTAAACTTGAGAGCACCATTACTCTGTTATGCAATAAAGTAAAAAAAAAAATGTTTAGGGAATTTTATGAAGAAAACATTAACAAGATGATGAAGATATTTCTTTTTGTAAACAATAAATTAATAGATTTAATTTTGCCGTAACTGTCTACATTACATTTCCTCTAGCCTTTTTTCTTTTTTGAGTTTTTCAGTAAGTTATAGAATTATTGTTACATTAATTAAGTAAAGTATTGGTTAAATTTATAAGGAATGTATATGATTCAATATATTCTTAATATTTAAATGTTTACTAATTATTTTTTTTAAAAACCGCTTGATATCAATCAAGCCTATAGCTTGTATTAACTTTAATCTTTTTCGTAGGACTTTTTCTTTCACTTAGATAGAATGTTGAATGTTTATTCATGATACACAACAGACTGCATGATTTGTTGACAAACTCATTTAACAAGAATGTAAGAGCTTTTTTGTTTGTCCATTTATATTTTTAGGACATAAATGCTGAAACGTTTGAGTGCTCAGATCAGTAGAATAATCTCCAGAACAACAAGAATGACTGAAGCAGAGGTGAAATATCATTTTACATAATTCATTTTCTCCTCAAATGTTATAAGTGCCATTGATAACAATCAAGATTATAGGTATCATCTTCTTTTCATCAGCCATAGTCTTGACTTAGATTAAAGATAGGTTGTTTTTTCAGATAATTATTCAGTGACTGGTTTCAACTTTCAGACCTATAACATGTCTGTGCCATTTTCACTTTGCGAGTTCATACTTTAGTACATCTTTCAGTAAAATCAAGTTTTCTTGGTTAGGTTTTTCTGCAGTTTTACACAAAAATTTTTAACTTTAAAACCTCCGATATATCGGATATTTTCAGAAGAGTATACCAGTACGTATTGTGTTGTTTCTGTATTGCAATATACCATTATGCCGATATACCGATAATACTGTGCACCCTTATTGTACAGTATTAAAAAAAGACCCTTTTACTATACAAAATAAGTCCACTGATGAGTGATGACCCACCAGATTCATCTTATTACAAGGTTTTCTTATTATTTTGACCTTCTGTTGGCAGACCAGTGGAGTGAAGAGACTAGCTGAGGAGCTCGGTCCAGGTGATCAGCCAGCTGACTCAGAACCAACCAAGAAAAAATCCAAACAAGAAGTGAGAAGAACTGATGGTTATAAAACATCATTCTTATAAAAAGGATATTAAGTGTTTCAGTGTCAAATCATTTGGCTTTCCATGGGAGCATACCATATGTAAACAGAGGTAATTCCAAGGTTGTAGGAAGGTGGGTGGGGGGGGGGGGGGGGAGGGGCTTGTTCTTGGGTCTTAACTTTCTTGGCTTTTTTTTGTTATTCTCCCATCTTTGGAGTGAACTTCTCTCTCCATTCTCACCTGGTGAACTCCCTTCCCTGATACATAATCTGAGGATATCATCCTTACCTTGTTATGAGATAAAAAGTATATCAGCCTTACCTTGTTATGAGACGAAATATAGTTATAAGTTATAATGGAAGCACAAAATATGTTATTCATTTGACAATGAATCATAGAATCAAGAATTGTGATTCATAATCTGACGATTTTGTGATACGGTTTCCTTCTTATGATTTGTATTGTTGACTTTAAAATTGTTTATTTTGCCTATGAAATCCAGGTGTTTGTCTGAAGTGGATCTTTCTTTATATCTAAAACCCCTGAAAGTAGTGTATCATGACATGGATTGTATCTTTATGAAATATCATGATACATATGGTATCAAGTCTGTATTTAACACCTCTACTATTCATTTTACTTTTATTGGTTGGAAAAATGTTTCGAGTCCAAAATAGGCTAATTTTGTGCTTTATGTCAATTTGATACCATGCACTGTTGCCAATCAAGAACAATGATGACTCGAAACATTTTTCCAGCCAATAAACCTATAATGAATAGTAGAGGTGTGAGAAATATGAAGTGTCATATTACAAGTTCCTCGGGTAATAAGGCTGTTGTCCATACAGGCAGCGAGCAAGGAGCGCTGTGCGTCGCGTCATTTCCGAAAATAACGCTCAAGTTGATTTTAGTTTGTGTACGTCCATCAAAGCAGCATGTCTGCGTTAAAATTTTTGAATCGCAAAAAGCGATTTTTGTCGCTTGACGCTCTGACGCTCAGGGAAACCCCCTCTTTCCGTTCAACAGGATATACCACATGTTTTGGCAATTTTTCTTTCATATCTAAAAAAAACAATGCCAAAAACACAAATCAATGAAGAATTATTGATTACTGAGGTGCAATATCACCTATGCCTAAATGACATTGACAGCCGGCACTATACATATACAGAAATGGCTAAACAAGTGTGAGGGTTGGGAGTTAAGCCCCTTGGTCATGTATGTTACTGGAGAGTATTAAACGATGCGGTAACGCGCTGCCCGAAAAGAGGCACAAAGTTTATTGCGTCGATGCACTGACGCGCGCAGTGCTGCTTGCACGCTGCCTGTATGGACTACGGCCTTTAATAACTGTATGCCTTATACCTGCAATTCAGACAAGACCTTTTCTTTTTCCTAACCCGGACAGACATTATAGTGCAAACTTTAACCCTGTTAGTAGAAGTCAAGAGACACGACATGCAATTTTTATGAGGCTATTTTCAAGTCAATGACTGTTCTTGTGATCAAAATTTGTTGAATATTTCCCAGGATGCACCTGCCCCAATGCAAGGTCGCATTGATCGGAAGAGGAAGGTGGTCCTGCTTCTTGCATATTGTGGCAAGGGATATTACGGTATTCAAAGGTAAATTGCAGTGTCGGTCTTGAAAGAAGGAAAAAGTTAGAAAAATCTTTTGGTGTCAACAATAGGGATTAGATTTTCCTGCGTGACAGTTCTGATTTTCAGGTGGATTTTGTTATAGTCATCATCCTTTCTGTCTGTATTCATTTTAAAATTAAAAATGCATTCATTACCTCTCTTTAAATCTTACCAATCTACTACCCTTCTACTTAAGTGGAGACTATTGACATTTCTTTCATTCACTACCTCTAAACTTATATGCATATCCTTTGCATATAAGTTTAGAGCAAGAGGTAAGTATCATTCAAAATGATACTTACAAATATACAATACAATATACAAAATACATGTAATTTTGTTAAATTTTAGGATTTTTTAAATGTCTTTTATTTCAATGGAAACAAGTTCAATTTTGGTTTGTGAAGTAAAAAAACAGGTTGAAACTATCTTACAGAAAGGTTGCATATCTTTAAGTATTTTGACTTATTGGGAACCAGTGGAATAGATCATCTGCGCTTTGAGAATACCTTTACGGCTTGGATACTGCGCAATACAAATGCTATTATTATTATTATTATTTATCTGCTGATGACTCTTGTCCTGTTGATGCCATTGTTCGATTATTTCCCAGGAACCCAGGCTTCAACACTATCGAGGAGGAGCTGCTGAAGGCCTTGCTGGCATGCAAACTCATCCCACAGGACCACTTCGATTGTCCGCAGAAGGTCAGAGTTGAACATGAAATTATCTTTATCTAATACTTGCTATAGATTGTAGAAGATGGTGGGAGTTGATGAAGTTTGTTATTCAAACCAAGCTGTAAATGTTTTAATTTTTTTTATTAATTCTTATAAAGTGGACCAATAGGTACCAGAAACCTTGCTGATTAATCAAAACTTTAGTGACACATTTCATTATTACTTATAGCTGATGATTTGTCCTAATTGCTCATCACTGTATCCTTAAACAGATAATATTTTGGTAAATTGAACGCCATTATGAAAAAAAGTAACACTGTTATTTTACTAATTTTACAAAATATGAAGATGCATAATGCATGTGCGTTTTATGCACTTGATGTGCTCAGGTCTGGTTAACATTGTGAGTCAATTGGTATAAAAATGAAATCTGGTTGATTTTGTGTCCCCTCTAGTCCAAATAATGAAAACATGACAAACATGACCCGAAATTGTTGGTTTGTTAAAAAGTTAACTGGTTCATTTTCAGATGTCCTTCCAGCGAGCAGCCCGAACAGACAAGGGCGTGTCAGCAGTGGGAAATCTTGTCTCGCTGAAGATAAGTACTTGAACATATTTCAGTTTATCAATCATAAAATATGAATACACAGAAGTTATTAAGAAGTTATTGTAGACCACTGTAATAACACCCATACATGATGTGCTGTCCAGTGTGATATCACCATGCATAATGTGTTGACCAGTGTGACATCGCCCATATATGGTGCGTTGTCCAGTTAGATAATACCCATGCATGATGTGTTGACCAGTGTGACATCACCCATGCATAATGTGTTGATCAGTGTGACATCGCCCATATGTGATTGGTTGTCCAGTTAAATATCACCCATGCATGATGTGTTGTCCAATTTATTATCACCCATGCATGATGTGTTGACCAGTGTGATATCACCATGCATGATGTGTTGACCAGTATGATATCACCATGCATGATCTGTTGACCAGTGTGATATCGCCATGCATGATGTGTTGACCAGTGTGATATCACCATGCATGATCTGTTGACCAGTATGATATCGCCATGCATGATGTGTTGACCAGTAATTCTTCTATTACATGCTGCTGAACCAGGAGAATCTCCTACAGAACATCAACGACAAACTTCCCCCTCAGATCAGGGTTGTAGGTGAGTTGTGCTGCATGCAGCTTTTCTACTTAAAGAAATACAAGCCCATGAGATACAGGTGATTGTTTGTTTAATGCTGCAATATACTATTAACCTTTTAACTATGATGAGCAAGTGATTATGGCTTGCTTGATAGCCAGTAATCGACACCAAAATGTCACGCACTTACAATGAAGAAGTTAAAAACCCATAGAACCCATACCTCATTAAAAACATGCATTGCATTGCATCAATGAACTATTGATGATTAATTGTTGTATGGTTTGATTTGCTAGGTATGAAGCGAGCGACCAAAGCATTTAACAGCAAGAACCAGTGCGGAGGACGAACCTACGCCTACATGACGCCAACGTATGCTTTCGCTCCATTCAAGAAGGTATTTGCTCTTAGCTTTTGTCTTATGTTCTTTCTTTTAGTGAATTCAACCAAATGATTAAAGTAAATTGTATCTTATTATGACTCATACAAGCTCTAACTTTCATTAGAAACTATTTTGATACTTACTAATATTTTTGGATCCGTAAAGAACATCATTTCCTCTATCATACTTTTGTCCTATGAAATCATTGAAGTTGTTAGAATTTGATGCTAATAATTCACTGATTGAACTAGGAGGTATATCAAAGTATGAATATTTTTATTTTGTTACCTACAAGGGCGATCATATTGGGGTCATATTTTATCATACAATGCCCTAGGGCAAAATATCACTTTTAAATTGTGACATCACGTCAAAACAATGCTTTGATGTCACAGTCCGCCTATGACGTTGCGTTCAAAATATTATGAATGCCTATGCTTGGATGTTGATTTTGATTAGTTTCTTTGATTTCTTGACTTCGGTAAAAAACAGAATATCATATTCGTGCTCATGACACACTATGTTTACAACACTTGCCTTATTATCAGTATGTCTGTTGCTCTCGCTCGGGAAATACTAATATTAAAACCTAATGTTATAAGCATAGTATGTCATGGACACTCATATAATATCCTCTATGTATGATTTCCCAAATTTTAAGATTACAATGTAACACTCTTTTCCTCCCTAGTTCATAACAGAGGAATACAGAACAACAGGTAGGACTTTCATCTGTCAATCTTATTTGCCATTGAAATTCAATAAATGTTATAAAACTTGCTTATGCATCAACCTTATTTTAAAAAATTAGTTGTTTGTTTGATACAAATCATCATTGTACTCATTGTCCTTTTTGAAAAATTAGAGAGGATATGTTTTTGACTCATGAGTCATGTTGGTGATTTTTATTTGATTTTTATTGAATCCTTGAATCAGCAACTTCAAACACAGTCATTGAATCTCATTTGGTTAAGTGTTTAGGTATTCCCTGATTGTGATGGTTTAATAACTCAGAGGACGGGGACTGGAATCCAGTGATAACCCTTCTCATAATAGTTTCAATGCCTGATAGTCAGAACCTGACATGGAATTTTGCTTTTATTTCTCCAGATGAAGAGATAAAGGAAGTGAATAGAATCCTGTCTCTTTACAAGGGGACTCACAACTTTCACAACTTCACCTCAGGAAGGTAGTACTTGTGGTATAACTTATTATTGTTAAATAATCTGGACCTATGTTCTGCAGGCTCTCTTAGTGTTATCATAGTAAAAACTACCATACATTAACAATGGCCTATTAGAACTATCTCAGCTTAAAAGATCTTAGCCATATGTCAGCATTCTAGATCCTTAACTTAGTGATTTACCTAGGTTATAACTGATTTCAATGAGATTGATCTGATTGACTAAAAAAGACAACTTGCTTGTACACTGTTTTTTTTCTGTTCTTTTTTGTTTGACTCATTTGTTTTGATTGGATAACTCACAAATAAGTGTTTTTTACAGGCAACAATTAGAGAATATTTTGAAGTATTGATTTTCAAATTTATGTGAAGTCTGCAATTGTAATCAGATGACTCTTTTGTGTGCCTTTAAACACTGACCTACTGCTGTTGTGATTAACAAATTTTAAAAAAAATATTTGTTATATTTAGTTATTAGTATCTAAAATTCAAAACTTTCATGTAAAAATGGACTCATGATCTTGTTAAACTAAATATTTGCCATTTTTTGTAGAAAACCCAATGACCCAAGTGCAAAAAGATATATTATCAGTTTTGAGGTGAGTAGTACATATAAGCACATTTGAAATTACTTCATGAAGATAATTCAATAGGTAAAAGGTGTTCAAAAGGTAGCCCTTGCAGGTTTCTATGCATACCTGAAAAAAAGCACACAAAAATAAACCAACTTTTCATGTTTTACTAAAAATTAAATGCTAACCTTTCATCCTAGTTATAGACATTGTGGCCTTACACAGTAACTTGTTCGATATTTGCAGTGTGGTGAACCATTTGTACGAGACGGTATCGAGTTTGCAATAATGAGGGTCAGAGGTCAAAGCTTCATGCTCCATCATATTCGCAAGATGATTGGTGAGTAGATTTTAGCCCCCCAAAAAAGACAAAAATATAAAACCTTTAACTGATTGTCATTTGGTAATTTTGGTAAAAAATGGTTTTACTTTTAACACAAATTACCAACTTCCTTATCGATAATCTCATTTTAAGCAGATAACACGACAAAATGTTTTACTGCGTAAGATCTGACTAAATCAGATTACACACAATTTTGACCTTTTGACAATTTTCATATGAACTAATAAGTGATTTCACCCTTTATAACTGACACACAGCAGACCTTGACTTTGCCTAGACCTGTTCAGTATTCAGTACTGTTAAATTTAGGATACTTTCTGATTGGCAGTATCAATATTTTTGAAAAATTTGGACAGCTAAGGGATACTCAGGGGTTGAAAAATCTGTAAGAACTTGATCACTGACCTGCCAAATTTTACCTTTGACTCACCCAAAAAATCATTGAAAAGTCGAGGCTTGCATCAACTCCTACACAATTAACTACTACAGTAGCCTGACATCCATAGAAAGTTATGTGACTTAATGAAAAAACCTACTGACAGTCCATGATTTAATGATTCCCAAATCGTTTGATAACCACTGAATTGAAAACAGGAAAACATAGGAGTTGTTAAGTTCTTAAGCTGTATACATACAATGACAGGTCTGATGATGGCTATCATGAAGGGCTACTGTGGCACGGAGACCCTCGACAAGACTTGGCAGGCTGAGAAGGTAACTAAATGCTCATCAGTAGTGTTCCTTTATGAAACCTCTAGAGATGTCACTCTATTGCTCAGTGACCATAGGGGGTCAGCTCCGACAGTCATGTCCAGGGATGGATGCTGGGGAGTTAAAAATGAGCTTTGAATGATGTTCCAGGAAGCTACTATAGTTGTACAAGCCAAGTCATTATCGGCAACCGTTGATCTATAACAAATAAAGCACCTGGATTTTCAAAACTCTTTTAGCGCTAAGATAGTTGTAAGTACCATAAAAGAACATTGGCATAAGACTATCTTAGCGCTAAGAGAGCTTTGAAAAACTAGGCCCAGAACCCAGAAATACTTCAAATTGCCAAAAGATGTAGAGTTGGTATTTGCCACCAGACGCTCTCAAATATGATGTTTGGGTTGGCTTTCTAGTAAATATATCTCATGGTTTTGTTTTTACAGGGGCCCAGAGTATGTTTTTGGGGTCAAATATGTCAAACTTAAAAAAAGGTGTTATTATGTCAAGAACTTTAGGTAGAATTACATAATAGATAACAATATGACAATATAATCTAAAACACATGAAATTGCAAAATCCATACTGCATACTGACAGCAATAAAACTATTTGGTGCCTTGTCAAATCTTGTTCTATTTCCATTTCAGGTTGATGTCCCAAAAGCTCCAGGAGTTGGCTTGATGCTGGAACAGGTCAAAATAAACACTTAAAATAAATTTCAAACACTCTGAATGTCTGTTTGAATTTATTAATTGACTTTAATCTATATCTTCATTTGTGCTACCTTATGACAATGGTCCGAGGGGCCTAATCACGAAACCCCTAGTCACAACATTGAGTTACATTCTCTTTAGTCAAAGCTGTCTGTGTATGTGGGTCCTGGATGTCTTTCCAAGCTGCCCTGGGACAGCCTGACAGGGACACAGCCCAGATATAAACAGTTTTGGTGAAAGTGTTGTGGCCTGTCAACTCCTTATCGCTGATCTTGAACTATGACTTTCTTCCACTGATCTCACTGTACATTCGATGCACTCACATATACTGTAATCTCAATTTTTCGAAAATTTTATTTAAAAACAAATAAACATTAATAGGTTTATATCAGAGGGATAATGATAAACATACTCTCAGGTAAAAGTGACAGTTATGACACCGCTCCTTATCTTGGAAGAATCTATCATCAATTAGGGAGTTGACATGTTGTACAAATGGCTACAAGCAATCCCTTGTATAATTGTGACTTCATATAACTTCTGTTGATTTATATCATAATTATTATATTTGCACATGTGTATGTATTATAAATGCCCACCAATGAATATTTCCCATCGCTGGTTTACCTTATTCTAGATCCTTTTATGCTTTGTATATTGAAATTGCAAAGAAATTTGTACGCTCAAAAGTCTGTCAAGTGAATTCTATGTTTCTCATTAACATCAGTGTAAAACCCCTGTTCTTAAAGGAAAAAAAGTAACACTCATTTCATAAAACTGATACAAAATACTTCCCCAATTAACTATATCTGTGTCTCCATTGTTCCAGATTCACTATGACGGGTACAACAGGAATTCACACTCATTTCATAAAACAAATATATCAAACTTCCCCGGGGAGGCGGGATAGCGCAGTGGTTAGCATGTTTGGCTTCGGATCAGGAGGTCCGTGGTTCGAATCCCGCCAGGGGCTTGGCAACTTTGTCTGCAGTAGAGAACTGTTCTACACGCAGTCAGGTTTGGGTGCCATGCTACACTGAAATTCAGCGTAGTAACACCCATGGTTCGCTCGTAGGTTTCACCGCAATGCATAGCCACAATGGTGTTGCGGGCTTTCTCCCCGCATAATAGTAGCAGCCACGATATAAGTGAAATAATCTTGAAAGCTGCATTAAACACCACCTCACCTCACCTCAAACTTCCCCGGGTAACTATCTCTGTGTCTCCATTTTTTCAGCTTCACTATGTCGGGTACAACAGGAATTCACACTCATTTCATAAAACTAATACAACATACATCCCAAATTAACTATCTCCGTGTCTCCATTTTGCCAGCTTCACTATGATGGGTACAACAGGAAGTTTGGCAAGGACGGAATGCATGAAGCTATAGAGTGGCCAGACTGTCAGGTAAGGACACTTCTCTAGTCTGTAAGTTAGACTAATTAGGGGCCACAGAGTATGTTGTTGGAGTCAAATCTGTCAAACTTCATAAATAGCATTATTTTATCGTTAAGTAGTGGTTTGTTCTGCAAATCAGCATCTAGGAGCTTATAAGTTCAATATCGTTACAGTATACAGGTTAAAGTCGTGATTTGTGATCCGAAACATGGCAATGGAGTGCGCCAGTGACTCAAACGTTATTTTTTAAACTTCTTTACAAAAGACACAAAGGCAAAGATTGATAGTGGTAGTGTTTAGAAGGTCATTTAACTAGTATATTTGTTAATTGGAAGGATAATTCCTGACATTGATACTGCCGTTTTTCATAAATCTATGAAAACACTTAAATATTTACTTTGGACATTTTAGCGATAATGACACAGGCTTAGAGGAGAGTTGAACTTAACTTTCGACATGTAGTATTTTGGCTCTCATTTTAGCAACAAAAGATTATCAAACATACTCTGTGTCATTGTCAAGGCATTGTAGCACTTATCTCATGAGAAAGAGGGATCTCACAGAAATTTAAAAAAAGGTTACTAATTGTAAGCCAATTTAAGAGAAAAAATTCTGCCAGTTATACAGTTAATTTAAACAAATTATCAGATATTATTTCATGTACAAAATATTATCATGGCTGTTCGGTTAATCTTAAAAATAGCTTTCACGTGACTTTTAATACTTGATTGTGGGTAGGGTACAGTTGAACTCGAGTAACTTTTCTTGGATTTGAGAAGTTGAAAAGGAGAGATCACTGTTACTTATTTAAGGAATGTTAGACTGTTTGTCTTTGATGTATGAATTAATCAATAGGATCAACATGATCATATTAAGACATTATGCCAATAAATTACTGTATGTGACCATGTATGTCGAAATGAGCAGTGAACATATATGTGTGCATTAGATCCAGTCTGATTTAAATCGACTGTGCTCTGAGGAATAAAAATTTCAAAATATTGAATTTATCAACTCTTTCAGGCTGGGCTTTGCTCTCTGGACTGTCTGACTGCAGCCTCGCCCAACTCATTTTGTACTGATAAGAATTTTGGGTAATCGGGTCTGAGTCGGGCCTGACTCCTTAAGTGCCATCCTGCTACATCAGCGCATTTGTCTCCGATTAACTCCATCATATACCCTGATATCCTTCGGCCTAAAACCCTCATATCGCTAAATATAGTAAGCCAGTGAAATTACTCGCATTCAGCAATAGCAGCACCACCCGGATGAGAATTCAAACAAATGTCAATGTAGGCTATGAATAGCCATGAGTAATCAGCCGTTAGCGATACAAACGTTTTAGGCTGAAGGATATCAGGGTATATGATGGAGCTAGGCAGAGACAAAAAACGCTGATGTAGCAGGATGCTTGAGTGCTTGAGACCATTTCTTTGACTCATGTAAGTTGAATGTATTCATTACATGTTTCCGCCTCTGCAGGATGTGCTGGACAAGTTCAAGGAGGAGCACATCTACACACACATCATCCAGTCCGAGAAAGAAGAGAAAACGTATCCTTCTACCAGAACACAACCTGTGTGTTTGAGTGTCAGTGGTAACCCAGGATTTAATTATTTGATACTGTTTAGTTGTCACTCATGGAAAACTCATCAGGCGAGTTTGAACTTTAATGTTAATATCTTCCTTTGATTATTATGACTCATCCCGCCAGCGTCTTGGCAACTTTGCATTGGAGAACTGTTCTACACGCAGTCAGGTTTGGGTGCACTGCTACACTGAATTTGAGAGCAGTTTAACCCATGGTGTTGCAGGCTTTCTCCCTGCAATAATACTAGCAGCCGCGATATAAGTGAAGTAATCTTGAAAGCGGCTTTAAACACCAACTCACCTCACCTCACCTATCATGACTCGTGTTGGCATAAGATGGTGAAGACCAGAAGCTTGTTGAAAGAAATTGATTAGAACAGGGGAAAGTGAAGGACTTTATGACTTGACCTACCTATAGCAAGAGAATGGGATATGAATTGCATTGTCACAAAAGGCTGTATGATGTCCCTAGACTAGAGAGTATGCTGTGTAGGCCATCATTTCATAAGTTGGTGTCACAAAAGGCTGTATGATTTTCCTAGACTAGAGAGTAAGCCAAGACTATCATTACAATAGTGTACATGGTAGGTTATTAATACATAAGTTGGTGTCAAAAAAAGCTCAATCATTTCCTTGACCGGTGAGTATGTTGAAGTGGCTGGGGACGCTGCACCTGCACAAGTTTGACATGAAGGAGGAGGGGGACCCGGATATGTGGAGCATGATGAGAAGGATCAAGACGGAGAGGAGGAGCAGTCAGGTGGGCGGAGTCACGTTGTCTAACATTTACCGCATTTTCTATAATACCATGTGTGAGAGGTGGTGCTGGTCAACATGTAAAAGTAATGGTTTGTAGGGACGACAGCATGAGGATTGTTTGAAGGATCAGTGTCAACATAAGTTGGGTAAAGTTAATGGAAGGGTAGTTTTGCCATCAACCCAAGATGTTACAGTACCTATTTCCTATAATACCAGCTGTGTCTTTGTACTCACAGAATGGAGTGGAAAGAATATATGACCCAAGTTGTATATCTATACTGAGTGATAACCTCATCTTTTATCTCATTATGAAGTAAGAATTACCTTTTTGCAATAATTTCTATTAATTGCACATTACCCTTTATGGGTCATTCTAAAAAAATGGCCACATTTAGACCATGGAAAATACAGAAATATTAAGTATCTAAATGTATGATTTCTTTATTGTTTGCAATGTTCAATCAGTTGGGAAATCTATTTATGATTATTTGCACACACGAAGGTGATAAAATACCTTAGAAATAAAGTTTATAATTTATCAATTTTAGAAAAATGTCAGTGGTGTAACAAGCTTAAACGTGAATATTTTCACATTTTGATGTCAAATAAGGAATATTTTAACTGTTGTCATTATCAGAAAAAAACATATTTTATCAAGGGTGAGTTGACTAATTTGTTTATTTTAAAACCTTAATGATAATTTTGGCAAAACCGATCTTGACATAAGAAAAATTTTAAATGTTAACATCTAATTGTTCCCATCTAATATATAAACGTTAAGACTGAACACATTTTTCACATCAATACAAAAGGTTTCTTCTGTTAGCATAACTTAGGATGGTCAAACTATCAAATTAAGTTAAGGAAATATCAAAATGTTCAAAAACATGCATGTTACACCACTGATAATTCTGTTACACCACTGAGAACATCTGTTACACCACTGAACTTCCTGCACAATTACTAAAGAAATAAGCTACACCAAAAATCATATAATGATTTAATGGACCTACTTACTATCGTCAAGGAACCAGTTTCTATCATTTGGCATTAAAAAACAAATACTATCAAAATGAAACAATTTAATCTAAAATGTCTATGAATACTGTTACACCAATGACACGTTTTGTTACACCACTGACATTTCTTAATAAAAGTTTAAATTAAGTACCTCTTGTTCCTAATTACTAAATTTGAAAACCTCAATAGTAAATTCTGAACAGTAAGATTTTTTAAGGTATGAAAAAGATATTAAAATGTATAAAATTGACATTTTGTAGTATTGTTGCAACACCACTGACATATTTTGTTACACCAATTACTTGTTTGACCTATCTCTATGACCAAGCAAAATTATATGCACTTTAGTGCTAACTGACAAAGGGTTCGATAGAACATTCTTAACACTTAGATTTTTTAAGTTTTCATGAAAATAAGCCTAGCATGAATTTATTGAACATATTGTAATATTGTCACACGAATGACATATTTGTTACACCACTGATTTTTTAAAGCCTAACTCTTATTTACAGCCAAACCAAGTGCATTTTATTTGCCAGTTGAAAAATTAAAGGATTCCATAGTACTGTATTAAAACGTAAATTAAAAAACTTTTCAGAAAAAATCATCATAACATAGAAACGAACAAGTTGTCATAATAATGTAACACCGATGACATATTTTTTTATACAACTAATGTTGCTGGATCTTACTCAAAGATTTATTAAACCCTATTGCCTTTATATGTCACCAAACTTTTTTTACAGAAAGTTATGAACAATTGGATGTTGAAAGTTTACACCCAAATAGTATAATAGAATGAACATTTTGGTAAACCATTGAAATGTGTCTTCATATCCTAATATACCATATGTCATTATCTGAAGGGACTTTAAAGAGTAAATTGAAATTTGTGAAGATATTTAATTCTATTCATTAAAACAATGATATGGCGGCAACATGTTTTGTAAATGTACACACTCCAAGAACATTGTAATACTAATGACATACACGTTGGATGACTGGATGAATCCACTAATAATGAAACATGGAATCACCCATGGACCAGAATGAAAAGATTCTCAAGCACTTTAAAAACTACTGAAAAAAAGAACTTCTCTAGCCGAATGTAACATACAAACACCCAACCTAAGATCAAATCAAACCTCAAATCAACTTCAACTAACAAGTAACTTATTTCAAAAATCAACTTAGAATATACAATTGAAATAAAAAAGGAACTTCCCTTCTTTAAAGTCTGAACTATTTTCTTCCATATTTCTTTTTGGAATAACTTTTTCCCCCATTGTGTTGGTTCACGTTTAATTCTTAAAATCTATTTAAAGCTTAACCAATCAACATCAACTATTTTCTTACCAAATAAACTACTACATGCATTTATTTTTTCTATTAGGCTGTCTTTTTCAACTGTACAAGTTTTGCTAATTATCTGTACCCAAAGTATTTCATCTTCATCTCAGTGGTGATGTGTTCATATTTTTGTTTTGACGCGTTATTTGATTTCCCCTTTCCACAACTTGTTGTGTTTTCTTACTCAGGCCAACTTTTTCAAATCACCCCCCTTCAGTCTTTTACTCCCCCGTCAGTTACAAACAATCATGTCATTTTGTGTTTGTACCTCTCCCTTTTTCTTTTTATGCAAAATGCAAGCTTTGATCTAAATACTTTCTTTGGCAATCAGTATCTGTCATGGTGTTCATACTCAGGATTAACAATGTTCCTATTAAACCAAAATAACAATGTCAGTGGCATAACAAAGTAGACCCATATCCCCAGATTGAGATCTACTCATACATTTAAACAGCTTTTGTAATGTTATACATCGATATCCAATTATTATACATATTCAATGTTATAAATTTTTAAACAAGTACATGTTATTGTTTACCTTATTTAATGAATGTACCTTATGAATGTCAATGGTGTAACATATTTTAAGCAATGAAGAACATCATCATGGCCACATATATCTATTTGATATTGGAATTCTTTTTAATTCCTACTGTTACAAATTAGATGACATGTTGTTCATTATTTCATTTGTCATATGGTGGTCATTCGAATCATTCAAATCAATTGATACCGAAAAG
This sequence comes from Phorcus lineatus, assembly GCA_921293015.1. Classification (NCBI taxonomy): domain Eukaryota; kingdom Metazoa; phylum Mollusca; class Gastropoda; order Trochida; family Trochidae; genus Phorcus; species Phorcus lineatus. The sequence continues at coordinate 31,845,359 of OV121088.1, read as the reverse complement.
GTGAATGTCATTTATATTCATATTACAATATGTTCATTCAGCAGCAAAATATAGAATTTATTATCATTTATAAGTTTTAGCATAAAAGCAGCAAAATTGTCATTGGTGTTACAAATTTGTCAATGGTGTAACAGGTCTAGCAAACCTTGAGAAACAAAATGTAGCACTTTTACTTTTTGGTATAACTCTTTATTAAAAGATTTTAATAAACATAAAAAAAGAAAATACTTTGGATAAATAATGCAAGCAAGTTCATTTTTGTGAAAAATTGTGTTAAAGGAAATCTATGTCAGTGGTGAAACAATACCTGTCAATGGTGTAACATTTCCCAATATTACACCACTGACTGTTACACCACTGACCCATTCACTCTTTCAAGACCTTTAAAGCAATAAATGCACCTTACCTAATGATCACATAACATCAATGAAGCTGTATCATTAGTTTTCACTGACTTACGATATTAAATGTTCTGAATTAGTTGAGATTAATGAATAATTACTGTTACACCACTGACGCAAGAAAAAGTTATGGACCATAGTTGACTTACAAACATGCATAAAACTTCAACAGCAATTCAAATGTGACCTCCATAAAACTTCAGCCATGAACAGTATGTAATCAACAAAGGGAGCACTCAGTATTTTATGTTTTATTCATTTAATGTCAGAGTTTTATGATTTGTTACACCACTGACTGTGACATTTTTGGTCGTAATCATTAAAAAAGATTTCACAGAATTTATTTCTTGCAGGGAAGTGTTTATTCTATTAGTATTTTATTTGAGGTGCTAAAAAAAATTTGAAAACTATATAGGAATTGACATTTTATGGTTCTGCAAATTCGCGTCGTTGTCCTCTGACGGATGTTTTGCTCAAAAAACGACATTAAAAACCCTTTTATTATCCCCCAAAATACTATCTTATACAACGTTTTACATCTGAATCAGGAACAAAGCATCCTTTCCTTAGATTAAATGACTTTTGAAAGTATGTTGTAATCATATTTTCTGAGCAATATGCTACTGACTAAAATTTGGTCAAATTTTGAGAATGACCCTTTATAATGTCTCCTACAGAACTGATACACCTGCTTTCGTCACTCTTAAAAAATGAGTCTGGTAGTGTCCACTCTCAAATATTCTTTCGTTTATTCCAAAGAAATCATTTAAGTTAGGAATCTCAAATTTTTAAAAAAAATCTTTGTTGGAGGGTGTCGTGCATAAGGACTGTGTTTTTTCCCGAAAATAATAAATTTTAGTTTTTCATCATTAAACAATATTAAGTTACCTAATGTGCTACAGAGCCCATGGCTTTATTGTTGATAATAAATGTTATATTTCCATACCTACTGTTTCAATGTGGCACTGAAAGACCTGCTTTTACACTTTTACACAGGAGGACAAGGAGTCATCAGAAAAGACAGCTGACAAGGGAGATAACTGTGCAGAGGACTTGACATCAGAGGTTGCTAAAGATTCAAAAGACAGGGGATCTGCACCCTCAGACAAAATTGTTCCACAAAGTGATACAGAGGCTGTTGATAATATAAACATTAAAACTGAGACCGAGGCTGGGGGTGCGGAGAGCTCTTATAGATGATTCTCCACTGTTTTCGTTTTATATTTTAGAATGATATTGAAAATAAGTGAAATTGGAATCTTAGTTCATTCACAGACTTAATATGGGGTGCCAAGTGATATTTTAATCGCTATTTAGAAAGCTTACTAATTCGAATTAGTAAGCTTACTAATTCAGGCAGATATCAAGTAAGCTTACTAATTCATTAAGTAAGCTTACTAATTCATTAAGTAAGCTTACTAATTCATCAAGTAAGCTTACTAATTCAATTTAGTAAGCTTACTAATTCAGTAAGCTGACAAATTCGACTCAATTTAGTAAGCTTACTTAATCATTCACTTTTATATGGTTCCAAAATTTGGGGTTATTCTGTAAGAGATAAGACAGAAAAAGTACAATGTTCTTTTTTTAAGAAATATCTTAGTGTCAGTAAATTTGTGTCAAACACAGCTATACTTGGTGAAGTTTGGAAGGTTAAGACTTTGTATCAATTATTTTCAAAGACGTGTAAAATATTGGACCAGGTTACTTAACATGAAAACAAGTCGCCATCCAAAGGCCTGCTATTTAATGCTTGAATCATATGACGACCATGGTGGTATTAGTTGGTTGTCACATGTGCGGACTTTGTTAATGGAGACTGGTTTTTCATGTGTATGGATCTCCCAAGATTGTGGCGACACCTCATTTTTTATGCAATGTTTTAAACAACGACGTAAAGATATTCAGTATCAAATATGGCATAGTAAATTATATTCATCATCATATTTGCATAACTATTGTTCTAAAAAAAAGGAAATTTTGTAACCAGAACTTTACATCTTACGACGTATTTCAGATAGAGACTTCCTTCGAACTTTATGTAAATTTAGATGTATGAGCCATAAACTTAATATACAGCAATTTCGATACGATACAAATGTAAATATTGATTTATTGAAGTGTACAAAATGTAATTATGACATTATCCAAGACGAATCTAAATTTTTTTTAGTCTGTCCATATTATAATGAAAGTAGAAAAATGTTGTTACCAAGCTATTTTCATACCTATCCAACACATGAAAAATTTAATATGATAATGTCTTCACAGAATGTTGAATGCTTAAAAAACCTTGCAATTTATCTTAAACGTAATTTACCTATGTAAGCATTCATTTCAATATCCATGCGCAATGACCTTATGTATACATGATTATTGTTCTTTAGGCCATGTGGCCGGGATTACAAATACACATTTATTCAGTTCATTCAGTAAGCTTACTATACCAAGCCAAATGTTCTTCTTGGTTCAAAATAATGATTTCTCCCCACTACATGGTAAAATGGCAGGAAAATATATTGACATTCTAAAATGTTCAGTTGAAGCTTCTGAAGAGTTTCAAATGAGTTCATTGAAACATATTTTGTCTCTCAATCAGTTCTTATAAGAATTTTTCACTGTGGATCGCTGCCACATAACAATTCGTATGAATTTTAAAATGTTTTGATTAGTATTTTAAAATGTTTTAAGCTTACTAACTGAATTAGTAAGGTTACTTAATCATTTCTATTAAGTAAGCTTACTAAATGAATTAGTAAGCTTACCAAATCAACTGAAATAGTAAGCTTACTAAATCAACTGAATTAGTAAGTTCAGTCGATTTAGTAAGCTTACTTAATGAATTAGTAAGCATACTAAATGAATTAGTAAGCTTACTAAATAGTGATTAAAGTCCCGTTTGGTACCCCATCACTAAAAGACAATGTAGCTCGTTTTCTGTTGGAAAAAAGGGATCTGACCAAGAGGTAAACAAAGACATATTACATTCAATAGATATTTCACAACCATTTTTTAATTTTTCATCTGGCCTAAATGGCGTCTGTCTTTTAACTATTTCGTCTTCTTCTCCAGAACCATTGACTCAGAAAATCTGAAATCTTGTGTATAGACTCCTTGAGTAATGAGGTTTTTAATTTATAGATCTTCTCCAGAAGCAAAATGTCAACAAAGCTGAAACTTTCTGTACAGACTCCTTAGCTGATGGGGATTTTAATTAATAGATTTTGTGATCCCATGACCCCTTATAAGGGCAGCAGGGACAGAGTCTTAAGCTAACAAGGATAATAATTACTGATTTGGTGATCCAGTGACAGCTCAAATGGTAACCCTGTTACCATTTGAGAAAAGAATTATGAATAGCCTATTTTGCTACAGAGCCAATGACTCTATTTTTAATCAATGCAAGAGGTTCTAAACCCAACATGCAAATTTCACCTAAGGTATGTAAATCCATTTTCTGAGAATGAATTCAAGATTTTCATACTTAAATCTCTGCATGACATTTTGCTTGATAAGCGAAAGCTTTCTCTGTGAATACCAATAATCTAGTTGAGTCTTATAATCTGTAGACTATTAGTTTATGAACAAACCTCAAATGGGGAAAGTTTTAACATACATGATTTTAAAGAAAAACATGTTAGGGTGCCTATAAAGGTCAAGTGGGTTCAGACAATAGTTTATTTGATAACATGATCATATCTTGATCTTTGGGGAAGACACATCTGAATATGTTCTTTGCATAATGTTTTGATGTACAGGCTACAAAGCTGAATTTTATTTGAACATTTATTGAGTTGCAACCTTAATCAATTTCTGTAGTTATATTTAGTATAACTGTCCTTGAATTATATATTGTACTTTATTAAGTCTCTATAAGGGAAGAATTAAAGAGTCCGTCCTATCGGCATCAATCTACCATGTTGGTTTTTAGGGGTTTAATTATAAAACATTAAAAGAAATTAACTAAATGAATGGATAGATTATTCACACATTTATAAATGATTTATGATAAGACTAATCAACAATGCCCTTTAGCTGTAGCAAAACTTTTCATACTCATGGCTTCACTGCCCCGTTAAGTTTCTTACCGAAATGCCCTCTTATTTATGAAGTGGTCAAATCTAAATCATCCAAGTTGTCACCCTCACCAATGTTGTGTTATGATCATGTTGTAGTAATGAACATGAATAATCAGGAATGTACCTTTGAATTTAGTTTCCACAAAAACACCTTGATAGGACTGTCCTTTTAAATATGCCCTCGACAGAGTTACGGTCAACATGTCCGCTTAAACTTGATTAGATGTCAGCTTCAATTTCTTCTTTTAAAGATAGTCACATTTCTTTGACCAGAACACTATGAAGAAGTTGTATTGTCCAGGGTATAATTATCAAGCTGTAGTTTCACCAAATGTGTCACTCATGTCAAATATGATGTGGCACTTGTTAGTAAGGTCTTTATCAAAATCTCGCCGCTAATGGCTGAAATATTGCCCAAGCGGCGTTAAACAATATAACTCTCACTTTATCAAAATAATGTGCTTCTGTAGTGAGTTAAAATGGCGACTCAAGGAGGCAAGTTTGTTCCATGGACGTTTTTTTATCTATCGATTCCCTGAATATGTGAGCTGTGCTCTCTTCTACACCTGAATGTGTAGTGACTCTTAATTTCTTCAATTGGTGGAGGATTTTGTTGATTATTATACCACTTCCAATGAAGAGGGCATTCATATGTGCTCTGCCTGTCCGTCAGAACATCACTAAATCTCCGCTCTACATATTCTATACAATCACTTAGCTGTCTTTTTGTATTGTTTGAAGTAATATCAATTTTGAGGTTGACACTGCTAAAACAAAACTTCATGACTTTTTCAAATAGATATATCTTACATTGCCAAGAATGCATTCATTAGATGATCCAGTTATCCTCATGAAAATAAAGTGTCACCTATTTAAAAGTGCATTTACTGTTTTGATTGTATTGTTATTGTGTCATAAATACAAACCATTGAGATAGTTCTTAGTCACAAGACATAAATTTGTGTACTCATACATTCAGTTTAATAAAGTACCATGAATGATGTGTCTTGTCATGAGATTTGATAAAGGGGAAGTTGTTTTTTTTGTAACTATCAAGGGGATCTCACAAACACTAAAATAAATGTGGTAATTTGCAAGGCAACTTTTTAAAATATATTATATTATGAATATTTGATTTTAATTAAGCCTAAACTGTTTGAAGTGCATCTCTGCAATTATGAATTGGAGGCTGGCTTATGTTATGCTGGATTTACTTCTTGAGCCTCACTGAATCAGCTCTTCATACAGGTTTCTTGGTTATAGACGAGGTGAGCTGATTTGAGTGAGTGAATTGGGGTTTAACGCCACTTTGAAGGGTATTTAGCTTATAATGTGGCTGCTAGTATTATTGCAGACAAAAAGTGTGCATTGCATTGAAACCTGCGAGCAGCCACTGGAACTAGCGAACCATGAGTGGTACTGCGCTGAAATTCAGTGTAGTATTGTACCCAAACGTGACTGCGTGTAGAACAGTTCTCTTTTGCAGACAAAGTTGTCAAGCCCCTGGTGGGATTCGAACCACTGCGCTATCCCACCCCCGAGCTGATTTGAGGTTGAACGCAGCTTTCATGAGCATTTCATTTTTATCATGACAGCTAGTATTATTGCAGGGAGAAAGGCTGCAACCATTGTATATATGCATTTCCTTGAACCATGGGTAGAACTGCGCTGAAATTCAGTGTAGCATTGCACCCAAAACTTACTGCATGAAGAGCAGTCTTATGCAGATAAAGTTGCTGAGCCGCTGGCAGAATTCGAACCACAGACCTCCAAAGCAAAATGTTTTGGTTTATAGCTCCATGACCTTGAATTGAATTTTATTTTGTACACTTGGGAACCACAGACTGTCTTGAATTACTCTTGAAAAATATCATAAGGCAACAAATATGTAGAAAATTTTATTGTCTTTATTCATAAAATTATATTGGAAGATCAGATCAGATATACTGGCATTTTCCGAATTTTATCTACATTTTTGTCTAGGCTACTGCTACAGAAATAGGTCTATAAGCTTAAGTGATTGGACAGCCTCAAGAGCTTAAAGACAAACTGGGACCATTCTTGAAATGTTTACATCAGAAATTTTAAGAAACTAAAACAAAATAAAATATTTTCTGAATTTTGATCTTCCAATCATGAAGTTATTATGATTGATGTTCATAAGATTGTGTTCATCATATAAAAAAACCTTTTAAAATGGTCACAGAGTTCAGAGTAGACCTTGAAATAAAATTTACAAGAATTATCTCCCAGTTTGATGAGACTAAGCAAAATGCGACTACGAATACACGATAAGTGGTCGCATCCACTATGCATAGTCCATTTCTTCAAAGAATACTTACAAAATGTTTATCAAACACAGTTAAAGTCAACAATAGTACAAGCACCGACTGCACTCGACAGTTTTGATGTTATATAAAAAGAAAAAACATGCATGTCGGTGGTAATGAAATGACAAGAAGAACAATGGCTCCACCCAGCTGATGAGTTATCCACTATCAGGGCCCTGCTCTTTGATGTTGCAGCCCTGAACAGTGATACATCAATACTAGTGATTCACATGTATTCACTGTAAGGGCTGTCTTGTTTGATGAAGCAGTCCCATCCAAGGATATCTGGTATGCCTGGAGGAATTCTGAAGAACTCCACAAAAATATTTGTTAAATGGACACAGAATGAAATGATGACGACAATGGCTTCCTTTTCTGAAGTGAAACAAATGCTGATAGGATTGTAAAACTTATTGTTAGTACTGTCAGAAGTACAAGTAACCCACTTGTCAAATAGATCAGACTTGATAAATGTAGATAGTTATCTCCCCATTAAGAGTCTCTAACCTTGAAGGGAGTAATCTACCACTCTGAAGAGTACCTGCTTTGAAGGGAGTAACATCCCCTCTGAAGAATTCACTCCAAGAGAGAGAGTTACCTCCCCTTGCATGATTGTCAGGATAAATTGAATGTTAACCCGAAGTGGAACAAAATAGTTTTCAGTGTGGAGGAGCATGACGGTGATAATGAGATATTAATGAAAATGTAATATTTATGCCAATGCAGTGTCATATTTCAATCGCTCTCCTTTCTCACAAAGCTAAAATTTTCTTTTTGTACAAGCACGATGAATGTTTTATAATGCAATGAGACGGAGGGCACATCTGTTAAAAATACTGCCTTCCACATTAAAATCTATCAGATTTTAATCATATCAAAATAGAACTATTCATAAACACAAAGAACCCTTTGTTTGATCTGCAGGAGTCAATACCCCTGCCACTGGATATTTCAAATGACAAGATTCTTACTTCTCGGGCCACATTTGTCGGCATAAGACAACTAAAATTCATTAAAACTTTGACATTTTCTTAAATGTCATCAAAAAAGTTGTCTATGAAATCCATTCTGCAACAGAACTTCTTTGGTTTGCAGGATCATCTTTGACAAATTGCTAATTAGTATGAATATAAGAAACAAATTTTCATTCTTGATTAAAATCAAAAACAAGACGGACAAAAAACTGTTCTGACTTGTCAATCCTCCGGATGCTTCTGCAGTTAAAATTGACCAACCATCCCTTGTGGCCAAAGTCACATAACATGAATGAAATGAAATCTAAACCACTGTTTCTTTCAGCCAATCATACCGCTCCGTCAGTCTGTGCACCTTTGAGGCAGCCAATGAAACAAGTCCATTTTCGTTCATTACACTCAATCAAGACCTTTCACATGAGAGGAATATCTTCCATCTTTTGTTGCTCAACCAGCTTATACAGTCAACATAATCGCTTCAGGATTTTTGAAATCATCTAAAATTGCCCTTCAAACAAACAACAGACACAAAAGATATCTATATTCTAAAGCTTTTGGTATTGAAGTTAGTTCAACATGTTGCTCTCAGCATCTCCAAGTCGACTCTTTTGGTCAGACATACTGCAATCACCGAATCGACGTGAGAATGTTCCGCCTGATTCAGAGGATTCAGTAGTATTTCCCTTATCTTCCTGACATACTCCAAGTAAGGATCAAATCCAAGAATCAAAATACAAAATGCTGACAAAACAGTTTTTGTTAAGCACTTCTTCGTCTCTGCTCCACGAACACGAACAGATCAAGAGCCAACCACAACTCAAGCCTGTCCGCCGGTCAAAGTACTCCTTTATCCAGCCGCTGGAGACTGCGTTAATGAACCTCCGAGGTGTCTGCCTTGCTCATGTGATTTCCCGCGTCAGCGAGGGTGCTGTGTGCAGTGGTGTGGGCGGTGCTTAGCGGAACCACCGGGTGGGTGTCCGTGGTAGAATGCACACCCATCGCAGCAGCAGCTGCTGCCGCAGGGTTGAAGGCAGGGTACCCAGCACCATTCATACTGTCAGGGTAGGCGGTCGGGGGGAAGGGGTACCGCACACTGCCTGGGTCTGAAAAGCAATCAATATTTGGATAAATATTTACTTCACAAATTCACATAATTATTTATCAAAAATCTGTTATAATTTTTGATCTGATAATAATGCTTTTACATCAATATTCTACTGTCATAAGTGTGACACGTGTCTATAAGCTGTTAAAGGTAAAAATCTTTCTTATGAAATAAATTGCAGGATAGGCCTTCATTTTACATGTTTCAAGGAATATAAGTGACCAATCCATTATTATCCCCATTTGTCAATGCAACATCAGCTTCTCTCAATGTAACCAAAGGGGGTTTCTACATAACATATTTCTAATATTCTACATAACATATTTCTAATATTCTACATAACATATTTCTAATACAGATGGGGAACAAATCTTAAGAAAATCTCAATTATTAACAAATACTTCTCAAAATACAGCTTACAAACCAATATAAATATCTATTGATGATTAACAATGTCAAAAAACACATACTAGGTGTGGGCGTGAAATACTCCTTGTTGACACAGTTCCGCAAACTGTCTGGAATTCTGCCGAGAATGGCACGTCTGATCTCGCCCGCTGCCATCTCGCGGAGCTCGGTCACACTTTGTTCGCTGTAGAAGGATGCATGGGGCGTACAAATGAGGTTGGGGGCGTCTTTCAGGGGACCACCTGCGCAAAAAAAACCACCAAGGGGTCAAAATATGTTTGTCTAATGGTGAAGTATTAAACAAAATATGATCAAACAAATGCTAAATTGGCAGTATATTTTCTAATGGAGATAAAAGTATTTGGTGGATAGTCAATATACAAGTCTATAGTTGCAACTCCTGGTTTAGTTAAAAACAAAACTTGGTATTTACAATCTTTCTTTTGTAACAACAGTTATTCTTAATAAGTAAAAATATTGGATAAATGAAGATTTTTTAATGGTCCTGTGAAATCTTAATCAAAGAGCTGCGACCGTATGTTTTTAAGAGTTACAACTAAATCTGTTTTTATTTTGGATTTGACATAAATAAAATCTTCTAATTCATATGCATAATAGATTGTTTTCAATACATATTTGTGTGCTAAACAAATGCATAAGATACAGCAAAAAAATAATCTTGACAAGGACCTCGCCATCAAGGTTAAGTGAGGTGATTTGGGGTTAAAGTCACTTTCAAGATAATTTCACTTAAATACCGCACCTGCCAGTATTATTGCAGGGAGTAAGCCTTCAACACCATTGTGGCTATGCATTGCGAGGAAATTCAGTTCAGCAATGCACTAAACCTTACTGTTCGAGAACAGTTCCCTACTACAGACAAAATTGCCGAGCCACTGGCGGGATTCGACCAGCTGTCAACTTACTGAGAGAATTAAGAGGCTCATTTTCATGCACGTCAAGCGCACATGCTCGAATCCTCCCGTCCTTGAGAGCGGAGGCAAGCGCGTGTTCATCTACCAGACCCCCGCGAGCTGTGTTGATTAGAAATGCACCTGCAAAGGAGAGAGATTGCAAACACAAACACAAGCTCGAGAACTTGACATAACATGAGGTTCAGGATTCATACAGATGGAGCAAGAAATTGCAAACTAGTTATCTCCCTTCTACAACATTTACGCTATCGTGTTCATTTTGATAATCTCTGAATATTCAAACTTCATCTTACCATAAACAACATCATGAAGATCCAAGTTCATTGTATATAATTACAAATTAGAATTTGCTTAGATCATAAGTTTGACATTGGATAATATGGCAATTCATTCTTAATTTCTCTATATGAGATAAAAATGCTTTTCTCTTTTTCAGGAAATAGGGTAATTTGTGGGATGTATTTACATTTCCTATAATGAATCCTTTGCCCTACAAGACACGGAAATATGGACGCCATAAACTGAACAACCTTCCAAGAGGTTGACTACCCAAGGGAGATAACTATGTCAAAGCATTGATACTTACCAGGTCTCATCTGCTTGATAGTATAGTCGTTTATCAGGTGATGGTTGTGTTCATTCAAGTTACAGTGTAGTGATACGCAGTCACTCTGGAAAAGTAGTTCTTGTAATGTGTACACCCTTGTAATGCCTGGAATAAAACAGTACTCGAGAGTCAAAACAATGAGGAGACTATATCTAATTACACTCATATTCTCAAGAATCAAAACCTTTATTAGAAAAGTGAATAACTTTGTAAACAGGAAAGGACAATTTTCTCACAAAATTACATGGCAAGTGACAATGAGGAAACATTATTCTTCTTACAGCTTGTTTTACTTTATTGAAAATAAATGCCATTTAATGGAAATGTAAATACATGATCTCTGACCAATTTCACCACAAGTATCGTAGTCAGTGACAGTTAAGCAATCTTAAAGGTGAACGTTCTTACCCAATGATTTTTCTATACCGTCTGCGAGGTAGGGGTCGTAGAATATAACGTTGAAGCCGAACACTTTTGCTCTTATTGCTACTGCTGTACCAACCCGACCTGTGAGAAAACAAAAACATTTTGATGAAGTGAGAATCGGTGAAGAGGGATGGGGTTGAAGGCAGCTTTAAAGAATGTCATTTCTTTAAAGTAGTTTGTATAATTATAGAAAAAAAGTATGTTTATCGTTATGACAACACATTACACACTTCTTTTCTACCAGAGTAAAGAGAGATGATAGTTGTGTTAGAATTACTGAACGTTGATATTGAAATATTTCTGACAATCAAGCAACCAATTTTAATAACTGCTCTTTGTCACATCTGTCAACCTTCATCACAGTCCTGAAGTCTCAATGACAGACAGGAAGAGACCCTGTTGCTTACCTAGACCCACAATTCCTAGAGTGTCCCCTCTGATGCGTGCTGACCCCTGAGCTGCGTCTCTGAGCTGTTCCGGACCATTGATCTTCTTGCCTTCCTTTACCATGTTGGCAAGCCAGTAGGTCCGTCTATATAAGTTCAGTATTAAACACATTGTCGAGTCGGCCACTTCCTCTACACCGTATCCGGGGACATTACAAACAGCGATACCTACAATACAAGTTCAGTATTAGACACATTGTGGACTTCAATTCTACACTGTGCAAATAACCGCAAAATACTAATGCAAGATGAAGTGAGGTGATTTGGGGTCAAATGCTGATTTCAAGAGTATTTCACTTTTTCACGTCTGCTAACATTATTGCAGGGAGAAAGCCCGCAATACTATTGTGGCTATGCATTGTGATCGGCTGGAATTAACAAACCATTAAATGTCACAATGTTCCCAAACCTTACTGCAGGAAAAAAAGCAGAAAATATTGTTTTCATGTGGCAATAGACTTCGAAGACTGATGGAAATGTAAAATACTCAAAAGATCAGTTTCATCTGAAAAATGCATATACAAGATATTTTTAACGCTCAGCTCGTGTGCAAGATAAAGTGTTTATCCATGATTCATGAAAATATAAGCTATGCAATTCAAATGAGGTAGCCCAAGAAGAATAAGAACTAGACTGAATCATGTTTAAACTGTTATTGTAAATTTGCTCACCAAAATTTCAATCATACAGTGGCAAGATTATTTCACAAAGAAACAAAGAACTTTCAATTTCACAAAAATTTCTGAATATTGTGAACTTCTCATCATAAATAAACTATTATAGATTGCTCTGATACTTAAAATATAGAAGATAAAACAAACTTTAAGTAGAGCAGTTTTTGACACTTTTGATACACACCATATGCACCTTTTCAACAAAAAGTAACCAGTTTACAGCGATGGTTATATCATGTATATTATAAAGATTTCCAATGTGGTTTTTCACTTGACGGTCGCAGTTACTTAACATTAGGCACTCGCTCCAATGCATAGCAAAAGACTTATCTCTAAATTGCTATTAAAACAGCTCAAATTACTACAAAAAAGCTTAAATCATCATGACATGACAAAGTACATCGTTCATAATTTAATAACTCCTATTAAAAAGAAACGTTAAGCACATGTTATCCTATTATATGCATGGTTAATTTCCGTAGTTTAAAATCAATAACTACTGAAATAATATCCTCCAGATAATTCAAGAACATACTGACGCCATTAGTATGAATAATGAAATAAAACTATTAATGACAAGAAAATCAATTTCTTACCCATATCTCCTGCAGCTTTAACATCGATATTGTCGTATCCGCTGCCTATACGAACTATCACGCGTAAACTTTTAAATTTCTCCAAATCTTCTTTAGTTAGTGTGATAGTGTGCCACATTAGAGCTCCTACAGCTTCGTTAAGAACCTGAAATTTAAGGACAAGCAATGAGAAATCTTGAGTGATTTTCTTCCAATTAGAACAGTCAACAGCTTTTGATGTCCTAATATAATACCTTGGTAGGGGAGCTTCTCTGAGGGAGCAATATATTACTCATCTGTACATTAAGTTTTACTCTATTAATTTTATTAAATAAGCATTTGTTCATGAAAAATCTATTTTATTCAAAAGTTCATAAATCTTATTACTCAACCTATTTATCCCTATTGGGTATAACAATAAACAAAATATAAACACTTCTGCTAAACGGTTAGCTTGGCGAAATGTCAGTACATATGATAAATATGACATTGATTACATTTTACATGGATACTAAATTTCACCAATACCTTTTCATGTATTTCTGTAATAGCCCGAGAATCCAAGAAAACATATTGTGCATATGATATATATGACATTGATTACATTTTACATGGATACTAAATTTCACCAATACCTGTTCATGTATTTCTTTAATAGACTGAGAATCCCATAGCACAACTCGTGCATAATATATCTATGACATTGATTTTTCTCCCCATGCAGATAACTTTTCTCAATACCTTTTCATGTATTTCCGTAGTTGACTGAGCATCACAGAAAGCGACAGTGGCGACATCTTTGAGGATGGGCATCTCGATGGAGCAGTCTCGGCCATCCAGCAGAGCCACCAGAGGGCGTGGGTGCATAGGCCCGTTCGGGATTGGTCCACGGATTGACACTGAGACAGGGGAGGCACAGAGATAACATACAGCAGGCTGTACAGAGACAGTTTCAAGGAGTGTGACCAGTTTATTTCTTTGAAAGGCATGTATATGCTGATGAGATGGAGGAGAAACAATTTCAATGGAATTACAACTTATTTACTGCAAGAGAATGTGATGTTTCGTGTTCACATGTTACATATTGGTGTTAACATCAAAATAAGCAACACTTTCTTGCAACGAAATTGTAAATCCTCAGATTATTCGGAATATTGAAGCACTGTTAATCTCTATACTAACTACCATGACATGGTTATAAAAAAAGTTGAGGTGAGGTGATTTGGGGGTTTAACGCTGCTTTCAAGAATATTTCCCTAATATCTTGGCCTAAATGGTTGAGAAATTACTGAAAACAGATTTCAGAAGACAATTTTGACCAAATTCCACTGCACGGCTTTACGTTGCGCCATTCTCAATCACTGATTGATTTAAATGTTGCTGCTGACATACCCAAATTTGCTTTTTAAGAGCAGCACCCTCTTTGGCTTAAAGTCGAATTATCATGATTTTTCATTGTCCCAAGAGCCTCGACGGCTTTGTGAAATTCTGCAAGGACTAGCATAGCCAATCATTTGGGTTGGCGCATTTCTTCATGCGTTGGAAGATGATTTTAGACATCAATGATTACATCCTGAAATTGTTTAAAGTTACTCTTGAACAAAATACATACTACTTGTTGGTGCGTCTAATCGTGGCTTCTTGGTGGGCTGTAGAGGCGGCCGCCGCTTCTCCATGGACTGGACAGGGACACCTTGTGGAAAGTGTATATCCCGAACTGCCTCCTGACCGCGAATCCTGGTGGTTGGGCGGACACTCTCCGGGAAAATATGTCTATGTCTGCCAATCAAACAAAACGTGCAGGGACTTAGATGAGACTTATCAACTTATTGGCCAATAGGACCTGTACATTTCTGAAGTGCAAGTGCAAATATTCCTGCTAACCATAATACATTCCAGTTATTGTAACATCTTTCAAATAAATCTATACAGTCCTTAGGACTGCGAGTCATCATGGAGACTTTGATATCTAATGATTTGCATGGGAAAGTGTCCATCACAGGAAAGTTAGAATAATTGCATTGACTGTTTCCGCAACTTTGTAGTAATGGGTGCCAACACACAAACAGATTGTAATAAGGAAAATAGAGAAATATAATCTATAAACAGAAAATGTGGGGCAATTTGAATAGCCTGTTTGGAGATTCGCTTGTTCAATGAAGCAGAACCCTAAAGATAAGGTTGAATCTGGAATAAACACAGTAAGACTCACCAAGTCGTACAAAACTGGGGAGTAGTTGTGTGTCGTCAGGACTGTGGATTCCCAACCACACGATCAGTGTGTCTTGAAACTATCATCCTTCAAACTCTGGAATAAAGAAACACAAGATGTTACTTTCAGAAGGTTCTGCAAATATATGTAGGGCAAACTGACTGAGGTTTGGACACCACCCAGGGGTCACCCGAACTTCTGACACTTTTTACTAAGAACCAACACAATAATATGTGCAATTCCTACAATCCGTTTGTTCTAAAATTTTCCATTTCATTTCTTAATCCTATTGATTTCTTTTGATAAATATTTGAATGTCATTTATATTTCTGACTGAACTTTTGCCTTAAGGGTCAATTAACAGATTCAAGATATGGCAAAATACTTGTTTCAATGTAAATATTGACTCTTGGGGGAAAAGTAGGATGTGCCAAAATATCTTAAACTGTATTCATAATGAAAGAAAAACAAACAAATGGTAAAAAATTTCAGAATATTGCTACCCATAAAATGACCTTTCTTCGTACGGTTTTGACCATGGTTCGGACACTTCTTAAATTTTCTTTTTAAGTACTTTTGATGGTTTAATTCAACCGACAAAAGTTCAGGAATAATGAACAAACAAACGACCTAACACACAAGGTAAAATGATTAACTTAAAAAATATACAGTTTTGCGTTAAAAGCGTTTTGGCGTTGAATGCCTACAAATGTGATGGTGATGTCACTATCTAAAGATGCATTTGGCAGTTTCGAGAATTATGCATCAGAAAGCATGCTCTGCACCAATGATAAATTAGTTTATGTTTCCAAAAATCTAAAATGATTTTGCATCGACAACTCAATGTGTGTCTGAGGATGTCTGAAATCATTTTGATGAATATTTTAGCCAGGGATGCATGCGATAAGGTTAGGTGCGACTGTCAGAAGCTAGGGCAGAAGTGCTCAAATCTTGGGCGGTTTGATTTAAGCAAGTAAAACCGTTATTTTAGGTTAATAAAGAATCAACTTTGAGATAGAAATCAAATATAATATTCAATTTATGATAGTTTGGTTTGCTGATTATTACTTTCTTAATATAGTTATAAATTATACAGACTTTCAAAATATTTGAACAGGGGTAATTTTGCCCTACATAACATGGCACTATTATCAATAAGCAATAACCACATTAAACTGCATCCTGCTTCATCAGCGTTATTGAATCTGCTGATCGAGCTCCTTCCATATGAAGCAGGATGATTAAACTGTCGTCCTTGAAATTATGAAGTAAATACACAAATGATGAGGCTCTGATGAGGGTTTCAAACAAATATCACATTTAACTTCTGTCATAAGATTCTACAATTTACATGTAGTGATTGCATCTCAGACCTCCATATAATAGGGATGAAATGATAACTTTCCTTTATATTATATATTAAAAGACTAGATATACAAATTCACCATTAATAAATATTGTTTCCTGAATCTATTTACCTTCCTGTTGTATGGCAATTTGAGGTGCAAATTACACAAGAACAAAAATTTTAACAAGCCATCTCATCAGGAGTTTCAATACAATAATACAATGCGTTTAACAATATGTGAATCAGATAACACTTTTCTCTCATCAAGCTATTAATCAGAACTAAAACCAACTGCCTGCTTAACCAATCTCCTTTCAGCTCCATTATTGATTAATTACAGGACTAAGTTATTTTAAAATCAACGGATTGTCATAACATCCTGCAGACTAAACTAAATGTTAACAGCTTGATAATGAGCTCCTCCAATATTTATCACCTCAGTGTTACAGTCGACACGATAGCCATGTTCAGCTAAAGTTTATATTTCTATTTCCCGAGGATATTCTAAATATTATTTTATAATTTGATCTAAAAGGCACGATGATTTGGGTTTTAACGCCGCTTTCAACGTATTAACTGATATCACGGCTGCTAGTATAGCTGCAGGGAGAAAGCGCACTATCAGCTGGAACTAGCGAACCATGGGTGGTACTCACTGAATTCAGGGTAGCATTGCACCCAAACCTTGCTGCATGTAGAGCAGTTATCTACTGGAGACAAAGTTGTCGAGCCCCTGGCGAGATTTTATATACTTGATGCTCATTAAATGCTAATAGAAGACTCTGTTCCTATATAATTGAAGGTAAATCTCTAAAAAAAATTAAATCATTGTGAAGGCACAAACAATTCACTATAGATATTAACCATCAATACATCTAGGTCTGCATGGATCATCCAAACAGAAATATTATTATACAATATTTTAAACCATTTATTATACAAATCTAGTCACTCAGAAGAAAGACAACCATTTGATAATTAATTTACAAATCACAAAACCAAAACTCCTGTAGTTTTAAAGGAGAAGCAAGAGGCCATTCTCAATAACATGCCCTAAGAAAACATTTTTTACTTTTCTTGCACTTTACAAAATCCATTCAAAATATCCTTTCGATTATCATCATGGAAAGATCTCTGAATAATTAACGGCCTCAATTTACAGATGGAAGGTTAAGAATCATTCAATCAAAGCTTCACAATTGTTTTGCCTCTCCCACTCAGCAAGCTTGAATAACGGTGATGATGACGACGTAATCTCTCAATGACTGCTGACACCGACAGTCACTAGGAATATCAATTGATAAAGAGAATTTGTAAACACAGAACAGAGATAGCACAGGCTGATCAATAACTAGTATGCGGACAGGTTTCGCTTACAGAACAACCCAAGGTCAAGCTGATCCCATGATTCACTTTAAAATCAGATTTGACATGTCGGATGCCGACACGCATAGGACAAATTCAACATACAGGACAATGCGACTCAGCTTTCACCTTTTTTAAACTGGATAATTCAGAAATATATTGATTATCCGGGAAAGGGTTAATGTCTTTTGATGCTGGGTTTGTGTTACGGAAAATCCCAAGCCAAGGCCGAGCAAAAATTTCATTTTCAGATCTTTTGATGACGACAACTGTAAATTCACCTGAGGAAATCAATATGTTAATATCGTCAATGATAGTGGTCTTTTAACGAGCGTTGCCAAGAGATGGCTGGCAACTTATTTCATTTCAAATGATGCCAATTTTTAACCTACAGAAAAACCCAAGGCCAAACATAAATTGCGATAAACATATATATAGATTTTACAAGTGTTAATTCACCTCAAGGAATTTAATATAACAGTATCATAAATGACGTGTTTACGCTAGATTAGTTCAGATATGAGACTGGTGAGTTGTTTGTTTATTTCGCAGTTTTTTAACGATAGCGTCACTTCCTATGCAATCGTCTTTGAAACTGAGATAGAACTACATAATGTGTTTACAGTTTTTGTGATTCATAGATAAGATAACCACTTATCTCATTTGGAACTCTAAAGGTTATTTGATATCAGCTTACAACTATAGGTAATGAGATTTAGTCTTCAGTCTTAACCTGACAAATTTTTTTAATTACCGATTAAAGAGCCTGGCCTATTGGCTACAATCTGCCATCTTGTTTTGAGGCAATATTACATGAAAACAGGGTCTATTTTTCCAATATTATAAAAATGAGCTAAATTTTTGGATAGAATATTTACGAATGATTTATGATGAAACTAATCAACAATGATTGTAATGCCGTAGCAAGATTTTTCTAACTCTAAGCGATAATGATTGGCTTCACTTCTTATTCTTGTATTACTTTACTGAATGTGTGCTCTAAATTAAGACGAGGTGAAGTGATATTGGGTTTAAAGCCGCTTTTAAGAGTATTTCACTTGGCAGTTAGTATTATTGCAGGGAGAGAGCCCTTAACACCATTGTGGCTATACATTGTGGTGAAACCTGAGAGCATCGACTGGAACTAGTGAACCATGGGTGGTACTGCACTGAAATTTGATGTAGCATTGCACCCAAACCTGTCTGTGTAGAACAGTTCTCTACCCCTGGCGGGATTCAAACCATGGACCTCGTGATCCAAAGTCAAATGGGCTAACCACTGCGCTATCCCGCCCCCGCTATAATATAACTTGTTATCAAATCTAAATCAACCAAAATGTTACCCCATGTAAAATGTTTCAACTGTGTTATGTTATAATCATGTACTAATAACATTCAAGCATAAACTGGAATGTCCACTTGAATTTCAAATTAAAAACAAAACTTGGACAGGACTGTCTTTTTAAGAGTACTAAATTTAAACATAATGATCAAATTCAAAATGCAACATTTTAAACTCGTACAAAATCTTGAAAGACTTGAAGTGTTTCCAGTTAACCAATGTTATAGTTTTCAGATTTTTTTTTATCATTTTCAATCAATTTGTCATGATAATCAAGGAAAATCTTATATTCTTAACTTATTCATGTGACCTGTATTCATAATTGGGCTCCAGCTGTAGCGAGATGTCAAAACGTATGCATTGATCTTCCAACAAAACATGGCTAAAAACTTGATACTAATCAATGAACATTACTTTCTAGTTTTCTCAAGTCTTGTTTGGAAAGTTATCCCTTGTAAAATCTTTATAAACTTGAAATCATGCTAATTACCGAGGCAGGAAACATTATGATCAGCTACACAAGAAAAGCACAACACGCGCCTTGCTGCTGACCACAACATTTTTTGGTTTTAGTGTAGCGCCCTTTTTGGCACTAATTTGATTTTTAATACTACTGATTGAACTATCAAGCTCCACTGTAGTAGCTTTGGGGCAAGCACAGATGGGTTGGGGGGCGTGGACAGATAGGTCGGGGGCAAGCACAGATGGGTTGGGAGGCGAGCGCGGATAGGTTGGGGGGGGGGGGGGGGGGGAGAGGCGGCGAGCACAGATAGGTTGGGGGTGAGCACAGATAGGTCGGGGGCGAGCACGGATAGGTTGTGGGAATGCTGCATGACTAAAAATTTGCCAGTCAGTCTGGTTGCCCAGCTAGGTAAGTTCTGTCAGAAAAAGTTTTTAAAAATATGATAATAGATTTGTTGAAGTTTTGATGCTACAAAATCCCCATCACTAATGATGTGATCAGATAACTACATGAATCTGTAGTTGAGGACACCTGGTAAAACAAGTAATTTTCGACAGCACCAATATACATGGATCAAAGGCCAGTGTCTTTCAACAAAGCAAACGCAGAAATTTGGACCTAATTTTCGTGATTTTTTTTTTATCAATTCAAGTTTACAAAACATTTAACATTATATTGTAGATGACTGAACAAACTGCATGTCTCAGCAGCTCCTGATCTTAGAGGCTGCCATTTTGTCAATCTAGAGTTGGCTAATGGCTCAGGACAGGCTATCCTGCCATAATTTTCCATGAACCACAGGAATAATTATAATAACCTGTAAACCATAATGAAGTAGTCCATCTGTATGACATGAACTCATATACACAAGTGTTTGCTCAAAACATGAAGAAAAACTCTCACTTGGATGAGAATGTACTGAAATGTTTTATGGTTTTATGGAGTTATATGTACAATGTCACAATCAAATGACAATAAACATTTCTTGTTATCAATATTATGGTCCACTGTGGTTCCTAGAGAGGGATTTTAGATTGACTTACAATTTTGAGAAGTAGAATACCTTTAGCATTGAGAAGTGTTCCATTTGTTCAGAAAAGGCCAAAATGACTGATCACCTAGGAGTTAGGTGAGTTGGTGTTTAATTCCCCCTTCTAGACATTTCATTTATATCATAGCTGCTGGCATTATTGCAGGGAGAAAGCCTACAACACGACTGGAACTAGTGGATATGCAAGCCTGCAAACATCGACTGGAACTAGCGAATAATAGTGGTACTGCGCTGAAATTCGGTGTAGCTTTGCACCCTAACTGCATGTAGAACAGTTCCCTACTGCAGACAAAGTTGCAGAGCCCCCAACGGGATTCAAACCCCAGACCATGTGATCCGAAGCATTAAGGGCAGGCAAATCCCCTCTAGGAACAACACTGGTAATCATAATGTATTTTGTTTATGTGATTTACAGTCTAAGCTGATCATAAATAACATCATTCATACAAGATAAAAAGAAATCTTGAGATAAAATACTAATAATTACTGAACATAACCACATCTATAGAACAAATTTTTTAACCAGCAGCAATCTGATATGTGGATATTTGTAAGGGAGAAATTTTTTAAGGGCATGCTGGAGGTTTGTGCTTCTAAAACATTTTAAGAAAAATTTATCAAGATTTATTAATCATAATTAGATAATATTGCCAAAACTGCCCACCTAAATTCTGGTCTCTTGATAATTAAAACCATATGCTATTCATGCTAATAAGCATTTGGAGATATTTCTACATCCACTGTCGACAACTTAAAAATGCTAATTGCTACAGAATTTCAAACAGAATATGAGCATTAAAACCAGCTAAGAGTATGTAGTCCTAGGACCGTATTTGTATCGAACAAGACTACGGTCCACGCCTCTAGCTGGTCTATGGTTCAAGATGACATGATGTGTTTGTTTTCATAACTGCCAGCCTTTCCAAAAGAGAATCAATATCTAGCTCCAGCTCCTGTCTATTGTGTGAATGTCACTGCCTCTTTATCCGACAATGACTAAAGCTTTATCTCGCTCAGTAGCAAATTGGCGCAGTTTATTTGATGCAACAAGTTTGGTACGCTAGTACTTACATCGAGGGTAGTTTGCTTTGGTATCATCTACATACAAAGATGGGTCACATTTGTCAAAGAAAATCATGAATTAGTTCGATTTTGAAAAAATGTGTCTGACGATTAGAAATTCAAGTTTCTGTGCATTATAAATATTGAACTGCAATACCTATAATTAGCCGTGTCATGACAAAGCAATGCATCTGTGCATTGTTATGGTTCAATTCACAACTTGAAACATGATACAATTGACTAACTCACAATCCAAATTTTAGTGAGTATCTAAAAATATTAAACCATTTATATTTTTTAAGATGAAGATTTTGTCAATGTTCAAGTTGAAAAAGTTTATCCACAAAAACGTTTTGCGTTACAGTTGGTTATTCAGCTAACTCTCTTGCTAGAAATATTGAATAAAGATCAGTAAAATGGCATTTCCCTGCAAGAATGTTGCATTTACCGTGTATCATAACCGAAAAATGTACCTGTATTGTGACATATCTACCCAATATCAACGATTCAGGGGTGAACAAAATGTTCAGACTCAGCATTCATGGACACATATTTGTTTCTCCGCATTAAGTCACAGAACTTTAACAAAATCTCAAGCCACCATGGTAATTAATTACGCCAAAAAAGAAGAAAATCTTGACTTTCTGGGCTGTCAAATGTATAATTTGATAAGACGGTGACCTGGGACTTGTCAACAATAGTCCATATATATAGAATATTTTCTGTGCATAAGCATGCTCAAAGCGCACAAATCTATTATTACGCTGAAGGATTTGTACTTTAAATGTAGCCTATTAGCACTTCAAGCAACCATGTAAGATCATAACTTCCCATGTTCAGATACCCATTTGTACAGCTTGGTGGACTGAGTGCATCGTGGATGAACTCCAATTAAGTGTCAACACAGAACAAGGCCCAGATCACAAGTGTTAGTTGCCTCAATTGGGATTGGAACCCTGGCCATTGATGAGAGAGGCTATCATGCCATTAACTAGACCACTGCACTCTACAGATGGTTTAACTCTTTAACAATACAAAACTGAGTATCTCATATACAACTATAAAATCCAGGTGTCAAGTGGATCAAACCTATTTTACATGACCAGATATTTGTTTTATTCAGTTTGCTACACTGTGAACCCAAGTCCTTAAATTTTCGATGAATACAAACAATATGAACTATCTTAAATCAGTGTTATCAAACGTTCCTGAAATTTAAAAATTCATCATAATATAATATCTAATAAATAATTTCATTTTCTGTCACAGAAGGCAAGTGAAAATTGCTTATATAATCAAATTTCTTATTTTTAAAATATAACTCATATTTTGCTCTTGGCAGGGTTTAAGACACATATAATGCAAAAATCATTTTATTCATGCAAAAATTATATAGAAATTGTTCTTTATCCTCGTGTGCGTAGAAAGGAGAGTGCCATTGTTAACAATGTCAATATTTTTTCTTTGCCTTGTGACAAATAGTACTCTAATAATGGTTGCCTTGGAAATGTTAAGAATTTGGTCAACTTATATTTTACCATCATGGGACGCTTTTATTACACCTGACTTTTTCATTTTAATATTAATACCATTAATTTGAAGAATATTTGTTGATTCTTGTATTTTAGGTAGGTGGATGTGTCTTTGACATTATTCATGGTTTGAGCTTTGAAAAACTCCTCAGAATCCAAGGTACTCTTATGTCTCAATATCTTCAAATTAATTTTTCACAGAGGGGTAACCGTTTACTTTGATATGAATCAATTCAAAAAGTATATTTTTTCAGATACATAGAATTATGTCCAAATCTTTACATTATCACAGAAAAATATGTCACTTGTAAACACTGCTTGTTGACTTTTTCCCAGGATCATGATAAGTGAGAAAACTAATCCATTTAATATAGGGGTGATACCATTTTTCGGTTATAGCATATCTGACATATTAGTGATTCATATTCAAAGTTACCATTATGATGAGTTGACAGAAATACAGAAAGCTATCATGCATAATGGGAAGACACTTCAATTTCTATCAATTGCCAAGTGTCACCTCCAACCCATATTATTTCAAGAAGTATGTTGGATAAAATGACTCAAGTTAAAAGGTGCTGATCTAAAACACTGATAAATCCAAAACCTAGCAAGACAAGTGAAGACGATGATACTATATTTTGACTAATGAATTACGAATTTTTTACATTTGAATTGCCTTAAATTGGGTATATTTATTTTTCAGGGGAATTTACTTGCACCAAGTGCAAGGTTGAACTTTGTAAATTTATGCTGCACCAGTGTTGATTTTGGTATAAATGTCAGCATTTGATTAATAACGTTTCGACAACTCAATTTAAACGTCAGTTATGACTGACTGTTGAATTTGAGACAGCTATGTATTCCTACTGAAATTAATGGAAAAATTCACAAAGGAACACCTTAAGATAACAATAACGTAACAGTAACATAAATAGATTATCTCAAATCTATCAATTAAATCATATATCTAACAGGGATCACTTCCTCATCATGTACTATAATGTATCAACTGAAATGTGTCTATTTATCATTTCATTCTAAGAAACTTAAACACAATAAATAAAAACATGTTCCTTTCGTAATTTGATAACTTTTTTTTTTTAAATACATCAATAAAGATGTATTTATAAATTATATAATTGATGTGACTATGTGATCACCCGCAATGGAAAAAGTCAAGATAAAGATTCAAATGATGCTTGGAACTATAAATCAATTTGTAAAATTAATACTGACAGAATGTACATTTCAACCTTTCTGATATTTATTTAAAATAAAAATAAGATAATTAGAGGACCAATTAAGCTCCAAATTAATTAATAAACAATAAATCAATCAAATAAAACATGTCAACTGGAAAATAATATAAAAATTAAACTGTCAAAAATTGTTAGTTTATTATTATTTCCTTACTCTAATCTGTTCATACATTTCACCAACACATCACAGTGTGGCAATGATAAACAAACTCAAGATGACCTACTTATAGTAACTGTGACATAACATGGCATTACATTTGAACTTTCATCAAACTAAGTAATATTGAGAACTGGAAGTATTCAGAGCAGTAACATTTTAATTTAAAACAGAATGTCCTCTATAACACATTACTTGACATAGGACCACGCAAAACAAAGGGAGGAAGTCGGTCCATCAACTCACACCGAGCAATCGACACCCCTTTGCTGGGGGTCATTTGCATAAAATGCACCGACATGAATGTCCCATGGTGCAGTCTGCTAAGAGCCGAAAGTATCGGATATTTTTCATACACACGCTTGTCAGCTTTGCGCCACATCTCGACAGATGGAGGAATCACGACAGACTCCTTTAACAAACATTGTGAAATCAATAATCGTCTAATGCCGACAGAAATTTGCACCCAAGCGTACAAATCATAAACGGACTTCGAGAGCCATGCTCCCGACAAACGATATGACCTAATTTTCTGCCAACTTGGCTGTTTCTAAATTGAAAAGTTAAAAGTAAATATACACTATATTTCCTGCCACCTCGATCGATTGAATGACTTGACCAATTCACCTATTGCCCTATTTTCTCACACAACTGCAACATAATGTACACTAGGTCAACGCGACTTGACTAAACTCACCTTGCGTATCAAGACAAAGACTGGCTGTGTCCGCCACAGGCTTGGTCCGTCCGATGAACACGATTGAATCCTTTTATGCTATATCCACGGCCACCTTCTTGGTAAACCGGGTAGATTTAAGGATTAACAGAATTCTATTTTCCCAATTGCTGTAATTATTAAAGTCAATTTATGCAACGACAAGGCTTTCTTCTCGAGTGTTGAAAAACTTTCAGTGGTCAGTAGTCCTGCCGCTAAATGGCGCGTGCTCTCGCCAAACTCTCGCATCAGCAGCTTCTCCGGCGCGAGATTTCACTCTTCGGGAGATTCCGTATACTTTCGTTTGTTATTTCTTGTAAATTTCTTCCACCAAAATTACTTTTTAGAACACTGGAGTGGTCAATGCGGTTGCAGATAAGTATTATTTAAATGATATGTTAATACTTGTTATTTAAAAAATAAATAATTTCATTTCCGGGTCAAACAATCATGGCCGACGTCAAGTCACTGGAACACTCAACACTGAAGGTGCGATTTAATTTACAATTTTCCAAGTTTATGTATTACGATTTAGTCACTTTTAGTTACAACATTGAATTTTCGTCCTCACATGTTTGAAAATAACGAAAATGCATTTTGAGCCCTATTATATTTCCTTTCAAAACGCAAATTTCTTTGGTAAAGTGACAAGGGGCAAATGAGGCCTACAGACTGACACCGAATTGGAAAGTGGGTTAGGAACTGTCTGGGGCAGCTTGATCATATGTCGTTACTGATACTGAAAGTTTGGTATTTAAAAGACACACGAAATACGAAGATATTTTTTTCATATATCATTGTTGAAGAATCTTGTAATCCAAATTGTATGTATTGATAATAAATATGTCGACAAAAAAAGACATGGTTCAATCCTGAAGAGATTATTTTAGTAACCTAATTAAAATATTCATTAAGTTGACTTTTAGTTTTAACATTGTAATTAATCTGACAGTCCCAATATATAAGTGTCACAGGATGCTTGCCTTCCCATACAATGTCAACAATGAATACCCTTTGGCTTTCATACATTCAACACCAAATTGATACTGCAAAGTGAAAAGATAGTTTTCTGATACGATGTAAACTTATCAATATCAAACAATCTTGAAATTAGATGTTTACATTTTGGATATCTATTATAAACCATGAATGTAAAAATTTGAGACCCCCACAGGGATTGGGAAAGGTTGGGGCCATGGGTCATTTTGAACATTGTTAGAAAACATGGTCCATTAAAATAATTTTTTTTACTATTGCTAGAAAGGGAAATGGCCCATTCCAAATTCCAGATATGACTAAGAATCCTCATAATAGCTCATAGCCAAAAGTGCCTTTCCCAATCCCCACCCAAATTCCTTCTCTCCCCCCAACACACAAACACACATGCAGACAAACATCATTAGAATTTGGCCTCTCTATACTTCTTTAATTTTTCCATGGTATGTTTATGAAGTGATATCTTTTCAGGTTCCCTATGAAGTCTTAAACAAGAAATTTCGTTCAGCGCAGAAGTCTATTGACCGTGAGGTGTCACATGTTCAGGGCGCTGGTAATGACCTAGAGAAGTGTCTTCAGACAACCCCTGTGTCGGTCGGGGATGTTACAAGGGTACTTGACAACATGGTAGAGAAACTCACATTTCTGAAAAGAAAGGTAGCTATGAGAGTTAATATGGGCTTGAAATTTTAAGAATGGGATGTTTTTGCATCAATTCAGGTATATTGGTATGTTGTGTGGAGTTATGATAATATTACAGAGGTTAAAGTATTCTGATAATTGACTGTCGTGTGATACAATTTGTTATCCTGATTGTTATTGTTGACTTGAAATCAAAAGGTTTGACTAAAAATGTTTTATTTAAAGTTTAATGAAAAGGAAAAATTTGGTTCTGAGATATCATGATACACACCATGTTTTATCTGATAGAATCAATTTGTGAAATGTCTTGTCATTATAACTAGGAACCCTAATGATTCTTTTACTGGTAGATCTCTGTCTAATCTTACTTTTTCTATCCTTATCCCCCGCAAAACTTATTATTATCTAAAACATCACAACAAAAATTTTAGACTTCAAAGTACCACCAAAAATCACAGTAACCAGAGAATTAACATTGGTTGTGTCTATTTACATTTAATCTTTAAATTAGATGCCTACCACTTTCATTTCATTTTAAGTTTCAATTGATAATTATGGGGATCATGTCTTCTAATTGACAATGCTATCACCATTAGGCTGATGAGAGTATCCAAGACGAGCTTGAAGCAGCGCGGGTGATCAAGAGGCGGGTTGAACACTTGAAAGAAGTTGAGAATCTCCCTGATGAAGCTCGACCTTTGTGGCAAAAGAAACGTCTTGATAGAATGCTGGTGGAGTTCTTTCTCAGAGCTGGTTACTACAACACCGCTCTCAAGTTAGCAAGACACTCAGAGATTGAGGTTTGTTATGATAGTTTACAGTGAAACATAATCTATGTCATAGATATCATATGTACACTAAAGTAAATATCACTTTAACAACAATTGTATGAACGTTAGGGGAGTTCTTTCTCAGAGCTGGTTAGAGGTTACTACAACACCGCTCTAAAGTTAGCAAGACACTCAGAGATTGAGGTTTGTTATGATAGTTTACAGTGAAACATAATCTATGTCATAGATATCATATGTACACTAAAGTAAATATCACTTTAACAACAATTGTATGAATGTTAGGGGAGTTCTTTCTCAGAGCTGGTTAGTGGTTACTACAACACCGCTCTCAAATTAGCAAGACACTCAGAGATTGAGGTATGTTATGATAGTTTACAGTGCAACATAATCTATGTCATTGATATCATATGTACACTAAAGTAAATATCACTTTAACAACAATTGTATGAATGTTAGGGGAGTTCTTTCTCAGAGCTGGCTAGTGCAGCACCTCTCTAAAGTTAGCAAGACACTCAGAGATTAAGGTTTGTTATGATAGTTTACAGTGCAACATAATCTATGTCATTGATATCATATGTACACTAAAGTAAATATCAGTTAAACAACAATTGTATGAATGTTAGGGGAGTTCTTTCTCAGAGCTGGCTAGTGCAACACTGCTCTAAAGTTAACAAGACACTCAGAGATTGAGGTTTGCTATGATCCTGTAAACATAACCATTGTCATCGGTGTTATATGTACTCAAAAGTAAATATCTCTTTAACCAAACATTAATATTTGGACATCATGTCAAAAGAAAGAACCAGAAGGCTTTTTAAATGGATAAATAAGGTAATTCTTTGCTACTTTGTTATACATATGTAAGTAAACATAAATACAAAATGGACTTACATACACAGTGTTTCTGTTATCCAATAAATTCCGGTCAAAGTTCCATCACACCTAAAAAAGTTATGCATTTCATGCATGTTAAATAAATTTACCCCCAAGTCCTACATTAAATACTCATAAAATTTTGAAAGAGCTCATACAAATATAAGCTGTGCTTTTCTGGGACGCAGTTTATTTTTCGTGGTACTGTTTTCTTATTTATTGAGGGATTCACTCAAATCTACTTGGACTCACGGGACATCGTTACAGTGAGCTCCTGGACTCAGCAGGCCATATGTGTAGATATAGCACTGATGTTTTACAGGATTTGACGAATATCGAGCTGTTCTTGACGTCGAAGGAAGTGGAGGAGTCACTCATGAGACACGAGACCGGCCCATGTCTCGCCTGGTGCTACGATAACAAGTCCAAACTCAGGAAGATGAGGGTGAGGTGGACACTTATATCAACAAATATAAAGAATTCAAAGTCTTTAAAAGTAGATAACTTGTCTTAGAAGTCAAGGAATTTGTTTACTTGCTAGCTTACAATTATGATCACTGTTTTAAAAATTCATTGGATGAGTTATGGTTAAATAAGACAAAAGGTGTCGGGTAAATTAAATTGCTTGTTTATGAAGTTAATCAGTACATCCTTGCATGCATCACCATACACTGCATAGAGGATTTTCTTTTGTGAACTCTTATAATTAGCAGCAGGCATGGCCATTGTCACTTATCAAATTAATTTGGAACTTTGACTCCATGATGTTGTTTGTTGGTATATTAAAGGGGCACAGAGTATGTTGATGGGGTCAAATATGTCAAACACCATAAATCATGTTATTTCATCGACAATTAGTCGTTGTTTCTGAAACTTAACATCTCAATGCTTATCAGTTCCTATAATGACAATAAACAGGGAAAGAAATGGAATCATAATCGAAAACAAGACAATGGCGCACGTCCAATGACTCAAAGTTGTTTTGGATATTTATTTATAGAAGATTTAATGAGAAATATAGGTTGGTATTGCTAAGTAGACCATTGAATTAATTTAGACTTTTTAACATAAAATATATGTTTTTCAAGAGCTCTATTGACACTTACAGTTACTTACTTCTTAACATTTATATGGCCGTTCATAATTAACAATCAAAAGAAGAAAATGTCATTTTGGCATTAAAGATATAAAGACACAACTTTGGATAGACGATTTGAACAACTCAGGCCCGATGATATTTTGTCTCTATTTAAGCCACATACAAAATTTGTGAAAGCTACTCTGTGTCACTTTAATCACAGAACATGATGTTTCACAAAACAACGAGAATCAATTGCAGTGCTTTATTGAGGTTAAGAATGGGATATAATCCATTGTCTGATTATTTTGCCCATGTGAACACAGTTCTCTTAGTCGTAAGTGCTTATAACTCAATACATAACTCGCGCCATGAGCATGCACAAGTGTGTGGAAGAGGGCGCTATATAAATGCCCAATACAATACAATACCCTAAGGGCTAAGGGGACCATACTCACAAACATTTTAGGCCCTTGACTTAAATATCAAATACCTTACTATACATTAGTAATTCTGAATTTTCTATGTTTCAGAGCACATTAGAATTCAAAGTTCGAAGGCAAGAATTCATTGAATTAGTACGCAATGATAAGAGACTGGAAGCTGTCAGGTAAGAGATGAATCAGCAAGTCCTTGCATCTTATTTGATCAGTTCCTCAATCTGTTTCTATATGATTAGATGTGGGTTATTTTCAATTTTGATTTGATAATTTATCACCAGAATCATCTTCATTATACTATAAATTATGAAGAACTGTTTTCTGGACAGCAACTTCTTTAAATACCTTAAAGAAAAAGTTTGATGAAGAAGTAGATAAATGCTTAAAAGCTGACAATGGAATTGTTACGTGTAATGCCAATATAAAGAAATCATCAGCAATATCATATTTTCCGTATAGCATATATTACTTTTGCCTTAAATATTTGTTTGAAGCAAGAGCTCCCAGATTTTGTCTCATGTAAAAACATAAAGCAATTATTTGTGATGTCCCAATTATAGGTTGTGCAGATAGGTGCAGGGCTGTTCTGACTATTTGATAATATTTAAATGCAATTGTCACACTCCAATGTTTGACATACGACATTGAAAATGAAATCTTTCGCTCCTTGGGTAATAGAAATATTCATAACCGTTATGTAAGCATAATACATTTATGAATAAGCCCCATATTTATAGTAAGTGTATGTGTGTACTGCAGACATGCAAGGAAGTACCTGAGCGGTGTAGAGGACGACCAGATCCCCGCTGTACAGAAGGTGATGGCTCTCCTCGCCTTCCCGAGTGACACACAGATCACCCCATACAGGGTAGCTACATATCTTATTCCCTTTTATTCCCTTAAATTTTGCGTAGAAATAATTTAGAAAGCCTGCAGTTTTGCCAATTTAAGCCTATGACATGTTTGTCTTAAAATTGCTACAAAGTCTATGTCCGTGTGCATGTTGCAGGACCTGCTGGACAGCAGTCAGTGGCAGGAGCTTGTCGGGCAGTTCCGAGAGGAGAACTTCAAATTGCACCAACTCAACTGTACCTCTGTCTTCACCGCCGCGCTACAGGCGGGACTATCCTCTCTCAAGACCCCGTATCCTTTATACCCAGATACTTAGCATGATAATGTGGCAGGGTGAGATAAAAGCATTCCTACTGGTTTCAGCTAGAGGGACATCTCTTCTGCTGAATCAATGAGTGTCTGACTCACACCGAAAGGTCCCTGGTTCAAATCCCGCTGGGATTGATTTCACAATCACTTTTGCTACATTTGGCATATGGGTTGGGGCAACCCCCTTCACCAAACCCTGTGTACGTCCACCTGAGGTGCTTTATGGTTCTAAATGGATTGACTTAAGGACGGGTAACTTTGTGATGGGGGTGTATGTGACAGGGTGCGATAAGAGCATTCCCACTGGTTTCGGCTAGAGGATAGCTCTGAATCACTAGAGTGTCTGACTTTTATCTGGAGGTCCTGTGTTCGAATCCTGCTGGAGGTGATCTCACAATCCCCTCTGTGACAATATCAAGAAGAAAAAAATCCATCGCATTCTTTTGACAATTTGGCAGCAAAATTGCTTCATTTCCATCTTCATTGACATGTTGTGAAGTTGACGTCTAGACTAGTAATGCTTGAGAATGATTTATAACAAATGTCATCTTTTTTTGCAATTTTTTACTCATTATTCTCATCTGAAAATGTAAATACAATTTGTCATGTACATAAAACAAAAGTTACCTCTGAAAGGGTTTCTATGATTTACAAGTCAGGGAAAGAACTTTCTGTCCTTTGTGCACATTAAATAACATGATCATCAAGAATAGGTTAGAGAAAATCACAATTTCAGCTAGTTTTCCTGAACACTATCAGTCACTGTTACAAGTCTCATCACGACAGTCGGAACCCAAACTGCCCTGTGTGTTCGAAACACCTGAACGAGCTGGCGAGACCTCTCCCCTATGCCCACTGTGCCAACTCGCGGCTCATCGACACCATCACAGGGGGTTCCCTCAACGAGCATAACCCCCCTATGGTTCTTCCCAACGGACACGTGTATGGATATAATGTAAGTCTTTTGTAGCAGGGTTAGGTGAATTTTACTGGTTTAAGTGTTTGAATCTAACCATGAATCCTTGGGTTTGAATTCTATTTAAGGAATCTCAAGATCACTTCTGTTTAATTTATGAAGATGCAAGGGCTGTCTTGTCATCAAAGTTTATTGATAATTGATTGGATTTAAATTCATTAAAAAAAATGAATTAATTGAAAAAGGATGAAAGAAGATAAAAGTACAGTCAGACCCCGATAATCCGGACCCCGAGAATCCGGATCTCGCAGTATCCGAACGGTAGCAAACTGTAACCAAACTAATCTCTATGTAAACTCATTAAATGTTGATTCATTAATCCGGTGATTCAGTCTCCGTATCCGAACGCTAATTAGCTGTAACGAATTAGTCAATTACAGCTATTTCTGCTTCATTAATCCGAACGTTTATCAAAGCGTTCGGTAATCCACTAGTCAAGCGAGCACCACACTGATTGAATCGGTAAACATCAATGACAGTGCAAGTTGAGTTGAGCGTGTCAGCAGTTTGTGATTGTAATAAATTGAGATGTCTCACTTTGTGTATCTGGAGTTTGTGATTTGTGTGATAGTTATAAATATCGTGTCAGAATGAGTTTAGTTGCATTTGACACTTGTCACGATGGCAAGTCCCGCCCCTAAGCGTAAACGATTCGAAATTACTGCCTCAAAAAAAGAGAAATTTTATAAGACAGCTGTAATTCGTGGTCGAGTGTCTGTCTGTATGTAAATTTGGTTCGTTTCAGTAGTCCGAACGTTTCACTATCCGAACGTTTTTGATGAAAAACGGAAGTGTTCGGATTATCGAGGTCTGACTGTAATGCTATTTGTTTGTTGTGTTTGAAGATGTTACATTCAAAATTAGTGCGCATACAATATATATAATATATAAGTTTCAAACATGGAATAAGATTGATTGCCATGAAATATTCTTTCTCTAAGAGGAACTTGATGGTTCTTGAAATTTCTTAGTAGTTAAGAAAACGCTTCCTTATCTTTGATTTATTTATTCCTCTGTGACACCATCTTTATCAAACAAGGCTATTTGTTCTCTTTCAGTCGCTCGCACACATGGCTTCCAATAATGACGGCAGAGTTGTCTGCCCTCGAACAAAAGAAATTTACAAAATTGACGAAGTGGACAAAGTGTTTGTGATGTAATGGACGGCGCCGGACAATTTTCCAGACTTGTGTTGTAGATAGGGCACAAAGAGCCAGCGAATGAGGATAACGTGTAGATTATAGGTGCATTTGGTGATAAATGTTGCAAAAAAGACGTGAGAGAATTTAGAATGTTTTTGTATTTGTCAAAACTAGAATGTGTTTGTGTTGACCCTACTTATTTGTCAAAACCAACTTTGGATCTTCTTTGTTTTTAGGCAAACTGTTCACTATATTCAGACATTAACCAGAGAAAACCTGAGAAAGGGGTAACCAAAATTGGTGATTAAGTATATATCAGGAATAAAGGCCCTTATTTTTTTCAGTACTAGTTATTATTTGGGCCATACTGGCACTATGTAACTAAAGCAATGGAACAGATTCAAACATGGTTAGGATAAGTTATATCTCAAGGAAGCACTCAGTGCTTAAAATTGTCTTCTCTTAACAATGCTTTTAAATTAGCTAATTCTTTCAAATGCAAGTTTTTTGTTGGGTATTCGGAACAAGAATATAATTGTGAAAATTTAACCTTTGTTCTCTTCATTTTGAAAGATTACAAAAACTATCAGGGTGATTTTATTGGCATCAGGCTCCAACACCTCCCTGATTTCCTTGTTACTGTTTGCCTCAGGTAGGTTACCACGTGGTTACTCGTGATTACAGGGGCAAGTACAGGTCATAGGTCCTCTCATCCTTGCACTGCCAATATTGTTTGATTTTGATATAGTAGCTAGTTAATTGTAGCATTAAGAGGCAAATGCTGACAAAACAATCAGGGGATTATCGAACCCTTATGCTGATAAAGGATAAATTTATGAACCAAATCTAGATCGGATTTAATCTAACAAACAGGGCAAGAGTTCTAAGTCTGAGTCTAAGTTCTAAGTTTTTATCCTTTCGATGACTGGTTTGATGAATAACATTTCATCACATTGATTCATATCTGAAGGGGGCAGTTTGGTAGAAGTGAGTTCGAATTGTCAGATATGAACCAGATTTGTTCCCTGAATAAAATCCTGATTTACAAGCACATTAGAACGCTGTATGTATGCTCTTAGATAATGCAAGAGATTTGCATGTTGTGATGTGAAGTGATGTGAAGCTCTGCTTTCGAAATCGTGAATCTTCAACAAGTTTGTGAAAACAGAT
Source organism: Phorcus lineatus (assembly GCA_921293015.1). Classification (NCBI taxonomy): domain Eukaryota; kingdom Metazoa; phylum Mollusca; class Gastropoda; order Trochida; family Trochidae; genus Phorcus; species Phorcus lineatus. The sequence goes on along the minus strand of OV121088.1, from coordinate 31,810,621 downwards.
GTGAATGCTTCTGCATGTGTAGTGTTGAATTGTGGGTAATTTTTATCACTCGGAAACAAGCTTTAACATTCATGATTTCATCTTTGATAACCAGGTAGGAGTTGTTTCCACAATAATTGAAGTGTAATATGGTGACCATACGTGCAGTTGACAAGGTTCACGTTTTAAGTATAGGACAGTGACTTGCAGATATCTCCACAGAAAATTGTTTTACATACATTAAGGATGCAAGACAAATCATTGAAGCAGCCCATATTTTTGGTAGTTCTATATTTTAATGCACCTCATTGCTGCAATAGTTGTTGGCTTTTTCCATACTGTAAAACTAGCCATATTTGAAAATGGTGTTGAAATATTTCAGAAGATAAGACTAGGACCAAATGGCCTGGAAAAATTTCGTACTTGTTGTCTTGTCTTCTCCGATCAGATCGCTTCAATTTGAAGTTAGCAAAAAGATGTCACTGACAAACTAAACTGTTGGATTATTTTGGATTTCTTATCAGGGATGAAATACATAGATGATATGAAGAATTCCATTATTTTATGAATGTGTGATTTGTACCCAAAAGGGAAGTATGATTATCATTATTTTGAATAGGAATACACCAATTGCATCCTACGTTTTATTGATGTCGAGATAATCAAATATCAGCATATTATATCTTTGAAAGAATAGTTTTTAAAATCTTTGAATTTGTCATCATATTGTTATTAGAAAACAGTTAAAAAAAATTATTTCATTGTTTTTACATTCAACTTGAAAGCTTGTTTTGATATTATTTTAACATGCTATGCATAGGTTTGTGTACGCCAGTTCAAAATGTAGAAAATAATTATTACGTTTTGTTTCATGTTTGAAGTATTTATACACAAACTAAAATAAACAATACTTTTATTCTAAGCATTTTATTTAGATGTTTGAATGCAGACCCAAACTAATATATTTGTAAAAGAAGTTTTCAGATTTTAGAAGAATATTTACTGTAGTCAAATTTGTAACTTTGTAGTCAGATTTTGAGAAAAAAATACTATTGTAGTAATATTTAGAAAAACACAAATTGAATAGTGAAGGCAGAAATCAATGATTTATATATCAGAGATTAAACTTAAGATATTAACAGTCTAATTCAAATATTCTATGGGTTTCATCATAGTTGCGGAAAGGGCTTAGAAATAGTGTAAGAGAGACATAAATGGATATAGACCTCAATTACTGTATAAAAAGTAATTGCACTTCTATCATCATATCTGTCTTTATAATACTAATTTTAAGTGGTAAAAATCCCCGAGTTTAATGACCATATTTCCTTTGATAAGAGCCAGGTCGCCAAATAAGTGCCGGGGGGGTTTGAGAGGTGCAGGAAAAATAAGTGCCCGGGCCTAGGGGAATTTTTCAGTTCTCCATTAAGCTACAGGCATCAAATAAGCGCAGAAGGGTCAAGGGGTCCTGAAAAATAAGTGCCCGGGCTCTTATTAGAGGATATTTGTACATAATTTAAACTTCAGTTTACCGTTTTACACACTTTCAACAACAAAATCATTAAATCATCATTATTTAAAGTGACACAGAGTATGTTTTATGATTTTTCATAAGGCTTATTTAAGAGCATGCCATGTGTTCTGAGTTAACTTCAAATCACCTCTCTAAACTTATGTCATAATCTCTTAAATGCTCAAATTATATTTTTCTTGTTTTCAATGATTAAAAACGGTCACTTGATTCTTAAAGAATGGAAGGTCTACCAACCCCTGTGTATCTTTGTGTTCATAAATCACGACTTTAACTTTTTTTCATCACTATACTATACTGAACTGATTTTCAGAGCTAACCACTACTTCTCGATAAAATAAAACCATTTATAAAGTTTGACATATTTGACTCCAACAACATACTCTGTGCCCCTTTAACAAGATTTGTTCTCTACCTCTGATATTTCCTTTGTTAAAATTTTTAAATTGATTTTTCTTCCCATATTATATAGACAATCAAGATTGACTGATGGGCTGTGAAGATATTATGTAACAGAAAATTCATGCATTTAAATTACTTTTCAAACAACTAATTCTAGAATTTGATAAAAACTTGTTTCTTTATGTTACATCATTTAAGAGTTTATCATGAACTTTACTACTTCTGATAATTTATGAAAACTTGTTGCCATAGTGATCAAAGTTAAAAGAGTTATAAATGTGATACCAAAATTTCATAACCATACCATTTCTGAAGTAAAATCCAACATCCCACTGTTTTTAACTTGCCCAGCAGGGCCTAAATCATGCCACTCTCCTTCCCTGGCTAATTTAATTCTTGCTGCATTTTGCCAATATGCATGGTTTGAGTGCAACACCCTCACCGGCAATCAGTAACTACCTCAAAAAGATTTCTGATTGGAATATCAAGTTCAGATGCAGTAGAATGAAGAGCTGCCACAGAAAAGTTTATGACATGCAGCAAGGCTGACTAGCTAGTTATTGAGACTGGCACAATGGTCCTTGCAGTAGAAGTTGCATTTGGTCTTGAAATCTTTATAATACAGATGCAACTCAAGAAGTTAAGCCTGGAAATGAAAAAACTTGAATAAGCAATTACTCTTTCAAGTACCATCATTATTCCCGTAAATTGTCACAAACTTTATGCTGGCCAAGTAATGACTTTTTCATGATCCTGTGTATTTTTGAACAAGTTGATACTGTGTTTGCCTTAAGTTGAATGGAACGCAGGTATAAATCTATTGACTGTTACCTTCATGTGTTCTCAATGACATTGCTTTTCTTTTTTCAGGTTTTTTTTTCCTCGACATTAAGTGTTTGGTTGTTTCTTTCATTTGAAACTGTCTCAATTTTTTCCTCTAAAATAATCTAAGAAATAATCTTTAAAAGCCAAAGGGTAGTACAATTGTTTTACCTGTAGTTTTAATATCTATGTTTTCTTTTTTGTTTGCAATTATGTAAATAATGCAGTTACCTAAATTCTTTGCACTATGATAGTTGTTAGATGCATAAAATAGCATTGGCTTATAACTGTCTTAGCATTAAGAGAATTTGGGAACCTGATCCCAGGATACCATTTCAGAATGTTTTAACACTGTGTTTCTAGCAAAATGCTGAATGAAAGCTCTGTGCTTTGCATCATAATATACTCATGTAAAATAAAGCTATACAATATCTTTGTTGTTTTGAGAGTTTCAATCAGCAATTGTTCCAGAACTGAGGAGGCCACAGGCCTATGGTATGTTTCATACACATTTGGGTGAATATAAACTATCATTCTGAATTGAAAATCTATTTAACATTTCTTCTACCTGGTTGGATGAAAGGCAGATCAAAGACGGAGGTTTTTTGGAAACTGTTGCTAGTGTGGATGCTTATAATACCATATTTCCTCTAATAAGCGCCCAGGGGAAACTGCCGGAAGCTTGAGAAGAGCTCTTATTATAACAGAATATATGTCATCAAATTTGGAGATATTTCGTATAATGGTCCATGAACTGATTTTGGGTTTAACGCAGCTATAAAGAGTATTTCAATTAGATCACGGCTGCTGGTATCACGAGATAGTTCACTCAGATCACGGCTGTTGGTATCATGAGATATTTCACTCAGATCACAGCTGTTGGTATCATGAGATATTTCACTCAGATCACGGCTCTTGGTATCATGAGATATTTTACTTAGATCACGGCTGCTGGTATCATGAGATATTTCACTTAGATCACGGCTGTATCACGAGATATTTCACTCAGATCACGGATGCTGGTATCATGAGATATTTCACTTAGATCACGGCTGTATCACGAGATAGCATGAGATATCAAGTAAACGGATGGATGCTGCTACATATAAAAATAGCCCTCCATTCCTCATTATGGCAGGGGAAAATGTCTTTCATATCAGGAAACATGATCCAAAATTATATTTCAAAAGTAATCAGTTATAGCATTTATAACTTTTTAAAACTGCATTTTCATGACATCAGTAGAATCTTGACATCTTAGCCTTGTTACATAACTAACTTTGTGACATCATAGCATTTATATTTATACCTACACGCTGTGAGGTCATTTACTTGTAATGCAATAGCTTTGACATTTTGATTGTAGCTATTTCTGTGCATAACATTTAAAGAACTGATATCTTCTTTTGGGGCTAGTATTGAATGTTAAGAATATAACCATGAACAAATATCAGACAACCCACAATTACCAAAATGGACTTTATTCTAGATGTGCTTATGTATTTTTACAGTGAAGTGAGAAAGCAGTTAAATTAAATGTTATTTTAAGACGAAAAAGTTTCAAAACAAAAATTTACTTGTATACAGTTGCATGCACATGTTTTGATCTGAGAATGCTATTAAGTTGAAAATGTGTTAAAATCAATAAATGTAAAGAAGTATACAAGAATTCAAAAGGTAACTCTTTGTAACTCGAAGATAAAACAATAATCAAACCTTTATGTGGCAATGTGGATGAATTAATTCATAAACGAACTAAGTCAATTTGATAGTAATTACACAAAAATATTTGTGACAATATTTCTTAAAATAGAAACACAAAATGTTCCATTAATATATACAAAAGAAATGTGTTCAAACTTTCCACTTAATGCATAAATATAAATGTTTTCCATTTTTCTAAACAAAAAGAGAAAATCATACAAATAATTTCTATTTTCATTTCCATATCAATTAATCAAAAAGAAATAGTTTCTAATATCATATACAAAAGTAACACAATGATTTTTTAAAATTTATCTCTGATATGGGAGAACATTGTCTTTTTACACTAGGGTTCAGAATTCACCACAACTCTTGATCTTTGGGCATATTCTTTATCAAGCCCTGTAATCGTCCAAGCACTATCTCATTCGTGCTTCTACAGTTTTCAGCTGTGTACGGGGGCTCAATTACAAGAACATCTGCAATGGTCAAAACCTCACCATCAACAGTCACTGGCATGCGATTTTTGTCAAGCCAGGACTTCAAAACGAGTTGTCTTTTCTTTCTTTCTTCCGGCGTGAGTGCAAGGACTTCAGCTGGTCGAAACAGGTTATCAAGTTGGGTTTTGTAGATTTCAGTGTTGTTATCAATTATGACCATTTTTGACACAGAAGCACCTTTGATTATTTGAAATCCAGTATTGCTCTCTCCATTGAACTGTACAAGAACAACTGTCTCTGATACAGGATCAATGGTATACACCCATCCTGTATGTTCCGCTGAATCTTCTGTATAAACTGTCACCTGCTTATAAACATACTGCATCCAATCTTCTGGGTCTTTTTTGAAAATTATATGATTTTTGTGTTCACCTTCCATTGCCGTCAAATGCAAGTCGACAATATGACCCTTTTGAAGATCTGGTAGTATTTTGCAATCACGGCATTAACGCACACTTCAATGAAAGAAAGCGTCCGTTTGTCAATGACTTCTCTATCTAAAAACCACCACTGTCATAAATGACTCATCAACTGGATATCTAAATTCAGGAGGACTCATCTACAAAGCTTTGTACTCATGATGTTTTGATGAAATGCAATTCTAAATAGGTTTAAAGTCTTGTTTATTTTCCCTTATTTGAAATTAAGAAACAATCACAATTGACCTATTGCTTTATAACGTTCTGATAAGATAAACAGTGTCCAGGATTTTATTTTTTTTGCCAGTTCTTTATAGACTTTCTACTACTTCATGCAATTGAATGCTGTATGTGGTTAAGTTATCACATTGACTATTGAGTCTTGAATGAGTCTTTTTTATTTTTCAAAATGTTACTGTCAGACAAGGTAACGGGTGTTCAGATTTTAAAATTGTTGATACTGATAATTCAATGAAAATTGATGATAATAAGAATATCAAAGTGTCCTGATGCCACTGAAACTTGTTTTTCCAACAAGCTATCGAACAAGATCAAAGGTGTTGAGGTCTTTATATTTCTGCAACAGTTCCGTCTTCAGTATGAGTTGTTTCCTCAGAATATCAATCCTCTTTAGCTGGTCTTCCTTGTTGGTTTGTATACCGGAAAGTTTGTCCACACACTCCCGAGCCTTCTGTAGTTGGTTCTTCAGATCAGTCATCTTCTGATTCACATCGTGGGAGTCCTTCTCAATGCTGGAGCAAAAAAAAAAAAAATGATATAGGATAATAACAATTAAAATGTCAAGCACTGAGTTTCTATAATCCTGAGCTTTTAAGTTAATGCTTCAATGGAGAACAAGTTCTGTAGATAGTCCACTTTTCTATGAAATCTGTGCTACATTTTGGTACAGACACCGAAATGTTGCACATATTGCAAGCTGAATATCAATTGAAGTAATTGCCTTCATCACAACAGCTTCAGAACCGTCTAAGAAATAATAATGGTGAGGTGAATGGGGTAGAATTTGTCTTGCTTCTCATCTCTTTTAAAAATAAGTTTGTAAGCAAACTTATTTTTAATCTTAACACTTTTTCTAATCTTGTATTTTTTTCAGGCCCGAACACATGTTGCTGTTAAATGACATTGAAAAATCTCTTTTTTAAAAGTCATTACATTAAGTACAAAAGAGGAGTTTAGTTGAGAGTGAACTTTGGAGTGAGGCTGAAAAGCTTTGGTTTTCTAAAACCACTTTGTGAACTGAATTCTACCGAAATATGTTCACGGCTTAACATAATAATATAGTGTCCTTTTAACGAAATAAATGGATCGTGCATATGCAAAACAAACCCTCTTATCACATCATATATTGCAGGAAGCAAATTCATTTCATTTTCAGCATAACTTGCTGCCATTGTCTTAAGAAGAAAGTGAACGAGCGTCAAACGTTCGCCATGCCACTGTGGATTGTCTCCCTTCTATCACTTCCGCCCTAATAATCCGGGAAAGTGTTTACTAAGCCGGACTGAATGAAGATGTACAATTTACGTCAAATGAAACTAGTGTAATTTGCTTAGAATAATTATTTATCATTGTTGGATGATAAAAATGTTTACTTAATTATGATTGTAACGTATATATATATATATATATATATATATATATATATATATATATATATATATATATATATATATATATATATATATATATATATATATATACTTACAATATATATCTTGAAATTTCTCCAATGATTAGACCTAGTCATAGTTTGATTTGACAACACGAATTTTACAATGTTAAAGAGCCACTCCGTGATTTAAATAACATATTATTTGCCTTTAAAACGAACCCAACTGTCATAAGTGGCGATATTAAATCAAAACATGTTATCTTTTCATGCCCACAAGACATACATATGACACATACTGGTTTTCCATGAACATCTAAAAACAGCTTTATTAATGCACAGAGGTGTAGATATCACGTCCAATATACATGGACACTAGTTATATAACCTGCCAAACACTATCAACTCCTAACTGCCCTCCTGGCTGTTTTAGATAAGTCTCCAAAATTACATTTGACTATTTGACGCGCGCCACTGTCCGGTTTTCGAGCGACGTTCTATCTTCATATTGTCACTGTAAAAAAACAATAAGCTTTAAAATGTGTCTTTTTGGTAACAGTCGATAGTTCGCGATCAAATGACACCATTGATTAAGTCTGGCATATATGACTCCAACAACTCACGGAGTGGCTCTTTAATGAAACCTTATTGGCATAGGTGTAGGATCTGGGGGTAGGAGAGATAATGAAATCATTTTAAGCCCCCCATTTCAATGCCATTTATACTGACCTTAATGGTAAGATATATTTTTATGTCTATTTATTACATTACAACCAACCCAACTCATTTGAAATTAAGTTACTGAAGAAATATATCTGTCTTTATAAATAAATGTACACCAACATTTTTAATAAGGTTTAGTGTACTAGATTATTCTGTCAACTTATTTATAATGTAAAATTCCTAAAGAACAATATCTTGTATTTGGGTTTCTTGTATGATGAAGTTTGGGTAGCAATCCGTGATTCAACTATATTACCCCAATGTGTGTCGTGGGTCACATGTTTTCCAATGAGACTTACAAACCAATTATATTCAGAAATTATGCTCTTATTCTAAACAATATATCACTTTTTGGGGGAAAACATTTGAACATGAACATACTGCAATTTTGTGTCGTAAATTATGTAGCCAAAGCATTGTAAAGGGACCAACGAATTTAGTTTGCTACATCCGGTGTTTGCGTTTGGCCAGCATCTTAGATCGTATTGACGGGACTTAAATTTGTTTTCGCTATAACCGATTGTTCGCTATAGTCAGTTTTGGATGAAGAATTATTTTGTCGAAAAGAGATTTTATTCGTAATGTATCCTTATTCACCCAGCTATATATAATTGGGTACCTAGTTTGCAAGTGATGGCAATGTGACAGACAACCATAAAGAGCTTAAAATGACACAAAGTATGTATTACGATTTTTCACCTCGCTTAAATATGATAGCCAAAATACAAGTTTCCTAATTTGAGTTCAAATCGCCTCTCTATACTCAGACTTCTGTTCTAAAATTCCAAAATTGTGATTTTTTTTTCATGTTTTCAATGATAATCGAAAAACGACCATATTAATGATAAAAAGTTCACATGTACATTAGTTAAATGACCTTCTTAACACTATCAACCTATGTTTTTCTTGGTGACTGAGGTAAACAGGTTTCCATAATTACGTATGAGCTATTTGCGCGCGCTATTGTCCGGTTTTCGATCATAAATCACGACTTAAACCTGTTTTCCGTCACTATACTGAACTGATCATCAGTTACTTCCTGATGAAATAATACTTTTTTTAGATATTGACATATTTGACTCCAACAACATACTCTGTGTCCCTTTAATCGGCTGCTAGGTTGTAGTTCTGAATGTAAAAGTGACGATAGTCCTAACAATAGGGTAATAGATGTGTGCGGCATAATAACGCGAGTACATTCTTGTGGCGTGAAGTCCAGGGAAATTCTCGTTATATTGATAAATGATAATGTCAGATAACTTTCGACAATTTACTTTAGCCCTGTCATAGATAAAATCAATTTGAAATATTTTCTTATTTGTCATTATTAAATATCATGTCAATTAACCTCCAACATAAACAAAGCAAATTAAGATCGACAGTTTTATACAATTTTCTGTATGAAATAATATAAAACTATCGATCTAAATTTCTATCGATTGCCTTTGACAATGATCATTGTTTTCTCTGAAGGAAATATTTCCGATTCCTCGCTAGATATTGAGCTTCATTCTTGCAATTTATTTTTTTGTTTCTTGCTGCGTTGAAAGATCCATAATGCATTGAAATTGGATATTCACAACTTCCTGTTTCTTGGGTCACATTTAGAAATGTCAGTTAATATATTCACCCCAAGCACGCAATCACATGTTCTTAAGTACTGAAGCGATGCATCGTGTTGAAAATGTAATGATCGTGTCTACAGGAGCTATTCTCAATGAGAAAATCGATAAGTAATTTATGCTCATTGAAATATCAAATCACGTGTAAGGGGGACAATATTCGATTCTGAATGGATGGCGTTGATACCGAGGAGGTGATATTTGAGATGACATTCGAAAGTTGTTTTCGATCCACATGCTACTTAGCGTCCATCTTAAGTGACAAATTGAGCATAATATACGATCTTCCTTTTAATACAATTTTTGTTAAACGAGTTGATGATTAAGTATAAAACGAGCGAAAGCGAGTTTGATACCAAAGCATTTACGAGATTATTAACAAAGATTCTATCATGGTTATGCATGCCATGGGACTTATCATAAAATAAGATTCTGTTTTAGATACTCTTGCCGGTAACTTAACACATGTTTAAGCCTGATTAAAGAGCCACTCCGAGAGTCGATTGGAGTCACACATACAAAATTCTATCAATGGTGTTATTTGATCGAGCAGTATCCACTGTTCTTCAAAAATGACATTTTATAGCTTACTAGCTCTCTATGGCGACAATATGAGAATGTCAAGCCGCGATTGTGATCGAAAACCGGACAGAAGCGCGCGTCAATTGGTCAAACGTAATTTAGGAAAGTTATCTAAGGCAGCAATATGGATACTTAAGAGTTAATTGTGTTTGATAGGTACTTTAACCTGTTTTCAAAGGAATTTAAGGTTTTATTTCGGCTTCTTAGAAATTATATAACTGTTTTAGGATTTTCTTTGAAAACGTGTGTTTAGCATATATATATATGTCATTTGGGGTTGAAAATGTCAAAATCTTTAAGTTTTTATCATCATTTGTGGCATTTAGATTCTTATCAAAGCTAAACAATATGTAGTGAAAATCGCGGAGTGGCTCTTTAAGGTGCAAGAAAACGATGCGTCGTGTGCGCAAAATTCCCTGCAGGAAATATGATCATGATTTTATTTTTACTCTACAAAAAACCCCAGAAACTTCACCGGAAGAACTATGAGCAAATGTTGTAATAACCGAATTTGCACAAACATCATTTCACAAACAAATAGCCATTTCTATAACCCTTTTCAAAATGAAGAGACAAAAGGCATGTGCTATGTTTCATATGTGCACATGTGAAACTGTCATAGCATTCGCGATTGAACATACGTGATGACTTGTCCATGCCGAATTGACAAACCAATTCGTTTGTGTTATTTGACTGTGATTGACTGTTAGTATATTTTAATACTTTAATATTCCTGCAAACAAGAACTTCATTAATAAATCAGAATTCCGAAGTAATGGAACAATCTTAGAAAAAGAAATGTATTGTGTTATTGATACGTTATATTTCGAATGCCAACGAATCAATATGTGCATATATGTTGAATTATCTCCTTCTTGAGGCAGTAACACGGGTTTTTAAATAAATAAAATGATCTCACGAAAACAAATGAAGCAGTTCAAAATCGAACCACGTTAAAGTCATAGTCTCAATTTTGCAAGGCAAATTATAATGCATGCCGTACAAATAGTTCACCACTCACAGAAATCTTTCCCCTGACGTTTGTAACAATTTTCAGAACTCTGCAGGCATTCTAGCCCTCAATAATTAAGTTCAAACTACCCTACCCTACCCTAATATTATGTCTTTTGCGAGCGTTAGTCCTTACCACGTCATTTCGCTAAGGCCGTGAGGAAGAACACATAAAATTTCCCAGCTGAATATCCAATGAAAATAGCTAATAGCTTACGCTTTTTCAAATACAGAAATAACAAAAAGGTGGTAAACTCAATGAAGAATGCGTCTGTCATAAGTATCGGCGCTGCGATGACTAGATTTCCGGTGTTTCGCACTCGCGATGGGACTGCACTTGATTCGGTACCTCATCGGTCTGAAACGGCATACGCCAATAAGCTGCTTCATCCAAAACTGTAAAACGGGCATAAAAATGAAAATCTTTGCAAACGCGACAGGAAATGTTTGTGTTAGTGATCAGATTTTGTTCGTGAAGAATAATTAGTTCAGTTTAGTTGCCTTACAAAAATGAGACTATGACTTTAAGCTGTTCCCTATTTTATTGAAAGGTGTTCACACAAGAATGACCGCCATTGAATTTTGCTTGATACTCGATAATTTCTTCTACGATTACGGATGATCGGATCGAGTAGTGAAATGTTCGACCTTCAGAAAATAACATATTTTGCATATACTGATGTTATTTGTGAAAATTTGAAGAAATATTTTTTCCAAAACACTGTCCCTTTAAAAGAACAAGGAAATATGATGAGGAATATCCTTTACTTCCTTGAATATCAATGAAACGTTATATTGTGAATGTAAACGAACCTAGATGTAGTAATATTAAATTTGAGTCACGCCATTAGTAATAATACAATTCCATGTGTGTCAGAGTGTTCCAAAATGAAACATAGCCAACATTACTCCAACGCGTTTCATTGATATCTTTTGGGAGCATTTGTGACAATTTTTCAAATATTATCAATATTCTAATACATATGTTCACTAAATAAATGACTTTTTTCTTAAAAGGTTACAACTTTATAACTTTCTATATCATGTTTTATACATTTATTATATCATTTTGTCCCTATTATTTGCCCTAAAACGCTATAGTGTATCCTAAGCCTGTTTAGGCTGGATGTATGTATGATTTTGCCAATATACCAATGTCTTTTTTTTATGTGTGTACATACATGTGGCACTCTTATAAACTATATCAGTCTGTCTGTCATGTATTTCGGATCTATAAGAGCTTGTATATCAATTGTATTTCTTTCATTCATGTGAAACGATCGGTATCACTCTAACCTTATAAGGAAGAAGAAAAACGCGATCAAGAAGAATATGCTTTATATCCTATTGCATAAATAATTGAGTAATCATTGATAACTTATATCACAAAAAGGTTCAACGGCATGCAAATAATACTGGTTTGGTGGTAGCAGATAAGTCACGCTATACTGTCAATAATGTAGACGTTAAACGCTTTAACCTCAAAACAATGAGATTATTAATGGATAATTGGGTATCAAATTCAAAACAATTTCATTCATGCATCATTTATTGCTTATTCATGGTAAGAGCAAGCTTGCCCCCATGTACATAGGAAACCGTTATCATGAATAGAATGTAGGTAAAACGTAGGTAAAACACACACACACCCCACTGCATAGAGGGTGTCGGTTTTTGTACCTTCGTTTTAAAAACTATAAACTTAAAACGCTATCATATTTCAATTCAACTCCCGCGATTATTACATTACTACACTTGAATAGTTGACAAGTCGACATTTACACAAAATACCATTACCTTGAATAATAATTAAAATATAAAAACCAATATTGTGAGTATTAATTCACATGATCTGATCCTAGAACTTCTAATCTTTCTTAACCAAAATAGAGATCTACCTATAATTTGATAACACGTGCTATCGCAGAGCTAAGAAAACAGCGAAAATCTTTACATTCCACATTTCCACTTGCTTAGATGTATTTGAAAAGACACGTTTAGGTCGATGGTGAATTAAACCGAAAATTATTTATCCGGTAATGCGAATTTGTAGATTTTGAATGATAACTGATACGAAAATCATAAACCGCGGTCAATTTGATAGCTTAATGGCCTTGATTCGAGTCATTTCACGCCTGAGCTAAGTGATTGAAATAGTGACCGAAATTCGAAATAATAACAGGTATTCGAAAACAATCAAGACCAGGTTAACGCTGATTTACATGAATCAATGTCATAATATGAAAAACATATCAGCATGGCCCAGATACTAGAAGCTTACATAGTTCTAAATGGTATTAACGAAATTGATGTATGGGATTAAACTATGTAAGACCCTAAAAGAGTTATCTGCCTTGAATATTTTGTGAAAAAGATTCTTTCGCGATGACATCTTCGGTTTTCGCAAATGGATAAGGATGAAAACAAAATAATAAGAAAGTATTCAAAACACAGAACTTCAAAGCAAGAGGACATTAATGGATGTTTCGATTTGAAATACTTTTCCATACTAGCGTGTTAGGAAATACTGACCAAAGTTATACATGCGTTTATTGTAAGTGACAATGTGCCAAAATACTTAGTTGCTACAGATGAAAGAAACTCATGGTAACGTTACATATAGATAACAATAAATATATATATTTCAACCAACCAACAAAGTCTATTTAAAATGTGTCCCGTTTAACAAAGCAACCTTAAGTTGAGATCAAACGTGAGATTGGTCGTAATGCTAAGATAACTTTGTGAAACGGTGCCAACGATTGCTTCGTAGATCACCGAGTCTTCGCGCTAGCACTTCCGGTAAGGAAAGCAGCCCCGTAGCGGTTAAACGTATTGTCTATGACTGGGTCGCTCTTTCTGTCATATGGAGGATATACTCGTGTTAAGGGGTGATTGGAATATTTCCATGGGTTATGTGGCAGGAATGGTTCTTGAGAAACTGCCATAACGTGCAATGGCGTTCTGTAAGGTTGAGGGGGTCTTTCATGCCAGTTCGATGTCGACGTGTCCAAGGGAACCAATCCCGACTTAGGACTTTCGTAGTTTTTCGGGAATCTCCGGTGAACTGGAGGCTCTTTAGTTTGGTCCCCGAGGTAAGACGCTGAATAGAGACTGTTCCTGTCCACTTGGACTGGACGTATTGTATGGTGCTTAAGAAAGTCGTTGTCCGTGTGGTGTATCCTCCTGTCCGAGCTTAGCAACCGTCGTCCGAGCAAACGGTTCTTCCGGCCCTGTGGATTACAAAGAGAACACAATTTTCAGTATCTCGAAAGACCATTAGAAAGTATTGTAAACCAAACACAAAAGAATTTCTTGAAATCTCGCTTGATTCTTTGATTTTACAACTTATTTGGAAAGAATAAGCATTTAAAAGATTCAACAGGAAGTTGGTTTCAGTAACCACCATTTGTGGACATTCCCGCAACGATTCCGTTATCAGAATTACATAGATATTAATTCTGAATAACCAAGTTCGTTTGAAAAATAACGAATTTTCTAATTTTATGCTTATTTGTCGTGCCGATCATGCATGATGGCAACCTATGCTCCGAAACCTCGTTCAAACCACCTAACTGAACAATGTCAATCTAAAAAGCAACAAAAAATGTTCTGGTAAGAGTTTCTCCAAGATAAAAAGTTGATATAGTGGATAGCAATTTCTTTTTTTGTAACACTAAACATGTGTGCTCAGAAACGTTCTATTATAAAATAGTAAAAAAGTAAAAGAAGTAAGATTTTAGACTGAAACCTTGATTTCGTTTAAAACAAAGAAGTTTTTGGTCTTCTAAGGGCATATATTGATAACAACTTCATTATGTGACGCCTCAACTGATGAAGGAGTAAAAGCATATGGTCTGAATCCCCACGATTTTAGAATAAAGAAGTCGTTATCCAGAAATAAGGTTTCATCCCAATGTTGCTTTTCTTATAGATCCTGTTGTTTTGAGGAAACGACTATATCATGTCCAAGATTATAATCATGTTTGTCAAATTGTCAGTACAAAATGTCTACGACATGCAGGACCAATGAGTCAAAATGTGCCTTTTAAGAATCAAACAATGTAAGTACTGTTATGTTTCTTATACTAATCCTGTTTTCACATAAATGCACACGACTCAATGTATCTGTTAAATTCAGGTCCTTCGTGAACTTTCAAACACTTTTCGTAATTTTAATCATCTTTTAAAACTCTGGACAGAACAAAGGGCGAATTGGGAAAATACTGTAATTCCCCTAAAAGCTGCTAAGCGTTCTATTGGTCCAGCGTACCCGTTGTCAAAGCATCTTTTATCGATAATGAGATCGACGTTCATGAAATTCGAAAGTTTTTAATTGACAACCATTTTTCCTTTCACCACACGTCCACAGCTTTTGTTATAATCCAGTTTAGAGACTTTTTTGATGCAAATAGACTGAAATAGTCAACTTGTGGCCAAAATCGTCAATTTAGAGGCTTGAAGCGAGAGTCGCTTGAATTGGAAGAAATACGATTTTCAAACAAAAAAAGGTTTCACTTACATCACCGAAGTACACCCCGTGGTCCTGAAAGCGGTTTCTGTTGTCATGGTCACTGAACCGGTTACTCTTCTTGTAATTGACCTGTCATGGGAAAACAGAGTTGCTGTTGTATACAATTGGATAACGTCGGGTTTGAAAGGATAAAGTCCGAGAGGACGTTCCGAATGATTAACGAGAGTGTCAGAGTTGAATGAAAGGATGATTACATTGCAGGGTAGACAGACGGGTGGATGTGGACGGGGTCATACGGGTCAGAGGTCACGGGTTCAGAGGGTCTTACAACAAAATGCGTTTGGCAATTTTTTCGATTTTATTTAATGAAATCGAGTAGACATGACGTTTTTGGACATACATGTATCTTGGACATCATATGACATTTTATTTTATAAATTCGCAAAGGGCAAATATAGGAAGCCGGGAAAGAGGAAGTAGTTACAGAAAATTCTATTTTGTTCAAAGAAATTATTTGATCGCATCTGAACGTAACGCCGAATACTATTAGAAAAAAATAAATCCATGGATTTGTTTTAATATATTATACTAGATAAAATTACTTTGAGAATGTTAAGGATAAGCGCCAAAAACAGTCTCAGTTTCCTTGGTAACCGCGATAGATCTACTTTATCTGCGTCGTCCTCAATTTTAAGAAGCCATAACGATTTGCAATGCCTTCATTTTCATATCCCTGACAATAACTAATTAGTTTTAACAATTATTTATTTGTGATAATAACAAAAGATTTACAGGATCAAGACATAAAACATAATAAAGTAGTTGTTATTTACTGGTAGTTCGATAGTTCTACTACTATCTTTGATCTGTTAAACCACCCATAGGCATATACATATGCGCAACCAATTGTAATCATTGTACACAATAAAGCATATAGATTTATGGTCACCCATTCAAAAAGGGAACGGGGAGGTTGCTTGAACCCTCTGAATACAACCCCCTCCCCCCGTACATATTTGAAAAGGGCCATGCTTAGTCAGCAGTTCCGCTACCTTTGTTTCAATTCAATCTCTAAGGGACAACAGATGTTCAGATGAAGTACGAGATGAAGTACGAGATGAAGTATCCGTATGTTGATCCGTTAAGCATTAAAGAGTTGGCTTGAAATTTGATTAATGAACATTTGTAACAAAAAGACACAAATTTACGAATTCTTGATTTTTCAAACGTTTTTTAGGTAAATAAAGTGATCTCACGAAACCAAAAGTGAATGTAACCAATTGAAAGACAATGTTTTTAATGGTAAGAAACGGTAATAAAACGAAAGTGGAATCATCAGTTAAGCCATGCGAATCCTTTTCCCTACCTCAAATGATTAAAATGTGTTCACACAAAAATGGCCGCAAATGGTTTATTGCTTGATACTTAATACTTGATACTTTCTTCTACGACTAGGGATGACCGGATTGGTAAATTAGACGTGTGACCCTCTGAAGACACATTTGGCATAAACTTTTAAGTAATGCAATTTCCAAGAAAACGTGCTATTGCCTCTTTAAAGTAACCCTACAGCTAGGTCAACACTTAACAAAGGGGCGTGCAGACTGTTTTATTTTTAACGTTTATTCACACTTTGACGCTGATCGTTTAAAAGTTAAGACGTTGAATGCTGACTAGACACGCAATCGCTGCACGACATCCTGTAATTATCAATTCTAGGGCAGGAATTATTTAACTTCTTGAGTATAAATCGCCTTATGTTTGTGGGCAGTTTTTTACAACATCATTTATCGCCTTCGTGTTTCAAGTATTGTTGATAATTATATGTGTTCACTATTCGAATAACAGATTTAACAGATCGTAAAAATGTTTTGTCTGAATATGTTTTATATCATTAGTATACTTCATAAGTACACTATAAATGTACGAAAACGGAGAAAAGCGCACGGATGATTGAAGAAAACGGAAATGACAACCTTGGTAAACTTCCTTTGTAAAAGAGGGAGATATAAAATCTTTTATAACTCGCCCATGTAAGATACTGCAGTGTAATATTTATACAGCGACATGAAACTAGTGTAATACCGCTGCAGGTATATGGCGTCACAATGCAATGGCGGCCAAGTCGCGGAAATGTTTCGTTCAGTACACTTTCAGCAATCATGCTTGATTACTGAGGCCTAGTAATAAACAGAATACTAAACTTCCTTCAATTTAATACCATTTTTTTAATATTAAACTCGCTAATGATTTGTTATCAAACTCTCTTTCGCTCGTTTTATACTTAATCATTAACTCGTTTAATAAAAATAGTAGTAAATGGAAGGTCGTTTAGTATACTCTATTTAAAAGCACTATCTTAAATCTACTCTCAACACATCGTCACATATATTTACAAATATTATTTGGACAATACATGTTGCAGTATATCTGTTTAAAATGTAAACAATAACCTTTAAGAACTGTAAAATTTTATTTTCAGATATATTGATCTTTATAGACGTGTAAAGATGGATGGGAATGGCTCGCTTTGGTTGTTAGATATATTGTAAAGCTAAACTCTTCATTAATAACATAAACAAATACGTCGGGTAGTTTTGCTATTGAAACGAAAGTTTATCTCCAAATCCAAACCCTCAAGTATATCTAGGTCTAGCTGATATAGATTAAAGAAAGACTAGACATGTTCCCGAAAATGAGATCTACAGAGCTTACGCATGCGCCAAACAGATCTATCAGGACTAACCTGCTTAATGTATGGTCAATGCGCTTTTGTCGTATTTACAAAGGAATACAGTTTCTCTTTATGGGTTGTTTGAATGTGGCTTAAACATTTACCATGATCAAGGATTTAAACCATTCAGGTTTGTGCGTCATTTATGAAAACCTTAAAGTTTCTGATATAGGAATAAAAATATTTATCCCAGAATACTTTATTGCACACCTTGATGTAAGACGGGGTTGTGTACTTTGTCCTTTTTTATTCTCATCCTTTACCCAAGGCAATGCACAAAGAGCAAAATATGAAGAAATGTTATGAAATTAATATCACTATTTAACCTGCGTTTTATGCAGATGACATCAAGTAATGCTGATGCTGAATATGCAAAAACCTTGACTCTAGAGATGTTTCTGAAACGGTGAATATTTCACCCTTTGTTTTCAGTCAATGGTTGGAATATATTCAAAGTCTGCACACATTCCTATTTCTGCCGTTTGCAACTTTCAGTATTTCCAATTTGTACACAACCGATGAAGTGGTTGTCTCAATTGTTGCAATTCATGATCGGAAACCGGACAATGGCGCGCGCCAATGACTCAAACGTTATTCTGGAAACTTATGCACAGCAGATAAATAAAAAAATATTTGTTGGTAGTGTTAAGCAGATGAATTTACAAATATGCATGTAAATAATTTTGACACATTAACATCTATATGGCGTGTTTTCTATTATCGTTAAAAACGAGAAAATCTTCTAATATTGGTATTAAGTGATATAGAAGCAAGCTAAGGCACAATATTTGGTGACATTAATAATTTTGAATTGAGTTCAAGACAGATGGCTCTTATTTCACCAATATAAAAATGTATGTAACATACTGAGTCACTTTGAAAAACTTCTTTATTTGATTATTCTACAAATAAATGTTCGTCCATATCAAACTGGTACGTCATACTCGCAACAAAATGTCCTGCCCTACCGTTGGCGCCTGATATGAAACATTAGAAGATATACTCACATCGGTTTTGTGCATGAAGGGTTGAGGGGGTGGCTCTGGCTTGGCAGTGCTGTCTGTAAGGAAAGGGGCCACCAGCATCGAACCCGTACTCGTAGCGGCAGCCCGCTGCATATCTATCTCGCCCTGGCCAAAAGCTCGGTGTCGGAACTGGACGAGAGAAAGAGAGACATGCACCATCCTGCTTCATCAGGGTTGATTTATCTATAGGCTCCTACAATACCATGATTGTCCTCACTGGATAAACCTCATCTGTCCCTGATAATCTAATGAAATTCCATGATTGAGTGATATTGGCAGCACCCGGATGAGAGGACGGATAACCGTCTTCCCTGGTTATATGATACACCAACATCCAAATAGACAGTCGCCTTTGTAGGCAGTGTCACCAAAACAAAGTTGAAACTGAGGGCCACTATGTAATATCATGTCCTAAAGAAGAAAAGCAGCATTAAGACCTTATCTCTTCTACCGGTTTGACTAGTCTAGATGTATCACAGAAAGAACTCTGAAAAACCATATTAAGCCCAAAGGGTCACCATGCCTGAATTGCTGCATGACATATATCAGCGCAGATAAGGGCTGGCTAAGTCACGATGTGTTTGCCTATCTATGTTGTGTGCTTTTCCTTTTCTTTCATTCATGAAATATGTTTATGCTAATGTATGTATCCGTATTTGTTATGAATGTTTTCCGGTTTTGTACACTGCACATAAAGTGTATATTCGGTGCAAATAAATTAATAATCTTATCTTATCTTAGTTATGGTGAGGTGAGGTTATTTGGGGTTCACGCCGCTTTCAAGAGTATTTTTCACTGATATCGCGGCTTCTAGTATTATTACGACACTTTTGTTGCTATGTATTGCGTTGAAACCTGCGAGCATCGACTGGAAGTAGCGAACCATGGGTGGTACTGCACTGAAGCATTGTGCCCAAAACTTCCTGCCTGTAGAACAGTTCTCCACTGCAGACAAAGTTGCCGAGCCCCATCATGAGTGTTTTCTGTGCATATAAACTATCTTATCTTATCTTACTTATGAGAACCAAGCAGGAAGTCTCGGGTACGCTGTAAATCAAGGGAACGCAATCAGGGGGTTGCAGGAGACTCGCGGATGAAATGACCATTCGTCTTCGAACACTTCCTAATGAGTTTAATTTGATGAAAGTCACAAGTGATGGATATATACAAAATTACATTAGCATATGAAGAAAATGAATACATATCAATGGAAAATAATGTCAATAGGCATAATTAATCAAAATAAACATGCACCAATATCACAAAACATATTAGGTCGAGAGGCTTTACCTGCAACCCCATTGTTGGTATGCGGTTCGCTTGCGAGAATAAAGCATTCGACCACAGGAAATTCAGTCTAAAATCATACATACGATTAACCTTGTTCCGACATTTCCCAATCAAATAAAGATTAACCATGACTTATTGTATTGAATGCATAGCCTCACCTGTATACACACGGAGGCGATTAACAGCCTTCAGCATTTCCCAATCAATGAAACTGTGGTGAAAATAATTACAGTGATTTAACATCCGAAACTGGCTCTCACAGTGGACATCGCTCCAATGAAGTTTTCATGGTACAATAACTTCACCAGTAAATGACTCAGATCTCTGCTGACGTTACAAACTTGATGACATAACAGTGTTATGATATCATAATTATA
Source organism: Phorcus lineatus (assembly GCA_921293015.1). Classification (NCBI taxonomy): domain Eukaryota; kingdom Metazoa; phylum Mollusca; class Gastropoda; order Trochida; family Trochidae; genus Phorcus; species Phorcus lineatus. The sequence goes on along the minus strand of OV121088.1, from coordinate 31,789,796 downwards.
ATGACGTCATAATTCGATGACCTCACTGAGACCAATTATCGAAAGCCTTATGGCAATTTTGAGTTCAGAGATGATCGTTCCATAATTGATAACTATATCATATCATATCATATATCAATAATCATTGATTAAAGTAAAAATAGCCTAAGCAAGCCTGTAACTTCAACGAACTTGTGTACTCGTGTTGATATATTTTGTATTAATGGACAAATCGTAAGATTCTCTATATCCATGTTCATGTGCGTACTCACGAACTTCCAACATTTCCCAGACGATCACGAACGTTAAAACCAGAAGTTATTAAAATAAAGAGATATCTACATATACAAAACTGATGTTCAAACATTTCCCAATAAAGTTACAACCAACAATAATCGAAATACGTACAGAGACGAACACTTGTATGAAATAATTCCGAATAAAAACAATCTTATATACATACGTAACTAAATTGAATAAAGACCTATATTTCATGTACATACATACCATCACCTGTCTTCCAACATTTCCCAATCAATGCCCAAGTTCCTATATAGAAAATCCCCACACCCCGTTGTGCCGTGTTACTAAGCAAGGTGATCTCTTGCCTTTTTGGTCGATAAATATTTCACGAGTTACCGAGTCGCTTCGACTTCTAATCCTCTAACTATATGCGTAGTCCAGTCGTGATAAATAACCCGACTTAATAATCTTCTGTTCGTGTCGTAACTATATTAATGCATGCAATTCTGGTTATATCAACATGCGTCACGTTACTTATATCAAAATACCATATATGATATCGTTTATTAAAGTCAGTATTGTTGGATATCTCAGCTTGAAACTTGAAATGGAATAAACTTCATCATCAATGTTTTTATTAAAATGGTATTGAAACATTCTTGCCGTTTTGTCAGTAGTGACATTTGTATTTTTGAGTAATGATTATTGAAAACGATTTTCATCAAAAAGGTTGAGATTAAAATTGCTCTCAATGGTATCAATTATTAATCATGACATTTCACTTACAAGGAAGATAGTGCTATCGTGTTGTAGTGTCGATTTTCTTATGCAATGATGCGTTATTGACTTATGTATTTTAAAAAAAATACACATAAACCATTAGCAGTGAATATCAATTCCTTTTTTAACTGCACAGCATTTGTAATTTTTAACTGTTTAGCATTTGTATTTTTTTCCAGGTCAATAAAGGTATTCATATTTCATTTCTTATTATATATGTATACACATAGTATAACATCGATGTACAAAAAAGAAATTTTATTTTATTGAACATATACACCATAATATTTTTACCTTAAACTAAGGTTTGAAAACAAGTCTAGATTTTAAGTCTGAAATTTTTTCCGAGGCTTCTTTTTTAAATGGGATGAGATAACCTGTTTTGAAAACCAGAGACTGATTGTTAGAGATTATTACCCGAGAAAGTGTGTCATATGACTTTAAAAAAATGAGTGTGAATTTCTGTATTACCCGAGCGAGAGCGAGGGTTGAACATGAATTCGCACTCGTTTCGTAAAAGTCATATGACACACTTCAGAGGATAATAATTTTTTTATTAACGATTCTACTCCATTTCAAACACATGGAAATATTCAGAAAACGGCCTCCTTCCCTTCAACGGCCTACTACAGTGACGTCACGAACTATCATTTTATGACGTCACAGACTACGAAATACGGTAACTCGCGCTTAGACAGTGGTTGCTAGGCAAAATTGATGCACATGTGCTCATATTAAAAATATGTCTCCGCTTATGAATATCCACATGGGTAAGAAATAGAGGATACTAAACGACCTTCCATTTAAGACTATTTTTATCAAACGAGTAAATGATTCAGTATAAAAAGAGCGAAAGCAAGTTTGATACCAAATCATTAACGAGTTTGATAAAAAAATATATGATACATTTATGAGCACTGATGGTGTTTCTCCATAATCAATATATGGATATGAAAAAAACAACTTTACGATTGAGACCCGGTTAAATTACGTCTCAGAAAGAAGAAAGTTTCAAAGACCAAGAGTAATATTCCTACCCCTAATGCCATAACTCTGTTAGATGCCTTGATGATTTATTCATCAACAGTCAAAAAGCACAGGTGTTGAGTCACTGAAACCAATACTGCTGCCCAAAAGAGCTTTAATGTTGAGTTTATGTTCGGAATATTTTTGTCTAGATTGCACGCGCCATGAGTTCCCACAATTACAAGGTAATAATATTGATGCCCACCATTCCGGCATCGCCTGTCAACAAAAATCCTTTGTTTGTTAACAATACCCAATTGTAATTTATCACCCTTGTTTAGAAACCGTAAAAAATATTAGTTCATTACACGGGGGATAAAGCGTCCACTTATCGACTCCAAACGGTCATTGATACGGTGTGTTTCGAGCGACACCTGGGACAATTGGAACGTACTGCTGTGTTTTTGGCAACTCCTAAGTGTTCCGGATTGAACTGAGTTGGTTTAGACTTATCTCCCTTTGGTTGAATTAAAGCCATTGTCTAATGCAAGGATTATTCGGGTTGTTGTAAATCCTCTACTTCAAATTGTGTGGATCGCACGTAATCTTCAAATCTGCCAAGATTAAAGATGTGATAAATCAATCACACTCAAGCAAAGCAATAAAATATAAATGTCCTCTTAAAGGCCCTGGTTTGTATATCACATTCCGAGTAGTGAATAAGTTGGTCTGTGTCACGTCTGATTTGTTTCACTCCATAATTCATTCCAACCTTTATCAAACACGTAACCATTCCGTTACAGTTGATGCTAGCTATAAAAAAAACTAAGTGCATGTTACTCTCATCTAACATCTCGCTGTTTTTGCTGCTACTACTGTTTGTTACTACACGACTGCCATTGGTATTGTTGCAGCTTCTGTTTCTGCTACTACTTCTACCGCAACCATCGCAATTATTACTATACTCCTACTCCCACTCCTACTACTCCTGCTACTACTCCCGCTACTACTACTCCTACTCCTGCTACTACTACTCCTACTCCCACTCCTACTACTCCTCCTACTACTACTCCGGCTACTACTACTCCTACTCCTACTATTGCTACCACTACTCCTACTCCCACTCCTACTACTACTACTACTACTCCGGCTAGTACTACTCGTGCTACTCCTACTAATACTGCTACTGCTACTACTACCACTTCTACTACTACTACCACTTCTACTACTACTACTACTACTAGTACTACTACTACTACTACTGTTGCTGCTACTGCTACTACTACTCCTACTCCCAATCCTACTACTGCTACTACTACTCCTACTCCTGCTACTACTACTCCTACTCTCACTACTCCTACTCCTACTCCTACTCCTGCTACTAATACTCCTACTCCCACTCCTACTACTACTACTCCTACTAATACTACTACTCCTGCTACTACTACTACTACTACTCCCACTCCTACTGCTACTACTCCGGTTACTACTACTCGTGCTACTGCTACTAATACTGCTACTGCTACTACTACCACTTCTACCACTACTGCTACTACTACTACTAGTACTACTACTACTGCTGTTGCTGCTACTGCTGCTTATACTTCTTCTACCGCTACCACTACTGCTACTACTAGTACTACTACTACTACTACTGTTGCTGCTACTGCTGCTAATACTTCTTCTACCGCCACTACTACTGCCACCACATATGAATATATATATATATATATATATATATATATATATATATATATATATATATATATATATATATAAAGAGCATTTGACATATGAAAAGAGCATTTCTTCCTGAGTTGTAGAGTTTTAGAGATCTTTAAACAAGACATACTTTACCTAAACTAAGTCCTTGTGCACTGACGAAGGAATAATGAATAAAATGAGATGTAACCATAGTACACAGAAAGTTGAGGAGTGTTATCGAGATAAACTCGGCTACTGTGTCGAATTCGTGCAAGGTTTATAACGAAACATCAAAGCTATCAGAATCTGACGTATTGATTTTGGTCGAGAGAGTCAACACATGAAGAGACGCGATAGATATATCACTGAGCTTATGTAAATAAATGTCACATATATAGTCTATAACATTACAAACTGTAAGATTATTTTAAGGTATCACAAATTAACAAAGATTTTCAACGAATTTTGAGAACAATCTCTTTATAGAAATTGTTTCGTATACTATCAGCATATACTAGTGCAGGTTTTGTGCGTGTGTGTGCAGTCATTAAATTATTTATAGTGTTCTCTCTGCAGTATTGTTTTAGAACGTTGTTTTTTAATTGCTTTGGTGATATGAAAATATAAGTTTATATCTATAAACAAAACAAACATTGTGAGCGCGTCCTTTATTGCGATTTCTCTGACGTCATAATAGAAATATAGAAAGTATAAAATTTGAAGATGTTTAAAAAGATTACGCAATTTGCACAAAATTGTTTTAATCTCCAGAACAGGTGCAATATTCAGCGAACGACCACCTATTTAGCGCAATCTGATTAAAATCAGATGACGTATCGCGCGCTTAACATTTGTCCATCATCAATATGCGATACTAACGAATATAGCTTGTTAAACTGAAACAAAATGGAAATTAAACGAAACGAAATTAAACAGGCGGAATTCCATCTGATTTTAATCAGATTGTATTTAGCGTTGACCCTTTCAACACGAGGTTTAACTTTCTGTTTGTGACAGATTACAAGGAATCTCGTTTTAAGTCCGTGACCGCTTACCAAAGGTAGTAATTGCATCAATGCACATATGATTTTCATGACACCGTTTAAAATGTTAACTTAAAAAATGTAAAATTGGTATGAAAAGAAAATGGATGGAACAACTTTATTACTTGCACATTTTTGGAAAACGCTCGAAGTTCATCAGTAGCGGTCCAGCGATGTCTCAAACACGAGTTTGATAACCGTATAGCAAGGAAAGAAGTTTATTGTTTCATTGGTAATTCACTCGTCACTGATCGAACTAAATCTACCTAAGTAAGCAAGTTCATAAATGTAGCCATTCAACTGACATTATCAGCATATCGGATAAGTGTGATGTATGTGAATTTATAATACAAGCAAGACCATGCGTGCGACCATATTCATGTTCTGACCACGTGAAAAGTAGGTCACCTTTTGCAAATGTTTGGTTATATAATTTGAATTACGCGAGTGTGGAAAAAATGTGAACTAATCAGTGAGATCGTCCCCATTAACCAATCACACCTTTTTCGGGAAAATTGGTATGACGAACTCTTTCGTATAATAGTTTGAAAACATGGTTCGTCGACCGATGCCCATTCACTTAATGTTTTGAATGTGGAAACATTAATGTATGCCTTGAGTGCAATTCAAAGCTATATTCTTGCCATATACAAGTCATTTCACACAAGTCATTACATACATGCGTAAAGAATTGGCGCTTTCTGCTCGAAATACACGACTCCTTTTTGCACATATTTGTCATATCCGGCCTATATATTTCTCGCTGAATTCTACATTTCTCGTCAGGAAATGTCCCATAATGGTCACATTTCTGTGTATGCAGTGGGCATTGTGGAATATGTTATCACTTGTGCAATTGCAAGTGTTGCACTCGTTGGCCGCAGTAACCGCCGAATGATTGACATATTGACGCCCAAATGTTAAAGCTGAACAATTGAAATGGACACGTTTTTGCGAGGTGCGTTTGCGCATTACATTTATTTTCTTGACCGTGTGAATAGGAGTGCAGCGTTTTGTTTAGTTAGCAGTCCTGAGGTGAAATCTGCACATGAATCAAAACGATGGATTTGAAAAAATTCAACTGTGAAATATCAACTTTCAAATCTTATAATTTAAATGGTATTCGAATGAATTACAAGTTTCCCAACAAATGTGTCACCAATGGTGTAGAAAATGAAGAAGCAGATTTTGCAACATGGATTATCACCCAGTGGAATCCAGGAATTTGAGAGAGAGCGGGAAGGTGTGTGTGTGTGTGTGTGTGTGTGTGTGTGTTGGGGGAGGTTGGTTAAAAATATCTAAAGGGGGGGAGTAGAAATACCTTAGGCTTTCCAGACTTTCTATAAGGCGATAGACTTGATAAGGATTATATTTAATGGAATTGTCTAAATGACATGATTTATTATATGCTTTTAAGCAATATTTATTGGTATCTCATAAATCGATTTACTTCTCGGATTCGGACTAACTATCTATTGAGGATTAAATATCATTTACCAACACTTAACAACAAATGAATAGACTTTTATGAGCGCTTCAAATTAGGTTAACTGATTGAAGTGACAACTATCAGCCATTTCACTAATAGTACATGTATGATGCCTATTTGTCTGAAATTATTAAAATTCTTATGTGTATCTTTTGACAAATTACATTACAAGAATTACCCTTTCTTTTATTGATGATGATTTTGTTTCTTTTTCGCTCTTTTCTTAAAAGGGGCACAGAGTATGTTGTTGGGGTCAAATATGTCAAACTTCATAAATGGTGTTATTTCATCGATAAAAAGTGGTTGTTTCTGAATACTAACATCTCAATACTTATAATTAATTACAATGACCCAAATAAACTTGAAAAAATTTGATATTTATGATCGAAAACGGACAATGGCGCGCGCCAATGACTCAAACGTTATTTTGGAAACCAATTTATAGCAGACACAACGAGAAATATAGATTAGTATTGCTAAGTAGGTCATTTAACTAATAAACAGGTAAATTTCGACTTCTTAACGTTTATGTGGCCGTTTTTAATTTACAATCGAAAACAAGAAAATGTCATAATTTTGGCATTTAAGATATAAAGATGAAACTCAGCTCATATGATATTTTGATTCTATTTAAGCCACATACAAAATTCATGAAACATACTCAGTGTCACTTTAATAAAACAGTAACCTAACTGTTCGTAACATAGATTGACTGGTATGACAAGAATTCTTATTTCAATTTCTCAAATAATTCGAATTGTTTAAAAAACATATACAGGGAAACCTTAATATAAGAAATAAAAATACCCAACAGGTATTGAGTGTTTTTCGAAGGTAATGAATAACTGATAACTAGATATGGAAGACTGTCTGTTCATAAAATGAAAATATACTTGCATTATTCAAAGTTTTTAAAACTATGATTTTTAATTGTAATCTTTAGATAAGAAGAACCCATGTTTGTAATATTAATACATTATATCAGTAAGTGAAGGATTGTAGGTATCGGTTGTGCTTCTTAAATAAAATGATTTATGTCAAATGAAATTTTTTATTGTTTCGTGTTCTCCCTATAGCCCCTACGTTTATCGGTATCCTTGTCACGATGGCATGACTACAAACATTGTGACCATACAGTTAACATATATCACACAAACAATCATACTGAATTAAAAGTCATCATATAATGTAATGTTAATCTATCCACAAAAAAATAATGTCAAAACCCGTATATGTCCAATAAAAACAATGATTGATTGAAAACTACAGAACCTACCATATCGCGTGGCCTTGTGGGTAACCCTGTCCTATTTGTGTATCATTTGTAGCACTCGAGTCTCCAGGGGTGTTAATATATACGCCGGTAGCCCGTCGCTACCAACATGAAGTTAGCCTAGTGTCTGTGGGTCTCGAGTTCGAATCCGTGTAATAATAAACGGTCTCTATTGAGTGCGTTAAATACTCCATTTGCTCACAATGAAGTATAGAAATCCCCTATTCATACAATCTGTCAATAGTCTTTCATTCGTATTGATCAAACTTATTGATCAGAATCAATGACAAGTCAGGCTTCGATGAAGATCAATAGATACACATGGTCACGTGACAGGTGTATATTTCGGCACAGAGGAGGCCTATGTTCTTGCAACGCAATGTAAATTTCACGTGATATAGATAATACACATGTGAAAAGAATGTAATTCAATGTGACGAATAAACTTTAACCTTTTCTATTCACGTTTGCAGTTAATACTTATGTCCCCCAATCGCATGTTTCCCCGTTCGAGATAAGGGTGATCGGCTCTGTGCATTCGCATTGATAGTACATTGTATATTTCTTTATATGTTTTTGTGCAATGTAATCTAAAGTTCACATAAATGAAGTGTAGATTTGTTGAACTCTATGTCATATTGATATACATGAACATTAAAAAAATATGATACATTGAACTTAAATAAACTTTTTAAAATAAATAATAATAAAAAAAATTCTTTTAATTTTTACATTATTATTCTGTTTATTATTTCAGCATATACCATACAGGTAAATGATTTTCACCTAAGATTGATGATACGTTGGTCTCATTTTATTCGATTGAGTCTAAATCTATAACAAACTTTCTGTACGTTGTTTGTGATATGCGTTTTATGCGAACACTTCGATTCTGAAATTCGAAGTATGAAACAATTGAAGTAATTGAAGTTAATTATCAAAAGATATTTCATTAGTAAAATCATTAAGGTTACACGGATTATTCCAATGAACTAATAATTCTATATTAAATGTTGCTGATAATCTCATGACTACAATTCGCTCCCAAAGCTGTGATTATAGGTCCGCTTCACTTGCTTTAGGAAGGTAGCCAGTTCACAAGAAAATTAATTTTATGTTTATTAATATATCAATAAAAATAATTCGATTTAGGATACCTAATATCTATATCAATTTCCATGTAAACTGATTACATTTTTTTTATCAACACAAACACTGCTGTTGTCGTATAGACTAGATATCTATTAAATAAAACTCTTAATGCAGCGAACATAAGTACTCCACTGATGTGTATTATCAACTTGTTAGTCCGGGGATAAGTATAGGCAAGAATAAGTACTATGATACTTATAAATGACCGCCTAAGCGACTTCCACATAAGCTCCTGTATGGTTTATGCTTCAGGTATGTTATACCTGTACTTTACCTGTATAATACCTGTATAAATCGCCTTCTCGATTAAGGGCATAATCGCGAGACTGAAAGAAGGTGAGCTTAAATACCCTCAGGTGTGCCGACTGCTATAATACATCTAATTTAGGTTCATATACTCAAACTTCTGTCAAGCGAGTGCTTGCTTGATATGAGGTGTAAAATTAGTAACCGTTAAACGATAAGCCTGCATTTTAAAACAAAGGGTGGATTTTTTTTTTAAAAACCCCCAAAAAACCTTGCTATAGGCTTACATTTACACTCACTACAAATGTTTCCCGTCGGCTGATATTTTTGAGTATATAAAAAGGAAAATACATAATCTGTACTTTTAAATCAATATTTCACGCAACACATACAAATCTGATAACAAAATAATGCAGTTAGAAATTCGTGAACTGTCTCAACCCCTTTCAAATTTCTATAGCTTTGAACAAATCAAAATCTTAATCAAGGTTGCAACTCCAATTAATAAATCAAAACACATTAAATAGATGGCCGTTACCGGTTCCATGAAATTAAACACAGAACTACGATATCAAGTACTTGATCAGCAATCAACGACAAACTTTCAATTAGTCGATAGATTAGGGTGTGGACCCAGAACGTCGAAGCGTGCTTATACTACGATCTTAGCAACCATTGTTCAATGGTTTTGCTATTAATGCTGATACGGTGAACGTCGAGCCAGTCGATATGATCGATATAGATTAGAAATATGCATACAACAAATCGTTGATTTATCCCGGTACAGAGTGGCATATTTTGAACCACTTTGACATTAACTTTTACAAAAAATCATCTCAGGGAAGAAATATATATTTTGTAACGATTTGAAACAACTATATAAGTGTTGATTTCATTTAGAGGTATTTGTGATTTGTGATGTGCGGCTTTACGTATTGTTTTTGGTTTGTAAACAAAGCAAAATATGGGATTTCTCATATCAAATGATTTTCAAGACATGAAAGAAGATGAATAGTAAAACTTTGAGCAATATCACCAATGATCATAGAAGGCGCTGCTCGGTAGCGACAGGTATCATTATAGCTCTCCGGTGTCATCACATTCCTGGAAAATTGTAATTATATAAAAAAAATTCCCTTTTGGGACAATAAAGATTATATAATCTTATCTTATATTATCTACTGATGGAGTATATTGAATTGAATCAGTCAGATTAAAGATGATTTCTTACAGAAAAAATAACACTTAACCAATCTATTTACTACCAGAATTCAATCTCAATTATTCATTGTTGCAAATCAAACAGTGAAATCAATATGAAATGAAAAGTTAATGCGAAAAATTAAAAATTTATAGAATGAACAATATAATAAAAGATAATAAAAATGCATGAAAAGTCAAATAGATTTATGTAATCGTAAACAAAACATATATTTACCCAGGCGCCCTCGCTCTCTTTGCGCGGAACACTTTTCCTTCCTTTCGCCATTCCTGTAAACATTTACTTAGTCCTCATTTGAATATAGTGTCGTGTCCATGTGTGGAGTCATATGTCAACACGGTGCAACTAACAAGCTCCAAGTTTCTCTCACTGTGTTATATGCAATGCGATAACAGAGCTATGACGTCACAGACAACAGAAACAAACGTCGCGTCACCGCTCATGTGTGTCGATCTCACGTCGTAATAATTTTGTAGTTCCATAGCAACAACTAAAATGTATAATTCTAAAAATATTTTTTTAAGAAATTGAATATGTTTTTAACATAGGAAAGGAAGACATTGATTTTAAGTTTATTTTTCTATCTGTCAATGGCGATATAAAATAGGATAAATGATTTTAAGACTAAATCTATAATCTATTTTATTTCATCATATCTCTACAAAAGATTGAACATTCTTAAATAATTGAAAAGAAAAGATGTTATTTTCTGCATCTCAAAAACCATGAAAAAACTGAAAAATACCCCAAATGTGAAATCTTTTATTAATCTGTTTTGTTCAGTAACAATTACTGGCACTACCTATAATTATAACCACCATTGACACATGAACAGATACATCAGCAGTGTTTTTAATACCTTAGTACTGGAATAAACAACGATATTTTTATTTTTATTTTTTTTAAAAACAATAACTTTATGATTGAATGATATATATGAGTAATCCTTGGAGCACATGAATATAATAATTTAAAACAAATAATAAAGGAAAAATATAGTCGCAAGCGACGACAAAAGGATTCAGCGCATAAAAAGCACATTCAGTACAAAGATAGTAATGTTAGCTAGCTTCACTGAAAATTTCATGAAGATTGGTGCATGCATTAAGCTTCAGCGGCATGTTTTATCTGGAAATTGCGATTATTGCAAAGAAGTTGATAATGTGCAAAAAGTATGCTACTTAGGAATTCGCCGTGATTTGCTTTTTTGCTCGTGATGTAATTGCCTATAGTTTAAATCAAATTACAAGTCTGTAAGTGCATTTTGAAAAAAATTCCCATGTTAATTTTTCGAACTTTGGATCGTACTGTGCCTTTAACACTTAAGCCGATTAAGCCCAAAAGCTTATTGTGGCTTCGTCTCATGCAGTTCTATCAGACTGGCAAGTTTGGCTGTAATAGCTTGAGCGGTTTTGGCTGAATCGTGTTCACAAGAATTGTGGAATAATGAAAACCTATTTCTGGAACAAATAAGTTGATAATGCCAAAAAACTATAATAGTTATGAAATCGTCATGATTGACTTTTTTGTTGATACTGTTAGTACGCTTCATTCAAAACAAGTTTCAGGTCTCTAAGTGCATTTTGAAAAATTAGCCCATGTTAATTTTTAAAAAGGTACTTTTTACCAATTTTGATCGAGTATTGTGAACGGAAATGACTGTTCGCGACCAATGTTTTTATTGATTTGTAAAGTGCCCATAGTGGTTTCACATTCCTGTGAAAATGATGCATTTGTGAGTCTAACTTTTTGAGTTATCGCCCCTTGAACATGCTCACATGTGCTAAGTCGCCCGACTTCGAAGGGTTGCTGAGTAAAAAGTATTAAAGTTTGAGGTACAATTTAGAGTATCCTTTTCTCCTCAGTACTTCAGCTACAACATATGTAACTTTCAGCTCTGAGATGCTAGTATCTTCGGAGGAGAAGATTCTCAAAGGTGCGTGGGGTCCGAAAATTTCAAAAAGTCAAAAAAAGTAATATGGCGGCGTAAGTATGCATGCTACGAAGTCGCCATGATTTACTTTTTTGCTCCAAATGTAATTGCCTATCATTTGAAAAAAGTTTCAGGTCTCTAAGTACATTTTGAAAAAAAATCCCATGTTAATTTTTGAAAATTTGATTGGTACTGTGCCTTTAACGCTTAATCCGATTAAGCCTAAAAGCTTATTAGAACCCCTTCTCATAAAGTTCTACCAGACTGCGAAGTTTGGGTGTTGTAGCTTTAGCGGTTTGGGCTAAATCGGGTCCACAAAATCGGTGGAAAAAAAAAAAAAAAAAATATAGTCGCAAGCGACGACAAAAGGATTCAGCGCATAAAAAGCACATTCAGTACAAACATAGTAATGTTAGCTAGCTTCACTGAAAATTTCATGAAGATTGGTGCATGCATTAAGCTTCAGCGGCATGTTTTATCTGGAAATTGCGATTATTGCAAAGAAGTTGATAATGTGCAAAAAGTATGCTACTTAGGAATTCGCCGTGATTTGCTTTTTTGCTCGTGATGTAATTGCCATTAATTTAAATCAAATTACAAGTCTCTAAGTGCATTTTGAAAAAAATTCCCATGTTAATTTTTCGAACTTTAGATCGTACTGTGCCTTTAACACTTAAGCCGATTAAGCCCAAAAGCTTATTGTGGCTTCGTCTCATGCAGTTCTATCAGACTGGCAAGTTTGGCTGTAATAGCTTGAGCGGTTTTGGCTGAATCGTGTTCACAAGAATTTTGGAATAATGAAAACCTATTTCTGGAACAAATAAGTTGATAATGCCAAAAAACTATAATAGTTATGAAATCGTCATGATTGACTTTTTTGTTGATACTGTTAGTACGCTTCATTCAAAACAAGTTTCAGGTCTCTAAGTGCATTTTGAAAAATTAGCCCATGTTAATTTTTAAAAAGGTACTTTTTACCAATTTTGATCGAGTATTGTGAACGGAAATGACTGTTCGCGACCAATGTTTTTATTGCTTTGTAAAGTGCCCATAGTGGTTTCACATTCCTGAGAAAATAGTACTTTTGTGAGTCTAACTTTTTGAGTTATTGCCCCTTGAACATGCTCACATGTGCTAAGTCGCCTGACTTCGAAGGGTTGCTGAGTAAAAAGTATTAAAGTTTGAGCAACAGTTTAGAGTATCCTTTTCTCCTCAGTACTTCAGCTACAACATATGTAACTTTCAGCTCTGAGATGCTAGTATCTTCGGAGGAGAAGATTCTCAAAGGTGCGTGGGGTCCGAAAATTTCAAAAAGTAAAAAAAAGTAATATGGCGGCGTAAGTATGCATGCTACGAAGTCGCCATGGTTTACTTTTTTGCTCCAAATGTAATTGCCTATCATTTAAAAAAAGTTTTAGGTCTGTAAGTGCATTTTGAAAAAAAATCCCATGTTAATTTTTGAAAATGTGAGTGGTACTGTGCCTTTAACGCTTAAACCGATTAAGCCCAAAAGCTTATTAGAACCCCTTCTCTTGAAGTTCTACCAGACTGCGAAGTTTGGGTGTTGTAGCTTTAGCGGTTTGGGCTAAATCGGGTCCACAAAATCGGTGGAAAAAAAAAAAAAAAAAATAAATAAAACACGCCAATAACAATAAGGATTCAGCAAAATTGCTGAATCCTTAATAAAACACGCCAATAACAATAAGGATTCAGCAAAATTGCTGAATCCTTAAAAATATTTATTGCAAAGATTCCTTACCATGTGAGAAATGACCGTTTTTTTAAAACTGCATGCTCTCACCACAGGCAGCTCCGTCATTTATTCCCATGTAACCTTCTGGACGATACAAATTCCCCCGAAATGTCCTTAATAGTTAATATATGTATACAATCACTCATTTTCTATTAATTTGTAATATAATTGGATATTAAATTTCTCAATCTTATGTGATGACCTATCATATAGTTTTACCGAGAATACTCACTTTTGATGTAGTTTGAATGATTTTACCTCAATATGACAATCTAACAATTCCATGATATCTTATTTCAGACAACATGCTATCGGTCAAAATAAGTCCGGTTGTGTGCTTAAAATATGAATAACTGTTATGTCGACAAAAACACTTAAAGAGGCTTATCTCTTATATATAAATCTGGTCCGCCATGTTGCTTTGACATGAAAACAGGGGGCTGTACTTTTACTAATTTAACAACATTATAGAAATTAAGTATATATATGGACAGAGTATCCACAAATTAACAAATCATTTATGATAAGACTAATCAACAATGCCTTGTAATGCCGATTAATGGCTTCACTTCTTTTATTTTCCCGAGTGTGCGATCTCATTTTTCTAGTTATAAAACCTACAAAGAACAAAATGATATCCTTAGTATGGGTTATGTTACAATCGTGTACTGATAACATACTTGTATAAACGGGAATGTCCCCTTGAATATCTTTTCAAAACAAAAAAAACCCCGATAGGACTGTCCTTTTAATTGTTTCAATCATGTTTAAGTCGAACGAAGACAAATGAGAACGAGGTTATGAACGAGGTTGTAACGAACAATGACAGCATTTCTTTCACGTCAGCATAATAATTACAACAAATAATGGATGCTATAACGGCACCAAGGTCAATATCTCAATGTGTTACACGAACAGTATTATTTCTGTGGAAGCTGAAATTCATGAGACATAACCCTCTGTATGTTTTCGCTTTCAAGTATTTTTTTCCAAGCATATTGGTCATATTGGAACAATGGCCAACAAACTCTAATTCTGTTAAGCATGAATAGAACCGAAATGGGTGTTATTTGAAAGTCAAAGAAAGGAAACCAAAAGCACAACAAGATCAAGAACTACGTTTCGCGGGGTTAAAAAGAATCTCTCCCGTAACAACGCGACCAACATATGCGTGGCAATCAAGGTAAAGATTTCAACAAGACAGGGGAAGGTACACGCGACACCCGATCTCTACTCCTCGCCGCTACTAAATTCCGAGTGTCGTTAGGAGCTTACGAACAAACGATTTCCGTCACAAGTCCAACACAGAATCGGTCAAAACCATCTGGCTGTGTTGACCAAAACAATAAAGCGTTAGTCAATCAGTCAGTTCACTGTAAGGTCACCCAGCGTTCTTGAGCAACACTGAAAATAGGAGGGAAAGTATGGGTGAGGCGATGCCGGGTGGCCAAAAACAGGTGCGTGGCTTAGTGACATGAAAACAATGAAATCGTGTGACCGGGTCACGCTCAAAAGAAGACCGGATGTGATTGCCCAGTGGACTAACATTCGGAACTGACAGGCAGAGGGGGATGAGCTGGCATTATGTAAACGCGTTAGTGGATTGATCTCTCCCAATTCACCATCCCCATATGTCCCCCCTCCCCCAACCGTATTTTACAACAGGTGAATTTGCAAGCAACCGATGTCACACTAGGGTCATGTCAAACCGACATTGGTCACCGAGGCCTCCGACAAAAACATTACGATTTGATAATGGAGGTGCTCTTGTAGTGGAAGCATCATCATTGCTTAAACACATGACCAGTTTCTGATGAACTTAATGAACTGTTTACATTTGATTAACTCATCCTTGAGGGGTGTGTTTAATGCTGATTTGATGCTGTGACAATATCATTGCATTAAATGTTACGTGCAGGTTTTTTCTGAAGAGAAAGACAGGGTAGTTTGAATCGAATAACTTCACGAACAGAGTCCTAGATTAACTGTAGATTTATGTTTAATCATGATCAGAAACGTTCGGTCCACATCGTAAAAATGTTGAGTTCGTCCAGGAAGAATTTGAAGACGTTAAGGCTAGAATGGAACATGTCCAATTTCAGACCAACAGAACGTGTTTACTTTTTGATAGTCCTGCTTTATGACTGTGTTTATATAGGAGCCTTTTTATGCAGTCTAGGTCCACATTCATCAAGTCTAGATTGACTGAATAAAAAATAAGGAGCCCAAAGAAAAAATTTATTATGGATGTAGGAACAGTAAATTATAAATAAATTTCATAGATTATATTTTAGTCTAACTTTTTGATTGTATCCCTTCTATTGGCACAATCCCCGAGACTTGAAAATGATTCTAAAAAACTTTGAAGCGTACCACTTCTAGTTATCACGTCTCTGCTCTGAGACAAGTATTCCAATCCGGCAACCATATCAGGCCAGTAATAAATTCAAAAACCAAAGCAGTTATTTCTCTTTTGTATGCCAATTTCAGTATACTCACATGATAAAACATTCATTAAGCATGGCGTGGAATTAGTGTAGCATTTTTCTTTAAATTTGACAATGAAACAAACTTTTTGTTCTTTGATGTTCTTTGAAGTTGTTGATGTAGAAAACGTTAATGTTGTATTCGTGTTTAACTTCGACAGCAATTCTTTGAAATTTAGAAATGAAGAATCCTTGTATTTTATTTTCATGATGAAGACATTGTTCTCATGAAAACATTGCTTTTCTTTGACAGGTACTGTCAGGTTCTTTCTTTGCAAGCCTGTATATGGTTCTATCAATGTTGTAGAAATGCTTAAACTTTGACATTCAAAAGGAGAATCAAACAAATCGACGAAAAACCAGCATTGACGTGAACCAACGTTGCAATGATAGTTAAGCTTTGACTTTGAAGAAATATTCTACTTTTAGAACGAGGCAGTTACAACTGGTTTGATAACTAAACGGAGAACATTTCCTTTAGCAAAGGATGATTTTCGTTTTTGAGGGCGTGCATGTTGGATAATCCAAAGCCTATCTCCATCCGATATTGGACTTGAGAAATGGATAAATAGGATTATGAAACAAATGTCTCGGATTATAACAATTTTTATTGTGAATAGACATTTAATTTCGTTTGCTTACTCCTTAACCAAAGTTTGATATCAGGAAATGCAATTTGTTTTTGTGTTTGTTTTCAACTATCCACGTTTGGTGAGTGCGTCTTCCAGATCACAATGTCTGTTTGTTTGTCTCCAGAAGTCTTGTTTGAAGGGTGTCATGTCGAGAAGAAGTTCATCCAACAAACCCAAGGACAATACACACCAACAAAAAAATTTACTACCGTTTGGTTAACAGAGATAAATGACCTAACAAATCCAAAATCTTTCTTACATCAAATTTCAATACTATATACTGAATTTTATTTTATTTTACAGTGTTGTACATTTTGTTAATAGAGGTTGTACTATTGAGAGAACCAAAGATTCTTTTATTCAAAATAGTCATCGTTACGAGACTAACAATGTTGTTACCACCAAACAAACAGGGATCGAAAACAAAATGAAAAATTTAAAATTGTTAGAATTGAAACCAAAATCACTCATCCGGATAATAATTTACAACTACTAAAGCGTATCATTTTTATCTCATCAATCGTACTTTTACATGTTCTCGTGATTGGAATGTGGTTTCGCAAGGGGTAACCCATCCAATATGTGTTTGTGTTTTAATGTCTTCATTAGGCTAAGATTGTTTTGTTACATCCACAAGAATTAATGAATGTGTTTTAGAATTCAGGGCCTAGATTTTCGAAGCTCTCTTAGCACTAAGATAGTCGTAAGTACCATTCAATAGCATTGGCTTACGACTATCTTAGAACTAAGAGAGCTTCGAAAATCTAGGCCCTGATGATGGAGAACACGACATGTAGATTTCAGCTTTGGTATACATTTGATGCACCCGTATCTTACAACCAATGGCAGTGGTTTTGGCACAACATTATTTTTTTACAAATTCAGCTTCAGGGGTGCAGCGGTTTCCGAGGAGAAGTTAAAAATGCTAAAAGTCCACGGACGACGGACAACGGGCAATGTCGTAAGCCAATCTGACCTTTCAGGTGTGATGAGCTAAAACGTTATCGCAAACACGAAATTCTTATGGTATGACTAATGAATAAATAAAACTCCTAAACAAGTTCATTTAGTCAAATAATTTTATTACATAAAACATGTCAATAAATATTATGAATATCAACAATGAAATGAGCAGAAAAATTATTTGAATGCTCCGAGATTATCTTCCTTACCTATCATTTACAGAACCGTTAACACCATTCATATAACAGTTAACTATAAATTATATAATTCTTTACATATAAAAATACATAACATGTGACAGGAAGGTAATCTTAGCGAACTCGAGTTTCATTAAACAAAGGTGATCTTTAATGGTAATGTCAACTCAATGCATTGGTACAACAAGGTGATGTATTGTAACTTCAAGGTGATCAAGTCAAAAAGTCTAAAGCCAAACACATCCGTTTTGAGTATTTGAAGTTGTAGACAATGAAATTATTACCCCAATCGTATATACATCGGTGATATAATGATTTGAGTATTTGAACGTTAAATGGGATATATTGGATATTTTATTTGAATTTGTTATCTTAAGAACAAGCTCACATTTCTATTTCAAACATCGTACAGTGAAATTTAAAAAATACAGTTTTTAATGTTTTTTTCCCTTAAATTCTTTTTCATAAAGCTTTATATTCTTTACATTCTGAACATTCGACCATCTTCGAATGTCTGCCCTTGCATGAAAGTTTTCGTTGTACGATATCGATGCGTAGACATAACATATATGATAGGAAGTAACTTTGGCTGTGTGGGTTCATGGCACGGGTGGAATTTCTGATCATGTTGAATGTTACTGTTATCTCACCACGTAAATGCACGTGGTCGTTTTGTCTTGGCGATCTCTGTGAAATGAACAGGCAGGCCATCGACCGGATGCGGAACTGGAATGTATTTCATCTTGGCCGACTCGTTCAGCAAGCGCCATCTGCAATTCTTTGCGAGTTCTATGGCGAATATTTTGAGCACAAGCTTGGCAAGTTCCTTTCCGGCACATGTCCGACTGCCTCCTCCGAACGGGATGTAGTGGAAACGCTCGTCTGATACTGAGTTCCACCGATCTGGGTTAAATATATCTCCTTCACTGAAGATCTCTGTCAGTTCTTGTGTTTCTCTGATACTGAAGGCTACAGTCCATCCCTTGGGTACCTGGTAACCCTGGAAATAAAAGAAGACAATTGGTATCTGGTGTATTGAGATAAAGGTTATGCAACATATAAACCATTTGAATATCAAAATCAATGGTTCATGGAAGCTTAATGTCAGGTTTATATATTCAGGAGATTTCACCTTCATGAATACTTTATAGATATCGAGAATTGTTTGTTTGTTGAAGAGAGAAGGACCACAATACCGAATGGCTAAAAAATATAATTGGCAAAACCTTCGAGCATGGCTCGGTCTAGGGAATCAGAGGTGCTACTGTTAAGAATTTCAGGGAAACATTGCTTACAAAAAGTCTTTAAGGTAAAATCTTCTTTTTCAAACGCTAACGCTTTTGTTAACATTTATAACTGCAGCAATCAGCTTTTAATTTTCTACACTTTTCCGATTGTTAAAATCCGAACATTCCGTGATCATTTTTAAAACGCTTCGGAATATGTTTGACTGAAGCAGTCTTAAAAGTGATCACAAATCCTTACACTGACATACCCTTGTAAGGTAACAGTAACTGTTATTGAATTTACCTTTTGTTTCTTAACATACCTTATCTTTTATGATATCTCATTGAATACTTTATGCCATACAATGTTCCTAGGCCATTATTGAGTTATTACTATTGCAAACAAAGTCAAACATTCGATTCAAATAATGGAGATATTCGTGGTCCGCTAATTACATTCACATAGAATCTTAAAGTGACTTACATCAATTTCAAATGTTTTCAGAGCTTTTCTAAATCCTCCTCCGATAGGTGGCGCTAATCTGAGCACTTCCTTCACCACATTGGATACGTATCTCAACTTGGAGATGTCTTGAAGAGTTAGCTCCCTTTCACTTCCGTCCAAACCATGTGACTCCAGCTCCTGAAGGATCTTGTCAACCACCTGAAACACAATAAGGAAATTAGAAATATTTGATTGTCAATGTTGATTAGTCATGAAAAAATTCACCACATGCTTATTTTCAAAAGCTGTCAAGGTCTGTACACTCATAATAATGACTGTAAAAACAGAACATCCACTACCGGTTTATTTAGGGACGAGATTTTGATTGAATATGAAAATGATTATTATGTATACACCACTATATAGCTATTTTAAGATAACATTTTTTCAAGATATAAACCTACATATAACCTGTTAACGATGTTGAAAGATTTGAAATTGAAATATGTCCGTATGGAATTCTCCTGTTCCCGAGTTACATAATCGCAACATTCTTTTACGAACAGTATGTTTGTTATGTCACTGTTTCTCAGGCTTATAACGCCTTTAATCCGTTGAATACCTCGAGCAATTACGAATACATCTATATAACGTTACAATACAGGTAT
This sequence comes from Phorcus lineatus, assembly GCA_921293015.1. Taxonomy (NCBI): domain Eukaryota; kingdom Metazoa; phylum Mollusca; class Gastropoda; order Trochida; family Trochidae; genus Phorcus; species Phorcus lineatus. The sequence goes on along the minus strand of OV121088.1, from coordinate 31,769,396 downwards.
CACTTATTGCGTTTATGATTGTTCGCAGGTATGGGGGGTGTTGAGAATGCTCGCGGCACCAACTTGACAGGTAGGTAAATTACTTGACCATTGTTAGGAGGTGTTACACAAACGCTGCACGGTACTTCTGACCACTGTGGTGGACACTAGACCAGCGGTCATTCAACCCTGAGTGATGCAACAGTGCTTTTTATTACAGGGCGTAATATGTGAATACCATACGTACTATGATAGGTAAGATGTGATCATAATGGATTTATGTGAGAGAACAGGTATTTCTGTACTGAGAAAGTGCTTTGAGATATTTGAATACGTTATGTAGGTAAAAGTTCTATTTGTATATAAAGACTTTCAGCAGTAACCTTTATGGAACATTGAAAATGAAAAACATACACTGTGACCGATAAAGGACCAGAGTAGTCCTGCTTCATGACTATGTATAAAATTATTATTACAGATCCTCATTCAGCATGTCTAGACTTAAACAATACATGAAACTAAAAGACCAAGCCATAAATGGTAAACATCGTTTTCCAATATTTACAAAAAATATCATAGACTTAATCTTTCTTTCACAAAACAATCTTCACTAAGGTTACCATTAACTCCCATTTTCTAACATTGCACTAAGGTTACCTAAGGGCTCTGCCCAGCACTTACGTGTTTATTCTTGGCCAGCTGTAGAAGCATGGAGGACGCAGCACTTGCACACGTGGCGTGCCCAGCGAACAGAAGCTCCAGACCTACGTCCTTCAGTTCCCGGAGGGAGAGCTTCTCCTCACCCTCTATCCCCATCATTAGGGACAGCGCGTCCTGGGTGTCACACCCTTCCCGGCGGGACAGACACTCCTCAATCTTAGCTAGGAGGTGACGGCGGGCGTTCAGACCCTGGAGGGGAAAATCAATGGTTATGAAAGTCTGGCATGTAAATGGTGATATCATCAAGAACATTGATAGAATGGTAGGATTGAAAATTTGTGTTATCCTTGAAACAAGAATGTCATTTTCATATTATACAAATATTTTTAAAGGAGCAAAAAAGGAGCAATATTATTCATGTTTTAAAGAATTTCATATTTACGAGTGTTTGTAGCAAACAATTAATGATTTCACTTCGCGACCATAGATTTATTCCGCTTATGTGAAACCCCAAACTTCATAAAAACAGATTTCATAAGCTTTATCCTTTATATATTTGTACCAATCTTCTAATTCGAACCATGCCCACCTTGTAGAAACCGGAACCAGGAACGTTGACCGGAAGTGAGAAGAGACTGTCCATGAACTGGCCGAACGTCTTGAGGAGCTGCTGATGTTCCTTCTCGTTGACCTTGAACCCTACAAGCACGCGACAAGCAATCTTGAAGGTCATGCTCTTGCATTCTGGGTAACCGAAGACATGTTCATGTTGGCACCACTTCTGGATATAGGACTGGACGACGCTCTGGATGTCTGGCACATAGGAGGAGAGGGCTTCATGGCTGAATGCCCGGAGGATCGCCTTTCTCCGGATCCTGTGGGTGTCCCCGAAGGCGTGGGTGACCGTCCCCTCCCCCATAAGGGTTCGAACGCTGGTAGGCCAGTAGGCGGTCACTAGGGAGTTCTCGCCAAGCAAAATCTTACGGACGTTTTTGGCGCCCACAACTCTTATTGTGGGGTTCCCCAGTAGATGCGTCTTGAAGATGTGTCCGTAGGAATTCAGACGGTTTTTGTAGAACTTTGCGCCCTGGAAAATGGAAGAGCGAAGATTGTTATTTGCATTATCGAATACAACAATGCTTGTTTATTGAGGAAAAGAATTTCCAAGAAACGTTTTAAGTATATATCAAACAATAGTAACAAAGTCAATATTAATATGTATGAATTTAATTGCCGCAGTTAAGTGAAGTGTTATGATATAAAATAAATTCTGGCTGTTAAAGGACGTTTAAACCTACATTAGAACATGGCTCTGTGCTTCGCTTGACAGGAAATAGTAACATCTTTGGAAGTTTAGACTCTCGTTAAGAAGATTTTTAAGGGGTCTAGTTGAATCAACTCGTTATCGCTGAACATCCTTAATTAACAATACCTATTTTATCGTATTTGCTCACCATCAATATAAGATAAAGAGTCTCGCCGATGACCGGAAATCCCATACTGCCGGGCGGAAGCGGAAGTTTGCAGGTCTGGTCCCGGCAGTTGATGTTGTATATGTGCCACAGTTGCCATGACGACAAGAGGAGGATGATGGGAATTAGAGACGGAGTTAACAAGGTCAACAACTGGATAACTTCCGGGTGAGGGCTGCCCCATAATCTGAAAGAAAATATCATATTATTGAATAATTAAACCAATCATGTTTAAGCCAAATGTTGACCACGATAAATTTACTGCCTTGTATATTTACCCACGTATTAACAACTAGGCCCTATGATGCGGTGTCTAATAGTGATTTACTGAACATCTTTCTTCATTTTCTTCATTGGAAAACTAACATGTGTACGTTGATGTTTTTAACGTGAACTGGAACCCAATGGGATACTACACTTTGACTGTTTCTCTATTCTTGTCACCGTGAAAGTTACGATATTGTAAAGAGACGAGTATGCTAAATGTCCCGAGGACCTATCTTTCAAACTTTAAAACTGCTCTTTTTTTGCTCTAGGCTTTGACTGACACGTTCTGAGATTTGAATAGGAGCTTCAGTTAATTCCTTTAATTCGCATGGACAGTCATTCCGTTTGATATTGACCCCCAATCGTCGGTGAACCATATGTAATCCTCATTGTAAACGCAGAAACCAAAAGGTTAACCGGCTCGGCTGGTTAAGCACGTGGACTGATGGTCAATGGATGACCAGCACGCGACAACTTGACCTCTGCATGTTACAACTCTGACCCCTCACCTCACATGAACTCCTACAACTGTCAAGCATGTTCTGTCACGTGACTAGTTCTCGTAGGCGGGAATCCCCGGTGACTTACAATCTCAGTTTTACAACCTTACCGGGTGTTGTTGTATATTATTTGTATCGAAAGTAAAATGCCAAATGAATATGAAAGGTTTTTAGCTGTAGTCTATCTTATATATGTCGATCGCTGGATCTTTCTTCAGTACGATCAACTTTAATAGAAATCTTAAATAATGTCGTTCCTTTACTTTAAGAAACAAATTTATCAATCAAAGTAGACCTCCTTAATGCTGAAAGTATGATCATATAATGGATTAGATATATGATATTCAAAAAGACTTTTATATATGATACTGCTTCAACCGGAAACATGTTTTGAGTAAGACATTGCTAAGTATGTGTTTAAAGAATATTTTAAAGACAAATTGAAACAATACTTTGCCTGAATGATCAGAAAATCTACAATTCAAATAAAATAGAATGTAAAATGAAGTTTCGATATCATCAAGCAATAAATACTTTTTGTAATAAACTTTCTTCTGAACTGATCCGCGTCTTACACCAATATCTGAAATACAGGTTTTTTAAATTTTTATTTTGCCATGGAATAAGACACTTCTATTTCTGTCCGAAGAAGTCACTTCTCTGATGGACAATCTCAGTAGAAGCTGATGAGATGGACGATAAGGACAATTGATACGGATAAGCAACAGAAGAAAGAAGTTGCTTGTCCATAAGAATGTTTTTGTTCGAAAAAAGTCAGACGTAAAGTGGACTGGGCCCAATCTTTGGAATAGTCTCCCGACACCTCTTTAAACAGAACCATATATTTCAGTTTTCAAATCAAACCTTAAGACTTGTCTTTTCTCGGGAGCTTTCTCAGCGACATAAGTACTATCATAGAGCTCAAGCTCCTTTGAGTGTATCACAGATATTGGCGCTATATAAGTATTTCTGATGATGATGATGATGATGATGATGATAATTAGGCGGTCTACCAAGATCATCAAGATTAAGTTTTTGATGCAATCTGACGTGTTTTAATAGAAATAAATATACAATCACAAAATGTCAAAAAGGGCTAAAACGCATTATAATAAGTTAATATTAGCTGATTCGACGCAATATCGCTTGAAGTTGAAATTATGATTAAAAACAAAACAAATATGATACGTTAATACTTTTATGATGCAAAATCGTATTACCTGGTATGATTGTTTTATGGTTTGATTTTTTCAAGTTTAGAAGAACACTAAATAGCATCAGCATGTTACTTGTTATGGTTCACCTTTGGTATATAATCTTCTAGTAACCAAAAATAATATTGCATAGCCATACCACTTTATCTAACATGATTTAAAAAGTGCATGTATGTCTTCAAGAAATAAAGGTTTTAGAAACAAATAATTAAATAATTGTAAATGTCGTGTTTCTGTATTTACCTGAGGTGATGCAAGTAGATGTTGCTATCTTGGACAAGCAGATTAGGAATGGTCAGTGAAGTGTTCCACTCAAATGTGTCCATGGTCATTCTGGTATACGGTTGCTGGTTCCACAGGTATATGTGGCTAGTGGGTCAGTCACAGCGACAATGCCACTCGAGTCCACCTTCTCTCTTTTATAGAGTTACCGGCGTCATGTAAACCAATTACCAGTCCATCCCTACGTAATACCTGACCCCGCCGGTCACTGAGGTCAAGCTTGACCATCAGTGACCAGTGGTTCTCTTTTGTTCTTATACATTGACCCCTGACCCTGGTCTTCGGCCACAGTTCTTTTCCATTGGAAGAAAGGGAAGGGTTGCTCATAATAGGTCCCATCCCTTAAGGGACATACCGCCACCCCCGAGATTTGCCTCACCCCTAGCGTCACGTGACCTAGCGGGGTGATGCGAATCGTGTCCCGGTCAGGCCAACTGGAGTTAAATTTAAATCTGGCGTAATTTGTTAAATGGTTAATGATCTGTGAATTTTTACAAATTGAAGCAATGGAAACGCCTCAACAGAGTGGAAAAGAATATGATTCTTGGTATGATTTAAAGGTGTACGTGATCGCTTAAAGGAGTTCTCACCACAAAAGTTTGGAAAATTATATGCAAAAAACAAAAGCAAATCTACGATATAAGACACCATATAAAAGATGGCTATCTGTATTCTGTAGGCTCTTTGTGTTTCCTAAGTCTAAAAGATTGTTTGTAAATAAGTTTCACTAATTTTATTCATAGGATATATTGTCAAACTTGTTTTTGTAGAAAATCTGCATCGTATTGTGGAGAACCTCAAGGAATATTTGTTGTTCATGTTTTAACATGTATTTAATACCCCTTTTCTTTTAATTCATTTAAATGAAATGACCATGCATTGAAAGGATTCTTATTATATATTCATTCTCATTTTAAAACAAAATCAAAGTTACAAACAAATATCTAAATCTATTCCTTCGTCTCAATACGTATCTCCAACAAAATAACTCTAGAAATATATAATCTAATTCATTGCCCTCAAGCAGTTTCAGGTAACTTTCATAATAAAAACGTATGCACATAATTGCAGTCAAGGCCACGTGTGTCATTGATGCAGAAAAACAACATCGTATTATTTTATTGACCACGCAAGCATCTATTGGTCACTATCGGGAAGTGTCCAAACATTTCCGTGTGTGTGGTCACCCATCCTTGTCCAGTTTATACTTGACCAGTCTCTCACCCCTGTAATACAATAGAACTCCACCTAGACTTAACGTAAAGAGAACACAAAATATATAAATGCTTTTGCAAATTCACCACGAAAGTCCAATGAACTTTATGAAATCTACATAATGCACCATGGAGATAAGAGATGTTTCTGTTTATTCAATGTTTCAGTGCGGTCATTTCATTCAAGTTTCAGAAATGTTCGTCGCAGACTTAACGTAAGCCTAATACAAGGCTACCATTCATTCGTAGAAAGTCCATTTACACTACGTTAGTCGGATTTCCAGATTCTATGGCAAATTAAAACCAACCAAGTTTACTAATTTTTTATCAACTCAAGAAAAAAACAACGCAATATTAGTAATTTATGAATAACAATAATTCCTTTCATTTTTTAAAGTAAGATTTTCGTTTTTATTTTTTTCTAAGAAACTTAACGAACCATTACACACCAACTCCTCTCTGTACCAAAAGCAAAACTTCTATGGTTTGACAAGCGATCATTCTCTTTTAATGCTGCAACATTGTGGAATGAACTGCTTTTTAATATGAAAAACATTGAGAATTACAGCAGCTTTAAAAAGACTATAAAGACATATCTGTTCAAGAAATTCTACAAGGAATCTACACATTGTTGAGATGTACAATCAAATATTGTAAATTTCTTACATTTTGTCAGCGCTATGAGCATTCACAAAGTTATTATTATTACCAGTACAAAGTTACCGTCGCGACTGCTTGCTTGTGACATATGCATTTAATGGCAATGTACAAGTAGCATGTGCCCTAAGGAAAATCGATGTATCTCACGAAAAATAGTTTAATGTCACCTAGTACAAGCCAAATCAATACAAGGATTTCTTATACGGATGTAACAAGTTCTGTGAAACTACTGGAATCCACTTCCTTAGCTGACTATAAGGTGTACACACTAAAATGGCCCTATGTAGTTTTCGTATGATGCAAGACACCTCATTCTCACGACTACGTATTATAGGGTACAGTAATAAGATGTTTTACCCTCTGAAAAAATAAATTTGCGTACACAAACATTTAATGGGGAAAACTGGAACAAATGGAAATTGCCAAAAAATGTGTTACTTTAAATAGGCTTTAACCAATTTTCGAAATACAAATTTGAAAAATCAGCTGTTTCGAGCATTCGATTCATTGTGATAGTAGTGATGCATCATGTTTAACAAACAAAAAGCAGACGGATCCAACGTGTAGACTGACCAATGTCCAGTTTAATTGGCGATGACCACTGTAAAGGTCAGAGTCAACTAAGGTAGAGGTAAAGTTAAGGCCAGACAGATAGCAGTCTACGTACATACAGCAAATATGTGTTCTTATACAGGTCACCTGGTCAATTGGTCACTAGTCAATTCGGACAAGTGCTGACTACTTCAAATATGTAAATGATTATATTCCGTGATCCTAAAATTTGTTGACTTTGACGTTTTAATGAAAGAAAAACACTAAAAAAGCCACATTTGTTAAAGAGCAGTCTTGTTTTATGACCGTAAATACGAATTCAGTCCGGCAATGTTTAAAGACTGCATTTCTCATAAATATAATTATATTTGACAGCATATTTCTAACCAATGAGATTGCAAGAAGACTAAAGCTTTGGTCATTCATCGTAAAACAAATGTTCATTGACGTTTTGCCCATTTTACTGGAAAACTGCAATTACACTTTAGAGAATGATATACTTAGTACATCGATTTACGAGTGCAGTCTCGGGGAACTAGCTGAAGACGTTTATTTCTAATGGTAGAGATGGGAGTAGTATCGTTTCAGCGAAGTCTTTAAAGAATGCGCGAATGTGTGCGACGTGTGTGAAGTGAATATATACACATGGAAAAAAGTATTGCAACACCAAGGTCATCATGTTCGACAACCCATCTAAACACGAGGGTTTCTCAGTTATATTGAGAGCTCTTCTAACAAATGCATTGCCAGAACGGAATTGAACCGATGTTCTCACAGACAGCGCACCGTCTTGCTCAGTAAAGGGACGTTTTGCGGCAACCATTTGCGCTCATTACACCAAATACTGACTTTCATTAATGGTTTTTGTATCTTCAGTCATCTAATTACCATAATTTCCCTTCTTTTCGAACCCTTCTGTCTCACCAAATTTTTTTCGACTATGAACGTTAAACGTATTGAGAGGTGACGTCGATTATTGCTTTCAAATGATAAACTGGATGATTGCTGAAGAGCTTTGGTTTTAATATCTTAAGAAATGGTTTAATGTAAAACAAACACTTGAATATGAATAAGTTACTCAGCAATCGAATATCAATGATTTTTTTTATCACGAAAATCACTGAACAAGCAGGTGTTGCAATACTTTTTTCCATGTGTATATAGGTAATATGGTTTAGAGTAGTAAGCGTATGCTGCGAAACTTGATTGTTCTCAATATGAAGCAGGATCACAAATCATCTCAACAGCGAAAATTAGATAAAATCATGTTTTATTATACCAAGCCGCCTGATATTCCGAGGTGAGGCGAGTTGGTGTTTAACGCCGCTTTCAAGATTATTTCTCTTATATCACGGCTGCTAATATTAATGCAGGGAGAAAGCCCGCAACACCATTCTGATATTCCGATGTCCGTTACACCTAAATGAACAATAAACATGTAAACCCATATTGCCTTTTATAATATAATACCACACTTTCAACTGAACACATTCTGATTATCTACATGTATTGTTCAGTCAAAGGCGTTTTACGTATTTATATAGTTATAATAAATGAAGCCTCAGTTAATAATACTGAAAATGGTCATATTCAATAGAATGATGATAATGAAAGATTTGTATAGTAGATATCAGTTCTTGAAAGCTATGCTAAGATGAATGATTGAATTCAATTAATCGCAAATGTAAATACTCATGGATGTACGAATCGCATGGTATTTGCGCTCTTTTTTACACTATTTGCTGACACTTCAAATCAATTTTTCTATTTTGCATGATAATGGTCAACTGGGGAAACTGTTTTTACATTTGAAGTGAAGTCAATTGCACAAAGTGATGTTTGAAAGGCGGGTAGGGATGTACCGTGTGGTTCATCATTTTTACCCCCAGGACGCCGCCCCCTACCCCCCCATATGCATTAACGTTTTGGTTTCTAAGCATCAAAGTTTTGAAATTTCGACTGAACAACATTGATTGACGAATATTGAAGAAAAAAAGTGTCAATCGCGTATTAAAATCAATCAATATTTTCTTAGATAAAGGTGGGGTTTGTATGGTTGAACATTTCTAGAGAAAAGCATATCTTGTTTACCTATGTATAGATTTGAATGAGACGTTCATATTTCTTCTCTGTAGCACACCACCAAGAGCAAACGAAATTGAGATGAGAACTGACGCAAATTAACCGCTTACCATCTATTAGGTAACCCAGCCCCCTGACAAGCGCTAAATGTGTGATGTTATGCCCGGGTTACATGGAATACATCAATTCTTTGTAGTTGAACTTCTCACCCCTCGTGGTCAGTGAAGCAGAACAGGGATAAGTAGCCGGTATTTACACTTCAAGAGGACACGGTCTTTTCTTACGTTTGATTGTGCCTGGTGATGGCATTTATAGATAAATAATTCATGGTGAAGTAAAATCATGTTAAGAAACAGATATAATTTCTTTTAAATGGTTGAAGTGACACATTTTGACGATGAGTAATCAAGTTGCATTTTCGTCTCAATGTTATGTTCTTTGTTGAATAAACTTTCAAATCACCATCTTCATCATTCTCAACATCCAGCAATCGATGACAGTTATACATACATAAATTCATACTACAGCGGTAAAACATTATTTCCAAACACCATTGCATAATGGGTGGCAAGATTTGCAATACCATTTGATTGGTACTGCCAACGACACAGTCGAGAGTCGAGACTCGAGAGTTAAACATCCATACTTTTAGGATGAATATATTGTTCTCATTCTATAACTTCATGGCCAACATACACTTTGTACGACTATGTGTTGTCTAATTCGTACTTTAAAATGCAATTTGGTGAATTGTTTGAACATGTTGAATATGAGCTGTTTGAGTGGCATTCTTGAAGTTGTCAGTATAAGGAAAACAAGGAATTTTATGGATTATCAACTTCTTTATTGTGCTGATAGCTAGATGTTGTACATGTTTTTTAAATAAATGTAAGATAGATGTCTTTTTTCATCTTCTACACTCTAAAACTATTTTAAGACTATTCCATAATTTTATGTGTTAAAGAGACAGAAAGGCCTAGTACGTCATTTCTGACGTAACACAGTGTTCTCAAGTATTGTACAAACAAAAGAAGTGGTAAAGCAAAATAACTCTATGTCGACACTTTTGCCATCTGTAAAAAACCCAAGCCCAATTACCCTTTTGTGAGAGTATATCATTAAAGTACCCCATGGTGTTCAATTGAACACTTCCTTTGATTACCTGATTGAAGAATCTTTAAATGAACACTAACAGAAAACAGACAATATAAAAAACATCGCCGTTCCCCTCTGACACAGTTTCTCAGATCAACTACAACGTGTTACCCTCAAAGTACTCGCTACCATTACACAACAGTTGTCGCAAATTGACATAATGATTAAGATACAATTTTTCATCTTTTCCGACATCTTGTTAACACATGCTTGGTTCAATGTACGCACATGTTGATGACGTCATCACTGTGTAGAACGTCACAGGCGCTGTAACATTATGAGCACCCGTAACAAACACGCATGATTACTTGTATATTATCAATTAGTTGTCACCAAGAGTTAAGAGCGTTTCCAATAATCTTTGACGTCATAAGATAGTTCATAAGAATAATTATGATTTCATTGATTGCACTATAGACGTCAGAGAGAAACTGGCATGATACTGTTTACGGGAATCGTTTCATAATTCTTATAACAATATTGTCGTGCATGTAGTCCTGCTTCATGACTGGGTATAATTATGAGCCTTTAATACAGTCTAGGCCCTCACTCAGCAAGTAGATTTGACTGAATGCACAAATATGAAATAAGGAGCTCGAAAAATATACAATGGATGAAGGAACAGTATATTACTTAAATATTTCGTAGACTAAATATTGGTCTATCGTGCATGTATTAAGAAGCTTATTAGTCAATTATAATACATAATGAAATTTATCATATTAAAAAAACGACAATAAAATTGATTTTTAACGAAGCTCTTACTTTTCCAAAATATGAGTAGCACACATTTAACTGGATGAATGAAAATGATACTTACCAATTGTTGGCTTTTTAATACATATTCGTTAAGTTATAAATTTTAAAGATTTATTTCAACAATCAATTTATAAATTTCATATAAATTTATTGGTGACTGAAAATAAAATGTGTGGTTACAAGATGAACTATCACAGGCTTAAATTTTCATGATAGAGAACTATCGTTATGACATATGTGTCGATCAATGAAATAAAGTTTCAATAACATATTTTATTGTAAATATCATTTTTGCTTCTTGACCTATTCAATTCTTTGTAAAAGATCATTTATAAACCTAGTATCCTTAAATCCTTTTCTTCATGGTTCAGTGATTTTGCAAACGGTTCAAAGTATTCACCTCTGTAGTCATTGACCTCTGCCATAGCTGACCCCGAGGTCATTGCATAACATTATAAGGGTGCATTCATCTGCACAAAGTGTAATTGGTATGTAGACTATATCACTGTCCTCTAAAGCATGGCCAATGACCATATATGGCACAAGTACATATGCTTAAGTCCTTATTTGGTAAAAGTGAAATATGTCAAAGATTGATTATTTTCAATTCATTGTATCCTCAACATCTTAACGCGTAGTCTAGGCTTGCGTATTCCGCTTACTAGTTGAACTTTCATGTTTAGTTATTTCGTTAAGTCTGATTTCTGATCCTATCTGGAGCAAGAGGTTTATCATATGATCATATGATATTTTGGAATAGTAAATATCCTGCATAAGGGATAGGTTGTATTTTGAGAGTCTTTTGGCAAATACTATACACACATTTATGGTCGTCACACTTCATGTGAAAAGACTCATGAAATGTGTTAAAGAGAAAGTTATTTTGAATCCTTTCCCTACTAAAGTATACTTTTTTACCAACCTACTTACTGTAAGGAATATAGTGTTCCACATTTCAATCCCAATTTTAGTATCTGTAATTTTATAATATATCTCATACAATTCATATAGCCAGTAAAAAGATTGAATCAATGGAATGCATATGTGGAATAGTAGCCTGTGATATTGTTAAACATGTTATTATGTCTTGTTCAGTTCGTAATGATCTGAGAAATATAACTTTTGAAAGAATTTGTGATTTCATATCAGTATCTGATTTTGTTGATTTTTGGGGAAATGATGAAGATGAAATTATTGCCGATTTACTTGGAGGTTCTTGTACCCCATAGGGAAATTTAGATTTCATAGAATTGGAGAAAGTAATGTTATTGGTATCCGAGTTTATGACCTTATGTCACTCTCAACTCTCTTCACAATTAACTGTGTTCTAATTCACCGTTCATGCTATTTGTGATATTCTTGTGATTTGTAATAATCTTCATATTTTGGAGGAAACAAAGATGGTCTGTCTGTCTGTCTGTCTATCTATAGAATGTATTTGACACCTGAACCAATGGATTGAACCCTTGATACCCAGAACCATTATTGCCTATTTTTCAAACTGTCTTGATATAAAACAATCGGGACTTTTTTTGCTTTCTAATGATCTTTTAAAGCATTACCTCTAATATATTATTCAATTTGATTTGTTACTATTTCTCTTTCACAATTAAAACGTTTACATCCTTCTAAACACGTTGTGTAAACATGCTGCTGTTCTAAGAAGCAATCAGTTATCTAATGCAAGGAAATAAAAAAGTCTTTGTATGAACTTTTATTTTGTTTTGTGTCGTGAAATGTTTGCAAAGTGTAACATGTGTTGCAATGTAATATCTTGCTACGTCTACGACGGCCCGCTACAATGCCGCCACGAACAATGGTTTTATGACGACAAAGACAACGAAAAAACGGTAACTCACAGTGAAAAAAATCGTTGCTAGGCAAAAGTGAAATGTGCACATGTGCGCATATTGAAAACCACTAAGGATTACCCTAATGGGTAATAATAAGTATTTACAACCTGAATTGATTAAGTTTGCTTCGGGAGAAGCATATACATGTGATGTAGCTTCTTTTCTGATGTATTTATCCAAATGCATTGTGTATCACATGCTTTGAAGTTCTGGAAATGAAATACTGTTTGAATTATTTGATACTCGTTTTGCTTGAATAAGAAACAAACAAATCATCACTTTTATATAGAAAATGTTTCTATTTTTCTTAGATCCAATACAAAGGCACTAATTTCATGTCATCCAAAATCTGAGTATGTATCTAAATATGAAATCAAATGTTTCCCTGATTTATCGTCAAGTCATAGTATATGTTCTTTCATATGATCAAAATTCTATCTAAAGATCTATGTCTAGAAAAAAATAAATTACTCATTTTCCTTTTTTAGTTTTCGTTAAGATAGGACATAATTACACCTGCTATCTGAATCAAGTAATGATTCTTTATGTAACACTTCTTGTAAACCACTCAGCCATTTGAGTCTTTAGGCTAAATGGTTGGCAAATTCAGCCAAACTCTTGAAGACGTTGATCAGTGACTGCTGTACGGAGCACTTCTTGATCTGACCAGTGGTCACTCATGGCCAGCACAGTGGTCATCATTTGGCCTGAGAATGACCTGACGAGGGTCAAAGCGTCCATCAAGAGTCCAATTCAGGAGAGGTGTGGAGATGGTCATCCTTCGGACAATGGTGCATCTGGAGTCTGGTCACTCCTGACCACGCAGGTTTAGTCCATTGTTGAACTCTGACGCTGCCACTGCCTTTGTCTCTACCGCACTAAATTTGTTCAGCTAATGAAAATAATCATTAGAAATTGAGAATCGGTATCGGCAGATGGGCCATGGACATTTGTTGATCCTGGCGAGGTGTTCGGAATTTGAACTTTATCAATGTCGTAATCAGCCACGTGAACCATTCCCCTCATCTTCCATCCACAGACACGCCGGAGACCCGCGACATCAAACCTTTCATCTTCTTAAGAAGATTCCTATCATTTCACGTCCTCATATTTAATCCTTTTTTTTAAATCTTACACATGTTTGTCTACTACATCATCATCATCATCATCTTCATCTTCATCATCATTTATAGCTTGAATACATGTATCTTTTGCAATTGACTTGTAATGTTTATGTAAATTACCTGAATGGGCGCCGTCAGAAATAACGGATGCAATATCTATATCTTGTTTGTTTCTATATTATGCATTATTTAAATTTACGAAATATGTGTGTGGATTGTTGCCTTTCAAGAACAGGAAACAGTTACTTTACCTAATACTTTGAATAAAATAGTTAGTGCGTGTATAGGTTGAAAATCAGTGTAGGTATTTTCATGCATAATTATCAGAGAGAAAAAAATTCCAAGTAGACCACTGAGAGAGAAAACTAGGAAAACAAGGGAAATATTCCAGGTTTGTTAATTCTGATAGACTTTGAAAATCTTCCAAAAACTTAAAATTTCGCGATGGTTTTGTGATCATTAGATGGGTCAATCTTTTCACCTATGATACATTTTGATGTGTTTTTCTTAATAAACATCTCTCTGATTTCTTCCATACTGATGGGTCACAGACAAGGTGATCTAATGTCGCCTTATCTATTTATTTTGTAGCTGAAATTCTTCGACGTATGATAAAATTTAAGTCAAATGATTTAAGATAAAGATTAATATGCGCAGAAAATGGTTACGACAAATAACAATAATTTTATTATGATAAACTAAATAAGATAAACCCTTATATTATAATTTTGTATTAAATAGAAAAGTTTGAAAACTTCAACCAATGTAGTTTAAAGGGATAGTAGAATGTTTTCTAAAAAAATATTTCTTTGAATTTTCCCCAGTAAACATTAGATCATACCAAACGTCTCATTACTGAACCAAATCGTCCGTAGAGGAAATAATCAAGTATCAAGCAAAAACAACTGTGGCCATTTTTGTGTGAACACCTTTTAATTATTTGAGGTAGGGAAATGCGCTATCATAACTTAACCAATCATAATACGTTAGTTTTAAAATGCTTCTTATAATTATAAAAATTGTCTTGCAATTGGAAACATGCATTTTCGTTTTCATGAGATCACTTAGTTTTACCTAAAAGAAACCTGCTACTACCCCTTTATAGTCTGCTATCGTGTCTCACATGACAACGCTTCCTTTCCGATTATACTTGGCATTAAAAGTGAACGGACAAAATCCCCACTGGACAAAATCCCCAAGGACAAAATCCCTTAAGATAAAATCCCCAGCGGACAGAATCCCCAACCCAAAAACAACAACGTGGACAAAATCCCCAACAACACAACTGGAATATGTCTTTGTTAATATCATGATATATTTTGTAATAAGTATACTCATTACATTATGTTTTTTTAGCGAGTAGGTTTAAATAGGCTTTGTTTTCTTTATATTAATGTTGTTTTATAGAGCGTTGTTTTGATAAAAAAAATTGTCTTTGATCAGTAGCAGTAATTTATTTAAAGTGAAGTTTAAGAAATTTTTGTTTCGAGAAATGAATCAACTTTGTCATTGATAGTAGTAGTCACAGACCCAGCTGCTGCAGTATTCAAGACAAGCAACACGTCGTAATCGTGACAAGAACCAATCAAAGCTCGGAAACCTCTGCCTTGCATTTTGTGATGGAAGAATGACAGTGCCAGAGTTTCTGAAAGGCATAGGTCACTCTATAAGGTTTCACTGAAACTATAGTGATTGAAAAAAAAAACATGAAAATGCTTGATTGTGATTCTCATATGAATAAGGTAATTTGTTGTATACCCCTATATACGACACTATGTTCTTTGTTTTACATCTTGGGGATTTTGTCCTACCCTGTTATACTTGGCTTTAGAAGTCTGTTAATGATTTCCTAGCAAATGTACACTTTGATGAATAATAAATGATGTCCATTGACATAAATGTCGAATGTGATTGTAGTCAATTCTAAAATAGTACCGGTCTCTCAAATTTATAACTACAACATGGAGAAACTTTTTATTGTTACTGTTTCAATATGGAAATAAATTATGGCAATGAAATTACATTATCTTAATGATTTTATTGATATTACAAATCTTAGTATCTCCAACAAAAAAGTGACTCCTTCCCAACAATTTGTTTATCTTTATCTTTTCATTTTGATTTTATTATTTATTTATTTACCAAGTCCAATCCTCATTTTGAAATTCTAATTTTATAAGTATCTTCATTAAGAATTAACTATCTTCTCAGTTCCTACTTAATTCTAAATTTCAACTCTTTAATCTCCTCAGTCTAATCTTAATCAAGATTTGTTTATTTTTCCAAGTTAATCTCATCTTATAAAGACATACTTTTTAAAGAGTTTTCTATTTGTCTGTCTTATTTCGTTAGAACTTTTCATGTATTTTCAGACTAAAGTTCGTTAAGAATTTCCTATTTTCTCAATCTTATCTCAATATGGACATACCTTTAAAGGAATTGTCCTATTTTCTCAAGTTCGTAAGATATTTTAGTATCTACTTAGTCTCATCTTCAATAGAAATAAATGACCTTCCTACTAATCATCTCAAGATCCTTCCTCATATACCTTGCTGTTCAACTACACATTTTTCAAATACTTGCATTCGCTGAAACAGAAATCAAAACTGTTTACAGGTCTCCTTGTTACAAACATTTCCTAAAAATAATTTCAGCGACATGAACACAGTCTAGTGCATACTCCTGCTTCTGCTAAAGCTTGTACAGAAGGGAGGGACATCAAAGTAGAAAATCCCCACTTGGGGCATGAACTTTTTACAATGCCGACCCGTAACCTTGCGCAATTGACCCCGGGTCAAAGGTGACCCTTCATTCCCTGGGTGTTGGCGGAGGGGTCGAAATGGGGCTTAATTGGCGAGTACGGTTCAGCTGACATTGATGCGTTCTATCAACTTGGTAAACAGTGGCCAAACATGCTGTTAGGTGAACTCTCGCTCACACTTGAACTCCAGATTTGTGCAACAAAGAGGGGAAAAATTTATACAAGGAGGTGGATTAAGTGTTTCATATTTAGAAGTTGGGTAACGGGGTTGAAATTCACAAATATTTTCATTGGTGGGTTCAATACAGAGTCAAAGAATTATCCCTATTCATTCTAGATGCGATGTCCTTTTTCTCCTGGGATTATCAAATACGCATGCAGTTGCATGGTACTATTTATGTGTTTTTGCAATATATGCAAAATAATTTTAGATTTCCTCTTAAACTGTCTTCGTTATGGTTAATGGAACTAAAATACATTTGAAATATTCAAATGTTGTAAAAATAAAGGATTTCAAGAAAATATTATCAGAATAAGGGATTTATTAAAAGTGTATCTGACCAAAACACTTTGGTTTGTGTTGTAGCACTGTCAGGAAGTATTTGTGTTGTGATTATGTGTGTTCATGGTGGAATTAAAGGTACATACATGGAGTAGGAACAGGAGGTACAAAAGGAGGTACTACAGGAGGTACAACAATTGTACCTTATAAGGATAATGAATATTTCACATTCAATGCTTACCACTAGGAACATGTTATGAAGAAATATATATCAAACTATAAAGTACAATAGTAATGCCTTATTAACCCTTTCATCCCCAAGAAACCAGACACAAATACATTTCGGGTCTTTTCATAGACCTGTGGGGGAAAGGGTTAATTAACATACCAGCATGTGGTTATACATACGTACAAATAACAGACTGAAGCCTCGAAGATGAACCTGTGTATGTCCGTTCATTACTATAATGATTTTATTGACTTGCCTTCAATCAGGTTTATGTTTGATTTGACATTGATTGTTTTTCACAATGTTTAGTTGTTTGATTTGTTCAATCGTTCAATCTGTGTCACTATTTATCCCTACCTTAGGAGTAAATCTGCTCTTATTACGAATTATTGACATTATTGCCTGGGCATTCATTTTCTATCTTATTTATTGAATAATTTGTGTCTGAACTAACATATTCTTAAAGTATTAATTTTCTTGATAAATCCTGAATGTCCTTTTCAATTTCATATCAGCTTTGGAAGGAGTTTATGTAAAATTCATACCCTTGAACAGAACAGTAATTTCATGATTACAACACTATTTGTTCGAACTACTTTGTTCCACGCTTCTTCCTCCTGTAGACCTTAGTCCTGGCATTCCACGTACGGGCCTGTTGGGATGGTCCATGTGGCCATGTCCACGGGGGTGCTCACGTGTCGGACAATGTTTCAACCCCCCCCCCCCCCCCCCCCCCCTTGCTTACGAGACACGAATACCTATAATTCATAACAAATGTAGCACGGTCGGTATCACACGTCAAATTTAAAACGCATCCGCGAAATACCATCACCCCTACCACTACACATGCCATAGGAATATGTATTAATTTAGATTTGTGAAAGGCAACATCTGTTCAAGTACACAAGCAATCTAAAGCCGCAGGAATCAAGTGGACCATAGGGTAAAAGAACAATATTATATGAATAAGCTTAATTGACATGAAGTTACAAAATCGGTAAAGGTAATTTGTAAGAAGCAAGAGATAAAATATTGATATGGTTACACATCACATATGTGTAAACAACTCATGTACATATATTCTCTCCACTTCCTACTTCCATTACTTGCTTGACAACATTAGAATCTATTTCGAAACGTCCGTTCAACAGAATAAAGAAGTTGCTTATCCATACAAATTGTCCTCTTCCTTCGTATCATCAACTTCTAGAATGCATATGAAAGAGGTCATATTTAAGATGGCTCAACAATCTCTTGTCGACAAAGATCCCAAGACGTAAAGTTTTCAAAAATATTTCCTCTGCAATGTACTTTAACGATTAAACTTGATTGAATTATGTTACATGCCAAAGCCACTGTAACTAAATCTAATTGAATTGTTTTAGTCGTCCGATAAATGTTTGTTTCTACCATTGCATTCATCTTTTATATTATGCATAGCTCATTTGGCCAGTATTAAATATAACTAAGTATTTGTGGTTGAAAGGTCGATACAATCAACGACATATTTTGGCAGTAAGGGTTCATTAGAGAGTTGAAGCGCAAAAATACGATATCAGCTCCCATGGAAGCGCGAAAGTATGACTTAGTGCTTGTAAAATCTCCAATGAAAGCTAGGACTGGTATCGCTAAAAATATGGCAGGTAAATCCGACCTATACATTTATCGAAGATAAAGTCTATATCTTGGAATAGGGTCTCATTCTGAAGCTGAAGATATAATTATACCCTTATTCTTTCAAAGGAAGCTTTTGAAATCATTGTGTACAATCGCATCCCAGCTAACCTCTTTGAAAAAACTCTCTGAAAAAAAGAATTTGCGTCTGTTACAAAAGTTGACCAACTTCCACAAATTGGGAGCTTTGTAAGACAGACAGACAGAGAGACAGACAACGTTTATTGTGTTCGAGGACTCCGACCCATATACAGGCAAGTGACATTTTCATGTTATTCATACTAGTATTGATTACATAATATGCAAAGCAAATTAGTTTGATGTAGATCTGCATTACAAAATTTCATCACGGCGCTCGTGAGCAAACCTAACTTACATAGCTAGATTTATAATAGTTGAAGTATGAGATGTTACAATTGACATATAAGCTGTCAATGGTGGTTTTGATAAAAAAAATTTATATCAAATAATTTCTGTTCGTATATCTTCATAACATGGACAGACAAACGTGAAGCGAACTTCAATTATACAATTGGCATATACGTTCGTTTTTAATGATTAACATTTTTCTTCCCTTGTTCATCGTTACAATTAGCAAGCCTAATCTGTATCGTGTGAAAATTCTAGTATTTTTAAATGTAAGAAGGGTTAAATAACGCTCTGGTTGCAGTAATGTCTTGAACGATTTACACAGGTCTTGACGAGAACTTGTCCTTGTGTTGAAGAACATTTTTGATTTCAGTGGTTACCATTCTGCATAATATCGTTGTACAGTTCATTGATAAAAATGAAAATAATAATGGACTAGCAATACAGCCCTGTTTAGGCCCACCGGACAATCAAAGTAATCTGTTACGTCACATCTTACACAAGTTTAACATTAAGATGCATTGCTTTTAACACTCTGTACACTTTCCCATTGACGCCAGGTTTACTTCAACAATATCAAAGTTTATGTCAATTTACAGAGTCAAGTGCCTTCTTAAAATCAACAGAGGCTACATAAAATTTACGTTTTCTACGGGATAGATTTGTTTGTATGATTGTATACAATGTAAAGATATGGGTAGCTGTAGGATAATCTAACGAAATCCAGCCTGGTTTTCTGGAATTCTATTCCGCATATTTGCCCACTTCTGTATTTTGTTATTAAGTATTGTTGCAAACACCTGAATTTTGTCAATCAACTAGGAAACCATTTTTCATTTACTATAATCCCAAAGATTCAAAATTGAATAAGGAACTATCATTTCCTAATTTAGCAATCACCGAATATATTATCAGCATACTCCATTAAAAAATCCATTTTGCCATAATCTATTCATATGAATTCTGATTTTGAAAACTATACGTGAATGAAATGCAAGGAACTTTCTAAAAACTATGTTAAACGCTTCCGAAATTATATTTTAGAACAATTGTACATCTGAAATGATTTCAGTAGATTTTACTCCACGTGGTTATTTTGAATTGAAGGGGAGATTATATTGGAAGCATGATAAACTACTAGAAGGTAATTCACACGTTTAGATATGTTTAATATTCTTATATGCATTGATGTTTCGTTTGTATGCAGATATGATGAGCTTAACTAAAAAGCTTTAAGTCTTTCCATTACATAAATAGAAATAGAAAATTGTGAAATTACAGCTGTCACATGTCTCTTGTTTTATGTCAGTCATGTTATCAACAGCAAAACTATTGCAACATAGATGTTTAAATAAATGATTTGTGATGGTTGATGTTAACTTTTACATACCCCTCAGAAGAAAACGGTTGTATCGTTTTTGGTTTTATAACGTTTCTTCTTCAATGTTGCAGACCTTGTATTTATTCAGAGCATCTTGGTTCTATTTGGTTTTACTTACTTGAAGAGGTTGAACAAAATTATGGTGGATCAAAGCATAAGATTTTACACGCGAGAACGTGTTTGATAGAGTGGTTCGAACACAAACAGGGTGTATATCGGGTAGAGTTCACCTGGGGACACCGGTGTCAAGCGTCACAACCTTCAGGTTACCTATGGACTAGTTATATCAACGTAGCTCTTGTTCGCATATCAAAATAGTAAAATATCATTTGAAATATTTGTTTTTTGATGAATTGTAAAAATGGATGTCCTAGTAAATCATTTGACCAGGTACAAAGAATTATTATCCTTAATCTTAAATAGCATGTTTCATATTTACTAAAGCAATTTTAACGAGTATGTCGATACATGTTGTCTCCAAAACCATCTGTGACATTAATCCATTGCTTCCACATTTCAACACACTAAACAATTTTTGAAATGAGTTGTCCTTTGCTTTTGACTGCATGAATGGTATAGCAATGGTGGCCGATGGAACAAAGTATCTCTTAATTTATGTTGTCCTGTATGGGGTTACAATATATATAAACAAAATAACACAAATAAACATGAAACATGATTCAAACCTGTGTTCGTAGAGAGATATTAAAGAACAGAAATTCAGAGAAGTTGATGCTCAATAAAGAAGGTTTTTTCACCAAATACCTAAATTATTCATCATTCTTTCTTAAATTATGTGCTATGGTTTGTAAAACATCTCTTGGCCCAAACATCAAGAGCGTGTCACAAACTGTATGTGGAAGTTCAAAATTACCCTCATATATCAAGAGATATTCAATTCCATGAAACAATCATTTAGAAATATGAATACGAAGCGCCACTTGTTCTTATGTACATATGGATACATCGAAAACATCTCAAAATTCGACCGAGGTTTAACCATGACCCTATCGACTGGACTAAAACTTCGATAACACCCTGGCTGCCCTCCCGTTCACCTTAGTTGACCCCTGTCCACTAAATGTCCAGTTTAGTCAGTGCATCACGACAGGGTCGCCTCTTGGATCCAATGTTATTCACGGGTTTGAACGTAATGATGCGTTGGCAGGTGTACGTGGGTTAAAGGGGCACAGAGTATGTTGTTGCAGTCAAATATGTCAAACTTCATAAATGGGGTTATTTTACCGACAAGTACATTGTAGTGATTGTTTCTGAAATTAACATCTCAATGCTTATAAGTTAGCATAGTGTCAATAAACAGGAAAAGGTCGAGATTTATGATTGAAAACTGGACAATGACGCGCGTCAATGGCTAAAACTTAATTTTGGAAAGTTATTTATGACAGACATAAAGAGAAATAAAGGTAGATATTGCTAAGTAGGTAATTTAACAAATATACATATAAATGGGACGCAGAATTTTGACTTTTTAACAATTTTATGGCCGTTCTCAATTTACAATCGAAAACAAGAAAGTGTCATAATTCTGTTACTTAAGAGATAAAGTTTCGACCTTAGATTTCAACTTAACTCGTGTCAATTGATATTTTGGCTCTATTTAAGCAATATACAAAATTCATGAAACATACTCTGTGTCCCTTTAATGCACTGTATTTCATTATGTTCTATGGTACAATTATCTAAATCAAATAGTAGGATTAATAGGTATGAAACATCTTAACCTTTTTCATTTAGCCCAAAAATTTACCCTTCACAATCATGATGAATATTGGTAGGCAAATGATCATCAAAGAGTTAATGCACTTGAACTTCTTTATTAAGTACATTGTAATCAATAAAAATAAATGGGGTTTAATTTTATTCCATAATCAGCGACTATGTTAACAAAACATGTTTTGGAGCTCATAGAAAGCTCCAAATTTGATTCCACCATGACAGAAGAACATATCTATTGATTCCCTAAATTCTTTGTCAGCAAAGCAATATTCTTATCCCCAGCAGAGAATACATGTCACCTGTTTAGGAGATCAAAACCATGGTCTCACAACAGTTGAAGGACATTGATGCTGCTCTTTGCAGTCACAGAAAAAGAAAACAGAAAATATTACGATATGTTTACTGAAATACATGCCAATTTAAGATAAAAATCAATCAAATAAGAATCCTCAATTATTACCATAAAAAACAATCAGCAGCAATTATTTCTTGCAAATAAATACCAATCACTTCTGATATATATCCAAAGGCACCATTTCATGGTATATTTAAGTCGGATAAAACACTCAGTTAACATCTGTAACAATTATTTTCAATGCCACTTAAAAGTGCCAATATCCTTTCACACATTAAATGCTTTTTCATTTTACTATCATTTACTACCATCCAGATTCAAAATAAATATAAAATGACAACAGTTTTTAAACTAAGTCATTCGGTTAAACAAACTCTCTCCAACCAGGGTAGCTCCTACAAATACCCTGATATCCTTTTGACCAATATCCTTGTATGGCTGACACCTAGTTCCTGAATGTTGTTTTTAGCCTTTACTTTGTCAGCAAAGGAAAACAAAATATTTCTAACCCAATGAGCAGATGGCAACTATCAAAAATGGTGATGCCGGTAGTAAGCGGCTCTCCCTAATTGCAATGACCTATCATAATGGATGTGTGTCATTTCATTGGCTGGTATTAGCAGTACAGAGCTTTTGGCCCGAATGACATCAGGGTGTTTGTAGGAGCCATGTAGATACAAATCAGCTGATGGTGGTTCTTACTGATACACAAACAGAGCAGTCTGATTAAAATTGACCATATTCCCAGGAATAAAGGTTTTTAAATATTCAAACGTCTACTAAGTGCTTTCCTCTCCATAACAGTGTGGAGAGGACAGCCCCTAGCTGATATAATATGTTCGAATCCCGCTAGAGTTAATATTAAAACAGTTTTATTCCTCGTAACACAGTCAATTTTATTCAGACTGACAAACAGTGGACAAAAGTATTTGCACAGTGACAAAATATTCACAGACTTACATACATCTTTATTTATTTTACATCAGATCCTATTAATATTTTGGCTACAACAATTACTGTTTATCTTTCATTGTTTATATAAGAAATGACCAACATAAATAAAAGTGATAATGCATAAGAGTGATATCAGTGGAAAACATTTTTATTTATATATGTAAATATGTAGGTAAATTTGATAAATTATTAGAGAATGATTTAATAACATTAATGTTCTTCAAGCTGAGATGATTTCAATTCAACCTCCAAAATTTTACAAAGGTTGAAACGAAACTCATTATCAAAATTATATTTACTTTACAAATTACCATTGAAGTAAATGGAAATAATAGCACTGTACAAATACTTTTGTCTGCCATTTGTACAAGGTTACTAGTTCCAGTTTCAAATAAAAATGGAAGCCCAATGATCTTACAGACTATCTTCCCTTAATACAATAGATTTGATATCCGCAACTGTTTATATGATAATTTGATTTGTTAAACAATTCATATTTAATTAACGGAATGATCATGTGAACTAAGATAATAACAAACAATCATATTATAAACCAAACACCTATATTAAATACTTCTTTTTATAAAACACAAAGGAATTATTTAAATCATAAGGCAAATTAAAAAGTGGTAAATATTATATTCAAGATCACAGCAGAAACTTATGATAAAGTAGTCACTGAGTTAAAGAGAGTAACATAAATCTGCATTTTATCAATGTTCTTCAGCATTGCTTGAAACAACCCCCAAAACAATGTACTTTTACTGATTTTACAAATAGTAAAGTTAAAATGAATTCATTGGTGAAATATGAGAAATTAAATGTAGGAATAAAGTGGAGAATGATATGCCATAACTTGTCATGACCTAG
The DNA here is from genome assembly GCA_921293015.1 of Phorcus lineatus. Lineage (NCBI taxonomy): Eukaryota > Metazoa > Mollusca > Gastropoda > Trochida > Trochidae > Phorcus > Phorcus lineatus. Next base: position 31,744,791 of record OV121088.1, on the reverse strand, counting down.
CAAGATGATAAAAGTGAAATACTCTTGAAAGAAGCATTAATCACCTCACCTCGCCTGCCTTACAAGGCAATCAATACTCTTATTTCTCATTTTCCATATTCATATCATTGAGCAAAAGGGAGCTATTCTTTGTGAAAAGGTAGATACTTTGGCAAACAATTTTTTAAAACTTTGCATCGTTCTTCTAACGAATTGTGAATTAATAATGTGTTCCTAACATTTTTGTATAAATCATCTTCACGAATTTTGTTTTTAGAAAAAGAATTTTGTTTTTACAAAAAAAATTTTGTTTTTAAAAAAAAGAATTTTGTTTTTACAAAAATACCATGACAGAGCTCTCTCTTTAATGAAAACAATCATATAGAAGACAGTGAGTTCATGAAACCAGTAATGATTTTCCTCTAATAAGCGCCCGGGCGATAATCTTTTAGTACCCCTTGAACCTCTGGCCCTTATTCAAGGCCAAGCATTTATTGGAGATCTTGCATTTAATGCTTTAGACCCGGTGCTTATTTCATCAACTATGTTTGACCCCCTTGGCACCATTTTGTTGCCCAGTGCTTACTGGAGACCCAGCACTCATTAATAAGAAATACGGTACAAATTTATTTCTTAACAATTCCTATGAGATTTTGATGCTTCAAAGTGGCCAAACACTTATAGATAGATAAAATTAACAGGTATCTACCAAATTAATGTTTTAGACATAAGCTTGTAGATAGCCTATCAACTTAATTGTTGAAAACAGGAATAAAGTATAAATTTCAAAAACTAGTCTTGAATAATACAAGTAGAAAGTATATTTACATGTGAAATGTTCTATTTCACTTTTTGAAAATAAAAGGTTTGATTAATTATACAGGAATCTTAGAAATAGCAAACATACAAAAAATGCAGATTTTGGTGAAACATATCTTGTGACAAAAAAACCCCAATATTTTCATCAGAAAAAATATTTAAACACATTTATGTTCATGTTCCTGAAAAAAAGACCCCAAAATTTCTTCTTGAATATTTGACTAAGAAATCATAAAGAAATTCTGGAGTAATTGAAAAAAATTAATTAGCAAAAAAGCTTTTTTCAAACCAAAGTTTACACCTGATAAAAAACATAAAAAAGAGACAATCATTCCCTTCTTGAAACTTTGAAATTAATAATTTTCACAAAAGCACCCATTACAAAGAGTATACATGTATATTATCAAAAAAAATTAAATATGTCATGGATATCATATTTTTCTCATGCAATGGAAGCACTATTTAATCACAACTTGATAAATCTGTGTGATTGGTCAATTACTAATGACAATTTGTTCAAGATATAAGAATATATAAATATTAGCATATTAACGAACAAATGCTTATCACTCGTATTTAAAGATGCAGCACATTTAAATGCTTTCAGATAAACAGACAGTTGAAAAAAACAGTAGCTTAACAATGCTTATTTTGCAATAAAACATTTTCAAAAATAGATATGTTCAGTGAACACTGATTTGACAAAACAGCATAAATTATGTAAAAGTTGTGTATATTAATTTGATACGATATAGAAAGACCACAATGTAAGAGATGTTATCTAAAAATAGTATAAATGGTTCGCAAAAATTACATGTTTATAACTGGCTGTCGAGTCATGGAAGATAACTGATTGTATCAAATATTACTGTTCTATACCAAACTGGCTATGGAAATTATCTATCAAATAAAGTCATAGATTCACTCTTGCAAGGCAAATTGTAGTGCATGCAATGCAAATAGTTCATCACTCACAGCAATCTTTCACCTGGCGTGTGCAACCAATTTCGGAACTTTGAGTGTATTCTAGCCCTCAAGTTTGTAATTGAAAACACGCCGCCCTCCTCCCTTGTCCAATGGATAGAGCCTTACACATGGTTTTGCTAATTTGCACTGATGAAGAGCACATCAAATTTCCCAGCTCAAAATGCAATGAAAAAAGCTCATGCTTACCTTTTTCAACTACAGAAAGAACATAAAGGGCGGCGAAATACTCTATGAAAAATGAGTCGTCATAAGTATCAGCGATGCAATTAATAGATTCTCGACATGTCACCATATATCGCAAATCATTGAAGGCATACATAACAACAATTGTAGTGAAAATACAAAATAATTCTGTATATTTGCCTCCATTTAATAAAAAATGCTGAGTATTTTCACGTCCAAAAAAATCTTGCTTTGCTTGACTCTTTTTATAAAAGCAGTTAGGCTTATACAGCTATAAGTGTACATTTAACAATGATAAAAATATACCTTTCCTGGAAATGCTATATTTCAACGATATGTACAGGTATATATCAAAACATAACAATCATTAACCATTCAAACTAGAAACCACTGTTCCCTTAAAAAAAGATATTCTTTACACAATCCAGAAATAAACATCTTTCCAAATTGTAACTTTAACAACTTCGTCCAAGACAAAAGAATCATAATTCTTGGACTCGACAAGATAACCATAACCTCTTTAGACTGGCCTTTTTATGAACAGATAGCTAAAACATTTCTTCTTCAATCTTTTTGTTTCAGTTGAACTCTTAACAACATCAGTGGAATAACTAGGAGGATTGCTCCAAGACCATAGCAAACTTTGGCGCCAAACAACCAGAAAACTGAAATGAGATAAACAAGATCAAGATGAAGATCATACCCACAAATCATCATAATTCAAAGAATGATATTTATCTTAAAATCATTTTAGGGAAATGAAGTCAAAATCATTTTAGGGAAATGAAGTCCAAAATTCTCTGACAGGCATTCTAAAAGTTTTTGTAATGAAGAAGTAGAAGTTCTGCAGATACACATCTTCTTTATTGCAATGTTTTTTGTAAATTTACTAAAAAAGTTATCAAGCAAAAGAGGACATACATATTTGTAAACAATTAATCCTAAGTCATTGGATTATCTAAATGCAAGTTTCAAGCAAGGATACAAAATTAAAGAAGGCTTATCATTCATTCTCTGACAGACATTCTAGAAGTTATTGTAATGAAGGGATAGAAGTTCTGCAGATACGCAACTTCTTTATTGTAATGTTTACAAATTTTTCATAAATTTACTAACAAAGTTATCAAAAAAGTGAGGACATTGATTTGTAAAACAATAAATCCTTAGTCGTTTGATTGCAAGTTCAAACGAATATATTCCGTTAACGTGAACATTAAATCAAGGAAAGCTTATTATTCACTCACCAAACAATTAACCCCTAACTTGCTGAGCACACTGATCAAACCACACCCCTTCTGCACACCCTCTTTTCACATGGCTAATTCTAACATTCATTCTTCAACATATAACTAAGGTAATCTTGTTTTCTATAGTGAAATATGTATATCTACTGTTCTATAAGCAAAAGATTGGAAAAGGTAATTATCTCGCCAAAAAGGTTCTTTGAGTCCATTTCTTCCCAGGTAATCTAATTAAAGTGACACAGAATGTTTCATGATTTGTAATTTACTTTGAGTAAGATCCAAAATACCTTATGACCTAATTAAGTTAACATCGCCCCCTAAACCCGCAGCTTTATCTCTTAAATGCCAAAATAATGATATTTTCTTGTTTTCACTGATAATCGTAAAACGGTACTATAAATGTTAACAATTCGAAATTATGTTTTCAATTAATGTGAATATTAGTTAAATGATCTACTTAACACTATTAACCAATGTTTGTCTTTGTATCTGCTGTAAATAATTTTTCCGAAATTATGTTTGAGTCATTGGCGCTGGCCGCTGTCCGGTCTTTGATCACAAATCAGGTCATTAACCCGTTTAATGTGCATATACTTGGTTGAAAAGCATTAGGATGCTGATTTTCTGAAACATCCACTACTTCTCGATAAAATAAGACCATTTATGAAGTTTGACATATTTGACCCAAGCAACATACTCTGCGCCCCTTTAAAAGTGGGAAGTATTTCTTAGTTTCTTAGTCATGTCACACACAATTTATGTTAGCATCTCACAGATTATGATAATCTTGTGATCCCAACAGTTACGAGTTTGAAATAATATCATTGTCAACATAACTATATTTGTATGCAATCAATCAGCATTCTGTATATCCAGCCAGAAAATACCCCAAATTGTAACAGAGGTGACTAAGGAAGATACGAGATCAGAATTAAAGATGATGGAAGAGAATTGGGACTGGTTTGATGATGAAATCATTTTAGGCATAGGTTAAATACAGTCAATATATATATATATACATACTCGCTGAGAAGAACATCGGTCCAGTTCCCCGTGCAAGTGAGCCCAGTGACCGAAAGATGCCCATGATGACACCCTTCTGGTCATCTCCTCCATAGTGAGAGATAAGGGTTGTAAGACACGGGACCACCGTCGCTGAAGCTGTTAAGAGATATAAAATATCATTATGCAAGCTTATTTTCCCGGCAATCCCATTGGTCGAGAAGCGGTCACGTGTCAGAAAAGCATATTGACTTCAGTCCGAGTCCGAACAAAAGTGATATTGACTGGAAATAGACATAATGACGTCAAACCTTTGTTACATGACGTCATGCTATTGTTATCGTGACGTCATTTGACCGTCATGTGGAACAATTGATCCAAATTTCTGTTCATGACTGTAGTTTTTTCTTGTCTTTTCGTATCTAATTCGAAACATAATAAAACAATTATGGACTGGTGAATTCGGTCAATACCTGTTTTTATAGACCCGAGGAAAGCAATATTGACAGAGGACTACTGGTGAATTCGGTCAATACCTGTTTTTATAGACCCGAGGAAAGCAATATTGACAGAGGACGAAGTCCGAGGTCAATATTGCTTTCCTCGGGTCTATAAAAACAGGTATTGACCGAATTCACCAGTCTTTAATTGTATATTTTCTTTTAAACTGCAATTTGTAAATTTGCAGGTAACATAAAAAATATTTCAGGGCGCTTCATTTAAATCTTCAAAACTCAAGTCAAATCAAAACACGATGTCAGCCATTGTCACCCACAAGGCAATTGTTTCAAAAAGCCGGAAAACAGACTCTAGTTAACCTTCCAAACACATAAATTAAATAAAAAATTTAAAAATACGAGCATATGGATTCTGGATCTTCTTAACCCAACTTGTAAATCAGTTTAATATAGAGGTTGTGTTTCCAGTGACCTTTTATAGATGTAGGAAATGTATGAATAAATTGAGTGAAATTATGCTTTATCAAACTTATAAACCAATAAAACTGAAAATGATATTTTCTGCAGATATTTGAAATAGGTTAATATTTGCATTCAAATACTTGTTACAATATTTTATCTTACATATAAGAATGCGACAAATAACACATCTTTTTCTACTTTTGACTTGGTTACATACAGTAGATGTATGATGAAGACATTTAGAAATCTTCCCATCAATGGTTGGGAGTGAAGCATTCAACATGAAGACAGACTTGTGCAAGGCTACACTGAAATTCACTAAAATAACACCCACTTTATGAGACTTCCAGCCAGTGCTCAAAAGTTTCACCGCTTAACATAGCTTATTTTATTTGTATAAAGGCCATAAGACCCATAGTACAAAATGGTACAGGTTTACATTTGAGTTACCATTTGGTATCTTATCTGCACCTTTGGAATGTTACTTTAACATTTCTAACTTACCAAAGCCAAAGAGTGGGAGACTCAAGATATTGAAGGCCTCTGTTTCACTGAGTCCCAGGATGAGAAAGGATGGGATAAGCAGAATCATTCCATGGATAGCGGCACTGCGGTGCTTATCAGACTTGATGCGCCGCGTGTACCCACCTGCATGATTTTACAATTCTTATGAAATAAGAACAAATAATCTTATAATAGGAGTTACATAAAAATATAAGATGCTATCAATATCTGTTCAGGTTTAATAATAATAATAATAAGGGTATTTGTATAGCGCTGACTTCCACCACACATGGGCGATGCTCAAAGCGCTGACAGATCAGATATTTACATATATACAATAATAACAATCTGGAGAATTCTAGTTAGTATAACGCTAGAAAAGGTATGTCTTCAGTCTGTTCATATAGATCGGAAGAGTAGGTACAAGTTTTAAGTCAAGGGGTAGAGAGTTCCATAGAGAAGCAGCTGCATATCTAAAGGACTTCGCACCATAGGTTTGAGTTTGTAAGTTGGTATAGACAGAGGAAACTGATTATAAGTGCAGAGAGTTCTGGAAGGAGTTTGTGTCGCTTTGTAGTCAATAATAATATAGATGGCTGAAATCATGAACTAAATGACATTTCAAACATTGCCACTTCCACAAAACCAACCTAGCTCAAAATTCAAAGAAAAACTTAGGTAAAGAGATATATATTATCTGTCAGATGATGATTTTACAAGTGCTTCTTCCTATTTCTTGACATAAACGTTTATCCAAGCCAGAGGCCTATTTATCAAAATACATAAGGCACACTGTGTAAATTGAGAGGCTCTGAGATAATAAAGACAAACAATAACATTATCACATGTTTATGTAAGAAAAGCATAGAAATAAAATTATGAAGTGTAATATAAAAGCATCTACAATACAGTTTGTACAGATTTTAAAAAGAAAATGGATGCATCTGCCACTAATTGTAAATTATTACTTAAATTTCGTCAAATCTATACATGCTTTGAAATTTTTTTCATCTAAAAAAAAACATACCTTGCACAAGAATCATAATTATTCCTGTGAAGAGAAATATCTTCCCCTGTCCAGAACTGAAAAAGAAACTCAATAAAGAAACAAGGAAACCAAATGCAAAAACTATGACGTTAACAATAGGACTCAAATGATAACAAACGATATTAAGATTCAATTGAAAAGAAGAAAAATTGAAAAAATGAATCATCAGATATAAGTTATTTTTACTGGTGTGAGGGAAATTTGGTTGATATGTATGGCTATGCTTGATTGGTAACCTGGCGTACGCTGCCAGAAATGACGAAAGCGGCAAATCACTTTATTGACAACTGGCGTACACCAAGGAGCACGCTGGATTCGCCAGTTTTGGCGGACAAAATTAATATTTTCATTGTGACTTTTTCCACAACTATTTTATAGTCATCATTATTTTTAAAAATAACAACTCAAAATGATTTAATTGGCAATATGGATAATTATTAAAAACCATCCATAACTTGATAGTGACATTTGAAGTAAAATTTCAATATGTTTGAAAAATATTTATATCATAGATGAAACTAGTCTGAGGTATGATGATTGCTTCCTGTGTGTGCTAACATACTTGATTCAACTTCAGCCTATTATTGACCCGGCGTACCCCGATCCATATCCCGGGTACATGCCGCTTGCACGAATCAAGTATAGCCTTCTACTCCTCCTTAGGGTTGAACACATAAAGAGGATATCAACATAATCAACGGAAGACCAAGAATACTTACCTTTTATACTGGTATCTATAGGACAATAGGAACGGAAGAGAGAACTCCAGACCGGAGTATATAAACATATATATAAAGTAGACTAGACCTAGACGCTGGACAGACGCTTTACCTGAAAATAAAGAATGAAATTTGAAATAAAATTAAGAATGGAATTTGAAATAAAATTCCAGAAGAATTTAACAACATTTATAGCATACTAGATGACAATTGGGAATAGTTTTTAACTGAAATTATATGAATTTCTACAAGGTATAATTATAGCAGAAAGTTCACAAATACCTATTAACAAACAAGAATTAGAAAATGAAGTCAAATTTTGTATTTTGATTTGAAATTAAATATCTGAAAGTTTGTGAGAAACATAATATGCTAACAATATTTAACCTTATCAAATAATAATGACTTTAAAACTACAATTTGATAAGAAAATACTTACTTTCACGTCCAAGCTTTTTCACTGGAGCAAAAGTAAAGATAGAAGCAGGGTTTATCAGTTGGACTGTATTTTTCCATATGTAGGATTTTTCCTGAACCTGAGAAAATAGGGATTATGAAAAAATTAAGTCCACGAATTAAATAAGATTTTAAAACACTTAAAATATACAGGCAACAAGACAATAAAGGGGAAAGAGACGAAGGATTTTAGGAAGCTTCAATCACTTTTAACAATTACTTTGGGTGAGGTGAGGTGATATGGGGTTTAACGCTGCTTAAAAGAGTATTTCTCTTTTATCGCGGCTGCTAGTATTAATGCAGGGAGAAATCCCGCAACACCAATCTGGCTATGCATTGCAGTGAAACCTGCAAGCATCTGCTGGAACTAGCGAACCAAGGAAGTTACTGCACTGAAATTCAGTATAGCATTGCACCCCAACCTGATTGCGTGCAGAACAGTTCTCTACTGCAGACAAAGTTGCCGAGCCCCTGGTGGGATTCGAATGACGGATCTCTTGATCCGAAGTCAAACGTGCTAACCACTGTGCTCTCCCGCCCCCACAAATACTTTGGAGCGAAAGCATCATTGAATCTTTTCATTATCGTAATTGGCTAGAGAAAAGTGTAGCAAAATGTAATAAATATAAAAAAGTAACAGGAGATAAGATACAATTTTGACATTGTTACTGTAAATCCAGGAAATAATTATTGCACTCGGAATGTTCCTATAAATCAGTTAGAAAAGTGTTATAATTTTCACAGAGGACCTATACCATCGACTGAGTGTACGGATAAGTGCGCCATTATTATGATCATCACTTATAAATATAACCCTAAGTCTTGCATCAAATACTTTAAAAATTTAGAAACAGCCTACAAAAATTTTAATTCATAGGGTCACTTTTGCAAGGCAACTAAACTGAACTTTATATTCTTCATGAGCAAAAATCTGATCACCCACATCAATCTGTCTTGTCGTGTCTGCAAAGATTTACATTTTATGCCCGTGTTACAGTTTAGGGTGACGCTGCTTATTGGCGTCTGCCATTTCAGCCGAGAGGTAAACAAATCAAGTGCACCCCACCGTGAGTACCAGAAATCTAGTAATTGCATTGCCGATACTTATGACAGATGCTTTTTACATTGAGTCTATCGCCTTTTTGTTCTTTCTGTATTGAAAAAGGTAAGCATAAGCTATTTTCACTGCATATTCAGCTGGGAAATTTCATGGGTTCTACGTAATGGCTTTTGCGAATTGACGTGGTAAGCTCTGTCGCACGAAGGTAATTTGAATTTTAATATTGAGGTCTAGAATGCAGGCAAAGGTCTGAAAATTGTTGCAAATGTCAGGAGAAAGATTGGTGTGAGTGATGAACTTTTTGCCTGGCGTGCATAAAAGATTGCCTTGCAAAAGTGATTCTATGACTTTAAGCTGAGAGTCTCAGGGACAAAAAATCATGTTGTTTTATTATTTGTTTACTTATTTAGGAACCACTTTAAATCTGCTCTGACTCACCAGACCTTGTGGAAGCGAGTTCCTGGACTAAGCAGATAATATTTGTAGATTTATCACTGCATCAACATTAAACAACATAGTAAAATTTTGGGGGTGAGTGGCATTCTACAAATCCTGTGTTCTTAATGCTAATATTGAATGGGAGACTTAATAGATATACTCACTCTTTTCTCTGGAGGTAGCGTTTCTTCCATCATAGAGTATATAAGAACTATGTCAATGACACACAGCACCAAGGCAAACATGGCTGGATACTCAAAGTAGATTCCTTTACTTCCCTCTTTAGCAAGCAGCGAAAACGCTGCGCCTACCATAGGTCCGATGATAAAGCCAATGGAAAAGGCTATGCCAATCAATGCCTGAATGCAAGGTGAAAATGAAATTTGTGAAAAGAGATGAAATATGTTCAACATTTTCATTATTGAAGTGAAACGGGTTAGTTAGTCACAAAAAAGGGGATATTTTCAATAAAATTTTGGCAATGAAGATTCAGATTGATGTAAGGCTAGCCGAGTAGTATAAAATTGTACCCCTCTACAAACAGCAGTGAAGACATGCCTACCCCATTTTGGACGAAATAGTAGAAGTACCTTTAAAAAAATCTAACTTCAGCAACAGAATTCAGAAAATATTTGAAAAGTTAATTTATAATATATATATATATATATATATATATATATATATATATATGAAAAAAGTTCACCAATTTGAAATTGATCTTCAGCTCCCAGGCGTTATATATTGAAAAATACGAAGTCAGAAGTAAAAACAATCCATTTTAATGGCTAGCGCTTTCAGCTCAACGAGCTTAAATTGCATTTTGACATCCTCAACTGCTAAGTCGTAACTTGATACTAAAATTAGTAAGTCTTAGGCAAAAATATAAAAAATGGTTGACATATCTGCATATGGAAAACATTCCCTCTACCTTCACTGAGGAGTCACTCACCATTCCCTTGCCGCGCTTCTCCTTGTTGGACACATCGGTGACCATAGCCATACTGAGGTTGACGTTTCCCTTGCTGATTCCTCCCACAAACCTTGCCAGCACGAACACCAGGAACGTGGAGGACACCATCCATAACACATAGGACATGGCCACGCCCACCTGAAGCCGAGAAAAGTTGGGTAAGTGTGGATATATATGGTGTAACTATTTATCATTAGTTTCCCTCTTTGCATCGTCTGCTATGCGATACAAGTGCATCGATACAAAACACATTGAGACAATATAGAAGGATATCTATATCATAAGGGCAGGGCTCCAGATAAGATGCATATTTGCGTAAAATACGCACTGGTAAGTCATGTATACATATTAAAAATTAAATCAATGAGTGACAGATACGCACAACCTTCCCAGAATACGAGTAAGATATTTGTTTACAGGAGTGATCGTGACTTGTCAAAATAAAGTTTCATTTCTACATGTCTGGTCTTTACATCTTGAGTAGTAGCCACTGACTTGATGCCAACCTGTATGAAAACAAATATTACTGAGTTCATATTGCATCAAAGAGAAATCACAAATTTATTCACAGATTAGACATGTGGAAAATATAATCAACGACTAACACCGAAAAAGATGCTAACTTGGAATGAGGATCTGAAAAGGATAAACCTTGAAATACTCCTAGTTTTTTTCATTTGGTAATTTTACTCCTCAATTTTTATTTTGAGGAGTGAAATACCACTGAGTCCAAATAATTATCTGGAGCCCTGGGTGAGGGTCCATGATACAATGATATATTGCCATAAGAGAAAATATGTTCTGATATGGGCCGCCCACCTGAAGTGGAGAAAAGGTGGATCAGTGTGGATATTAATGTTGTAAAGATTCATCAATAGTATCAATGTTTGCATCTTCTACTCTGTGCTATGCGTGCATCAATAGAAAACACAGTATATCAGGATATCAATATTATGAGGGTCCATGATACATCGATGTTTCGCCACAAGAGACAATATATCCCAATACTATTAACATAATTTGTTTCAAACAAATAACAATATAAGCTGACATATAATTCTTATTCTGTTTTTGAAATTACAGTGACGAACAGAAAATATATAACATTTCTGATATTTTAACAGAATTTTCAGCCTCTCAGATTTACTGATTTCCCTTCTTGTAATGTATATGAAAGTTTGGTAGCTAATTAATAAGATAACTTTCTTATGTCCTGTCTATTTTTCTTTCATAAAGTGTAGAGAATCTGGATACATATTATTTGTAATCATGGAATCACGATGAAAACCTCTTGCGGATTCCTTGGCAATATTTTAATGAAAGGATGCAATTGTACAGAGGCGAACTGAACTTCACTCAAGACTCAAGGAGTTTGACTCTTACTTAAGCTACATTAACATTATGAAACATACTCTGTGTCACTTTAACATATAGTCCTGATTCATGACTGTGTATATAAAGGAGCCTTTATTACAGTCTAGGTCCACATTCAGCAAGTCTAGACTGACTGAACACACAATTGAATTAGGAGCCCAAAGAAAAAAATATTATGGATGAAGAAACGGTAAATTATTAAAAAGATTTATAGACTAAAATTTAGTCTATTAAATACAATGCACGACGGCATGTTTTAGGGAATATAAGCACTAAGCGAAGTGACCTTGACCAGACTCTACTCAGACACAATAAAAGCATTTTAAAAACTATAGTGATTGTAATTTCATGTCAGACAGGAAAAACTTGTCAGATTTGTCAAAATAGCTGTCAAAAATTTAACTCAATTTTGGACGACAATAAAAATAATTTATAACAACTACCAAAACATAACTTGACCAATATTTCAAAATATTTCAAAATATGTTTGGTCCTTTATTTCAATTTGGTTTACCATTCAGGTATGTATGTAGCCTATATTCAAAGTAATTTTCCTAAATAAAGAATGAATTGATAGACTTTTATCATAAAACCTTTTTAGATTGTATGTGACATTAAATTTTTATCAGCGAGATTTGAGTGTCCTTATAAATTTGGATATTACAGCATCAAATATTTCATATCATGATTATACTTTGATAATGATTCACGATTTTTCAAGTTTCTTGAGAGGCATTTGTGTATACTAGTATACAAAGAGAGAGCTGTGCAGGTCATCAGGCTATCTATAATTCATTTTATTAAAGGGGCACAGATTATGTTGTCGGAGTCAAATTTGTCAAACTTCATAAATGGTGGTATTTTATCAAGAAGTAATGGATGTTTCAGAAAATCAGAATCCTAATGCTTATCAGTTCAGTATAGTGGCAATAAACTGGTTAATGCCATGATTTGTGAAAACAGGACAGTGGAGTGCATCAATGATTCAAACGTAATTTTTGGAAACGTATTTACAGCAGAAACAACGACAAACATTGGTTGATAGTGTTAAGTACACATTAACTGGACAGATAATTTTGAATTCTTAACATTTATAGATATGTTTTCCGATCACAGTGAAAACAAGAAAATATTATATTTTGGTATTTTAGAGATAAAGATGCAAGTTTAGCTAATCGATTTTATCTTAACTCAGGTCTTAAGGTATTTTGGCTCGTACTAAAGCATGAAACATACTCTGTGTCACTTTAATTGTGACAGGGTCAAAATATGAGCTGCAACATCCTTCTATATCAGCGTATTTGTCTCCGCTTAACTCCATCATATACCCTGATATCCTTCGGCCTAAAACGCTCGTATTGCTTACGGCTGGTTACTCATGGCTATATATAGCCTACATTGACATTTGTTTGAATTCGATTAGGGCTGTGCCGCTATTGCTGAATGCTAGAAATTTTATTGGCTTGCTATATTTAGCGATAGGAGATTTTTCTAGGCCTCCTTTTTTCAAAAAGTAGACAAAGAGTTCTGGGGGTGTAGCCTCTGTGGCCCTTTGGTCACCAAATTTGAAACTAGTAATCTCCATCAGGTAAGGAGTTTGAGCACATGGTTTCTCATTTCAACTCATTTCGCTTGTGAAGAAAAAGATGCAAATATATCATTTGGGCGTGACCGCTTGTTGGTCACAGGGTCACTAACTTCCCATCAGCTAAGGAAGGTGTACAAAATTTCAGCTTTCTTGGAATTTTTCTTTTTGAAAAATTTATGATAAAAGTTTTTAGAGCATTGTGGTTGTGGCCCTTATTAGGGTCACGGTGTGACAAATCAGCTAAGGAGTCTGTACATCAGATTTCAGCTTTCTACAATTTTGCTTCTGGAGAAGAAGATGAAAATATGTTTTCAGGGGCTCGCCTCCTGTCCCCAAAGGATGAAAGGGTTATCAAACATTTTACTTTAAAAACCTCATTAATCAAGAAGTCTGTATACAATATATCAGATTTCCAGAGTTAATTGTTCTTGAGAAGAAGATGAAAAATACGTTTTCAGGGGCATAGCCCCTGTCGCCCTTTTAGAGGTTTTTACTTTGACAGAAACAAGAAATAACTTAGATAACAAATCAAGGCCAAATCTAAAATATACACAACAAATTTATATCCCAGATTAACACAAACATCTTGGAAAGTAACTCACCATACATATTAGCATAAGTGGGCGTCGACCGTACACATCTGACGAAGCTCCAATGATTGGGGAGGATAGAAACTGTACAAACGAAAACAGGGAGTTCACCATTCCTGCAAGAAAAGATATTTCAAGAGTTGACATCAGATCAAAACATACTTTTCTGCGTTTCAAATCTGACGACTGCATCAACAGGGCTGTTTTATATGACCTTCGAACTCGGCAAATCGGCAACAAGGCTAAAAAGCTATCAGTACAATTTGTTATTTCAGGTCGACTCTTTGCATTAAAATTATTGAAACATTCAGAAACAACTGTGGATTACCTTACTTGACCTATAAGCTCCATCTCCCCCCACAACAATTGCAGCTCACACAAAAATTAACACCTCATTCACATATTTGCCTTGTGATAAAGGAAGGTAATTGAATTGGAAACAATATTCCTGCTCCTTATGCCATCCTTATGCTCTATGTGATGGCAAGCTTCATTTCCATGTTAGTTATGCATGTAAGCAAGTGTCTTTTCATTATTCCGTATCTTGGCAAGCCAAACTTTTAAACATTAAACAATTTTGAACATATCAAAGTGTCAGAACTTAACAGAAAGCCATTTTAATAAGCACTCCTTCTATTCACTTTTTGAAGGTGCCAAGTCTGCTTTATACGTCAAATACGGTATTCCAAATCTCTTCCCAAAGAGGTAGCTCAAGACGTAAAATCCTGATGTAAGCTCTGTTTGTACTAGCTTTCCTTGGACTAGGAATGAAGAAGCCTGATTGGATGAAATCAAAAGTAGTTTTAAGTAGCTGTGCAATCAGTAACGCCTTATTGCTATAAGAAAACTAAAGTCTATCAACTGTTCATGGCATATTTTGAGTCTTCCAGAAAATTTCAGGTATTGGTGACAAGAAGCATGCTTTCAATGCAAGAAGTGTTTTCATTGGCTGAAATTTAGCAGATAGTTTGTGCCATGTTCTGCTGGAGGCCTCTGAAATGTTTATCTACAAACAGAGGTTTCGTTAGGATTTTATGACTCAAGCTACCTTACGATACCTGATGCCTATGATGGCAGTGCTTTAGGATGTTAACCAATTGTGATGTCAAGTATTTGACTAAGACTAGGCATTGTTCAAAATCAGCTGTTCAATCAATACATCCTAGGAGATCTTGATCTAGGTAAACTCATGTGGGACACAATTTCGGATGAAAAACAAACATACAGAAACAAAGTAAATGAACAAAAATTACTCACCTCCGAGAAATACAGTATCAGCAGCAGTATCTGTGATTCCGATAAAAGATCTGAATCCGGTGGAGAAAGAACTTAGTACAGAATACAAGCCCGACTGAAAACAGAAAAAAACAACCCAGGTTTAATTCTGTCTATGCTGGGTTGTCTTGAGCTACAGGCCAGAATTGTGATGATTCAGACATTTCACTTTACTATACCGATCTGTAAGGGTGTGCGGTATTATCGGCATATTGGTATATTGCAATACAGAAACACCACCATACGTAACGAAGTATTACAGTTTTCTTAAAATATCCAATATATTGTAGGTTTTAGAATGAGCACTTTCCGTGTAAAATTGCAGAAAAACGTAACAAAAACATCCTTTGATTTTACTGAAAGTTTAAAAAAAAATTTTGAACTTGCAAAGTTGAAAAAGCACAGACATGTTGAAAGTACAAAACCAGTTGCTGAATTACCTCTCTTTACAAAACAACATCTACTTGAGCATTGATTACTGTTCTAATTGCTGTTCTAAGTCAAAAGAACATAGAAAAACTAAAATATGAAAAGTACCAATATATTACAATACATATTGCAATACGCTTTTCTGTATCGCAATATACTGCGATACAGAAATGAGGGCCAATACCCATCCTTACCAATCAGGGTATCACATTACTCTATGATTCCCTATGATAGAAGTCACAATGGATACACTATCCCCAGGGTTTTTTTCATAAAAAGAAAGATAAACTTTTAAAGCTCAAACAACACTTTATGGGTAACGCTGTGAAGAGTATATCAAAATTTTCTGAATGCATGTCATATTGTGGCGGCCATGCTTTCCTCAATAGTTTATCTCCGTTAGCAGAAACATTGATTTGCAAAGGCACAACTTACACATCAAAATATAATTACGTATGCTTAACAGATTTTAATAAATACAGAGATAATTTTAAGGGCAATGATAAGCCAAAGTGCTCTTGAATGCTGGTATATGTTTGGTCGGATATTGGTCGGGCCATCAAAATGACTGGCTGTGATTTTCGTATTGTGATTTATTGTTATACAGAAAAGTGTATTGCAATATATTTGTACTTTTGCAGCCTCATTGCTTGCACGTTTTGACAACAGTTTAACACAGACAAAACCTAGCTTGTCGTATATCGGACCAATCACATCCTCACTTTTAAAAGAAGTATGGCAGTGATTAAGTTTACAGATCTTGTATTACTTGTCCCTAGACCTAACCAGGGTAAATTGATATGAATATTATTACAGACCTCACTTCTAACAATGCCCACACGGGGAACTCGTCTCTGTGATCAAACAATCGCTTTTTAGCGTCAGTTCTCATTCAAAAGTGTCTAAATTTACAGCGATTTGTTGGACAAAACCAATTCCATAACAACAGTGTAACCACTAAATTGAAATATAATGCTCTCAAAATAGCAATATATGGGTTGCAAGTGAGACTTTAATTGCTATTTAGTTAGTGAGACTTTAATTGCTATTTAGTAAGCTTACTAAATGAGATTAGTAATTCCATTTAGTAAGCTTACTAACATAGGCAGATATTTAGAAAGCTTACTAAATCGATTTAGTCTCACTAGTCACCCCATAGCAATATCTATATAGGGGCAGCCCTGTTTATTAATCTCTGTTTCCTGTACCTCTTGCAATAAATACTTTAAATCAAATATATATAACAATTAACCATCCTTAAAACCTAATTTTGTATACAAAGTAACTGACTATGCAAAACCAAGGAAGACAACTTTTACCGTGTCTCTGTCCCCAAAGAACTTCAAGAGGCCGGGCATTAGAGGGAGAATGACTGTGAAGGCAATCAGGTCGACCAATAGGAATATGCACATGCGGAAATACACGCGATTCATCCTCTTTTCCGCCGCTGGCGTCATCTCGTGACTCGTTGACTTTCCCTTCGAGTTGTTGTTAACTCCTCCGTGACTCGAGTCTACGCTAGCCATGTTTGGTGTTTCTGAAGAA
This sequence comes from Phorcus lineatus, assembly GCA_921293015.1. Taxonomy (NCBI): domain Eukaryota; kingdom Metazoa; phylum Mollusca; class Gastropoda; order Trochida; family Trochidae; genus Phorcus; species Phorcus lineatus. The sequence goes on along the minus strand of OV121088.1, from coordinate 31,727,661 downwards.
AGAATAAAATAGTTGATGTCTTGCTATTACATTCAATATGAATAAAAACAAAAACTTTTTTTCACCTTTGTACATGGAAATTCCTATATTAATGTGGCAAAATCTGATTTATTATTCTTGTTGGATTTTGGAGTCCTCTTTGTTTGCAACCCAGAATGGTTTGGCGCTAAATAATTCAGAGCCCTTACTTGTTTGGTGTGTTAAACAGGACAACTTTTAAAAGACCAAAGATTAAAATTTCCATAACAAAATTCCTCCAGAGTAACCTAGTATTTTTTCAAATATTTGTCTGCTTGCCCTTATTTTGCCCTCCTTCTAAGAAATAAAAACTCGAAAACTAACAACAGAAACGAAACAAGATTGCAAAATTAATATTTTGAAAAATTTGCATTATTTATAATAAAACTCAGTTGTAGATACAGTGGAGGGGGGGAGGGTAAATTGTTTAGGGGTTTAAATCCCCCTTTTTTTCAATCATACAGGCAATCCCTTTCCAAATTCCTTGATGCGCCTCTGAACCTATCATTTATGAAATGAAGATGGATATCATATGCATTATAGATACAAAGGGAAAGGATAGTGATGGGAAGACAACTAAGAATAATAAATTTCGGTCATTTTTTCTACCAAAAATCAAAATTCCAATCTGTGGTAAGAAAAAGATACCGACAGTGAAATATTCATTACTTTTCAGCATGAAGTGACAATGTTTATCAAGGGACGTGATTGTGCGACAGAGTAAACAAACACCGACTTTACTTCAACATAGTATCACTGAACTGTCATAAATCATACCTTGTGGTAATAAATCTGTTCTATGAAATAAAACTGACAATAGATATAAATATACATATATAAATCCTTTTCCATAGTAATGAAGTGAAAACAATTGTTAAATAAGTTCTCAGCAAAAAGCAATAGTGTGAAATTTCATGTTCTAAGGCGGTTCATATTATTACCCTAGAATATATATTGCATTTTTAACATGATAACATTTGTGTAGCATTGAATAGATTTTTTAACACATTGTAGTGTTAAGTACATACATTATACAAATTGTCATGAAATATGGTAACATAGTAACACAATTTTACATATAAGCACATTAATATAATATCTTATTATATAATCGCTAAGGAAAACTGGGATCGATCAATGGAAACAAACCGTGTTATCAGTCACTAGTACTAATAACACTGTTACAGGTTATCAGTGTAAGTCATTAAACAATGCTCTGATGTAACAACTGGTTCATGACACAAGAATGTTACAGAGGCGACGGGTTCGTTATGAAGCTGACCCAATGTAAAGCTGATTCAGGTGAAAGTTCGAAGACAATATCCTATAAAAAATGGAACATTTGTCTTTTCTTCACAGATATCATGCAACTTGCATCACGTGAGACAGAAAATTCAAATACCATTAATTACTCTTGGCTATGCCACTGGTGATTATATAAACTTTTACCTAATTCAGTCAGATAAACATGATATTAGACAAGAAAAGTGAAATATCCTTTATCTATCTCATATTCAAGGTATTAACTCATTGTTCACCCAGATGGTGTCAGTTAGTACAAATCGCTTAAAGGCATGATAAGTGACATTTTTATGAATCATATCATCACGATAAGTTTTATCTTTGAATAAGAAAAAGTGTATCAAATTTGTCTCCATGAACCCAATGAAAATGAATATGCATTACGTGAGGACAAAAATAACTACTATTGTTTGTGAAACCCTTTACTTATCAAATCAACGTGTTATATAAAGGAAGGGCGTTCGCTGTCTTTGTACCTGTCAGATAAAAGAAAATCGATTGCAATTAAGTTAACATTAAATATTCAACAAAGAAAACAATGCATTTCGTCAAAAACCTCAGTTTATAGCTCGATACCTACCTAAATGTTTTTCTAGCTTGTGTCGCAATCCTGAACAAATAAAACCCTTGACTTGAAAAGTTGTACAAATCTGTGATGTTTGCAGAGTCTCAGCGAACAGCTAATTCTGACAACTCGCGTCAGCGTCAGTGACACAGCATATTATGTTCAGTTAGTTTGAAAATGTAATCCTTGACTAACTATCCATTCGTTCGGAGTGAATCCCAAGTAGAAAAATCTCTCTATCTCAACCATCGAACAATACAAGAACGATATCAACATTCGTGATTGCTTGTTCCATGCTTAACACAATCTCTTCCGGCTTTGAGGTCAGAGGTTACAGGTCAAAGGTTATGTCAAAGGTTGCAATACATACACGCATGGAACAGGCAGTTAGAAACAAAGTTTCCTCTGATTTTTCAACAACAAAGTTTCCTCTGATTTTTCGACAAATTCACTCCATAAGAATTCACCCCGAATAAACTGGTTTACTGGCCGCTTAGTCTATTTGTAGTCGGCGTCAATTATATAAGCCCCCTGTTATTTTCGTGTATGCATCGCTTCAGGCATTGATAGATCGACTGTGTCGACATTTACATCCTGGATTGAACAAAAGAAACCACGCCTACATCACTTCCTTCTAAATTTTATTGGACGACACTCTCAATAGGATATAGATAATCACGGCTGAGAGGACAGAATGAATTATATATATTGTAATTGTTATCTACTGTAGCATAAAGTTTTATAGATCTAATGTGTGTGTGTTATGGTCCTCACAAACTCGGATGTAGATATGTGCGGTGTGCTGATTGGCTAATAGCTGACCTCTCTAGGGTTCAGTTGTTTTAGATTTACTTACATCTAATTGACTTGAATTGATATTTCTTTTAAGTATCATCTACCTAAGATTCATTATTACAGTAAATCTCTACAAAATCTCTACAAAGCTAGCTAGGTAGCGTCTGTGCTACTGAAAGGTAAAAAGTTATTTTAAAAAATCAAATCAAAGCCTAAATCTTTTTGAATATTTCTTGAGTATTAACAAATGTATTGCATATATATTTATCATTAATAGAAAAGAAGAAGCAATCTTTAACATGCATATAAACACTATTTACACATATCTTCATCTATAGGCCATATGCTATATGTCAAACCATAACTTATACATACCTAACAGAAAAACATACAAATGGGCTTGTCTAGATCTGTGTGTTCACAATGATATTACAAGACCAGAAAACGGTAAAAGTGTTACACTCATCAAACTCAGAAAACTTTGGGCTATTTTTCATCACGATCCTATATTTATCTAAGAGTTCATAAATGACACAAACATATGTAAACATACCTTTTGTAACACTGAGTTTGACGTGGCAGGTTAACCACAGTAGAGTTTTATGCTCTCACAGCCTAGGGATAGTTTCAATACTTCCAGTCCGTTAATGTCTTTATCTTATTCAAGGCAAGCTCTTGAAACAGCAGGTATAGGCCCATCATAAATGAAAGCTAGCTCTAAAGGATTTACTATCTTCTTTCAATGTTGATAACGCGGAGTGAATATACGTAAAGGTTTGGACACAAATACATGATACAATTAGTTACTTTAGTTGTAAAAACTTAATATTTTGTTAATTAATTCAGCTCTTATAACATATATAAAATTTACAGCTTGTGTATTTTACAGTCTACCATTGACACTGGCATATAATTCTACTCAATATGATAAAATAACAAAAAATGATTATAAGTTTTAAAGTTTTGTATCCTATTCTAATTTATAAGTATTATTGGTCCGATTTAATGTATGAACCATCCATGTTTTAGGTATATGAATTAAAGACATGCCATATTCAACCTTTCATTTGTCATTTTGAAAGTATATCATTTATATTACGTATTATTTCAGCTGTTTCAATTAATCCATTCATCTGTAAGTCTAACAAACGACATACGTTAATAGTTCAATGTATTATGTTGTAAACAAAATAAATATCGAATCCTATTATTCGACATCCCTATATTTTACATGCATTATTTCAATTGTTGTAATTACTTTTGTTAAATTAAGCCAAACGCCATTTACATGAATTTTCAAATGTATCAATCCTCTTGCTGTGAAATGAACTTAATACCAGTGAATGAAATGAAACAAACCTGATCGCAATCGCATATGTAAATGGGCGTAAAATATGTTGTTCGTTGAATTAAATTTGAGTTCACGGCTGGCCAATTTCACCAAGACTGATCGAAGTATCAATTTAACCAAGATTGATCGATGTATTAGAATATAGATATAGGTAGTTTATCTCATTGTAAACCTATTGATGTAAGGTCGTATAGTACGTGCTAGATATGTGCATAGATGATGTTCGATTTGATATCGATTGACATAGAGAACAGCAGAAAGTACATAGTTTCGCGTTGTTCACTTCTTTAACGAAAATATGTAAGTATAATATTGTACATACATACATACATACATACATACATACATACATACATACATACATACATACATACATACATACATACATACATACATACATACATACATTCATACATACATACATACATACATACATACATACATGCATAGGTGTGTAAGTGAAAAAACATTAATCAGAAAATAATTTATTTTATCAAGAGTTCATGTTTGAAAATGTTTTAATATGTAAATATACTGGAAGTCTAAAAGCATTATTACTATCAAAAGAATGCAAAACGCTATAACCTTTAAGGATCAAGGTCATGTCTTCTCGTCTTTATGTTGTTTACATCCATACATATCGTGTATACACAATATAATCCTAGGATCGCCACATATTCAACATGTAAATCATACAACTAACTATTTAATGCACATCTTCACTATACGCAAGTGTATTGTATTTTTTTTTATATGTATACATACCTTTACCATCTTAGATGCAAATATTTTAATGTGTCTCGTAAGCCAAATGGCCGGATGGTATGTGATATTGTTTTAAATGTCATGAAAACGAAAATTAACATCTTCTTCTTCTACTTTATTGAATATGAGATGGCACTATCTGTTTGTAATTATTATAAGATAACGACATTTCTCATTTTAATTATCACAATACCGGCTTGATTGAAAGATATCAACCATATATACCAGAGTGTTTTATCAGGTGAGAACAGCTGCTTTTATTTACCACGAAATGAGTTATATAGATACGTGAATAGACACACGTGGTAGATAAATTCATAGTACAGTCGATAAAGGTTGTTGATATTAAGTATAGTCTATTAGTATCAGCTGACGTTCTGCACAGAGTATGTTGTTGGAATCAAATATGTAAAACTTCATAAATGGGGTTATTTCATCGACAAGTAGTGGTTGTTTCTGGAAATTAACATCTCAATGCTTATAAGTTAGCATAGCGTCAATAAACAGGGAAAAAGTCGAGATTTATGATCGAAAACCGGACAATGACGCAAGTCAATGGCTAAAACTTTATTTTGGAACGTTATATATGACATATATAACGAGAAATAAAGGTTGATATTGCTAAGTAGGTAATTTAACAAATATACATATAAATGGGACTTTTTAACATGTATTGGCCGTTTTCACTTTACAATCGAAAACAAGAAAGTGACATAATTTTTGCATTTAAAAGATAAAGTTTCAACCTTAGATAGGCGATTTGAACTTAACTCATGTCAAATGATATCTTGGCTCTATTTAAGCAACATACAAAATTCATGAAACATACTCTGTGTCCCTTTAAGACAATATCGTAATCGATACCTGTAACAAACATTACATAATCTCCTGCATGTTTTGAAAGACTCTAGAGCAGGTTATTTCGCTTTCAAAACGGCTATTTCGGAACACATGAGGACATATACACTCACTTTACCTTTCTCTCCATACACTAAAATACTTATTATTGTCTACAGTTGACCTACAATCAACAATGCAAAACTTAAGGCTGCCCAAGGCATTGAACATTGGTAAGACAACCTGAAATCGTACCCTGAAAAAGGCAACAGGGTGATAGAAATGCCTGCTATGAAAGAAAAGGGTTTTATTTTCAAATTGTATGTTGTTTTCATTTGTAAAACTTTTTCAATAAAAGTAAGGTATAAGGTCAAAAAATTTTTTTTTAAATGCATGCACTTGTTGCCCTTAACAAATAGTTGTTTTCTGACATGAATCAAATAGTTAATCTATAATGGAATGTTATGTAATCTTAAAATAATATTTTTTCAGAGTGAAACTTTCGAAAAAAAAGCTTTCTATAATACTGAGTTTGAAGGACCCCTATAGTCTTGTTTAACAAATGATTTGGTCCTTACCAATTTGTAAGTAGTTTATAGCAGTGTACATCTATTTTAAGTATCTGTGCGATAACTGCAAATAACCCGTCGACCTTCTTTTAGAAATTTCGAAATCGTTTCATATCAACTGACGTCCCATTGTCAATACAAGATTGTAATCTATGGAAGGGGATGTGTGCCAAAAATGAAATCATGTAAACTCGTAATTCGCAAGTTGTAACATGTTGTTCTCAACCATGCACTTCTCGAAAAGACAAGTCCAAGTCTGCAAACCTAACATTTCATTCCTGTAAAACTCAACTTTCTGTTCTCAACTTTACAAAGTTTAAATGTAATTTTAGAAATGTTAAAGTCGAAACTCATTTTTGTATTTCAAATACGAGGGATATACACATTTAGCAATGCTACAAATTACGTTTTACAATTGGTGAATGAAAAATGAAGAGTTGTAAAATCACCCTTTGGAAACAGACTTTTGCATCTGGAGTTTTACATGAGTTGCATGGTTATGATTGCAATGTTCCGAAATACATCTGTACACGATTTCGCACTGACCATATTTGGAAGTTTAACGAAGTCTGCCGATGATTTCCGAAGATGATCGGTATTTGACAACAACGAGACCTCCCTGATCCAAGCTCCATGCAACGCTGTGCAAGCTTTCCGGATAGTGTTGAGTTGAGTCCACCTCAATGCGCGGAGCTTGGGCATGCCGTCACCTTTTGTAAAAGTTCTCAGTAACTCGCGTACGGTGTTTTTGGACCCTTAAGGCAAATAGCAACAATTGTAATAGAACAAATATCATTTGCAATTAATTCTTATCTGACCATTATCCCCAAAAAATTTCGTGAATACGTCATTCTCTAAAATATACCCGTGTTTATTGTAAGAAAATTTCCGAACTCTTTTCGAGCCCCTCAGATGTTGTGACGTAGTCAACGCATATTAACTTTTCGAGGGCCGATTTCAATAGTTCAAAATACTTAATCAATTTCGTAGCATAACAAATTTTTACAAAACTGAAAAGTATCATTTTTTCAAAGTACATGTTTATTGTTTAGTAATTGGTATAACAATGGAATATGAGCGTTTCCGACGCATTTGGAAAAGCATGATTACTTTGTAGACAATCTTTCAACACCATACTTTTGTGTCGTCTTGATTTTAGGGATTTAAATTGCTATGTTTATTTAAAAAAAACTCCCGCTTACAACGTCGTAGAGACCAAATACAGGCAGTTAATGTTCACGTCACTCACTAAGTCATTAGTGCCTTTTGTCAGATGGCGCATGAAACTTATGATATTCTATTTTTCACACAAACATTGAAATAAAGAGCAAAAAAGTTTTTTTTACCCTACGGGCCTGAAACACACTGGATAAAATTCAAGATATACACTACGTGAATCGATAATTAACTATCAATTACGATACAATAGTCGTGTTTTTGTTGCTGTGCCACTTGTCTTGATGCGAGAAATCTAAGTTGTACACCCCTAAGTTATACGTATGGAAATGTATAATCTTGTATTTCAAATAATTGTTAGAATTTTAACATCTTGATGATAACAAAGGTATTTTGATTTAAATTGTATCTGATATCTGAATTTGCAAGAGCTTTTCGACTTAAAAATGGGCAAAATAGCCTATGTATCGAACAATGACCTGATGTTCTCTGGCGGCCTGCCAGACCAGGCAAAAATTGATAGACCGTTCGCTTATAAGAAGACCCTATAATAACTGTTGATCGGGCGGAGAGTTAAAAATAACATGTCACATGAAATGTCAGTCATTTGATTTTGACATGTTCTTCAATTAAATTTGTTCAAACTGTTAAAAAAACGTCTGGTTTAGAACGTTCCTAGCTTTAAAACATGACTTTAAACGGTATTAAATAAATGTTTCTTTTAACGAAATAATATTCATTGGTTAAACGACCGAATGAAAGACTAACAAAAGAAAAAAATATTCTTTTCAATGATTTTGGAACTTTTCCCTTACTTTACGTTGCGTAGTTATTTTTCTAACTATTAATTTGAAAGAATAACATGCCCGTGTTTTAAGGGTAACGTGGGTGTACAATATAGATATATTTTTTCTATCGCTATTTGTCCTTCCGAGACAAGTATGCCGTTGTTTCATTATTCTAAATCCAGTCTCGTAATTTGGTGAGTTTTTTTAAACCCAACCTAAATATCTAAAACGATATTTTTTTATAGTGAATCATCTCGATGCAGTAAGTTGTGCAGAGATTTAGTGTCCAGTAAAGTCTAACCCAGAATTAAAGTTCATAATATTCTTTCGTGAGATAAACCTCGTGTTACCCTTACGAAAACAGTAGAAACAAATTATCTAGATCAATAATTGACTAAGAACTTTGACAAAAGGTGTAGGTCGCATGCCCAAGCTCCGCGCATTGTGGCGGACTCAGCTCAACACTATCCGGAAAGCTTGCACAGCGTTGCATGGAGCTTGGATCAGGGAGGTCTCGTTGTTGTCAAATACCGATCATCTTCGGAAATCATCGGCAGACTTCGTTAAACTTCCAAATATGGTCAGTGCGAAATCGTGTACAGATGTATTTCGGAACATTGCAATCATAACCATGCAACTCATGTAAAACTCCAGATGCAAAAGTCTGTTTCCAAAGGGTGATTTTACAACTCTTCATTTTTCATTCACCAATTGTAAAACGTAATTTGTAGCATTGCTAAATGTGTATATCCCTCGTATTTGAAATACAAAAATGAGTTTCGACTTTAACATTTCTAAAATTACATTTAAACTTTGTAAAGTTGAGAACAGAAAGTTGAGTTTTACAGGAATGAAATGTTAGGTTTGCAGACTTGGACTTGTCTTTTCGAGAAGTGCATGGTTGAGAACAACATGTTACAACTTGCGAATTACGAGTTTACATGATTTCATTTTTGGCACACATCCCCTTCCATAGTAATCGACGGTCATATTACCTGAGGCGACACGTTGAAAACGACAGGTGCGTGAAATGGGATACAGGTAAACTGTTAATTGAGTGCATAAGCAAATAAAACTTGCCTCTGGTTAATTACTAACGAAATTAAACTCTTAACAATTCAGGTATAATGAGGATTAGCCCTATCACGCTTGACTTTCAAAACAAACCCAAGAATTTTAAGTGATTTTCAGATAATATATGTTCATAAGAGATTATATTTGTTCACGGCTGGCTGATAATCTTATCTTATACCAAAACATTGTTCTTGACTTTGCTTGGATTTTGTGACTTGGCAAGGTAGTGTTCAAATTTACATGTAAAGATGAGTTATTCAAGCATTTCTGATGTTGTCCGTATTTCGTTTGTGGGGATGTAGCTGTGACTCGGGTTCATCAACGGTTACAACATCAAGGATAACAAGAGTCCGTGTTTCTCTCAATCATGTATTTTGCTCACAATTACACAGTCACACGCCCGGTGTGAAGAGTCCTGCCCGAGTCCCGGCTTGGGGGCCCGCACAGGGTATTTAACAGAAAAAACTTAATTATTCAAACACGTGACCATGGTATAACTACTAATGAAGACTAAATATCTTATTAGTACTACCCTACATGGCCATGTATGTGGATCCTCCACTGTCATTGGATGATCCACAACATCATCCTCCAAAATTCCAAGAATCACCCCAGAAAATTAATATTCATAATCTTTGTAGTCATTTACCGAGTTCTTTTAGCTTCTAGAAGTTAACCCATTTTATTCTTTCATTTGTATAATTTACTTTTCCATGATGAGAGATTTTTCTCTATAAACTATTGCCATATTAACTAAACACTCACAGTTATCTAACTTTGTCACAACAATAATTTTTACTTCCAACTTTATAAACTTCAATATCAATGCTAATCGCATCCGACAGTTAAGGGGTTACACTCGTGGTCATTTACATCTTTGACCAACAAAAACTTTCCACGATGAGCCTGGACAGGACCCCGGGCAATCGATAACGTCCCGTTGCATGAACGTGAGGGACCCTTCTATGTTTACTGTAAGAACCCCTGCTCTGTCCCTCTCCTCTCTCCTCTCTGACTCATACAGTTACTAATTATCATAACTGTACTTTAGGACTGCGATAGCATTTCTGACTATTTTTTACTAGATTATCACCATATGATATCCCCTGCCCCTCAGAAAAGCTTTGCTCCGTCAAAGCGACGGGATGGTGCATAGATCTAACATATGCGAATATGTCCGGGGGCAAGCTGGAAGAGATTTGGTGAATAAACATTAAAACATATATAAGACACAACAAAGAGACATCATTAGGTATTAATTTCCAACATGATGTTGTACACAACGATCATTAATATATATAAGTGATAATTGGTGTTCTGCTCGTATGCAGACTTATTAGCAAACAACACATCGTAAATAGATAGTAGGGGTGGTTATAAATGTTCTTATTGAGGTTGAAGGAAAGTGGGATGTCAACGACCATCAAAGAAAATGTTCAATGTACATGGCACATCCTATTCGACGTCCACACTAATGAGCGTTCATAAGGAAACACACACGTCACATCAATGAAGGTTCACTGGCACAATTTAGTCACTACTAATAAAGTGGAAGTCACACTGGACAGTCAGGATCGTGAAAAGAGTGCGTATCGATCAAAGACTGAGTGAGTCAATTGATGTTGTGCATGACATCCACTAAAAGTTAGCATCCGTGATAATAAGTGCCACGCGATAGTCACAATAGTCACGGCGGGCACAGCACTGGGTCCGTTCTATGAAGACTCTGGATACTGTGTATGAGAAAACGTAATACATCGCTCCAGGAATGTACCGGAGACAATGACACTGAAACAACATTTAGAGTTTGGAAAACATATCAACAAAGAAAGTTGTCCTGGGGATATTGTCCCACCACCAACACTTGGGAGTGATTGTCTATTGAACGTAATGTTAGTTTTTCATTGAGGAGCACATTACACAATGGACAACCAAGGCTGTCGCAAAGAGTTCGTGAGAAGCGAAGGGCTTGCTGCTCACATCCGAGAGTGTAAGTACTCCAAACACCATTTGACAATCTAACGTCACCCTTAATGTAATTTGCCACAACTTACAACTATATGAGCCACAGTATTATCATGCAGTTAATACAATAACTTTATAACAATGAGATGTAGAAGTAGGTAATTTCTAGTGTAAGATAAAGAATATCGACCGGTGGGATGGGAACACAGCGTCTAAGATTTCTCAACTGTAAGGGGAGGGTATAGATGAACATTGCGAGGCGGGGCGGATGGCCGGTTTGGTACGGCTTGGGCTTCAGTGTGTACTGGATAGCTAATATCCGTATGGATATAAGAAATGTGATAGGTGTATGGAGTTGCCAGAAGTTTTCGGAGTCGGAAGTATTGAAAAAGAGATATTCGGATATTATTTGGGACATTAAAAGTAATTTGACCAGCTTGGACCGTTGGATGTGTCCAGTCTAAATATAAATAAGCGGATGTACTTTTGCGCATGACGCTAACTTGGGTGATTTCCGAGTCGGCTTTATATAGTAACCGATGAGGACATGTTCTGAAGTTATATAACAAAATGCGTTCTAAACAATTTCGATTAACAATTTCAAGTGTTAAGGTTGTAACAGGTTTAAGTTTTTGAAGATAATATCTCATAAGAACCAATGAAAGGACAAGAATGTTCAGGGATAGTAGAAGAATCTCTAAATTTATAACTGGGGTAAAATCAACCGAAATCCAATTATCAGTTTGAGTCATTTTTGGTGTGGGAGTCGGAAATTCATAAATGAGTTCGGATTTAGCAAGTGGTGTTTGGGTAAGTAAAGTAAGGGTAAATGCAATCGATCTCACCTTGAGGAATATAAGAAAACCAAGGAGGAGAGCAATTATGGATAAAATAAAAGATGTAACGGACAATACTCTGGTCGTTGAAAACATTCCGTCATCGTTCTTATTAGTATCGAAATAAAGTTGATCAGCCAATGAAGGATAAATTTGTTGTGACATTTTGGTTTTATGAGCAATTACCCCTAAGTCAAGATTTATGCTTTTATCGTTTGCGAGCATGTTGGAGAAATCATGTTTGTTTATCTGAATAGAAGGAATTTTATAATTGAGAAATTCCTTTAACATACTATCTCCTGTAAAATTCCTTAATTCTTCTTGGGAGAAGAAATGGGATAACATCTGCAAATTTGTAGGGTAAGATTTAGAAATGGTCTGATTGGGATGGCAACTCCGAATACGTGGCGGTATCTCAAAATTGTCAACAAGAAGTGCGCACTGACACGGTAAGTTTATATAACAAGCTGTACACCCTGAATGTCTTTCAATGTGTTGATTACATGTTGTAATAATTGACGAAGAATTACTGATGAAGATAACACCCGGTGTCGTTTCCGCAACAAAAGACCGAATGCCATTGACCGTATATGTAAACAAACACTTTTCCCTGATCTGCACGGGATTATTTGTTATTAAGGCAAAGCTACAAGTCGGCTGCTTAGCTAACTGGATACCGGTTATGTATGTACAGTGTTTAGTGTAACTACCGATACACAAAGAGAAGTCTAGCGCTGACATTTCAATGAATTTATCATGCACTGGAGAAATCGCGATATATTCCGGGACATTTGTGACAATGGTAGTATCCGTAGTGGAATGATTTACTGGAAGCGGAAAAGTTTGAATTCGATAAACATCCATTGGATGTTCATTATTAATTATAGGAATGGCAATAGTAATATAAATATTATCACCATATTTACTAAACGACACAACACGCTGTTCATAATAAAACGTTGGTGATTGTTGTGCGATATAGAATGTTGGATATTGATGTAATAATCGGCGCGCAACACGTCGGAGAGTTAGTACCATATCCGAAACTGGTATTAAGTGTGGCGACAAGGTATGTGTTACCAATTGCTGAAGTCCTGAATGAAATTTGTCAAGGGATGCATGTAAATTTGAGACATCCATTGTCCGTCGCGACATTAATCTAGTAAACCAAACCATTGCCCGTTCAAAAAGAGGAAAAGAGGTTTGCAGTTCCAAAATCGAATCGTGATTTGAGGTGATGCCCGTGATGGCATTGGTAATACGTTTGTTAACTTTCTGCATATACGAAGTCATGAGTGCGTGTTGTTCCTGAAAACTATGAGTCATGTTATCGGTTCTTGCTGCTAATTTCTGTAAATGATGAGCCAGAATTTGTACATCATGATTTGTGGCTATTCCAAAAATGTTCTTAGAAAATTCCGCAATTATATTAAAACTTCTTTTATTTCGGCTATCAGTATCCGTCAATCTAAAGGTGGGGATTAGACTGTCAATGTCATTTGTAATATTAGTCCAATGTTTAAGAATGTCATTATGAATCTCATTGAAGTATGCAGTAGCTTCATGCACTAACGCGCAAGCACTATAATTATTCACTTGTTGGCATGGTGGTTGTCTATAAAAGTTCATGGAATGAATGTCCGGTAAAGTTATTTGGAATGTGTGCATCCAATTGGATTTGCTAGCACTAATCTGTCCCGCCTGCATAAACAAAGTTCCGTAATTGGCTCTGGCGATTGTGTTGCCTCCCGTAAGGGCGAGAATGGTCATCAATATCAGTAGTACGGCCATCTTCCGACCTGGTAAAGAAATGAACATCGTGTCACTATTCTGTTTACCAGAGCATATGATAAATCATCGCCCTTATATCAAAAAAATCACTGCCGTTGCATATTATTTATGGTCGAATTAACGTATACGATTTCAATTTTAATAGATAGATATATACAAACGACAGATGAAAATTGATCAATAATGCATATATGTCGCGGTGGCGATTCCATGGAGATTTATCTATGCCCTAGGTGACGCAATGAATTTTGTTAGAAAACATATTATACGCTTTAACATCATAGTCCGTCTATGGACGTTTGCGGGAGTTTCGCTTACGACGATTTGCAGCTTGTAAATCTTTATCAACAAAGTATTCCTGTATTATGTGGTCAGGAATATTTGATTCAACTTCCCATGTAGCATCTCGCAAAGGATAATCTAACCATTTGATCCTGTAAAACATTTTCCCATTCATTGTTTTATGCGCTAAAACTTTTTCAACATAGTACGTCTCTTGTTCCTCATCACTGTGGGTAAGTTCATTTTGGCCTGTCGCGTTTTCAGTCACTGGAGTATCAATAGAGGCCTGGTTATTTTGTGTAAGAGGGATGCTATCGTCCGCTAATGCATGAGTGTGATCATTTTGTGGGACGTTAACGAGTAATTCGGGGTTTAAGTCCTGAGATAAATCAATGTTTGGCAAGTTAGTCGGTCTGCGCTCAGGGTCCCAAAAGCGTTTCAGGCGATTTGCGTGAATAGCTGTCTTAACCAATTTGTGGGTCTCAGCATGTCGAAGTTTATAGTTGTAATTGGATAGTTCCTCAACGATGTAAAATGGACCTTCATATTTAGCTATCAACTTTTTATTCTTGCCAATTGGGGTTTTACAACAAAGAAGCCATACTTTTTGACCTAGGAAGAATTCGGGTTCTGTCGCCTTCCTATCATAATACTTTTTGTATTGTTCCTGTGCATGTTCGATATTTTTGTGAACAAGGTCTCTAGTAATTTGAAAGTCATGAACAATATCATACAATCGCTCTTTGACATGATAATTGGTATCCTTGTCCGTCGCAAATGTTGCGTCCAAAGGCAATCTCATTTCCTGTCCAAATAATAGGAAATATGGACTAAAATGAGTACTCATGGTTGAAGGACAAGCACGAAAAGCCATCAATATATCTGGAAGAATATCAGGCCAATTAGTTTGCTCCTTGTCAATGTATGTACGAAGGGATTGTTCCAAAATACTATTAACCCTTTCAACCTGAGCATTTGATTGTTGATGATAAGAGGAGGTAGCTAATTTCTCAATCTGCAGTATTTTACACATTTCCTGAAATAATTTACTCATGAAATTTGTGCCTCTGTCAGTTAAAATTTGTACTGGCGTGCCATATCGTGTGATAACGGTATGATACAGCGCTTTGGCCACTTCATCGGCTGTTTGTGTTTTTAACGGTATCCCTTCGACCCATTTGCTATATGCACAGACGGCTAACAATATATACTTGTACCCTTCCTTACTCTCAGGTAATGGACCTAGGATGTCCAAGTGAATGCGATAAAACAACGACCCTATCGGAAGCGGAATGAGTTGTGCTTTTCTAGCGTGAAAGTCACGTTTTGCTTGTTGACATGTTAGGCATGACTTTACATAATATGTTATGTCATTGTACATACCCTTCCAATAGTATTTATTTCGGATCAATTGATAACTTCTATCCTGACCGAAATGACTCATATTGTCATGAAATGCTGTCAATATCTCGTGTTGCAGTTGAAAAGGGATCACTAATTGCTTAATCGCCCTATCACTGCGATGGTGATTTCCTCTAGGGTAATAGAAATGGAATAATGTTGATTCGGAATCCAAAACATAATCCTGAGATTCAAGTATCAGCTGTCTAGCAGCTTTGTCATCTTCCGGTAAACTACCAGATTTTAAATACTCGATAAGAGGGATTAAGTCGGAATCAGCCATTTGCACTTTAGCAATATCTCTTTGGGAAATAGACAACATGGTTGCTAAATGGGGAAGAGGTGGCAACTCATTGTCAACTGTATTAGACGGATTGTCCTTATCAGAGTGTAATGCAGGTACGTGAGGAAATAATTCGGCTGGTTCGGTGTGGTTATCAATTTCGTACGACCTTCGCGACAAAGAGTCTGCATTTACATGTGTGTCACCCCTGCGATACTTCACGTCAAAATTAAGATGGGAAATGGAAAGTGCCCATCTAGAAAGACGGCCTGATTTACTTTTATTTGTTTGCAAGTATTTCAAAGCGTCATGATCAGTCACTACCGTGAATTTGTTATGTGTCAAATATTCATTGTAGTGAGCGATACCTGATATCATAGCCAAACATTCCTTTTCCGAAATAGCATAATTGAGTTCATATTTTCTGAGAGCCCTACCGCCATAAGCAATTACTCTCTCCCGTCCTTCAGAATCTTCTTGGTGCAGAATATAAGAGATGCTCTTATCACTAGCATCACAATAAAGTATGAAAGGTTTTGAAAATTCAGGGTAAGCTAAAACTGGAGGGGAAATTAAGCGTTGTTTAATCTCATTAAAGGCTTTTTCTTGTTTCTCAGTCCATATAAACTTTGTATCTTTCTGCAACAATTCATGTAGTGGCGAAGCTAACCTGGCATAGTCTTTGATGTATCGTCGGTAGTAGGTACCAAGACCTGTGAAACATTTAAGTTCTTTCTGATTTTTGGGAGTTGGAAAATTTGTCACAGTATCCGTTTTTGAAGGATTTACGGAAACACCATCCTTGGAAAATATAAAGCCTAAATAATTAATTTCTTTCTTGGCAAAATGGCATTTGGAAGGTTTTGCTTTAAGATTAGCTTGACTAAGGCAATCAAAAACTTGAGAAAGATGTTTCATATGGGTATCAAAGTCTGGACTATGAATCAAGATATCGTCAATATAAATCAGAACAGATCTCCAATTTAAATCTCTCAATATGTCAGTCATGGCTGCCTGAAAAGTATGGGGGGCATTTTTCAGTCCGAAACACATACGGTTAAATTCAAAATTTCCATATTTTGTGGTAATACCAGTATACTTTTTACTGGAAGGGTCCATAGGGATTTGATGGTAACCTGCATACAAATCAACTGTAGAAAAAATGGTAGATTTTGCTGTTCCAATGGTATCAACAATATCCAGAATGCGTGGAAGCGGATGATTTTTTGTCTGAGAAACTTGATTAATCTGGCGTAAGTCACAGACCAGGCGTGACTTATCGGATTGTTTAATTAACACGACAGGAGATAACCAGGGAGTTTGTGATTTGGAAAGAATGCCATGCTTTAGCATTTCATCTAACTGGTGTTTAATTTCTTTGTCCTTGTCCGGAGTTGTTCTATAGAATCTTTGTGTAATAGGAGTTGCATCACCAACATCAATTTTATGTGTAACAGTTTTACAAAGACCCAATTCTGACATACTCAATGCAAAATTGTTCCGATGTTCTCCAAGAAATGTCAATAATGTGATTTGTTGTTCCTGGGTGAGATCTGTATGCTTAAAATCAAAACCCATATCCTTAGCAATTTGTACATAATCTGTTGTAGATACAGGTTTATGATTACGTTTATTTTCCCGTTCATTCTGTTCCTTCATGATTCCCAAAATTTGGTGTTCTTTTATAGGTCGAAAAGTAGCAAGGGCTGTCTTTTGTTTAATATGAATATTTTTGTTAAGTGGGTTTAAGACACGATAGATGGATTCCCCATTGGTTACGGTAACCAGACACTTAGCACCACATAAATGGAGTCTTTCTGCTAGCTGTAAATTTGGTTCAATAATACCTTGTAAGTTATGTTTGGTGTGACTAATTTTGACTGGGATGAAAACTTCAGATCTGGCTGGAATAGTAGTAGCAACAGGGTTAACGACCTGAATCGAATTTGTGTCATTGTGATTTTGAAGATGAATATCCATGAAACCATTGTGGATCGATAATGTATTTGTATCGAAATCAATTTTGGCCTTTTGTTCCTGTAACCAATCTAAACCCAAATATATATGATTCGTCAAGCCCGAAATTACGTAAAAAGTGTGGGCCATTTGGAGATTATTTATTTTAAAAGGTAAGGTAAATTTTCCCAAAACTGGAAGTTTCCTCCCGTCAACACCTGATATGAATTTGATATCGCTATCTTCCTGAAAGGAATGTTTAGTACCACACATTTCTTCATATAACTGATGTGATATCACTGAGATGGAAGCTCCAGAATCTAAAAGTGCGTTATAATATTTTTTACCTACACAAATTTTGATAAAATTCTTATCATCATGAGAACTGTTCTCGTTTATGTTTGAGAAATATGGTACCTGTGACCTATCGAGGACTTTGTTGGTTTTACGTGATTTTAGGTTGGTTCTAACACTCTTAGTATGGGTGGGACATCCCCGTCAATTTCGTCTCACAGGCTTTGGCCTCAGTCGTTGGAAACGGCAAACTCGAGCCAAATGGCCAATTTTGCCACAACTGAAACACTTGGCGTTGTGCCCCGGACAGCGCCATTCGTGTCCTTCATAAAGGGCCACGCCACATCTGAAGCAACGGCGACAACCGTTCCTCGTGGGCCCCGGGCCTGGGTTTACCGAGAAATAATTCGTCGGTCGATTGTCCCAACCCTGGGGTTTGGGAGTGAGATGTGTTTTATGAAGGCTCGGGGTTCTTACTTGCATAGTTTTTACAGGTCTTGTTATTGCTAATTCTAATTTATTTAATTTATCAGTTAAACCCTCTAAGGCTGTCGAAATATCCGACGTGGGATGGGGGCGCACAACCTTTGCCAATCGAATTACTCGCAGAAGTTCCTCTAAATCTCGAGGTTCTCTCATGAGGACCGAAGGTCTCATATCGGCTGTAAGACCCCGTATGAGGGAATCTTGTGTTTCAATTGGCGAAAAGTTGAGCTTGCTACATAAGTTTAAAATATCGGTTATATAATTTTCTACATCTTCGTATGGGGTTAATTTCCGGGCGTTCAATCTTTCCAAAAGCTCGTACCTATTTAATTTGTGACTAAAACGGTGTAGAAATTTTTCTTGTAAAACATGGAAACCCTCATCTAAGGATGGTTCCGGCAACGAATGAAACCATTCGGCCGCAGAGCCCCTCAAGTACAGGGGAAAACCGAGAATTTTATCGGCATCACACCACCCCCTAAACCTCGCAAAGGCATTGAAACGTGTAACCCACACCTCAGCATTTTGGTCTTTATTTTCAAAGGTTTCTAAATTCATATTCATGTCGACAGGTATGATAACCGGATTTGGAGGAGCAGTAAAATTTTGATTTACACCTTGTGTATCCCAATCAAAAGCTTGTTCTTCAATGTCTAATGAAACGTGCTCTGAACTATCGTTTTCTACGTCTGGGACCTGATTTGAATATCTATCTCCAAATTTTTCACGTAAAGTGCGTATTAGATTTTTCCTATCAAAAGAAGTAGGAGACCGGCTATCAGTTTCTGACCTTACACGATATGTAGAAAGTTCCAAAGGTGGCAATGAATCTGGTAAAGAGACCGTATCAGCCTCTGAAACTACAGGTAATGAATTTTCATGCAAAAAACTTTCAATGTTAGTTATTAATAATGATGGCTCTGGTGTGAGACAATGTGGCAAATTCAATGGGGTTGACGTAAATGCCATTGGTACAAGATGGAGTACTCACTGGTAACGGCGATCTTCATTTTCACTCCACCATCTGATGTTGTCCGTATTTCGTTTGTGGGGATGTAGCTGTGACTCGGGTTCATCAACGGTTACAACATCAAGGATAACAAGAGTCCGTGTTTCTCTCAATCATGTATTTTGCTCACAATTACACAGTCACACGCCCGGTGTGAAGAGTCCTGCCCGAGTCCCGGCTTGGGGGCCCGCACAGGGTATTTAACAGAAAAAACTTAATTATTCAAACACGTGACCATGGTATAACTACTAATGAAGACTAAATATCTTATTAGTACTACCCTACATGGCCATGTATGTGGATCCTCCACTGTCATTGGATGATCCACAACATCATCCTCCAAAATTCCAAGAATCACCCCAGAAAATTAATATTCATAATCTTTGTAGTCATTTACCGAGTTCTTTTAGCTTCTAGAAGTTAACCCATTTTATTCTTTCATTTGTATAATTTACTTTTCCATGATGAGAGATTTTTCTCTATAAACTATTGCCATATTAACTAAACACTCACAGTTATCTAACTTTGTCACAACAATAATTTTTACTTCCAACTTTATAAACTTCAATATCAATGCTAATCGCATCCGACAGTTAAGGGGTTACACTCGTGGTCATTTACATCTTTGACCAACAAAAACTTTCCACGATGAGCCTGGACAGGACCCCGGGCAATCGATAACGTCCCGTTGCATGAACGTGAGGGACCCTTCTATGTTTACTGTAAGAACCCCTGCTCTGTCCCTCTCCTCTCTCCTCTCTGACTCATACAGTTACTAATTATCATAACTGTACTTTAGGACTGCGATAGCATTTCTGACTATTTTTTACTAGATTATCACCATATGATACATTTCACAATTTTGTAATGACGTATGTAAAAGAGGTTGTGGTTTGTGCTTTTACGCAACTGCACCAAAGAAATGTAAGTAAGTCCGTTTATGAATATTTTGAATGGACTTATATTTTTTGCCTTCTAATAAACAATCATAATCCAGAGTTTTTGAGTAGAAGAAATCTTTGATCGTCAGCATTTTATTGACTTAGTTCAATTGAGGTTCACTGTTTCTAGTTCGAAATGATTTTACCAATACATGATATCAATATCAACGACATTTAATATAAAACATATTCATATAATGACACACCCATGTAAATAGGTTTCAGATGTTTGGTATACAATGATCTCAAATATTTTCCGAGACCTAAAGATGAAAAGCATTTACAGCTTTTAAGTTCATATTTCAGGTATTGTATAGTCTAATAAGGAAGTAACTCCAAGTGGATAATATCTGTAACACCGAATTTCAATTCAAATATATTTTCAAATGTGAAATGCTATTTACTTATCATCGGGTAATATATTTGTCTGTCTTGTGTTTTATTGTAAAAAATTAAACCTTGCAGTCATGTTTGACAACTGACAAATTCGTATTACATTTCGAAGCATTTCCTTGGCTAGTTAGTTTCTTTTGTTACAGACTTTCAGGATGAAGATCGAAATTTAAAAAAAACCCGTAAAATGTCATTGACTATAGCTGATCCTTTTTTAAAATTTCTTTTTCAACTTTTACTCTTGTTTCTTCAAATGATTCTTATCTGATTTCGAAAAAAAGCTCTAAAACTTACCATGTCTGATGTAAACCACCGTCGACTCTTCTGGAGAATGTTCTTTATAATCTATCCCCTCAAAGAACATTCTTATATTTTTATATTATATCATTATAACATCGAATAAATTCTTAGATTGTTGTAAGGTGCCTTTCGTTTGCTTTCCAGTTCAGCTATGTCTTCCCGTGTCAAACGTGTACGCTTCCGTATCAGTGTCCATATCTATGTCTCTTATGGTTGCACGCAAACAAGTACAAGTTGATACTGATTTTGGGCTTGGTAAAAGAGCAACTCAGTGATTTTCATAACATATTATTTACCTTTGATACGAACCTAAATGTCATATGTGGTGATATTAAATCAAAACATCTTAACTTTTCATGTCCAACAGATATATATACGACAAATACTGGTTTTTCACGGAAATCTAAAAACAGCCATATAAATGCACCGAGGTGTAGATACCACGTCCACTATACATGGATACTAGTTATATAACCTAACAAACACTATCAACTCCTAACTGCCCTCCTGGCTGTTTTAGATAAGTCTCCAAAATTACGTTTGACTATTTGACGCGCGCCACTGTCCTACCTTCATATTGTCACGGTAAAAAAACAATAAGCTTTAAAATGTATCTTTTTGGTAACAGTGGATACTTCGCGATCAAATGACACTATTGATTAAGTTTGGCATATATGACTCCAACAACTCACGGAGTGGCTCTTTAAAGTGACACTGAGTACATGTATATTTCAAAATTGTTTTTGATGCTTAAGTAAAAAAACTAATATACCATGTGTTCTTCTTTACGTTCAAATCGTGTCGAAAAAAATGATATTTTCATCACTTTTATGCCAAAATTATGATATTACATGTGTTCAATAATAATCAACAAACGGCAATAGAAATGAAACTAGTTTGAAATTCAACATCCCATTCGCTTGTATAATACTTTTGTGATATGCTTCACACTACCATACCATATTTGTCGTTGTCTGCGGTAGTGAAGTTTCCGAATTTACGTTGGAGTCATTGACTGTCCGGTTTTCGATCAGAAAACATAACTCTAAGCTGTTCATTCTCACTATACTGAACTGATAAGCATCAAAATGGTTATTTTCAGATACAACCAGTAGTTCTCGACAAAGTAACACCATTTTTAAAGTTTGACCGCAACAAAATATTCTGTCCTTCTAAAGAACAATAGAGAAGAAAGATGATCGTTTAATTGTATATTCATAACACATGCTATTGCCAAGTTCAAATGAAAATTAATATTTGATTATATCATTGATCATATCATCATCTTAAAATTTCCTATTACTTCATTGGTAAATTGTAACATACAGAGACAAATGATTGCTATGTTAGATTCTTCTAGTGTATTAGGGGCAGTTTATGACATTAAAGTGACACAGAGTATGTTTCATAAATTTTGTATGTGGCTTGAATAGAGTCAAAATACCATTTGTCCTGAGGTTAGTTCAAATCGCCTTTCTAAAGTTTCCTTTTTAACTCTTAACTTTCAAAATTACGATTTTTTCTTCTTCTCAACGATAATCGAAAAACAGCAATATAAAAGTTAAGTCGAAATTCTGCTTCCCATTTACATATTTATATGTTATATATGACTTACTTAACCCTATCAACCCCTTTTTGTCTTGATATCTATCATAAATAAGATTCAAAAACTACGTTTCAGTCATTTGCGCACGGGATAGCGGTGGTTAGCGCATTCGACTTCGGATCAAGAGGTCTGTGGTTCGAATACCGCTCGGCAACTTTGTCCGCAGTAGAGAACTGTTCTGCACGCAGTAAGGTTTGGGTGCAATGCTGCACTGAATTGCAGCGCAGTACCTCCCATATCACCTCACCTCTAACGAGATATTCCCTAACTTGTTGAGCGAATACGCCAAACTTTTTCAGTTGTGTCATTTGAAGGAAGAGTACTGACTATATCAGGTATATTTCAAATCAATCTGTTAGCACCTTGAGAATATGGAGTTAAAAAGGTGCGATTTTGAACTCTTTTAACTTCCCTAAAGCAGAAAGCAGGGTTGTTAGGAGTTGAGAATCTTTGATAGGCTGTATTATATTACATTAGTAGTATTCATGTAAATTGGAGTATCAACTAGCAATTACCATAAATCTTTAATTTTAGGGTGAATATGAAAGATGTTTTAAATTTATATCAATATAAATGGTACTTACTACTTAGGTTCTTATCAAAGCCAAATATGTTCTAATATCACTGAGTGTCCCTTTAATCTCTACTTCATTGTTTATATTTCCTTCAGGAAACATAAATGACAAAACATCCCAGTAACAATAATATTTTTATTCAATGTTAGTGCTGTTCACTAGAGGTCTGTCAAACAAAAACAGTGGATATATAATGCTGAGTTGCAGCAAATAGTAGTAGGTCATATAGAAATTGTGTCTAATTTTTCACCTACCTCTTTCACCAATACATTACTATTTCTATCCCATTATGACAGTGATTCTAAATGTACAATTAAATATTTAAAGATCAATTCTGAATTAAAATATGATATTGCAAAATTAACACTCTGGTATTTACTTTCAATAACATAGCCGACGCACACATTTCTGAAATACTTAATTGTATTATTAGATAAATGCTCTTAACATCAATAATGCTGCCAATACAGTACAAGCTGTACTATTTGTAAAGAACACAATTCCAACTGAAAAACGGCTTTGAATTCGGAGCAAGCATGCACCCTGAAATGTCATTTGTTTTCACAAAACAAGTCGTTTTCCAGAATGTTACCTTTAATGACAGCATATACAAAACTTTTACCTTATCAGATCTGATTAATTTATGGTTTTCTTATACCTAAAATTATCCAGATCATTAGTTACAGCTCTGATGAAAGCTAAAAACTTATAATGCAAATATCAATTTGGTATAGTGAAATAACATTTTCCATTTTACTCGGTCACTAACAGGACAAAATTTTGAAAACATTATTCTTTACACATACCTTTTAAATGAAAAAGTGGAGACAAACACGATATCAGACAAATTAATCTTGTAGATTTTGTTTTTCACAGGGAAAAAAATATTTCTATTGCAGAAATCTGTAAAAAAAGTCAAATCCACTGCATTTAAAAATTTGAAACACTCATAAAATCTTTTATACTAGCAGGTAGGAGTCTCTATGTGTTTAAAGTATCAAAATCAAAAGCAAGTTTAATCCCTGAAATCAGACACACACAAAAATATCATGTTACAGATAATATCAGGTCAGATTTGACATTGATGTGTTACAAATAACTATGAGATAATTGGAAAATGAAAGTTGATGAAACAGTAACTTGACAGTGTTCACTTGATATAGAAGTGTAACACACTTGCTGATAGTCCTCTTCTGAAAGAGGCAAAACAAGTAAAAGTTCAGTTCACTTACTCAGGTTCAGCTTTGATGAATATCCATGTGTGAAGCTTTAGAGGGACACAGAGTATTTTATTGGAGTCAATATGTCAATTTTATTAACAGCGTTCGAAATACCTGCCTGCCCGACCGCCCGGGACAGGTTGTTTTCAACTCGGACTGCTAAATTTTCAATTACCCCTGTCCGACGGTCGGGTAAAAGTTAAGCCATATCAAATTTATTAAAGTTTAGGGGGAAGGCAGGTTTTGGTCAGGGCTGGCAAGTTTTTGAGCTAGCCAGCCCTGTAGTCCGGCATAAATTCTTGGGAGTTTTTTACCCTGTTATTAATGAGATTATTTCATCAAGAAGTAGTAGTTGTTTCTGAAATCACCATCTCAATGCTTGTCAGTTCAGCATAGCGACAATAAAAATGATTAAGTTATGATATCTAATTGGAAAACTGGACCCCGAGTGGAAAGAACTCAAACGTAATTTTGGAAACTTATTTACAGCAGATACAATTAAAATATAGCATGGTAGAGTTAAGCGGTCCAAATCCTGCAGAATTGGTGCAGAATTTGGAAAAGGTTTATTTGACATTCTTTGTATTATCATTGAAAACAAGAAAATTTTGTTATTATAGAGATAAAGACGTAGAGTAGGGAGGATACTAGAACTCAACTCAGGACAGATGGTATTTCAGCTACTTAAAAATTATTAAACATACTCTGTGACTCTTTAATAGTAAACTATTACAAAAAATGATAGTCCAAATCAGAATACAAACCCAAACCTGAATAGACTGATCCACTTTTTTGAGTTAGTCATGGTATTAACATAATATAAAACTAAAAATCTAAATAAATAAGATTTTAAGACCTAACGGCTGTGAGTAGTTGAGCCATTGCATTTGTGGCCAAAGAGTCTTGGTGCGACTTCTTTGAGAGGGATGTAGAAGGTGCTTGATAACTCAGTTAGCATTTACCTCAATGATCGCACTCATGCAATTAAGAAATTGAAAATCCTTATAACTTTTCCTCAGTCATTCCTAGTGTGATTTATAAACTAAGGTTGAAGACTTACAAATGAAATAACTCATCTTGATATGCAATTAAATATCACTGAAAATTAAATTAACATTTGCAGCAATTGAAGCCTTTTCTTCACAAAATTCAAGCAACTAACTGCTGTTTGTTCCATAAAAGAGGTCAATATTAGCTAGTAAGGGTAGATCTCAATGTCACTGACATTATGACTATGCCATACACTTTCATTTATTTGCAAACAAATATGACATCTAGAAATAAGAAGTGTCTGCTCAGAAAAAATAACATAGGAACGATACATTATTAAATGCACACATTTTGGTATGCTGTGCAATGTTTTTTTGCTTGTAGTTATAATAAGCCAAAAAACATAGCAAGGCATACAAAAACAATGATACACAATTAGATGTACAAGAGCTGGTTAGCTGTGCTATGTTTTTTTGGGTAGTACACTATCATAGAAATAAGCTCCCACTCAGAATACTTCTCATAATCACCTATCTGTGTTAACAAAAAAACTAAAGAAATAAACATCCGATTAAACAAGACTTACTTGACTAAAACGCAAGAATATAACACTAGATTGATACCACCAAACAAACCGATTACTGTTTGATTATTTGGGTTTATATCGTATCAAATTATTATGGTGTCATTTCTGAAAATATTGTCGCAAGTTCATCTTAATACAACATGAATTTAGGGTAAAGAAAATTTTGTTTTTGAAGTAGTTATCAATGCTCTCTCTACAATCTTAAAGCTGTTACATTCAAAGGGAAAATTATATAACTTACAAGACTTAAAAAATCTCTAAAAAATAACAGTTATTTGCCTACTTTTTGATAATAATGTGAACAGTCCATGACTCTATTGTCATGTGTTTTCCACAAATTTTATTATTGTTATAAAGAAAAAAAGTGATAAAAGAAAAATAAACATTGTTATCATTAACTTGTAATATGTAATACAAGGATGACAATAGTCATCAGAGTTGCTATAAATGAAGGGTTGCTCAAACAAAATATCAAAACTTGACCAAATATTTGAAGATTTCATAGCATTAACTGGTTGAATTGAGTAATGAATCTTGAACACATGGTTGTAACCATTCATCATACTATCGAGAATCCTGATACCTAACATGCTTAAAGAGCCACTCCGTGATTTTCATAACATATTATTTATCTTTGATACGAACCTTAATGTCATATGTTGTGATATAAAATCAAAACATGTTAACTTTTCATTTCCAAAAGACATATATATAACAAATACTGGTTTTCCATGAAAATATAAAAACAGCCTTATAAATGCATAGAGGTGTAGATATCACGTCCAATACACATGGATACTAGTTATAAAACCTAACAAACACTATCAACTCCTAACTGCCCTCCTGGCTGTTTTAGATAAGTCACCAAAATTACGTTTGACTATTTGACGCGCGCCACTGTCCGGTTTTCGATCATAATTGCAACATTCTACCTTCATATTGTCGCTGTAAAAAACCAACAAGCTTTAAAATGTGTCTTTTTCAAAACAGTTGATACTTCTCAATCAAATGACACCATTGATAAAGTTTGGCATATATGACTCCAACAACTCACGGAGTGGCTCTTTAAATTGATGATAAGAAGGTAACTATATAACATAGTTTTGCTTGGAACTATAACCGCCAAACAGAAGGAGTGAATTCATGCAACATTGTATTATTTCATTTGAATGTAATAAGATTTCAACATGATCTAACCATCTTCCTACATTGAGCATAGGAAATATGTTAAGTGCAGCTTATTCATCAATATCTTTTTTCACAAAAATAAAACAATAAAACAAAATAAATTTTTGCGGAAAAGTACTGCAGAATACTGACATTTTGTGAATGTTGTTTTTGTTATGTTGTTTTTCCAGAGGAACACTTAATTGTAACAGCAAATATATCTTACCAATTATTCAAAGTAACTCTTAACAAGCAGACTTTCATACAAACGGATGAGAAGAAAACCTTGCATGGTAATGATTTCTCAGGTCAAGACTGATATAAAATAATAAAGATTGGGGCTGTTCCCTATGTAATCTCTATTACGGTTTTGAGAGTCATCAATTTTGTATTTCAAAATCAACATTTTTCAAAATGCTGTCCTTAGCACCAAATGTTTACAAAGAACTAATAGTAACTAACTGAGTATGATTTAGAGCATGCTCTACCATCAACCCTTCAGAGGAAGTAGTTGAAAATGGGAAATGTAATTATACCTTAAAATATCAAACAGTGCAATGAGCTCAATTCCATTACAAAATAAAGCAAAACAACCATGAACAAATGGTACAAAACAAATAAAAATGAGATAGACAATTCACAAAACAAATGTTAAATACTGTCAGAGAATTCTTTGATATCACAATGTTTGTAAACTCACTTTCAGCAATGTATGAAATAAGACCAATCAAACTGCCTTACACAACCCTCTTAACAGATAAAGTCACCATTTAGGGCTGGTAAGTTATCTCTCTATTTCATACACTGCATCATTCAATCACATTTCTATCCATGAATGGCAATAAACGGCAGAAGTGTGACAGGCACCTCATTTTCGTATGGAATACCATGTTTTTTGACCACTCTAGCAGCAAAACACTTTAGGGACAAGTATTCCATAGGACAAATTGGGTAGCCGTGAGATTTGAGAAGGTCTAGGGCGCTGTGACCTTCATTATTGCACATGTCCGCGTGAGCTCCATGGTTCAGTAAACAGTACAAGATTCCTTCATCATGGAGTTCAGAGTAGGTAAGAAACTTCACACTGTTATACAGAGCTGTGTTCCGTTTCTGGTCAACAGCATTGACATTAGCGCCGCACTCGATAAGAACCTGGACCACGCTGAGAGCAGGGAATGCTGAGTAGAACTCTTCACTCGTCAGGCTAACTTTAGGATCCACAGCCAGATGTAGCAGGCTCTCTTCCTCCGTTCCCCTCGGGTCCAGAAGGACAAGTTCGTGGACAAGACGTTTGAAGGGCAGTTTCTCATCCTGAGGCACCTCAAGTCTTGCCAGAAGGTGAATCAGATGAAGAGACAGCTGCATCAGAAGCTGGAAATCCTCTCCCAGCTGGTTGGCAACAGGCCGCACCCTCATGTTTGGGATACCGCTTCTAATGTGCTGTATAAGCAGATCAAACACCTGGAGTGCATCTTCAAAATTGACCCGCTCCTCTGTGGTTCCTGAATCAAGCTCGAGCTGCATCTCCCAAAAGAGTTTGACAAGAGCCTGGACTGTGAAGAGACACTCATGGTTGAGGGCATCAACTTTCTTGTGTCGCAGCTGGAAGGCATACTTCCACAAGTCGACACATCGCTGATACTGGTGGGTGTCTGCATACACGGCTCCTCTGTACATAAGTCCGAAGGTGGTATCCTTGTGGTTTGGGCCGAGGATACGTTCCCTGATGAGAAGTGCCTGCATGTACACGGCGTCAGGATCCATCACTTTCTCCTCAAGCTCCTCCAGAGTTTGAGGCTCCACTGCCTTATCATATGCGATGTGTCGCATCTCTGGTAGAACCTTCAATATCGGATTCCGCGGATCTAGCAGGCGTAAACTCATTGCTTTCTTCCATAAAGATAACCCACCCATGATATCATGCTTCTCATCCACATAATTAGCTCCTAGAAGTTCATATGCATGAATAGTACTTTTTAAGTTCTGTTGTGTATTTTCTAGTATATATTCAACTATATTAGCATAGCCTCTGAGGGCTGCAGTTTGTAATGCGTCATCACAGAAGTCATTGACAGCAGTATAGTCTGATCCGTACTTCAGGAGAAGCTCAACAGTCTCTATCCTCCCTTCACGGATGGCATAATGCAATGCTAGATTGCCAGAATGGTCTCGAGCATTTACATCTGCTCCCTTCTTGATAAGAAAGAGACAAAGCTCGGCACTCTGGACCGAGTTGATAAGGCATGTGCCCCCGTTGATGTTTGGTCTGTGTATGTCAGCACCGTGGTCGACCAGGTATTTGACCACGGAGATGTTGGTCATGTAGCATGCTGACCGAACAGGGGTGGAGTCTGTGTCCGAGGTGCTGTTGATGAGGGCGGAGTGGACGATGAGAGTCTTGACAACCTCCAGCTTATTTGCTACAGCTGCACACCATAGTGGGGTCACCTGCAAGCACACACGACACAATCAGATTGCATAGTTTATATTCAATGCAAGCACATTGACAATTCCTATTGCATACCCTATATATTCAATGTAATTACATGGGAGAATTCATATATTATATTCTACATTCAATGCTAGCACAAGAGACGGATCATATGGCATAGTCTATATTCAATACAAGCACATGAAAGTAAGTATATATTGCATAGTCTATATTCAATACAAGCACATGGGGCAATTCATATATCATATTCAATATTCAATTGATGCACATGGGAGAATTCATATGGCAAAGATGATGCCAAGCCCTACCTGATGCCTCGAGTGGTCCTCCTCAACTTCATACACCCCTTTCTGCTCCACGTCTGCCAGACACTCGTCAAGGAGGTAGTTAGCAATGTGCACTTTACCCTGCAGGCAAGCTGTGAAGAGTGGCGCATTCCCGTTGATCTTGAAAGTGACAATCCTCTTTCGCTGCTCCTTGGAGAACTTCTTGAGAGTGCCCCGAAGCTTGCTGAGCTTGTCCTCCTGGATGCAGTTGTGGACAATGGAGGCGTACCAGGACACGTCCACATCCTCCAGGTTTGACTTGGAGCATGACGCCATCTCTCTCCGCCTGCTGTAAATGATGATAGAATATGAAGTAAGCCTGAGAGCTACCAGAGACTTGCAAAGATACCTTTGATAATGGGCCAACTTTAGAGCTTTCAGACGTTTCCAGAATTTAGAATACTAGTAGGTTATTTCCCTTTGTAGCAATTCTAAAATTTCTGATTTTAATGGAACTTTTTTTCATTAAGTGTGCAAAATGGTCCATGGCTCCTGGCTTTCCCAAGCCCCAAGTTACCAGTCCATAAGTTTGGTCTTGTCATTGAGGGGAAAAAAGTGACCAGCCCGGCCAAATGCACTGAAAATAATTATAAAAAATAACCCTTTTAATCCTTTGTAAAAATAAAATCAGAAACTTGTCTGAGTAATACCAATGCATGCCAATCAAGGCCTTTCTCAAATAATGAGTATTCAACTAACTAATTTGTTAGTCAAATTCAAAAAAAGAAAGAGATTTAAGTCTTGAGCGAGTAGCCAAAGTTCAGATGAGTTCAAGAGATACCATGGGTAAATGAAAGCATCTTTGACGCAATTATTGTTGCTAAACTTCTGTTTCTTTTTTTTTACAGTTCTTTTTACTTATTAAGGTTTGCTATCTTTGCGGGTTCATTCACAGCATTGATTGTCAATTTCACAGTTGCTATGGCAATGCACATGCAAATGCATCTTCCCGTCGAAACAGTCATGCGCATGTGATGCACGTTCAAAACACATTTGACCCTAAACCAACCAAAGCTGGTCTAACACATCCCAGCAGCCAATCAGGATTTACAACGCAAGACTTCACAATCATGCTATAGTCGATTGCACAACTCGTCCCATGTGTGTGCTGTGATGCCTGCATCCTCAGATAAGGACAACACTGAGTTGTTATAACACAAGCAAATTTAAGAATTCAAACTCTTCGACTAATGCCATCAGTTTTAAACTAAATTTGAAGTTGTTGATAAACATTGAATCCTTGAAATTTTACATACATAATTATTTATCTTCTAAATTCACTTCAGTGCAAGATGGTGTTTTGTGATGAAACTTGAAAAAAGGTGGATGTTACACATAATGAAGTAAATAGGAAAATATGATACTAAGATGAAGCGTATTCATGATATGAGGATGAGTGCATAAGGAAAGTTATTACATGTTACTGTCTTTTGTTTTATTAATTCATTTATTTTTGTGGTGAAATCAAACATAATTTTTTGCACAGTCTTGGAAAGAAATACATGGTTCTTGGATGTCCATTTGATGTACAAATGTTATTGTTGTTGAGTATGCTTTGTTGTAGAGTTGACTGCAGCTCAAGATCAAACATGTTAATCAAATTTAATCTATTTTGAATAATTTGGAGATTCCAAGGAAATAAAAAAATATCTTTTGGAAAGAAACGAGGATGTTACTGTTCATCCAGTAGCTCAGCGCCAGATCTAAAAAATACACCTTCTTTGAATAAATATAAAGTAAGGACAATAATTTTGATATTTGATTCTTTAGTTACTTCTTGATGTTGTAGTTGTGTATAAAATGGGTTTCATAATCTATTGAGTGTTGGTGGTTAGAACTAGATGTGAGATTGAAACTTTCGAGGTGAAACAGTTGACTGGTTAGTGTTTAATTCCTTTGCGATTTTAAAGAATTCATTGAACACGCCTATTGCAATGAAAGCTATTAAGAAAATTTTCAAAAGATTGCGTTTTGATGATTGTTAGTAAATCATTAAACTGAGGTCAATATAATTTGAAATCCTATTGCTAATATGAAACCAAAAATGCAACTGATCACTGATGGAAATTGATCTAAAACGTGCACATTTTATTCAAATGTCTGAGGTAAATACAGGTAAATCGACTCAAAGTAATATCAACAGGATTTTGTGATGTTGCCTGCTATACGGAAAGCAGAAGGTCAATTCTGTTTACCTTGATAACTGGACAGTTTAAAAGCTTTCATTCATTTCGCGACTTATCAGCATGATGGCGTAAACAAGGAGCAGACAACTTTTGTCTAAGGGACGTCACTCTCATCTTTCGCACAGCATACCGCTAATTCAACTTTTGGGATTTGTATGAATTTTATGTTTACTGAAATACGATTTCATGAAGGTTCTTGAATTTGATATTGTTGATTAATTTATATCTTTTTAATTTCGATAATTTAACAGGTCATATTCTTTCGTCCATTATTGTGTTACAATTTGAAATATTAAATTAACTTGAACTGTTATAATGATATTTTTGTTTTGTTTACCTGATGATATTCCTTATGTTTAATGTTTTTTATGCTACACAATATGTAACAGATGAAATCAATTCTATACGTGTAGTTACAATTAAAATCTGTATAGGGTGGAATTCAAACAAAGTTATATTAATACCTCAATATAAATCATCAATTTCATAGGATATCCGCATCGGTTTCATCTTTCCAAGCATGGCCTATACATGCGCCCCCATGACTTGCTAAGATAGACCTTGCCGCATTTCCCCAACTTTTCTGTGCTTGTCGTCAAGTATGCTGCGACGTATCTCGATAGTCTAATGAGAAATCATGAGAATTGCAACTTTTAGCCGGAGAGGGCGGTGTACTCAAAACTTAGACTGGTTGGCAGCAAGGTTTAAATTAGCCAGCGACAGAGACTGGTGCAACTTAAAACTATGCGGGGGAAGATGCATAGATTTTTATGAGCTTTTCATACCAAGATGGTTGAAACAAATGTTTGTTTCATATGAAACTTGGATTGGCGAACGGGCAATTTGAATTATCTTAACGCCGCTCTAATAAAAAAATCAACAGGCTGGATACAAAAAATAACAACGAAATCGAGAAATACAAAACTTTATGGGTATGTGTTACGTTATAAACGATTTACTATTCATTTTTTATTGACTTGAACCTCCCTTGGATCCGCCACTGTTTATATTAGGAAAAGCATTTATATAGGCTGTCTTGGTCTTTTTGCTATTTCTGTTCTTTATAGTTTGTTTTTATTATAATCTGTTGTGTACTAGATATTGTTTTCTTGAAATAAAATAGTGTTTTAATCAAAGGCAGTTTAAAAAAGCCATTGCAGCTGATCTACGATTAATTCATTAAAAAAACGTGAATATCAATTTGTTTCGTATTTTAGTTCCAACAGTCCCCCAAATTATGATTTTTAGTTATATCTTTATATTATATAAGATATGAAATGACGGGTTCGCATAAAAACCATTCTCTTCCCACAGAGGTAGCTCCGTCATAAATTCCTATACGAACCTCTGTTCTAATGCGAACGTATCTAAGTCTAGAAATGTAGAAGTCTGATTGGATGCAATCAAAGTTAAGTGTGCATTCAACGACGCCGTTCCATAAGTGATCACTTGAGAGTTTTTCCCGTATGCTTTGGGAAAATTAAGTTTTATTTGAATGTGCACTTTGCCTTTGAATCTAGACTTACAGACTACAGTCGCCTTCTTTAGCGACTGCATCAATGCATAGGCCTCGATGACTACAAATAGGTTATCTATGTATGCGGTGTTTTTATTGGCTAAATGTTGCAAGGTAGTTAATGTTGCAGTATTGTGGCGCTAGAGCACCCTGCAGGAAACTCGAAAAAACTTTCGTATTAGAACAGGTTAGTATAGGAATTTATGACGGAACTACCTCTGTGGGGAGAGAATGAATATAAGCATACCTTTGGTTTTCTCTTCT
The DNA here is from genome assembly GCA_921293015.1 of Phorcus lineatus. Classification (NCBI taxonomy): domain Eukaryota; kingdom Metazoa; phylum Mollusca; class Gastropoda; order Trochida; family Trochidae; genus Phorcus; species Phorcus lineatus. Next base: position 31,693,596 of record OV121088.1, on the reverse strand, counting down.
TATCTTACTAAAAATAAGTTCATGGATGAGACTGCTATAAGTGCTCCCATCAGTTTCTTCAATCATGTGGTTTAAAGGCCGGCATCCGCCACTATACACGGTATTGGCGTGGCAAGTTGACCTGAAAAAACTACACCTCGAAGGGAAAAATTTAGGGTATCTATGTTCAAAGTTGAATTCATTGAAATCTTCTTATACCGGAAAGTTATCATATCTACACAATGTCTCCTTGACACTTCAAAGAAGGGGAATTCCTAAACATGTTTAATCCAAACTAAAAACTAAGCCAGTACTATGTTTTATAACTAATGGGTTTCTTACTGATGATTAAGCACTGAAACTGAATAGACTAGTCTACTACCAGCCACAAGTTGTAGTAAAGTGTTGTGACCTTTGACCCTGCTTAGCCATCCCAGGCACCAAAAAACCGTTACTGCTCTGTTACTCAAACACTGTTTATATCTTCTGTTTATGGAATCAACCAATCACAGTAAAGATGACAAAGATAGGAAACCCATGGGGTTTCTGGAGGTTTGGATCGCGGCCTTTGATTATTTTTATTTGATCAATAGAAACGGCACTATAATATTAATCTTGTAATTGATGAATGTATATTTATATTGTTTACATAAGGATCAACATCGATGATGTCGCATTTTCTTTCATTTTGTATCACATGTTGTATGGGAGCGGTGTTAAAATAAGCCCTTCGACTTGTTCACCAATCCCAATTCAATTTTATTGAATAAAATATGTTTAAATCAAACGGCAACGGAAAACAAACAGACAAATACATGCTTCCATAAAGCCGCTCGCTAACAAATAACAATTTCATGACAATCACATATGGACAATTATGTTGATTCTGATACCATTTGAATATATTTCATTTTATGTTAAAAGTGATTGGTTATACTATGTTAGGCAGGATAATGTCCACAGAACTGATTTAAACATATTTATTTCTTAACAGAATTGGATTGGTAAACAAGCTGCAATAGCTTATCAGAATACCGCCCCAGAATACATGAAGAAACATATATCATAGTGAATATACAGTGAATGATAAATCTTCAAAAAACTAACTATAAATTATGGATTCTTGATATTTACAATCAAAATATACTTACTATTTTATGTAGGCTACAATATTTCATGAGATATCTTCAACACATACCAATAGTGTTAATCAGCATATACCAGATGTAACATCTAGACAAGTTGAAAAATAATGAAGCAAATAGCAATTATCTTGATCTGAATTATGGAAGTCGTTTCTGTCAGATTATACATAGTAGACTTAAGCTTGGGTGCAGTGCTCTAAACGCAGATAAAGTAAATCGACACATTTCAAACATTCCTGAATGCGCTTGTGGGTATCACAATGAAGATGTTGTACATTACCTGTTTACATGTGAGTTGTATGTGGTTGCTAGAAATAATTCGTTTTTCTATGCAAATGGCTATAGCCTCGATAATGTGTTATACGGAACACTTTTTGTTCCTGGTATATATAAACGATATTATTGAAGGCATTGACAGTAACATTAGATTATTTGCCGACGATACATCGATCTATGTGATAATTGATGATCCATACTCAGTAGCGACTTGCCTTAATAACGATTTATTGAAAATATCAAATTGGGCAAAATCATGGAAAGTTGATTTCAATCCATCAAAAACTAAAACAGTTTTATTTAGTAGAAAAATTAATAAAAATCCTCATCCGAATCTGTTTTTCAACGATATTGGAATTGAAGAAACCACAAGTCATAAACACTTGGGTGTAACCCTTCAAAATGATTGCCTATGGGATGTTCATATAAACGATCCGGTCAAAAAGATCAGCCCCATGATCAACTGTTTAAGAAGCTTTAAATATAGACTCACTAGGAAAACCCTAAATCACATGTATTCTTCCTTTATTCTTCCCATATTTGACTACTGTAGCCATATATATGACAACTGTACTAAATCTCAAGCAACCTTATTAGAGAACTTGCATCTAGACGCACTTCGAACAATATGCGGTGCCGTCCGCGGTACAAGCCATGAAAAAATTTACAGTGAAACATCTCATGTTTCTCTTTATGAAAGACGAAGGATAGGTAAGCTCGTTATGTTTTACAAAATGTATCATAACAGATTACCAGAATACTTAAACGAACTTGTCCCTTCTCTTGTCTCTCATGCAAGCAACTATTCATTAAGAAATGCATCAAGTTTAGAAACTGTAGCCTGTCGCACGGCTCTATATGGTAATTTATTCCTACCCGATACAGTTAAACTATGGAATGCTTTACCACAAGATATCAAATTACTCACCGACTTAAATGATTTCAAAAAGGCATTGACTCATAAAAGGAGAAAAATATATTTTGACCAAAATATAGGCACAAGGCGATGTCAAATCCTACATTGTAGACTACGGTTGGGATGTAGCGATCTTAACGCCGACAAATTTGGTTTAAACATATTTTTATTCAATAAAGAATCTGGTTCGGCAAACAAGCAAAACTCTGCTTATGCTAATGCCTCACCAGTACATACATCAGATAAATTAATGCACAAGAACTAGACACAAAATATGACATTATAAAGTACCATCAAAATAAAGTATCTGTACAACATGTGCTTATTTATATATATGTTCTTTGCAGCTTGACTTCATTTATGATAACACTATTAGCGGTATTTATCAAAGCGTTTGGTCTTAATGATGTATTGATGAAGGGACTTTACTATTTGCAAATTGACGTCATTAGCTGTTTGAGGTGTTCCGTATAACACATTTTGGAGGCTATAGCCATTTGCATAGAAAAATGAATTATTTCTGGCAACCATATACAGCTCACATGTAAACAGGTAATGTACAACATCTTCATTGTGATACCCACAAGCGCATTCAGGAGTGTTTGAAATATGTCTATTTACTTTATCTGCGTTTAGATCACTGCACCCAAGCGTAAGTCTACTATGTATAATCTGACAGAAACGACTTCCATAATTCAGATCAAGATAATTGCTATTTGCTTCTTCCTTTTTCAGCAGAGATTTAAATTCACTTATGGTGTTTGCTTGCAGGAATTTATCAGGTAATGAATTCCACATTTTTATCGTGTCAGGCAGGAAAGATTGTTCATATAATTTAGTTGCACAGTTCGTTGTCTGTAACTTGGACTGGTTTCTTAGATTGTATTGACTGTTTTCGGAGACAGTATTAGGAATTAGATTGCAGAGGTAGTCTGGTGCGAGACCGTTTATCATCTTGTAGAAATTTATCAATTTGATATCCTGTCTTCGATCTTTCAGTGGTTTAGAATTTGTTTCGATGTATAGCTTGTGATGACTAGTACCACGAACAGCACCACATATTGTACGGAGTGCATCTAAATGTAATCGCTCGAGAGTGACAGATTGATCGATCGTACAGTTATCCCAGATATGACAGCAATAGACAAATTTAACAGACATATATCCGATAAAGCAGAATGTTCTTGTGGCCAAGCCATAGAAGACGCACGACACTACTTCTTTGTATGCTCTCTTTTTGAGTCCGTAAGGTCAAGTAAGTTGTTTTATACAAGTGTCCATTTACTTGACACAATCTTATACGGCAATCCTACCTCGAACCTGTCAAATCAATCTGAAATTATTAAGTCAGTACATCAATTTATCATTGAAACCAACCGATTTTCATAAACCAAAACATGCTGTTACCTCCGATATTGACTGTGTGTATCATGAATGTATTTAACCATCATATTTGATTACATCTCCATGATTCGACTATTTACCAATATATAATTCATATAAGTTCATTGCTTTATTCATGTACTTAAGTTTGTCATGATGATGTCTTTTGTATATATATATGTATGTTCAATGGAGCGGTCTTTAAATAAGCTTGTCTTAGCTTGTTGACCAATCCAATTTCATGTAAAATTTCATGAAAATAAATACGTTTAAACCATACGGAACACTTCAAACAACAAATGATGTCGATTGGCAAATAGTAAAGTCCCTTCACCAATATATCATTAAGACCAAACGCTTTGATAAGTACCATTAATAGTGTTATTTTAAATGAAGTCAAGCTGCAAAGAACAATATATATATATATATATATATATATATATATATATATATATATATATATATATAAGCACTTGTACAGATACTTTATTTTGATTTTGCTTTATATTGTCATGTTTGTGTCTAGTTCTTGTGTATTTTTTTATCTGGTTTGGTTTAAACATATTTATTTCAGAAAAGAACTGGATTGGTAAACAAGCTAGAAGCTTATGTTAATACCGCTCCAAAATACAAAATATAGAACATGTCATGGTGATTGTATAATGAATATATATACTTATCTATACATACGCCAGCAAGATAAAGAGATAAAGAACATGTCATGGTGTATATAAAAAAAATATATATGAATATATAGTCGCCAACAAGCTTTACCAATATAACAATGAAATATATCAATTATGGATCCGATGCAAATCTGCCTGTTAAATCTATAAATTCGTGCACAGATATCAATAGTTCGTGATTTACATAAGAGGAACAATTTGGGTTTCCAAATAGGACCGATCTCAGGTCAAAACCTTTGTTATAGAAAAACATATTTTCCCTTATATTCATGAACAATGGACATGAAAAGAAATAATGGGTCGAATCTTCATAGTTATGGCCACAAGAACAGTCGGGAGTTGATGATATGAATCTTTCATACTTGTGTGCATTTAAGTTGCTGCATTCAAGTCTAAGGCGAGAATGTATTATTTGAGAAAATCTACTACCATAATGTAAGTCGAAATTAGTATGCATTTCAGTTTCCGTGTCTATGGCTTTTTTGAATGTCGATAAAGATGGGGAGTTTCTGTGTTCTATCGGTAATGAATTCCATAATTTAACTGTGTCAGGAAGGAAGGATTTTGCATAATTTACTGTTTTACAGTTTATGGTCTGAAGTTTTGAGTCATCGCGAAGATTGTAATCAACAAAATCTGATATCTTATGAGGCACAAGGTTGCTAAGATAACTTGGTGTATTATTATTAACCATACTATAAAACAAACTTAATTTGTTTACATATCGTCTATGGATTAATGGTTTGCAATTTGTTTCTTTATATATTTTATCATGACTCGTACCACGGACGGCACCACACACAGTTCTCAGAGCATCAAGATTAAGTTTTTCTAACATATCTGCTTGTTGTTTTGTACAGTTATCCCATATATGACTACAGTAGTCAAATACAGGAAGAATGAACTGTTTGTACATTATCTCTAATGTTTTTCGGTTCAATCTATATTTGAGACTCCTAAGACAATTAACCATTGGGGCAACCTTTTTAACAGTTTCATTTATATGGTCATTCCAAGAACAGTCATGTTGTAAAGTAAGGCCCAAATGTTTGTGACTTTGAACCGAGTCAATAGTATTATCATTCATGGTCAAATCTGGCATTTGAACTGGTTGCAATTTTCTGGTAAACCGAATAGAACTAGTTTTATTTAGATTAAATGATACCTGCCATTTGTCCGCCCATTCAGAAATTCGCTTCAAGTCATCATTTATATCAGCAGAAGTTTCAACGGGATCCCCAATAATCGCGTATAGGGATGTATCGTCCGCGAAGAGCCGTATATTGCAATTGATGCCTTCAACTATATCGTTGATATATAAAATAAACAAAAGCGGCCCCAAGACGGAACCTTGTGGCACGCCAGCGAAGGCTTGCCTGTTGTCAGATCGGAAACCATTAATAACAACACTTTGTTCTCTGTTCTCAAGGTAGCTCTCGAACCATGTTAACAAATTTCCATTTATTCCAATTTTTTTAAGTTTGTAAATTATGCCCTTATGCCAAACTCTATGGAAAGCTTTACTAACATCACAAAAGACCGCTTTTACTTCCTTACCTTTATCTACTGCTTCAGCTATGAAATCATAAAGATATGTAAGTTGATTGACAGTAGAGTCCCCTGGTGTAAAACCGGATTGTAGGTTAGACAATATGTTATTATCTCTGAGAAAATTATAGACATGTTTAAATACACATTTTTCAAAAACTTTGGCCACACAGCTTGTCAGTGCAACAGGTCTGTAATTCGTGCAATCATTAATACTTCCCTTTTTATGAATAGGAACAACGGAGGCATCTTTCCAAATTTGCGGAAATATCTTTTTAGAAAGCGATAAGTTAAAAACTTCTGTAAGAGGACCCGCTAACAGTTCAGAGATTTTTTTATCTGATGTATGTGCTGGTGAGGCATTAACATAAGCAGAGTTTTGCTTGTTTGCTGAACCAGATTCTTTCTTGAATAAAAATATGTTTAAACCATCTAAACAAGTTAATGGTCAAATCTGCCTGTTAAATTTATAAAAGTGTGTATTGAAATTAAGTGTTCATGATCTACAGTCGGGGAATAATGTGGATTTTCAAACAATAACCATTTCAGGTCAAATCCTTTGTTGTAGAAAAACATATTTTCCTTTAGGTCACTGTAAAGAGGAAATGAGAAGAAATAGTGAATTGAATCTTCATATTTATAGCCACAAGAACAGGTGGGTGTTTGAGAAATAAATCTTTCATACTTATGAGCATTTAGGCAACTGTATTCAAGTCTGAGACGTGCATGTATGATTTGACAAAATCGTTTGTTGTAATTCAAGTCAGAATTGGTATACGTGTCAGTATCTTTGAGAAGTACATTTTTAAAGCTTAATGACAGAAGTGTCGTCAATCGTCCCACAATAGCTCTTTGGTAGTGTCTGGAGAATTCCTTTTGTATCCCTTGTGCATGTACACGAGAACATGTTAACACCATGCAGTACGTGAGAGATGTATTTCGCGCTAAAATGGAATCTTCACTCTTCCTTGTCAAAGACATTGTGAAAAGATAATCAACTATGTAAATTTTAACTCCATTCACAATTAGTTTACTTTTCTTCATAGAAATTTTGCAAGTGATTTTGAAACTGTAAATCCTAATACAATTAGCTAGAGTGTGTGTCTGTGTAAATTTTAATACCATTCGCACATCTTCTTAGTGTAAATCCTTAAAGCAGCCGCACATCTTTTCAGAGTAAATCCGTTTACCATTCGCACATCTTTTCAATGTAAATCCTTTACCATTCGCACATCTTTTCAACGTAAATCCTTTACCATTCGCACATCTAATTAACGTAATTCCTTTACCATTCGCACACATTTTCAATGTAAATCCTTTGCCATTCGCACATATTTTCAATGTAAATCCTTTGCCATTCGCACATCTTTTCCACGTAAATCCTTTGCCATTCGCACATCTTTTCAATGTAAATCCGTATACCATTCGCACATATTTTCAATGTAAATCCGTATACCATTCGCACATATTTTCAATGTAAATCCGTATACCATTCGCACATGATCTTTACAGTGTGAATCCTAATACCATTCACAAGAGATATATTCTGTGTAAATATTAATGCTATTCGCAAGTAATTTTGTCAGTATAAATCTTAATACCATTCTCAATTCATTTAGTCTTTGTTCGATGAGATTGGCTTACTTATCCTTGTTTAAGACACTATATGCAGAAGTGTGATCAATTATGTAAATTATAACACTATTTGAGAATGATCCATCTTATGTTCAAAGAGATTGGTTAAATTGTTCTTGTTTAAGTTAATGCGCAGATAAGCAGAAGCATCTAACCGCTACAAAAACTGATACAACGGACCTTGTGATTCTAGGAGAGGAGATTACCTTGATAAACCGCTATCACAACTTGGAACGCGCTGCAGCTAAAGTGTCTTTTTAACAGAAGATTAACAGATAATCTGTTAAGCCAACAGCTTCCCGTGTGATTCTAACAGAGTTGATTGGATAGAACTCACTCACAGTGACCAATCAGCATTAAAACAACGAGATGAAAGGTTCGGCTCAACTGGAGCAACAACAGTGTGACATTGAGTGAAACAACAGGTATAAAAACCTTGTCAGGTGAGTGAACGGTATTCACATCTTGTGTTCTCCTGCCTGCCATAACCTCCCCTGCCAACTCGCAAAAATTCATTTCCAACAACGACACTGACAATGGAATACATGTTCACCCCTGTTCGTGGAAAATTCCAGAAGGCATGCTCTGTCCATACGCCAAGGACGAAAGAAGCTCAGGCCACAGACCATCAAACCCCAGAAAGTTTTCAGACTCCGAAAAGATGCCGATGTGAGATTCTGAGAAGACTCGAGTTCGACCTTGACAGAGATGTGCCTGTATATTCAAGCCCGAGGCTCGAAATCGTCAGAAAGCGAGTTCTATCTAACACCTACAAGGCTGTCCTGAGAAAAGGAAAGTCTTCCCGCTTTGAGAAAAAGGATGAAGTACTGAGAGTGAAGAGAACGACCATGAAAGAGAAGAATCGTCTGCTTAGTCAGAAGTATGCGGAGCTCAGCGCCAAGATGGCAGCCATCCTTGGATCACCGGCGACTCCAGTTAGATCTATGTCAAGACGGAAGACAGTAGTTGTAACTGCAGTATAGAGACTATATTGTTTGACCGATTCATATCAAAAGTGCTATTTCTTTGATGTTGATTTTTTTGTATGTTATATGGTGTGACTGGATTAAAATAAAGATAAATGCATGAACTGGAAATACGTGTCTGTTGATTTTACAATCGGGAATGATATATGTATAGAGAGTTTACATTTGCTACTGAATCAAATTCGGATGTTAACCCTGCGCATTGTGACACTTTCGTCTTTGTTTGAGCCCCTACATAGATGTAGATCAACATATAGTCACTGGTAGTCAAGATTTACTGTCGTGGATATTTGCTTAGATGCAGTGAGTAGGATTGTACGTTAAACCATACAGGAGTATTGATATGTACGTGAGGCAACGTGATGTGTCCACCAATAAAATGTGTAAGAATATCTTATTCATCTTAACCCTAACTTGGACACTCTAGGATCAAATAGATCTTTGACTCAGACCCATATGAAGCAAGTTAACCTGGACAGTTCGAGACTGGAGATAGTTAAGCTTTGCGTAGGAAGATGCAGATGTAGTAACCGATTAGCCGAACACACATCTGTATGTTTTGGGCAGTCATTGCTCCCCGTGGTTTTCCTTAAAGCATTTGACATGATTTTTCTCTCGAGTATAATATATTAAATAAAGATAAGTGTTATGACACTTTATGGTTCCATAAGTAAAACACAACTATTTAAACATGACAATAATGCTTAAAATTGATTCAGCAGATAAATTCCATTTATTCTCTGTCTCACGTTTTTATTGTCAGTCAATATACTTTCCAACGAATCTTCCTAACCAACTTTTGGGCAACCATATCAATCGATCACTATCTTATATTAGAAGTGTCCGTGTGAGACAATGTCGTATTTTACTTAGTAGGTTTCGCTGCTCTTAGCACAATTTGATGGTAGCATACGGTAAATATATATAGGTCTAAAAAAAATGGGACGATCGCCTTTGCCCGCTTTGTATTATACCTTATATAATATATTGAAAACGAATAAATTTTTGTTTAGAATGACCTTTTTATAAGAAATTGAGAAATGATATTCTTCCAGAATATTTTAGAACATATCCTCCTGAATTAAAGCTAGCCCAATTATTTACAACAAAATTATTCGTTTCATTAACTGCCTCGCATAATACTCAATTCTTGCTATGAAAGAAAGAAATAGATTTCTGTCATTTGCTGTAACCGAAACTAACTAACTAGTTGACAGTGATGTGTTGATAATGTATGATGGTGCTCTCATGTGCACCAAAATGCTGTATGATCTCATGTATAATGGGCCTGTGGCCCCTTTACTGAATAAACTTTCTCTCTCTCTATTTATTTTGTACATCTTTTTTAATATAATGTTGTGTACCCGAGTGTTATTTATGATTAAGTGACACTATCTACGCGCTCATTTGGAAAGGGTTATCTAAATCCTGAAATATTTAGATGAATAAAATGGAATTTCCTAGAGTCTATAAACCATTTCGTTTGGTAAACACAGGTTAAGATGACATAATTGCCATAATTATGTAATAATAACATTAATTGATTTACCAAAAGTATACATGTAAATTGAATAATTGCTATAATTTCTAAAGTTAGACAATCTTCAAAGCGTAGCATTTGATGTAAAAACTAGGCAGAACATGAAATGAAATTGAAAAAAAATGAAATTAATATATTTTCGGAGAGGACAAAATACATGTACATGTATACGAATACTCATCTTCCTAATTCGTTAAAACACATTCTAAAAGCACGGTAGCTCGTTGTCTTAGGGGGAGGGGAGGAATCTTATGAAGGAAATTAAATGTAACCATTTGTCAGACATTTTTTGTCAATAAAAATACTTCCTATACGAACTGAACAAGATCGGTTAAACTATTTAAATCGATTCCCGACACTCTAATAATTAAAAGGTGTTCACACCAAAATGGCCACATGCAGGTTTCGTGACATCTAATCTACGACTACGGGTAATGGGATTGAGTGATGGGATGTTTCACATTCTGAACAATTCATTTTGTATACACTGATGGCTAATAGCGAAAACTTGATCACAAAAAACATTCATTTTGTATACACTGATGGTTAATAGGGAAAACTTGATCACACAAAACAAGCAAAGATAACCAGCCACAGTGCACGTAAGACGTTGTGAGTTGATAAAAGGACTATTTTCAGTTATGAACACACTTGAGCAAAATAAATCATGGAAGCTGATGCAAGAGATGTTTTCAAATTTTCATTTAATTTAATTCCAATTTACCAATTTATCGATTATTGTCAGTACCACAGTATCAGTATTTTCACACTGTACCTACATGCTAACTTTGCTTATTCATCCTTTTAGCTTCATTGAAGGTCTCATTTCTTATATCACTCTCTATAGATATATGTATTCATAAGGGTCATATTACTTATTTCATTCATTAATTTATCATTTTTACTTATGAATAAATCCTTATGAATTATCAGCCATTTCAACGTCAAATAAAAAAACGCATCTGAACGAAATCCATTTCCATAATTATTTTTCATTTAGGGATTTTAACCACTACGGCAAAGTAATCAGTGACAATATATTTTAAAAAGTACAGCCTACAATTTTCAAACCTGTATACGTAGTAACAATATCATTAAATAATTAATTGTTGCTGAAAATATATATTTAATTCATTTAGTTATCATTAACACAAGTTAATTGATGACCTCGGATCACTTGTTCATGAATATAAAGCCAGCTCGCCAGCCACAGATCATTCAGGAACTGCTCGAAGACATGGCGTTCAGGAACAGATTCAGCTCTTTGGCGGTCGTCCTGGCTTGTCTGGGTAGGTGGATTATGTTTTATATGCTTATTCATGTTGTAATCAAATTGCTAAGTGTATATATCTATCTTTAAACGAAAGAAACAAATATGATTTCTTGTGTGCTTTGATTACCTATTGCCTCACTTTTGGACATTCAGCTTTACTTCATTGTTTTATTTGTCTACAGAAATGTAAGATTTCGTATTCATAATATGTAGTAATAATAGTCAAATATAGTAATATTGGTAGCCATAAGGATAGATAGTGTAATCGGATATATATCAGTAACTGTAGTCCTATATACATTGTATTCCTACATTCAAAGTCTGTCTGTCTGTCTGTCTGTCTCTGTCTGTCTGTCTGTCTGTCTGTCTGTCTCTCTCTCTCTCTCTCTCTCTCTCTCTCTCTCTCTCTCTCTCTCCCTCTCTCTGATTGTCAGTTCTACCAATGAAGATAGTCAGGTATATTACTAATAATGGCACCCGTTTTTTATATTTACTGACTTTGAAGTATTGGTGAGCGTGACCAAAGGAATGGTAAGAAACCCAAGTATTTTCATGTCAGTAGCCCATAATAATAATCAATCATTAAACTCATAGTTGTACAACAAATCGTTAAAATCTATGTATCGAAAGCCATTAACGCAAATCCGTCTGTAAAATATCGAATGACGCACATGCATGTATAATAATGCCTACATGTGTCACGATTTGTAATTGACCTTTGCAATTGCCGATAGAGACAGCATTCTTGGATGGGAATTTAAATGTGGCATGAATAAGAACTATTTTCTGGATAACAACATATTTATTGTGAAAATCGTTGTATACATGCACGCTTACTCAATCAATCCTGAAATCCCACCTGATAAAAGATTTAGCAGATAAACCATAACGTCGTGATGTTTCACAATATGGAAGACGTTCACCAATAAATCGTGTTGTTCAAAGCAACCAGTGTTAATTTTATGGTGTAAATAAGCATTGCGATGTGCATGCACAGTAATATTATAAAAATTGTTGTACTTTTGGCTTTGCATACTAAAAACTACTTCAAGAATCAGGACATTTAAGAAACTGCTGTTAAACCATTCACTGTTTTCAAACCTTTTCCCTTGAAGCACTGTGTCAATGCTGGGAACAGAACTGGAGACAGAATTGGGAAGGCAACTGGGGACAAAATAGGGCACAGAATTGGAGACAGAACTGGGGGGACAACTGGAGACAGAACATGGAACAAAACTGGGGAGATAACTGGAGACAAAACTGGGGTGACAATTGGGGACAGAATTGGGAACAGAACTGGAACCGATACTGGGGAAATAACTGGAGACAAAACTGGGGTGACAATTGGGGACAGAATTGGGAACAGAACTGGAACCAGAACCGATTTTCCAGATGCTATGCGGTACAGCGGGAGTGTATGGAGATGATGAGACCAGCAATGTACTTGAATGAATACAGATATGCGTACAACGGACAACTCACAGTTCCTTGCGGGTATTTTGCAATTTCGTTATTTCCTTCACAGGCATTGTTAATCGAATAATTATAAGATTATGATGATGAAAATATGATGATAAAGCAGAACATTATTCGATGTCAATTCTGTTTGATTTATAAACAACTTTTCATTATTTTTTTAGAGAGGAGAGGCGAGCAGTCGAGGCGTGCTTCGAGAGAGCAAGAGATTATCAGTGTGACTGGGACTACAACAACATGTTTGGTTACACCTTCATGACCTGGGACTTCATGTGTGACAACAGCGAAGGTGAGTTTCTTCTCCTTGTAATGGACAAGGGAATCCCCTCTTCTGTTTTGAAAACTGCCTTCGATATGTCCGTCCCTTACTGATATGATCGAGGAAATTCTGAATTGTAATACATCTCGTGAAGCTTTTGTTTGACAAATTTGTGGTTGTATCCCTTTAAATATGTGAATATAAAACGCCTTGTTGAAAGTTGGGGAAGATTTGAAGGTGCCTTTTTGTCTCAGAGAATTAAATATCTGAGCTGATTACAGAGTCAAGTCTTCGAAACGATTTCTATCTCGCATCAAATAAAACTTCTTAAGTTAAGTATAAAGCAAATGACAGACAGTGACAGATCATGTCAATCGTATTTTACACATGACAAAAATCATCAATCAGTTAACCTACTACATCTATATATAAATGAAACTACAATTCATTTGTCGTTGACAAGTGATTCCGCGCATGGCTCAGTTAACAGCAAATCATTGTAGTTCAGCAACAATGAGCGCGGCTCTACTTATGGGTGACCCACTTCATTGGAGGGTAATCTGATAATTTCAAGGGTTTAAAGAGCCACTCCGTGATTCTCATATCATATTATTTATCTTTGATACGAACCTATATGTCATATGTGGTGATATAAAATTAAAACATTTTAACTTTTCATGTCCATAAGACATATATATGACAAATACTGGTTTTCCATGATTATCTAAAAATAGTCTTATAAATGCACAGAGGTGTAGATATCACGTCCAATATACATGGATACTAGTTATATAACCTAACAAACACTATCAACTCCTAACTGGCCTCCTGGCTGTTTTAGATAAGTCACCAAAATTACGTTTGACTATTTGACGCGCGCCACTGTCCGGTTTTCGATCATAATTGCGACGTTCTACCTTCATATTGTCACTGTTAAAAAACCATCAAGCTTTAAAATGTGTCTTTTGGTAACAGTCGATACTTCACGATCAAATGACACCATTGATTAAGTTTGGCATATATTACTTTAACAACTCACGGAGTGGCTCTTTAAGACCTGACCCCAAACAACCTGATTTGTAAACTTGTGACTTTATTGAAAGTGCACCTCTCCAGCATCTCACCATCCAAGAGTACAATTGGAATCGAGATACAGAAGTGTCTTTAGTTGAAAACTTTAATTCAAAGGAAAACTTCCGTCACTTTGAACAAAGATCGAAAACTTTCAGTAACAAAAATGCCCTTTCCTGCAACGAGGCCCTCACAAAGGTATACAACATATAATCAATCATTTTAGAGTAGTAATAGCTTAAACAGAAAACCGCGCACCGGGCACGAATAAGAATAATTGAGAGTTATCTCCCTTTGTTCATGTTACTACATAGTACCTTAAATGTTACGTTTTCGCAAACACTGAGAGTTATTAGCAAGCAAGACTGTACAGGGAAATTATGAGCCTTAAACATGTCAATTTGTATGAAATTAAGCCAAATATCCTCTGCTTATATATTAAATTCTGCTTTATTGAGGTTTCATAAACGGGGAATCCTGCTGGGGATCCGATGAGTTCTACAATGGAATGTCTCAATGTAACCAGGAAATGATGTGGTCCAACGACTTCGATATGTGGTGAGTAAAATATTTGTATAAACTTCCCTACTTTTCATGCACGAATGTGAATCAGTCGGTTATTTGTATGTATCTCTTCTTTTTATGATAGGGGGTTAAACCTATTGTCATGTCATTCACATAAACATAGCTTTTCACCAGTCAAAACGGTTCCTTTAACATTTCTCAATTTATTGGAATATTATTATCTCGATAAGGCTTTCAAATAAAAAAAGTTTGATAATTGAGTAATGTGTGTCAATGAACATGATAACATTTTATTAAGTTATGTTATATTAAAATATTTTTAAAAACTCACATTAAAGAATTAATGTGTCCTTATACAGGTTTTCACTGTGGCGACTATTTGATGTCAACGTTCATTTTCAATAGTCGTTCTCGCAGTGTTCTGTTCAGGATAAATTTACACCGTATCCTCTGTACAATGTCAAAATCAATTTTTAAAATGTGTTTCAGCTCCTACTCGCGCTGTATGCAGTCCTCGGACTTCCCTTCCTCAAACAGCTGTTCTCGTGAAAACTGGGAACTCTTCGGTCAGATGGGACAAGGAATGTGGGACAGAATGTCCTGTAGCAACAACGGCATGTAGACCACAAGGTACATGTTACGTGTACATGGCATCATATGTGTACATATGCAAATGTGTACGTCATATTCGCTTAACAACGGGTTTCTTTGCGAAAGTTCTCAAATCTTGTTGTTCTTATGTTATTTATATCAATTTTGATGACATCGAAAGGGAAGGTGACATAAATTTAGTATTTTGAATGATTATAACGCTAGTAAGAGGTACTAAGTAAACCTATGTCAAGGAAACGGAGGATATAAGTAAGTTCACCAGATGCATCATTTACTGCTACGCCTTTGTGCACTCGTGAGTAGATGTTACTATATTTAGAATTTTACCGTTTACCGTTACCGTTTGGATGCTCCTATTTCGTTATTCCCTCAAGACTCTCTGATGTCACCAGATAGACCTATTATTCAGTTTAAAGACTAAGCCCCGAAATACGAATACAATAGAAATTTGAAAGTTAAAAGTTGAAGTATTAACAGCTGTAGCTTGTTGGTTTAATTTCACAATTAGAATATTCTAACTGCAAGTGAAAGGTGAAACGTATATCAAATGAAAATAAAACCGGAGTAAGTACCACGTCAGCGAGCGCAATTTAGTCAAACTTAATATTGGACACTTATCCTTTTCAATCAAAAGACAGGTTTAGAATGGTTGTATACAATAAATAGGTCACATAACTATTAGTCATCTGGTATTCTATCATATGATGGCATGATCTAATAATAACTAACTATTAGCTAATTATCAAGGCTTGCTACGTATGATTTTCATAAATTGCTAAATTATTAAAACGTTTTAGATAAAATAAACTATGTCAAATATAACTAGTTTCATATTATTCATGGCTGCACATATTCAATAAACGATAATTTCCACTATAAACTTTAAAAAACAGTTTATTGCATAGTCAGATAATGACGATGAAAACATCATTGATACCTTACACTCGTATACAGAAATGTGATGAAACATAATCGGTGTCATATATTTCACATGTTAACATATGTACAATTGTGCCAAGGTTTACATGCATCGTACCCTTTCCAGGACCTTGCAGGACCATGCTACGAGGCCTCGACAGCAGAAGGATGGGGCAAGATTGATAATCCTATCGATACTTCTTCTCGTTTCCCATTCAAATGGTTTAAGGGAACAAGCGAAGATTTTTGTGATGACTAGCGGGAAGGAGAGCAAATTACCATATATAGCACAATTAAAAAAACCTTGTAAAAAACATGTTTTTGTTTATCCTTTGCTATAAAACGTAAATTTAACGTGTTGGTTTGTTTCTGAAATGACGTATCATATAAGCTATTTAGGGACTGTTAGACCGAACATTTTCAACAACATATTCGTTATTACCGAGGAAAACCAGCTGATTCAACAACTTTCAAAACAAAAACGTCTTTGTAACGCGTAGAGGCATGTGGCTCATTAACGACAAAATTAAATAGAAAGGGCGATAAAAAGAGATACATTTGAAGTGATTGTAATCCATAGTCACTCAATTATAATAAGCTATGATTTAGTTATCATTTTCATGGAATATCATATTTCATTATGTCGCTCCAAGTATTCTGATTTATATGGTAAAACATGTCATTTAAGAGGCAATGACGCCAGTATCGGTCTATCATTGTTAAAGTGACACAGACTACGTTTTATAAGTTTTCATGTGGCTTCATTAAAGGCACTAGTGCAAGCTCTTACGGTTTAAATTGGCTATTTTAAGGCTTAAGAGAATTAATACATTCACTTAAATTTTCTATCGATGCAATGAAAAACTTAAAATTCTTTCAATTTACCTACAATCAACAATGAAAAATTTAGGGAGCCGCTGTCGGCTTGGACATATAAAAAATCTATGGTTAGCGGTGCACAAAACGGATAATTTATAGACAGTTGAACGCGGCTAAACTAGTATTATGTGCAGCTGTTGAAACTCTGAACTGAGAACAAAGAATGAATTCTGTTTTATGAAAGCAATGTTGTACATAAACCGATTTAATAACACAGCATTAGCATTGCTATTAGATTGACCAAAGCGGCTGCCGTTTCCGCTTTTTTGGTTGTAAGCAAAATTTTAATATTTCCGATATCGTAGTTTATGCGGATTTATAGTTACGTTGCATTAAATACTTCCGGTCTTTAAAAATCAACTTTACTACCTGAATACGTAAATATTTGTTAAATAACTTACGAGGTAGATTACTTGAGTGAGGATCTTGTATAATATCGAGAGATAGGCAGTATTTGTGCATTCGTTGTGTTTACGAAACAATGGTGTGCGCTAGTGTGTTTAAGTCTAAATTCCTCATTCATTTTATATGTGTATTAGTTAAATGACACAATAAACGTGATCAACACATGTTAGTCTTTGTGTCTGTTGTACATATTTTTGAAAAATTACGATTGACTCAACGGTGCGCGCCATTGTCCGGTTTACGATCATTAATCACGACATTAACCGGTTTATCGTCCCGGTTGAACTGATAATCATTATGATGTCTATTTTCAGAAACAACTACTTGTACTTGATAGAGGAACAACATTTATAAAGTTTGACATATTTGACTCCAACAAGATACTCCGTGACCCAATCATATCCTCAATGAACTTGATATTTTCATTATTAAAGCAAATGAATAATTAATTCATGATACTTTATACAGATATCATCAAACGAAGACAGCTGCATGCCGTTCGTTTTTTATTTTACCGTCTTACTCAAATAGAAAAAGTATCTTTATAATTTAATTATACGTCAGTGACAGAAATTTCTAGTGTGTAAACGGTAAAAACAATCAGATCGGTATAATGTCTGGTACCTTACAGTCAATACAATAAATTTGCGAGTTCCTGGCTTAAAGTGGACAAAGGGTGAACAAGCTTTTGGGATGCACGTTGTCCAGCAATAAGGCATAATTTAAGGTGACGCACAACATCAAAATAACTCATTGTTATTTATAATGGTTATAAATAGAACACACTATAACCAACAATGAAAAGTTGTAGTCGCATGTATAATGTCAAAAATGATGAACGAACTTATTTTTTCGGACAAGCAGTGACTGCGCTTCAACATTACCATATATAAATGAACAATTATCATTATTATTATGATACTTATTCATTTCATATATTGTGTCATTACAAACGCGTAAAGCTCCGATTTGTGATTAACAGACAGACAATGTGTCT
Organism: Phorcus lineatus; assembly: GCA_921293015.1. NCBI lineage: Eukaryota > Metazoa > Mollusca > Gastropoda > Trochida > Trochidae > Phorcus > Phorcus lineatus. Next base: position 31,675,087 of record OV121088.1, on the reverse strand, counting down.
ATAAAATAATCATGAAAGTCGAATGAAAATCTTTTATCTTTACAATTTGATTTGTTTGTTTTTGGCAAATTCACACCCACCTAACTTTAAAGGCTTAGGGACAGTGGCACGCCTTTAGGTAAATAAAGTAATATCGCGAAAAAAAAAATTAATGTTGCGAATTGCATGATAAGTTTTTCTAATCAAAACTAACAGAACTAAAGAACGTAATATGCTTAGTTAAGCTATGGGAATCCATTTCCTTGACTCAAATGATGAAAAGGTGTTCACACAAACATGGCCGCCGGTGGTGATTTTTGCTTAATACATAATAATTTATTTTACCACGGATGACCGGGTTGAGAAATGAGATATCATACCTTCCGAAGATAATGCATTTGGCATAAACTAATGTCTATGTTCAAACAACGTGCTAGTGGCCCTTTAAGTCAGAAAAAGCAGTGACCTTTCGTCGTCGGTTTCAAACGGAAATGGTTTGCACTGGAGATGATATTGAGCAATTATCCTCGGTCGAACAAATTATCAAATAATAAGATTAATTACAACAGTTAAATATCAAACTTAAGCAAGAACCATACATACATGTAGCCATGGACGTTGTTAAACCATTTTGGTTTGGAATATTTGTGTTTGTCCTTTTGTCTGGTGAGTTTTTTGCTCTTCCTTTTGAAATTTCTAAAGTACAATAATGTCCTTGTACCTCATAGTCATTGTCAAATTTCACTTTAGTATTCAAATTTAACCAATACTTTTCAAAATTCATAAATTACTATCCCTTCATGTATTCATGAAGCTATCATGTCAAATTCAATTAAATAAGTTTAAACTTCAACGTTTATATCAATGCTGAAGTTCGGATTTGTAAAGCCACAAAGGCTTTTACCATTTTTCAGATGTCGACCAATGTACTGATACATCATGATATCATAACTGCACGTAAAAGAAAATGATTTTGAATATCTACATGTATGTACTAAACTTGATCAGTAATGAATTCATGACAGATCATTAGCACACCGTTCCGTCTGGAAACACAGTAATACTCTCTTTATTTTCATGCGAGTTACTTTTATGGATCTATGTATATACTAATTTGTAATTCCATGAAAATTACTCATCAAACATTTGTGAATCCTTTGGCTTACAGCGTTATGCACATGTTCAGTGGTGAAGCGTTCCATCGATTGCACTGCGCAGGAGCGGAAGTGCGAGAGGAAGTTGGGTAGGACGATGTCGTTGAATTATAACAAATACAACTTGATTGTTGATAATGGAGAACTTGCATTTCGTTGTGGGTAAGTCTGTCGCCTGGAAGTTGTTCCTTCAAGAAGAAACCTCCAAACCAATCGATCTTATCGCTAACGGCCACAGCAAACTGAAAAATAATCATACACGTTTCACAATATTCCGTCCCCTTAATCAATAAGCAGACCATTTTCTTTATAATTTTCCCGTAAAATGGATCAGAAATAATCATATAGAACTCATTTCACTAGGTAGAGTGTCAGAGACAGTGTATGTCATGCAAATTTATTTGAAACCCTTGCTAACGCTCGTGTACTACAAGAATTCTCAACCGTTTTTGTAAAATTCAAACGATAGACTTTCTTGGATGATATTCAATATATACTTGCAATAAGGAGTAATGAATTTGTTCACATGATGTGTTGAAAATACGATATCCCAATTTCCCCGATGAAGTAATGTTAAACGTTAATTAAAAAAACATCATAAAACGGTGAAGTTTGCCATTTAAGTATGTAATTTGAATCCGAAAACGTTACTGAATGACATATGAAATATACTGACTTCTAAATATTTGAATGAATAATGTTCATGAATTTTAATTAAATGTTTTAATGAAACTTAATGAATGGATATATAACAGTATGGCAGAGCGTGAGGATGCGAGAGGGTGTGTGATCACGGCTCGGGAGTGTTCTCATGAACTCTCAGCTCGACTCAACTCGGCCATGTACTTCTGGGACTTTGCTTGTGAGAATAGACAAGGTATGCTATTTTACATATCAAAGTTACACAGGGAATGTTTCGTAAATTTTCATGTTGCTTGAATAATAGCTAACATACCATATTTCCTGTGTGAAGTTAATGTCATTAATCCTGCAATTTCTTTATGTAAATGCTATAATGAAGATGTAGACTTGTTTTTAATTATAACCGATAAACGGCCGTATAAAATTTACGAGGTCGTAGCTCTACGTGCCATTTCTTATATTCTAATTTTTCAACCACCGAGGCATATTGGTATGTGTCTACTGTAAATAACTTTCAAAAATTACGCTTGCGTCCTTTGCGCACGCCACTGTCCGGTTTTCCTTCAGAAATCACGACTGTAAGCTACTATACTGAACTTATAACCTTTTAAATGGTGATTTTCATATACAACAGGTAGTTCTCGATATAATAGCATATTTTTTAACGATGGACATATGTGACTCCAACAACATACTAACTGCCCCTTTAAGTAACATTTTAAAATAGGTAATCAGTGATAATATATATGATAAGTCGTATTTCATTGTTACATTCGGCAAATGTAGGCCTAGTTGTTAGGAATTGGATAATATGCATTTGCATCCTACGTAGATTACTCAAATGAGCAATCATATGAGAACTGCAATTTTTCGCCGAAGATGGCGCTGCACTCAAGAGATGAATTTTGACTGGTTGACAGCAAGGTTTAAATAAGCCAATGATAGAGCCTGGTGCAACGTAAGGCCATGCGGGGGAAGATTCATTTTTCACACAAGGCGAAAGAATGTGGAACATAAAAAGCGATACCTGATTGTAAAATAAGGACGGTGTCCTTCATACAATTTTCAACTGTTGTTTTACACATCCCGATAAGTTTAACCTATTTGTAAAAGTGGTTACATTGGAAAACCTTGGAGGGAGAAAATGAAACCATTTCAGAAAAAAGATTATTTCGATCAAGTGGTTAAATAGTTTTTCACATAGCTATGACTGCACTACAACAAATGAGCTACTGACATTGTTCATCCCCCATACATGTGTCTGATGCTTAGGCGAATAATCTTTTATATATAATTATAAGAGCATCATTAGATTTTCTTTCTTTACTTTGTAAGCGTTGAATGCTTTAAATTATATGACATTGTAATTTTGTCATAATCTATTGTTAGAAAATGTGTTTCTTTTCACTCTACATATAAATAAAGATTTAATGAATGATGGTCATAAGAGCACTATTTACTAAAGCTGTTTGTTGCTTCTTCCTTGTTGAACGCTTAAAATGATGCAATATTTTTCATATGTTATTTTTAGAAATTCATGCCATAAAGATGTTTCCTTATTCTCTGCTTATGTTTTAATGTTCTATGAATAATGATATGGATATTTTATCATTAGAGTATCATTTTGCTTAATAATTGTTTTTGCTCTCTACATATCTTCACACTTCAATAAATACTCTTAGTTTTTGTACTACCATTCTATCAAAAATGTTTATTGGATTTCTAAAAGTTTTAACGCTTCAATGAATAATAACATAAATATCTTATTGATCGAAATAAATTAATTGGAGAATACAATTTACAGGTTTCATAGACGGTGCTATATGTCTTAACAATCCTGACCTGAATAGTACCATACAAGCGTGTAATAGACGGGTCACGTTTGGAAATTTGTGGTAAGTTGTTAATATTCTTCTCTTAGATCGCTGTCATTTTTTTCGTTCAACTATAATTTATAAAATTTGAAATTTAAAGCTGATCTTACGATTATCAAAATATGATATTATTTTCGTAAGAAATGATTTCTACGAGTCATATTTGTCTAAAACCTTATTCATTATTGAAATCGACTTTTTCAATCATTTGTTACGTTATCTCTTTACACAATCAATAATGTTTAAACATGCTCTTTATTCCGTAATCAGATCATAGTTATTTATTCACCAAGCACAATATGGCATGAAATAAAAAACTTCTAATGATTTTAACTTTTATTCGTCATTCATTTCCTATTAATTTCAAGCGATTAGTATTGATATTAATTACCGTTGATAGGCGGTTTCCATTATTTCAGCGACGTCACAGTATGCTTCAGGGACGAGATCCCCAAACTCGACTCCTGTTCCCAGGCCGAGGGGACGCTGTTTCAGGCTTTGGGGAACAGGATGATTCATTTAATGACAGGGGAACGTATCGACTGCTCGATTTGAGGAGCCGACTGGATCAGATTAAAACTTACCATAATCTATCTCCGATTTCTTTTGTTTTTGCATGATAAGTTAATCTAAACAATGTTAAATGACCTTACCAATCCATACATGTTTATCTTTTCAAACAGCTTTAAACTTCTTGCTTATTAAACCTTTAGTGTCTTACCTTTGGATGTAAGATTTTAATTCTTGCTCATCCCTTTAAACCGAAAACCCCTACAATCCGATACTCTCTTTGAACACTTCTGTGCACTTCTTTTCTGAACTGAACAATGTTAAATGACCTTACCAAACCATACATGTTTATCTTTTCAAACAGCTTTAAACTTCTTGCTTATCAAACCCTTTGTGTCTTACCTTTGGATGTGTGTAAGATGTCAATTCTTGCTCATCCCTTTAAACCGAGAACCCTTACAATCCGATACTCTCTTTGAACACTTCTGTGCACTTCTTTTCTTTAGATAAATCCCTTTTGATATGGGAAGATCCCTCCTTTTCTCTTATGCGAAAGTTTGAGTAGCAAATGGGGCATCACTTAAAAAGACGTATACTGGTATATGACATTGAGACTTGCTGTTTGCTTCTATCGTTTATGTTAACTCTTAAAAACATTGATTGGATGACAAAGTGAAAGGCAATTAAATTCGAAGAGACTGGTTGGTTCTTTTAAAGTTTATTAGCATGTATAGCGCTTTTGAGCACACACGGGATGAAGTAAAGGCGAAACACAAACAGACATTACCATTATCATATGTAATATATACTTTATACGGCACTAAAATTTAAATCCTGTCAACTTGGTAACATAAGTGTTTTTTATCACTTTACTTATCAATACTTATTCATCTACACCAATATCATCCGTTTGATGACATCAATTATCGATAACAAGATCAAAAAGAAGATACGTGTGACATCAAGTATAATCTACAAACAAATATCTACATGACAGATATATATGGTATAGTTGAATTGTCATCAGATGTCATAATGCATCCTGCTAAATCACAACTTCTAAAACTTGAACGTCAGAATTTTATTACATCGATAAAGTTACCTCTCGAGAGGCCCACTCTTAGCCCTGTGTCCAGAAATTAATTACTGGATACAAAGAAAAACCCGGGCTCTCGTGTCTTCATAGTAAATAAATAAATTAAGTAAATAAATCATTATTTGTAAAAAGAATTTACTTACTCAACATCCATTTTGTTACAAGGATATAGGAGTTATTGATTATCAATGTTTATTTTCAACTAGTTTGCAGAGGTCTACCATTTCATCGCAGTTGTTATTGTTGATTGAAATTCAGAACTTTCATACGGGTGAGATTCTCTATTTAGATCTAGGTCATTGAAGTTTATTTTTCAATAGAAAACGGTAGACAGACAAATCACACGTATAAAATGGCCTTACATATTTGAATAATTCAATCTTAAATCAACTACTTTATAAGCTGATATAATTAATTACTTTTACGACAGTACATACATTTACTATATACTATGTTGATAGTAAGTATTGTTTACCGTTACTCATGTTACTAAAACTCATGTTCCTCTGTTTTGCCTAATATATCAGAGCCATTTGCTTTCATAATTACCAAATCATTTTCTATAATAACCTTTTTTGTTATCATTACTAATCAAAGTAGAAGCTCCCATAGAACTGACTACATAACAAAGTAAAAACTCGTCGCAGGACCATCCAAGTTCGATCGGTATTTTGGACCAGATTGTCGCTGTAAGGAGTGATTGTTCCTGTATTTGTAGCTCGGCATGTATTCTCATTAACTCTGTATTCTTTCCTTATCACATTGATTGACCAATCAGCTCCCCGCTGGGCCAGTTATTCCAACTCCTAACCTTGTTCCCACTTCAGAAGACCCACTGCCCCAACCCCCTTACGTCCGTTAACTGGCATGCCCTTAGGGGAGAGGTTCATGTATGGGGGACAACACATTGAGGAAGGGGTAGCTAGCAGATCGAGGAAGGCGACACCCTTAATTTCCATCATTGTTAACGCCTTGTTAGCCACCGGAGTACACTGGAGTCCTGGTAATTGTTCCTAGCAAATCAGGTTATTATGAGCATGTAATTACTTCAAAGGGGCGGAGAAATTGGCTAAATATATTTAAGGTAAGGAACATTTGTTCCGTCCCTTCTAGTGGGCGGTTACGCATGGAGGTTCGCGACAAGGAGACATGCTCCATTCTTGACTCTCTGACTTTTCCGCCATGTTGTTGTTCTCCGTCGACTTCTCCCGCCATATTGACGGTCAACATCTGCCTGGTGTAATTGCGTCATGTGTTGTCGGATGAATCCATTACCCCATCTGTGACATGCCCAACCAAAATGATTTGGCTAATTTGTATTCAATTTTAGCTTGTTTGTAGCATCTTTGTGTTTAACAAAGACAAGTGCTTAGAGAATGCATTGCCATCTACGCATTACACTCACTAAACAGAAGTAAACGGTTTAACATTGAATAAGCATAAATGAATTATTGTCATAAACAAAACCTTGCATTTGATTTATTTAAGATCGTTCATATTTTGTTCTTGCCTGGACTTATTATTTATATGCATGACAAAGTTCTCATATCCCTCCTGTAAGGTTGATAATTTACACCATTTTCAAAAGCAGGTCACCAAGCTGATTGTCACAATTACAAAATAAAATTTGGCTGTAACTGTCAGGCCTTTTCGTAATATCCCGTAGTTTCTGCAAGATATAGATACCTGCAATTATAAATATTTTATAGGTAAATCAAAATGATTTAATAAGCCCGACACAAGTCTCGTAAAATTCAAGAATGAATGAATTCAATGAATAAATACTCGTAACACAAATAGCAAGAAAATAAATTTATATAATATTGTAAACTAATCAAGTGTTTTACCTAATCTACAGACACAGTATAATTATATAAGTGAATCATTTTGACAAAACGTTAATTTTTAGTTAACTGCATACGTACCTGTATATTTGCAAGACATGAGATTTTTCAGTGTAATAATCTGACAAAACGAATGGTAAGAGTTAAATCTGTGTGTAGGTTAGGAAAAACAACAAATGCGAAATAAAAGCGAACCCAATACTGGGCCTTTACATTTATGTTCATTAGGCTAAAAAGGTAGGGTATTGGGGGAAACAGAACTATTCCGAAGTGTCATAGCAAAACCAAGGTAAATTGGACAACAAGAAACACCTTATATGCATTTGGTAAGTACGAAATTCAAATGTTTTGGATTAACATTATTATGCAGAAACATTAACGATTCTTTCATTCAAATATTAATAGTTCATGTATACTGATATATGATAACATTTCTTACATGTAATCATAGTCAAATTAAAATTCATAAGAAACATGCATATACGTAACAACTATATCCAAACACAGATTCATGAATTTTTTTAACGCTTTAGTTAATAATGGTACACTCATACATGATGAAATTACAGCGCAGTCCCTCTCAACCTACCCCACAGGGGACCAGTTATTATAACTGTTCAAAGCAATGTTTTATCAAATAGTCTTTAATACTACTAGTATTTTGAACCAAGCTATCATTTACCATTTCATTGAACTAAATTATCATGTCGGTTTACACAAAGTGTCGCATTAAGAGGATGTCGGTTTAGTGCACAGTATATCCATATTTCACCAGTGCAAAAAACCCACTGACATACAGTTAGGCCCTACTATAAATAGCGAGTCGGACGGCTTTGATTCAGCGCCAATGCATTCTACACACTAAAGCAGACTACTCGGCACTTAAGACGTGGAAAAGTATTTGAATCTGACCCGCGTCTCGTGTTGTGGTATGCAAAACAAGTAATTGTTTGAAAAGCGGTGAGTTATATCACTTGTAAATAATCGATTAAAACCGTGCTTTACTGTTGATAATCTGCGAACAGTAGTGTGAATGTACACTGATGCCGTGTATTGTCTCTGACTTTGACTTTGAACTTCGGAGATATTTCATGCTGTGCATTATCGCCTCATGGGATTTCATGCAGGCATACGAAATGCCTTTAGTGACGAAATATCGCTATGATCTCTGTTGGAGGTACCCGCTATCAGCAGGTATATGAACCACGGTACATACAATACTCTGTGTATAGTGTTTGTACCTCAACACCTTGGCCATCAAAAGGGTGTAATTCTCGGATTCCATAATGTAGTATTCAGCAATTCAATATGAGTTATTGTTCTACTAATTCATTTGTAGATAACCGCTGTAAACGTGATTTTTTTGTTTGATCTATATCGGCGCTAATATTAACACATGCTTGTGAGTCTTTGAACAAGAGTTTTAATGCTTTGCATGACGGCCCGTTGATGATGCTTTCGGTATATATGATAAAGGTAAATACTGACAATTTATACCATGTCTGAATCGAAGTCTTCATATCTTAAAAAATCACATCAAAATGTTTTGGTTTTCATAATAAAGAAGTTAACTACCTCAATGTTTAGTTTTCCTACGTATTTAACTTTGAAATCAGATGTTCCTGGTGGAATGTATGGTCAATGAAATAATGACGTACTATCAAGTTTTGACATGCAGTGAATGTACTTCTGAATTGTGTTAAGAAATGTCACCTTCTAAGTTTACTGGCTATTTTGTGTAAAAACTCTTTTTGTTAGATACGGTAAATTTTGTAGCCAACACTTTTTAATTAGTTAAAATAGTCATAATTACACCTTTGGAGATTTAGTTTTACTAAATATTCACAACAGTTCCACAGCATTTACGGTTATGGTCTAAAATATTGCTATATTGTTAAAAGTTTTCAAAACCAACAAAACGTAGAACAGTGTGATGAAATTCAGTTATAAATGGCTAAAATGATAATAACTATTGTCTTAAAAAATACAGTTTAGAGTTTTTGTACAAAATAATTAAGTATATTCAAACCTTGTTTCACAATATATTTGGCTATGTCAATAAAGTTTCTGAACAACTCTAACACATAAATGATTTGATTGAGGTAAAATCATATATGAGAACATTAATGCTTGGTATTGTGGAAGGTAATCTATGATTCATATCTAATGCTGGTCAAAAAGTTGCATACATTTACCATAGCTTGCTTAGAGGAGATATATGTAAAATAGTATATGAAGTTTAATACAATCAGGGAGTGTATACACTTAAAACGTTTAAACTAAGGGTCGTTTAATCTTTGGAGAAAAGTCTGTTTAAATCAAGATACAATTGATGACTTCTTTGATTACAAAATGAATTCATTTGTTGATTATTTTTTTTTACAAAAATCTATAATTCCAGAATAATGCCAGAAATAAAGTGATACAAGAACTGACCTATTCATATACCATATTAACACTATTATTACATGTAATGCTGTATTACATCTCCAGAAGACATTCTCAGGGCAACGTTTACAGTCTAACTGGGAAGTTCTCTGTAAGTCTTTGTTCTTGTACATACATGAATATATATATATATATAACTACATAAATACTCATGATGTCATAACCGACTCAACGTCATTCACCTGATGAGACCTTATGGTCGAGAGTACTTGTGAATAAATCATCTTGATTTTCTTCAACAAATGTTTTATTCTATATGTATTTATATATATTTATAAACTATAAATAAACTTATATGAAGTTTTGTTATTGGAATAATAATACACATGATAGTGCAATGCTGTGATTCATTTTAACGTGACATTTTAAAGAAAATACAAACCATTTCCATATCTCACGTATTAATGAAATAAACACTATTTTGTTATTTTTACTAAGATGTAGTTTCAATCCCTCATAATGTTTTCAATTATATGATGCACAAAAATTCCCTTTTGATTATAAATACTTACAAAGTAGATACAATTACGCCTCCCGTGCAGTCGGCCGAGGCAGTTCAGAAGTCCATTTGGACTGACAGACAAATTCTGACTGTATATTAAATTGGCAGAAATATAAGGTTATACTGTTACAGCTGTAAATAAAAAAATGATGACACTTTTATTCCTAATAATAAAGACACTAACAAGTATTTAAAGTTTAGATTTTTTCAGAAGAAATTTAAAGAATTTAAAAATAATTAAGTTGTTATCCAAAAAATGTTGTCTTCCTTACGTATTTATAGCTTTCCAAACCCAACAGTCCCCAGTGTTTGGTTTATGCAGTGAACATTTCTACTTAGATCTAAAAGTCGGATGAAATTAAATAAACTAAACAATTTTAAGTAAAATAAACACTGATACAGTTTAAGTTTTGATAGCTGAAATGATAAAATGAAAAAATATCGAAAATGTTAAATTTTTATTTCACTTTTGATATAGATTTTGTATCAATGACACAAATTTCTCAAATTATGAATATACAAATGGTCTCTAATAACAGACACATGAGAGTCAACAGACGCCTCTGTCTTAAACAGCAAATGCATTTGGAAGGCCTCTCAAAAGACACACTAACACTGTATGGCAGTTCTGACTTAAAATCTGCGTCTAACTGATAAGATTTAAATTTGTCAAAGGTATTCAAAATTCATGGTGGAAAAGTCTTTAGCCATGTCAAATATTGAAACTGTATTAGTGTGATTATCTCTTTATCCCATGTCAACAAGGAAACTTAAGGCGAAATCGGTGCTGTAGTCCTATCATAGGAGATGATCTCCGTCATATACTATTATCTATCTGTCACTAGCCGACAAGCGATCTTATCGTTCCACCGTCGCGCCAATAATCCTACTTGCAACAGCGCGCGGTAGATCAACTCAGTCATCTCCCTTTATCAGTTACCACTCTTTTAAAAGTGAAAATCGGGGCAGCCGAATAGATGATATAATCTAGGAAATTTCATTTGTAGAGGTTAAATATTGTTTTTCCCAGACTCCGCCTCCCAAATATCTGTTAAGACGCTTGCTTGATGTTAAAGGTTCCGCTTTGTAACTTCTAAGAATACGCCGTTGACAGTTGTGACATAGCTTGATCGTATCAATGGTCTTCAGACGGGAGCGTTTTGTTCGAGATCGCCCATTCGGAAACCTAGTTAGTGTGTCATAAAGAAACAGTCATAAAATGAGAATAATACCTAGATATTACTATTGTAATATGTAAAGATGTCACAGAGGAATATACTTCGGCGTTTACAATACAAAACATATAGGCTTCTTAAAGCAAATATTTATATTGAAATCGTTTCGGATGAATCTTAAAAGTTTGATGCCGTGTACAAGTAGGTAATAGCTTATAGGACCCGAAGTTAAAGAGAAGGTCACGTGACCAGCGAGCAAGCACCTTGCAAGGGTCCCCATCATCAAGGTTTCTCCAAACCTCCCCTCGCAAGCCAAGATTAGCTATTGTGTTGGTGCCTTTCAAGAAATCTTCTTTTGCATCCAAACACTTAATATTGAGTCGAACCAATCGCCGGCACGTTGAGCCACCCCGCTGATCTTTTGTGGAGGACTATGTTAAATAGCGGTGTGTTTCTGCCAGTACTTAATTGCAATAGGACCCTCCGTCTCAAAGCTGGCCCATCAGAGGGGGTTGCCAACAGCTGATAGATGTAACGCTGTTTATTACGACGACTCCAGAAACAAAGGGACGTTGCCGGCGTTGGAGGTGTTGACGACTTAACAAAGTGGCTGTGTCTTGTCAGAATTTAACACGTATAGTCGTTTCCCATCATTGGACGAAGCAAGGAAATTGCATGTTTCTGATTAATTTGACAAATAGTGACTACTTAGAGTGAATGAATACCTGTGGTCAGTTCGTGTGAAAGTGACCAGAATGGACCGTGTCCACTCGTGGTGTGGCAGCATGGGCACTGACCACGACGACAACAACTCTTCATCTGCGTATCCAGATTACTGCCAGAAAGTCACAATTAAAGGTACGGGTTTACATTTTCATTCTGTTCAGTGTTTCAGCGCTGTATCAATAGCAGGAAATATATTGTATAAAGACTATTTTTAAAAGTCTTTAATGAGAACATAGTGTGTAAGGAACAGTCTCGACTTCTTGTCGGCATGATCAGTAATTGGCCTACTCTCAATGGGTTATAATGTTGCGACGAGAATTTAAATATAAATGTAGATGTCTGTATAAGCTATACCCTCTATGGTACAGTTCTACCATAATTAAACTGATAGTACATGTATATGATCTAGTAGGTTGGTATGTCTTGATATTGATAAACCTCTTGAACACTTTTTAAATTGAAAAAAGCGTTATGTTTTGTGCAGGGGTTATTGACAAAGCTCTGAAGATAAACTAGAGTTACAGATTGTTATGTCCGAAACACTCCGACTACCTGAAAGTCATATTGACCTGTTGGCAGGTTCAACGAGGAAGTGTATTTCTATTGGTTACTTTTACTAATATTTGTTTCTATCAATATGCTATTTAGTTAATAAAGCAATAACGCGTTGATATAAATATCTTAATAAATATCCAATGCCATCTACAGATATTTGATAAGTTAATTTTTCATTAACATGTTAGCGAATATATTTTCTAACATGATTGTCCCTGCTTTTCTGCAAGCATTGGATATTGAGCTACTTAACTGAATTACTAGGAATTGTAATACACACCTTCCAACTGAAAGTTTTAAGTTATTAGTGGTTTTTCTGCGTTGTCATTGTCGAATGCTCATTCAAAACGTTTCTAAACGTTCAAAGACAATTAATGTTAACGGTATAACAATATCTGAAATAGTTTATTGCAGTTTGCAGAATAGTATGTTTCATCATGTAGGTTCATTAAAAAACAAAATCGGTTATCAATAAAAAACGATTCTTTCCTACGAATTTTTTTTTTTTTTTTGCGCGTTTCACTTACCTTCGTTTTAACCATTTTTATTTGCGAAATTCGATGGTTTCACTGACTACTATCAGCAAACTAATATAAAAATATTTTCTGAACAAGATAGAAATTAGTTTGAAACTCAAAATCATTTGTATATTGTATTTAGGTTCTATTTTAAGGAAGATATAAAAAATATTTTACGTACTATGTGTCACTTTAAGCGATATTGGCCTAAGAAGCCATGGAAATATCGAAATCCAAGGATGGCGTGATAACTTACATATATGCACACAGAATATATGTAATATGAAATCACTTATCAATTTTAATATTTCCCTAATAATGAAAGCAATATTCTGACATTATGTTTCTTAGTTCAATAAAGGACCGTTTATGTTTCTTAGTTCAATTTCAATATTTATATATATAATGAAAGAAATATTCTGACATTATGTTTCTTAGTTCAATAAAGGACCGTTTATGTTTCTTAGTTCAATTTCAATATTTATTTATATAATGAAAGCAATATTCTGACATTATGTTTCTTAGTTCAATAAAGGACCGTTTATGTTTCTTAGTTCAATTTCAATATTTATATATATAATGAAAGCAATGTTCTGACATTATGTTTCTTAGTTCAATAAAGGACCACGCCATGTTGGTTCAAACTTAAATTATTACTTATGAACTTGTTTAAAGAGCCTTTTATTATTTTTTGCCATTGTTTCAAAGTCAATGTCACAAAATAATCCAACACAGCGGGATTATTATATCAATATTATTTTCTCAAGATGACACCATAAATATGCCCCTTAATGAAAATAGGATAATTAAAACGTGCGTATTTCACTCCTTAATTTTGAATGAGGACTCACGGCAGGATCCAAACCAGTTTCCGTTTGTACTTGTGTTCATTTCTGAAATTATGACAAGTTATAATTTTCTTGGGATTGGTATAATTAAGATACAATATGCCATCATTAATTGGTAGGTTTACACAACGGGTTCTGGGCTTCGCTTAATGGTTTATGGCTCCACTTAGATACAGTTGGTTAGTGAGTGCCTGACATTACAACAGAGGAATTACATGGCAGAAAACAACAGAAAACGTTTTTAAAATGTACAAGTGTTTAATGATAAAAAGTGGTTTGTCCTGAAGGTTATTGAGGAATGAATCGATTATGCACAATCAATGATTTAGAAATTAGAAATCATTTTTAGCTATATTGTTCAATACACCAAGAAATTGTGAACTTGTCTTAAGCATGCTACCTATACCAAGGAATGGACATGTTTATTGTGTGAATATTTAAATTGTTTTTTTTGTTTCATATTAATATCAACACGCTTTAAAGTAAATAGAAATAGTTCATTCTCAGTAGTTCTCTTCTATGATGATATAATAACGGTGACTCATATACCGCTGAACAAGTGCTTGTGTAAACAAGTGACACAAAAATAAAATATTTTGTCCTTGTCTTTCTGTCTCAGGTTACTAAAACACAAATCATCTAATATTTTTAAATCGTTAATTACCTGGGTTTTTCTTCATATTCATTTCTTTCATCGTCAAATGAATAAATACCTTTTTTATTTGTTTGGACAGTTGTTTTTAATATTACATGCGATGAAATTGTTTTTTAATGTTTATGGAAAGCGACACAATTTCCTTTTAACTGTAGAGGTTGAATCTATCTTGTAGGAAATCTATTTGTTTCTTCGAAGGTAACATGTGTATGTTTTTTTAAGGAGAATAAGGACTTACTGTTTTACTAATTTTCATTGTTTTGTTAAACTTAAAATGCTAAAATCAATTTTAAAGCAAAGAAATAAACATGCCTTAATGAATTGGATAATTGAATAATTTTATTATAAACGTTGTGTTAATTGTTGCTCTTTAGAAAGTTACTTTGAATGGTTGGCAGAACTTTCTTTCATCATTTGAATTTTACTAAACATTCATGTACAAATTGATGTGACTATCTATATCATACGGTGGCATATTAGGGCCATCTGTTTTTTTATTTTTATCTTGAAATTTCAAGAAAAAAATTAAAATTTCAACATGTCCATCTTGAAATTTCAAGATGATAAGTTGAAATTTCAAGATGATAAGTTGAAATTTCAAGATATTAAGTTGAAATTTCAAGATGATAAGTTGAAATTTCAAGATACTTATGTTGAAATTTCAAGATAAATAAGTTTAAATTGATAAGTTGAAATTTCAACTTAATATCTGGAAATTTCAACTTAATATCTTGAAATTTCAACTTATCATCTTGAAATTTCAACTTATCATCTTGAAATTTCCAGATGGATATGTTGAAATTTCAACTTTTTTCTTGAAATTTCAAGATAAAAATAAAAAAACAGATGGCCCTAATATGCCACCGTAATATCAGCATTTAAAACTATACAATTTGAAATCAATGTCGTTGGATCTTTTAAAGTACCGTAAACGTTGTCATTATAAATTTTTAAAAACCCACTTATTAATTTTATTAATTGCAATAAAATAGGCTTTCCTAGCACGAACATTTTTTTTGTTTTCTTTATTACTGATTAAAAAACAAGCAACTATTATATAAAGGAGTGCATGTTTTACATAAACATATATTTTACTTATATGGTACATTTCATCAAGAACAAGATCGCTTCTTTCCTATGTGAAGCTGGTATAATCAAACATTTGACAAGACTCTGGTTAAGATAATATCCTCTCTAGACTCTGGTGAAGATGATATCCTCTCTAGACTCTGGTGAAGATGATACCCTCTCTAGACTCTGGTAAAGATTATATCCTCTCTAGACTCTGGTGAAGATGATATCCACTCTAGACTCTGGTGAAGATGATATCCTCTCTAGATTCTGGTGAAGATGATATCCTCTCTAGATTCTGGTGAAGATGATATCCTCTCTAGACTCTGGTGAAGATGATATCCTCTCTAGTCTCTGGTTAATATGATATCCTCTCTAGACTCTGGTTAAGATTTGGTTAAGTTTATATCCAATCTAGACTCTGGTTAAGATGATATCCCTTCTAGTATCATTTAAGAACAGACTCAACATATGGTGACATAACTGCTGAAAACTCTCTGTGTCAGTGTGAAGACCGAAGTTAAGCTTGGTGTCCGCCTAACTTTTATCTTCAGGAAAATCATAAGAATTATGTTTATTATCGCTCACTCATGCAAGATCACAAAAGTCCCGTGATGTCAGCAGATGTTTCTTATCTATTTCCAATACTGAAAGATTATCAATAGGCCTTTTTTGTCATCTTACAAATATGGTCTGGACATTCCATTTCTATCGTTTCACTGAACACCTTCTTAACCAAATTGTCGGATACATGTCGGATACTTGACCAATGTTTAACTTCCAGAATGGGAAAGATTTCAAACAAAAGGTTTCTATAAGCCCATTTAATTAAAATTCCTTTCTATGGATAATTGACAGGTAATTTAACTTTAATTCAATCAAACCTTTATGTCATGCAGCTTTACTGTGTAATATTTCCGTAAGTGTATCTTAGGCTTTTTGTACGTTTGTTTTAATATAATCAAAATTAACTAATGTAAACTCTCTGTGGAATACCTTATTATAAAGGTCACAATTTTGTTGCAATGTTTTGATTTTAGGGATTAGTGTATATATATGTTTATGATTAAAAGCAGTATGTGCTCATTTTTTCAGACACTAATCAAAACTTATCAAGTCAAGTCTTTTATTCGTATGACTTATCATTAAAACTTATCAATAATTATATGTTGCACTTTAAAAACATTATTGCATGATTTGGGCGCTCATTTACAGAATCTATGATAAGTCCATCTTAAAAAACCTATTAAACGTCGCCACCAATTTTATGACTCTGGACAAACGAAATTGCCATTCATGGCGCAAGGGATTCCCCCACCCCCATAGGTTTTACCAGGTACCCTTTTCCACTTGGTGAACGGATACCTTTTTTGAATAACGCATCTTGTTCATTGGTTGGCTAAACAATCTGATCTTAGTTTTACAGTTAATACATATCAAATGTTTAAGCAATTCGCAGAACTTCTGCAGTGGGACCAAGGCGTTCTTTTATATTCGCATTTCGAATGCTATCTACGTGTTTGCTATAATCTGTATCTTTAAATCTTACAGTATATCCTAGCATTTGTTTAGGCCACACAAAAATACAATGAATCATTTTTCAAAATTGTATTTGATATATAAGGGTTAGAAATCCAGATATATATTTTGTCATTTTAAAGATAATAATAATGAAGGCAACATTCATACAAAGCTTTTGATGACTATTTTTTTGTAAATGTGTTTTAGCATTTGTAGTGTTATTTAAAAAAGAAGGCTTACTTTTACGTAATGAAAAGAGTTGTTCCTATGACTTGTCATGCATAATTGTGCGATGTATACAAAACCTAAGATAGCTGAATATATATTGAGGTCAACACTCTGTCTCTGTGTGTATTTACACTGCACTGTCATTTCACTTCATCGGTAGTTATTTATTAAGATACAAAGGTATGAACATTTATATACATCTTCATAATAAAATGCAATACCACTAAAAAGGCACATCGTCTCTCACAATAGCAATATCAGGACGACTGTACTCATCTGGAGAAAATCATCCTGCATGTCGTTTAAGTAAAACAACTTTATCATATATAATAATATATGTCACACAAAAGAGCCATAATTGGGCCTTGGACACTGATTCAGATGGGATCTTAAAATTGCAACGACGTGAAAAAACCTACGTTATTTCTTTATTTGATGAAAAATTGTTATGCATAGGTCGATGATGAAATTTCTTAGACTTTTAATGGAAAACCTTGTTAAAATAATAACTCTTTATTGTCCTCATTTTATAGTGAAAATTCGGCTTCGGATCAAGGGATCCAGGGTTCGAAACTCGCCAGGGTCTTGCCAACCTTGTCTGCAGTAGAGAACTGTTTTATATGCAGTACGGTTTGGGTGCACTGCTACACTGAATTTTGGCGCAGTACACCCATGGTTTGCTAGTTCCATCGAATGCTCGCAGGTTTCACCACAATGTATAGCCACAATTGTTTTGCAGGCTTTCTCCCTGCAATAATACTAGCAGCATATATATATATATATATATATATAATCAAATTGCACAAACCAAAGCGGTTTTGTGTTGTTTGACCTTGTAGGGGTTTGGAAGAGTGCTCAACATTGATGGATGGAGCAAGATAAACTTATATAATACATTTATATATATATATATATATATATATATAAGGTAAGTACGGTAAATACGCTAGAAAGCGGCGTTAAACCCAAATGAACTCACCTCTTATGGAAAATTCTGAATTCTTTTTGTGTGCAAGTGGCAATAATAAAATGTCAAAGGCTCAATGGATTCTCTTTGACAGAGATGGAAGGAAGAAGGTGCACAAGGCTGAAATCCATGTATAGGAAACAGAAGAAACCCTTTGTGATTTAAAGCGCAATTACACCGTTTGCAAGATGGGATATGTCTTATCACTTATTAAATACATGCATTTTTCATTTTAGGATAAACATTTGTATTTGGTATCTGTCTTTAGTTGAATATGTTATCAGAAAAACCCTGCAGCAAATTCAAATTGAACCATGCAGGGAAGTAAAGAAACAAATCGAAGATAAAACATTCGACTTGAGCGAAGCCCCATCAAATGATACCAGGCTTTCCAAAGAACCACAATCGCTATTTTTCGCCTTTCCCATTCTTTCAATTTTGTAACTCTTTCCCCAATTCATTCTGACAGACGTTTTGTCCGTAAACAGTTAGTGGCTGTCTAACACCCACGTATTATTCTGTCCCTTCCATAATAAGCCCATTATCACCAATAATTACTACATTTGACAGATAATACAAGGGGTTGGCGTTGCTTCTTTCCATCCTAATACTCCTCACTGCGACCACTGCGACCAACAGCAGTTATCTCCCTTCGATATTACTTTTTCAACTGTGTTGATAAACTCAGAGAAATTCACCAGATTAGGTAAACCACTGCAAATAAGCCTTAACTGTTAATTTCGACAAGTGGAGATTGTGAATAAGTAAAGGAAAAGCTTCAAATTAGTCTAGACTTCGATGATTGATGTAAAAGACCCAATCATCACCTGAATGTTTGCAAGAGAAACCAACACAAGGAAACGTAATGGACTATAGTTGTTATACATAGCAGCACAATCGCAGAACTGGTACAATATGAGTTATGGTCTTACAAAATGTTTCCACACAAAAAGATTGGTGACACGGTCCTCACCCGATGATTAACCCAGTGGGGAGGAAGGCTTGTGAAAGACCTCCAAGAGAGTTGGGACTAATTATCAGTCATGAAGACGAAGACCTCAGATAGCCTCCCTCCTACTCGACTATCTAAACGTTTCATAATAGCATTTGTCGAGCTGAGGGAATAAATGAAATGTAAAAAAATGTTGTTTTGTCTAAAGTTTTATGCTTGGTCGTCCATGTAGTGAGAGTCTCTTGAGTGATGAATATTGTGGAAAGCGTGTGGAGGGGAATCTAGGAGCATTCGCTTATATTGTTACGTGTATTGTGGAGAAATCCAACATAATGAAGGAGACCGCTTTTGCAGGAGAAATGGTTGATATTGTTGCATGTATTGTAAAGAAATCTTTACGTTTGAAGGAGACTGGTTTTCTTAAAGCCATTGAACTGATGCTTTTAGGAAGGTCTTAGGAAATAACAAGAGCTTTTGAGAGTCAGCACATTTGATAAAGTGGTCTTTTCTTTATCTTCTGAAAGCAAGAGGTGGATGTACTTCTACGACATCTCATTCATTCATATCGAGACTTCTAGTTGATGATTATATATTATACAGATTTAGTGCTCACCTTTGTTCTTCCCGAATCGGGAACGTTGTAATTGATTGAAAATCGATTTAGTTGATTGTTCTTGAAGTCCTTCTCTTGTTTCAGTATCTTAAAAAAGGGAAAAGTTAAAAGGTCGTAACTCGATTTATGTACGACAGAGATTCAATTGTTCACCTTTGTTCTTCCCGAATCCCGTACGTCGGGAACATTTTGATTGATTTAAGTAATACTTTTTTCCCCAGTAACTTTAAGAAAAGGGAATGCTCACCTTTGTTCTCACCGAATCGCGTATGTCGGGAACATTTTGATTGATTTAAGTACTACTTTTGTTTCAGTAAGTTTAAGAAAAGGGAATGGTTAAAACGTCATAACTCTGCTTATATGTAACTGAGATGCATTTGCTCCCCTGTGTTCTTCCCAATCGCATATTTCGCGTACTTTTGATAGATTGAAAAACCTTTTTGTTGATTGTTCTTGAAGTATTACTTTCAAAACAAAAACCGAAAAGGTGAAGGAGTTGAAACGTTCCAACCCTTTTTGTTTCTGATTTTTATGTCGTTAAGCCATTGAGACATATAGTGTTTGAGATGGGCTCCTGGCTCGGACGATGAAGATTTGTGTCCATATCCTGCAACGATTTTTTCTATTGATGTTTGATCTAAGAAAAAACATATATCTTATTTTTTTTAAATTTGATAAAATTATATCTACGGATTGAAATCAAATTCTATAAATGTTTAGATAAATAATTGTATTTATTCAATTTATTCTCCAGGATGGGAAATTGTCCATTGTTTACGTATGAGCATAAACAGTAATAAAAAAGAATGTCACGTTCAGAAAATGTATTTCAATTAGCAATAGTGACGTCAAGGACAAATAAAACCGACTGATGCTCATGCATGCTATATTTGAGACTTGATGGATTAGTTTATATAACTCTTAAACATCGCTGTATTGATTCCCACTTTATAGTAAACAATTCTAATACTATTAACGAGATGGAAAATATCATAAAAATATACCCAATGCTCTTCCCACAAAGCCAAAATAATCTGAGAAGAGAATGGCCGATATAGTATAAACAGAAACTACGGGGATGATTGAAAAATTACTTAGAGTACATTATGATTTTATCTCTTAGATTTTAAATGGTGACACATATTTATTTAAGGTATATTTCTACATGAATTGCTATAAACATGATATTTCGTAAACGAAACGACACCAGAAATATAGTAATGGTTATGTTGAGGTTGATTATTTAATATTTCATATTATTTCAACAACAAAATAATTTGCTCAGAGTATGTATATCAATGCAAAGTGATTAGATATAAAAAGCTACAACTTTTTCGGGATGACTAACAAAATTAACATAAACATGAATTTACTTTTTACTTATTATTAGTCCTTCTTAATTGCAGACCCTAACGGTTTGGTGAAGGAGCTAGTGTTTCCGAAGGCTCTAGACCTGGATCGACCAAAACGGGCTCGAACCACCTTCTCCTCGGAGCAGCTGTACAAACTTGAACAAGAGTTCCAGAGGAACCAGTATCTCGTAGGCAGGGAGAGAACAGAACTCGCCAAGAGACTCAGGCTTTCAGAAACACAGGTAAAGTTAAAACGAATTTATTGAATATTCAACGGTTTGAAAGTCGTTTCTTTCTAGAACACCTTGTGTTCACCTGTCCTACGCAGTGCAATCTTAATGAAACAGATACATTGTTTTACGTCTTTTATTATTTGCTTTAAAAATTATTACACGGAATTGGTATACCTTCTATTACTAGCCATTCTAAAATTTGACAGCTGCGATAATCCAGGGTAAACGTTCTGATAATTCTTCAATATTCCCTGGTGCCAGAATAAGCTCGACGCGATAATTTTATAACCTCCTTTTGCTGCCTTTATTACCCAACTCAGTGCCTAGGCTGGGAGGTTCAACACTCCAATCATATGGTTAATGCGCCACCTCTCATATTCCACAATTTTGTTGATAAACCATCTTTCACTGCTCAAGGCAATTTGGTTTAGGCACTAAAACTCAAATCTTTGTTCATGTTTATACGAAAATGTGTCTTTAAGAACAGTATATTATATATTTTTCCTGATGATAAAATACCGCCTCACCAAAAGATCCCTGTTCAATAACCATAATGCAAGGCTAGTAAAATAGGACCATGGGAAGAAAGATAACCTCTGTGACATCTTGTTTGATATGTAAATTCTTTGATTTATTACCGATATACAGCAACATATGCAAGGCTAGTAAAATATGACCATGGGAAGAAAGATAACCTTCTCTGGGACAACCTGTTTGATATGTAAGTTATTTGACCTACAACTAATGTATTCTTCAATTATCGCAGGTAAAGGTGTGGTTCCAGAACAGGCGCACCAAGTACAAGCGAGACAGAGAGAGGGAGGCGGAGGTACACGACTCAAAGGCAGAGACAGTGGCCACCCAGAACATTTTGCGTCTCCTGCAAGTGACCCGCCACTACCCTGTGAACCCTGCCCCTCCCCCAGTGCCGCCCTCCTACCCCTACTACCCCCCTTATGTGCATCATGGTCTCTCATGAAATAATGGCGTGTTGTCATCAAGACAGAGTGTGGTTGTTACTCACAGAGACAATGACAAAGTTGTGGTTTCTCACAAAACGGTAACATGTTGTTATTGGGTGTAATCAAAATCATCAGATCAATGCAGTTATAGTCTTCAGATCTTCTGAGATGGTTTTGTTGCAGTACCCAGACTATTGCAAACTATTGCAAGCATTCTTCTTCCATGTGGTCACAAACTCAAAGATCGCCTTCGGCGTCCATATTGCTTGTGTATTATACCCCGATTCAACGCTTGCAATTGCTGAGTGGTCATCAAAAAACGTAAAAAAATCTTTTTGGGAAAGCATGATTTTCTGGAAAACTTCTTTATCTGGTGTCAAATACTTAAAAAAGGTTTCCCATAAGAGTTTGCGTTTCTTCAATCAAGTCAAATCGATCTAACACGTACGTTTAACAATACATCCAGTTTTAACTAGATTTGCTTTTATTATCCATGTCGTTTCTAAAAGCCTTTAAATTACTAACTGATGTATTCGGTAAAACACAAAGTTCAAACATAATTTATCTTGTTAATTTACTGTGAAATCAATTGCATTTGATTTTCCGAGCAAATGAGTTGTGAGCTATAAACAAAACAAGTTGGTTGGTTTGAGCAGGAAAGTCCTGATTATTACATTAGTATTAATTGGTTCACACTACGCACTTCAATATCATGATGATTGAGTGGCCAAGCTTTTTAGATATTCCGTGCCGGAAATGGATGCGCAGATCTGAGGGTATGTGTTTGATTCCTGAAATGGCCTTGCCCCAAAAATAAAATAAATTGTACTATTGGAGATAGTGTCACACCAAAGAACATTGTGTTCACTTCCTAACTGGCATTCACATACAGTGAATGGATACCACCATACATTTTGTATTTTTCACATATTGTCAAAACGAAAATTACAGTTGTGAATTGTGTATATATCCCGGTAAAAATAAATATTTATCCTATTTTTGTGTGTTTGTCTTGCATTTTTTAGCTTACGGGAATGTGAAACAGAATTAGAATCAGATATATACTTACATAAACATGTAATCAGTTTTCATGATATTTCCTTCACCAAAACTTATTCCGAGAATGATGCAGATAACGACGTACGTATTTAATAAAGAGTGAAATCTAATGTGTTGTTTTAATGCCTTTAAAGTATGTTATATCATAATTTGTCATACTACGTATGTACGTATTTTTGTAGTTATTAAAGGGACACTCCGTGATTTTCATGACACAATATTTGGTTTGTTGCCAACATAAATATATATGAATTCAGAACAGTTTTAATCATTATCCCTTAATGAGAAATAAGTAAGATAATTTTCAGTTTTAAATGAAAAACATAAACATCCTTAGATATTTGTGCAAAAGTCGAAATCACAAGTCCATCTTTGCATGAATACACCAAAATTTCAAATATAAGTTTCTTTTTCATATTCAGCTAAAAAAAACATTGTGGTCTTTATCAGATGAATTATTACTGAAAATTAGAATTTTAACACTTCAAAATAAATCATATTCGTTTCGTTTCATACCAATTCACGTAAGGGGTCTTAGTAAACACAGTTAAAATCTTTGAACGAAATTCATTGATAATGCAACGATAGAACAGCTTCACACATGAATTCATATGTTTCTTGCCTTTTCCATCAATATGAAGTCATGTGAATATATACCTTCCTAATCTTGACTCTATTTTTCAAAAGTAATGTCATGCAAAATTTCATCAATCAATTCTTTTTCATATTCAGCTAAATGCCAAACCAATTCACGTAAGGTTTCTTAGTAAATACAGTTAAAATCTTTGAACGAAATCCATTGATAATGCAACGTAAGAACAGCTTCAAATCACCTTCTTTTGGATTTTATAAAGCTCAAAAAAATAAAAAAATAAAATAAGAAATCTAATCTTACATTCAGGCGTTCCCATTATCAACATCCCATCAAACCAGATGACTGAACTAAACCCACCTCCCAAAGGTTGTAGTGCCTATCAAACACTGTCAACTTCTAACCAAGAGAAGTGTCAAAATTACGTTTGCTTAGTTGACGCGCCACATTGTCAAGTGTTCGATCAAGCTCGCGTCTTCATACCCTCTTAATGCCACTGAAATAAATTTTACTTTACACCAATAATGGGTACTTCTTGATAAAATGACACCATTGATAAAGTTAGGCAAATGTGATTCCAACAACTCACGGAATGTCTAAGCTATAATACGTGTTAAAACACCAGTAATGATTATATTCATTCAAAACCTTTCACTTATTAATCCCCAAATGCTAAATACATGACAATTCAAGTTTTTAATATCGAACAGCGACCTTTAATTTATGCTGAAGCTTAAACCACACATACCAATTAGTTTATATGAATGCTAGTTATGTGATCTTTGAAACACAATCATTTCAGATATAATCTTCCTTCTAAATGCTCTTATTTAGAAAAGAAATATAATTATAATAACACATTTCAGCAACAATCATTACTTCTCGATGTACAATTCACTTCTTTGAATTTATTTTTGATTTATTTCACTTCTCATAAATTGGTGTATTTTAAAGTTTGATATCTGCTAGTCAGTTTTTGTTAACACATTTTAATCAATGAAGCGTAAATCATTTACGATTATGATTATCAGCTTTAAAATAGAATATTTTTATTTTGTGAAATCTTCACATATGAATTCATATGTTTCTTGCCTTTTCCATCCATATGAAGTCATGCGAATATATACTTTAATTTCCTAATCTTGACTATTTTACAAAATTAATGTCATGCAAAATTCCATCAATCAAATATAAGTGTCTTATTCATATTCAGCTAAAAAACATTGTTGTCAATTTTTATCAGATGAATTATTACTGAAAATTTGAATTTTAACACTCCAAAATGAAACATATCTCATTTCGTTTCATACCAAATCACGTAAGGTTTCTTAGTAAATAAAGTTAAAATCTTTGAACGAAATCCATTGATAGTGAAACGATAGAACAGCTCCAATTTGCCTTCTTTTGGATTTTATAAAGCTTAAAGAATTAAAATAAGAAATCTAATCTTACATTCAGACGTTCCCATTATCAACATACCATCAAACCAGGTGACTGAACTGAACCCACCTCCTAAAGGTTAAAGGTTAATAAGACAAACTAAAAGTTAGAAGAATGTTCTGAGATCTACAGCGTAGAAGTGTCTTCCAACGCCTTTCTTCATCACTGTACACATAAATGATGGGGGTGAAATAACCACTGTCAAAATGTTTCCCACCCCCCTCCTCAACGTCACTCACTCTGTCCCCACGGTCGGGCACTCGTCGGTCATCCCACCCCTCGGGCTGGGTACTTAGGAGTTCTCGACAACACCCACTATTCAACCCAGGAGTGTTCCTGGGTAATCGGGCGGGCTTCAAGAAGCCGGGTCTTCATGTACATCAAAACGTATTGTTTGCAAACAAATCTGTGCGTTGGTTACTTGAGCCATCTGCATGGGAACCCTGGCTCTTAGGCGGGGTGCATTTGCCTCTTGAAGTCATCCAGACACGAGGAGGAACTCTGTGGTTGAGCAAGCTGAACGGTTCAAGTGACGGTGAAACATAGTTGAAACTGTCGTGTGGTTTGGGGGTTGGTCAAGTGTGATGTTCCTGTTTGTAACAGTTGACGATTGATGACGTTGTCTATTGGTTTGTTGAGATTTGACATGTGGTGTGGTTTGGGACTTGGTCAAGTGCGATATCGTGATGGTGGTTGATGAAGAAGTCTGTTATCTGGACAGTGGGCGAGACTGGACATGTGGTCAACTCCCGGACACTTTGAGTAACACTTTGTGATTTAACGTTAAGTTGTAAAGGAGTTTCAAGTGGATATGAATATTTGCATCAAGTGTAGTTTGGCTTGTCAAGTGTCATATCCGTAATTGTAAGAGCTGATAGCTGGTGACAATGGCTGTGGTCTTGGTTGGTGTAGAAAGGCATGTGGACACAGTGTGTTACTTAGTGATTTAACGTTAAGTTGTAAGGGAGTTTCAAGTGGATATGAAAATTTGCAGCTATTGTAGTTTCGTCTGGTAGGTTGGTCAAGTGTTATGTCTGTGGCTGAATTAGACAATGAGTAATGACGATGCCTGGGGTCTTGACAGTTGGTATAGATATGACATGTGGTCATCTTCCGGAGACTTTTTATTCGCAGTCTTGTGTTAGGTTGGGAAAAAGTTTCAAGTGTCGATGAAACTTCGCTGCAACTGTGGCGTGGTTTGGTAGGTTGGTCGAGTGTTGTGCTCATGTTTGTGCTCATGTTTGTGCTCAAGAGCTGATAGTTGATAGAGATGTTTTGACATTTGGTATAGACGTGACACATGGTCAGTTTCAAGAGACTTTTTTTCGCAGTTTTGTGTCAGGTTGTAAAAGAGATTGAAGATATTATTAAACTTCGCAGCTTGGTTTTGTATATTGGTCAAGTGGTGCTCATTTTTGTAATTGAAGATTGTTGGATATGTTTTTTTCTACTTTTGTTAGTTGGTGTAGACGACATGTTGTCATTTTTGGAGGCTTCGTCTTTTATCTTACGTAGTAAGAGAGATGATTACTTTCGAGGGAAATCATATCGAGGTTCATATTTTTTATACGATGCCCTAGGACAAAATATCTTTTTTCATTGTGACGTCGGATAAAAAACAATGCTTTGACGTCACAGTTCGCCTATGACGTTGTGTTCCAAATGCGCCTATGCCTATGCTTGGATGTTGATTTTGATTAGTTTCTTTGATTTCTCGACTTCGGTAATAAGCAGAATATCATAATCGTGTCCATGGCATACTATGTTTACGACAGCTCTCGCTCGGGAAATACTAATATTAAACACTCGTGTCGTAAACATAGTATGTCATGGAAACTCATACAATATCCTCTATTTGTTGGGATCATGAATGTGGCTTTGAATATGGGTGACGTGCTCATCATGTTTGCAAAAAAGATAGTTTGCAAGATGGCTGTTGGTCGTGTTAGAAAGAGAAGTTTTACACGTGGTGTGGTTTTGGAGATGCCTTCAGTATTCGACAGTTGACAGATATTTGTCCCTTCATTGACAGTGGACAGACCTGACAGGTATACACTTAACGGGTATTTAGATAACGAGTTGTCATTAGGTTAAAACATGGACTTTTTCGATCAAGGTTTTGAGTTGTCATTTCATCAAAATTGGAAAGTTTGTCTACTTACAGGGATCTGATTATGAAAAGTGTAAAAGTCATTGTTCTTAACTTCATGCGCGTCGTTGGCAAATAGGTCATCCAATGAGCGACCTGGATTTGATAAGAAATATATTCATATTCATCAAAGAAGTCTTTCAATACGACGCTAACAAATCAGATGTTCGTGATAATTAATTCGGCTTCCCTACGTGCCAAAATATTAAAAGTTCTTAAGGGTTCAAACCGCAATGCCTATTCACTCCCAAATACAAAATGTGTCCGGTTTCAGTATCACATTCTCAGTATACTGAACAGATACAACCTCCAAGTCAGGGCGCCTTCCCTTCGAGTATCTCTACGGTAGTTGCCCTGCCTTCACTTGCGGGGGCATTGTTGTCAAGAATCTTGACAACAATAGGAATTGACGTCATCGATAGTCTCGAACCAAATTGTTAGTTTATATACAAATAACTTGGTTCGAGAGTATGTTTTAAGCGTTACGCGTATGAAATTCTATGATTATTACCAAAATTGGTGTAATTTGCTTCAAATATAATATTTAATTTGATGAGTATATGGTGGACAATTTGTTATGTTTCAACAATTCAGAGAAAACTTAATAAAATAACAAAACGTTTCGTTTGCCGTACTCATTTCTTGAGTCGTTGTTCGGAGTTGCATTGTGAATCCTATGAGTTAGGAGCTTCACTTTTAGAGCGTGACATCAATCGTTGGTTGCACGCGCTGTGTTAGAGCTTTTTCACCTTGAAGCCTTCTGATGGCAGCGAGTATATTAGTGACGTTACGGAGCGGATACTTGCTGTCTGGAGCTAGGAACCGATAGGCATGAAATGATGATTTCAAGTCAACTGTTCTCGGTGTAGTACATTTGATAAATAAGAATGTGAAATTACTCTTTTTAACAATATGCCACTATAAAAATCAAGATTGATGTTATTATAGTTTACAGCTGATAAAGTCACATTGCCAAGTTATAGATAACGTCTTACATGCAAAACTGAATTTATTAAGAATATCTGACTGACTGTAAACATCGATATAAAACTGTATACTTGTATCAAATATGCGATGCAACAAGAAACTGAACATATGATACTTATGATACAGGATTTACTAAGTCACAAATGTGAAATATATCTCAGAATTAAATAGAAAATATTGGATAATATCTTCAACCACAAAATAATTAATAATATCAAATAGAAGAAACGTAATCCATTACCACACTTTCTAATGCACTATTGTTAAGGAAACTACTATCGTATCATCATTTTGAAAATTTTTAGCACCTCAAATTTGCTTTCAATAGATTGAAATAGACGATGATATAGTCCATGAACTGGAAAAGTACTTTTATCCCATTAGGCATTGCCACTCTAGGAAATATGTTTACAATTCTCAAATAAATTTTAAAATTATTTATTCAGCGTTTGAGCATAATTTGAGTTAGTTTGAATGCTATTACATTTACTCAATTTACCTAAATGTTTTTCATATCGCCTGTTTAAACCATTTCACTCATTATATATGACAAGAAAAGCATGGATCATTACCAAAACATATGCTCTACAGCATAGATAGAAATTACATTGCGTTGCACGGCTATTCAGCACTAATCGTTACGTTTTATTTGCATAGAAATATGGCAATTTCACAGCAATCGCGTCCCATCATACAGAATAAGGAATCAAATCTCAGGTTTCCTAAGCCAGGCCTTTAAGTGTTTACATTATACCTCACAGAGGGCTGGGGTAAGACCTCTTTTAACTTGCGAACAGAGAGACACGGGAAGCTAGTGAAATGAGTTTATGGTCTGGTATACTTGAGGAGCTCTTAAGTAGCGGGTAGCAATACGTCACGCTGGGCGGAGAAATACATGTTTATTTTGCCAGCTGTATCGGCTTTTAATAACAATGAAACTTACAAATCCGTGAAATGAGCTCTAGCTGTCAAATGATTAAAATTTTGTGCCACCTCTGTTGATATAATGGTATAAATATGGCATCTAATGTTTGATTTAGAAACACGAAGAACGGCCATTTAATATTAATTTTAAAGAAATTTAAATGCAAGCAACGCTTCAATGTATTGAGAAGAATGTTCAATGTCAAGACGACAATTGTTTACTTTAAATTTTAAGTACGCCGCGAGAACACTTTTCTAGCTACAGGAACCATTGCCATAATGATCTCATAATGTTGAAATCACAAATCGAAGATGGCGAATGATTACATTATTTATCTAACACAAATGTTATAACGTTAAAGTTGATGAAATAAATAAGCTTTTTGGAAAGCAGTTCTCAGGTGTAATTGCAATAATTTTACACGTATATTTATTCAGAATTTTAAGTTCATCAACAATTGTCCTTGTATGACCTACAAGTTTACATGTTTACATTTCAATAACGATTTATAATTTCCTTTATATAATAATTGTCTACATAATGTTTATTCATTTCAACTAGAGAATGAAAATTTGTTACATTGTTACATTTCAATAACGATAAGTAGTTTCTTAAAATCAACAATATTCTGTATATTATATATTCATTTCAGATACAGTAGAGTACTTGCTAACAACGACAATTATTATGCAACATGTGGGTATTATTATAAGGTACCAGGTATTCAGTATAGACATTTAGGTATGTCATGTTAAAATTTTGCTCTTACAATATTCAAACAAGATTACGAACAATTTCGGATGTTTATACTACCAAAAAATGCATATTGATGATTTTTAACGTACATTTAAAACCAAGCAAGAAGAAACTTCGTCACTTTTATTGTTGATAAATTACTTTAAAAAAAATAACAATTTACAATTCATCAGTGCATTAAACTATTGGTTGATTAGGATATCTTGGAGCAAATACTTGCCTTTGCACATCTGTTGACAGGAAAGTCTAATTGTTTTATGGACCAGAGATTGATTGGTCTCTATGTGTCTACACCTCTATATACTTCACCATTAACAACTAATGAATGTCATTTAACAATTCATCTAGTCTTTGTAAATATGAGAACACTGAACATGCTAAATATGCATGTCTTCCCGCATAATAACCTGAAATCATTATTGTTTGTAACAAGATTGTCTAAATTGATGATAATTTAAAAGCCGACTTTAAAAAGTTGCTGTAAATTAACGATCACATTATATATATTCTGTTTTTAAATAATATGCTTTTGTATTACAGTTGTGTAGAGACAATAAATATTTTAAATTGATTGATGTGTGCTTTCATTTGACGTGTTGCTTGACATAATGATAGTTATTATTATTATTGAGGATTGGTGTTATCATAAATCACTTGTACAAATATGGATATTCTATAGATACATAAAGTTTATTTTTATTATGTTGCAAATTTTTCATGTCATTTGTCCAAAACAAGATGGTTGAACCGGATGCCGATGGGTCACGCTCTTTAGGAAGCTGACGTCTGCTCACGGACTGAACATTAGCAACTTGGTAAACGACAACAAGCCAACTGAACACGACGCAAATTTGCGGATCCAGAGAGGGTTGCGTACACCTCCTAAGAGAGTTCCAAATATAGTAAATGTTGAGAGCCATTACTCTCATACATGATAAAAGTTGACAGGGAAAATGGAAATGTAAACATTCACACAATGATATCAAAAGAATCTGCATATTAGGTTACTAGATTGTAACTTGTGATACCAAATGGGCACAACCCAGCCCAAACAAAAATCCTGTCTCCTTCCCGACGCTGAATCTGTCGATTAGGAAGTTGGTTCGATTCCGTTTTTCAAATAAACAGTCTCCTCAAAAATGAATTAGGTCATCATTCAAAAGAGTCTTTGAAGTGACCTTTCTAAAGCAGTCTAAAATCATGTTTTTACTGAAACAGCGATGCTCGGAAGGTAGACGTGGATGTTGACAGTGAGTGACTTCGTCCCATTACTGAAGGCAGAAAAAAAGAGTCAGTATTTGTTGTAACCACCTTAAACACTAATATCACTGAAAACCATCTGCTCATAAACCGAACAAGATACTGAAGATGTCTGTGAGGCCACAGGTTCCATCCTATTTTGGTAATTCACTGTTATCAAGAGCTCTCAACATATCTGGAAACATATACATGCATATAGGTTGGCAAAATTGCGTGTATGTTTTTCAAATTGGTAGTAGAATAATTGTCAATCGTCCTTACACATGAAGTATCTTAAGGTTTAAACATAGATTCTAGAATAACTCCTCTATAACAATAATCAACTGTGCCTTGTTATGCCTTTGCAAGACTTTTCACACTCGTACCGTCGATGAATGGCTTCATTTCTCGTTATTGTCTTATTTTTTCGAGTGTGCGGTCTCTATCTTGTTGTCAAATCTAAATCAAGCAAAATGTAACCCTCAGTAAAATGCGTTTACTAGGTTCCTATAATAATTTATTAATAATAACATGTATTAACTGGAATGTCCCCTTGATTTTCATTAAAACAAAACCTCTCCGAAAGGACTTTCCGTTTTAAAGAAAGAACAGCCATACGCTGAGTCCTGTATCATCAAAATTTCACATGGCGTCATAGAAGAATGAGGAAGAAGAAGTATTGACAAATACAGGGTGTATTAGATAAAGTAAATAATTTTTACTTATAAATAAATGAAACATAAAGTTTCTCCTTAAGGTGCTCCGGACACGTGCAAGAGACTTTGGGCGACTTGCCTTTTGTCATGTGAAGAATATTTCGACTGGTGACTGGTGACTATAATGTCAAATTCATGTGATGCCCATCTATAATGTACCTCTAATATCTCTATGTAATCTATGTAAAAATACGCACATTTAGTATTTCTTTACATGATTGTGAAGTGTTAACATGTAATGTGAAGATAAACTATATATGTAAAAATATATGATCCTTTCAGGGGTATCAAATTGAATAATAACAACAACAACAATAATAATAATAATAAAAAAATTGTAAATTTATATGGTGACTTTTCCACATACACATACATGCTCAAAGCAGTACCTACTACCTACATCATTACCCTGAGTGAAGTGCACTTTCAAAGCGCTGCCCCCTACATCCCTTTTTTAAAGTACCTATTTAACGACTGGGTGGACTGAGAGCAATGTGGATGTAGTGCCTTATAATTACAAAAGGTCACAACACAGTTTAGGACCCAGATAAAAAATGTCAAGTGTCCCCACCAGGGTTGGAACCCAGGCTTTTGACCCAACAACTGTTGTTTTTAAAGGAGTAGCACGTTTTATTTCTTTAAACTTTTCCCATTAAACAGCCACTCTGTGAGTTGTTGGAGTCATATATGCCAAATTTAATCAATGGTGTCATTTGATCGCGAAGTATCGACTGTTACCAAAAAGAAATTTTTTAAAGCTAATTGTGACA
This sequence comes from Phorcus lineatus, assembly GCA_921293015.1. Lineage (NCBI taxonomy): Eukaryota > Metazoa > Mollusca > Gastropoda > Trochida > Trochidae > Phorcus > Phorcus lineatus. The sequence goes on along the minus strand of OV121088.1, from coordinate 31,642,029 downwards.
ATATGAAGGTAGAACGTCGCAATTATGATCGAAAACTGGACAGTGGCGCGCGTCAAATAGTCAAATGTAATTTTGGCGACTTATCTAAAACAGCCAGGAGGGCAGTTAGGAGTTGATAGTGTTTGTTAGGTTATATAACTAGTATCCATGTATATTGGACGTGATAACTACACCTCTGTTCATTTATAAGGCTGTTTTTAGATTTTCAGGGAAAACCAGTATTTGTACATGTTTTTGGACATGAAAAGTTAAGATATTTTGATTTTATATTACCACATATGACATTTAGGTAAAAATAATATGTAATGAATACCACAGAGTGGCTCTTTAACAATTATTTTGTGCCAAATGAATTTACTCCAGAAGGTCAAACATCTCATTACTCAAACCAATCATAAATAGGCTAGTCACAGAAAACAATATCAAGTAACAAGAAAAAACTACTGGTGGCCACGGATGACTCTAGTTCTCTCTTTCATGTCTCCAGTAATTTCACTGTTTTACAAGGGAACCTATGACGATTGTAACCTAATGATGTACTTCTTTGTGAGTGAGTGAGTTGGTGTTTAACGCTGCTTTCAAAATTATTTGTCTTATATCGCGGCTGCTAGTATTATTGCACCATTGTGGCTATGCCTTGCGGTGAAACCGGTGAGCATAGGCTGGAACTAGCGAACCTGCGAGCATCGGCTGGAACTAGCGAACCATGTGTGGTACTGCGCTGAAATTCAGTGTAGCATTGCACCCAAACCTGACTGCGTGTAGAACAGTTCTCTACTGCAGACAAAGTTGCCGAGCCCCTGGCGGATTCGAACAACGAAACCTTTTGGTCCGAAGCCGAACGCGCTAACCACTGCGCTATCCCGCCCTGTACTTCTTTGTGCTAGAGTTCCTATTAATAAACTGAGTTTTAACCTAAGACAAACTGATTGTATTAATCGTGACCCTCAGAAATGAAATGGTTAGTAACAAAAAATATATCATTTATGTAAATTTTTAATGTATATGGTGTCAGTGATTACAACAACAAAAAAATTAATAAATGTACAAAAATATTTATTTCATGTTCTGTTAAGTGACATATTACCAACTAGATGTTTATGAAATATATAAAAGATCCTTAACATTTATATACATGATAACATAACATTTATCATAACAAAACTGTTGAAATAGTAACAATATCACAGTTTCAGCATTTTTGTGACTTCTTAGTTGGATGTTCTTACTTTCTGACTTGGTAAAATCAATAGCATAAAGCAAAAGATAAACTCCAATGGTAATCTAAGCTGTTTAAAGAAGATATTATTCTTAGTAGAAAAGTAAAAATTTCACCAACATATCCAGAGATCCAGAAATATTGAGAATCTCACCCAAGTGTCTTCTGATATCAAATATATCAACACGAGTTGATAAAAGTTACAAATATCCGAGGCTTGCCTGTGGAACAGAGTTTTGGATGATAAATGGTAATAACCCAATAGTAGTGGGCAGCATTTTCATGATGTATGAAAGTAAATGAAAATTGTGACCATAAAATAAGCAATGGTAGTTGTAAGGAAACAATAGTCTAACCCACAGACTCTTATTGATAATAATTTAACCTTAAATTCGCCCCCGTTAGAAACCTAAATTCATGAAAAGCAAGTCCAGATTTAGATTCAACAAGAAATAGCCACTTCTCAGAGGCTCCTTTCATAAATTAAATAAAATATCTTTTTCTAAAGAACTAATTTTTCAATGACTGAATGTTAGTCAAAGTGAGCAATTCCCCCCTGAGAGATCGTCAAAGTTCTTGAATGAAGTTCTGAGGTTATGGAAATGGTTTTAATGTAAATGTTCCTTATCAACTGGAATGAACTGTTGCACTAGCACCAGGAGATTTTCCGTCAACTTTAATATTCCTGAAATCCACTTCCCAGAAAGGAGGTAGGTATTTAGGCTGCATTGTATCCAGAAAATGTTTTCTCCACATTTTTTCAAACTCGTACAAATTTTCATTCTTCCTGTAATATTCAACCACAAGTTTGCCATGAGGAACATATGATGTGTTATGGACCCTGAAACAAAAGAAAGGTGCGATGAATTAAAGAAGATCTATATGATCCAGGAGGTGTTTGATTTTAATGTTTGGAGCCTTCAGCAAAGAGATACGGATTGAAAACAGATAAAAAATTTAATATCTACATTACTTAAATTATGCATCTAAATGTATTATTAATTGATTCTAAGAAATTAATTGCATGAGTTAATGATAAAAAAAATATTTCATTGTCAAAGTTGTTAGGTAATAAGAAACAGTTATTTTAAGTGAATAGAGTTTCATAGAATAATAATCATTCAACAATATAATTCTATAAACACAAGATTTTTATACCGATTTTTAATAGGATACAAACTAAAAACATAATAAAAAAGTGTTAACCAAAGCTAACAAGAGCCTTCCACAACTGCACCAACTACAATAATTTTGTCCTTACTTTGTATCCATGTTTAGGGCCAGGTCCAAAAGGTCCTCGTCCACTGACTCCAGCTCATAGAAGTCCTGCAGCACCTTCTCCAGGTCTTGGACTCTTCCTGCAGGAATCTTCTCTCTGTTTAGCTTTAGTGCTCTGGAATATAAGACATTTAATCAAGATGCAGGTGCTTGTGAATGAGTTTGTTGGTCAAAATCCATAGAATATTAACTTTGACATTATTCAAAAGGGATTCGTGCTTAAACCTGAGGGTTTGGGTTCAAATCCATAGAATTGGAACTTTAACATCATTCAAAAGGGATTTGTGCTTAAACCTGAGGGTTTGGGTTCAAATCCATAGAATTGGAACTTTAACATTATTCAAAAGGGATTTGTGCTTAAACCTGAGGGTTTGGGTTCAAATCCATAGAATATGAACTTTAACATTATTGAAAAGGGATTTGTGGTTAAACCTCTGGGTGTGGGTTCAAATGATATGAATATTCTTATGGTATCTGTTAGGGCCGCGCAATTTTGATATATTGCTATACAGTTTGTGCAATACAATTGTTGCAATATTATTTTTCATATCACAATAAATTGCACTTATTTCAATTCAAATTTATTCAGGAAGCTTTTTCTAATTTGCTTAAATGTTTACGGAATTTTTTTTGGTGTGAATGAATATGAATATTTGTTTAGCTGTATCACAAATGATACTAGACAGTTAATACAACTTGCGGGGGAGGCGCTAAGACCGTAAGCAATACTTGAAAACAGTGGAGTGATGCATATTGTGGATCAAATAAATGATTCCGACGGCTCAGGAAAGTTATTTATAGACAGTTAATAAATATATTTGCCATCATATTGTATATGGTCTATTTTTTCAAACATCTGAAGGCATTTTTTAAAATTAATAATGTTTTAACTGCATAAAGAAGTTTAAAAAGTTGAATGTAGAGTTCATTCATCATAATGCAATATCACTGCAACACATAAGTTGTATATCACAATATATTTTAATAGGAAATTTTGTGCAATATTCTGCCCTAGTATTTGTGCTTGATTCTGAGGTTATGGGTTCAAATCGGAGATTTTTGAACTTAGAAACAATTCCCAAGTTATTTGTTCTTAAAGTTACAGGGAGTATGTTTCAAAATTTTAATGTTGGCTGAAGTAATAATCAATATACCATGTGTGCTGTTTAAAGTTAAACTTGTGTCTAAAAAATTGTATTTTCATCACTTTAATGCCAAAATTATGATATTTACTTTTCAATAATAGTCAATGAACGGCAATATTCATAAATGTTACGAGTTTGAAATTCAACATCCCATTCGCTTGTATAGTATTTATGTGATATGCTTTAACACTTCCATACCATATTTTGTTGTCTGTGGTATGGAGCTTTCCGAAATTATGTTCGAGTCATTGGCGCACGCCACTGTCCAGTTTTTTATCACAAACCACAACTCTAAGCTGTTTATTCTCACTATACTTGACTGATAAGCATTAAAATGTTAATTTTAAGATACATCCAGTAGTTATCTGTATAGTAAAAGTTTGACATATATGACCGCCACAACATACTCTTTGTCCCTTTGATGTGTTGGCTCTTAGGGGTTAGAAGAAGGAAATGTTGTTATACTCACTTCGCAGCAGCTTGTACTTTCTTCAGATCTCTATCGTTGACAGTTTTGGACCCTGCGCCAGAATCTAGCGGTGCGTCACATTTCTCAGCCAGTTTTTGTCTCATGATTGCATCATGTTGTGAGCTGACAAAGTGACAGTCTGGACACAAAATCAAAACGTTGTGTGATCGCCGTGAAGATTTCATTACACGATGAAAGAATCTGCAACAAAGATATTCATCATATTATACATATCATTATTTCGTTCATCTTGGTCACTTTTAGGCCCTCTCAGATTGAAAATAATTCTTTTTCCATCGCATCTGTGAAATCTTCATTTATACACAATTCAGAATGATTTTCATGTAAATAAACTTTATCATTTTCACCTCTGCTGTTGTTGTTTGTCTCTAGTCAATGTAAATCAATCAGGAAATTAGTAACAATTTCTGATGTGTGGCTCAACTTGTGAATTAGTCAAAATTGAAAATAATTTATTTTTAAAGGATAAAGTTGAATTAAATAGTGCCAAATAATTCTGTGGCCAATTTACAAGAATCACAGCCTGTTAAGCAAAGGGATCTTCATTTGGAATTGCTCAAATTTGGCTGATCTTGAATATTCCCGAACCAAGAAGTCACCCAGAAGTTAACAAACTGTTCTTCTTACCTTCTATATTCGGTTGGAATTACGACTTTTCTGACAAAGGCATCAGTTCTCCCACAAACAACACACATTGTGACGGCGTCACTGTGTTTATCGTACAGTTCATCAAAATCCTCATCTAACTCTGTTTCTGAGTGTTCAAAACACAGTTCTACAATGTAAGGGTCTTCACTGATCTTTCCTGAAAGGTATAGAGTTCAAATGATCCATTACTTCTGAATTAATACTTACAAGCGACTTAATTTTCGAAACAGAAAACCTGGACATTAAAAGTGAATAATTCACCATGTTAACACACCATATATTGATAAAAAGGTTTTGTCTCGAGGTGCTGGATAATTCAGCCACTGGTGCTAATTACAAATTAACGGTTGCTAGGAGGGTGCTAGGAAATTCATCCGCTGGTGCAAAATTAGTCAAAACTATTTCCAGCAACGCAAGAATTAAAAGTGAAAAATGAAGGTTCAGTTAGGGAGTAGAATAGGACATTATATTATATCTGCAGGTGAAGGCTTGAATTGAGCGTTTACGCATTAATATTAATAAGGATAGACAGTTTTTTTTATGCCTTAAAGAACAATGACAGAATGTTTAAAATACAATTTTTTTGGACCTTTGATAATTCAATTATACATAAGATGATGTTAATCAATATTCAAAACTACACGTCAGAGAATGACAAAATGATGCAATCAATTGGAAAGGACATGAAGAAAATTTGTATTGCTTTCTCTTCATTGAAATTCATAAAACATTTAAATATTTTCAAAAATCATAATTTGACTTACTTCCTAGATTCTTCTTGAGGTACCACTCTGCTCGAAGATTATCACATCGACAGATCAACTTGCCACTTGGTGACTGCAGCTGACAGTTAAAGTTCAGAGGTTTCTGACGGGGTGAATAAACTCTCGATCCGCCTTCACTCTGTTCCACAGCCTTGAAATTCGGCTTAGAAATAAAGGATATTATATAAATAATCCATTATACCATTTTAACGACATGATAGCCTTAATGTTGGTATTATCTGAGAAAGAACAGGGGTATACTGATATACAGGCAAATATATGTATATTATATATGAACTTTATTTTGTACTTGTTAACAGATTATCTTTTTTGCTGTCAAATATGCTAAACTTCATAAATGGTGTTATTTGATTTAATGGTTGTTTCTGAAACTTGGAATCTTAATGCTTGCGAGTTCATTTTTGAGAAAAAAACATGTCAAAGTTTAGATAAGTGGTGAAAAAAACAGACAAAAGTTGTTCCTCATAATTTTGGAAACCTATTTAAATCAGGCATAACCAGATATATAGGTTGCTAGTGCTTAATTGGTCTTTTAACCATTGTGGGAAGCAGGATTTCGACTTCTTAATATTCAAGTGGCCATTTTCAATGACAACTGAAAACATAATAACAATTTTAATATTTATATTATTATAATTTTGCTATTTTACAGATAGAGATATAATTTAAGAAACACGATTTGAACGTAATTCAGAACATATGGTATTTTGACACAAAAAATTCATGAAACATTCCCTGTGTCATTTGTCATAGAGTTAACAATTTATCTACACAATTAAGGGGCAGATAACTCTACCTGTCTCTGGCCCTCCGAACGAGGTGCTCTGCTGGATATGTACGGGCGATCAACAACTCCTTGACACAGTTCCTCGGCCACTTGTTTAAATGTGTCAATATCAACACTTTCTTGTCCAGGTGGGTACACAGCATCTGAGTCCTGTTTAACGATCGTCGTTAGCACCAGTTTCGTAAATATGTCAACTCCAACCATCGCATCTGCAGCTCCATATTCTATCTGAAATTATATCTATCTATTTGATATTGGTTTAAGATAGTCTGTTCAATCAAATACAAATTGGGAAAATATTTGAATATATAGAGGATATTTGACATTTCTCGTCGAATACCATGGATATTTCATCGAGTGAAGTAGAAATTTATATTTTCACGAGTGGCGTAGCCACGAGTGTAAATATATGATTTTCTACTTCACGAGATGAAATATTCATGGTATTTGACGAGAAATGTCAAATATTCTATTTATTATGTTTCCCAAAACCCCTATCTATATGAATGGAGAAGCTAAAATGTTTCGCTAGCGCGGCCGTTGCATGACATCATTCAATTGTTTCATGACGTCACAGATGACGTCATATGATTGTTGCATCATTTCACTGAGTAGAATACCATTTTTATGTCACTCAGTGAAAATACGGGTTTTATTTTCACCGATAAATGGCATATTTCATCATTCGAAACATAATAAACAGTCGTATCTCGTGAAGTAAATTTCACAGGACCAAAAAAAAGAGAGGCATTTTTCAACATTTTTAGCTATCCAACAACAATTCTGTTGCAGAAGTTATGATAGGACTTAAAACAATTCTTAATGAGTTGGAATATATTCATAATTGGCCTAAAATAAATTATAAGGACACAATGCTTGAAAATTCTTATTAGGGAGCTAATTTTAAACTTATTATTACATAATGATGATTATGTATTTGTTTTTATCATCATCAAAACAAATAATAGGGGGGAGGGGAGGCCACTGAAACACTTGTTTGGTTTTACTTAAAGCATTTTATTCAATAGCTTTGGTGCTTTGATAATGGTCACCATGTAAGTGTGCATGGATTTCATGTACTGTTACTAAACTTATATTAGAGAAGGTTGAGGGTGATTGACAAGACATAATTTGATTGATGGGTCGTTAAAAGGGTTGGTTCATTCACCAGGTTAATTACAGAGTTCGTCAAGTTTGATGAAGTGAGAGAGAGAAATAGTTTATTCAAGTGTCACGTAGTTTACAATAAAACAACAATATACATATATAGATGAAGTACCTGTTGTTGTGTGAGGGTGTCGGCCTCCCAGTTGCCACACCTGACCCCCTCCTCCTTGCTCATCTCCACCCCCAGCACCCCCTCAGCTAACCCCTGCAGACCTCGGGTCTTGCTACAACAGTATTTACATAAAAAATATTACTTGAACTAAATGAAAGTAGCATATCAAGGTAGCTATTAATCATATCTTGTTTTAAACAACAAATAACTTTGTTACGAGGATGTGACATCATACACAGATGTCCTTTTTTCCCAATGATGTTGTATTTAAAGTAGATGATTTAAATTGTGTTTATATATAAATTATCTATAAAGAGATATATACAGAGATAATCTGAAGAAAAGCCTTCAACATAGTCTTTAACAACAGCGAATCAAAGAATCTGACATACCACTTGTAGATATTGGGTAAACGAGGTAGCACAAATCTCAGATCCACACATCCATTCACAGGCAGTCCGTAGTCTCGGTATAGTTTCTTCCCATCATCCTTCACTGACACACCAACTTTGTAGATACTGAAATCAAACTTTTTTGCTAATATTTTACGTTCTCTCCCTACAGAGGATATTCCTCTCCATCTTTACCGTAGTAATTTCTGTCGCAATTGGGCCAAATTGCTTGGTTTTAGCAAAGACCTGATATAACCATCCTTGTCTCTATCAATTTAACAATTTCTTAATAAATTTCTGACTTACTTCAGTCTGGTAATGATCTTTTTTATGTGTGCAACACGCGAGAGAAGGAACTCTCTACATTTCTCTTTGAATGAACAGAATTTAATAGATGTGTGTAAAATGCTATCATTATCCATCAGTTACATTTAAAGTATAATGTTTTAATGAGTTTGTGTTTTCTATCACTCGTTCTTAACTTAATACTTATAAACAGCAATATTCCGTCTAAATTTTCCCCAAAAACAACAATATGAAAATATTTCTTTTTTCACTCTTTTAAGTCAGAATTTGTACGATCTATCTTTGAAAAATCTGCCCTTTGTTGTATATTAAAATCCTATGAAATTAATGCCTGTTTATCAACACAATTACCTTTTTTCTGCGAGGAAGGTTCTCAGAGAGCGAGGGAGTCTGTCGGTCATATGACACAACCTTACAAGTACACAGAGCCCCTGTTGGGTGGACAGCTGCAGCAGAGCTACTGGGTGTCTGACAAATTCCTCCGACACCCACTCACAGTCCAGACCTACCACCTGTATCCGTGAAAGATCTTATCAATTATTTAAAGACACACTAGCACATTTTTCGTTTTTTTTTTATTTAAAAGAATTTCCCTTTTGCATATTAGTATATCTGCATTGTATTTGCTTTAGAGGGTAAAAGATCTCATTATTCAACAGGATTACCCATAGTCGATGAAAAGGTTTCTCATATCAAGCAAAATATGAATGAGGCCATTTTAATGTGAACACCTTTCAATCATTTGAGGAAGGGTTATTTACTTGTGTAGCTTTAATAAATTTGGAACACACATTTTAGAAATTGTTCTATTGTTTAAAAAAAATGTATCTGGCAATAGATTACATTTATTTATGCCAAAGCTGTCTTTGTGCTAAAGTACCCTTAAAGTGTAAAGACACCATTCATTTCAATTTTCAAATACAAAATATATAATCCTGAAATACTCATAGGTTGAAAACAGATTGCATCAATTAATTCAGAATTTATGTACAAGTTACAATTTTGGGTTTCATTTGAAAATACCATTCATATATTTCTTGAACACCTGCTAGCACTGTCCAGGTTACCTGATCTGAATGGGAATAAAAGTTTAAAAACATTTTTACACAGCTAAACACATAAATATTTATTTCAGTGAGGATGAGTGATACATAAACATTCCCAGGAAGCTAGTTAACAGCTCATATGAACTTCAAGGAGACCTGATACTATCTTTTAGTAATTATTCCATAGTCAGAGCTAAGAAGTAGTCATGTGTACTTTCAAGCAGAATTACAACAAAAGTCAGGCCTCTAGTCAGGTACCTTCTTTGAGTGGCATTTAGAAGTTGGTATGATGAAGAAATAGGAAATTTATGGATTAACAACTTCTTTATTGCAAAGAGATGCGACGTTTCGGTGTAGATACTTGCTTGATAATGGTGTTAGTGTCTACACTGAAACCTCGCATCTACATTTCGCATCTCTTTGCAACAAAGAAGTTTTTAATCCATAAATTTCCTATTTCCTTTAGTCAGGTAATTCAAGCATTAACTGGCTTTCAGAAAGTGATGCACAAGGAGGTAACACTTGACTGATAAAACAATATTGACCCACCAGCCAATCAGCATTTTTGAAATAGAATAACTGATGATCAGTTAAACAAACCTTTACTTCCTGTGTATCTTTCACAAGCAGAGGGTAGACTTTCTCCCATTCTGCTATTGAAGAAATGACATGAATGGACCCTTCCCCATTTCTCCTCACTCGCACTTTCTTCCTCCATGTTGAGATGATTTGAAATGGCCGATGTCTCGCAAACAGAAGATAACCTGAAATGGAATGGATAAAGCACATACAATCAAATCTGAATAACATTAGATAGATATTTATTCAATAAATATTCATTACGTTTTACTGTATACTACCTAACATCATAAAACACATTTATCAATATTCATTTATAAATTATGTTTTTGCTGGCATGAAAATGCTCTATATTTGTGATCTATGAATGTACAATAATGATATACACAGACAATAACGTAAGAGTCTTTATGAGCAAGATGACAACATAATTAATACATATGTTACACATGAAATGTGAACAAAGTGTATACTTAAACTATCTTGATAATATATGTATTTGTTTTTTATCATGTCATCTTTAAGTTATAATTTCCAAAATTATGTTTTTCAATTTAAATGAACAGTCAAATCGGGGTATTTTTTAAAGAAACATAATTCAAGGGGACATTTCTATTTATACAATTGTTATTAGTACTACATTATTATAACTTAACACAGCTGAAACATGTAACTGCGATAACATTTTGGATTATTTAGATTGTACAGCTAGATTCAACCAAAAGGCAAAGATATTTTAACATATGTCGAAATCACATATACTTTTATGAAGTTAAAATGAAAGCTCAATGAAGTGAGTATCAGTCAAACTACATACCTCCGATGGCCACACCAAGCAAAATCAGCAATGGAACACCTAAATTTGTTCGATGATCCATAGTATATTTTCTTTACTTATTGCTGAAATCTTATTTTCAACTGTCAGTCAATAATGAAGACACATGGTACAAGTAACCAACATGTCTTGTAATAAGAGTTCGAGATGGTGCAACACGCCCGCCATTTTAGATCACATGACTGGTCACATGATTTCCATTCAGAAAGGTAATTCAGAAATGACAGTCTATTTTAAGCTCCTCGATATTTTTCGAAAACAAAATCTTAAACATTCAACTATGTAACTGTTTTTATTTTCAAATAAATTATATTATCAAATATCAATTCAAATATTGAACAATACATATGTAATATCAAGATGGTTTAATATAAAGTCTCAACAAAAACAAATAACTGCGTTGGGCAAAAAGCCAATATATCTACATGAAAACTTTTCTCTTTTCTGAAAGTTTTTACAGTAAGCTTTCGTCACTTCACAGATAGTTTTGACTTCTCCTATTGTTAATGTTTAGAAGTCATATGAAGTTTGTTTTTCGCCTCATGTTTTGATTAAATCCAATAAAGTGTCAAAGACTATTTTTATTCCTCAGTTTCCAGTGATAAAAATTAATTGAATTGAATATATAACTTTTTTCAAAAATTAATTCAAAAGATAGACCACATATACAGTCTGTAGGTGTATTTAGGGAAAGCTTCAACATCAAGATATACAACCTTATAGTGGCTCTCCTGAATGTTTTTGGCAATTGTTTAAATCCACGACATGATATTACGTCGTGTTCGTAGCTATTTGAAAAAAAATATAGATCCGAGGGTCTTGATCTAGATGGACTTACAAAGTTTGCTTGTGTACGCATAACATAAGATATATAGGGAAGACAAGATTTTCTGCATAACAACTTCTTTATTGTGAAATTCACGATTTTTCGGTGAAGGCCTTATATTCTTACTTCTTCATTGAGAAGCAAAAGACTCTGATGTTTGCAGACCGATATAATGGGGTTCAATAATCACACTTGAACATCAGCACAACACCAGAACAATAACAGAATCAAAATAATAACACTATGACCATCAAACTTAATGTTGAATAAAGGAGCATAATTCAGATATTAGGTTTTACTCTTCAAGATCATTGTTTTCATCGTAATCAATTGATGAATGATGAAGTACACAGAATACCAACAACTCGGCCGTTGGTCCAACTTAATCTTTGCTATCTTTCAAATGTACACGATGAGCTGTTGTTCGTTTGTTATTTGACACTTATTCATGTTTGTTTAAGCCTGAAACATGACAAACCATCTTAGGAAAAAGAACGTTCATTTTCTTGATAAGTTCCTGCAAAGAGAATTTGACAAAACTTATTTTTCGACTGTATCCCTTTTCTATCACCAATGTTCTTTAAATAATAAAGTGTTTTCTTAACTTTTTTGTTTGATTTTCAAGATGAATAGGGGCTTGAACCACCATCATGTGTGATACCTGTAATACACCATAAGAGAGAATAATTTTCTAATGTTCATGTTTTGGAATTTTCGTTATCGACATAAGGTACATCTTCTTGCAATGTTATCGACCCTGGGGTACGTCCAGCCACCGGTCAAACTTGCCCAATTTATAAAAAGGGAACGAACCAAACAAATATAAGCATATCAAAATAAAGGCGTTGTTTAGACCAACGTAAGAAAATATTCATTGAACGCCGATTTTAACATTGCCTAATGTCAAGTTATATAGTCATAGTGAGGTCTTCACAAAGATGTCGAAAAGTTAAAAAAAAACTTTAAAAAATCAGGGGAAACAAAAAATTACTCACTACGCACAGAATTTGGTATATCCGTGTTAAATCATTGCTTTTGAGTTTGTTGCATACGTTATGTTGACCACCTGACAATACAATACAGAGTTGTCGAAAATTTGGAATAATAAAAACTAAAAGTGTAATTGCATGTGCACACAAGTGCCCCGTTGCAGAAAAGACCCTTTTCTTCCCTTGTGTTCAGTAGAGGCAATCAAGAGCAGTATACTACTGCAATATAACGACAAAGTTCAGTGGTTGTTTCCAGGTGAAGCACGTTTGGAGACATTCATAACCATCCTTTCATTAGTTCTGTGTAGAACTAAAACCGATATTCACCAAACATTATAAAATATACCATACTTGATCCATTAGGGTTGTGTCAGTCAACCTTTCACCGATACCATACTTGGTCCATTAGGTTTGTGTCAGTCAACCTTTCACTTATACCATACTGGGTCCATTAGGGTTGTGTCAGTCAACCTTTCACTTAAACCATGCCGGGTCCATTTGGGTTGTGTCAGTCAACCTTTCACCAATACCATACTGGGTCCATTTGGGTTGTGTCAATCAACCTTTCACCAATACCATACTGGGTCCATTAGGGTTGTGTCAGTCAACCTTTCACCAATACTATACTGGGTCCATTAGGTGTGTGTCAGTCAACCTTTCACTTATACCATACTGGGTCCATTAGGGTTGTGTCAATCAACCTTTCACCAATACCTTACTGGGTCCATTAGGGTTGTGTCAATCAACCTTTCACCAATACCTTACTGGGTCCATTTGGGTTGTGTCAGTCAACCTTTCACTTATACCATACTGGGTCCATTAGGGTTGTGTCAATCAACCTTTCACCAATACCTTACTGGGTCCATTAGGGTTGTGTCAATCAACCTTTCACCAATACCTTACTGGGTCCATTTGGGTTGTGTCAGTCAACCTTTAACTGATACCATACTGGGTCCATTAGGGTTGTGTCAGTCAATCTTTCACTTCTACCATACTGGGTCCATTAGGGTTGTGTCAGGTGACCAATTCTGTGATTTTTGTGTGTGACCCTTAACCTTCCATGAACTTAAAAACATCTAGCTGGTAGCTTTCTAACCTCTTTGATGATTTGCTGGAGTGCAAAGTTCACCAGATACAACTCTTAAGGATCAGGATTCAGATCAGGGCCTAGATTTTCGAAGCTCTCTTAGTGCTAAGATAGTGGTATGTACAATACATTAACACTAGGCCCAGAAACTTAGCAGATAATGAGTGATAGGTTCTCTCTGATTTTTGTGAAATTGGGTGTCCTTACCTACCTTCAATCAGACCTCAGACTAGCATTTGTCAGTCTTAAGTGAGGTTATACTGATTACACTTGTAAAGTGAAACAAAAAAGTATTATTTTTAAATTTTTATTTTACATTTATGTGTAACATTATCATAAAACAACAAATAAAAAAGACAGAAAGAACATCAAATCAGAAAAATATTAATTCCAGGTTATAAAATGTCAATCAAATATTTAATATTTTTCTTTTACACAGCACATTATTAATACCTCTTCATAATTTTTCTCCCCCTAAATTGTCATTATTTATGGATTGAATTTTTAAAATGCTTGTATAGTATCTAATAAACTATTGTCAAACATTCATGATATATATTGAAAATTCAAAAGATAGTTAAAAAACATAAGCACTGAGCAAACAAATAAATGACACCAGGTGAATTTATTAAAAAAATAACACCATAGATAAATAAAACATCATTAAATGATTACATTCATACAAACAGGAATGGTTTTCAGATATAGTTCCTACATTTTCAATATTATATGAATACATATCTACCTGTGCTGCCACTTCATAACTAATATCTGATTTATCCTTATCCTTGGAGATAACTAAAAAGAATTTGAGCAAATTAAATACACCCTTTTCTCTAAATGACTGGTAAATCAATCACTTACTTATTCCGTACATATGACATAATTTTTCAGAGATCGTGGCATCCTTTCACAAAGCCTTACGGTGATCATAAGTCCTTAAGGTAACCTTAGTGCAATGTCAAAGCATAGGAGTTAAGGTTAACCTTAGTAAAGGTTGTTTTGTGAAAGGAGGCCCTGTTGATTAACTGTTCCATGGATTATATTCAAAAGGTCAGTGTGTGATGTTCTGTCCTCTAATTTTAATAACAAAATTGTATAAATCATAACATCTACAAAGCAAAATAAGTCTATCAGTCTATTTTTCTTGAGGTCACAGGAGTTAAAGATTTCTCCAAAATATCTATTACCAAAAAATCTACAAAATAATCTACAAAATAATCGAGTTGTAATCATTAAACATTATAAAGATAATGTTGTCAGTTAACATGTAAATATCTTTCATCAATGATAGATGCATTTATCCAAGCATTCAATCAATCCTTTCCCAAAGCCAAATTCTGACACACAATATTCCATACAGACCAACTCATAAAACAATGGCGGATCCAAAATTAAACCGTAAAAAGAGGTTCTCTCCAGGGTGATCCCCTCTCCCCCTCCCTCTTAACAAATTCCTGGAATGACCAATGTAAAAGACACTCAATACTATCTTTCTATCAAATTAACTTCAGTTCTTTTTCCTTTTCAGTTTTGGCATGTCCCAATCCATCTGGCGTGCAATATCTCGCACAGACTTAAGTGAAATTGCCGGCAGATAGTTTCCGATATGTTTTCTCTTCCACCATGCCCCAGACTTAGCTTCCTTGCTGCCTATCTTGGTGTATTGATATCTAAAGTGTTCGGCACGTATGAACCTGAAATGGAGAGGTTTATCGAATTATATTTTTCAAAAATAGTACATTTATTGGTTAGAATTAATTAAATATTTTCTTCTCAATCTAATGACACTATAACGGGAGTCAACTTGCCAAGAATTTCAGAAAAAGCTGTGTATCTGGGTATAAGACGCTGATATATTCAAACATTATGAACCAATCTAAATTAAAGATAAAAAAGATAATAAACAAACATAAAAAGAATTTGTGTAAGAGACTCAAGTTAAGTTTTCATTAGCGTCTATAAACTCACAGCAGTACTCTTTTGCTTCCTATTTAACTTGGTATGATAAATATGACCCCTGATGTGATTGCTCTCGTAGGTAATAAAATACAATGCTTCATAGCAACACTGTAACATGCACAATGTTTTAAATTTGATAGCCACTCATGTAAAACATACCGGGTATCAAAATTTTGAATACCAATTTAATTTTGAGAATACCCACTTAAGTAGTTTGTATGATACCCACTTTTTTAAAATCTGAAACTCTGCTTCTTCCTTTCTCAATATTGCTAAAAAAAAGTTGTCACCAGGGTTTCCTCCCCTCCACCAATCCCTGAACCTTTTCAAAATATGAACCCATCTCTTTCAAATTCCAGAATCAGCCTCTGACTGTGATAAACCAATATGACATGTATTCTCCATTCACACTATGAAGGACTTTTATCAAATTTTTAAATGAATTTTTCAAATATGATTTATAGAAAACTTGAAATTTAAAGACTAAATGCCATGAGTATCTAACCTCATGACATTAAATAATTATTTCATACTGGTTGCTATACAACTACACCAAAGCACCAATTTTCGGCATTCAATATATGTGGAAAAAAAAAATTTGTTTCATGCCATATAGATGTGAATATAAAAATCCCATCAGACTTTCATAATTTCATGTAGATGACATGATAGGATTGTTTCATCTTGTATCACTGAGCAATTTTACTACTGTACAAAGAAACATCAGTAAAAGTTGTTTAGCTATTTTATAAGTTTTTCGTCAGTCAAATCTGTATAGCTACTTTATATGTTTTCCATTACTTAAAGTTGTTTAGCTATTCTATATTTGTTTAATCAGTAAAGGTCGTTTAGCTATTTTATCTGTTTTTCATCAGTTAAACTGTTGAGCTATTTCACAAAGCTTAAAGATGACTTTTACATTTCAAAATAATTAATGACTATGTTGGCAAATATTTAAATAAAATGATAAAACCTGTGTTAAAACAGTATTATAACCCTAATTGTATTCATCAAATTTCATCAGGAATAAAAATGGAAAATCAGTTAAATTATTCCAGTGTCTGAAATAAAACCTGTCAGACAGTCCCTGCTCTGATAATTTTAATTTGTGCTCCGGGCGAGATATGTTTGAAGTTTTCCATTCTTGTTGCCATTAACTAACAAATTTGCACTTTCAGGATTATTTCACACACTGCTTATACACTATTTGATATGAGTGATCTTACTTAGGAGGGTCTGTGTCCTCAAAAGGATTGTGCGCTATGAGCGATGAAGTTCCCTCGTCATTCGCCAACAGCTTGATAGCAACATGAACCAGCCATGGGTTGTACTGGTAATTCTGTGAAAAGAGAAAATGACAAGTATAGTTCTTTCCCCTTTATTATGATTGCTTCAAATGCTTCTACTTCTAGACCATCTATTTCATGAAAATATTTTTTAAGCATCTCTGTAAAGTCAATGATTCAATCTCAAAAATGATCCACACCAATTTATATATACAAGCAAGTCTTTTGCTTAATCAATGCTTAATCATATAACATTATCCAAAAGTTCTTCTGAAACCAATGTGAGCATTAAAGAGCCACTCTCAACTTAATTAATGGTGTCATTTGATCGCAAAGTATCGACTGTTACCAACAAGACACATTTTAAAGCTTATTGTTTTTTTACAGTGACAATATGAAGGTAGAACCTCAAAATTATGATCGAAAACAGGATAGTGGTGCGTGTCAAATAAAAAAACCTAATTTTGGAGACTTATCTAAAACAGCCAGGAGGGCAGTTAGGAGTTGATAGCTATTGTTAGGTTATATAACTTGTATCTATGTATATTAGACGTGATGTCTACACCTCTGTGCATTTATATGGCTGTTTTTAGATTTTCAAGGAAAACCAGTATTTGTCATATAAATGTCTATTAGTCATGAAAAGTAAAGATGTTTTGATTTTACATCACCACATATGACACTAAGGTTGGTATTAAAGGTAAATAATGTTATGAAAATCACAGAGTGGCTCTTTAACCTCCTGGGATGCGACCCTTTCACGAGCACTTCCCTCTGTTCGCTAATCAGTAACAACCTCCCCCTCCCCCCCCCCCCCCCACCCCCCCCCCCCCCCACTACAACCCCATCTCTAAGTTAGCCACTGAACCCTACCTCCAGCCTACATTATCTGATATGCAAAATGCCTCTTTATCTATGTATTTAACCAGCCAATGAAATGACTCGCATCTAGCAACAGCGACATTCCCTTGATGAGAAGTATGTTTGTGATATTTGCTTCAAAGCTTCTTGCATTTCATTGGCTGAAAAAATGTCATGTTAAACATAGCCATGAACGAGACATTTGGCCTGATTGATATCAGGGTACTGTAGAAGCCCCGTTGATTTAAACATTGTCATGTAGCAGGATGCTTTTTTTAAAGATTCAGACAGCTTTAGCTTTAGCTTTGAGGACATAGCTAGTGTGAGACAAAGTACCTGAAAAGCCGCAAACCAAACGAGCCAGTCGAGCCTATAGTGGTAGGGAGATATGACACAGGGTCTTCTCGTGATGTTGCCTGGTTTACACTTGAACTCATATTCCAGCCAATCAGCTGATGGGTCATTGGGGTCACTGCTTGACGTCCCTTGTATGATAACCTCTGTTCTTGTTTTAGTAACACTGAAAAACATTATTTTCATTACTGACATCTTATTCGTATAATGTTTGGCAACAAAATGACTTTGTAAAGACAAACATTTCGAAATTGTCAATCTTATCGTATATTACATAATAGCATTTACTATAGTTTAACAAGATAATAACAAAATATCATAAATATTATTGCCAGCAAACAATATTTCCTAGATTACAACCAAACAGTTCAGTTAACTTCCCTTAGCCCAAGTTTCTTTCTCAGGCCTAGTTATGTTCTGGATCTACCCTGTATTGTATTCTAAGGTTGTATATCTTTACACCACCTGATCCCTTGGGTTGTATTATACCATGTAATGGTTAGCTTTGGTTGTATCAGAGGAAGTAAGATACATACCTCCCAAATGCTCCATAAGTGTTGACAAGACGCAGAGGATCAAATGACGTGTTCATAGCCTGACGTGACGAGAAGAGGTTCTGTACGACCGGGATACTCAAATAGCCAATCAGCAGCCCCAGACTGATGTTGAACACCCAGCGGATGTAACTGCCTGAAAAAAGATTTATAATATTGCTGTATCTGGATATTGGTATCCACAGAGCTCCTTCCGATACCCTGATCACCTTCAGGTCATATGCTTAGTATCACTGACAACAATTCTTCATTTCTATGGTAAGCTTGTAATTTTTTCAGCCAGTGAAATTTCATTAATAATATAATTATATTATAAGCAAATATCTCGAACTCAGAGGATTTGTGATCTAGGTTGTCATCCTTTGCTAGCTACTTACCTATGACAACGAGGCATTTGGCCTGAGAGATGTTAGGGTGTTTGAATGAGCTTTGTGGATTTAAATATGCTGATACAGCAGGATACTTTATTCTTTCTATGAACAGTCTTCCAAAAAGTGAAATCTCATTTGTTGTGTGACAGCCTCCTTTCCTCCCAAAGTTCGAAACCAATTTTGCGTTTTCAAATCTTTCCTACCTTTTGGAACATTGTCCGATTAAAAATATCATGCCATATGCCATATAGTTTTTAAAAATTACAGTGGAAATAGCAATGATACTTGTTTTAATTTTCATTACCAGGTCTATCATAGTTAAAATATTTAGTTATACCACATAGTGAAGAAAGATAAGCATAATTTTCAAGTGGGACGGATTCTAATCAAGATTACCATAAACAGACACAGTGAGTGAGTGAGTAATTGTTTAGTGCTGTTTGAGCAATGTTACCGCCATTAACAGTTTAAACAGAAAGGAATTTGTTTTCAATATTTGTAACTGACAAGGGCCCAACTGCTTGACCCAACTCCTAACCTTAAACTCCTACACTAAAATCGTTAATCCTGTATTATCAGAATATTTTAATACCTGCAGTAGAACGTAATTTTCCAGAATTTATCTGATGCTGTATTTGGGCGACCTGACACTTGACTGACCGGGAACGTGATGAGAACATCCAGCTGAGGCTTCTATCATCAAAACACGCCAAACTTGGCACTATGGTCAACCAGTTAAGAAAACTCAGATTTCCACTTAAAATGAGAAC
The DNA here is from genome assembly GCA_921293015.1 of Phorcus lineatus. Taxonomy (NCBI): domain Eukaryota; kingdom Metazoa; phylum Mollusca; class Gastropoda; order Trochida; family Trochidae; genus Phorcus; species Phorcus lineatus. Next base: position 31,622,180 of record OV121088.1, on the reverse strand, counting down.
AACCTGCAATCACAAATACATTAAATATTTTCACCACTATATTTGAAATTAAAAATTTAGTTCATTTTGTACTGTATAAAAGACAAGTGTAACCGATGACAAGCAAGAAGTATATCCTAAGTGGAAGGATATATACCTAAAATAACATGAGATAATCCTTACTCTGAAATAAGGTCTCAAAGAAATTCAAATTTAGGGTTAATCACACTCACCTGGAAGAAGACCTGTATGAATCCTCCCACAATAATCATACGACGTCCAAGGAGGAAGAAGAATGGTGCGAGGAGCTCGATGAAGTGGTTGCTAAGCGTCTCCAGGGTGTGGATCAGATCAGGAGACTGGTGCAGGAAGTAGCTCATCGGGTTCGGAACTGGCTGGGTCTGAAATGATCTTAAAAGGTTGCAGAAAGTAATGTTTGCCACGTGGCAATAACTTAACCTTTTACCAGCTAGTAGAAAGTTAACCCCAACCCCACTTAACCCTATGCCGGCAAATTGTTGATCAAACAGAACAGATGCCAGAAGCTTCCCTCCAAATCCTGTTCCTAGCAACCATGTGCCAACATATCAACTCTTCCCTGCTAAGAATAGGATAAAACCTTGTAAGACACAGAGTTATCTCCCCTCTTCATCAGACAGTCTTGAAACATGTAACAGACATTCAAGCATTTTATTGGAGAACCTTTTTGGTGGTTGACAGTTTTATCTTTCTTTTAGTTTTTACCAACTTTGATTAGCCTTCCTACATCAGGTAGATCTGCAAGCCATTATTCCATCTTACCTGTTCCAGAGAGATCGTCTAGAAACGTATATGGAACTCTAGAAACTATGATAAGCATTACATTTTTGGCAATAATTAACCAAATTCCAGTCTGATTAAAATCGACCGTGTTCCGAGGAATAAAAGTTACAAAATGTTCACTTCCCCAAGATTCGAACTCGATATGTCTAGGTCATCCTCTGCAGTGGAGAGGATGGCCTAGACAGATAGAGGTCGAATCTCGATAGAGTCAATATTTTGAAACTTTTATTCCTCGGAACAGGGTCGATTTTAATCAGACTGACCAAATTCCAGTATATATTCCTTTGGCAACAACTTAGGAACCCCTTAATTCATTAAGGCATTGATATGCATTGATTATTTCAGTTGCCAAAAGATGAATTTTATAAAAACTAATAAGAAACATGAGAGAGAAGGGGAAGTGAACATAAAAAAGTGCTCCTTTTCTTCATATAATTTAGATCAGTTTATTCCTGAAAATAGTGATATCAATCCAAATATGAAACAATATAAATGTAGACGATTGTCTCACCTCATAATGATAGTTCATACAGGTCAAGTCTCGCCAGCATTTGTCTCCCCTGATTTTGATCAGTCCCTGAAACATACAAACACAATTTTTAAATAATTCATAGCATATGTTCTGTTCATTTTTCATTATTATTGAAACAGTGTTCATTGTGAGCATTGTCACAACACATGCATGAAGAAGTCTTTCTATTTAAAAAAATGCCTAAATTAAAATAGTTGAGTATCTCATGATAACAACATGAGGATCAACACATGCAATCATCTAAAAGAAGAGCAGAATTAAAAACAACCTAGTTCCCGGGCCTCGTTCCACTTAGCGCAAGCGGAACAAGGCCCGGGAACCAGGTTGAATTAAAAAAAACTAATTTGAGGGTTAGGCCGCCTTCTTAAGAGTCTGATAAAGAGGGTCGAACCATCGATACATGTAACTACAAGTCCTTTTTAGATAGGATGTCAAGCACATTATAAAATGTATGATCAAAATAAAATCACATTCAATTAACCAGTACCTACCGCTCCAAGCATAATTCTGAATATCAACCACCTGAAGGCCCATATGACAATCCTTGAGGTCGGTGTATTTTTAGGAAGAGTAGACAGATCCCAGACGGGGCAGAGAAACGTAGCCAGAAAACCTGTCTCTAACAATTGTGACTCCCAACCTTGAGAATGAAAGATTTCAATATTTGATGTCTATGTTCACGACACGAGTTACTAAATATTCACATTTCTATAGCAAGATATGCAATATGGCATAAACATGACACTATGATATGGGTGCACTTAAAATTTAAACATAATATCACAGCACTATTGATGACAGACTTCAGCATTACAAAGTAATCTTTGCCATACGAGATTCCATGATAGATATCAAACTAATGATTTTCACCTTGCTTCTAAATTGCTATTTAGTACTGTTCTCCTTCCATAGTTTATCATATAAATATAAGCATGAAGGAAGGGGATTGATGGCCTAAAAGTCACATGACACAATTTGGCTCATATGATGACTCATCAATTTGTCAAACAAAACTTGGACTCAATCGGGGAGAGGTAACAAAAGTAGCTGCATGACTGTTGTATTTATAGACATTAGAAATTAACAGACTCATTATTTGTATATATGCAATGCTTATAAAATTGTATCTTAACACCAGTATTACAAAAATAAAGCAACTTGTGTTGCAATGTGTTCTAAACAATATGAAATATAGCTAAGCATTCAACCAAATTACAGGTACGTACAGCTGTGTAAATTTGCTTTTGATATTGAACAGGACAAGCAAAGAAATTTTTTTATTCTAAAAAACCCAATTCAAGGCATATAAATTGTGACTGAAATGATGTTAAGGAATAAGGGTGAGATTTAAGGCTAACTATAGTGGCAAACTACTGCTACTATCATTATCAAAGGATGTTAGTTCAAAAGTGAATACATTAGTGTAATGTATTTCTGATTGTTTTGTTTGTAAGATAAGAAGAGTCTGTTTTGATATGTCCATTCTACAAGTGTTGATAGTGATTTCCGGACTTAATTTCTGCTTAAATGCATATACCGTATTCGACTTAATAAGCGCCCACTCCCCTATAAGCGCCCACCCACCACGTTTTTGACTGAACAATATACGTTCTGATTTAGCGCCCACCTCTCAACATTGCTTACCTTGCATGCTGGAAGGTTTTTCAGTCTTGCATTAAGTCTTTTACTTACACTAAAGTGAAGAATACGGGGTATTTCAAGACCCGAGCCACCATAATAATGATATAAGTTATAAAACCATATTTCAAAGACATGTGTATCGTAAGAAAACACAATTTTTATCGTTTTAATTAGCGCCCCCTTTTACCAATTTTTTAAGCGCCCCAGGCGCTTATCACGTCGAATACGGTATTTAGTTTTCATTGAGATAATAAATCACTCTTTTATGGTAATATGAAAGTACTCACCAAATCCATACCTGTAACACAATTAAAGCAGAATATGAAAAATCGAAACATGTTATTCATCAATTGTTTAAGATCATGTTCAGGCTATAAATGTACTCAGAGATAGTGACTTATTTTTAGCGCCATTTTGGAAAATTTTCAGCCATTGGCAGCATCTGATATTTGAATGCAATAGTAGGGGTATTTGGTGTAATCAGTAATTATGACAAAACTGGGATAGTATTAGTGTCTGCTTGCCAGTTTATGATTTCTAAAGAAATTTGACTTACCATGTTTGACCAACGTTGACTACTGAATGATACAGTACCCATAGTGTCAGCATAACAAACCAGTTGGCCGCTCCACGTAGGACAAGAAAGGCTGACAAAGCAAGACCAGCATGGGCAATATTATCCAAGATTTTATCAATATTGTTCTCATAGTCGAACAGCCAGATGATGCTTGGGCAGTAATTAAATGCCACCCAGTTGATTCCACCAGCTCGTTGTTTGATATTGTTGAGATATTTGTGAGCGGGTAATAGTCCATCTTTACCTATCAGCTGTTTGTTTTGGTGAAGTGCCACTAGGAATGCAACAACTGTAAAAATGAAATAAGGTTGATTTTAATTGTTTAAACAATTAATTGAAAATACTGCTATATGTTCAGTGTGATTACCATTCTTACGAGGAAGATGTTGTGTTGAATCATTGCAATAATTACTTTAAAAGTAGTTCAGATAACAAAACGACGTATTAGAGGAAACTTAGGTTATCTAAACTTTGGTCAAAAATATGATGAGTACATGAAAGGAAGATGGACATAAATTATCGCTGATTTATCAAAAAGTAAAGTTTTCTGCTGGGTGAATTACAAGATAATCAGTATTTAATTTACTTATCTATTTGTCTCTCTGTATAAACTACTTAGTGTTGCGAATTTTATATTCATTAAAACAAATACGAACAAAACCATTCACTCACAATAGACAAATCCAAGGTATCTTAATATTACTATACGGGTTAACCAATATGACCCGCTATCTAAATTTGTGTCATTTGCCTTTGAACCGTCACCGTTGACGATTTCAGGTATTTCAGGGGCAGTTTTACTCTTTGTCTCTTCCTTTTTAAATTTTCTTTTCCTCAATCCTTCCTTTGCATCATCTGATTTCATTATTTCAACCTTATCAATTGCAATAAATGCAAAAATAATTATTCACATACAAGAAACCGTGATATAAACAAAGCTACCCAAGGTAGATAATTCTAGCGGAAGTTCCTCACTGTTAGCCGCTAAAGTAAAGGCTGAAAGCGTTCTTCATTTCCATCAGAGAATCTCCAGTTTCTTTTTCATTTTCCTTTTTTGATGTTACGATGATGTAAAAAAAATGTAATTAGATCGATTTTTTTCACAAGAAAAAACATTTCTTTGTGTTTTTTAATATCCACCCGAATTCATTATACAGTCAATTCAAATTGAAACTAATAGATCTATATTGTGTTATTCATACTGCTTTGGGAAAACGGGTATTTATTTTAGCAAATATGAAATTTTTAAGTGTATCAAAAAACATTTGAATTTTTTTTATGAATGTAAGTTTTTTTTCAGTATTGGAGTTTCATGTTTCTCTACATTTTTTGTTTTTCCTAATTTACAATATTTGTCATAAATGTGGTAAAATTGTTCGATGCAATATATACTTTTTCTAAGTTTTCTAGATTTACAGTAGCACTGATTGGATTCTATGTAGCCTTGTAACATTTTCCACAATTAAGATTGTTTAACGTACATGTATGTATACCCCTCCTTCTTATCATAATTGAATGATTTCCACAAATTTATAAACCATAATTAAGCCATAGATTTTGGAATAGGATATCATTTGAATTTTGTACAGTCTTTGCTTTTGCTGTGGCAATTTCACCAAGATTTTAAGTTTTCATTCGTGAATATATTCATTTTATGGATTCGAATACGTGTGTTCGCATGTTTGTGTGAAGCTTTTCATGTCTCGTCTGGTATTAGCGTGTAATAATTTCTTTATCCGGGGTTTATCCTATGATCCAAGGAATTTAATGTAAGCTCTTAAATGATAGGAAAATATATTTCGCATTTGCAAACTTATGTTGTGGATCCATGTAAATATACATACTGATATATAAATTAACTTAGAATTTGGAAGCTCTTGATACTACAAGATGGTTATAGCCAGTGTCGATTCATGGTGCGTAGGTTCCGTGAAATGTGGGAGGCACATATGCGAAAGTTAATTGATGATGTCATTTAATCGAGGTGTATTTATGGTTTTATTTTAATGCTAATCGGTCGGTAGGGGGGCGAAATAAGGGCTTAAAGTAGCAATCCTAATGTAAAACCGGGCAATGACACGCGTCAATAAGTCAACCGTATTTTTGGACTAAAGAAAATATAAGATAAAATTTGAGTTGATAATGATTGAAAAGGTTAAATGCATGTACGAGAAGAAGTCAATATATAAGTGGATACAAAACAGAAACCAGTGGAGGTGATATTATTTAACTTTTCATTATACTCTCCCTGGATATCGATGCACGTTGACTCTTGTGCACTGGAACGTTTTCATGAAGAAGCATAACTCAAGCAGTCAACATGCCGCGCCTCTTTGTTTTGATCGCCGCTCTCAACTGTTTCAACAAATCAGCATGGTGGGCTCCTGTTATTGTAGTTTTAGATGGCTTTTAGTCTATAAGTATCATGTTCCTTGAATCCCCAAAAATGGTCGCCATGATCTTGCCAGTAGAAGGCTGAGTTTTGAACTTCTTGGGTGAAGGAGTAGTGCTTATGCTTCCATTTCATGGCTTCCTGCTTGGTGTCAGGATCCCAGAGCTCACGACTGAATTCAACGCTCTGGTGTCGAGCATGTCCATTTAAGTTTCGTGGCACCCATCTTGCAGATGCCTTTGTCATGTGCAAGTTTTCGTGAATTATGGTGCAAACGCAAACATGAGAAATGCCATACTCTGAAGATATCTCATACACCTTCATTCTACGATCGGACATAAGCCCTTACCCGTGCAACCATATCAACTGTAATGGTTTCAACATGCCTTCCTGACCGTCGGTCATCGTCCAAAGAGCTGCGACCCTGCTTAAACTCAGCTGGTCATTTTTCAATAAAAGAATATTTAGGGGCTTCTTTCCTATACAAATTGGTCATACGTTTATGTATTTTGGTCGCATGCACCCCTTCTTTCGTGAGAAACTTGATAACCGCACGATGCAATAAAATTATCCTGTTCTTTATACATGTTTCGAGGTTTCACAAAAATACGTCTCCTCTCGATGTTCTTGCTTTTGACTTTTGACGTATTCTTATTCGAAAATCAACTACACCTTATTACATAAGTTTAAACATTGTGAATAAGAAATGTTATAATGTTGATTTATATGTAGATTAACAATTTCAAAGACATTTTAAACTATGCTTAATTGCATCCATATATGTAGGAGCTTCTATGTCTTTGAAATTGACAAGTTTTAAAAGAATTGAAATTTTGTATTGATTAAAAACAATTATGTTTTTAATCGTATCAGTGTAAAATCAACTAAAAATTTTCAATCTGTTCAAGGCGTATAAAAATGGACAGTTTTTCAGAACCAAATTTTACTTAAAAACATTCTTGACCAATTTTCTTATAGAGAATATTTCTATGTTTACAACTGTAACATACACAGATACTTAAGAAAGGCACCAGACCTAATACAAGACTCATAAACCCTAGCTTGTTCGTTTCTTGCAGATCTAATTGTCAAATGTTTGGCAATAATTATTAAAATGTGCTACATTTGGATCAATTATTCTTTTGTCTTTGATTTTTTACAAGCTTCTCTATCTTGTTTTTAAGAAATGTGATTAAATAACCTGCCCTCTACCATCAAGCATATAAGACCATCTGACTTCTATAAAATCTTCAATCGATTTCCATTGTGTAGTTACACATTCATGAAAGGATATATTGTGACCCTTATAATAATGTTTCCTGTTATTACTTAAACAAAGTTAAAGTGAGAGCCATCCCCGTCACCTGTCGCTCAACATTTCACACTTGCTTGGGGTTTTCTAAACAAAATTGAAAACTAATCTGTAACCTTGTGATATGATCTTGAAACCTTATTTGAAATGCAGCATAATATGTGAGGTAGGTTAATAAGTACTTTTCGAATTCAATTACCTTAAATTTCTGGTGGATTATTAGAGAAATGTTTATCCAAAGTACCTGCCTTATTTTGTTTTAACCAAACACACTGCCATGTTTATTTGTAGAGAGATTACAATATTCAAACTCCTATCTCATAAATTTTTAGCTCATGTAGCCTAAAACTCCTGATGGGATTATGGCATTGCTTATGGCATTGCGTGTCCATCTTCTCCAGAACCATTGGCTCAGGAAATCTGAAATCTTGTGTACACACTCCTTAGCTGATGGGGATTCTAATTTATAGATATGTTGTTCCTGTGACCCCTAATAAAGGCCATAGAAGCCACACCCTAAAACATTTTTTTTCTCTTTTTTCAAAAGAAAAGGTCTTGAAAACTGAAATCATATGTACAGACACCCAAGGTCATGAGGATTTTCAATAAATTGAATCAGTGATCTTGTGACATTCATATGGTGACCCTGTGACCATTTGTAAAATAAATAATAGATAGCCTAATGAGCTACAGAGCCAATGGCTCAATCTTTTGTGCTTAACAATTCATGTCCCAAGTTAAAAAGGGATGGTTTTAAACATTTACAGAACACAAAATGCCATCATCTCATGTCAAGCCTTTTCATAAAGTTTTCTACAAAAAGTAATACGTGCCATATATTCTATGAAAAGAAATAATGAAGGACAAATCTCCCATGCCTTCATTAATACATATCAATGGAGCTTGATATATGTATAACATGTTATTATAACCAATCACAGTCTTACAAACATGAAATCAAAGGCAAATCGCAAGAAATTTTCTCTTTTATTAGACTAACAAACATGAAATCAAAAGCAAATCACATGAAATATTTTATATATATTAATTTCACTATTATAATATATTCCAATAATTTTCCTTCATGACATCTCGTGTTGTATTAAGACTCACAGGAGCAAGATACAAGCCTATATATGACCTCCTCCACCATGCCCCTGCTCTTGCTTCTGGGCTCTTGTACATTGTATAACTGTATTTGTACTTTTGTATTCTGATAAATCTGAAACAGACGACAAGGTCAAAACAAATATTCGTGTACAGAAGAAATATTTTCTATGATTTCTTTATCATAAAAGAAGTTCATTTCTTTCACTGCTTTGATTTTGATGATTAATGATTTAAGTTTTCCAGACAACTATTATTTGAATATAACTGCAACAAAAGAGAAACAAACACAGAAAAAACAATTCATGCTTTCATTATCATAAATTTCTTTAACAAAGTTATTACCCAGAAAATCTAGTCTCTCTTACCTGGGTGGTGTCTGTCCGTGAAACGGATTCCATGCCAGGAGAGAAGATGCTCCCTCATCATTGACCAGCAGCTTGACCACAAGATGACCAATCCACTCATGTGATCTACGCTTCTGAAATGTAATAATTGTGATTGATTTGGGTATTACAATTTGTGACACAACACCTAGAATATGTCGACATTACTTATATATTTAATTATCTTTTTTATTTCATATATCATTCCAGTTACCCAAAAAGTATAATTGATTATCTCTTCTCTCAAATTTGCTAAAATAATATGTTCCTCAGATTAATACCTGAAAGGCCGCAACCCAAATCATCCAGTCGAGCCGATAGTGGTAGGGAGATATGACACAGGGTCTTCTCGTGATGTTGCCTGGTTTACATTTGAACTCATATTCCAGCCAATCAACTGATGGGTCATTGGGGTCACTGCTTGACGTCCCTTGTATGATCAGTTCTGTTCTAACCCTTGTGACACTATGGTAACAAATTGACACAAAATTATCTCTATTAATTATCATCATTTTATTAAATATGATAAATCTTATGATGACATATATATATATATATATATATATTTTTCTTTGTTTTAGGAATTACAATCGAAGGTTAAATCTTCAATCCATGTCCCCAAATTTTCAAATACATGCCATTTGATAATAATTGATGAAGGATGTAAACACCTTCTAACCTTTTTTAAACTCATTGAGGTAATTAACAGCAAAGCAACAGTATTTGTCTGACATTAACACTTTCCAAAGAGCTGAAGATTAACAGACTCTGTGGCCTGTTATAGCATATTACTATTTAAATTGATTGAAGCAGAATGAATATGTAACAATAGGTCTATTCTCTAATCAGATACATCAACTTAAAAAACTTCACTACAAGGTAATACAACAATTTACTCATGTAGCAGTAAAGTTGTATGACACAATAGCTCATGTGATATTAACTGTGTTCTACTAACCTTCCGAAGGCACCATAAGAGTTAACCAGTCTTAATGGACCATAGTACTGGTTCATCTGCTGATGGGGCGACAGTAGGTTCTTAATTACAGGTAGGCTCAGGTAGACTATCAAGGTTCCAAGACAGATGTTGAACATCTTTCTGAGTCTACATTCTGAAAACAAAATCAATGCAATGTAATTTCTTGAAGGTATTAGGCCTAGTAAATCGTAAGTCACCTATATTATGATTGAAAACAGTAAATAGAGGATATTATATGAGTGTCCATGACATACTATGTTTACGACACGAGTGCTTAATATAAATATTTCCCAAGCGAGAGCGGGGGATATACTTATATTATGGTACAAGTGTCATAAACATTATATGTCATGGGTACGAATATGATATTTTCTTTATTACTGAAGTCGAGAAATCAAAGAAACTTATCAAAATCAACATCCAAGCATAAGCATAGGCCCATTTGGAACACAACATCGAAGGCAAACTGTGACGTCACAATGAAAAAGTGATATTTTGCCCTAGGGCATATATAAAAAATCTGAACCTCAATATGATTGCCCTCGTAGGTAAAATGCAGTAAATGGCCGGCAATGTCCCTGTCGCTATGCATTGAGCATGGTTATTTCAATAAACTTCTATAAGCCATAATTTCTACAAAACGTCAGGACAGATTTACTCACATAGCTTTGTACTTTGTTTTAAAGTGGCAGTAGCACATTTTAGGTATATAAATTGATCTCACAGAAACGAAAATAAATGCTATCAAGAAGTAGTTCTATATGAAAGTACAATGTTCAGCGAATCCATTTATGATTAAAAGGTGTTCACACAAAAATGGCTGCCAGTTTTTTTTTGCTTGTTACTTGATAATTGCTTCTACAACTACGGATGATTGGGGTGAGTTATGAGATGTTTGACCCTTTAAGATAATTCATTAGGCATAAACTAATGATAAATGGGGAAAATTTGAAGAAATGGAATTTTAAAAAACCTTGCTACTGCCCCTTAAAGCTGTAGAAGTTTTGGCAGGATACCTTAATCTGTTGACAGTAGGTTGTAATGTGTAACTGCCTTTTATGACCAAAACCAAAGTGGATGTAGAACAGTTCTCTAAATACACAAAGTTCTAGAGCACCTAATGGGTTTTTATTCCCATAAACTCTTGCTAAGGAGATTAATGTGCTATGAACAGCAATATTCCATTCCAAGTTTTATCTTACGATAGTTTCATGATCATATGGATTTTCAATATGATCTAGATTTAAAAAAGACATTCTGTTAAAATGTTACACTCTCTTAAAGAGTTACTTGCTTGTTAAATTTGATCAATTTTCAATTCATGAAAAAGATAGCTAATCACAATCATGAAATGTGACATTATTTTCCAGAGCTTGCGACATTTGGTTTCCATTAAAGTATCTTACCCAAACATTTCCCTTGTTGTAATTTGACGACTTCACGGTTGACTGATGGAGAAAACATCCACCTTAAAGCCAGGTCATCAAAGCAAGCTAGACATGGGACTATCGTCAACCAGTTGAGAAAACTCAAGTTTCCGCTGATAATAAGAACAACCTGAAACGGCAATATCAAGACATGCATGTTTTAAAAGAAAAACAAAATCAAATGAGTTAAGAAAATATAGTCCTAGATCCAGCATTTGTCCAAAAAGGTTATTCAAGTCCAAAAAAATTTATCCTCTGTTAATCAAATTTAAATTAATCTGTTACCAGTGTAGCATTTTCCTGGATACATATAGAATTCTGATTAATTTATTGTGCAAACAGCAATGTTGTTTCAAAATGAATATTAAATCCGGCTTTCCTCTTATTGTTGTGAAGACTGGATCGAGTTCCTTCACCCATGCAAATTAACAGTTATGAGGTATGAGTTGAGTAGCATTTTTTGGAACCGATTACCTATGTCTAAACCCATCTCTTCAAAATAGCCTTTCACTAGCTTATTTTTACTTTTAACTAAATTGTAAAATGAATCTACATCTAGAATTTAGAACTTCACCCAAAATATACTTCACATTGTTGTGAACAGAATTATCAAAAAGATTTGCATGTCAGATAATCCACTGTTTTAGAGGACCTTTTATGCATCCCAATCTTTGTTTCACAGTAAATGAATGAAACTAAGATAGTGTTGATTACACAAGCTACATAAACTCTGATCAAATCTACCTGAAATAAAGTCTCAAAGAAGTTCAAGCTAATTGACACTATCAGGTAAGTTAATCACACTCACCTGAAAGAAGACCTTGCATTTGGAATATTTCATTGAAATGTATGTGTATTAATTAAGAAATAGAGTAGCCTACCTAAACAATGCTAGAATTGTAAATAGGAACAGAGTATTTGTTACATAGCTATCTGAACTCAAATCTACCTGGAAGAAGACCTGTATGAATCCTCCTACAATAATCATACGACGTCCAAGGAGGAAGAAGAACGGTGCAACGAGCTCGATGAAGTGGTTGCCAAGTGTCTCCACGGTGTGGATCAGATCAGGAGACTGGTGCAGGAAGTAGCTCATTGGGTTCGGAACTGGCTGGGTCTGACAAACAGGGCTTATGGTGAATATACAAATATAGGGCAAACTTTTTCCCTTGCTACTGCAGTTCTATTCTGGATGTTAGATTATTCTACTTTGTTAACACTTTGTTCGTGTCTGAATGAAAACATTTACAGTGTCATGTGGTCAGTTATATAATGCAAAAATATCATCAGTTTTGTAAAATGGAACCGATTGTGCACTTCCTTATTATCCTTTATTACCCATATGTTTAATCATAAGTGGTGACATAATTTCAATATGAGCACAAGTGCACATATCACTTCTACCTAGCAACATTTGTTTCAGCGCAAATTACTGTATTTTGTCATCTGTGGCGTCATAAGACCATTGTTCGTAACATCACTGTAGAAGATCGTAGCAAGGTCAGGTCAGATAATTTCCATGCATTTTAGATTAAATAGAATTTTTACTAACGAAATATCACATAGGATCTGTGTCATATGACTTTTACAAAACTAGTGGGAATATGTGTGCAACCCTCGCTTTTGCTCGGGTACTAACACAAAAATTCACCCTTTTTTTGTAAATGTCATATGACACATTTCTTCAGTTATTAACCTCTTATTATGAAACAAAGTCTTATGAAAGTCACCTCATAATGATAGTTCATGCAGGTCAGATCCCTCCAACAGTTGTCTCCCCTTATCTTGATCAGTCCCTGAAATAATAGAAGACTTGTATTCAAATTTACATCAGCTGAATACAATCTATGTTATAATTCATCTGCAAATATTGGGTCATGCCATTTTTTTATCTGAACTTTATTAGACTTGTTTAACTGTTACATAAAATTAAAGCAAAATTCTGTTGTCAAATTCAATATCATCTCAAGAATTTTATTTTTCACATTGTTTATTCATTGTGCTCATTGCTTGTCATGAACTTGCTTTAATTGATTTTGCATTTGTGTTTCCCTTTTTCAAAAGTGAAAATAATGGTACAGTGCCATGTGTTTCATCTAATCTATCTACTCCCGCCCCCTTTTCAAAATTACTGGATCTGTATTTACTGCTCCAAGTATTCTTCTAATGAGAAGCCACCTGAATGCCAAGATAACAATCCGCGAAGTTGGCACATTCTTAGGAAGAGTAGACAGATCCAAGATCGGGCAGAGGAACGTAGCCAGAAAACCAGTCTCCAACAATTGGGTTTCCCAACCTGATGAATTAAAATTATATCTAAATTGAAAATCTGTTGCATTCGATTCCACTTTAGAACATTAAGGTAATAATTCATTATTCATTAGGTTTATTCGACCAAAGTATTATTTCTTGAAACTGTCTCTTTTAAAAACAGTGTTAATTTGATCACCCATAAATTCAACCTCACATTGATATACTTAATTAATTAATTCAAACAAAACTCAGGTTTTTTGAATAAAATGTCCATCTCATTTTCTTGTCAATTATTTCATTACCACAAATTATGCCAAATTGTATATTGAAGAAATCTAATCAATTAATTTTGATTATGAATTAAATAATTGTATTTCAATCTTATAAATATTTGAGATGAATTCAAGTGAAAGTCTTGTTTACTTCTGATCCAAAATAATTTTAGCATTCAACTTACCAAATGCATACCTGCAAGTGGAAGAAATTAAAATATGATGAGAAACACAATTCAGAATATGAGATTCTATCTCGTGTTATTGATTCATCAAACACATTTGATGAAATTGGCCATATCATCTATTCAAAATTTAGAGAATAAGACAAAAGATAAAACCTGTTCAGTTAAAATATAACTGTAAAATTAATCAGACTTTTAATTTGATAAATTTATCTTTTTTGTGTGTGTACCAATCCGTGTCAAAGATAAAAGTCTAAGATTTTCATTTTCTTTAGTCAAATCTAATCAGGTGCTAAGGACAAGTTATTGTGAATGTACTAGGTAATTATTAGTAAGGGATGTCAATGTATATAAATACCTACCACTTTTGACCAATGTTTACAAGAGAATGGTTTAATGTCCATAATGTCAACATGACAATCCAGTTGGCTGCCCCATGGATCATTAAGAACAGAGAAAGAATTAGTCCCAGGTAAGCAATGAGATCCAGAATGGAGTCAATATGTCTTTTATAGTCAAAGAATTGGATGATACTTGGGCATGCTATAAATGATGCCCAGCTGATTCCGCCATTCTGTTGTTTGATGTTGTTGAGATATTTTTTAGCTGACAAGAATCCTTCCTTTCCTATCAGCTGTTTGTTCTGATTCAGTGCAACAAGGAATGCAACAACTGAGAAAACAAAGTTTAGAAGTATGTATTTTGATTTGTAAGTTCTTAATCAATGCTACAAAATTCCGAGTGACAGTGACAATGTTAATTCATTCAGTGATGAGGCCTGATGACCAAGATATCGAATGCAAAATTAGTACAATAATATGTATGTACACACTAAGTAATGAGTTATATTTGCTATTTTTAATGTACAGGTTGTTATCTCTGGAGCCAAATATGAAAATGGTTTCAAGTTGTAATCAATGCTACCTAATTCTAATCCCTTATCTAATCTGTCCCTAAGAAATTGAACTTATGTTAATTTCATAACTATAAATATAATTTCTATCTTTGGTGGAAATGTGAAAATAACACATTGAAAAAGAAATCAAGGAAGATAAACCCATGAAAGATGCTAGTATCAATTCAACAGACATTAATGAGTAATTAAAAAATATGATCATATGATTCAATATCATTACATTTATTTTTTAGCATTTCAACATTAACAAAAATGTGCAACTGTAAAATGACTTCATGCTGGAACATTATTCGATTTTTAACCTTTGCTCACTTATATTTTTTAAAATTGAAATACACAAAACCTAGTCTCCAAAACATTGTAAAGTCTACACTGTAGGTTGAGACCGTCAATTTCAAACTGATTTTTGGTGTTTTTTGAAATAATTTATTTTGGATTTAATCAGAGTTTTGTTACTTACAGTAGACAAACCCTAAAGTCCTCAAGATCACAATACGAGTCAACCAATAGCTGGGTTTGTGAAAGTCAACGTCTGCATCAGCGTTGAACAATCGTTCGACTTTATTGACATCACTATCAGCTGAATTATGTTTTGTTCCATTCGGGTACAAATCGTACTTAAAATCATTCCCATTACTTGAGTCTATGGATGTGACAGTTCGTCGTTTAGCTTCAGTAACTTGTTTTCTAGTTGTTGTTGGCATGTGAAATGTTTCCTTATCAAAATGCAGTCGATATCTTAATTTAACCGTGCGAGAATTGAGTTCACGAATGAAAAGATGAAATTTTCAAAGGCAGATAACTCTACAGCCTGTGTGAGTGTGTGCTTGCCGCAAAATTAATCCGCGTGAACGACAAATATCTATTTTCGAATTTATTCATTTAGCAATATTGTAAAGTTAAATTTCTATTTGTACCATTCGAGAAATATATTATGTTATCGAAAGTTATGTTTTTCATTGCTGAAAATTGATAAAGAATTTAGAAAAGCGTACAAATAATGTTTTATTAGCCATAAGCATGGTGATTGGTGAGGCAAAAGCTTGCAGTGACATATTCTACATATGTGCACATTTGCACGCTTCACTTTACCTAGCAACGACTGTTTCATCACGTGTTCCCATATTTTGTCTTTAACGTCATAAAACATATTGTTTTGCCGTCGCATAGGGAGTAGAAAGTCTCGATCCTGTTTAATTCTTTAATTGTCATTTAATTAACAAATTCAGATAATAAAGAAAAACTTATCTCCGACAGCTCTTCATATTACTTTTAAGAAACTCGAGCAAATGAGTGTAAAACCCTCGCTCTCGCTCGGAAAATACAAATATTCACATCCGTTTCGTAAAAGTCATATATTATTACTTCCTCTTATGACTTCATGGCATATATTCGTCCAAGTCATACAGATTTGTAAGTTCACTTGGTTGTAGGAGTCGTCTATCCGAAAAAAAAATGTGTTACTTGCTAATCATTGCCTGAGGCTATAAATAAATTGAGTCAATAAATCAATTGACCGACAACATACTGCGGCTGGCGCGAAATGAAGTAATCAGAAATTTTGTTGGAAAAGATTACTCTGAAATTTCGAACTTACTGTGTTTGAATGGTTAAAAAGCTGGTACTCATGCATATGGAAGGTGGGATTTCCACGGTTGCACATGTTCGGTTAAAGAGCCACTTCGTGAGTCATATATGCCAAACTTAATCAAAGGTGTCATTTGATCGCGAAGTATTAACTGTTACCAAAAAGTAACATTTTAAAGCTCGTTGGTTTTTTTACAGTGACGATATGAAGGTAGAATTTAAAGGCGCCATTGGGATCGAAAACCGGACAGTGGCGCGCGTCAAATAGTCAAACGTAACTTTTTAATCTTATCTAAAACAGATAGGAGTGCAGTTAGGAGTTGATAGTGTTTGTTAGGTTATATAACTAGCATCCATGTATATTGAACGTGATATCTACACCTCTGTGCATTTATAAGACTGTTTTTAGATTTTCATGGAAAAACAGTATTTGTCATATATATGTCTTTTGGACATGAAAAGTTAAGATGTTTTGATTTTATATCACCACATATGTTTTGTTTTGTGAAAATGGGATCTATGTTGTGAATTAATATCATCATATAAGGTATTTTGTCACTTATACAAGTCAATTATAATGTTAAGAAAAACACGGACTGTCTCTTGAAGATCTAGTCTTGCATTTGGTAACGTATTGTTAGTCAACTTATATACGATTTGCATGTTTGAAAATCAAGTTTTATCTATATTATCAAATAATATCTTTTCAGTATGAGTTACGAAGTTAGACCGAATCCGAAGTTCTAGCACTTCACTCTGCGAATATAGACTTCCTCCCTCAACTCTATTACAAATAATTCCTTGAATACTCACTTCCGTTTCGACAATGTAACTTTTATTCATAATGTATGGTGAGGACAAGTTGACAATTAATATATGCATTTTGATCGACAGCCCGTGAGTTGAAAGGAAAACCACCGAATATATTCAAAAGTATGTTAAAAATGAACTCCCTTCCTCAAGGCAAGGGTGTTTACATATCTAAAAACTTTCTTCTGCCGCAAGTAAAACAATCAAACATTTATGTATTTGTTGTTGTGTACATAACAAACTACATGTAGCCTATTTATTTGCAGATCATGTCCCAAGGAAATAGTTGACGTGGATTGATGTTTTAAAAGACTTCTATGAAATCAAGTCTTTGAAAGGCATAATGAAAGTGAAGAAAGTGAACAAATTACTAAAATGGTGCAACTCCTGTGAAAGTTAACTTATGTAACATGTTTTACTCTAAACTATAATAAAACTCATGATCGATTTAGAATACAAACCCAATGAAACACAAAAAACCCGGAGCTAATTGGAAAAGTTATTAAACGAAAACAGCTATGTACAGCCTTTTATCTATGGTATTTTTTTAAAAATTCCATCATAGAGATGCAACATATGTTGGTTATTGTGACAAGTAATACTGCCTCTACACTAGTCCTGCGTAATGACTGTGTATATAAAGGAGCCTTATACAGTCTACGTCCTCATTCAGCAAGTCTATGAAATTAGGAGCCCAAAGAAAAAAATTATGGATGAAGGAACAGTAAATTATTAAAAATTTTCATAGACTAAATTTTGGTCTATGTCTACACCAGTCTTTAGTAATACAGACACATAACATTTAACGTAATGACAGTTACACCCCATCCATTGACATCAAAATCATTCTTAGATACCCAATATTTCTAAAACATGACGTACACGTACATTGATGTCTTCAGTCATAACGATTGATGTCTTCAGTATATTGAAGATATCATACCACGCCTTCCAATAATCTCTCAACTTAGCTTTCAACAGAAAGATCTTGATATTGTTGTGTCTTACCTTTTTTCATATTGTCTGAAACGTCTATAAAATCTCTTTATGCAGCTTTTTATCGCTGTTGATTGTGCACACGGTAATTTTTCAATAGATAAGATGTCTACCTCCATGGCCTCGCAACATGAAAAGTTCATCACATCAAATGAACACTTAAAATTATCACAATGAGGTTTGACATACATCTCACATATTCCCCCTCTGGATTAAACGTAACCAACGCTAAAATAAACTAGCGCTTGAACGCTATATTTTTACTTTCAGAAAAAAACCATTAGCTTTTAATACGAACTATTCGATATAACAAACTTGAATGCAAAACTAGAATTGCTGTTGCGCTTACTGCATTTCAAAACTTGTTATATGCCTGATATATGACAAATGTCAAAAGAAGTTGTATTCGAAATTGTCATCCCGACAACGCCTTTCTATAATAAAGACAATTTATCCTGCATATGATCACAGACATTATCTTTACATCGAATTGTCACATACAGTGACATATTAAACGGTCTGCCCTCCCAGATATGTTAATTGCTCCAAATAAAGTTATCAAAAGAGACGAAATACGATCCGTGTTTTATAGAAAGTACTGTGTTAGGAGTTTGGTCTTAATTACTCCATTAAAAACCATGTCCAGTGGTACATATCCATTTCCACGGGGATTATGGTGTGGGATAGTGCAAAATCGTGACTTGAAAAGGCAAGTATGATATGGCATTTGTCTATTTGATAAAGTTTTGGGAAAGTGCATCTGTTCTTTTGATAAATAACTTTAAAAGTGTTTTCTGATTTTAGATGTAATATAACGTGCGGGTGATATTTCACAATTTGAATGTTATTAGGAATATAAAGCAACCGCACTTGTCAAATGTAGTAAAATCATTCCAGATTATATCTGTAAAATTAATTCATCAATTTAAGGCTTTGAGGTCCTCTTATATATACTTAATGTACTAAAAGCATGTTTATTTATTGATTCAAACCCCGATGATGTTAATCAATACATCGGGAAAACTCCACATAGTTCATTGAGATATAACCAATGCACTCTCTCATCGAGAGTTAAACAGAATTGAATGAACTATTTATGTGGCATTACATTAGAATTCTTTAATTTCACCCTTTATATCCGAGGCGGCGATATATTAAAAGGGAGGGAATACTTAAATCTGTATTCGTCCATGGTATTTTGACAAGTACATGAATTTTAGCTGGATCGGAAAGATCATTCTGTACGGATGTGAGATGAGAAATAGATAATAAAATACGAGTAGCCTATGCTGAATGAGTCGCAATTGTAGTTTTTGTGACAGGTAGTTTAACCAAGGTGTGAAAACAAACAAATGTTTTTGCTATACTTGGTTTGATTAAAATGTCAAGATAAACATGTTAAACCTTTCTGCACGCGCTGCGTTCAACGACGTCAAGCTGATTCATGTGAATTTAACCTGATAAAAAATGACTTTTTGTGGCGTGATGTCATGACCTTCATGTCAAAAAGTGTAACCTCAACCTAACCCTCACTTATAGGGACATCCGCCACATGCCTCCAAACATTTGTAGAGATCGGTCTGATTTTACCCTTCAATACTTTGAACGTTACATGTTGAAAACATGTATATGTAATTCTTATTGCTAAATCGTCCAAGTAAAGTACCTTTATTTTGGAATGACGATTTCTCGACCATGTTGTATATTTTTATCATCCCCTGGCTAAATGTGCAAGCTCAGGAAATAACTATAAATTGTAGCTCAGCAATTTGACCACGAGTAATTCCCCGGACGGGTAACCCGTTTCATGACTGACTAACAGAGATGTATTTCATTATTTCTATATATTTATTTACATCAGCAATACGATGAATATGAACAGTAAAGTGGACACAAGAGAACTATTAGGACACTTATTGTGAAAGGCATTGATTTAGTTACCAGACACAAAGGTAAAAATAGGTTACTTCGATCTCAATAATACCCGTGCAATAAATGAGTACTGCTTTGTGAATTCCTTTAGGTTAAACATATTAATGACAACATTATATAAAAACTTACTTCTTTTGAAAAATCCACTCCATATACAAAATGTACTTTCAATTCCAGATTCTTCATGTCAACTTCAAATATTATCACAAACACTGACTGGAAGGAATGATGAACTTAGTCATGGTTGACTCGATGTTAAATCATCGAAACCGATATCAAACTCGGTATCCAAGCAGATCAAGCAAGATTCTACAACATCTTCAAGGAGTGATTTGGGATGTGATCAGTATGATTTGTAATGGTTTTCCCCTAAAAGAGTAATTGCATCGGAATCAATCAAACATTGAACTTCTATTTGTGGTTTCAGTTTTGTAAGATAAACACAAGGTTTCAATGGCAAGAAAAATGTTATCGTTTCTACAAATACTAAGTTTGGAACTTTGAGAAGCAAACAATATGATACAATAAGCCTTTTGATAAATCACTAAAGATAACATTACTTCAAGATAAATTTCTATCGGCATGGGACAAGGAGTTTTATTACATCCGCCGCTTTTAGTTGATAATGTTAAAATATCGAATAGTTGCTTTTTTTACAACATGGACGATTCTGGCAGTGTTTGCCTTATTCTTAAACTACATGAACGTTGATTGGCAAGAAACTGATATAGTGACAGGCATAATAGTGTTAATACTCCTCTTCATCATACAGGGATCACTCATAGAGCTCCCCCTAATGGCTATTTGTGCTCTGATATTCTGGAAGGAGGACGTAGAGATTTCAAAATCACGAGCCGATCATCTTTCTCTTGTACTCAACTATAATCTCCTTGCCGTGAACAAAGACGACGTAGATGAATGCTTGCAGAAGATGTATGAAGCGTATATAGGTAATC
Organism: Phorcus lineatus; assembly: GCA_921293015.1. Classification (NCBI taxonomy): domain Eukaryota; kingdom Metazoa; phylum Mollusca; class Gastropoda; order Trochida; family Trochidae; genus Phorcus; species Phorcus lineatus. The sequence continues at coordinate 31,601,119 of OV121088.1, read as the reverse complement.
TTAATTGGAGTATTTGTGCCATTATGGTTAGTGCAACAAAAGATGAAGATTTGAAAAGGTATGAACTTGACGTGAGAGATAAGTTCAGAGCAGTGATATTTGATGATCTACGAAAAGAAGGGAAATGGTATGTTGATGGGTTTGCTCATAAAGTTCACCCTTTACGATTTAAATATATATGGTCAAGGATCGGTATAACCAACAAGCATTATTTTTTTAAACACCACCTACCTCAAATATGCAGTGAATTTGCAACAAACTTCATGGTCATACACAGAGTTCATACCGTCCTGAGGAAATGTGGTCAGTACCAAGACCTGATGCTGCTATCTGAAGGTGACGACAGGTCGTTTACTTACACGGACCGTCAGTTATATTCCTCATATGCAAGAAATCATGGTGAGCCATTATTTCATGAAACCCCAGATGTTGATAACATAAAAGGACGGCGATTTGACTACACTTTGGTCCTTGACAGTGACACCGGAGTCGTCTCAGGATCGGCTATAAAACTTTTAGAGATGGCTGCAGCAAATCCTCATCGAGGGATAATTCAACCTGCTATCAAATTAGATTGTACGGGTTCCGACACCATATTTATGAACATTGAAAGAATTAGACAGACACTGTATGAACCAATAACAAATTCCTTTCTGGATATCATGGGTCAGTCTTCCTACTTTGGGAAGGCGTTGATAAAGAACTCTGTGTACATCGAGAATGTGATCGGGACCAGAGACAACCTCATAGAGCGGGTTCCAGTGGACGTTTTGAGTCACGACACGTTTGAAGCGGCGTTGCTGAAGCCTCTTTACGCCGGCTCCGTGTATCTGCTGGAGGCGCCTTCTTACAACTACGTGGCCTGGAACATCCGAGAGAGGCGATGGAACAGAGGCGAGGTTCTTCTCTCCATGTACTTCTGGAAAAACGCCATCGGAAAGCCAATGAGGTGGCTCCAGAGCAAGCTTCAAGGAGACAAGTTCAACGCCACAAAGCTGAGGACCGAGTCTAAGCTGGACTTCGTCACCTCGTACATCGCTCACTCGGCTCTACGTCAGATGTTCATGAAGCCGCTTCTGCTGGCGTACATCATCATCCACTACCAGACTCACCTGAGATACAGGTACGCCTCCACCATCATCGTCATGTTCCTCGTCCTCGTCTTCCCTAAGTTTGCCACTTGCACCAGATACAACTATAAGTTCGTCTTTCTTGAGACCATCGCTTCCATTCTTCAGTTCACACCGGAAGCCATGGTAGGGTGCGTGCGCATCGTGCGAGCAATCCAAGCTAATCTGTGTGCTAACGTGACATGGGTGCCTCAGCGAGTCGTTGAGATGGAATTCAAAACCTCAAATCCCTTTTTATCTGCCTGGAAGCACCTATGGGGTTATGCTGTTGTTTCATTGATCTTGTCAGTTTTAGTTGCTCTGCTATTCGCAGAAGGGCTCTTCATCCTGTTTATGTTAGGAAGTGTGTTTCTACTTCCGTTCTACACTGGTTTCACGTCCTTGACCCCTAACTTGACCTCAGTAAGACAGAATCGTTTGGTTGGTGATTTAGAGTCTCTGATTGACCCAATTCAAAAGACCAAAAAGGAAATTCCACGTTCGTCATGGTTTAAGTGTTTTCATATGTTTGGTGTTTGCTTTCTGCGTGATGACAAGTATCAAAACTTCGCTAAAGGGAACATCATTAATAAATAGTCAAATAATTTCAAATTTCGTAAATAAATCAGATGATCTGTCAGAAATGCTAAATAAAATTGCTGGAAAAAGATTTATTCATATTTGTTTCTCTGTCACGGAAAAATTTAATACAAAGAAGTATACGTATCATAATTTTTCCATTCACCGAAAGAAATATTTATACTATTGACCTGTGATTACATTCTGTTACCACGTGTTATTCGGTACACAAGTTTGATTATAAACTCATTTCCTTAGATTTACATCTGAAGACCGCAAGATATAGAGTATACTGCGTCCTCTCAAGGTTGAAGGACAAGTTTTCCGTATATTGTGAATTGACGTCTTGTGTTATGCTGTGACATTATAGAATTATAACGTCAACCCGTCATTAACTCCATGACATTGCGGTATCATCATCTTTTCGACTTTAATTAATGACATATTAGATAAGATAATATTATTTTTATAAATTACCAAAAGAATGATATGTTATATAAATATGACTTGGCCTCAAACAAGCAAACACAATTTTGGATGATACATATGAAAAAATATATATTTGACATCCTCATGCATCTATGTATTTACAAACTGGCAAAAGATGTAATGCGCAGCACCAATGTAAATCAAAGGAGACACAAAACTGCTCACTTCCTTTTGTGCATTTCTTATGTTAATGCACATTTTACAAAGTCCGTTTTACGTGGATAATATCCTTGAATTTATTCTTTTTACTGTCAAGTTTAGATTATTTGATGTGTGGTGATTGATGATTGAAGTTTATTGAAGTCTATTTGCTTAGAAGAAGAGAGCGTATGTATCGATGGTGTAGGTGTTGGATTAACAGCATTCTCATGGTACTATGGACAAGACAAACTAAAGATGATGTAATATAACCATGTTATAGAGTCAATATTCTTACAGTTTGCTTTGAAAATGCTTCACCTATGACGTTGTATGAAAATACAAATGTATGAATAACTATGTCACACAATATAGGTACGTAGGTTTATGTTACTATTATTGTTTCCGAGTCGTCTCAGGAAATACCGTCCTCGGCCAAATGGATACATTCTCTGATAAATACTTTCTGAATATACTAATTTACCGAAATACGATTTGATTCACACCGATTTATTGATCAATATTTCGTTGTTTGACAACTCTGCAATCTGCACGTCAATGAGACTAGTTAGACTTGTTTAAGAATTGACAAGAATCGTTTTTCAAAATTTCTATAAGATAAGTAGAAAGGCATAAGAGCTGACATGTTGAGGTCAACATTCCAGAATTTTAAAACAGTTTGGACATCATAGAGAAAGGCATTATTCCGCAATTAAGTGCTCCATTTTTGTCCTGTAAAACTATCTTGAACACTTTGAAATCTGTTTTGTTCTCTACAGTGAGTTGAAGAATGTTGTAAGGTTTTGCTTCTGATGGTATAATACTTAAAAAAGGAATTACCTGGTAAATGAAAAATTATTATTTGATATAGCAATCATTAAATATTTGTAATATGATTGATTAAGGAAATGGGCCTTTCGAAAGTGATGAAAATTGCCTGTGTCAAGTTGTGGCCAACAATATTTAACGAACAACTGCCCCTTGCTTTTGTTTCGCAATGCATAACATCGATCAGTCATACCTTCGTCTTTATGTGTCAACAATATCTCAAGATAAAAACTGGTTTTCCATGAAAATATAAAAACAGCCTTATAAATGCACAGAGGTGTAGATATCACGTCCAATATACATATAACCTAATAAACGCAATCAACTCCTAACTGCCCTCCGTTTACGTTTGACTATTCGCGCGCGCCACTGTCCGGTTTTCGATCATAATTGCGACGTTCGACCTTCATGTTGTTACTGTAAAAAACAATAAGCTTTAAAATGTGTCTTGTTGGTAACAGTCGATACTCCGCGATCAAATGACACCATTGATTAAGTTTGGCATATATGACTCCACTTACTCACGGAGTGGCTCTTTAAAGATTATTAGCAAATACTTCGCGGGAGGCTTATCTATCAGTTAATATTTACGACTCTGTTAGACCACATCACAACACATCTCTTGGTGTAAGAAACACAAGGAAACAATGTGTTAAAAATATAGTTAAGTAGTGCTTTCGCGTATACACAACACTGTCGATATGGAGTTTTCCTTAATGGCCTTATTGACCTAAAAGTCGTTGAATATTAAGTACATTTAAAATGGCAGTGGCACCGTTCTCTTGCTTGAAACAGAATTGTAACATTTATTTTCTATTTCGTGAAATCAATTTGTTAACATGTTACTGCCCTTTACGGAAGGCGGAAGTATTATAAGAGATATAAGAAATGCTTATAACATATTGAATAGAATAAGGATAACAATACTTTCAAGAAATAAAATTCCTTCTGGTGAAAATACACGATGTTACGATGTATATGCCGTTTCATCAGGTCGAATTATAACAACAAGAGTATTTATAATATGTTAATATCAAGATCGCAATGTATTTTTAACTATATAGCTCAACACAGAAACAGGTTTAGGTTCCTTCTGTTATTCTTTGCAAAGTTCGTTCAGACCAAAATATACACATCTTTGTTCCAAGTCAGGCCGAATCGAAGAAATTTCAATTCTTATTTAGTTTGGCAAACTTCATACAGGTTCCTGATGTACCAGCTTTCAATGCAGTTCAAATGGTTTGAATATATTCGGAAAAATTAGCAGTGTGATTAAAATATCTAACGTGTTCTGGTGGATAAAAGATTCCAAATATATATATATATATATATATATATATATATATATATTGCCTTCACCGGGATACAAACTCGATCTATTCAGGATTTTCGTTTGCAAAATTGGCCCTGTGGAGTTGAAAACACGGTATGAGTTCATATCAAGTTTTGAAACTCAGTCCTCGAAACACGGTAAATTTTCATCTGCGTCATCTCAGAATGAATATCTATGCCAAATTTCCACTTGTTTGAGTATATTGTGACAGGAATGTGATAGGCTTGCCGTACCGACACGCCCTCAAATGTAATCAGATTATCGTTTGAATATTGAGAATGCCACTGGAAGGGTTGAAGTTAATTTTACTATGACGTTGCTCGTTACTTTTACACTTCGAATAAGTTTTGAAATGTTTAAAATACAACGACATTACACGATAAGGTCACCTCAATGCGATAAGAACGGAAGAATGAATACAATCTCATTTAAATCTAGTAGAACCAAACATTTGTACCTCGCTGCTTTTCTGATCTGAGTACTCGATAGGGGTCGTGTCAGATGACCTTTGCACTCCAGCCAATCAACGACAAGGTAAAATGTCACGGTCAAGGTCACCTGCCACGACCTCTAAGAAGTTGTATTCGAATCAGAAACGCAGCAGAATTAACCTCGAATTTCCGGCATCGCGGCACGTTATAAAAAGATACAAAGAAAAAATCATAACTCTTGATATTTTTCAATCTGGCAACAATAATTTATTATAAAACGCTTCAAAACGTAAAAACGGTAATAAATAAAGCACATATATACATATTTCACTTTGAATTGCAACATACAGGCACAGATGATTTTACTTTGTATACAAATATGCAATATCTTAGATAACTTCCTCTTTCTGTTTTCAACATATGGATTTCAGATGATCATTTTACTTAAAATATTCATACGTTTATTATGCGTTTCTTTCATTTCTATAAGAACATTTATATTCAGCAAAGAAATTAAGGACCACCCAATATTTGACATTCAAGCATCATTATGTGAAAAATGAAATATCTTAATAGTGAAAATTCGGATGGTTCATAACTTGATTTGTTGAGAATGTTTCAACGTTTGATCTAAAGTAAATTATGTATAAAAAGCATCGAAAAGAACATACAAAATGTTAAAGGAAACTATGAAAACGTTTAGCTTTTTAATATCACATATGAATGAAATATGAATTTCATATTCAAATGAAAAGTCAGTGTTATAAAAATGGAATAAATATGACACTGTCATAAATCAAATGAGCATGTTAAGCACGATGAGACATGAGCAACATTCGGAACGTACATACATGAGCATCTTGAAGTAACCGAAACGTTCCGAATGAATGAGCAATGCATGAACACAGGCAATGGGAGAAGGCGATGGTTCGTTGATAATGTTATGTGGTCAATGTTTGATGGGGGATTTCAGTGTATTTACACAACGTTGTAATTGTCCCGGAATGCGAAGGGTTTGTACCTGGAGTTCACGTCGGGATGCGTCGAAAAGGCCGGAGCAATGTTTGTAAACACATACTTTGGCTGCGCGGTCGACCCAGGGTCTGGTTTGGACACAGTACTAACAGCAGTGTTTACATTAGCATTATAATTTTCCATGACACTTTTAGATGATTTAAAGTCTGGCGTGAGAGATGTAAAACCAGTGTAAAATGGAAGTAGGAAGAGAGTCACAAGCATAACTAATATCAATAAGGCTTCACTGGCAAGAAACCCAACAAACAGGGCACATGCAACAGCAAAAACAGAGTACCCCCATAAATGTTTAAAACTTGAAATAAATGGGTTTGAATTTTTGAATTCCTCTTCCACTGCTCGCTGAGGAACCCACTTCACACTAGCACTAATGTTAGCTTGGATGGCTCTGACTATGCGCACGCACCCCACCATGGCTTCCGGCGTGAACTGGAGAATGGAAGCGATGGTCTCAAGAAAGACGAACTTATAGTTGTCTCTGGTGCAAGTAGCAAACTTAGGGAAGACGAGGACGAGGAACATGACGATGATGATGGAGGCGTATCTATATCTCAGGTGAGTCTGGTAGTGGATGATGATGTACGCCAGCAGAAGCGGCTTCATGAACATCTGACGTAGAGCCGAGTGAGCGACGTACGAGGTGACGAAGTCCAGCTTAGACTCGGTCCTCAGCTTTGTGGCGTTGAACTTGTCTCCTTGCAGCTTGCTCTGGAGCCATCTCATTGGCTTCCCGATGGCGTTTTTCCAGAAGTACATGGAGAGAAGAACCTCGCCTCTGTTCCAGCGCCTCTCTCGGATGTTCCAGGCCACGTAGTTGTAAGAAGGCGCCTCCAGAAGATACACAGAGCCGGCGTACAGCGGCTTCAGCAACGCCGCTTCAAACGTATCGTGACTCAAGACATCCACTGGAACCCGCTCTATGAGACTGTCTCTGGTCCCGATCACGTTCTCGATGTACACAGAGTTCTTTATCAACGCCTTCCCAAAGTAGGAAGACTGCCCTAACAAAGCTGTGATAGCATTAGTCATGGGTTCATATATTGCTTGACGCATCCTTTCCAAATGCATGAATATCGTATCAGTCCTTGAGCAGTGGAGCTTTATTGCTGGCTGTATAATGCCCCTGTCAGGGTTTGCTGTTGCTATTTCTAAGAGTTCGAACACTGACCCTCTAACTACGCCCGTGTCACCATCTAACACTAACGTGTAGTCGAACTGGCGACCGAATATATTCTCCACATCCTCTGAATCGTGAAATAATGGTTGTCCAAATGGTCTCGCCTGTTTTCCATAAAACTCCTTTTCTGTATACGTATATGCTTCATCATCGCCATAAGACAACAGCATTAAGTCTTGATACTGTCCACACTTGCGTAACACCCGACTCACTCTGTGTACAACCATAAAGTCACGAGCAAATCGGTCACAAATCTCATCCAAATAAGTCCTTACGAAAATATTCCTGTCCATATCATCAAATTTAGACCATATATGTTTAAGTCTCAAAGAATCTATCAAATCCAACTCTCCAGTGGCGTAGTTAAGTCCTTCTCGAAACAGCTCATCGTAAACCATAGCACGGTAATTGTCCCGTACTTCCAATTCGTATGTTTTAAGTTCCTCCGAATTCGTTGCACTTACTAACACGGCACAGACATTCTCTGACAAGTTTCCCATATATGCGTCATACATCGTCTGTATGCATTCGTCAATGTCATCCTTGCTCACTGCAAGTAAATTATAGTTCAAAACGATGGTACTGTGTTCACTTGCAGCACGGTCGTTCTCTCTCCTGTCGCCTCCAACCAACAGTGTCGCCATTGTCATTACAGGGAACTCCAGTACTGAACCCTGAAGAACCCCTAAAACGATAGTCAACAGTATCCCTTGTAGTATATTTGTCTCTGACCAGTCTATGTTGAAGATATTTAGTAACACAGCACCGAGGGCTAATAGAACCCAGAATGTAAAATAAGTGAAAACACGTTTGGTCTTATTCATCTCCCTTGCCTCACACCTCTCTCAAAATATCACAAATAACTATTCCTTCTCATGGCTCGTTCTCCTTTTAATTTTTACTTGAATGAGGCATTAAAATAAGTGTCGTTGAATATATACAGGTTCAGGGAAGGGATTGACCGTTGGTAAGTCTCCGGTGTACAATATATAATTGAGTCAGACCGCCGCCTACAAACTGTGCAGTCTCCTTCCAGCCAATGGGCGTCAACTATTCACCTGACCTGGGTGTTTACGTAAGCATGGCTCGAGCACGTCAGTATAAGCCCCGCCCACTGTTGCAGCTGTTAACCATTTGTTTAGACCGGCTGGGAATCGCTTCCGATTGTCTTCAACCTATTCAAAAGATAATAAGAAACGATTAGTCGCGATGGAGCTTTAATTGCTGTTTTGATTGATAACAAGATATCTGCGTTTTGACATAAAGAGGCTATAAGTGTACAATAAAACAATGCTATGTGTACTACATGAAAATACAATTTAGAAATCTCAGAACTTACCATGGCTGACTTCAAATCTACCAACATACTTTTTAAACGGGTATAAAATGTAAAAAAGAAATTTAATTTATTAATTTCTTTCCCCTCCTTTATACAAGATTAAAAGAATATATCTCTTACCCGTTAGTCTAGCGGCTAAGATGACATTGGTTACATTCATTGCAATTAAAATGCATTTAAACTTTATAAACTCATTCAAATAACAAAGCTAGAATTACGTGAATTACATTATGTATATGAACTTCAAATGACTGTTACTAATGAGCAGGTCAACAATGGGCCTAAAATACTCGAAATACAGTTACAGCTCCTTTACAGACAAAATATTCTATTTTTGTGTCCCTTGTGTGTATAAAGCGGTTACAGTGACAGATTATAAACATGAAATGATATACAAACACCAGGTCATATGGCCAATGAGACCCACTTAACGTTGTGTATACAGGTAACACACAAAGAGATAGCTCATTTGTAGAAGATTGAGAGTAAAATGATATTTTAGATCATTGACATGATAGCTTACGCCGATACATATGGCTACTACTGGATTAAACATATTTTCCATTTAAAACAGGAGTGCCATAAATTATTTGAAATTGATTATAAAAAAGATCAGAATAAAATGGACAGTCAACTGAGAAATGAACCTAATCTTCGACAGCCTGGCGACTACAATGACCACTATCTTCAAGTTGGGATACATGGCGAGAAAATTTACCACGTTCTATTTATAATGAGAGTGTTCCACAACCTAGTTTACCTAGAACACTACGGTGTCATCCGGGTACTATAAAAGTAACATATGGTTCTGGGAAAATAGTGTTCTCAAATTGTTGCTATTTCCCTGGTCGTTCGATTGTTCAAATAACCACTCCTGATGATCTAATAGCTGTATATGATGAACTGATGAAGTTATTTCACAACTAGGTACATATAGCAAATATCACACTGGGAGATGAAATGATTGTAATAGAGAAGACACTATAATATCACATGAATTAGCTAGACGCCGTGACACTCAATGTAAACCCTCTCCCTTCCGACATGAATGTACGTTTTTACGACACAGATATTCAAGAAGAATATACAGTATGTCAAAGCTCCGTGAAGCGTGACATTTCCTTTGCTTTACTTCTGGCGGTTTATCTTCGTGAGTTTTACGACAATCCCAACATGCTGTTTTAACCTCTCTCTCTCGACACACATACCTTAAACCCCACCTGCCTTATTTGTTAATTTTCCACGCTTCACATTTTTCTCATATTCAAACGTTTGATGATACCGTTGATGATATATCGAGAATTAGAGGATTACCGATTCTAGAGTTTGTGTTATGTTTTAATACTGATTTTCATTCCGAACAATTTATCGTTTTGATATAAGAAGATATAACGTGAGTACGAAACTTATGATTGACATGATTGTTAAGCGTAGTTTGAAATTATTTATGAAGCATTTTTGCAACATGAAACCAAAGCTACTTACAACCTAAAACAACCATCGCACAGTGATGAATAACATTAGCTGTGCATTCACATGCATTCACATGCATTCAATAATTAAAATAAAAGAAATTAATAATTTCATCATCATCACTTTGTAATGAGATATTTATACAAACGCACTATTGTAAAATTACTATTCCAAGATATTAAGGGAGTAGTGAGTGCTATCGTTAGGGAGGAACATGTCAGAACTTGTCTCATTCACATTTCCGAGTCATAGCTTTTGCTGATGGAACATACAGCTGCATACCGAAAGTTTGTTCACTTACAACTGAATCGTAGTGCAAATATCATGTAATTTGGGATTCGTTTCAACGTCAATACAATAACTTCAGCAAAACTGACAATGGATCACCCACTGTCCATGTGTGAAATAGCCATTTGTGAACTCTTTTTTGGGATCGTCTGGTCTCTCGTGCAAAAATTCGAATTTTGGCGTATTGATAAAGACAGAGGGGGTCACATTTTCAAAATTTCGATTTCGTTAAATGTCAAATAAAATGTTCCATAACGACTCTCTGATATTAAAACCAACATAATCACATTGAATTTGTGCTAAGGTATAAACGTGACGTTATTTTAAAGAAGATGATAAATTATAAAGGATTTTATGGAGAAAAATAAAAATTAGTGTTTTCGGAATTTTGACCCCTGGTCACTCCAATGGCCTGCCAAAACGGTTACAGGTAAGTGTTGGCTACGATAAACATTTGCCTTAAAGAAGAATGGATCGGCATATGTGTATTGAAAATTCAATATTATACGTTGTTTTTTCGCAACGCTACAATACCCCAAAGGCATCTCAATTTACATGATATTTGCACTAGTATATACAGGTATGTGAACAAACTTTTGGCATGCAGCTGTACCTTTAAGTGCACTGATATTCGACCGCTGGTTGGTTGGTTGTTTGGAGGATATGAAATTATTAGTTGTCTATTTTGCATAATATCGCCCTGATTTTAATTCGATTCCCCTCCCTTGTGTGAACAAAACCTTCAGATGCCAGTTTACCTGTAACATGTAATTCTCTCTCTAAGTATATTTAATTAACCTCGAAATGTGAGGCACGAAGGGTTGTTTATCGAAGGCTAAGCGATCGTCGTTGAAGCTATTCCTATGTTAAATGGCCATCCCTACGACAACGGTAACCAAACATAACTTGTGGTCTTGGGTGCTAAGTCTAGGTAAATCGCCTTAGCGAACTGTTGCGTGTAGTTGTTTTAGTTAATGCAGTTTACCTTTGCAACAAGAAAAGTGTAGAAAAGTTGACGTTTTTTTAAAACTCAATTTCTTAAAGTTTGTTTTGTGATTCAAAAGCAAATGTTCTTTTAAAGGGAGATTTAAAATCGGCACAGGCTTAGAAAATATGTTGACCATGGCGAGCCATGATGTATTTACATATTAATTCATACACATATACATTCATATAGATAAACATAATCATATACACACAAAATATATTAACGATTGATTATAATACAACAAGTTTGTGAAAACACCCTCTTTTGTTTGAATTTTTATTACGATGAGTAATAAACACTATTTCTGACCAAATAACTTTAAACTTTATGGATATAATAAATAATAAGTTTTGACATGAAATTTATAATTTCAGTTTTTAACATTTTGCTAATAATTCGCAATGTTATTTTTATTTCACCTGTCAAAGAGCTTTAATTTTAAAACATGCTACAATTTCCTATAAATAACCCCCAATCTCGATAGTCAGGTGGATATCTTAGGAACACTGTCCTCCTTACTCCCGGAAATAATTTATAGTATTTTTCATTCGGGCTTTAAGTATTTGTAGGGTAGTCCAAGAAATTGCTCAAAATGTTTAGTCAATAACAATACGATTATATTGTAAATGAAATTTAACTAAAGGAACTAATTAAAAGAACTATGGATATAAATGCTGATCTGAACGTCAATGTTCCCACAATTGCATGCCTTAATAATGTAAAGATTAGCTTACATCATGGTAAAATTTGAATTTGATGAAACTAGTGTTACTAAATAAATCAAGATAATTTTCTAACGAAAATAACTCTAGATTATTACTGTGAACTATACGAAAATATTAATCGAAAACGTCGAACGTTTGGAAAATCAAGTTTAATAGAATATCCTTTTCATTATGTAATTTGTAATCGAAGACTAAGAGCATGATTGCTATTTAAGTTTTAATTTCTTTTTATGCTATAAAGTCTTTGTCTTTAATTTAAACCATAGTTTCAAACTGTAAATTAAATTCGCTCCAAACCATATGTCTTTTGACACAAGTATAATGTTAACATTATTTCGTAGAATTTGATTAACTAGGTTTGTATTTTCTCTTCTTACCAATATATTTTCAAAGTTCTCTTAATGTTCTCATAGCACTCCATCTAACAATTTTCAAAATATGTCTTTAATTTTATTTTCTAATAAATATATAAGTACTCGTTTCAATAAAATGGCTTAAACTTTTATTAATACTGTTAAAATTGTATAGATTATGGGTTAAGAAAAACGAATCAACCAGTAATATTAAAAATCGTTATCTTAAATTGTCCAAAATGAATTAATTTGATTGTAAATATATAAATTCTAATGTTGTATACATTGCAGTACGTTATTTACGCCATTGTCAAGAATAAAGATCCATTATGGTATCAAGGTCCAAATGAAAATGTCCGTCTCTGCGTGGTTCAAAAGTATGTACAGCGTGCATAAATTACCTGGTTCAGGAGAGAGCTGTAAAATAGAAGGGGGCAAAGGGGAGAGGGTGTGAATGGGAGAGGTACGTTACTCATTGTCGTGTTCCTCCCAGGAACTATGATCTCAACTACGCCCCTTGGACGTCAAAATTTGCTATAACGTCTTGTCTTAGAGTAGTGTATTCAAGGGCAAGTCCCGAAGCATTATCATATTACAATATAAACAATTGACATTCCCTTTCTCAGTGGTTTTACCCTAAAGAACACTTTGAAGTAGGCCGGGCCTGTGAACGAGCTTGTGGTTGAATTGTGTAAAGTGCACACAAGGCATTCATTACGTACATTTGCTTTGAGCGATATTATTTCCAGTCGTCTTTTTACTGATATGTACAATTTTTATCACAAGGATTGCTTGTTGTTTTTTGGTTTATGTTTGGGGATTGCTAGTAATTCACGATATTTATGACGTCATTTGAAAAAGGTTTGTCAAAAACATGATTAATCACACTGGGAAAGATGTCAAAACGTAAGGTAAATACAATATAACTATTTAAAAAAAACCCAGAGAAGGTACTTTCAAAGAAAAATGTTCAAATTAATTGATTATTTTATTCAAAACCAGATAAAATGTTGAAAATTGTTGTACTGTATTTGTTGTATTATTGCTGTATTTTTACAGTGGTATACTGGAAAACCTATACAATAAATTTTAATTATACACAATTTAACCATATTTACGAACAACCAAATATAGATAAAATCAATATTCGAGTTACCATTACTTACTTAAATCAGGGCATCGTCCACTCATTAGACGTTTTAATGCTTGGATTTAAAAACAAATGGGGTAAATTATCAATAATAGACATCATTATAATATATAAAACATTACATACTTGAACATCAAAGGGATATCAATTATATTACTGAAGAAAATACAAATGAGCGATACCTATGAAAATATACAACTCTTTTACTCATTTTTCGAGGATTCGTGTGAAAAGCAGAAGGGATACATTTTTATGAATTGTAAGATATATTTCATATAATGAGCAACAAAAATTCTAACCTAAAAGATTTATTCAATTCTTTATATTGAAAACAATACAAGTGGGCACTTTCTTGAAATAGATTCATCTCCTATTTACTCAGTCCTTATATACTAAATACTCAATGGTTGAAAGAGATTTATTGTGAATGGTGAGATATCTTTTCAATATATTAAGCATTAGATTAAGCAGAAACATTCATTTCTCAATACTGTAAAGAATACAAGTGGGCGATGCCTTTACAAAGATTCATGTTACCCAATACGAATACATGCCTTAGATTGGAATTCGGTTACCATGGGTGGGGTTGATAACATGACAAATAAGTCTACTGTTGTCCAGGTTTGGTCGCTTTGTTATTCCCGTGATAGATGAGTGACATGGGATAATAATCAAGTATATTTTTTATCTTCTTTAAATATTTAAGCGACAAATTCTTTTTTGGTTAAAATTGGAAGCATATTGCTTGACAACGGTGAAATAACATTCATAAATTGGACATTCAATATCAAGGACTTTAGGCCTATGTCAACCTTATAAATTGATAAACGTGTATATTGTGAAAATGTACTGTGTCTTTATCGTACGCAAAACCATTTTAAGATGATGCCAACGTGATTAAGGTTGCTTCAGATTACATTCATTCATGGTCTCTTGTGTATTCATTTCAGCACATTTTAGAACAAATGCCAAATCAATTCAACAATGTCAACGTAAATATGGATTCACAATTCAATTGAAATGGTTACATACAGCGAAGAAGATCTTTGAAGATCTTACAAAAAGAACATATGTAGGCAATTGGTAAAATACGATATCCGAACCTTTCCTTATTAACAAAATTCAGTAAGAAGTATCTTAACTGTAAATAGTTCAAATATCAAAAAGATCACACCTTGATCGCCTGTTAACAATAGGAACATGATTTGAATCGAAAAGGTTGATTTTATTATAACCATTATTTTCAAAAACATTTTACCCAGTTTACACAATAAGTAAAATAATAAATAAGAGAATAATACCTTTTTCCAAGAGAAAATGAAAATAAAACATTCACAACGTCTATTTACCCTGTAATGAGAAACCTTCTAAGGCAATAATTATTTAAGCTTCTGTAAATCATTCGTTTAACATAATTAATGCAGTAATTCTCCACCTTCAACCATGCATATCGTTAACCTTATTTGAATATATTCAAATGTTTATCACATATGATAGAAATAATGCTTAAGATACTAATGATGTAAATAAAGGAAACAATATTACACATTATTACCCATATGGTTTATCATAAGCAGTGACATATTTTCAATATGAGCACATGTGCACATATCACTTTTCCTAGCAACGATTGTTTCAGCGCGAGTTACCGTATTACGTCGTCTGTGACGTCATCAAACCATTGTTCGTGACGTCACTGAAGCGGGCTGCAGCAAAGAAAGTAGGCCGCTTTCCGTGTGTTTTAAATGAAATAGAATCGGTAATAAAGAAATTATAATATATGAATTATAATATAATTATATGAATGAAAAAGTATACTTCATATAAGAGTAAGAAGCTAAAGTATACTACACGTACCAGTGATTTAGCTAAGTCATAATGTTCTTCCGAAACAAATAAAAATCACAATGATCTTCACTGCAAGCTGGCTTGTAGATAAACCAAAGTATATTAACATTCATATATAAATCAAGATTTACTCCAAATAAGGTGAATAAACTAAAGTATATTACCAGTGATTTGACAAAGTTACAAAGCAGTAATACCAAAATGCTCTCATCAATATGTCCTTTGTAAGCTGCCATACGATGTAGATAAACCAAAGTATATTTATTTTGATTTTTAAAAATTAATAAATTGATAAAATAATAATGATGATATAATTAAACATAAGGGACATTAATTAAACTAAATTACCAGTACTTTTTGTAAATAGTGTACATATATGCTAGCGCCAGTGAACAACCTCCTGCATGGATACGAGGCGCTATATAAATTTATTATTATTATTATTGTTATTAGTAGCACTAACACCAAAATGTTCTCAGCAAAAGCTGTCATACGATGTAGGTAAAAAAGAATAATCAATTTAGCATTTATAAATAACATAACAAATTTAACTCCACATAAGGGAAATAGACTAAAGTATATTACCAGTGATTCAGCAAAGTGAAAAACTTCATCCGAAGCAGTTGCGGTTTACTAAAACCAGGATGATGTTTGAAAGCTGTGAGGGCTGACTGACATGTCACTTTTGAGGTTTGGACCATTTCAATTCTCGTCCATTGCCTCCCAATCTAAAGTTTACTAAAGCCGATTGGACATAGATGTGGCGACATGTGGTTGCCTTTCTCATACCAGCCATTACCTAGATCGTTTTGCCTTCAAAGTGTTTGCGATAGGCCCGGCACAATTGTATAACACCAAGTTGCAAACTAACTCGACAGGGGATTTCAATTTCAATTCCAAACTTGACATTTTCAGCGAATGACGTTGTTTTAACATTGTGCAAAGCTGTTTAGTGAACATTGAACATTTGGCATGCCGTTATGTGCACGAGGGTTATACTGCATCATTAGCCTTGCTGTGAAAGTGGTGGTGGGTAGGAGGGGGGGGCGTCGTTCTCGACTTAAGTCTATGTGAAAGATAATCTTATTTAACGATCTTCTGACAATATCATCTCATACAACATCGTTGAATGTTAAAAATTGCATGGCATTGTTTCTTAATTTGTATACACATGTACACCTCCCATGGGACTTATCTGTCCTATTTCCAATGTCAAAAAATATAAGCAACTTTTTAAGGGCTTGAAGCTCTTTTTATCTTGTAAATTTATCGATTAAATTTTCAATCATCTCCAGATAAGATATGATAATCTATAGTATTGGTAGCACTTTCAGGACAACTTTCGTTTCAGTATAATGTTAATGGTATAAAGCCGGTTGACAATAAGCCACACACCTAAAAAATAAAAGCTACTTGCTATAGAAAATAGATAAATCAAATACGAAAAGGTTTCGGCTTAAGAGGTAACGTTTCGTTTCAGTATGATGTTAATGGTATAAAGCCGGTTGACATTAAGCCACACACCTAAAAAATAAAAGCTACTTTCTATAGAAAATAGATAAATCAAATACGAAAAGGTTTCGGCTTAAGAGGTAACGTTTCGTTTCAGTATGATGTTAATGGTATAAAGCCGGTTGACATTAAGCCACACACCTAAAAAACAAGGCAACTTTCTATAGAAAATAGATAAATCAAATACGAAAAGGTTTTCGGCTTAAGAGGTAACGTTTCGTTTCAGTATGATGTTAATGGTATAAAGCCGGTTGACATTAAGCCACACACCTAAAAAACAAGGCAACTTTCTATAGAAAATAGATAAATCAAATACGAAAAGGTTTTCGGCTTAAGAGGTAACGTTTCGTTTCAGTATGATGTTAATGGTATAAAGCCGGTTGACATTAAGCCACACACCTAAAAAATAAGGCAACTTTCTATAGAAAATAGATAAATCAAATACGAAAAGGTTTTCGGCTTAAGAGGTAACGTTTCGTTTCAGTATGATGTTAATGGTATAAAGCCGGTTGACATTAAGCCACACACCTAAAAAATAAGGCAACTTTCTATAGAAAATAGATAAATCAAATACGAAAAGGTTTTCGGCTTAAGAGGTAACGTTTCGTTTCAGTATGATGTTAATGGTATAAAGCCGGTTGACATTAAGCCACACACCTAAAAAATAAGGCAACTTTCTATAGAAAATAGATAAATCAAATACGAAAAGGTTTTCGGCTTAAGAGGTAACGTTTTTGATAAAGCAAGCTTAATACGCAATATATATGTACTTGTGACGTTTTTCACAGACTTATCGAATGATATACTGATTTTCTTATTTTTTGTGTGTAGTCCGTGAAATCAGTGTTATCAACATTCACATGACGTCACATATGTATTTCATTTGTTACATGACTTCATTGTATGTATATCCGACTGCACGATTAATGAGATCATAAGAAACGATGGATTGTTTTGCCGGAAACGACCGATCTGGTTCAGTCACCAAGTATCCGGATGTGGAAATGCGATGTGAAATTTAAATCGGATATTTCCGGGAATAATTTATTCCTTGTCTCCAATATCACATCTTAGTTATATATCATCATCGTTTTGTGTCATATCAGTGTAAATATGGCTATTTTTATATGTAAATAAACCCTTAACCCTAATATTTTAATTTTTCCCTGTTGAACTGGCATGAAAATATGAACCAGTAATTGTAAGAATTTTATGAGCACATTAATCATAAATGCATCTGCTTTATTTGCCAACTGGAATTTTTGTCGTTTTCATAAATATCTAATATGTAACCTTATTAGAAGACTCGTAACAAACTTAATATGCGAGCTGAGGTGAGGTGATTTGGGGTTTAACGTCGCTTTCATCAGTACTTTTGTAGCTATGCATTGCGTAGTAAAAACTATCGACGTGTGATACTGCACTGAAATTCAGTTTGATATACGAAAGAAGGTGTAAAATGTTTTAAAACAGGATATAAATGTTGTATATTGTACATGTATCCTTTTCTTTGTCAAGTTGGATTTTAAGAAACGTTGAAAACTAAGGATGTAGTAAGGAATTAAGTAATGATGTGTAACTATCGATGAAATAAACAACTGTTACGAAAAGAAATGTGACCATTTGCGCGACAGTTATATTTAATTAACAGAACTCTGTCGTAAACGGACGTACTAAGTGCGGTTAAGCTACGCGAATCAATTTCCCTCGAATGATTTAAAGGATTTCACACTAAAATGGCCGCGTGCGATTTTCACTTGGTACATGGCAACCTATGCTGCGACTTCTTATCATCTAGTCATCTAAGCGTGAATATTGTCATTAGTTACTTTACAACATTGACATTTTCTTGAGTTTACAAAATTTCTCAGCCATGATTTCTAGATAGATACCTTCAAAACTATAGTGTCCCAAGACATCAAATATAAAAACACTAATAGAAAATCAACCGAAGTAAATGAATCACAGTATCTACCGACAAATCTAGAGGAAGAATATAGTAAACCGAGAGTGTCAGCTATTCAAAATCAATATAAAAATACGATGTAAATGTTAGGTTTCGCTACAACCTAAAATATATTAAAGAGCATATATTTTCACACCTGCATTTCATCTTAACGTTATATAAGTTGATAATTAAAAGGGGCAGTAGCACGTTTTTATAGATAAAAGAAAATTGACCTGATGAAAATGAAAATAAATGTTTACAATTGAAAGACAATGTTTATTAATCAAAATGAGTAGTTTTGAAACGAACGAACCATGATCGATTAAGCTATGCGAATCCATTTCCCTACCTGATATGACTAAAAGGTGTTCGCACGCAAAATGACCGCCAGTGGTTTTTACTGGATTATTTCCTCTACGACTAAGGACACCGGGTTTAGAAAGGAGAGGTTTTGACTTCTGAGGGTTACTTATTTGGCATAAACTAGTGTTTCTACGGGAAAAGTTTAAGAAATCAATCTTTCAAAAAATGTGCTGGTGTCCCTTTAAAATGTCTGGGGACAAGGGCAGATTAACCTAGCCAGCTTAAAATTATAGAACCGTTTTGAATTGGGTTAGATGAGTATGTGTACTTGCGTGGAGGAGGGGTGTACACAGCCGGGTCTGGAACAGAGTCAACTTGATACCAAATACCTGTAAATAAGGCTCACCTGTTTTGTTAATTACCAAGCATTCACGACCTGTAATCGCGATATTCCGTAACCATTGAATAAAACCGATGTCTCTTGAGTTGTTTTTAGACAAGCATAGTTGAAATTTAAGTCTAATTTGATTCATGATTTAACAAAATTTCGTTTGGGCTGCATGAAAGGTACCGTGTCGATTTAAATTGTCTTTTAATTAAAATCTCTGTTTCCATGGAAACGACCTTTGAAGGATTTAATTCATGTAAAGCATGTCATTTTAAAGGTTGGAATTTACACTTGAGAATTGGTTTTGAAATCGTACAAGATCTTATTAAATGATGATGATCATAGCAAAACATTCACAAAATTCTTTGTCACTGTATAACATGATTAATGAGCATGAAAATTGAAGATTAAATAAAGCTATATGCCAAAAGTGTTTTCACATACCTGCATATCCCAGTACAAATATCATGTAATCTGGCATGTTTTTGAGGCATCGTAGCATTGCGAAAACGAAACGAATAATTTAGAATTTTCAATACAGATGTGAAAATCCATCGCACCGTAACGCAATCGTATTCCATCGTGTACAGTTAACTGTAATAATTTTTGGCAGGTCACTGAAGTTACCAGGGGTCAAAATTTCCATAACAGTCATTTTTATTTTTCTCCATGAAATCCTTTACAACTGATCAACAGCTTTAAACACAAGTCACGTTTGTTTATTTTCATTATTTCAATATGAATTTGCTGTGTTTTTTCTTAGAGAGTCGAAATGAAATGTTAAATCGAAATTTTAAAACTGCAAATTTCGAAAATGTGACCCCTTCTAACTAATCATGCCAAAATTCGATTTTTTGCATGAGAACTAGACATTCTCACAATGCGTTAAAGAATGGCTATTTTATACATTGCCAATGAGAGATACTTTGTCAGTTCTGCTGAAGTTATTTTATTGACGTTCAAACCAAACACAAATGATATTTGCACTAAGATACAGTAGTAAGTGAACAAACTTTTGATATGCAACTGTATATAAGATTCTGAAAAGCAGGGACAAGGTCTTGGTAGAAACAAATACGTATGGTGTTTTTTTGTTTTTTGACTCTTTATATTCAATAAGAGAAAATATACAAACGAAATATCTTGAATTGTTATGTGCCTCTATATTCTTCTACACACATGTAGTACATTTTATTTGTATTACAGTAGGTTATTTTAGACTTTAATGTGATAAATCTGTCATTTTTTATTTCATTTTACAAGTTTGTTAATTTTACAAGATGATTTAGAGGCGTATTAATGTATGATGTTTTAAAAAAAATATTCCTTTGCATTGTTTGTGACTAGTATATGATACAACTTAAAACTATTTTGTATTTAGGATTTTCATTGTTATTTATTATTAATCATAAATGATGATATTATTAATGATAATCAGTAATCGGGTGCAAAATATAGCATATACTTTTTCATTTCAAGGAAATAACGTGATATATAGTCGAAATGATAATAATCATTTTCAAAAGAACTAAAGGGTGATTAAAAAAACTACTTAGTAACGTTAACCTTTTTTAAAAGATATTGTTTCATCCAGAACGAATTATTCAGTAGTACTTATATTTAACCACCTGTTATCTGTTATCTTATTAGCGAAGTGGTTAGCGCGTTCGGCTTCAGATCAGGAGGTCCGTGATTCGAATCCCGCCAGGGGCAACTTTGTCTACAGTAGAGAACTGTTCTACACGCTGTCAGGTCTGGGTGCAATGCTTCATTGAAATTCAGCGCAGTACCACCCATGGTTCGCTAGTTCCAGCCGATGCTCGCAGGTTTCACCGCAATGCATAGCCATATTGGGTTTGCGGGCTTTCTCCTTGCAATAATACTAGCAGCCGCGATATAAGTGAAATAATCTTGAAAGCGGCCTTAAACAGCAACTCACCTTACCTCACCTCACCTATTTCTAAAGCACGTTTTTTTAGAAAACTAGATATAAGTCTAACAACTATTTCACGATATAGATCTGATATCGTATATGTAAAAACACTTAATTCTGTCTTCATATGTTGCTATACAAATTGGTATAGAGCTTAAAATAAAAGTTTTTGTAAGCTAAAGTTATGTAGTAAAAACTTCCCTTTTCCTAAACCAATATGGTATTAAAGACTCGCTTGGCATGGCTCTGTTAAAATGTTCTCTTAAGCCTTTGCAAAAAAATCTGTGCATTTGTAAAACTCATCACTTGTGTTCTAACCGCCTTCCCAAGGCATGTCTTCCATCCAAGCATTTCTTCACACTGTCTCGTGTTTCCTCAAACACCTTGCGTTATAATACGTGACTTTTAATATTTGGGGGTCGTCTCAAACTTTGGTTGATGAAAAGTTACTACCCCTTCTTCAAGCTGATATTCAAAAAAACGATTTACGGCTTATCATCACAGAAATATTTAGTGTATGTAATGAAGAGTTTTAATCGTCTAGATACAAAATGAAGTAAAAGCTATAAAAAGTGTTTACATATTTTGAGAACACCCCTTTAGGAAGTAGGTACTTTATTTTACGGGCGTGTGTCGCGTCACAATGATAGTATGTCTTATCTTGTAGTTGAGTAACAAAGCAGGTGAATATCACAAAACATGCAATAAGACTAGGATAATAGGTTTAGCAGGAATGTTTGAGTTTTCAGTGCAAAGCCAGATAGTTACATTGTTTCGCGGTCATGATTTTCAAATGTGTGCAATCTTTGTGGGGCTGTAACTAGACCAAAAATGAGGTTAATGACGTTATTAACATACTTGACATTAGGGAATTAGCAAAATATACATAAGACTAATACTAATAAGACTTTCAAGTTTTGAAACAACAGCGTCACAAAACTTAACCGTACCACATTTGAAATTTAAAAAATGCATTACTTAGGACGTCAGGAGGCAATAAATGGCAATGTGACGTTATCACTGCTTAAAGAGCCACTCCGTGATTTTCATAACATATTATTTACCTTTGATACGAACCTAAATGTCACATGTGGTGATATAAAATCAAAACATCTTAATATTTCATGTCCAAAAGACATATATATGACAAATACTGATTTTCCATGAAAATCTAAAAACAGCCGTATAAATGCACAGAGGTGTAGATATCACGTCCAACATACATGGGTACTAGTTATATAACCTAACAAACGTTATCAACTCCTAAGTGCCCTCCTATCTGTTTTAGATAAGTCTCCAAAATTACGTTTGACTATTTGACGCGCGCCACTATCCGGTTTTCGATCATAATTGCGCCGTTCTACCATCATCTTGTCACTGTAAAAAACAAACAAGCTTTAAAATGTGTCCATTTGGTAACAGTCGATACTTCGCGATTAAATGACACCATTGATTAAGTTTGGCATATATGACTCAAACAACTCACGGATTGGCTCTTTAACGGGGATTCACAAGTCTTCATTCTTAAGGCAGTTGCCAATAAATGCAGTTAACTTGAAGCTAAAAAATATGAAATAAATATTGAAAACCTACATATATAACATTTATATGATATTGAACATATTTAGGAATATGCATTTTGTTGAGATAAACGGAACTATGACAACTGTGACAAAGGATATTTGTACCCAAAAAATCATGTGAAACAAATGTAACAGTAGAGCAATGTTATTTTTACAATACTTGGATAAGCTTCAACTGCAGCATTGATACCATTAATTGTATATTGCATTGTAATGCATCTCGCTACATCAAGGTATTTGTATCCGCGAAGTTTCTACATTACACTATGAGACTTGTCTTGACAAGTGCCTGTATCTCTGATTGATTTGTCACGTGATAGCATATAATATGATCATAATAGATTGTCGTAAAAAAATCAAATTCATTTTAGATTCATGAGTCAAATATTATACAATTATAGACTGGTGATGAGGTCAATACCTGTTTTTATAGACCTGAGGAAAGCAATATTGACAGAGGACGAAGTCCGAGGTCAATATTGCTTTCCTCGGGTCTATAAAAACAGGTATTGACCGAATTCACCAGTCCATAATTGTTTTATTATGTTTCGAAATAAATACGAAAAGGAAAGAAAAAACTACAGTTATGAACAGCAATTTTGATCAATTGTTCAACATGACGGTCAAATGACGTCACGATAACAATAGGATGACGTCATGTAACAACGGTTTGACGTCATTATGTCTATTTCAAGTCAATATCACTTTTGGTCGGACTCGAGTGAAGTCAATATGCTTTTCTGTCGACTGACACGTGACCGTTTCTCGACCACTCGGATTGCCGGAAAAATAAGATCAATAAAATCTATTATTCATTTGTACGTGTTCATCTATAAAATGTATCCTTATCTTTAACATATCTTGAGTGTATACTTCATTCCCACTTAAGATATACAATAAACCTATTTGAGAAAAAAAGGTACTTCTAGTCAGACCTAACTGAAACCCAAGTGAAAATGAATTGAATTTTCAAACATTAATTACACTCTGGCATACCTTGAACACCCACTATAAATTCCTCTTCATTTGAACGTTATTTATTCAAAGTTGCCGTCACACGTCTGACCAATGTAAACACAATACGTACATGTTGGTTAGGGCAGTACTGGACATTTGAGCTATTCATAACTGAATACCTATAAATTACCCTGACAGCCCAACCCTAAATGGTCCAGACACAAAACACCCACGAAAAACGTCACTAAACACCCTTTCCCAGAAATTACGGATCTCATTTGTTTTTTAACAGGATGTCTGGTATAAAAAGTAAAGGGAGGGGTAGGGTAAGGTGAATTTGTTGGGGTTATCATACGAAACCGTCACCTTGCAGTCACGGATACGATTTTTCACGCATTTTTTAGACTGAAGAAATGTTGACATGTGTAGATGGGGTTAAAAGGTAAACCCACTAGCCAATGCAAACAATCTTTAAAAACTCAATTAAAGATGATCATTTTATGTCCTTTCTGGATATGATTCGTTATGTGCAATCAATACAGTGTTTGTTTATTAAGACTAATTTTTAGATCTTTTCACGAGTATGTGTTTTTATGCAATTTCTTTCAAGAGTTGAGTATGAATAATTCATATTTTCATAAACGATACAGGAATAAGTGCCGAAAACATTAAAGTCACGCTTAACACTTATTGTCTGTAAATGTATGAATATAACATGATACGATGTTAATGTTGCATCTTACTTTTGATAAAACTAAATTCTGATTATAACTCTGAGAAAAATTATTTTCTGATATGAATAGAGAAAATGTGAACTCAGGTGGTCTTATCGTTTTCAGACCTTGATATGCTCATGTACAAGAACACTGGTCGCCTTTTAAGTGTATCTTTCCAAAGGTGGAGACGGGTTTGAATAAATAATTTGCATCAAATATAAAAAATAAGAGTTCTTGCTTATGTTAAGTGTACAATCTGTACAGATTTGATAAAAATTGGGTGTTTTGATCCTCCACATGTACTCAGTAATCATAAGTATTAAACAGTTATTTTGCTTTGAATCTATATCTATCATTATTTCATACTTGAATATTATCCAGTTATCTAAAGAATACACTTACATAATCTAATCAAGAACAAGCAATGAAAACAGTTAAGAAGATTTGGGAAATTGTCATTTAAGATATTTTTTCGATTTTGTCAAAAGCATTTATCAATGTTAACACGCAAAAGTAAATGACGAAAAACATATCCTTACAGACTCCTATACTCTATGACCTTTGACCCGGCTAATCGCGACGGATCGCCCAACAAATGTTCTGTTCATAAACCTGTCTCATTCCTGCTGTTTCAGTCTTTTATACAGGGTGACACGAGATGTAATCACATCAGGATATGTCCCAGAGGCTGTAAAACACCCACTAATCCCCCCTGCCAATATATTTATATATGCCTCCACAGAGCTCCTATTCATCAGCGCACTGGTGTCTGCGAAGCTCCTCCTAATCAGCGTATTTCCATCCGCTATGCTCCTTCAAATAAGCGTATTTCCATCCGCTATGCTCCTTCAAATAAGCGTATTTCCATCCGCTATGCTCCTAATGAGCGTATATTTATCCGCAAACCCGTTTACAATAAGCGTAATTGCATCCGCTGTGCTCCTCTTAATCAGCGTATTTACATCAGCTATGGTCCTTCTAGTCAGCGTATTTGTATCGGTGAAGCTCTTACTAATCGGCGTATTTATATCCGCAAAGCTCCTACTAAACAGCTCATTTATATCTGCATGTCCAAGAATCAGGGATATTCAAAGCCGACGCAGTGAGTGAATCGTTCGAACCAATGAACCGTGAAATGGTCACGCTTTCTGTGTGACCATTTTTTTAAAAAGCCATGTATCTGCTTACCGTTCATATGACCCACCGTGCCAGGTTCAATTATCTACACGAGGATATTTTTCACATATTTTAACTGTAAATACCCATGGTGCCCATTTTTAATAAAAACACCTATATCAGCTCTGTACAAAGCCATGCTGTTGGAGAGAAATAAGAGCTATTCACCATTTTAAACTTGACTTTTGTACAATTGTCAAAACTATAATCCATGCGTGCCCGGTTATATTTCTTATCATTATGTAATGATATATAAAATCTAAAAACACTGCATTAAAAAGAAGGTGCTCTTTCAAGTAAAAAACTTGTACAGAATAAAATTCAAAGTCTTTGAAGAAGGCGAGTAGCTACCTTTTACTTAGCCGGGACTTCAAGCAGGTTTGAAGTCACGGGTCATCTTTAGGTTTAGAGGTTTTGGTTGGTGTCGCTTGGTCCTACATAAATCAATTCGTATTTGTTGGAAAATATATAAATAATTGAACATAAATAAAATGTTATTAAATATATTTGGAAAATGAAAACAATAGACTCATGAAGATATTTTCATTATAATTTTACAAAACTTAACTTTATAGGGCGTCAATTTTCTCAAAACAAGTAAAACATTATTTATTAATATGATCTAAAAATCACTTGTGTCTCACGGTTTTAGTGATACGACAAAAATGAAAAATGTGGAGCAACTTGTTTAACCATGGTAAATCAGTGTGCTAGAAACGTACTTGATTTATTATAAGCAAGTTATGGAACAAAAAGTTTACATTTTACACAAATATTTACAATCGTTAAGATGATCATCATCTATATCGCAAGCATACTAAATATTTATCAAATCAATAAGCACATGCAAGTATCAAATTGAACTAAACGGACGTTCAGATTTTCAGAAATTAAAACCCTTTTAAAAAATCTAGTTTAACGATTCCTTTGTATTGTACAAACCAGTGTATGTTTATGCTCGGTCGTTCTAATACATTTGACCTCCGCATAATTATCACAAGTTATCGGCCCTCATACCCAATCTATCATCGCAACCAATTATCACTGAAGGCCAAATTTTTATGTATCTAATATTTGTTAAGAAATAATGGAGCCTTACTTAAAAATTTAAAACAAGACTTGCTAAATGAAGACCTAGACTGTAGTGTAGGCTCTTTTATTCTAAAGTCATGGACAGGACTAACAACAATTCTCGCTCATCTACTGTCTGCCATCCAAACCATAGGGCAAAACAGTAAGGAGTCGTCTTAAATCTAGAAAATGTTGGCAAGTCTAGTTGCTTCAGCCTGAAGTTAGATTGAGTATTGTTCAGGAATTATTTTCATTTTATTTCATACCAAATAAAAAGAAATATTTAGAGTATCAGCGTATCATTATATGCGTATCTCCTACTTATCAGCGTATTTGTATCCTCTAAGCCCCTTCTAGTCAGCGTATTGGTATCCACGAAGGTCCTACTAATCAGCGTATTTGTATCAGCGAAGCTCCTATCAATGAGCGTATTTGCATCCGCTGTGATACTTTGGCTGATCAGGCATGGAAAGTGTATTGCACACTAAGATAATCTATTCCGAATTTCACCAATCTAACCATAGATGTGTTATTTAAAATATTTGATATAAAGATCTTACCAATTTTGCTATATGGCAGTGAAGTATGGGGGTTCCACGCAGCACCCAGTGTAATAAATATGCATGATAAATTTTGTAAACTTGTTCTAAGGCTTCCAAGGAATACTCCAAATACATTTGCCCGTGCTGAACTTGCTAGATACGCTCTTAAAGTAAATATGTATTGTAAAATTATCAAATATTGGACAAGAATGATTGCCCAAGTTTATAATAATATTTTGAAAAAACATATGAGTATCATTATGAACTTGCAGAGAAAGGTCGCCAATGTTGGGCATTGAAAGTCAAAAGTCTTCTAAGCTGCTATGGCTTTGGATATGTTTGGTTTTACCAGAATGTTGGGAATGTCAAAGTTTTTATGTCGGTATTTAAACAGAGATGTATTGACAACGATAACCAGTCATGGAAGGAGAATATTTCATGCATCTCTAAACTTAACTTTCTTATTCATGTTAAAGCAAACGTTAGTAATTTTACATCAATCATATTCATTGTAAAGAATTCCGTGTCATTATAAGTAAATTTCGAAGCTCGAGTCATATGTTAATGATTGAATACGGTAGACGACTTGGTCTCAAGCGCAGTGATCGGCTGTGTCCTCTCTGCATCATTCCTACTGTTGAAGATGAATTCCACTTTGTCTTCAGTGTCCATTTTATAGTGACTTAAGAAAAAATACAATCCCCGAATATTTTTTATAATTTTCCAAGTCATGAAAAGTTATTCCAGTTGTTCATGTCACAGAATGAGATTATAATCAACAATCTTGGAAAGTGTTTGTATCAAGCTTCTAAAAAACGCAAAGTGTTTTTAGGTCTGTGAATACCCCTACCACTTTCATGTAAACATTGCCAATTGTGTGAATGATTTTATTGGCGCTATAAATGTGCACATTGTATGCCTTGTATAATGGGCCTGTGGCCCCTTCACTGAAATAAACCTTTCTCTCTCACTACTTAAAATAATCAGCGAAACTCTATCGGCGAAGGTCATATCTATCAGAATTTGTATTCTCTCTTATCTTCTGACCGTATTTATATTCACAAAGCTCCTACAAATCAGCGTATATATATCCGCGAAGCTCCTGCTAATAAGCGTAATTATATCCACGAAGCTCCTACTAATCAGCGTATATATCCATGAAGCTCCTACTAATCAGCGTATATATGCACCAAAGTCCTACGAATCAGCGTATATATGCACCAAAGTCCTACGAATCAGCCTATTCATATTCGCGAAGCTCCTACTTAAAAGCGTATTTATATTCACGGAGCTCCTACTAATTAGCGTATATATATATATATATATATATATATATATATATATATATATATATAGATAAAAAACAAAAGTCTGGAAATGATTTAAATCCCCGACCGGTTTCACACTATTCAGTGATTATTTATTACTTGAACTATGAAGAAGTTTTTTTGTGTTAATATATATATATATATATATATGTATATATATATATGTATGTATATATATATATATATATTAAAAAAAGGAGAGTAGGTTTCAAGTTACATACTTGAAAAGACCGATACACTGGTCGAAATGAATTCATCGTATTGTATTAAAGAAGATTGATCCAGTCAGAACCATCCGATGTTTACTCTTTCTTTGCCATACCTTTGTGCAGTGTTCTCTATCATATTTGAGATATTTTTCAAAGTATTTAGAATATTTGTATTTCGTTATCGTGATGATAGCACTTTATTGCTTTTCGTGTACCGAAACTCGTATGCCTGTGAGAAAAATACAAACTCTTCCAACTCATGATATGATAAAGACATTATATTTGAAAAGAGATTATTGAATTTAGTTATTATGTATTCTATGAATTTATTCTATCTATCACGTATTCTTGAGGCTGATAAGGTATCCCATCAAACCTGAATACGTAACGCTGGACAAAGTTATGTGTTGTATGTTTGTAAATATTGGTATCAACATGACATCTTAATCTATTAAAAAGTTCATACATAGATTATCTGAAAGAAATTAGTATTGAAATAATCTTTAAGAAATGTTGGAAATTCAAACGGTTATGTTTTCATAACATCATTAGTTCATTGCCTCGTTATGATATGCTGCCGATATAGATAAAAAAATCCAATAGCACATTACCTATTTGAAGACGCATTTATTTTTTCTGCCTCGCTTAAGAAGATTAGGGCGGTTCGAAATATGTCTAATAATTGAGTAATGCAATATAATCGCCCATAAAATTTTATAGCTCCAGTAATGTGCAGAAATCATCGGGTGTAACGGGAAGGGTGTTGGAGGTTGACAATGACTAAGGTATTATCAGCCTATGGGCGGGTAATCCGACTATCTGCTTATACATAAGTATCGTTACCTATGTGACTCCTTATTTAGTGCTTCACTCGTTTAAAGAGGTACAGGTGGGGTACAGCTTTCCTTTGTTTGCGAAGGGTTTGTGTTACATTCTGTAATAGAATGTTAGAGAAAGTTTGAATCTTATTGGACAAGGATGAGAGAAGAGAGAATATAAATGATAGATATTGGTTGTTACGAACAATTTTAAAAACAGTAAAGGAAAGGTACGGATGAGGAAAGTCAAAGAAAAAAGAGAAACCATGCTTTTTTCAATTATTTTAGATAATTAATATCACTAACTTATAAAGTTCGTCTGTTAAGAAGATCAGCACCTAGTTCTTTTCAAATACAAAATAAAACATTTATACAAAATGAACTGTCGATTGAGCAATTACGTTGTACTCCAAGGTATCCCGACACATTCACTAAGAAGTAACGATTTGCAGCTCAGATCAAATCTTGAAACCTTTCAATTGTATCTACAATTTAGTAAGAAGTATCCTACCTCACGTTCCCATTGTCTATAGAACATCAACATGTCTTGTCGTAAGCGACGTTCTAAGCAGTATAAAAAAATCGATCATCTAGAAGCTATTATAAACTTTATATATGTTGAGCTTGCTTTCATTTGTTTATGTCTACAGGGTAAAAAACATTTGTATACATGAAATTACATAGATGAAATCAGCATGGTCAAAGAATATGTTATGTGTTCGATTTCATGAAAGCCTAACACTCACCATTTTTTGTAAATATAAAAATGCACAGATTTTGTATATACCTCTATAGTGACTTAAATATATTAAGCGGATAGTCTAACTTACCTTTCATATGCTACAGCCTCACCGATCCAATGACTTTGAAAGGAAGGTTGCTGACTGTCATTATTCACGGAAATACCATTGGACCAGTCGTGGGATAGTTCTGAACCTCTAAGAAGAAAGGGAAGGAACTGCCCATACCTTACAGGAAATTGAATATGACCATCGCATGTATGTCAAATTTCATATGATCTAGGTCAAGATCAGTGTCGTGAAATTTACAATATGATTTGTACAATTCGAAATAATGTAAAATCGATATACAAATGTCGATTACGAATATGAAAAACATTTTCAATGAGAATATATGTACACATTCAAGTTCTGTTGAAACCGAAAGTGTTATGCGTATCGTTGATTATTTACATTTCAATATAATGATAATATTCACTTTGTATTTATTTGCACTGGCATTTACGTTAGAATGAATTCATAAAAACACATTATAGATATATATTTTCAATATAAATATTCTAACTTAGTCTAAGCAAGATGTTTTCATATGAAAAGTATTAGAAACAAGTTCTCCATACTAAAATACCCTGTCCTTGATATGTACAAAGGTAACTTACATTTTTACAGACAAATGATAAATAGTTAACAGGAAAGTAGCAAGGGAATGAACACAACACACACACACACACACACACATATATATATTTTTCTACTAGCAAAATTGTATGGTTGACTGAAATCCTTTGTAATAGGTGACACGAATTATAACCTCTGTTGTGTATACAAAGGTCATTTAAAGAAGAAATTATATGAGTTCTCAACACATAACTTACTAGATAAACAACTACTATAAGTTTTTATTCAAACTCCATATAAATCAATAAATATGAAAATACTCTTCAATATCGTAACCAATTTACATGACAGTTTAAAGGTCAACGGTTCACGTTGCAAGTTATAATACAAGTTCGATGTGAAATGAACAATTTTTACACTTAAATCGATCCGTATATTTTCGATAGGGACTGGTTAGAGGAGGAATATGTTTAAAGTGCATATTTCATAGCGCCTTTCGGCAAACATTAAAAGTACATGTGATGATGGGTTTGATACCTTTTTATGATATATATCCCTCTTTATCTCACCGATTAGCCAGGTTATAAAACTGTCAACCTTAACCTTTCTTCAAAACAGAATAAGTGTTTAAAACGGACAAAAAACAAGAATTTATGTCTTCCATGACATATAACTTTGCTCAGGTAAGATTGGAAATAAAATGACAAAAACATCCATTGATATGAAAATATTTAAGATTAGTTTTTATACTCTCTTATCTTTCAAATTAAACATTTCCTTAAGGTAAATAGCTTAATGCTTAGTAATAAAAGAATCCCTCGTTAAATTGAAAAGAAAAATGACAGGTTATCACTCAAAGATAGAATGCAATTGTTGTTGTAATTTATGATATGGCAGATGACTTCATAGTGACTTCAAGTGACGTCTCTGAAGGAACTACTTGTCGGAATATTTCTCTGCATGTTTCAGGAACCGCTTGTAGCCAGGGGTCATAGAGTGTATAGTAAAAGGAGGAGGTTGAATAACAATTGGCCATAAACCCTACCCTTTCTAAGATTATAATACATGTCTAAAGTTATATATAAAAGGTGTTCTTCAAAATAACCATCCTTTTTCACCTTTGTCATTGCTTTTGAAGTCTTTACATCAACTATGTATATCTAAAACTAAAAACTTGAAAATTCAGAATACTAAATTGCTTTAGAAATTACAAATGTGCAGTTTACCTTGAATTTTACTGCAGATGATATAAGAAAGGCACCAGTTCACCCAGACTGTAAGGTGTTTTGGCGCACCTTAAAACATCATCTTAAGAAATCATCCTCTATTAATAACATTATACCATATGATTGGTTTCATTATCAAAGATCTCCTTTCTCGCATTGATGATAAACTCCTTTCTGATTTTGATAAGTCGATGCATGAGTTTGTTCAAACTCATAAATTTCAATGATTGTGCAGATGATTTTGCGTTTTCTCGTGATATATTGTCAACCCCGATTACTGAAGAGGCGTTTGTGAAATCTATCAATGAGTTGGAGTGGTATAAGTCCTCGCTCATTCTGAAAGGCCTCTCTAAATGCTATTGTGTCGTATCTTGAAAAATTAAACAATAAAATTCTTGTTATTGGTAAATTTACATCGGTTTGGAATATTGGCATGATTGTACCTCAAGTTGGTAGTGTAACTGAAACATCCAATTCTCGTGGGATATCCCTTTTGAATGTATCTGGATTTTTTTGTATTCATGTTTTAGAATAGCGCTTACGCTTTGTTGATATAATAAGCTACTTGATGAGCTCAAGCTGGATTCATACCAAATTGCAGCACATCAGACAATATATCTATATTACATGTACTATGCACCAAATATCTATGTAGCATAAAAGGGCAATTTTACTGCGCTTTCATTGATTATAAAAAAGCTTTTTATTTTGACGATCGAAAGAAGTTGTTATTCATGTTACACACAAAGAGATGTCATGGTAAGATGTATCGTATTTTTAAAAGGATGTATGAATATGTTGAAGCCCGTGTAAGAACTTATTCTGTATAACGGAAACCTTTAATACTATTGCCAGTGTATGGCAAGGTTGTGTCCTTAGTCCCTTGCTATTCGTCTTTTTTTCATAAATGAACTTGTTTAGTTAGTTTGTATGACACATGGAACAATGGAATATTTCTCACCGTTTAAATCAAAGATTTATTTTTACTTTGTTTGCAGACGATATTGTTACATTCTCATACATGGTGAATGGTTTGCAGCGCCAGTTGAATATTCTACAAAACTTTTGTGAGACTTGGGGTTTAGAACTGAATATGGATAAATAGTTGTAAAATTTATTTTCAAGTGGATTCCCTTATGCTTGGTTAAATCAAGACGTCTGTGATATACAATTATTTGTTCAATGTTTAAGCAACGAATAAAAAAAAATATTTATCAAGAATTGATCCGAAAACAGTGAATTCATCCTAGCTTCTAAGACATTATTCCCGATGTAAATCTGTGTTCCGACTGAAAAGGAATTTTCTTAATGACACGTCACGTTTGGGATATTTCTGTAAATTTAGAATTTCACTTCATGCCTTGAACATACAGACATTTAGAAAATATGAATATTCATAAGTAATTTGTCATGTTCGCATTGTTCCTCTGGTCAACGAAGACGAATTACATTTTACATATTGGTAGAAGTGGAAGAAGAAGACGAAGTAGTAGTAGTAGTAGTAGTATTAGTAGTAGTAGTAGTAGTAATAACAGGATCAGTAGTAGTGGTAGTGGTAGTGGTAGTAATAGTAGCATTTGTAGAAAAAGTGGTAGTAATAGTAGAAGTGGTTGCCTTAATAGTAACAAGATCAGTGACAGTGGTAGTGGTGGTAGTAGTAGTAGCAGTAGTAAAGGTAGTGGTGGTAGCAGTAGTAGTAGCAGTAGTAGATGTAGTGTTGGTAGTAGTAGTAGTAGTAGCAGTAGCACAACAGTAGTATTAGTAAAAGTAGTAGCAGTACCAGTAGTAGCAGTACTAGTAGTAGGAGTAGAAGCAGCAGTAGTAGTTGCAGTAGTAGTAGCATTTGTAGAAATAGTGTTAGTAATATTAGTAGTGGTTGCAACAGTTTCAGGTCGTAACAGGATCAGTGGCAGTGGTAGTGGTGGTAGTAGTAGTAGCAGTAGTAGAAGTAGTAGGAGTAGTAGTAGTAGTAACAGCAGCTGTAGTAGCAATAGTAACAGCAGCTGCATTAGTAGAAATACTAATAGTAGGAGGAGGAGCAGTAGAAGTAGAAGTGGTAGTAATAGTTGTAGTAATAGTAGAAGTAATAGTTGTATTAGTAGTAGTAGTAGTAGTAGTTATAGTAGTAGTAGTAGTAGTAGCAGCAGCAACAGTAGCAGTAGTAGTAGTAGTAGCAGCAGTAGTAGTAGTAGTAGTAGTAATAGTAGTAGGAGTAGTAGGAGTAGAAAGTAGTAGTAGTAGTAGTAGTAGTAATAGTAGTAGTAGTAGTAGTTATAGTAGTAGGAGTAGTAGTAGTAGCAGCAGTAGTAGTAGTAGTAGTAGGAGTAGTAGGAGTAGTAGTAGGAGTAGGAGTAGTAGGAGTAGTAGTAGTAGTAGTAGTTGTAGTAGTAGTAGTAGTAGTAGTAGCAGCAGTAGTAGTAGTAGTAGTAGTAGTAGGAGTAGTAGTAGTAGTAGTAGTAGTAGTAGTAGGAGTAGGAGTAGTAGTAGTAGTAGTAGTAGTAGTAGGAGTAGTAGTAGTAGTAGTAGTAGTAGTAGGAGTAGGAGTAGTAGTAGTAGTAGTAGTAGTAGCAGCAGCAGCAGCAGCAGTAGTAGTAGTAGTAGTAGTAGTATGAGTAGGAGTAGTAGTAGGAGGAGGAGGAGTAGTAGTAGTAGTAGGAGTAGTAGTAGTAGTAGTAGTAGTAGTAGGAGTAGTAGTAGTAGTAGTAGTAGTAGTAGTAGCAGGAGTAGTATTAGTATTAGTAGTAGTAGTAGTATGAGTAGGAGTAGTAGTAGGAGGAGGAGTAGTAGTAGTAGTAGTAGTAGTAGGAGGAGGAGGAGGAGGAGTAGTAGGAGTAGTAGGAGGAGGAGTAGTAGGAGTAGTAGTAGTAGGAGTAAGAGTGGGAGTGGAAGTAGTAGGAGTAGGAGTAGGAGTAGGAGTAGGAGTAGGAGTAGTAGGAGTAGGAGTAGTAGTAGTAGTAGGAGTGGGAGTAGGAGTGGGAGTAGGAGTGGGAGTGGGAGTGGGAGTAGTAGTAGTAGTAGTAGTAGTAGTAGGAGGAGGAGTAGTAGGAGTAGTAGGAGGAGGAGTAGTAGGAGTAGTAGTAGTAGGAGTAAGAGTGGGAGTGGGAGTAGTAGTAGTAGGAGTAGGAGTAGTAGTAGGAGTAGTAGTAGGAGTAGTAGTAGGAGTAGTAGTAGTAGTAGTAGTAGTAGTAGTAGTAGTAGTAGTAGTAGTAGTAGTAGTAGTAAGAGGGGTAGTAGTAGTAGTAGTAGTAGTAGTAGTAGTAGTAGTAGTAGTAGTAGTAGTAGTAGTAGGAGGAGGAGGAGGAGTAGTAGGAGTCGCATGAAAAGTTGTAGTAGTAGTAACAATAGAAGAATATATAGAAGAAGATATGTAGCCGTGAGAAAATGACTTCTGGTAGGTTTTTATTATTTTTTTTATGGCATTCACATTGTTCCACAGAGAGGACCATTCCACTAAGGCCACAAAAATCTAATAATCCTTTAGACATACATTCGCTAAACATAATCTCAATTGACGATTAGCTATCGATAAAGGTCATCATTGTACGTAGTGTTGGTCTTTTTCATTGTTACAAGATTCTACTGAAGAATTTAGATGGAAGGAATTTGTATGTAATGTGCATTAAGTGATCTCACATGATATGTTTTGTTAACAGTGATGTGGCATGGGATATTTGGCATATCGATAGTCATGTGGCCGGCAGATATTTTGATGAATAGCAAAGTTGTAAAAAAATAACTATAACTATAAATAACTATAACCTCTTTCTTGTATAAAGTCTTTGCTACTAAGGTGTTTCAAGTGACACAGAATATGTTTCATGAATTTGTATGTGGCTAAAATAGAGCCAAACTATCATTTGAACTGGGTCAAGTTGAATTCGCCTATCTAAAGCTGCATCTTTATCTCTTAAATGGCCAAATTGTGACATTTTATTGTTTTAGATTGTAAATTAAAAAAGTCGAAGTTTAGGGCCCTATTTACATTTTTAATTAAATGACATACATAGCAATACCAATCAAAATTTCTCGTTTTGTATGCTTTGAAGTAGTTGCAAATTACGTTTGAGGCATTGGCGCGCGTCATTGTCCGGTTTTCGATCATAATTCTTGTTTATTATCTATTCATTGTCACTATGCTAACGGATAAGTACTGATATGCTAATTTTCAGAAACAACCACGATGTCGATGAAATAACATCTATCATGAAGTTTGACATATTTGACCCCACCAACATACACTGTGGCCCTTTAAAGATTGTCTCAAAATGACACTCCAAATATCAACCAGACAAAAAATATAAATTTCAATTATTTTAAAAAACCCACCATATGAAATTGATTTATTCAGGTTGGCTATTTGAAAGAATTAAAGCATGGGAAAATTACCCTAACTTTTTCTTTTGAATATTACATGCCTTCGGGAAGTATCTAGATTTGTACAGATTTTATGATTTGAAAAGATAACGAATTCACATTTCAAAAGACAATATAAAACTGTTTCTCACGTTCAACATTTTGGACGTAATATATCTTTTATAAATAGTTAAGGGAATCTTAATTTCTTATATTTACTCGAGAGAGAAGTAAACCCGTCAAAATCCTTATGATGACGTCATAGTGGTTTACTGTTAGAGTTGTCTGTTTGCTTTATAGGGATGCTGCGGCCTTTCTTTGCTATTAAAAGAAGAACATAGACTACTTAAACGATACGATATTTACAATGGTACTACGTACTGTGACAAAACCTTTTCGTGAACATGCAGTATTAGGTTGGACTTTGTTAACGATTTCATTTATTTTCAAAACTTAGACGCAAAATCCCCTCTACAGATGAGTTCATTTTTGTCGGTACCTTTTACAATGTGCATTTCGCTTGGAAAAATAGTTCAGTATTAAAATCGTAATGGTAGAATGGAGATAAACCTAGTGTGTGTGAAAATCAGAGACATGTTACACTGGATTGATAGCGAGTAAATTTGAAATTGAAATCTCACGCTGATTTTCAAACACACTAGGTTTATATCCTAAATGTTACCATAAGAGGGTTTGTTTTCTGGTTTTCATAAATGTATGCACATATCGCAGCATAAAAGGTTTGCCATAAGTGCAAAGTCCCTAGTAAAGCGTAAGTCCAACTCTGACGTTAAACATGATCTCATATTGAGTTGGCAAATAACCTCACCACATTATCTAGAATTCGTTGCCATTCTCTTTGAAGGCCTAAATCATAGGAGAGCCGTAGGCACTCCATAAGAGATTGGAGATTTACCTGGCCAAAACTTATCTTACACAGACTGCCACTTTAATGACTGCACGATATTGATTATCCCAGTGAGTTGATACTTAGAATACGTTGAACGAAGTGAAAGATCATGGTAAATAGGTGCAAACTGGTCCCAAAACGAATATTTAGTACCAGCTAGAGATATACAGCGTACAATATCCTACTATGTACATATATAATTGATGAAGAGACGTGGATTTATTGTGTATAAAACAAACACAAAACGTAATGTTTCAGAGCGGATATATAACGCTTCGCTTTACATATCTTAAGATCTCAGTAATGGCAGTTAATTTTCTGAAAAGAAATCTGGAGGAGGACATCGTACGAAAGTCCTGTATAACTATAATCATTTTAGTTTGAATTTCACAAAACTTCAGTATTAAAATCGTAATGGTAGAATGGAGATAAACCTAGTGTGTGTGAAAATCAGAGA
Organism: Phorcus lineatus; assembly: GCA_921293015.1. Classification (NCBI taxonomy): domain Eukaryota; kingdom Metazoa; phylum Mollusca; class Gastropoda; order Trochida; family Trochidae; genus Phorcus; species Phorcus lineatus. The sequence continues at coordinate 31,563,048 of OV121088.1, read as the reverse complement.
CATGTTATACTAGATTGATAGCTTCTGAAATGAATAAAACAAATTCTGTACTTGAAATTCTAATGTTAAAGCAAAGTTCTTTAAAATATTTCTTGCCTTAACTTCTTAATTTGTGCATCAGCGTTATTCTTTCAAATGACATCTCTAAATCAAGCCAAAGAAAAAGCCTTTGCACCGGTGCTTGAAGGTTTAGGCAATGCCTGTCACATTTTCAAATATAAATCTTTGTTTCACTTCCTGAAGTTTTTGGGTAAAAGAATATCTCCTTACATATAATTTCCCATTTCCTACCTTTTTATTGCAAAGGAAAATGACAATTCAGAAAAGAGCTCGTTCCAAAGAGATAACAAGTGTATGACCGCAGCTATACATACCAAAAGTTTGTTCACATCCCTGCGTCTTTGAGGCAAGGTAGCATTGTGAAAAAGAAACGGATAATTTCTAAATTTTCAATACAGAAGTGAAGGTCCATTGCACCTTATACCCAACAGTTAACCGTAATAGTTATTGGCAGGTCAATGAAGTGACCAGGGGTCAAAATTTCGAAAACAGTCATTTTTATTTTCTCTACAAAATCCTTTGCTGAAGTTGTTTTATCGATGTTCAAACAAAGCCTAAATTACAAGATATTTGCACTAAGATTCACTACTAAGTGAACAAACTTTTGATATGCAACTGTAAGTATTCATGTCTTTCGTTGAAGGTATCACCAACAGTTTTGCAGAAATAGCAAAATGAAACCCAATAATGTCATGTCACAATATTTCATAAGAATGTTACACAAACCCTGCCCCGTAAGTCAGATCATTTACAAATAGTAACTTCTTACTACCCATTCCTTGCTTCCTTCGTCAACGCAAAATATGTCAAATGAGTCGTGGTTTGTGTTAACAACCAAAATCCTCATTTAACCGCCTCTGTCTGACAATGAAGTAGAATGTACAGAGCTTCCAGACAGAAAAGAATTAAATAGCGACTTACCAAACCATTTCAACATTGGCAGCATGTCCAGAATGAGTTAGGGTACCATATTAGAAAATCCAAGAAGGAATGAAATCCTTTCAGTCCATGCAGAGAATCTTGGAGAGACCTTCGCCTAGCGTGAATGTTAATAACATAACTTAACACAGATTGTAAGCTTACTAAGACAATGAGTTCTTTCGCCCCAGGGGGGAAGGTTTGCCCCTCAATGACATGATATGGGGTGTGGCTGTGGCGTCTTGCCGGTTAATCACCCTAAGGCTATTATGGAAATATGTATTCGAATTCATTTACACGTATTATACGTGTTTCGTGTCTTATAATCGCTTCATATACAAATCGTGTACCAGACGTATCCTTACCTGCGGGGGATCGAAGATAATCATATTGGTGTAAAGCAAGGAGAATGTATTAGCCCATTTTTGTTTACGTATTTCTCTGATAATATTGGTTGTTTTATATTTGGTAAGTTTATGTGGGATGTTAATAAACATGAAAGGAAATCTTAAGTCAAATAAAATATGTAAATCCTATGTCTAAAAGCATTTTCTCCCAACAGAGGTAGCTCCGTCATAAATTTCTATACAACCTCTATCTTAATGCGAAGGTTTCTCGGGCTCCCGGCAATTTCCCTTACCGGCACAACATTGCAACTTAAACTACCCCGCAAAATTTCAGCCAATGAAAACAACGAATGCATGAATAACATTTGTTGTCACACAGGCCTGTGCAATGATACAGTCGCAAAATGAGGCGTTTGTGTTCTGTAAAGACGACTCAAAGTGCTAGGTGCATATTCGAATATATTTTGGAAAGCTTACGGAAATAACTAAGGCGATTTTAATGATAACTTTTGAAACGGCGTAGCTGATTGCACAACTAACTTTGATTGCATCCAATCAGCGGTCTACATTTCTAGACCAAAAAACCTCCGTATTAAGACAGAGGTTGTATAAGAATTTACGACGGAGCTACCTCTGTTGGGAGCAAAAGGTATAGAAGTGGGAATACAAAATATTATAGGAAAACAAATATCGGCACACTTGGTTTTCTATATCTATCAATGTCATCGTTATTCTATTCACCAATAAAAAGAGTAAAGATGTGACAAAAAACGCCGTGTGAAATAAAATTGAGATATTGTTATATATAAAGGATTTGTCGTGTATAGCTGCTCCAACGAATATTAAGATTTCATCTGACTGCATTCCAATCACAACACGTAATCAACGGAATAAAGTATTAACCATGCATTTCAAATAAAATTAAAATAAGATCTAAAATTCGCTCACTTTATCAATATAATCTTTTAAGATCTCATTTAGCTTGAAATGATGGAAATGGCCCCTAATAAGACCGATCAGCGTTAAATCATCCAACCGAACAGCGTAAGCTATATCGCTAGTTTTTAAAGTGCACTCGCGTTCGCGTTGCGAGCTAAATTTATATCTTTCGTCGCAGGTCTCTTCCGCCGGGACATGCAACTCTGGCTTCGTAAGTTCCCTATCCACAATCGATCTAGTGATAGCGCATCGAAAATTGTCTAGAAAAAACTAAATGTGAGCGAATGGTTGTGCCGAATTTAATGAGATTTCATACATGGTTTACTGCCCAATATTAACATCTGCGGACACATGTGAACTATTCTGTGAACACCCTTTTCTGGAGTACCTATGAGCGGTTGAAAACTGTTCGCGTATAAACCTTTCTATTCCATAAATGCATTTCCAACCTTCAAATGGGAGGATTGTTGCCTCACCAGTATGTTAAAAACAAAACTTATGATACATTAATCAGCAGAGTTGCAGACAAATTGGCTATAAACTTCTGTCTTGTAGTCGCGCTATCTTATTTATTTACATCTAATATAGCATACATATTTTTCACTATATAAATGACATATCTGTCTAAATCTAATGTACCTCGTTTGCGCATAAAAAATCAGTTGTATTACACTAATGGATAATATCTTCCCGATGAAGCGAACTTTTCAGGATGTTATTGTGTTTTAAGTAGTCAAGAAAGGGTGTAGTTAACATCATTATTTACATTGTTTAAAACTGTAACCTCTTTTGACGGAAAAATTAATCTAAACCTGACTTCGAATATTATGATAATTCGATAAGTAATTTAACTTTGAAATGCAAAGCATTTGGTTACAAAATATGCTGAAAAATGTATTGATGTACATAAATGTTACTTCGATTAAGACTTACACTCCGTCTCGTTAATCTTATTTTTTATTTCGTTAGATTTAAGAAAGGAGGACATATGTTCCTAAAGACTCTAGAATTGTTTTTCAAGATGTTGGGTTTAAATGTTTTGAACTGCAGTGTGTGGGAAAACCTGCCCAGGGGAGGTGATAGTGCAGTGGTTAGCGCTTTTGGCTTCGGATCAAGTGGTCGGTGGTTCGAATCCCGCCAGGGGCGTGGCAACTTTGTCTGCAGTAGAGAAATGTTCTACATGCAGTAAGGTTCAGGTGCAATGTACAATTAATTCCAGTGCAGTGCCACCAATGGTTCGCTAGTTTCAACCGATGCTCGCAAGTTTAAACGCAATGCATAGCCACAATCTCCCTGCACTAATACTAGCGGCCGTGATATAAGTGAAATACTCTTGAAAGCGGCATTAAAGACCAAATCGCCTAACCTCATCTAGACTTGCACTGACCCTAATAGTTTATTATTGCTGTAAATCTATGTAATTTCGAAATTCAAAATCAACGCGGTGCTGACCGTTTTTTGGAAGATGATGGAATACAGCAATGCTAATACTACCCGGCAGTTTAGCTGCAGAAGGCTAACATTTGGCACAGGGGAGACGATGGAATACAGCAATGCTATTATAAGCCGGCAAGTTTAGCTGCAGAAGGCTAACATTTGGCACAGGCAGACTTTTGAAAGGGGGGGGGGGGGGGGGGGGGGTGTCAGATTCAGAAATTGATAACAGGTGGGGGGGGGGGATTGGGGGATGGGGTATTGTTGCGTTACATATGATTTACTGTAAAAACATTCATATTTTCAAATTATTTTATTGACTTGAATCTATAATTGATTTTAAAAAGGTGGGGGTCCGTACCCCCTGAAACCCCCCCCCCCCCCCTTGAATCCGCCACTGCACAGGGGAGTCGATGGAATACAGCAAGGCTAACATTAGCCAGCAGTTTAGCTGCAGAAGGCTAACGATTTAGCACATGAGGTCCAAGGAATACAGCAAGACTAAACTGTTCGATAAAACGTCATATGAAAAGCATGGCAATAATTTGGAAAAGTTATGTGGTCCAGAAACGGCACAGAGGACACAGGGGAGGGCTATTAAGTCATGATAATTAAGAAACAAATATTGTACGGAAATATTCATTTACTAAGGGTTTTGGTTATTGTTCAAGAATATAAGAAAGTTTAAGACCATCTCCAACGAAATTATAGTAGAGAGGTAGATGAATTTAATGGCGACCTTGACTGAACATGATCTCTATGCTCACGGCAATGTAAGTGTGATAAGCACGCTAGAGTTAAGTCCCTTTACAATTATCGCTCGCATAATTTACTCTTCAAATTGTAAGTTACTAGTAGCTCTTTCTCGATGTTGCCAAAATGTTGTGCTAGATTGCAGTATTTGCAGATTTAAAAAAAAAAGATTTAAAAAAGAGATTGACAAGTTCCTCCTTTAGTATTCTTGTTTGAGGCTTCTTTATAAACAACAGCGATAAAATAATATGTGAATGTGTGTAAAGATACTATTTGATGGTAGACCTTCGCAGAAAGATGCTGTATAATTCACCGTATACAATGTAAGTCTTCCTTGCGTATAAGTCAATCCCCTTTCTCAGCCCCGAAAATCCTGGTGATTATTTGGGGGTTATTGCTTGTTTGTAATCATATACTGCTCAACTTACACCGAAAGAATGTGTACCCCTTGACATTGTTGATCAAGGAAGTGAAAGAGTTTCTCTGCGAGAGGTTAGTTTGTTTTTGTGCATTTTATATACAATTTTATTGCATAAATGGATTTTCAGGTACTTTTGAGAATTCTTTGCAGGCTTTAAAATTGTAGACATTAATGAACACTTTGTTCGTTTTAGAATATCTTTTTTATGACTTCTCATACGTCGATTGTTGAACTGGTATCACACTATCTGCGATAGTACAATTTTTTATCGAGGCGAGATAGGCGAGTTGGTAACATCCTGGTTTGGGCAATGCTGCTGGTGGGTTCGACCGAAAATGTTAAAATGTTTGTGCTATTGCAGATTGTATGCTCCCAATAATAATTCATTTACAGTTGTTCATTGTATAAAGGACGTATGTACCTTTCGCTTCTCAATCTTGCTTGTTCCACAAGACCTCTCAATCTGACTAAAATCGGCTGTGTTCCGAGGAATAAAAGTTCTACATACTGACTCTACCAGGATTCGAAAGGATACTATTAGGCGCTTTCCTCTGACAATCTTCTGAAAGCAGCCTCACTAGGTGCAAGTTCTTACAACAGTTTAGTGCAGACAAAATCTAGTCAGTAGCGGACCAATTTCATCATCGCGTTTAATATAAGGATAGCGACGATCCGGCTTCACGATTGATAAACGGGAGTTACTTGCCCCTTAACCGAAGGATTTGCCGGGGTCATTGTCATTGGCTAGTTGAGATTACATTAAAACGTGCGAGCTACGAGGCTGCTGTCAGACCATTGTATAGAGGAAAACCCCTCAACGTATAAGTTCGAAATCCGCTGGAGTCAATTTTACAAAAATATTTATTCCTCGGAACACGGTCGATTTTAATCAGACTGCAAGACCTCTCTACTTTATTTCACACAGAGTACCCTACATGTACATTAGCTATACATTTATGATTTATGCTTTATACGGTTGTTTTATGTTAAGGTTTGAATGTTGAATATCCGCATGCTTTGGCGGTCTATGTCCTCATTGGGATATTGATTGTATCATAAATGAAAGAATCTCCATGCTATATTCAGAAACTGAACACAATTATTTTCATAATTCTTTAATTTTCCAAACAGTCATACAGTATAAAGGTCAAATCGAGTTGCATATGTAGAAGTAACAATGGACATAAAAAGACTACGTTTAATTATTTTGTTGAATATAATATTCACAGTTTCAAAGGGCTAGAAACACGATTTTGAAAGATTTAAAAATGAAATTCCATGATAAACATTAGTTAATGCAAAATATAGTATCATCATAGGGTCAAAACATTTCATTACTAAACCCGATCATCCACCTTCGTAATGGAAATAGTCATGTACCAAGCAAAGACAACGGGTGGCCATTTCTAAGTGAAACTCTTTTGATGTAACCAAAATATCTGAATAATAACATCTATAACTTTAAACGCACTATAGTGCACACCAATAGTTCGCTAACACAACGAATGCACAGATACTGAGTATCTCTCGATATTATTCAAGATCCTCACTCAAGTAATCTACCTCGTTAGTTATTTATCAATATTTACGTATTCAGGTAGTAAAGTTGATTTTTTAAGACCGGAAGTATTTAATGTTACATTACAATAAATCCGCATGAATTACGGTATTGGAAATATTAAGATTTTGCTTATAACCAAAAAAGCGGAAACCGCAGCCACTTTTGTCAATTTAATAGCAATGCTATGCTGTGTTATTAATTATGTACAACAATGCTTTCATAAAACATAATTAATTATTTGTTCTCAGTTCAGAATTTAGGTAAATTCAACAGCTGCACATAATACTAGTTCAGCCGCTTTCAACTTTCTATTATTTATCCGTTTTGTGCACAGCTAACCTTAGATTTTATATATGTCAAAGCCAACAGCGGATGTCTAAATTTTTTCATTGTTGATTGCAGGTAAATTGTAAAGAATTTTAAGTATTTCATTGCATCGATAGAAAGCTAAAGTGAGTGCAGAAGTCCTCTTAAACCTTAGAATAGCCAATTTAAACCGTAAAAGCGTGCACTAGTGCCTTTAAGTGATCCTAAAACTTCCCCCAAGTGAAAAAGTAAATTTACAAAAGGAAACACAATTAACAAAAACAAAATTCACAACAGATGACAAAAGATATTAAACCGATTCAGAAATTATCAATTGGGCCATTGTTACGTTATATAATGATTTTCAAATTATTTTTATTGACTTGAATCTATAATTGATTTTCAAAAGGAGGGGGGGATCTTAAACGTCTACGGTGGTAAACATATCCTAATTTACATTATGAAATTTAGTTTCTCGCGGTTACTCTGGTGTTGTTTACATTGGTTATTCTTCTGTAATGATGCATGTATATTCAGCAAGCTGCACGTACGGGGCGATTTCCTCAAACTTCTGTCACCTACCGCATTTGGGCACCGTTTGTTTATCTGGAAGCGCCATTAATATTGTACCAATTATATCAATAGTACCTGTATTATTTTAACACGTGCTTAATAATTATTCTTAAAATGTCTTCTTTGCTATTTGAAATTCATTTTGATGGTTGAATGGTAAGTCAATTACCAACCTCGTTGTCGGCGTGCATGAATTAAAACACCTAGGCACGTGCGATGTAATACCTCGACGCTTCGCGTCTCGGGATCGGTTGGTAACTATAACAAATAGGCTATTTTCCGACAGTGGCGAGATCTCGCGAGACGATTTAGTAACTGCTGAAGACTGGTTACAGCCAGCCGTACCGGCAAGTGCGTGCTGACTACTTACAAAAACGTGGGTAACAATTTTTATATCCGAACGTGGTGGGTACCGAAGACACGCCCTAGCACTTTAAGCGCAGGTAGAATTTTCGCTGCGTTCGAGCTGCGTTCGAGCTGCGTTCGGATAACAGAACTAGTTGCAAGAGTGACGGGCTTTCCTTCAACAACCAATGACGTGGAAGTCTTTCCCGGGGTCACTTATTCAATAGAGGGCGTGATTGGCAGGTGCGTGCTGCACGTGACATGCACGTATTGTAAAGATAGAAAAAAATCGTAGAAAATTTCTAGGTCGAAAATATAAACATTCTTATACCTACCGTGATTACATTCTTTAGAATGGATATTTCAAGACCAAACGTTTATATTTTTTTTTACATCATAATGTTCTATTCGACAGATTTACTTACCATGATAACTATCATAATCGGGTGGAAAACTCAGTTTATCGCATTGCACGCACTTACAACATGCGAGTAAGGAAACCGTACGTGAGCAGCACATGTAAGTACGGCCTCCGTACGATACTGTAGCAATCGCTGTAGCTCGATCGTAATAGGGCCGTACGACTCACCACATGCGCTCACGACTAGGCGTCGCGTACGGGCCCCCTTGCCCACCCGTGCGAGTGACGTGCGTTGACGTACTTCCTCCCTTCTATTGCCACGCCCTTCTCACGTTTCCCTATCTTTTAACTTTTTAAGTCTGATAAATAAGAAAAACTTGTTATGCTGTCAACATATCGGAATTTGGTTTTTACTTCTATGTCACTTAAGTTCACTCACACCAATGAGGGTACGGAAGGTCTAATGAACAAAAGCTGTTCGGATTCTGTTCGAAATTCTGGCCAAGAGTTTGGTAGTTTCCCGTATGATTAACGTCTGAGGATGATCCTTGGATTGACGTTATAAGTTGACAATCACGGACTTTTTTTGGAAGTATTCCGAAACACGTCTTTCTCGTTTAAGATCCATACGTCAAAGTTTGCCGGATTCTAATCAATTCAAATGTTAATGTTGTAACATAGTTGTTATGAAACGTATGTTATAAACTGCTAATCCCATCACCAAGTAATCCCTAAGAAATAAGCTATTAGCTGTTGTCAAGTGACATGGTGTTGACAACTGAGTCTGCGAGTATATAAGACCCAGGTTTGTCTTCAGAAGGAAGTTCGTTCTCAGCCATTGTAATGGAGTGAGAGTTGAGTCTCAACCACGGGACTGAGGGATTGAGTCTCCGCCAGCCCTCGGCCATGGGCTAGTGACAGTCACGACAAGCCATGTGAGAAAAAGGACGCGCTGGGCGTCGTGAGGGTGCCCAGGGAAAGCGGACGAGAAGGCTCGACGGCCAGATTAATATAGAGTACTTGGAAAAATAAAAGCCAAGAAAATACACGTCTCGTCTTCTTGTTGAATCTTACGAAGTGTGTGCCTGCTGATTGTGCTACAATGGTAACTGATTCAGTATACAGGAATGTAGAATAATCTTTAGTTATGCTGGTATGAACGTTGATTTTTCAATATAACAGGTCTGTAAATACGTAATCATGCCACGTTCATCAGCCAGTGGCCAAGATGAAATGATTTGTCACGAGAGAAATTTTTTTATCCATATCTCGTAACAGCAACGCATTAACAAGCTTGCCTTCACTAGTGTGAACCTTTATTCGGTAATAAGATAGACACATTGTATAGATATAATCTCCCAAACACATCGAAACGCCGGATAAACATACTCTCAAGTGCTTTCCTTTTGACTGATGAGAAATATATAACATCAACTCGTCTCTCTTTGCAAACAAAAGTACTTTATGATTACTCATCAAAATCCCATTCAAGTGTAGGGAGCAGGGTACTTTACGTTCTGAACTTACGTGTACATGTATAAAAGCAACTTTATAACCAAGACTGTATATCATGCACCCGCCATTATTTGTTTCAAAGTAGACACGCTTATGTGATAGGTCCAATGTAAATGCACGAATACCATAAGATTGGTGTTTTAGGAGATTTCTCACCTCACGTCCATCGGTCCGAATTGTTTTCATAGAGTGACAAAAGTAGGTTTGTCCGGACAGTTTACCAATGGTGAAAACAACGAGTCCTTCCTGCCTATCAATCTCAAATTGGTGGATCTGCTCCGTAGAGAGTATTTCAACATCAGTTTCCTCATAACCACTGGCAAATAGCCCTGATCTGTTGGTATCAGCCCAAAATATACGACGTTCGGTACAGATGAGCATCAGATTATATGCCGTGGATGGAATATCCGCTTGGAAAGGAATTTTCTCAAACGTTCCTTCGTTATAAACAAATACAAACGGAGCATATTTTTTCATCTTTTTGGATTTGATAAAAATAACTAATTTACTCGTTAGTATTGGATCACTGTCCCTCTCATTGGATTTTCTTTCTTTCAAAGACTGGTTGGTTGGTCTGTAAATCCTCACTCGGTGTTTTGGTGGAGATGGATGCTTGTGAAGATCTTTTAGAAGTAGACATGACGACTGACCTTGCCTTTGTTGAAATCCAATCGCCAAGCATCTTGTATTGACGGAACAGGAAACGATGCACTCGAGATAGTTGATTTTGAAGATGAGTTTCAAAATGTTTTCTTTGTAAATGTTTCTATCAGCGTCGTGTTTCCAGTTGCTTACTGTAACTGCACAGACATATGAGAAGAATAAAAGAATAAAAACGGGGAAAATCTGCTTGAAAAAAGTCATTTCTGTTTTAAGGCAACGATTAGTGATGAGTGCTGCTCTGTTCATGAGCAATTCTTAAACTATATTTTATTCTAGACGTTCGTGATCCCTTGGGTTTTTTGTGTGTGATAGCGTACTTTATCAAGTAAAGAAATCTCTTAACGTAAATCTATTATTAAAACGGATGTGTCCAGGTCTGTGATGAATATGAACGTAATACTGCAATTACAAGTCCTTTTTAATCTATCAACGTTTTTGTTTCAGACTGATTTCCTCAAAGATATTGTTCAATATACGTATATAGTAGGACTTATTTTCCCCTTATTTCATTTGTCTTCTACTCAAGCTTGTGATCTATTACAAGGTCAAGTTGAAAATAAACTTTGATAACTGCAAACAAAATTAATAATTAATAAACATATGTATGATAAACCTGATATATCTATATTGCTGATTTTAACATAAATAATTTAGTCAAAGAAGTAGTTTTGCTGCCAGTGAATAAAATAGGTAAATATGAGCTTAAATTGCTTTAGGTTGAAATCAATCTGGTTACTCTCATTTCAAAAGTTTAGTAAGTGTTTAGCTATTTCCTTATGTCTATTTATTCTGGGCTTGAAATTGTGTATGTAGGTTTCTAGACATGCAAGTGAAAGCGGAACTGTTTTCATTGCCCTATTTGTTTCAGAGAAACCATTTGAGTTGGTCATTGTTTCGGGTCATTATTTGTTTTGCTTTCCTGATTGACTTCCTCATTCATGTGTGTTTTCATAATGCACCATAAGTAGGACATACATCTTACTACTTAACCTAAATATCTTAAATGTAATACCAAAAGATTTCCAATAATTATAGAGGGGCACAGAGTATTCTCCTGAGGTCAAACATGTACAAACATTTAATAGTGTACTTTTATAGAAAAGAATTGGTTGTTTCTGAAAATCAGCATACTAATGCTCATCAATTCACTATGGTGAAAGTAAACAGGATAATGTCGTGATTTATGATCGAAAACCGGACGGTGTCGAGCGCCAATGACTCAAACGTAATTTTGGAAACCTATTTATAGCAGACACAACGAGAAATATAGGCTGGTTTTGCTAAGTAGGTCATTTAACTAATTTACATGTAAATGGGAAGCTGTATTCCGAGTTCATAAACTTTATATGGCTGTTTTTACTGTACAATCGAAAACATGAAAAACTTAATTTTGGCATTTAAGAGATAAAGATGCGACATAAGAAAGGCAAAATGAACTTATTTCAGGTCATATGGCATTTTGGCTGTGTTTTAGCTGCTTAGAAAATTAATGAAAATACTCTGTGTTACTTTAATGTGTTATTATCATGAATAAGTTACAATTAAGTTATAAATCTTTCAAATAAAGATATAAAAGACTTTGTTAAGTGTCCTCTGTCAAGAAGCAATTTAAATGAAATGGTTCCTATCTCGATATCATAACACCTGCTTATTCTCAAGACTTAAACATTACAGACTCAATGATGTTGTCGCTGATTAACAGAACATATGTAAGTAATACGATTTGATTTTGTAAATCTTAAAAAATTAATGTACCCTGACACACCAATGAAAAGATCGTTCTCTGCTTTTATCATTAAAATTAATTTTAAAAACTATTTTAAAAAAATGAATTTTTACCAGGTATAAAGTTATGTTTCATGTGTACATATACTTTGCAGAAATCGATTTGATATTAGATAAGTCAGTTTGATGGCCTTTGTCGATATGGAAATACATACATAATATATATCTGATGAAATTGACAGATCGATACAAAGAAGATTTTTTTCGATTTGTTTCTTCGTGTAAACACAACCTTGACCTCATTCTGTTAATACTCATAGATGATACGTGAACAGGTTTACTTTTCTATTTCATATAACCTTATCGATAAGGTCGAGGCATTCTCTTCCCAGAGGTATCTCCGAATAATTCATATATACACGCCTCTGTCCTAAAATGAGTGTTTCTCGGTTTAGACATGGATTGGTTGTTCAATCGGCGACCTTGTTTTAAAAGTTCTCATTCGAAAAGCCCGGTTTTATCCGTATGCTGCTTGATGTTTACGTTATTCGTTGATGTACTATGTAATTTGCATCTTATTTAGTGTTCGGCAACTTAATCTGCAGTACAGAATTGTTCTACAGGCAGTAAGGGATAGGTGCATTAACACTGAATTTCAAGGCTAGTTCCAGCCAATGCTTGCAGGTTTCATCGCAATGCATAGCCACAATGGTGTTGCTGGCTCTTTTCCTGCAATGATACCAGCAGCCGCGATATTAAAAGCGGCGTTAAACCCCAAATTACCTCACTTGGAAACGTTACATAGATCTCTGTGACAACAATTATGTTACCCTTGCATGTGAAGTTTTCAGTGGCTGGGATATTGCAAGACATTACATGCTGCAATGTTAGACAAACCTGTTAGAAGCCAAAAATACAAATATGACAATACAATCAGTATAGAAACTGTATCTTAATAGCATAGATATTGTGATTATATCATTATGCTATCATAATTCAGATCAATATCATAATATGGACGCTCTGTGGGTTGGTATTTTCGATAGAAAGAAGTGGTGAGTATAATCATAATTTCATCAAGTAAATCAAAAATAAAAAAATAAAATTTGATCTCTCACTTGAAAGAATGCAGAACCATATTTTTCATAAATGATAATCTACGGAGACTTTTCAGACGGGAAAAGATATCGAATTGAAGGGGGAAACAACAACTTGTTTAAAGGACTTTTAATATTTCAAAAAGCATCGTTTGAAAGGACTATAGTAAGGACAAGAGATATAAGTTCAGTTAAATGTCAGTTTATACTACCATCAGTTGTGTTTAATTAACGTAGTACCTAACTTGAATCCTGTCTATGTCTCTACGTTTTTGTCCCCCAATGAACTATTTAGATAAGGTCATATCGGAGGATGTGGTCATCTGTGGTCAGCCTGGCAGAAAATGTTCTGCGGAGGATAGAGATAACTTGCATATAGAGTTATCGGCCTTCGGGACGACCTTCACCTTTAACCTTGTTCCAAGCCAACCTTTAACCACCGCTTATGGAGAATTTGGTATACCGATGCTGGTGATTGAAAAACGGAAAAAGACGGTCAAAATGATGAAGTTTCATGATGTAGGTAACTGAAATAATTACAATACCTATATGCATGGCGACTTTGTACATAGTTTCATAAGATAGACTATTCTCATTTGGTTTAACAATCAGACTGTATATGCTTCCTTATCATAAAACGTAAACTTGAAAGTATCAGAATTTAAATTAATGGACATACAAAATGTGTCCCTACGGCGTTTCTTATTTTTCTAAAATTCGACTAGAGTTGTGATAACTATTTTTTGTTGTTGTATATTTTTATTCAGTTCAAAAATCATTGTCATCATGTCTTGACATAAGTTCAACTAAATGTTAATTTGTCATCATTTCTACATGGAATATTACTACTTGTCATTCTTAATGTACACATAGACTGGTATTACACATCATTGTCATTCATATTATTTATGGTCTACAGCTGCATGCCAAAAGTTTGTTCACATACTAGTGCAAATATCATGTAATTTGAGATGTCTTTGAGGTATTGTAGCGTTGCGAAAAAGAAACGTATAATATTGAATTTTCAATACCCATATGCAGATCCATTCTTATTTAAGGCAAAGGTTTATTGTACCCCATAATTACCCTTAACAGTTTTGGCAGGTCATTGAAGTGACCAGGGGTCAAAATTATGAAAACACTAATTTTTATTTTTCTCCATAAAATCCTGTATAACTACTCAACTTATTTAAACATTAGTGACGTTTGTTCCTTAGCACAAAGTCAACGTGAATATGTTGGTTTTAATCTCAGAGAGTCTATATGTATCATTTTATTCGACATTTAACGAAATCGAAATTTCGAAAATGTGACCCCTTCTGTCTATATCAATATGCCAAAATTTGATTTTTTGCACGAGTGACAAGACAATGCCAAAATGAGAATGGCTATTTCACACATGGACAGTGGGTGATCCAATGTCAGTCTTGCTGAAGTTATTCTATTGACGTTGAAACGAAACCCAAATTACATGATATTTGCACTACGATTCAGTAGTAAGTGAACAAACTTTCGGTATGCAGCTGTATAATAATATAAAGATACTGATACTACCTAAGCAAATCATTTTTTTTCAAATATAAAGAATTTGTTGTTTCTTGTTGCAATATATTTTTCTGATTACATCTGCTTCAAGCACAACGTCAGGTTTTACCACGATCTGGACTCACTCGCTGCATTTGCTGTCAAGTTCGGGACCATCAATGGCACATGGACATTGCACTCTATGGTAAGTTTGTTCCGTTCAGCAGCAATATAGCGTATGACATAAGATGCATTTTGTAACTGTCAACGAATCGTCGTTTTTCATCACTAAATAGTTGTGACAGATTTAACGATAAAATACAATACCTATCATGATTTTTCAGATCGAAAATATTCAGTATGATTCAGGTTAAGATACTATTTCCTCATTTTTTTAATTTCTAAAAAAATACATAGCCTGACAAACCGTTTGATTGATAGGCAGAATAAAACGATACGACACGTATAGTATAGATAAAATATTCTTACCTACGAGGGCAATCACATGGGGATTCACAGTTTTCTTGCGATGCTATTGGGCAATAGATCACTTTTCATAGTGACGTCACGTCATAATCAATGCTTTGACGTCAGAGTGAAGTTCCTATCATGATGCATCATTTTCTTTGATTTTTGTATCTCTGTCATAAAGAGAATATTATATTTGTGTCCATAGCATACCATGTTTACGACACTCGTTCCTAAATATCAGTATATCGCTCGGGAAATAGTGATATTTAGGCACTCGTGTCGTAAACGTGGTATGCCACGGGTACAAATGTATTATCCTCTGTACCACGAGGAATCGTCACAATTCAATCAAATATGTTGTATTACATATCTACTGTGTTGCGACTTTAATGCCAAATGTGAATATTTAAACACCGGTTTTGTTTGCAATTGCTCTAAAATAAAGAACACCACCTAGGATAAAAATCGAAAAAAGAAATATTGAAATAAAAATGTCACAATATCTCTTTTCACAGTAGTATATTTGGATGAACCATTTCACACCCTTTGATTAAAGAGAGGATCATCTATTTTCATTAAATGTTATGGTTTGTATAATGAATATTCCAAATAAATTTAGATAGATTGCATTACGGAAAATGCGTCAACTTCAGAGTACATGATACTTTTTCGAGTGTATATTTTCGTCTTTAAGATAGGGAAACTTCACAAATTTTTCAATAAGAATCTAATTCTATAATTATTATGTTTTTCACATTAATGATAATAAATATATATATATGTATATATATATGGTTTTCTAAAGGATGGCGTGTTACCTGGTGTGAACGAAGATATCGTTATAAGCCCTATCTGGATTTCCGGATCAAAGTGGATTGATGATGGTGGCGTTGTTACAAAACACAAAGTTACAAAACGAGTTCACACGCAGAATAAATTACAGGTAGGAAAATATTTTTAGTGTTATTTTCTATGAAGGTTGGAGTAAGAAGCGGCTGTAAAATATGTTATGTTACTTGGTATCGCTCAAATTCAATACTTCTCTTAGATCTGTTTAGGCAGAAATTACACGCCATTTGCGCGAATACTTGTTATATATCCTATTCCACAACCCTTTCATCCAAAATCTGTCATTCTTTCTGCTTTAGAAACATTTCCAAAATCACATTTAACCAATTGGCTCGAGACATTTGTAGTATAGTTCCGTTTTTCGATCACAAGCCACATCTTTATATCTTTATATTGTAAATCATAGAACCGATAAGCACTTAGATTGGTACCTTCAATAAACAGTAAGTATCTGATAACTTAAACTATTGAAAAAATATATTAAATGTGACTCTGACAACATCCTCTTCAGATATCCCTTCTAGTTTTAGTCTTTAGTATTTACATTATCTTATATTTTCTCTTAATGTATCATTTGTGCTTGTGAAATCCCAGGTGTTAAATGATGCAATTGAAAGTGACCCGAGAAGAAGGGATTCCGACTCTAATCCAAATGCTACAAAATCGTCCCAAAACATCAGAGGTACTGTTGAGGTACTCGTCTGGACGGATTATTCCATGTATGAATCGTTTCGCTCACAAATTGGTCCCTATGGCAACGTAGAAGCTGAAATCACGTGGTACGTCGCCATTGTGGTAAATGCTGTAAGTATAATTTTTTAATGATTTGGAAGTACGATTACAAATTTTGGTAATGATAAGAATTTTTGTTATTGAAAATAATCCTTGGAATAACAAGGGACCAAGAAAATCGAATTTTAGCGAAATGATAACGATAAGTCTTTGGGTTTTTTACCATAATCCAATCATCATTCCTGTTTTTAGGCGAACAAGATTTATCAACTTGGTATCAGAGATCCGAGTCTAAACATTTCTCTTACACTGGCTGGAACTGTTATCTGTACGGTAAGCTGCTTTACGCATCGTATGGAACTGTTATCTACATGTACGGTAAGCTGCTATAAGTATCGTATAGAACTGTTATCTGTAGGGTAAGCTGCTATAAGTATCGTATAGAACTGTTATCTGTACGGTAAGCTGCTATAAGTATCGTATAGAACTGTTATCTGTACTGTAAGCTGCTATAAGTATCGTATAGAACTGTTATCTGTAGGGTAAGCTGCTATAAGTATCGTATAGAACTGTTATCTGTACGGTAAGCTGCTATAAGTATCGTATAGAACTGTTATCTGTAGGGTAAGCTGCTATAAGTATCGTATAGAACTCTTATCTGTACGGTAAGCTGCTATAAGTATCGTATGGAACTGTTATCTGTAGGGTAAGCTGCTATAAGTATCGTATAGAACTGTTATCTGTAGGGTAAGCTGCTATAAGTATCGTATAGAACTGTTATCTGTAGGGTAAGCTGCTATAAGTATCGTATAGAACTGTTATCTGTAGGGTAAGCTGCTATAAGAATCATATAGAACTGTTATCTGTACTGTAAGCTGCTATAAGTATCGTATGGAACTGATATATGTACGGTAAGCTGCTATAAGTATCGTATAGAACTGTTATCTGTACGGTAAGCTGCTACAAGTATCGTATGGAACTGTTATCTGTACTGTAAGCTGCTATTAATATCGCATGGAACTGTTATCTGTAGGGTAAGCTGCTACAAGTATCGTATGGAACTGTTATCTGTACGATAAGATGTAATAAGTATCGTATGGAACTGTCATCTGTACGGTAAGCTGCTATAAGTATCGTATGGAACTCTTATCTGTACGATAAGATGTAATAAGTATCGTATGGAACTCTTATCTGTACGATAAGATGTAATAAGTATCGTATGGAACTCTTATCTGTGAAATAAGCTACTATAAGTATCGTATGGAACTGTTATCTGTACGGTAAGCTACTATAAATATCGTATAGAACTGTTATCTGTACGGTAAGCTACTATAAATATCGTATGGAACTGATATATGTACGGTAGGCTGCTATAAGTATCGTATGTAACTATTATCTGATGTTATAAGTATTTAAGTATAAGTTATTCACGATAACAGCGCTGAGGGAAGTCCAAAACAAAACAGTCATGACGAAGAAAAATATCTGTAGAATGCCTAAAGTGAAGATGAAGAATAATTCAAATGCCTGTGAATATTCTCATTTCATTTTTCTAGACTTTACGCTATATGTTAAAGATATTACTTATTTTAATTTTTTTAAAAGCGTTTAGACGCATAAATAGTGCCATTGTTGCACCAATAATTCCTATCATCTTCTTAAACTTATTCATAACTTAATAAATGTTGTTGTTGAATGTATTTTTTAAAATAATTACAATGTTTTATTGTTGAAATCAAAACTTTTTGGAATCAAATTCAAAGTTTAATCAAATATTTGTATAGATCTTCAGTATGTCCTATTTGGACAAATCTCATTAAACTAAGATATGATATTACTGCACAACGTTACGCAGATTATCTCACAAGGACCAATTATTCAGGCCGCCAGGTTCTCCTTCAATTACAGTTTGACCTCTTGTTCACATTGGTTTGACCCTGATAACTTCAAGCAATTACCGTTCTCGTCTCCAGATGACCATCATTGATTATGCAAGATATTATAATTTGTGAAGTTGAAACTCTTAGAACCTTCCATTTTTCAAAGAACGTTTTGAAGTTATTTGCATTTGTTCTATGGTAAAGGACTGAATCAGTTATAATATTCAAATCTTTGACGGAACCAACGGTTAATCTATTTGGCATATGTACTTCGAACATGACTGATATATAATTAACAAGAACACACGACGTTCAATAATTCCATCACATGGGAGTCGACTCAATGGAGGAACAATATAGAAATAATAACCCGATACGAAGATATGTGCATGTTTGATGCAATGGATGAATATTATGTATTGCAATATTGCTTGATGAACCATCTTGATTTAAGTTTTATTAATGTTTTTATTATCCGTTGATATAAAACAATGGGTGGGATTAGATGAATTATGATTACGGACAATAAAGTAATATACGCCTTTGGTCATAAAGCTGAGACATATTTACTGTAAGGTCCCTACGACCATAAGTATTTAATTGTACACCAAGTGATCTATTTTTGCACAAATTTAATGTGGACACTAAGAATCAAAATGAACTGAAAACGTCATAGCACTGTGTCATAAACTGGAACTATCATAGAAACGTACATCAAAATATTGAGAATAGATTCTCTTCATCACATGATCATTAATAAAACCTATATATACATATTACTATAATGTGTTTGTAAAATGTGGATTACTCTCAGAAAGCGTATCAAAGACCGTTCTTTAACCTTTATAACATATAACTGATGGATTACATTTTCAGTTATCTTTAGTAAATTTATAACATATAACTGATGGATAACATTTACAGTTATCTTTAGTAAATTTGATATCAGGGTTATCGAAACAGCTTATTTATAACATATAACTGATGGATTACATTTACAGTTATCTTTAGTAAATTTGATATCAGGGTTATCAAAACAGCTTATTTATAACATATAAGTGATGGATTACATGTACAGTTATCTTTAGTAAATTTGATATCAGGGTTATCAATACAGCTTATTTATAACATATAACTGATGGATTACATTAACAGTTATCTTTAGTAAATTTGATATCAGGGTTATCGAAACAGCTTATTTATAACATATAAGTGATGGATTACATTAACAGTTATCTTTAGTAGATTTGACATAAGGGTTATCGAAACAGCTTATTTATAACATATAACTGATGGATTACATTTACAGTTATCTTTAGTAAATTTGATATCAGGGTTATCGAAACAGCTTATTTATAACATATAACTGATGGATTACATTAACAGTTATTTTTAGTAAATTTGATATCAGGGTTATCGAAACAGCTTATTTATAACATATAACTGATGGATTACATTTACAGTTATCTTTAGTAAATTTATAACATATAACTGATGGATAACATTTACAGTTATCTTTAGTAGATTTGATACAAGGGTTATCAATACAGCTTATTTATAACATATAACTGATGGATTACATTTACAGTTATCTTTAGTAAATTTGATATCAGGGTTATCAAAACAGCTTATTTATAACATATAAGTGATGGATTACATGTACAGTTATCTTTAGTAAATTTGATATCAGGGTTATCGAAACAGCTTATTTATAACATATAAGTGATGGATTACATTTTCAGTTATCTTTAGTAAATTTATAACATATAACTGATGGATAACATGTACAGTTATCTTTAGTAAATTTGATATCAGGGTTATCGAAACAGCTTATTTATAACATATAACTGATGGATTACATTTACAGTTATCTTTAGTAAATTTGATATCAGGGTTATCAAAACAGCTTATTTATAACATATAAGTGATGGATTACATGTACAGTTATCTTTAGTAAATTTGATATCAGGGTTATCAATACAGCTTATTTATAACATATAACTGATGGATTACATTAACAGTTATCTTTAGTAAATTTGATATCAGGGTTATCGAAACAGCTTATTTATAACATATAAGTGATGGATTACATTAACAGTTATCTTTAGTAGATTTGACATAAGGGTTATCGAAACAGCTTATTTATAACATATAACTGATGGATTACATTTACAGTTATCTTTAGTAAATTTGATATCAGGGTTATCGAAACAGCTTATTTATAACATATAACTGATGGATTACATTAACAGTTATTTTTAGTAAATTTGATATCAGGGTTATCGAAACAGCTTATTTATAACATATAACTGATGGATTACATTTACAGTTATCTTTAGTAAATTTATAACATATAACTGATGGATAACATTTACAGTTATCTTTAGTAGATTTGATACAAGGGTTATCAATACAGCTTATTTATAACATATAACTGATGGATTACATTTACAGTTATCTTTAGTAAATTTGATATCAGGGTTATCAAAACAGCTTATTTATAACATATAAGTGATGGATTACATGTACAGTTATCTTTAGTAAATTTGATATCAGGGTTATCGAAACAGCTTATTTATAACATATAAGTGATGGATTACATTTACAGTTATCTTTAGTAAATTTGACATAAGGGCTATCAATACAGCTTATTTATAACATATAACAGATGGATTACATTTACAGTTATCTTTAGTAAATTTGATATCAGGGTTATCGAAACAGCTTATTTATAACATATAAGTGATGGATTACATTAACAGTTATTTTTAGTAAATTTGATATCAGGGTTATCGAAACAGCTTATTTATAACATATAAGTGATGGATTACATTAACAGTTATCTTTAGTAAATTTGACATACGGGCTATCAATACAGCTTATTTATAACATATAACTGATGGATTACATTAACAGTTATCTTTAGTAAATTTGATATCAGGGTTATCGAAACAGCTTATTTATAACATATAAGTGATGGATTACATTAACAGTTATCTTTAGTAGATTTGATACAAGGGTTATCAATACAGCTTATTTATAACATATAACTGATGGATTACATTTACAGTTATCTTTAGTAAATTTGATATCAGGGTTATCAATACAGCTTACTGATAGTTGTAAAATATCCTTTGCTGACGCAGTAACGTATTGTAATAATATGTTCTGCTCACAGTGAGGAAATTGTTCTGCAAGACGTGACAGGCATCCTGTTTCATCACTGTCTGTGTATCCGTGAAGATCCTATAATACCCTGATATCTATGAAGCCAAATGCTGCGTGAGCTTCATGTGACCAGACTTGAGTGACTGTGTCTCGAGCAAAAGCAGGAGTATTATGACAATTATTGAGTTCGGACTGCTTGTATAACGACATTGTATTGACTGGAAAGTGTCATTTTAAAAAAACTAGACATAAGGATTTCATAGGAATATCGTGGATATAAATACGCTGGTGTAGCAGGATGCGTATCAGATATCTCCTAGGGATCCTTCAAAAGCGACTTTGTCCAAGTATGCTGCTCATATTCAGTTGCGTAAACCGTAAATGCAAGACTTTTAAACTACGACAGTTTACGGGAACACAAGCACGAGCATGGTTGCTAAGCAAAAGTAATCGGTCCATTTACCCATCTGGTATTTATGATATCTGTCACTCTTTTCCTTATGGGTAATAAACCATTCAAGACTGACTCGTTTTCAGACAAGAAGTTGTTCCCGTTACATCGAAGATCATCGTATCAACAACACTGTCAATAATCATGTTGCGTTGAGCGAGTTTGCAACTATGCTCAGCACAGCTTACAAAGAAACCAAGATTCACTTCCGGTTTGATCAGGCAACCGCCATGACAAGGTATTTAGGCAATTTCATAACGACTTACAAAAATCAACTCTTTTTTCACCTTTATCCAGTAAGAAAGTATCTTAAAAATGAGGATATTTGCTAGTTTCACGATTTTCATTGATATCTGTATGTAAGCTCACTCGACAGTGTCATATGAGTTTCATAAAGACCTTTGGTGTCCGAATGCTTCCTGGTGTGAAGAATATCCCTTTTGTTAATGAAAAGAAGTTTCACCTTTTTCTTAACAAAAGGTTTAGTTGCATCATTAGATAAGAGCTGTGTCATCAATTTTTACGACCAAGTTAACAAAGACCTAGGCTGAATCCAATAACTTTGTTTCATTAGATATCAACATTTCAACTTCCGAATCTAAATCTAAAATTTAGAGAATACAAAAATACGGCTGTATATCGGTATATTGGTATATTGGATGTCAATTACATTTATTCAAATAATTAAAATAATTCAAATTATAACCCATAGTCACTTGTTACTAAAAACTTGAATTGACAAACCGTTACTTTTAACTATGAGGTAAAATCACACCATGTAATATAAAATCGTTCCTTCTGTAAGGAAATCACAGTATTATCGGTTTCCCTTTCGCTCTTCTACCATGCTTAAAGGACATATCAAATGGTATCCTGTCTCAGGGTAAAACGTATACAGTCACGGTCCACTTATATACCCTGGTTGATAACCCCACTAAACGTTACGCGCTGTGACCATAGGTCACAGCGCGTAATGTTTAGTGGGATTATAAACCAGGGTATTTAAGTGGAGCGAGGGTGTATACATTTATCCTGGGATCAAATGACATGGACTTTAAGACAGGCGAGGCAGTGAACACAATTTCAGGATGCATCTGAGTAATAACTATCATGAAACTTATATCGTTAAACTAGATCTAAAAATTGAAAAGAATTGAATCTAACATGAACTTTATTGTGTTGTACGATCTTAAATGTCTTTGAAATTTAGGAATAAAAAAATTGAATTAGAAATCATATATTATATCATATATAAAATATCATTGTATAAAGATGAAGATCGGAAATGTAAATATATATATCAACTAAATAGTACATAGTATATACCTTATTTGGAATGTAGACATAACTTATCGACTTATCGATACCTAAAGAGATCTTCAGATCATGACAATGTCAATGTAAGTAATTTAATCTGAATTGAAGGTAAATATTAAAAGCATATGCAAGACGTAGAAATAAAAATAATTCAATTTGTATAAAATATCCCTGGATCCTTCCTGATTTCATCATAAAAAAATTAGTCGAAACTTTGTTCATTAACGTCGTTTTTGTCGATGGAATATAAATTGACTATTTCAATAATGTTGAAGACGTTTTTGAGCGCAATTACATTTGCTCTTGAATCGTATGAAAGAAAGTGATTTGAAGATAATGTTGTCTGCAAATTGACACAACCACCAATTCTCCTAGAATTACACTGTACATAAAGATGAGTTTGTTTTGTTTTATTAAAGGGAGAAATGTCATAGGTTGAAAACAAAATATTCTAAAAGAGAAATGAAAATGAAAAGTGATCTAAGCAAGGAGCAAATCTCAACTTTCATTAAATTGAGAATATACTTGATTACAAAATGACTTCAAGTATAATCAAAATCACATATACTGCTGTTAGCGTCTCCTTAAACTTGGCATCAGTCAGAAAGATCTCTATAATTGGTATTTTAAACCATTAGTATATCTGATAAAGGTAATTCCTTGTCGATAAAACTCATTAAAATTTGAGCAGGGCCATTAAAACTTGTATGACGTCTTGAAATGAAGGTTCCTCGGAACTACAATGTATCAATTATATTGTAACTGATTGTGAATGATTTTCATTTGTTTTTCGTAATATATTTGTTTTTAGAGGCATTTTGGTAATAAGTTTTACAATGAATTCATGCCATGTCATTGAGTGTAAGCATCATAGATCGGAACAGGTTTAAAGATTTATAATAAGTACGGTTTTTGTTTTTGCTTGTATGATACATGCATATTATGTATAAGAAATGCAATTTCCGTATTTGATTTTCTGATAAAATTATTTGATTCATATTTTGTTAACGGATTTAATCAATAGTTATTTATTTAAATGCATTGAAGTATATATTTGTTCAAATACACCATTGAAATTTATTTTGAGTTAAGATTCTACCCAATACCTTTATATTCGAAATATTAAACGTGTCCAAACAAATCAGATGATGACAAAAATGACCAACTGTAATTGATTATTAACACAAATTAACAATAAAAAGAACTTTTGATTAAGAAAAACTCGATAACACTTTTTACTGTAAGAAAATTAGATTGAAATGAAATATCAAATTGCATTATAAAGCGATAATTTTTTTAATTTATTTTTGATTGAAGAAAAAGATTAATTCTTGAATATGATGATGTGTTGCCTCGGAAAATATCAATGATGTGGATATCATAGCCTGGTTTGATTTCTGGTTGTGATTGGTTATTTCTAATCATACGTTTTTCCGGACACCACTAGAGATATAGTTGACTGCTAAAATGAGGACAACGTAAACATTTAACATTATTATCATAAAATGATTATAACGGAGAAATTTTATGAAGAATTATTTCACAGGACAATATTTTATATATAGTTTTTTGGAAATATTTGGAACAGGCTCGATATCGTCGATCCCAAGGGAACACCAATCGGTAAGAATTATAATTTCATTTCCTACAACTCCAATTGTCTTTTTTTATATTCCACTTTTTTAAGTACAGCGAATCATATAAAACATTTGCACAAATCATTCATTTTGTCCATTTTAGCATTGTCACTAGACATGAACAGTACAGTTGATTAGGAATGGTGTGTGAACAAGTTATAGCAACTGGACCACAACTTAACAGATTTGTTAGGGGTACAGTTTAAAAAGGCTATCGCTATTGTTATATAATAGTAGTTTGCCAACTCTCTCTAAATATGCGTAACTGATAATGTCCTCTTAGTAAGGTAACTTCTGAAAATAGCATATTTAATGACAATACATATTGCATTTAATGGATCATTACTTTCTGAAAGAAAACCTAGAAGAGCATCTCAGTGAAGGATATATCGATTTCAGCCTGCGTATACATTGAGGTTTTCAACTTCATTCCAGAGAGAGTGAGCATGTTCACAGTTCCAATAATACATGACATATGTCAGCATCAGAGCCATAAAAGCTTGTACATAAAGGAGAATGCTTGTAGCCTACCTTGAAGAGATATTTACTAACAGGCAGGATTTGGTTAATAAATCTATACTGAAGCAAACATAAATGCACAGTATCAGTAGATCACAAGGGAATTTCATTTATATTTCTCCATTTTTATTGAAATCATTGATAGCAGTTTCCCATTGCTGTTTGGCCGACGTCCGCTGAAATTTTGATGCTAATAAAACATTTTAGTAATATTTTGATCCCTTTTGGTTATTAATGAGTAAGAAGTGGTTGAAAGGAAGAATTGGGGACAACAAAGGGGTATTTTCATCCGATTCTAGAGTTTTAAATACGGCATTCTACACACCGTAGCACGTTAAACAGAGAGAGGAGTATCGTTGTCTACCACATTATTGAGATTCCTTATGAAAATGTATTTATTATCAACGTGTACATTGTCATTATACCATAATAATTGGGAGTAGGCATCCCTTCGCGTTTTCTTATAGTTGCCAAAGAAGGTACTCCAACATGATAGTACCCCTTGCCGAGGCTGATTTATCAACTTTATCGATACATGAAATGTTTATAATATGATTTTTTGAAAACCCAAATCTACTTCATGATTCAAGTTGTTTTGTAGACATGTTTAATTTTGATTACCTTTTAAATATTTACGATTTATAAAATTATTCATAAAATAATATTTACTCACAAAACGGGATTTTATTGTCATGCCAAATAATACCGAAACTTAAGAACATTAACAACATTATTTCCATGTCAGGGGTGTCTTTCACTGACAAAATCTGTTCCCTGTCTGATGGGAAATCTTCATCTCTTGTGGAAGATCAAGGTGCATTTAGCTGTGTGCAGACATTTGCACATGAAATAGCACACAAGCAAGTATACAAAGATTCATTTTTCGAGAGGAAGTCCTGTTTTTGTAAAATAAAAACTACCACTGTAACTTAATATTGATTAAAGTGTGGTAATTTCTTTTACTATATTGTTTTACTATGCTATATTCTAAAATGACAGTGTATTTATTCTAAGAGCATAATTGTTGACTATCTTGCCATTATTAATTCATATCATTAAATGAATAAGGTGAGAAAGTTTCCAAAAAGTGTTGTTGTTGCGTTACTGCTTTTGGAGATGTTGATATTACTTTTGTTGTTGGAGCTGCTGCTATCCCTACTGATACAACTTTTCCTTTAGTTGTTTATTCAGCTGCTAATGTAACTATCCATTGGACTTTTGTTTGTCCTGTTTCGGTTGTTTCTTGGGTTTGGTTTCGGTAGTTTACTAGCCTCACTGTTCCTCTTGCTTGTGTTTCAGTTGTTGGTTTTCCCTTTTCGATTGCTGGTTTTCGATGATTTACCGCTGCTTGATGTAATATTATGCAAAAATATACCGCAAAAGACAACACAAGTGAAAGGAAAAGGATTTTTTAAAATCATAGATGCTTTTGCTGTCGCTTGTACTGTAACTATTGTCCCTGCTGTTTCAGCTGTTTGTATTCACCCTTGCTGACGGTATTACTGCCAAAATTGCCAAAGATGTTGCTGTATTGTGATTGCTAATTTTTAATGAGTGTTTTACGTGTGTTTTACATTAAAAATGATATCACAAGTGAATGTAGGGAAACGGAATGTTTAAAAAGATTATTCAGACACAATCTTTAGACATCTGCATGTTTAAAGCATGCTCACGATGCATTAGCTCTCTCTCAACATTTACTGCAATCGCTTTCACTGCACAATAAGGATTGAATTAAGATTTAAGTGGTGTTTCAGTGTAAATTATGGCAACAATTATGCCGTGAATCTGAACTCGACTCGTTCATCATAGATTACGATGAAAAAATATGAGGGCATTTTATTTGATTATACAGTGTTCGTTCTAATTACTTCTAATGGGAAACGAAACACTGACCTCTATGATAGGCATTCTAGAAGATGATGATATGAAGGTTAAATACAATTTTTATGGATAAACAACTTCTTTAATTCTGTGGAAGCGACGTTTCGACATATATTCTAATGTCGTTGTCAAGCAAGTAAGGAAACACTGATCGCAAAACGTTGTCGGATATTTTCTGATATGATTTATTCTTGTGATCAAAATGACACAGTAGAGAATATATATCCTATATGTAACTACCTTGAAATGCTGAACGTTAATCAAACCACACGCCCGAAATTTAACATCGCATGATGGCCAGTAGAAACCATGAGGGCCATGATGAGACAATGTCACAATATAAGTTTCTAAATGTTCAAAAACAGAATATGAATTATCAAATTGACCAAATCGTATTTCAGCCTCGGTAGTGACCATGACGGGTGGGGAAGAAGTCAGTCCTGCAATGCGAACGATGGTTACATAATGTCAGCTCTGTCTCCTCTTGTACAGAACGGCTTCTACTTCTCGCAGTGTTCCATTGATTCCATGAAGATGAATCTACTGTAAGTAGACAGATGAACATATTGTCAACATTCCTTAACTATTGGTGGGTGCGTCCATGCGAATTAAATGGGACAGATTTCGCTTTAAATAGGATGACGAAAATTGGTTTGTGGCTTCAGGACATGAACTCCTTGATGGGATCATATCACCCCTGTTCTGCAGTCTCTGCACTGGCTGCCCATTAACGAAAGGGTTACGTTCAAGGTTCTTTGCATTACCTATCAGTGTATTGATGCCACTGCCCCACTGTATCTCCAGAACCTCATAACGCCATATGTTCCAGCTAAGTCCCTCAGATCACAATCAAAAGAGTTGCTTTGTGTCCCTCTTACAAAGATGAGAACATTTGGAGAGAGATCTTTTGCTTTCTGTGCTGCTTCGATGTGGAATGAACTCCCTATTGAAATCAAAACTGCAAACACACTCTCAATGTTCAAGGGTCTTCTTAAAACTCATCTTTTTAAACTGGCTTACTAATTTCCAAGCGCTTCAAGCATGACCTCATGGAGAAAAGCGCTCTAAAAATGGACTATTTATTTATTTTATTTATGTTTGATGATGAAAGGGCACAAGAATCCTCAACTCACAAGATGCAATGACATGTAATTATAATAATGTGTTTACAATATGTATGACATTCGACTAATTCAGTTTTAAAATAGCCATAGTTCTGTTTATCTAAGCCATCTACACCTATTTAAAAACAAACTAAAAAAACAATTAATACTACGTATTACTTTTTTACTTTACAGACTTCATGTCAAAATGCTTTCATAGTATTTATAACAGCTGTATTGATAATAAGACAAGAAATTTCATCGCATTTTAACAATAAATTTTGTTTACAAGATAGGTTTATCAGACAGTAGCAATTGCTACTGCTGCGCAGAAGAACCTGAAACACTTAAGCATCTCTTCTATGTTTGTAGAAAAACTGTACAAAATCATAATACAATTTCAAATATGGTTAGAAGAAAAAACAAAAACGAAATTAAAGATATATAAATCTGTTATCCAAGCAATCATTATTAGAATGTTTATTTACAAGTGTAAAAACGGAGAAATACATATATATTTCCCAGAATTGAGAAAAGATATAAAGCAAATTTACGAAATCTACACATTCATTCACGGCCCTTCTTATAGAACACTGATCTTTAAATGGTTGGTTTGAAACAACATTTATAACTTCATACACATCCAGCCACCGACAATCAACACAAATATCCACATACATTTTAAAGAATCAAGCCCACTGGTCCCTCGTCACGTGGGTCATTACTAATCGGATTCAAAATCCACATCCTCAAATTCAGTCAAATCCGCCAGCACCAGCTAATTTTTGTCTTTAGCAAATAGTGTGATTCCAAATATAAAATTGTTAAAAAAGTTTCACTATCTATTAATAATATTTTTTTCATTGAATCTGACATGGTGAATATTTATGGAAGAATCGAAAATTCTTTTCAGAAAGCCCACTGCCTCTTGTATCCATGACATTCCTCCTAAAAACCATCTTTACCAATCCCTGACATCAACTATGCCCGGCCAGGTGTACAACGTAACAGAACAATGCAAGGCCATCTATGGAACCAGGTTTTGTATGGTAGTGTATTACTTGTCGTATACATTCTGTAGGTCGAACAGCTCCTCTGGGAAGCTAGCATCAGTTTGACGATTTCAGGTTTCTGTAGACTTTGATCCTTGCCCCTGGAATAAATGTAGACCCAAGGGGAAATATATATCCCTTGATATTATGAATCCTTCTTGGTAGTGTTTGGGTTATCTGCAATACAACTTCAAGATGTATAAGATAAGATAAGATAAGATAAAAAGGGAAATTTGTTTTGCATAATTACAATTCTCCAGAAATATGATGACAACTAATAACATAATGTTAAAGTTAATTCATGCCAAAACAGTTAACATAGACTAGGATAGATAATTTACGTATACATGAAAAACGTGATGAAACATTAGATAGAATTTATTTCTCTAATGCTGCACGGAATGAATGATCGGCGGAACCTGTTTGTTCGAAAAGTCGGCATACGCAGCCTACGTCCAGATGGTAATGTCGAATATTCCAAGAAATGTGGATGGGAAGAATCACTTAAAATTTGTTACCTTTTTTTGAATATACATATCATATAAACATTTTCTATAACGTTGTCGAACTTTTTTTTAAGAACAGAACAGTAAAGGGTTAGGTGATAAATTGAATAAAGTTTGTTTGTTTTAAGTATTATGGTCAATTATCATTTCATTTCTTACCATTTAAACACAGAACCGGAACACAGCAGTGGAAGGCCAACAATGGGCAAATTTTAATTTTTATCTTATGTTGATACGCGATTCGTTTGGGCTTTGGTATACTATTTAAGGGGCTGAAGCACGTCTTTTGAAAGATTCATTTCTTCAATTTTCCCCAATTTTATGCTAATTTCATTATCTCTGGGGGACCAAATCATCTGTTACCGAACTCGATCATCAGTTGTTTTTATATTATAATGAATGACAAATGGATTTAGCGGATCTAGACATTAGTTTTAGAAAGAGACTTATTTTCCCAAGAGTTGCATTCAGTATAAATTTTCTACAATGTGTTCGGTTGAGTGATTTTAATATCTCGACTTTTTATTGCCACTCAACTTTAGTATTCGACAGGACCCTGAACACTTTTAGAAAACTCAGACGTGTATGATCTGTTGACTATTTAATGTTTATTTTTCTTCAATGTAAAGTATCCAAAAAATGTCATGAAATGAAATGTAAATGATGAACATGGAACATGGAATTAGAACTATGTCTTCCCCCTCCTAATTCCAGAGTGTTGGTACAAAGCTTGAAGATATATGTCACAAGATGTACTGCTGGGATCCAATGTTAGACAATGTATGTTCTACAAAGTCAGCTGCTGCTTTGGGTACGAGTTGTGGATTCAAACAGGTAGTCCATTTAGCTGGCAATATATGTAAACTTTGATAACGCAAGTAGCAGATTTCAATGTTAATTCTAAACACCCCATATAAACCCGAGGGCAATAATGGGTGTTGTGCCCTTACTTCTATCACATATGCAAAACGTTCCCATATCATTGATATATTTATTTAGAATGAAAACTATAAAACTAATATGGCCACTTCAGCTTGACAGTTTATTATGCAAACCCTATCAGCAATATCGGCTAAATACATGAAGTTACCATTATTTGATCAAAATGTATGAACATGTTGGAATGCAATATAAAAAGACAGTTTCCAGTTGCTAAATCCCTTTTCTTCTTGATTTATCAGGTGCTACGATCGGAAACAAAGTTGCCTCAATGCTTTTGATTTTCTCGGCTCTCTGTCAGAAAGAAAGTTCACAAATATGAATGTACCAATTGACGTTCCTTGCAAATTATTCTGATGTTTTGTTTAAATGATTTTCCCTTCTACCCCTATTGCTTTTATTGACGTATCTGCCTTTGATAAATTTGTAAAATAACAACATATATCGAATTTTTTATACGAATTTCATTATTAGGAAAAACGCGTTTACCATTAAGATTACACTTTATAATTCATACAAAAAAGTAAAAACCTTTGTTAAGTATCCAGTGTAATTTGTTTATGTGATAGAAACGACGCAAAAACTAATCTTTTGCAAGAAGGTATACAGCAAAAAAAATGGTCAGTTGTTTTAAAAAAACTGATGACATCCAGAAATTCCATTAAAAGCTCGTTTCAACTCTCCGAGAATATAAACTCTTTAACTTATCCTTAATTGATCTTTTCAATGATTACAAAGTCAAAGCAGTTTACATAAAACCTTTGACGTCAGAAGATATTTAATTGGGCTCTACCTGAATAGGTTTCGTTAGAACACAATTTAAGCTAACATCAAAACATTTAAAGTCACTCCTTTGGAGGTAAATTCCTTCAACATATAAATAAACTTGATATTCCAGCCAGCCTTAAATTTTATACACAAGTTGCAGTTATGCAAATAAACCAAAACAGCTTTCATTTCTGTGACTCTAGTTTTGATATTCGGAACTAGTTAGAAACAGAGCAACAAGAGTATTTTTGTAAAGAGGTCGCTCATAATTGTAAATGAAATATTTCTTGATGAAAGGGACACCCGGCGTTTTAAATTTCGTATTGATTTAATAGTTCCTCATTGATATTTTAAAAAATCGCATATTTCTTTATTTCAATGCAAACCACATCAATATGATTTAATTTTAATTCCTAAATTATTGTTGTTGTCAATATTATGCAACAGGTCATTGGAAATCGGAATAAAAGATTTTGTATGCGTAAAGATGTATAATGTGAAACACTATCGTTTATATATGTGCTTCAGAAAAGACTTAAATTACATAGAGGAGTTTGATAGTTCTTGTCGATTACCTCATCGAAGCAGGTAGAAATGTTTATTATCACTAGTGGCGCAGCTACTTCACGAGATGAGATGTAAATGTTATTCAACGAGATATCTCAAATGTTCTACTTTTTATATACCCCAATCTGTCTCAAATTATTTAGCTTTTATCAGTGGAGAAGCCAAGATCGTTTCATATGGTCAAAGATGACGTCATATAATTGAAGGGTTCTTTGACTGAGTAAATTGCATTGTTATTTAAATTTGTGAAAAAAACATATTTTATTTTCACCGATAAATGGTATATTTCATCATTGAAATCATAATGATATTTGATATTTGACGCGCACCGACACATTTCATTTTCTATTGACAAATCAAGACGTATAGCTTGACGTTACCTACATGTATGTACCGATCGTTACAGTGTTAATTAATGTGCTTGGGGTCAATCATCAGTACTTTAACAAGAAATACCAAATTGATAAGGTTTTAGCATATATTACCTAAACAAGGTATGGGCTTAAAGAGAAACTTCATTCTTAGTGGTTCTTTGATATTGAAAATTGGGTCCCTTTATACTGAAGATCCACCGATACACCTGAGGAAATATCCATCAATCACCTGATACAAAATTATCCCTAATTTTGTAATGGACGTTTTTGACAAATATTCCATGTGGAAACAACAGTGCTTCTTATTGTTTTCGTCTGCAACGCCATAATATATTTGTTCGTGACGTCGCTGTAACAAACCGTTGAAAGTAGGTCATATTCTGAATATTTTCATGCGATTGAAAGGTAATGAAATGGGTAATAAATAAATGATACATTTTGAAGATAAATGGTTGCGTTTGTAAAATTTCCGTAATTTATTGTTATTCAACACCCGCAAAATTAGTTTAACACCGACGGCGTGAACATGTTGTATCATGATCGGTAATTCACCTTAGCTAATCTGAATTTAAATCATTGTCATTGGGTACTTTTTTCAAATAACCAATCAGAATCGAGAATACAACGAAGTCATGTTACAATTAGAAATTGTGCCGTATGATATTAATGAAACTCGGAAAATATTGTCAATCCTTTTTTCATATTTAATATTATTTAGGACAAGGATTTCAATGAATTTCAATTTTTCTTATCTTTTTGTTTCCAGTGGTGTGTTGTGTTTGGGACAAGAATCTCAATGAATTTCAATTTTTCTTATCTTTTTGTTTCCAGTGGTGTGTTGAAGGACAGTGTGTCTATGACAACCGTGCACCACTCCGATGAACATCCAGCCTTAAGCATCTTTAATGATAAAGTTGGACTTGCAATTATGCAGTTTGTTTTTTCTTACATGTTTATTGGGAGATAAGTTTTCTATATATTCTGTGTAGTGTCTCTATTTGGTTCAGGCTTAAGAGACAACACGACATACGAGTAGTGCCAAATTATACGCCTGAAAACTAAACGCAATACCACCCATGGTTCTCTAGTTCCAGCTTATGCTCGCAGGTTTTATCGCAATAAATAGTCTACTCTTCAAATACTCTTCAAAGCGGCGTTCAAATACAACCTCATCTCACCAAACCATACGCTTGCAGGTCACGTGGTGCACTGCACGGCAAGCAGTATAAGATGTACAACATATGTTTAGTACAGTACAGTCTGTTAATGTACATATACTTTCTCTTTCTAATCACTAATTCTTTTTTTGAAGTAGTCATATTCTTAGATCTTCACATTAACTTTTGTGTAAATAAATATCAAATAAAACGTATATGTAAAACGACGCGAATATTGTTAATTGCACAGTTAACGACATTATACGTTCACATAAAAACACAGACATTACCTTTAAAAAGCATGGCGGAGAAACGACGTCAAGACTGCATATTGTTCATTCAAAAATCACATTGTTTGAATCCATGTCTGCGCCAAACACCTGTAATGTGGCACCCAAAGTCTTTTTGTAATTAAACTATTTACTTGACTTATCTTCAGATTAAAATCCAATGCGTTTGTATTAGCCACATTTCTGTATTCTTAATTCTGCTCTTGAATTGCTGTCTTCCGGCGAAGACTTCATTAGCCTTACGTCATATCAACAAGGCGTTAGTGGCCACACTTCATTACAGCAGCTTCATAGCCACAGATAATAGAGCTTACAGAGTAAATAGTTAAAGGTAAAAACTTTTTTCACGACTGTAATTCTAATCATTAAATTCATTCATGTACATATCGCTACATTTTAGTTTACCCAAAAGCTTCCAATGACGAAGTTGTAGTTCCTATTATCATATATCGTTGCTGATTCAACCTTTATCAATGTTAATTGCATAAATTGATATCGTTTATCAGTCAATTAAGATTTATATACAGTTATCAACGGTGTTCATCTAGATATCTCTGATATAAAATTTTCAATGTTTAGAACATGTCAATATTTGTTATTAATCTTTGTCATGTCGAACGCTTCATGTCAAACTCTTTTACATTCATCGAGTTAAAGTCATTCTGTTTTCATATTACCAATTCTCTTTCTCTTTTATCTCGGTCAGATCTATCTTTCTCTTAAATGTTAGACTTTATGTTTTTGAGTCATGCTTTTGTTTTCAAAATATAAACTTTTTCAGACATTAAAATTTGCGTAGGAGATATAGAGCTGTAATTAAAACTTTTAAATCTTAGAACGAAATACCACATTTATTACTAAAGTTTAAAGATTACGTGTAATAGATATACTTCATTGTTTAGTAAAGAAAGTAATTTAATTTGTTTGATGAAAAAGTACAAAGTATTTTGCAGATGAATAATAAAGATATGTCTATAATTACAAACAAAATACTTAAATATTGACAGGAGACAAAACAAACAACGTTATGACCATAGTGATCTGCTAGAGAAGGCAATAATTATTGTGAAAATGGGTTGAACTAAGTTTCTAAAATAAACAGGAGATAAAGAAATCAGTATGACTTACGAGAAGGCTATGATCAATTGGTGGATATTTGAAATCAAATCTATACAAAGCTCAGGTAAATAATCGTTATTTTTGCCATGTGTCACAGGCATATTTCAAATATCAACTCCTCCCACAGTATTTGGACACATCTGTGTGGAATATTACACATGAGATATAATTATGTGTCAGTAATGCACATATCACATGATGCAATGAGTGTGTTTGCAAATACGAACGGTCTGCATTCCAATCTTAGAATGATATTTCCTGACTAGCGATATTATCTCTTCCCAAAACCTTTTGAATAATGCAATTAAAATATTTGATGTTATATACGGCCCTGGATTTAAAGTTCTACTTTTAATTTGGGGATAACAGTTCTTCATTGTAAAACAACTCCTACTTCAAGCGTTTATCGATCTATCTGAGACAATGAATATAATAGATTAACCTGCTTCAGAGACCACAGAGCTATGCAAGCCGGAGCTGACACGCTCCTGTTAGGGACACTCAATCTGGATAGGTCGACGGGTAGAAACAAGGAAAGTTTGAGTCGTTCTAAAACCTGCTGTCTTTCTCTCACTTTGCCTTTCTTTTCGTCTTTTTCCTCATCCCCTCCTTCCTTATCTGTCCACTCTTTTTAACGCTTGTCATCCATGTGTTTAATAACTGAAATATTGTTCAAAACACGTTAAAATCAAACTCACTCAAAAGTCAATCTAAAATGTAGGCGTGTAACACGTGGCTTTCGTTATGAGTCGTAACAGGATAACGATTTATCAATACAAGGAAGCAGCACATTCTTTCATCCACACCGACACCAAGGATTTATCCAATCTTTACACAAATCGTGTGGGAAATTATTCCTTGTTTGCTGAACGCTTGACTAAAACAGATATTTCGCGATATCAGGTGCCTTATCAAAGTTATTAATCCCTACAATTTATCGTTTTCTCAATTATGGGTGTGTTCAGTAAAGTTAAGTTAAGTTAATAAACTGATATAGTTCGCATAAACATGAAATTACAATTATCAAGTTATGATATGCATGTTAAAATGTCAATGACAAATTCATCGAAAGTAAAAGTTTGTAGGTATAAAATGTATTTACAACACGTATTTGCATCAAACGTGACACTGTCTCCCATCACAATCAATAAATGATGGCACACTTAAGAATTTCTGCAAAGTAGGAAGCTTTTCACGTT
Source organism: Phorcus lineatus (assembly GCA_921293015.1). NCBI lineage: Eukaryota > Metazoa > Mollusca > Gastropoda > Trochida > Trochidae > Phorcus > Phorcus lineatus. The sequence continues at coordinate 31,526,524 of OV121088.1, read as the reverse complement.
TGATTCGTAATTATTCTTATATTTAAAAGGCACTCAACACTTAGATAGCATACAGCAAAAGCTGTGGGGTTGCTCTTGCAATAATTTCAATGTTGAATTTCAAAGTTACCACGTACCCTAAAAAATTGGGTATCTTTTTCCTAAAATACGTTAAGTATGAAGAAAACAAAAAAAGAATATCACATCAATGTAACCTAAATACACCGAGAACAAGTACACGTAAATAAATTTTTGGTATCAAAAGAAAACAGAAACAAACAGATACATATATAAAAAATTCAAAAACTGGTCAAAGTGTCGAAGTGACCTTAAAAATGCGGTCAAGTTCTCCTAAATCGACAGGTGAATCCCACCTATTGGAGTCTAGTGGCAAAACGTGAACGCTCTAGTTGCAACGGTTTATGAAATATTACGCTAATAATTGTTTAAAACTGGTCCGGGCTCCCAGTGGTACTCCTCTACAGCTGTATTGAAGTCTGATGATGGCTCTTAAAGACTCTGAACGTTAGCCAATTGTGATTAAAACAATAACATGTTTGCATCGATAAAATCTTACATATCATCATATGCCTTAAAGTACAGCAAAAAGATATATTTGAACGAACATTAACTACGGCTCCTTTAAGGCAAGCTGTGTGCCTTTTTCTGCTTATTCATGAAACAACGAACACTTAGGGTTTATGTGGGTAAAAACTATTAAAGTTCATTCCTCTTTCGTCAATTTATCGATTGATTTCGTATTGTATTACCTTATTGAAATCAAGCAAATGTTTCACACAATATATTAATATAATTTAGACATAAAGGGAAGTTTTATTTTATATCTTATATCATATTTTTATATACTTATCATATTTAAGTGTTCCTGACGTAGATGCTATAACTTTCGCTCCAGACGTGTTTATTGCTAACGATCGTTTGAGGGGTGACGTAAGACGAGTTATATTTCATATATGTTAAGAAAAAAAGTGGTAAGTCATTTTGTTAATTATACATACGATCGAAGATTTGAAGAAAATATTTAAACCCGTGCTAGGATTTCGGCACCTGACTTGTCTCATCAGTGATTTAACCAAATGGTTGACTTATACTTTACTAAAAGCAAATTTAAAAGTGCATACCTTTATATATTTTAGTGACCACCACATGAAATCAGCAATTTTCAAAAAACAACTGCAACAATAAATGTCTGACTTATTTATCGCAAGAGTGCTCATAAAAAATTATTATGAACTTAACCAAAGTTAATCTGACGTACACTCTTACGAAGTAGAGAGTCACATTAAAATGTCAATATCGAGTGTGTACTCCCTGACACGACGTCGTACAGGCGTAATCAGTCTCCTAAGGATGACATGGGTGATTTGGCGCTACTCTTCTAGCAGTGCATACGTCAGCATCTGTGCAAGAGGTGGTCCAAGAGGTGTTTAACTGGATTCAGGTCAGGGGATCGGATATGCATGTTGTTGGCATTGAAAAAGTCTCTTGTGTGGGGTGGCGTTATCCTGTTGAAGCAGCGTTCTTGGATTGTTCTGCAGGACCTGGTTGATATGGTTGTTAGCGTTGAGAGTACAATTAATTACCACTAGGTCGCTCTTGGTGTATCCACAAATACCGCTCCAAATCATGACACTGCCACTGCAGTGGGGTTGCATCTCTTGAACGCAGGAACCTGACGTACGTTCACTTCTGCGTCGGTATGCCGCAAGCGGCCGTCAGCACTAAACACCTAAAACCTACTCTAGTCGGTAAATTGCACTTCGTACCAGTTTCGTCTTTGCCAGCGATGTACAGTGCGAGCCTACCTCAATCTGTTGATCCGATGTTCTCGGGTCAAGGTCATTCCCCTCGCTTTCGCTCGTTTTATACTTAATCATTAACTCGTTTAATAAAAATAGTATTAAATGGAAGGTCGTTTAGTATCCTCTATTAGTAGCAGTAGTAGTAGTAGTAGTAGTAGTAGAAGCAGCAGCAGTAGTAGTAGTAGTAGTAGTAGCAGTAGTAGTAGTAGTAGTAGTAGCAGTAGTAGTAGTAGTAGTTGTTGTTGTTGTAGTAGTGTTGTCATTATAAGTAGTAGTAGTAGTAGTAGTAGTAGCAGTAGTAGCAGTAGTAGTAGTAGTAGTAGTAGTAGTAGTAGTAGTAGTAGTTGTTTTAGTAGTGTTGTCATTATAAGTAGTAGTAGTAGTAGTAGTAGAAGCAGCAGTAGTAGCAGGTATTAATGATAGAAGTAGAATTATCCTGAAAACAACAATGCTGTGTCATTGACCCAAGTTCAGAGTGTTTAAAGCATTAACTGATAATCACGATCACTTGGTACAACATAAATCCCTCATTCTTTATAATTGGGAGTCAAATTTGCAAAATAAAAATAAACTATGTTGATATTGATAAAGAAAACCTAAATAAAATGTCAATATATATGAGGTCTTTTTTTCTCCCATGCTATTAGCACAACTTCCATAAGCTGCTGAAAGACAAACTTTCGCCAATTTCTCTCGTACGTTGCATGCTTCGTAAGGGGTAAAATCACCATACGGTCCAGGTTTTTTAAAGTGACAGTTGATCTATTTTATACATATCATATCCATTTATGTATATCAATTTCTAAAATATTACCGATATAACTGCTAGATAACACGTCGCTAATAATCATCTCGTGAGCCATATGGTAAAGGAACATCATTTTTTATCAGTTGTAGGCTTCTTGGCCGGCTTTCATTAAAAACCGAGGTGATCATAGGAAACCTCAGTTAAAGCTTATTTAAAAGAATATTTGTGAAATTAGCCCCAAACAATTTCTTCAAAGGGGAAAATTATTGCATAAGTATTAATACAACTTTTGAGCACTTATATCGTTTTAACGACGCTGATATTTATTTTAGGACAAACGTTTCCAGACAGAGACTCTTAAAAATTAATGCTCGTACTTTAACCATTAACTATTGAACTGTAGTCTTGCATCACAATAGCGTCTGCATTTAAGTTTCTAGAACGTAGTATGTAATTAGGTGTCAATAGATGGTTTGTTCAAAACTCCAAGACTTTTGATTTATTGTCATTTTACCGGCATGCCCTTCCAACAACTATTCAGAGATAAATGAAAATGCTCCTACAAATATTTAAATTGTAAAAAGAAATAAATTTCGAAATCTGTTATTATGATCGTGTATTTTTATATTACCAATATGTAAGAAAAGGACGCTTGAATAACACTTAATACTTATAAAAAAAATAATATAAATAAAAATATTTTAAAAATGCATTTAAAACGATTGTAATCATGATAAAAAAAATATAGAAAACATTCTTCTTCAGGCTGCATCCTATACAGGTGTATATGTTACAAATAAATCAGTTGTTAAGATAATCTCCTTCTTTTTTTTCAATCAAAGGGAGGTGAAAACAATGTTGCTCCAAAACCTGATGAATAATTCAGAGTGAAAGGTCACGAAATCGTCCTTCATTTCATTACAATCATGATGATGATGATGATGATGAAGATGATGATATTTGTAATAATGATGATAAATATAAAAATAAATCAAAACGTCATCATCGTTAATGATAACATTTATTTCCAACATTTTTCTGAGGCAGCACTTGATATCACTTGTGATTATTTTTTATTTTTGCCATTGAATCAATGTCCCAAACATAAACTACACTTATAACTATCAAACATCAACGTCTCTAAATTACATCTGTTATTATGAAGTGCAATAAGTCATCATATCTGAATTCCTCTTCAAATAACATGTTTCAAAACACGAACCATTGGCAGGTTTATCACTGGAAGATTTAAAGACGACTGTATTCAAATAACAGCAACAGTCATGTACTTGTATGTCGCACGTTAGTTTGATTTTCATATTGTTCATATGTCATATTGTATTTATTCAAGCAATTACTATGTTACTCGTGTTTTTTTACATCTCATTTTAACATAAACATTAATCTTACAATCATGCATCTAGTACCAATGAATGAATGGTCACCATTGATGCTCTCTTGGTCTCAACTTGATCTCTCCATTTAAGATTCTTAGGCCATATGAACAACAGAGGAGGCTATTTAGGTTATTCACAACCACCAAAAGTACAAAAGACAAATCAATGTCTGGATGACCGTCAATGTGAATATCAAAATTTCATGACATTTCGACCAATTGGGAAACAAAATAGATGTCTGTGGGTCTTTGTTAAGCTTTGCGAAAGCATAAAAAAATAACTGAGGAGTTTAGAATAATATCTTTGAAACGGCGTCGCTGATCATGATTGCACAACTTTGGTTGCATGCAATCCGGCGTGTACACGAGAAACGATCGCGTATGTTGTAAATAAATTTCTGTTGGGAGAATGCCGATGATGTTGCACTGTTGCACGCTTTTTCGGTTCAAATTGGCTATTTCAAGGCATATTAGGTTGTTGGCACTCACTTCAGTTTTTCTACCGTTGCAATGAAATGGTAATTTTATCGTTTACATTTCACCTGTAATCAAAGATGAAAAAGCTAAAACAGCCGGTTTAAGATATTGAGAATAAAGGATGAAACATTGTTATTAAAGCAATCTTGTAATTTAAAAAATGCTGTATAGGAACCTTGTAATTCAGCCAATTTGATAAATTTGCTATAAGCATTGTTTTTGAATTACGATAGCGGCTGCCGTTTTCGCTTTTCTGGCTGTAAGCCAATTTTGAATATGAATATGCTAATTCAATACAACGTTGCATTAAATGCTTCCGGTCTTAAAAATCAACTTTATAACCTGAAAACGTTAATATTTGTTAAATAACTTACGAGCTAGAGTATCTGAGTGTGGGTCGTAAGTAAAATCGAGAGACATGCATGATCTGTGCAATTGTTGTATATACGAAATATCGGTGTGCACTAGTGCTGTTAAGAAAACATGAGATACCTCCAAAACTTAATTCTTATTACATTGGATTAACAAAATGCATTGCTGGTTCAAAAGTTCGATTTGTAATACGTGTCTCCAATTATCAATATCCCATTGACTCGAGGAACGAAGCAAAGAGATAAAAGTAGCAACACATTGTTTCATGGACACTGACACGAAGGCTTTATCCAATTTTTATACAGATCATGTGGGATTTTATTTATTGTTTGCTGACCTCTTGACTAGAACAGATATTCCATGATGTAAATCTCACAGGTGGCTTATCAAAGTTATCAATCCACCCCATGTTGTACCCTGAGTAGCAGAGGTGGTTAGTGAAGATGAAGCAACCTCTGAAAAAACTTCAAATGTGAGAGAGCAAGATGACCAAGAGGTTCAGATCTATGACTTCTTGTGACTAAATCAGCCAGATACTTCGGAGCAGTATTATTAGGGCAAGACGCAAAGCTTTGCGAGAGACACAAGTTTTTGCTGCCATCCCTAATTACGTAATTTCGATATGCTTTTGTTTCCAGGCTATATCTCAAAAACATTCAACATCATTCACCGAAACTCGGTTTGTGTTTAGAACTTTTGTGAAGTGAATCTTTGCAATTTCGGTTATTCTGAATTTTTTTCCCTTCTTGAAAAAAGTTGAGCTTCGTGCATATGGTAATGATCTTTTTCCATCCGCTATCTCCGCTATGTTTTATGAGACTTGGTATTTAATTAGATCAAGTAGTGAAGTTGTGCCATTACTACTTGGTTATTCTAATATTTTGTCTTTGCTACTAAACTATTATTCTATTTAGAGCTATTGTTAATCCGTATTTGCATCTTACTTCCAAACACAGTCTATATATCTCCATTCTACCTTTACAACGATTTATTATATGACTATACGAATCGGCTGTGTATTATCAACTGCTAAATGCCACTAAAAAGACTCACTATCGCCATCATTTACTTATCTTGATATATAACTTCTTTGTGAATTTCTATAATCACCATGGAGAAAGATAAAGAACCAGACAAATTTTACTTTAATTCATCATTTGACGTTTTATGTTCCTTACGATCGACATTATATCAATGGAAATACGATAAAACCTGAACATCAAGGATTTTTATTAAACATGAACGTTTGGTAGTCTTCAAGTCTTCAAGGTAAATCGAGTCTGATATGAAGGACTGTGAGGTTCAACTTACATCCAAGAATGTTTTAAAAAAGGTTCACTTTTTATACAAAAGTCATTCAATTTCAGAGCACTTGAAACTATTTTGATAATCCGTTATGTTTTTTTAGAATACATTTTTCCAGACAGAAATTGTTAAAAATCATACTTAAACAATGAAGTATTGAATTGGGCTTCAAGTTGAAGTTTTGCATCACAATAGTGTCTGCTAGATTGTTTTCACACATAAATGTTCAGAACATACAATGTAGAGAAATCTGAATAGATGGTATATTCATGGCTCCAAGTTTTTTTTCGTTTGAGTATTCAGGCAACTTAACAGAATAACAACGACACTGCTGATAAGTGTTTTTAATTATAAACATTGACTGACTTTTAAAATATCTTATAATGATGAACTTTGTCTTTGACCACGGTATTTAAACGAACTTATTTCACATTTATATTCATAATATTAATTCAAGAAAATAATTATTTTGTTATTCGAGAACCTGTTTTCTATCTAATTAAATAGGTTTAGCAAATTGTTGATTGAATAATTTAAAATTTTGTGAAATCCCATGAACAGCATCATAATCATCCGCATCATCGCCATCATCATCATCGTCTACATCACCTTCATCATTATCTTTATCATATCCATCATCGTCTCCATCATCTTTTACATCATCATCATCATCGTCGAAATCATCCGCATCATCGTAATCATCATCATCATCTACATCTTCATCATCTTCATCTTCATCATAATTTTCATCATCTTCGTCATCAGCATCATCATCTTCATTATTAACATCTTCATCATCATCTTCATCATAATCATCATCATCATCATCATCATCATCATCATCAGATTATCAGTATTATAAAGGTATTTTTCTTCTTTGCCATTAAATCAATATGCAATAAGAATTACTCGTAAAGCTACTCACATTGACGTCTGTGAATTAAATCTCCTATACATCTACGTTATGTTCTCTCCGATTTCATCATCTTTATTTCAACGATTTCAACCCGTTTAGATAAATAGAGATTACAAAACGTGTGGGTGTTGAATATGGAAAATATTCCAACGAGATATTTTTAAACGTTTTGATTTATTCACGAGCGAAAGCGAGTGAATAAATCGAAATGTTTAAAAATATTGAGTTGGAATATTTTCCATATTCAACACCCACGAGTTTTGTGATCTATTTATTACACACAGGAAAATTGTTCTTCGAAGACCTCAAAATGTTCACTGAAAGACGTTAGCGCGCATGAATACATTGTGCTCAATAATACACTGCCTCTTTTGTCTGAAACATAGGCCACCTTATAGTTGTAAAAGAATCAAAAAGCCATACGTAACAGAATTGAGTTTATATTTGTTCATATGGTTTAATGTACGAAGATTTGATAAACAGTGACGGACAAACAACTTGACAGATCAAAACGCAATTACAATATTCTCCGTCACTGAACACTTGACGCGTCATCGCTAAATTTGACGTGTCACTGCTAACGATAGATAAACAACGGCAATTCCCTTTGAACAAAGTAACACCGAGTCTGTCAAACTAGATACAAGAAATTACTGGTCATCAAGTCTCATTTTCTTGATTTCTGGTCCAAAGAAATTATAATTTTTTGGGGTACCACCATATATTGGGGCTGAGAAGATGGACTGAAGAGCTCGGTACTCCTGTAACTGGTTGTCTTGATTGCTCTGAGAAGCGAGGTTGACAACAGAGTTGGAAGGGAGACTACTCTCATTTTGACATGATTGACAAGTGCGAGAGAACGAAAAGTAGATTGGTGACTTAAAATATGACTCAAGTCATTGTGGCGGTTCATCGACAGCGTACTGTAGTTGTTTATGCACTCTATGTTCAGGATGTAAACAAAGCGTTAAAGGGAGATAACTCTGCCGCGATTGCTTCATCGACGAAATTAACACTTAAGAATTACTTTGAACACAAATAATACTTTTTCAAAAAATAACCTACGTCAATATTTTATCATTCACAAATTTAATGTGATGTTTGGTTGTGTTTTGTTGCTGATAACTGCTTGAATATAGGTGTGATGTTAATCTGAAATATTGAGGTGGCAACGGAAAGATCACTTGTACTCGCTCGATTGTTAAAGTAGTTCGGCATTATGACGTCACTATCGTTGAATAACCTGTTTGGGTTACACAACATTCGTTGAATAACTTTCAACTGGTTACACAACACTTGTTTCAAATAACCAAAATTATCTCATAAAGATATTCAGAACACGTGTGTAATAAAGTGCCCTTCATACAAAACGTAACTCAAAGCAGGGGCCAATGACAAGCTTATCATGTGAAGTTTTAAATAAATTCACAGCATAACCAAAAGTGTAGAACGAAGGTTGGATTTTCGATTTTTTTCTTTCATGCCTTCAATAATTATTACAATGGTTTAATATTTTTGTCGCTAGGTTTCTTTAAAACGAAAATAGAAATAAAAATTTATTTCCGAAGAGCATAAGTCGTAAACAAAATATTTTCATTTTGATAAATATTTTCACGTAATGATGATCTCAAGGTGGATAAGACTTATAGCTATTAATTTATCGATGGAATGCTTGTTTGTCCTAATATGTCCTTAAACAAAGTATAGAATAAAATTGAGCGCAAAAAAGCGTGCTGTAGTGCCTTTAAGGCCAGCTGTGTTCCTTTTTCTCTGCACTTTTAGGCTTTTGTTTTTAAAAACTATTAATTAAGGTTCATTCTTTTATCAACAATTGCTCATTCGTTTTCCAAAATCGTATTGCTTTATTGAAATCAAGCAAATGTTGCACTTAATATATCAATCTAATTTAGATGTGATGGAAATTTTCATTTAGTTTTATTATCTTTAAATCTATATGAAGAAGATGCTTTATTTTTCTTTTCTAGACGTATTTATTGTTAATGAGATACTTTTAGAAGTAACGAAAGTCATTATAAGGAGTTATATTCATTTCATATACAGCTGCATATCAAAAGTTTGTTCACTTACTACTGTATCTTAGTGCAAATATCATGTAATTTGGTTTTGGTTTAAACGTCAATAAAATAACTCCAGCAGAACTGACATAGGATCTCTAATTGTCAATGTGTAAAATAGCCATTTTTTAAATTATTGTGGGATTGTCTGGCCTTTCGTGCTAAAATTCGAATTTTGGCATGATTAAATAGACAAAAGGGATTACATTTTCGAAATTCCGATTTCCTTAAATTTCGATTAAAATATTCAATTTCGACTTTCTGAGAAAAATATCAGCAATTTCATATTAACCTGATTCAAACTAACAAACATAACTTGTTTTTAAGGCTGTTGATCACTTTTAAAGGATTTTGGAGGGGAAAATAAAATTGATTGATTTCGAAATTTTGACCCCTGGTCACTTCAGTGACCTGCCAAAATGCAGTTAACTGTTGGGTATGGCATACGGTTGCGTTAAGGTGCAATGGATTATCTCCTCTGTACTGAAAATTTAAAATTATCCGTTTCTTTATCGCAATGCTACGATGCCTCAAACACATGCCAAATGATATGATATTTGCACTACGATACGCAGGTAAGTGAACAAACTTTAGGTATGCAGCTGTATGGTTTGAAAATAACTGGTGATTAATTTGTCCATATAGCACACGGTGGGAGAATTGGAGAATCATTTTATTCCCGTGCTAGCATTTCATGACCAGACTTCTCTCGATAAGTCTGTAACAGAATTATCGACTTACACTTTCATCAAGCAAATTTAAAAGTTCATATATACATTTTTCAGTAGTAATCACAAGAAATTAGAAAACTCCAAAATACGCTGTAACAATAAACGTCAGGGGGTCGTAGCACAAAACAACTAAACAGTAAGGATAACCTTAGTGCCATCCTTTAACATTGCACTAAGGCTGCCTTAGTGATTTAAGGCCACCTTAATGTTTTGTGCAACGGGACCCAGGTTGTTATTTTTGCAAAAGTATTAAAGACTGTAATCAGAGTTACTCTGACTTTTAATATGAATTAAGCAAGAGCGTTAGTAAGCTCTTTCATATACCCCCACTTTTCAAAATGGTCTCAAATTAAACATTACAGATTTTGCATTAGATCAAATGTCTTTCATAAGCAAGAAACATATTTCATACAAAGTTTAAACCTCGTTAAGTTAATATCTATCTCTTTTTGGGGGCGGGCGTTAAATGACTTCCTGACTGAAGCATGTTTTTTGGGCATGTTTGCAAATATGACCAAAAAGGGAATGTTCAACCCAGGCAAATTAAGGGCTCATGATTAATATATGAATCAAGTATAGTGAATCTAACATGTACAGTTTATGAGATATGTATTGGCTAATAGCTTACACAATGAAAAAGATGCACAAATTATTACATATCAGGGACTAAAACACACAAATAGCACAATTCAAATATATATTCCAACAGAAAATCTCCAAGTTATAAGCGGAACAAAATTTGACAGATTAACTTATAAAATGTGATTAAATTATGCAAATAAGGGACTGAAACATACAAGAGGTATGTAGACACATCAGAAAGCTGACCTTTATCAAGTTACATGACATTCCAGCAATTAGTATATGAGTTATGAAAGGAACAATTTGATGGTGGAACAGAGAAAATCTGCATAATTACGCAAATCGGGGACTGAAACAAAAAACGTCATCGTCATTGTAGTAGTAGCAGCAACAGGTCCATAAAGGGAAAAGGGAGATAACTCTTGAGTACTCCAAAATTTGTTCACTTGTTATTGCTCCGATACATCATTCGTTGTAATTGGTTATTATTCTTTAAAACTTTAAAACTAATAACTATGGTGGTATAAATTTTAGATATGATATGATTTATTACTATTATCCCCATTTTCAAATGCAATTAATATACATTACCATTTACAGGCATTGCATCGATATCCAAAACAATCTATTTTTAAAAGAATAAAACACCAACATCTCATAATCACATCTCTTACTACGTAGGGCAATAGGATACTGTCCTCTTCAAACCACATTTTTAAAAACATTTTAATTTTAAATTTTAAAAAAAACCCCATCATCATGTTTAAGAATTACAGAGGAATTTATTCACAGTAATGGTCATGCATGTAGCACGTTAGTTGGAATTCATATTGTTCATGTGGCATCTAATATTTATTCATGACATTACCATGTCAATCGTGTTTTGTTAATCTCATTTTAACACAAGTCTTACTCTCAATAGACAACCATTCATCTAAAATCACCCTACAATCAATGAATATTCACCATTGATAGTCTCTTGAGCTCCAACTTGAATGTCTCTAAGCCTTTATTTCCATTCAAATGCTGCTTCACTTTCGAAATTGTTATTGTTTAACTTTCAGCCATGTTGTCAAAGGTGTTTTTCGTAGAAGGGTTATTTGCAAAATTCTTTAGATATAGTGTCAAGAAATTACATTAAAGCTCATTTGAACTTTAATACTGTGATAAACATAAACAAACATAACCGACCCTTGAATACCAAACGTTTTCATAACTTTCCAATGATAAAGTTATATAAACATAAGATAACCCTAACGATAATTTGTATAACATTGTGTTATGTTAGTTTCAAAGTTTAATATGTAACACATGTTTCTGATTATTAATCGCCCACGGACTTGTAAAACGAACCATAAATGCAAAGAAGCATCAAATTGTTATATCGACACACCGACACCAAGGCTTTATCCAGTCTTTATACAGATCGTGTTGGAAATTATTCCTTGTTTGCTGACCTCTTGACTAAAACAGATACTCCATGATGTAAATCTCACAGGTGCCTTTTCAAAGTTATCAGACCATCCCATGTTTAATCTATCCTGAGTTAAAGAGGTGTTTATTGAAGATGAAGCATTGGATGATTTTGTTTTGGACAAAGTAATAAAGTTACTAATTGTCTTCTTGTCACTGTAAAATTATGCAAAGCGAATGATGATGTCATTGATCCCAGGTGATGACGTTTCTACTGAATTTTAAATACAGTGATAAAATAATGCTTACATTTCCTGTGGTTAAAAATGCACAATTTTCATTATCTTAATTGATAATAGATATAATGAATCGCAGGTGTAATTAGATCTGATTGTTTTGTTAAAGGCCTCAGTGTCATTCAGTGTTGTAGTAAGACTATATCACTCCTGACCAAGTCAGTAGTCAAACCATAGCAGCCTTCCTATCATTTCATGGCATATAAGTGGAAATAAATAGTACAATTTTCCATGCCACATGAGTATCAATTGATAGTATAAACTTGGCTCAAAATACAATAAAAATCTTTTTTTAATGTCCAGACAAATAATCAAAATTATAATGAAAGTGCTGATCCATGTATTTCAGATTTATATATATTGACTGACCTTCGTAATATTTCATAATGATGAAGTGTTTTTGACAATGACATTTAAATGAAGCAGAAGAAAAAATAAACCGAAATTATCAATGTAAAAATAAAAATATTAAATTATGATTTTCTTACATTAAAACTTGATATACAAATGTATTCGCTTTGCAAAAAGAAAATGGACACGAGCAAATACAGTGAAACAGAACAATTTATGTAAACAATTGATTCCAAATTACCATTTTAATAGTATTATGACTAATATTAGTTTTGGAAAAAAGATGCTTCTCGCTAAAGAGATTATGTTGAAGTAACACACGGTTACATGTACAGATTACGTCAGTGTGGCTCTGATATCATTTTCCTTGAATGACTGAGACAACCCAAAACCCTATTTAGTTACGATACACTCGAAAAAAATTGTTTATTGTTACAAAAAGTAAATTGAGGGACAAAATTTTGTTTTCAAATGTAGAAATATAATATATTTATGCTTAAGTCTGAAAAAAACGTAAACATCATGCAGAGCAATCAAATCAGTCACGGCACTCAGCATTCAATGGAAGGGTTACATTTGCTAATGTTTGCTAGGAATAGCATCTAAGGTGGTAAAATATCACGCCGAGTCTTATACGGACACATTAAAGATTTTATGTCAAGTCTTTAACGGGGAGTAAAATAGAAATTATTTGAAACATTTGAAAATAAAGTATGGACAGGATGATTCAAGTACTAGTGTTGTAATATTAGTATTGAAGATTAAAGGTGTATTTTTATAGCTCAATACATTGATGCGATGATTAGATAGATATCAATGAAATACGTTGTCCTCTCCGGTCATTAAATGGTATCAATAGTGAAAAAATTGAGGATAAACGAGTGAAATAAAATAGTTTTAAGGAAATTGAGTTATCAACAAGTGAGCTCATTTTCTTTTTTTGTAAAGTTCCCATCATATTTAAAAAATTTTTTTAGATTTTTGAAAAGTCTGTGAATGATTAGGTTATTTATTTTTCATCTTTATGAAATTTATTGTGAAAAATAAAGAGGATATCATTATGAATGGTAAAACTACTAAGTCGCTACATGAAATATCATCTTATAACCTGCACAGCTATCAGCACCATCATTTCCTCTTGTAGAAACTAAAAACTACCTCCAATATCAAATTCAAAATGGGATTTAATATCTAATGTACTCGAAATGTCCATTTATAAAAGACGCTGCAAAACCTTTATTAGAAATTTTCTTGGCTAAAATAACTATTACATTTGAACAAGTCAGAACCCCTACAGAGTCGTATCTAGCTTTCCTATTGTGCTCACTGAAACTAATCATTATTCAAAAGCATCTTGGTAATGATCGTTAACAATCTTTAAAGTTTACTCATCGGACAACATAATGTACGAACGATTGATCGCCAAGATGAGAGATGTATTAGTTGTGTACCCTAAAAATAATTCTCTATATTTTAATTATCACCAAATCTTAAATTGAGATTTTTTAACAAACTTTTAAAAAGAATTCAATTTAAAAATGAAAAATAATTTAATCTCATCATAAAAAAATAACATGTTGGATAACATCGATTATAAAACACTAATCTAGTTTCTTAATCGGTGTGACTGTTTCATCAAGTTATTTACATGGTTGATTGTGCAGTTCTCTGTTAATACCTTTGAATGTTGTGTATTTTGATTGAAAATTTGGTGTTTCCATTCTTTCAATATGTGCTCCCTCAGTCAACAAACTTATTCTCAACGATCATGTTAAGGTGGGTGTACGACAAGGTGTATGTCTTCAATTTACTGATGATTAACTTATATCCTATAAGATAATACCAAATCTTGCAATGCCTCCAGATATGTAATGAATTAAAAATGAAATTATTTGTATAATTCAACAGCTCCTTATATAACAGCTTTATATCACTGAAACGTTAATGTGTTTGTTTTCCATTGGACTGGCAAAGTCATACAATATTGAATTGTGGTTGGAGTGAAAAGGAAAAGTCCTGGACTACGAAACAACGTTTTGATTGTGACACACCTTCTTTTACTTTAGGTGCGCCTCGCTTTCATCCTTGGAATATAACATGCTTCTGCACACTGATTGAGTTACAGTCATGTGATATCGAATTCTTAAATACAACTGACGAATAGTTCAACATTATCTTAACACCTGGACTATATGCAGTGGAGGCACACACGTATGACGTGTTTTATTTAATAACACGTTTTCACCTTTGGATGTTTGAATACTTTTGAACAGGGGTCATATTACTGTCACGTATTACCGTAAGCTAACGTAGAAAATGAATTTTCTCAAGATAAGGCAAACAGATTTTATTTATCAAAATGAAATAAATCTTAGTAATATGTCATATTTTGCACACAGTTTATAATTTTTGGCACGATTCAGAGATTGGCCTAACTGTATCACGATCACCATAAACACAAAAAGTTTTGACCTTTTTGCTAACAGTTTAAGCTCTTAATCACAGTTAAATTTCTCATTATTACGAACATACAATTTTAGTAATTGTGAACCTATCATAACAAAGCGTTAAATGATTCCCATAAAAGTTAAATCAAGCATAAACAAGCATTTTTGAAGTGTTTTTTTAATTGATTCGCAGATTTTTATGCTGTGTTGTTTCTTTCAACGTTGGGTGTGTGGCACCTGTATCTAAGTGACAGTCCTTTGTTAAAATGATAAATGTTCAATTGACAGTCCTTTTAGTTAAAATGATAAATGTTCCATCAATGCAAAATGCCAACACATTGTTATATCGATAGCAACTACAAAGCGTTATGCCATCTTTGCATGGATCAAATATTATTATTTCTTGTTTGCTGACCTCTTGATAATTTTGAGACGTTAATCTCACAGGTGCGTTATCAAAGTTATTATACCTCATCTAATCCTTACTAATTGAAATGTGATTGAAGACGAAACAACTTTTGGTCCGCTGTATCGAAATATAAGTTTTCTATTCACTGCAATGTCATTTCATGTATTTTAAAATAGTTTGAAATTATTAATTTAAAATATTTTCACAATGTGACAAATTGAACCCCTTCCCTCAAGCTTACATCAAGGATAAAATAATGCTAGAAACAATTTTAAGCATTTATATGAATGAATGAATGACGTCAATCTAATGTCTTAAAAATTTGGCTAAGATTCTAGCTATCATGTTCACTTGTAGAAATCAAGCTAATGTTAGAGAGATCGATTTGGGAAGTTTCGTTATGTTTTATTATCTTAAAATCTACTTTGAATACAATAAATAGGTATTATATTTTCGTTGATAAAATACATTGAGTAGTTTTGATAAACATGTACGAATTTTAATTAAATCGTTTGAAATATGTCAATTCGTTTTGAAGGCATTCAGAATACGGTGTGAACATTTTAATAATATTTCTGTTTGATGGTAGTTTGTTATCGTTAACAGCGTTTACACAGAGATCAATCAAAATCTTTATCACATTCTTTTAAGAAATGAAATTTTCACATCACTTGTCATCATCAAACCTACAAAATGTTACTCATTAGAAGGGGACGACACATCTTGGATAATTCAGTGTAAACGCATATATTTTATAATCTGCCCTTGCTGTCATTTATCCAATCATGGTAAACGCTGGGTGGTTCAGCCTACCACTCGAATGGTCTTATCATGGTTGAGTTGCCCCTCCTCGCTAAACAGTACAGACGTCGCAGAATATGTTTTTCGATATGGTATGTTTTCGTTTTAGCCGACTCTTGCTCAGAAAAAAATTTAACTGGGAAGATTGCCCTAAGGAATATGGTGACCTTGACATTCAAAGTCAAACAATTAATGATCACATTAAAAGTGTTAAAAACTTAAAACAAAGCATGATAAACCTCCACAGTCAGGTTTCCCGGAATATATCTAAGGATTTCATTTTGAATGATAATTTAACAAATATAAAATGTGATGAGTGAACTTTTCCCGGATTTGATTTTTTTAATCGAAACGCTTGCTTTATCAGCAGTATTACCAACTTGACAGCTACGGCCCACGATGACATTCTTGCAAATGACTGTTTGTCAGTAGGAACCCCTTTGTTTATTCACGAGATTGAAAGTGAATGCAGCTCGCGTGAACGGCATGAGAACGTGCAGGGCACCGGTGCGCTCCCCTCGCCGATCAGTCGAAATCACGGTCGTGTACATAATAACATTCACCTGTCGTACTTATCATTTATGAAATCGTTTTCTTGTGTTAGATTAAAGACAGATTTTGTTTAAAATAAAACCCGCCAGTCGGGAACAGCCTAAGGGTTGTCTTCTTTGTTTCGCTATAAAGCTGTGTTTTCTTTCATTGGAGAAACAGTTCTTTCCATTTCTGACTGGTTTCCTTGAAAATCTATGCATTCCCATCCATTACCAATGTATCCGATGTCAAAATCATTGTTATAAATTCTTCAAAAAAAGAAACTTGACAATGACTTTCAATATAAAGACCACAGATGCAAGTTAAACATTGAAATGAAAACTAAAACGCTGTTTGAAGATCTCTGTTCAGTAAATTTTATTCAGAATAAGCATGATGTTAGTGCACAGGTGCACAAGTGTTTCAACACTATTGGCATTGATTATTGCTTGGCACCGACGACCCATGGATGCAATCAAATTGTCAATCACAGCCTGTGAAATGTTCTGCCATTCGTGCTGAAGTGCTGCAAGAAGACCTGGAAGTGTTTGGGGTGGTGGATTCCTACTGCGCACGCGTCGATCCAGTTCGTCCTAGAGATGCTCAATTGGTGACAAATCTGGTGACCTGGCTGGCCATGGCAATGTCTGGACATTGTTACGCTGTAAAAAGTCTTGACAAACACGTGCAACATGTGGTCGAGCATTGTCCTGCTGAAAGAGACCACTATGGACGTTGACGTGAGGAAGGCTGTAGGATCAAGTCCCTATACCGTACTCCTGTGAGGTTACCCACAACATGCACAAGGGGTGTCCTTACACCGTGACGAATACCGGCCCACACCATGACAGTCCCACCTCCAAATGGGACAACCTCCTGAACACAGTTGGCATCATAACGTTCTCCACGACGTCGGTATACACGTGCTCGTCCATCACTTCGTCGAAGCAGAAACGGGACTCATCAGTGAAGAGAACGGTTCTCCACCTGCCCATCTCATCCTCTGTTGACACCACTGGAGACGTTCCGCCAGATGACGTTACGTTAAAATGGGACGTCGAACCGGTCGTCGTGGAAAAAATCCAGCCTCTCTCAGCCTGTTGCGGACCGTTTGGACGGAAATTGTCTGTCTGGACACGCCAAAGTGTGTTGCAACATCTCGCTGCGTCGCTCCTGCTTGCAGTCCGCTAATAGCGTTGTTGCGTTGCGCTCTGTTCAGTCTTGGCATTCTTCAGGTCGCTGTACCGATGTTGTGTAGTCTGAATGAACAGCGGCTTATATGGCTTTTTATACCCCTAAAGCAGACATGTCAAAGCAGACATGTCTGCATGTAAACCTTCATGATCCCATGCTGCACGTGCTTTGGCAAAGGTATCTCAAACTACATGATATTTGCACTAGTATATTCAGGTATGTGAACAAACCTGGCATGCAACTGTACAGTTTGTTAACCTTTTCAACGATTTGATGATTTGTGAAATAAGTTAAGCTGTTAGACTGAATCTGAAGGAAATATGAATCGACAATACAGTTGCTGAACAAAAGTTTGTTACATTACTTGCCAACTTCAACTTGCAAATATCATGTCATAAGTGTACACTTGAATTCAAACCATTCAGTCATTTTACAGCCAAATGTTATGATTTGTTTAGGAGATGAAGAAACATCATGTTCCGATCACATACATGAATATTTTATTCATGTTCCCATTGATTTGGAAACACCTTAAATAGTCGCAAAACATGTAGACGAAAACCTTTACCTTAAAATTGGAGAATTATATTTAGAAAAGGAACATTACAAATCTCAGTATTTTGTCATGGTCACGAATAAATGTTATCCAACACGTAACTGATTTCATGTTTAACAAACTTGCATGCATTATCAAAAAAGGAAAAAAAAATTTGGCTCACTTTCTTACCTTTTACCTAAAATTTTCCCCATCCCTTTTTCTATGAATGAAAATAGGACAATTGATCCCACCTATGATAACAGGGCGACGGTTAACAAGACATAGTAGATAGTAAATTTTCAAGACTATCATTTAAGCATAAAGAATTAAACTTATGGGATGTTAAAACACAACAAACCAAGTCACTCTCTGCTCACAACGTTTTATGATATTCCAATTTAAAGAGGTATACCATATCGTGTTCATTTTATTTTGCTGAATATAAATTAACACATAACAAACCTCTTGAATACTAACAACTTCTAAATTTCAACTGTTGTCTCGATGTATCATACCCGTTCGAGTAACTCATTAATTGCGTTAATTATTTATTTTTGCATCACAATTAAAACTTATATGACACTAATGATAAAAAAATAAACCATTTGAAACTACATTGGTAAATGTTACTTACATGTACAGAAGAATTCATCGCTATCATGCGGCTAATGCTTTATACAGATCTACATGGTAGAGTCATCTAACTGATATAAATTATCATTGTGAGAGACAGCGTAAAGACCAATATCTTTGTTGATTTATCTCGTCATTATGTTCGTATTGGTGTAATTTTGTGTCACATATGCTCAACATTTAAGACAAAGAGAAACTATAATGCTGCAGTTCATTTTTTGTATTGATCCCTGTTAAAGTATCGTTGAATTTTGTGAGTTTGAGGCTTCTGGTCTTGAAGGTGGTAAAAGGTAACTTTAGTGTATTGTTAAGAAAAGTGTCTTGGGGAAATGTGACCGTTTTTCGAGAAATTTTTATATTCTTGTTCACTAAAACTAACTTAAGTAGGTTAATGCTTTTGATATAAACGTTTCAAGATAGGTAATGTTACAACTTATACTTTGACCACCCAGTGTAAAATTATGTTATAGTTTTATAGTTTTGCAATACAATAGTGTCTATAAAGAGTGGGAACATCTATTTCCAAAATAAAATTTTAAATGAATGGCAATGAATAGTATATTCAAAGTTCCAAAATATTTGATTTATTGTTAAAGATTTGATGTCATGTTGTTCAGGCAACTGGCAATATATTAAAACAATCTTAAAAAATAATTGACTTAAGTAATCTTTTATAATTATAAAGTATTTTTGACCGTGAATATGTATCATAACATTGATGATTTTGGTAAATGTCGATATTTCAGCTATATACAAATGAACTCTTTTACACCAAAAATATGTCCCCTCAACAAATAAATTAACAACGAATCCAAGCTGCGTGTCATGCTTTGTCTTGTGATCATTCCTCAGTGCATTACCATATAAATATTTTCGGTAAATATCATTTAAGTTTTACCTGATAATAATTAATACATGTTAAACAAACTTTAAAAGTTTAATCTGAAATTCCGAAATAAGTGTTAATTGTTCATTTCATCATTATTGTCTATAAATAATGATGATGATGTTAAACATCATCATCATTATTATTATTGTTTCCAACATAATATAGATTTATTATAAACAGTAATATAACTATTCAAATTACCAAGAATTCTTTCTCTTATCTCTTTGCCATCAACCAAATGTCAATAATGAATTCTCTTAATGTAAGACAGACGTCTGTAAATTACAATTGTTTCTATATTAGGTTAACTTGGAGGACTGACATGCACCAGGATCACGATATTGAACCATATTGCAGATTTGTCGTTACTTACATAAAGTCCAGATCAAACAAAGCATTTTTCAAAACACGAACATCGACAAGCTTGTCAATTAACGATTTACAGAGGACTGAAATCCATTAGCAACAATACTTAAGCATGTTGCATGATGGTTGAATGTTCCTCTATTCCTCTTTCTATAACTGACTTCCAACAAATACTTCCCACGTTTCAAACTGAAATATTGAACGAAAGTTCTGTGGTATTAATCTTGCCAATGAAGTTTGAAACAACATAACTGAATACCAGAATACTTATTAAAGAGAGTGTTTAAATTAACTTTGGGGAACATTTATGCACTTTGTTTTAAAAATTATTAAAAATTAAAATCACGCGACATTGCTCTTGGTGAGTCACGTAATACAAAAGTTGTCTATCCGTTTGGGACCTTTGTGAAAAAATCAACTCAAAATCTTAAAATGTTATTGCATGAATATTTTGAAGAAAAAAACCTTGTTCAGTAGAAGAGTCCTAATTATTCCTGCATTTTAATTGTTAACTCGTCGTCATAATGCAGACAGAGTGTTGGGTTATGTGACAAGCTGGAACACATAATGCAGTTGTCACCCCCCTATATGAAGGTCTATATCTGCTTACGTTGAACCAATGCAAAGACTAACTATTTAAGTGACGTCATGAATGGTACTTAGCAAAGGTCGGATAACATGTACCATTGTGACTTTGGTCGGTGTAGTCAAGGCTTTAGGATCGGCCAATAAACAGCCACTGACCACTTAACTGTGGCACATTGTTGTTGTCACCTAAGGTGCTAACATCGGAAGTCGCATAATCTTTTAAGGTCTCAGAATGATTGCTAAGCTATCACAGCCAGTCAACGATTTAAAACTCATAGATTTTTCTAAAGGTGTTAGACAGTGTCACCGGTTTCACCAATAATGAGCTAGGTCCAATCCAGTTTTATATACACATTTTACGGTTTGGATGAAACAGTCAAGAAAACAAACGTCTTTGATAAACGTTTGACCCTTGCTCACAAAATATTTCTTCAGTGCAAAATTAGTTATGTCATTTTTGGTTTTAAGAGGTTGGAATTATAAGAGATCGTTTACTGCAAACCTTTATCGTGTCTCCTTGAATCCTTAAAATGGTTTAATTTCTTAGGTGAAATTTCATTTGGACTTCAGTTTTGTACGACTAATGTTTTAATTATTACGTTCTTTTCTCAAACATCAATATTGATTTTGATCGCAAAAGTAAGTAACGACAAAGGATTTTAATTTCATCATTTTATTAATTCAGTAGACATCTCTAAACATAGATATGGAACTTTATGATACTCAGAAGAATTGTTATTTTTATTGCAAAAAAACATTTAAGATGAATTTAATAACCTTTGCGCAACCGAAGTTGTATGTCACATATTATGGAAAGAACTACACAATCACTAAAGGTTAATGTCTATGAAGTCGAACCTAATACAAAATTAAATGGGTTTCATCGAAAGCTAATCTTCATGGCAGGTCCTTTAATATATTTTCAATCTCGTCTTCATCAGGTTCCTGTTCAATTTAAAAAATTTAATTTAAGAAAGAAAGTGTTCTTACTAAAATGCTCTGCCTTTTTATTTCAACTGCCTTCATAACTCAACTTTTAAGCTATAATCCACAGAAATCCATGCTATCATCGTCGGAAACGGATTGTAAAACGAAGTTACTGAGGAAAGATTCTAACGATCAGCTTTCACCTCCATCCAGTGTCTTTTATGGCTACTACGATACCATCTAAAATGGTACGAAAATAATTCATTAGAGCATAAAATGTGCATAAAATTATGAACACCCATTGTTCAAATGATTAAGACGAAAATCATTGATTGGAGCATAAAATGTTCATAAAATTATGAACACCCATTGTTCAAATGATTAAGGTCACTGCACATATGTGTAGTAAAGTGGGACATTCTATTTCAATGGATGATGAGTAAAATTTAAAACAATTTTATTGCTGTTACTATGCTCCATCTCTTTAAACAATACTTATAGCTGTTGGTTTCGTTACAAACATTATAATTTTCATCAAATAGCATAAGACAGGTACAATTAGGTATCCTTACGAATTAGATATACACGACATTTCCACAAGAAACGAGATATCATGCCAATCACCATCCACAAGCCTTAGGGCTTTTGGCGATTGTGTAATGCTGTTATTTTCAAGCTAGGTTACTCTTATAGATTTGGCAACAAGCACAGTGCTTAAAGCTATGCGGCATTCTGTTGTATCAGGAAATAATACGGCAAGAGGTATATTTTTCCAATGATACGCTGTCTATAGTCTTAGATGCATGATTCAATTTCATGATCATTGTCACGCAGTTCGAGCGTGCGACCTTTTTCCCGCCTCTCCTCTAATGTACTTTTGTAAAATGTCACCGATTATTGTATATATCGAAAGTACATATTATGTACTTTACATTCATGTATCTATTTTTATCATTCATGTCTTTATTCGCCGACTGTGGCTATTTTTATATGTTCAAATGTCATTTTCATGCTCCATTTATCAGCCTTTTTACATGTAGCATTAACGAATATGCCACTGCGCATGTTATATATATTTATATCTACTTGTAGAGGAGTTTGTGCCCTTTACAATAAGCCATTGTAGGGCTCCATAACTTAAATATTTATGGAGCTAGGGATAATTTAGTTTCGCAAAGAAACACAGCTTCGCGATATCCTTATGATAAGCTACCATCTCCTCTTGGAGCTCGGCTGGTTTTCACCGACGCCCGAACGAAGCCCATAAATAGCGGGCTAAGCTCTGGTACCAGCAGTCTTGACTTGATCCTTGCGGGGAGAGGTCACGGGTGGACCTGGGACGTTGGAAGTAAATTGGTGAGGTTGATATTCCATTATTTTTCTCTGTACCTTTCTGGAGTATGTGATCACTTCCTTTAAGAACTTACAGTTTTAACCTTACCTTCCCTCCCATTATTTTATAAGTTCTACTATACCTAAACTAGTGTTCTTATTCATTTACTAACTCAAGTAGTGATTAGGGATCATCTAAAGTACTGTGTGCTAGTTGTTATTCATCCCTATTTTTAGTCCACCCGTGTCCCGTCGTATATTCAAGCCAAGTGTTGATTTGTCTTATTGATGCTATCTCGTTAAGACGGCCATTAGCTTATCTTGTTGTTACAACGTCTAGGGGTATGCTAGAGTGATTCTCTACAGTTTGTCTATTTGTTTATTCATGGGTTGTTGACTCCCTTAATTAGTTTTTAACTCCTTTTGAGTGGATTACGGGTAGCTTGTTGCTGTATCCGGATATCGTCTTGTTTAGACTGCAAATAAATCACTTGATTCACTGATTTGCTTCTCTCTAGTTATTATTGGCTTGATTATTTTTTTCTTATCTTTCTGTCGGATAAACGGGTCTCGTCTGAGTTTAGATATCGTTACACCGTGACAATCATCATAATCATCATCGTGTACATCTTCTTCTTCTTTCTTTAGTCATAGGTTTTATTACATAGTGGTTGTATTTGGCAAATCTTAATAAGCACTTCTAAAGGAACTGTTCCTAATTTACGTAGGTTTGTTATCAATTCAATTAAATGTGCAGTGCTAGATCAATTTTTTAAGTTGCATGAGCTATTAAATACTAAACGAAGATTTTCACAGCTTTCCACAACTTGAAAGTTTTTTTCATTATAAAGCCATTTATCCTTCATCGACACAATCCCCCCTCGTCTAAAAAAACCACAACCTTTGATTCATCAAACTTTACACTTTTTTACAATTATCAGCATATGATTTCAGAAAGTCTAACTGACACTGTAGTCCAATGATATTATCTTAAACAAGAATGACATCATCTGCAAATAACAACATAGATATTCCACAAATGTCTGGAAACAATTTCACACAATGTTTACCGTATTTAATGATCTCTGCAGAAAGCTCATTAATAAAAAGTGAAAATACAATTGGACTCAACATACATCCTTGTCGGAGTCCAAACGGAAACTCAAAATAGTCATCCCTGAGCATGGTCTAAAACATGATTGTTCTGGTTTATATATATCTATTAGTGCTTGCAATATCTTGCCATTTAATCCGTAGAATGATACAAGTTATAAAAGTTTGCTCCAATTTACGAAAAAAATCTGTTTTCTTAATCTATCAATGCAACATACAATTTCCGTTTTCATTTGCATAGAGTTTTTTTTATAATAGCGTTTAAAGTAAACATATGGTCGGTAACTTAATAACCTTGCTTAAATCCATTTTGAATTTTGGAAATTTAACACATTATATTTGTCCATATTGTATATTTAACACATGAGTATTTACTTTTTCAAATGAACTTAACAAAAAGACTCCTCTTGAATGATCAAGGTTATGATAAATACTGACACAGACTGAAAGTGGAAAATGTTTATGCAAATAAAAGGTACACATGCCAGTTACATGTACATGTTGCTTTCTATCCTGACTTTATGTCCAAAAAAAAGTATAACCGTTGATGATGAAATAGTAAAATACATCATATGCAATGATATTTACCTAAAGACATCAAAATAACTCGTGCAAAGAACGCATTTTCTAAATTAATTATCTACTCACATATAACAGTTAATGAAAAAACATGTGCTAAAACATGTTATGTCCTAAAATGAAAAAAACATGTGCTAAAACATGTTCTGTCCTAAAATGAAAAAAACACCAGAATGAAATACCTGAAGGAAATTGCAATGACATTTATCATACCTCATGTAAGAATGCCGATCTCTGATTGGTCCACGTGACCCTAAACAAATATCCATATTCACCGCCGCCGAGGGATGATAAATCCCTTATACCCCGCTACATGAGTAAAGCGTGCTTCCACGTCAATCAACCAAAGTCACGTGATCAGGTCATAGGTGTTGTTCATTTCTGTTTGTCTTTTTACTAATAGAGAGCAAGTTTTGAATAATACATTAAGACATTCGGTATGATAAATTCGTTATAACATTCCGTCCCGGGTAACATAGGGATATATTATTCCCTTGAAAGGTTTTATGCAACTCGCGTTCCGCTCGTTGCATAAAACCTTTCGCGGGAATAATATATCCCTATGTCACCCTCGACGGAATGTTATAACTTATATTATTCTTACTGTAACAACGGGGAATAATTAGGTAAACTCCATCAAAGACAGAAGAAAGCTAATTGTAAGGAGACTAATGACGTTAAGCATCTTGTTCCATAGCATTTACTTTCACATTAAATCGGCAGATACAATTCAACTGTTACCATGAAGATATTTAGTGTTGAATCTTATCAATGAACGTCGTTTATGTAACTTAATCAACTACAATATATTGCTGTTATGTTACAAACATGTGTATTGAATTGAATCGTCTATTTACTTCATTTTCAAGTAAACAATATAGATAATAAAAAAACAACTTCTTGTATAAGGCTGTTTGTTCCTAAAACACCATCATTCATGTAACTTATAAGCGTTTGCTCTTTTAAAAATCATTAGTTAATTTACTCGAATAGATTAATTCAGACATCAATCAGTCAAAAATGCAGAGGTTACAAGTTCAATAAAAACAAATTAAAAATAAAAGGTATTTAACTACCTTCTAACTTTAACAAACAAAATATAGTTTGATTCGAAACCATTAATAAGTTAATGAAATGGTATTGACCACGATGACTTGTAATATTCTGTAAATTACTCGCCAAATAAATTCAAGCATAATAGCTAACAGTATGATAAATATAAGGTAGGAGGTCAATGAGTCCGATACTGTGATACTAACAAAGGGTGGTCACAACGATTATAACTGCAAACCATTGAGATATCAATTTCGATACACCTAATTTCAATAGCTGTATAGATTTTTCTAGAAGATCAACCTTACCGTAGTTTGTTTGTGCGAATGCTCTATTAAATGTTTTTGCTTGAACGATAGTGTCACTCAAACGGTTCCCCACGGTAGGACTCTTAAAAAAATAGAGCCATGGGCTCTGTAGCTCATCAGACTTTTGATAGAAATAGGTGTTGTGGTTTAGACCATGGGGTCATGGGCAGTGTAGGAAAGATAGCCTGTCCCAACGTCCGAGTTATTCACAATCAAATAAAAAAGGCCCATTGCCCATTTGGGGTCAAGGGGTCACCGAACCTACAATTCAGAATCCCCATTGTCCAAGGAGTCTACACACAACTATTAAGCTATCAAGACCTTTTCGAACTGGAGAAGAAGATGAAAGTAGGATTTTAAGGTTTTGACCCCTGTGACCCCATTTGGGGTCAAGTGGTCACCAAACCTACAATTTAGAATTCCCGGTGTCCAAGGAGTCTTCACACAATTTTTCAGCTCTCTAGACCTTTTGGAACTAGGGAAAAAGATTAAATTAGGTTTTTTAGGTTTTGACCCCTGTGACCCCATTTGGGGTCATGGGGTCACCAAACCTACAATTTAGAATCCCCGTTGGCCAAGGAGTCTACACACACCTTTTCAGCTCTCTAGACCTTTTGGAACTGGAGAAGAAGATGAAATTAGGTTTTTCAGGTTTTGACCCCTGTGACCCCATTTGGGGTCATGGGGTCACCAAACCTACAATTTAGAATCTCCAGTGCCCAAGGAGTCTACAAACAACTATTCAGCTCTCTGGACCTTTTGGAACTAGGGAAAAAGATTAAATTAGGTTTTTTAAGTTTTGACCCTTGTGACCCCATTTGGGGTCATGGGGTCACCAAACCTACAATTTAGAATCTCCAGTTCCCAAGGAGTCTACACACAACTTTTCAGCTCTCTGGACCTTTTGGAACTGGAGATGAAGATTAAAATAGATTTTTAAGTTTTTGACCCTTGTGACCCCATTTGGGGTCATGGGGTCACGAAATCTACAATTTAGAATTCCCATTTGCCAAGGAGTATGCACATAAAATTTCAGCTCTCTAGAGTCATTGGTTCTGGAGAAGAAGTCGAAAAAGTGAAAAGTTTACGGATGGACGGATGGACGGACGGATGGACGGATGGACGGACGGATGGACGGACGCCGGACGCCTTGCCATGCCATAAGCCCATCTGGTCTTTCAGACCTGATGAGCTAAAAAGTAAATGTAACTTTCAGCCAAGTTAAACAATATACAAAGAAGCATTAAACATCATCACTCATTCAATAATGATTCAAAGTGAAATAAAAACGCAAATATAGTTAAAAGAATGTGAATGAATAATTGAACATCCCTTGTGAGCATGCGTTATCCAAAGGGACAAACCTGACTTTCCTATTAGTATCACCCGTGATGTAAAGACTTCATCAAAACAGTGAATGCCTGTCGAAATAGATTATCATTAACATTAATGACACAGTTACGAATATACTGCGGCATTTAATGTCCTTTACTTTTAATTTCATCTAGCAACTGCAGAGCTTAAGACAATCATTTCTTATTTTCTAACTTAAAGACTACTTAAGTCGAAATTTAATTCAGAATGAGATTGAACATCTGGGCCCGCTTTCACAAAGCAACCTTAACTAAGGTTAACCTTAACTCCCATACTTTAACATTGCACTAAGGTTACCTTAAGGACTTACGATCACCTTAGGGCTTTGTGAAAGGAGGCCCTGACCATTAATGAAAGACGTGGTTGAAAATACCTATGCAAACCATTTTAAGTTCTCCTTGGCTACAATCAACTACTTTGGTGAAACAAGTCAGAACTCCTCCTGAGTGTGCTCTGACTTCGTAAGCCTTCCTTTTGTGCCAGTAGTCCTTGAAAACTGATCTTTACTAATTTATCTTGTTCATCTTTGATAAACTTTCTTAGTGTATACCTATCTGTCAGAGGACGAAATTCTTTCCTTTGATAAAAAAAACATCATACATTGTAAGTTACCCTGATAACGGTTGTGTATGATTATCATATTTTTCAATAAATACATTGAAATCAAGATTACAACATCGAGACATATCATAGACTATATATCTGAAATAATCTCGAGATTGTAAGTCAGGCACTCCCGAATACATTTGTCGTTCTGTTGTATGAGTATTTCATAAATACACAAACAGGGGAAATTCGTTCTTAACATTTTGAGAAAGGAAATATAAAGATTGTAATACGTAAGAGATTTAGAAAGGATTAAATAAAACAACCATATTCATGCATCATTTGTGGTTCTTTGTTAAAAGTTAATGTCTTAAACAACTGTTACTGTTGGAAATGTTTTTCGATAAGATTAGATAAGTTATGAGAACACACTGCTGACTTATGATTCGAGAGATAAAGAAAAACCCTGGACTTCGAAACTATGCAAATCATTGTGGCACACCTTATTTTACTTAAGGTGCGCTAAGCTTTCACCCTTAGAAAATAAATACTTCTGATCGTGTTACAGTCAAGTAATATCGTCTTCTAATAATACAATTGACGCAATGTTCAACATTATCTTCAAATGCAGTGGAGACATTCACGTATTTCACAATGGAATCATTTTTATGCTATCACACTTTATGAACATATTATCATAGTTTATGAATTTTTTTTAAGGCATAAACAATACACATATCGGTACATATATATATATATATATATATATATATACATATATCTGTCTGTCTGTCTGTCTATATAAGTACTTTATAGACAATAAAGGTATAGTTTTTTCATGACGTAACAATTGAATGACTTTTTCCGCTCTTCCCCGCTGCCCCCTCGTGATCAAGCGTCCATGGTAACCTATCACCTCAGTTCAATCGATCAACATGTCTTATCCCTATCAATATATATCGTATTGACGATTTTGACGATAATGTTTCTTTTAACGGAGATTAGTTTCGAATCATCGAGTTCTATCTAACGGAAAGAAGTATGGAAAGCAAATGTTTGTCGACTGTCGAGTGATCGCGTTGTTTCAAGTGGCACTGTGACGTTGGTTCACGTCAACCGTCGCTACCAGGTAAAATGTAATACCGTCAACCTGATAATCAAGTAGTTCAGGGCAAAATTATACTTTATTACCTAAACGGGGTCTCAGAGTTACATAGTGGCCCTAACAATTTGCACACGATATAGTAATGTTTTCATTTATGGTTAAGGGTCTACAGCGTCAACTGAATATTTTAAAAACGTTTTGGAATTAAACATGAATGAATCAATATTATTGTATTTAGAAATGGATGAATCGTGGCTAAAAATGAGAAGTGGACATTTCGAGGCAAACTATTGAAGGTTGTTACTTACTACAAATATTTGGGTCTTTTAGTTTCAAGTCGATTAAACTGGTCAATGCCCATGGCATGCAAGACCCTTGCCGCACAAGCCAAAAAGGCACTCTTTTCTATCTTTGAACTTTTTAAAGTAAATAAGTTTATTTCTTTTGATATTGCCTGTACACTTTTTGACTCAAAAATATCACCGATTCTTTTGTATGGTGCAGAAATTTGGGGAGCAAATTATTTTGAAGTTATTGAAAATGTCCATACATCTTATTTCAAAAGATTTTTATCAGTCGGAAAATTTGCTTCTAATAAGGCCATACATGGTGAATCTGGCCGCTACAAAATGCATATTGAAAGCCAATTGAGAGTTATCAAATTTTGTATTAAACTGATACGAATGCCAGAGTACAGGATATCGTATCAATGTTATCAAATGTTATTATCTTTAGATAATCGTGGGAAGTACACATAGGCTGCTGATGTGATAAAATATGTTATTCTCTAGTGGATTATCCTATGTATGGATAAACCAAGATGTTGGTGACAAACATATATTTCTATCAATGTTCAAGCAACGTTTAAAGGATATATTTATTCAAAAGTGGTATGAATCACTTCACTCATCCACCTTTCTGAATCATTATTCCCACTGTAAATCAGTGTTTGGGGCTGAAAAATGTATCACTGTTCTAAATGATAAATCCCTCCTGAGAAGTTTTTGTAAATATAGATTATCCCTGCATGCCTTAAAGATACAACATTTGATGAAAGATAATTTAATCTTGAAAGATTTGTCATGTTCTTACTGTTTTGAGGTCAAACTGAAGATGAATTCCATATTCTGTTAGTTTGTGAAACTTTTCCCCCATGTAGAAACAAATTCTTGAAATGTAAAAATGTCAATCCACAAATGATGTACAATCTGCTTAATGCCTCTAATCCTGATGTTATTCAAAATGTTGCCAAATTTATAAAACAATTGATGAATTTAATGAAATTGCATGTACAATTCAACTTAAAGTCACGTGACTAATAAGTAAAAAATAATTTGCTGATAATTTGCCGTTGTCGTACCTAAAACCAAACATCTTTGCTCAAGAACGCCAAGTTACAACAACAGATTGATTATTGACCAATGGCATAGTGGGAAAACTATGAGCTTCTAAAAGGCACTTAAAACGTTTTAAGGCAAATTAAGTTACTATGTAAGTAAAACAAGTATAATCAATTGTAAGCCATTCTTAATCAATATAAGGAGTTGACGAACATGCCATATACTATTAAGATAAATGCGAATCCAGTTTTCTGAATATGACAATTTTTTCTAAGACTACGGATAACCAGGTTGAGTAGTGAAACGTTTGATCCTCTGAAGTTAAGACATTTTGCATCAGCTGAAATTTGTTAAGCGAAAATGTGGTAAAGAAATGTCCAAAAACCATGCTTCAGTGTTGAATAGAATTCTTTATATAAATTCTATGTACTGTCATTGATAAATATGTGAATATGGAATCATGAAATATTCAAAACTAATAATAAACTCAATAACTTAAGGACTTACATTGATGCATTTTGAAGTGAACAGTAGTCTCAAAGCGTTTTTAAAGATGTGATAAACTATTGGGTGAAGAGTGGAATTTATCACGAACTTAAATTTCTTTTAATTAATATCTTGAGATTTATATGTTTTTGGGATACGATTGCCAGTCCATTCAAAAATGTTGAGGAGAAGCTGAGTAAAAAAAACCATTTATAGATTTGTGTTAATAACGTTTGGCAAGATTATTTTAGTTTGAAAATAGAAAATTATATGCAAAATAAACTCTTCGCTCATTATAGCATGCAGATATTATTGTTTCCTGCAACGCTACTGGGATCGTTTATTTTTTCGCTATTTCACAACCCGAATGCATTTCCATTACGTACAGCTTCTTATCAAATGCCTTGGGAAACCAAACAGACATGGGTATTTACAGACATTCATGTCATAAATATCTGTGTGCAATACAAACCCTACACTTTAAAAAAATCACATATCCGTTTAAAATGGTAATGTGGTCACATTAGGAGCGGAGGGATCGGCCAGGGTTCAGTAAAAATGACTCAATCCTTCTATGTCGTGAATGAATACCTGTAAGATGATTATGCAGAGCTTTAGATTCAGAAAATATTAAACAATATTCAACGTGAAAAGATATTAAAAGGAATAGCATTTCGAATATTAGAAAATGATAATGACAAATGAATACAAAATATCTATCAATGACTATTAAAAGTTATGAAATACTAAATATAATCCTATAATCTTGTTTAGACTGCTAAAACTCACGTTGTCAACTACGACCTCATTTAAAGTGAATGAAGTCAAACAGAGTTCAATTTGGAAAATATGAAAAATTACGTGAGCATATCAAAGATCAGCTTTTATTTGTAAGGCTAATACCAAGAATCATAATCATTACTGTTGATTAGTGGTTTTGCCTGTCTATACAGTCATAAATATTAATGTAAATGTTCTTTGAGTTTTACATCACGCATCCTGAAATAATATCAATTGATAAATAAACCGAATTATTCGATTTGGAACAGTCCTTCTCCATGACAAATTGAAGGACGTTGTGATAAAGTTTATCTTTTATATTCTGCGGTGATAATCAAGTCATTTTAACCTTTATGTCTTTAATGATTAAGTTTCTTTTCTTTCTTGATAATATTACAAACAAGCTTAGGAACATGTATTCAATGACTTTACACCTTACGGGTAAGTTTAATTAATTTCATCACGCGTTAAATTTTTTGGACAGAATGTTTTTTATATTCATTAGCCGAAAGCTCGTGTCCCTTAAGGATATACTTTGTGAACAATATGACACTTTAACACTCTAAAATACTTGTCCGACAAATGGAAACAAAAACGCTAAACAAATAGAGTTGTTTCATTTAGCAATAATCATGTTCCATGATGTCCAGTCTATTTGCACAGTGTCAGAACCGTGTTTGCGAATGAAATAACATACCCATTCTTAATGTCATCATTTTCATTACAATCTCAAATGAATAATTACCAGTAGTCATGATAACAGAAGGAAGACAATAGAAGTCCTGCACAACTTGATAGAGAGATATTACCCTGGAGACTTGGTCCATTTCAACGTTGCTAAAGCCTATTTATGGAATTCAATTAACATAACTGCTCTGAACGCACCATCTATTGGACTTAAAGAACATCAACCACATGCTGTGCTGACTCCATCATCATTTCACCAATTAGTAATCACTATATCATAAATCTGATATGAATTAGGAACATCCTTATTTGTTGTTGATAATCCAAATAGGTAATCGATTTATCCTCATTCCTAACTTCGATATAACCGTATGGCAATTATACATTATTGAGATAATTCACATGAATATAACGTTTATTATATTCTGATTTATATTACACTTATAAAGGATATATTTTCAACATGTATTACATTGTATTGTATCAATGGCGTTTATGTACATACAAAATGAATTTATTATAAAGGTTTAGTATTTATGTTTAAGAACCTGCATGAACGGCAGGCGATTTGAAATACTCATTTTATTTAGTATACTTTGTATTTTTTATGATACCGTTTGTTAGTTTCTAACCTTCATCACTATATATGAAATATTCAAAGTTAATAGACACGAAATGTATTCATATCATAAATGTTACTGTTAATGAAGTAACAATTTATTGTCTTTTTATTTTATTCATAAACTTAACGACACTTAGTTTATATTGTTCACATGTTTCGTACATACTCCAGTAAAGCAGTTGTCATGGTAACGTTTTCAAAGTTCTCCGAGATTTGTTTTTAAGTAATTAACTTTAATACCCATTCATTATGTATAAATGGTTGACTATAGCATCAACCGAATTGACGTTTGGAAATGAAACTTTTTACATTATTCTAATAATTATTTGATTAATCTGCAAAAAATGTTCGATATTGTCAAAAAGTGTTTTTATAATTAAACAGCCTTGTGACCAAAAAACGAAGCTATTTCTACATTAACAACATTGTAATTGCTAACGTATTCACGTCACATAAGAGATAATAGAAGTGGTATACCCTAGGAGCGAAAGTAATGTAATGAGTTCAGGACAAGGTTCATACAATAAACAAGAAAACTTTAACAATTTTGCTCATTAAGCTTCTTATCACTGAATTTATTTTCCAAACATCACATTTGTTCATCATCATTTTTGTAAGGTGAAACTCTTATCTGAGGATAAATCAAGTCTCTTTGTTAATTAGCAAACATTTCATTCAACTATTAGAATCTGATCTGCCCTCATCGTCAATAAGATACCTGCTATAAACTTTACCTGCAACGAAGAAAAACAAGGTAGTTAATCAGTTTTCTGGCCATAAGTGTTGATAGGAAATTATTCTCAACTCATGAACTTTGTATCAGGTTATAATTGTAACGATCTTTGTAGTGGTACAGTATGAACAGGAAATTAACTTCATATTTCAAACTTTAAAGTGGAAAGTTAACGTCCGTCTGAAATATGATTATTTATTGTGAAAAATCATAATCTATCATTAATAACTTTGATGCCTTAGGTAAAAGGATTGATCACAGGGGAGCGTGGTCTTAAAGCTTCAGGTATGAAAAATCTAATCGTTTCAAATATGACAATTAGGTTCTGAAAGTATGTACGGGATGAATCGAACATGCAATTCTGAGAATGTAAAAACCAGCGTTTTGATCCAATGTGCTACGGAGGGATGGCTTGAGGTGAGAGTTAGTTTGTCAGTACGAAACCAGTGTTTTCATTTGACGGTTGATACACGTGCAAAACATGGATTTCATGATTCAAATACTTGAATTGCGTGTCTGACAATCGCATCTGGGTGTAGAGAATGACAATGCACGTACAAGGACGAATCCATTTCAAGCGTTTCTGAACATTGTATTCCATATCCTCTGAGTGAATACTGAAAATTTAATGACCGAAATGACCAAATGCTGTTTTCATTTGATTTTTACCATTTGATGACAATACATTTGACATAAATGATATCTACATGTATAAACATGAGTAAACAGTAGAGTCTATTTTGCGTGCTTTTGTAAGAAGGACTTATTTTTCATTATGAGAATGAAATTATTTGATAAGTTTTTGCCTGTATGATAGATTGTAAAATACAGCCATTGGCTATGTAGCTCATCAGGCTATCTATAATTTTACAAGACTGTACACAAGATTTAAGAATTCTAGGAATTTCCTTTTTGTAAAAAAAACACCAAAGATATGATCAGTTAAGTTTACCAGAGGTCACAGCGTCACTTAAATTAAATTCAAAACTCATATTTTCATTCAGCTAAGGAATAAAGGGAAAAATAATGTAGCCCCTGAGGCCCTAATGAGGTGTCACAGGGTCACCAAATTTATAAATTAAAATAACCATCCACTAAAGAGAGTTTGTACACAAGATTCTAGCTTTCTAGGCCTTTTTCTTTGGAAAAATGACCAAACAAGGTATAGGATGTGCTCCTATTAGGTTTGACAGGATCGTCAAATAAGGATAAACCATTTTAAGATTTCGAATCCCCTTCAGCTAAGAATCCTGTTCACAAGGTTTCAGCTTTCTCTTGGGTCTGGAAAAGAAGAATTTAAATAGGTTTTTAGGGCTTGGCCCTTGTGGCCCCATTTAGAGGTCAAAGGTCACCAATTCTATAGATTAGAGCTAAGGAGTCTGTATAAAAGGTTCAATTTTCTAGGCCTTTTGCTTCTGGGGAGGAGGTGAAAAAAGTTTTTTTT
The DNA here is from genome assembly GCA_921293015.1 of Phorcus lineatus. Taxonomy (NCBI): domain Eukaryota; kingdom Metazoa; phylum Mollusca; class Gastropoda; order Trochida; family Trochidae; genus Phorcus; species Phorcus lineatus. The sequence continues at coordinate 31,491,235 of OV121088.1, read as the reverse complement.
AGGCCATGGCCCCTTAGGTCCTTATTCAAGGGCCACAGGAACACCATATCTTTAAATCAAACATCTCATTAGTCAAGGAGTCTCTACACAAGATTTCAGATTTCTAAAGTCACTGGTTCTGGAGAAGAAGTTGAAATAGTGAAAAGTTTACAGACAGACGAACGGACGGACGGACGGAAGCCAAGCCATAAACTTATCGCACCCTTCAGCTAAAACCTAGTCCAGGCCATGGATATTATTTAGACAATTGTTAACTACAAAAAATGAAAACGTCTAAACTAGAACGGTAGCTAATAAACCAATTCTCTTTGAATTGTTTGTAGCGATTAGGGCGAATTTTAAAATCTACTAAGTACATGTGAAGCTAAGGAATTTGAATCATGTTTTAAAAGTTAAAATGACTTTAAATTGGAACCAATTACTTTTTTAAAAAGAATTTAATATCTGTTTACTGAATCGTGTTGAATCAATTTATGTTTGTTACTTTTTGCAAATAATGATTTTATTTGAGTTCTTAGTTTGGAACAAATTAGATGAATTTTTTTTTGGCCAGATTCAAATCAATAGTTTATCAATACGTCGACTTCAGAAGGTCCACAAGTACATGTTTATCCTTTTGATTAGCACTAACATTTTCTTATACAATTTACCATGCCTTCTGACTTAATTTTCCTCATTTCATAACTGTAAGTAAGTATTCGGTTTAAAATTGTCCATTATGTGTATTTTCACACTTTGAAATTGCGTGAACTCTTTCGCATCTCACGTGTCGTCAATTACATTACATGGGTATCCCATAAGTAGCCTGCCTAACAATGTGACGTCACAATAAAAACGGGATATGGTATCATATCAAAATATAAACCCTATATAATTGCTCGCTTGATATTAAATAAAAACAAAACGAGCTAAATATTCTACTTTTTACGATATGTACACTATCCAATAATCATCTTAGGGCGTACTGTTCAATGGTGCAAGGTGTGAATTTAGAATTGTAAAACGACTCCATCAAACCACGCGAAAGAAAACACCAATTTTTTTACATTTCTTACAATAGTATTAATGATACACAAAGAGTTAAACGTTAGAATATGAAATACCCCTATAGAAACCCCTCTTTATGTGTAAAACTCTACCATATTAAACAAAACATTTGGATGAGCGACACCTAATATAAATTATTTTCTAAATGATAAGAATCTAACTCGAGAATATATCATTAACATATGTTAAAATATTATATTTTATGTAAGTCGATTAGCCTTTTTCTGTATGGAAGCTCTTTGTTGATGTAGATACCTTCATAATTATGATGCTTCTAGACTGGAATGACGTACGAAAAAGGTTAAAAGCAAACCTATCATCATTCAAATGAAATTAAACTTTAACTATATGAATAATGTGATAATGATGTCTTAATGTCTTGCGCATAACCTCAATACATACACTATAAACATGTAACAAGGCTTTGTTTTGAGTTTGCTTTCAAAAAAGGCCCCAAAAATAAATAGTTCTGAGTTCAATAGGCATGGGGTTTCAAAGAAACTTTGCTGAAAAGCGAAAGGATCTTTAGACAAATGTTTTGAGATTATATAGGGAGTTGAAGCTAGGTTTATAGGGTTAAAATCTTCACTTTTATCCTTTTGTTAGTTTAAACCATCAAGACTAAAATCGACTCTTGCAGTATATTAGGAAGTATTTTAGAATTTAAGTATACTGACAAATAAAATGTCTTGCAGAAGAAAGGTCGGAGTATCTTGAAAGTCTTGAAATAAATCAAAATTCATATTGAAATAAATGTTATGGAATAGATATGATGTAAATGACATCAAATATGAAATGGAATTTGTCATTAAAACATCATCCAGCAATAACGTAAACGACAGCTTATTGAAGAAATATCTTTAAATCCTTGAGGTAAATATAAAAGTTTCGTTTTAATGCTTTGATGCTTAAATAAATACATTAATAGACATTTTAGCATGTTTTGATCTTGTTCTTAAATGAAAAAATTCATTTTGCATACACTGATATGAAGTTGGGAACATTGTTCCAAATAAAATGGCATGAACGTGCTTAAGTGCATTTAAAACTCACAAATGAAGAATATTTTCAACAACCGAGGAAATTTCCCAGACAAATTCGGGTTTTCAAAAGGCATTTACTATTTTCATAGTGATGAAAAAAGGTACAGCTTAGGCTACCTTAATCAAACCAGCTGAGTCAAGACCCATTTCTTTTGTGAATTGGACGGTTTGGGAAGGACATGTTTACTTATCATGTAGGTCGAACAACAACTAGGCAGTTATTCCTATATTCATAATTACTTTGGTTTTTCTTTATTTCTCTCATGCTTAGATAATATTTAACAAGATGAAATTTATTTCACACATGCATCAAATTTTGGTTTTAAAGCATTTAGAATGAGCGTAAATGTCTAAGTAAGATGTCTTTTGAAAAATATCACTTTACTGTGAACATGTACTGCGTCCTGTTTTCTTTTCTTATCGTGATATTCAAATTGATTTTAAAAGGAAAATCATTATTATGACATTACTAATCATATTTCATGCTCGAAGAAGGAAGTCTATATTCACTGAAATAGCCATGAACGTAAACAACCCAATTTGGGTTAAAAGTCAGTGCACTTTCCGTGCACAGTGATGTAATTGTGACGACAGGTACTCCATTTCTATTTAAATCAGCAAAACTTTAATCTGTGGTGATGGATAGCACTGAAACTTTGATTTGAAAACTAAATGTTTTCATTGTCGAAACGTTTCACAATGTCTATTTAAGTGAGTTTTCAATCATGATTTTCACTCCAATGTTTCAGACAATGATAGTTCATTATTTGGTACTGTTGGCAAAGAAGCTGAAATGGTTTAACGTACACATTTTGTAGACATCAACTTTCTGGTACGACAGATTCCAAAGAGTTAAGTGTGTCAATATCATTATCAATAGATATGAATGAATCACTGCATAAATATGGTACAAAAGTCAAATTGTGAAAAAAACTTTTTCCCATATTCTGTGTTACAGGCAAATTAAAGAATATGTTTAATCAAACAATCGTCACATAAATAAAGATACAAGATAAAAAAAACGAAACATGCCCTGCTTAACCAGTAGCGCTCGCTTTCCACAAATAGTAAGTGCCAGCTTTACTATGTTGAGGAATACATTTTTTTGTATTTTTTACAATAAATTGGTTGTTTTGACAAAAAAGTTTTGACAGATATTGTATCTGTCAAAAGATTTAAGAAGTTGCTATAGAAGAAGGAGAATGAGAGAATTAGTGCCCAACAATACTTGCCAGAGATTTGAAAAAAGCATACCTTGTTAAAGAGAAAAAGATTAATGTAATGTGGCGATTATTTGAGGATTGGAAGTAGTGTTGATTCACTTTCACTTGGTTTTCAATGAAAAGATTTCTGAGGAAACCCAACCTGTGGTTGACAGGTTTGCATTTGTGAAGATACGGTTCATGCTATGCTGAAAAATTCGGTTGCGAGTGTACGAGTGTACGAGCGTACGAACAGTAACGAGTGTAGTTCAGATTAAAGTGGAATCAAAATTGAACTCACACACGGTGGAAGGTCGTTTTTTTTTTAAAAAAAAGTTCTTGATCAAAGTTTTTGTCTTTAATTAAAAAAACATGAACTTTATATAATCTCCTATGTGATTGAAATTTATTTCATTTTAACTTTATTCATAACAAACGCCTTTAATTCCAATAAATAGAATTGGTATGAGAACTGTAAATTGCCGACGACAGTATCAGCATAAATACTTATAAGTATATAATGTGTCGATGATCTTCAAGTGTGATAACAATTTTGAATAACTTAATAATAAATCAAAATTGACTTTAAAAATAGTAAGAAATAATCTAAATATCTTCCTAATCTCTAACAAGGATACATGTTATTCCAAAATTTAAATTATTTTTTGGAGTTTACATAATTACACATGTAATGCTCCTGTTTAAATTAATAAGCTCCCGAATGATAAGATGGTTTTTTTAAAAATCAAATGGACCAAATCTGTAAAACTAATGTGAATAATATGAAATGATATAATATAAAAACTCTTAAATATTTTGTGTTTTATTTTCTAACAGCATTTTTCTATGCATCACTGAGACTCCATATTTTTATTCAAACAATTTTGAATTTAAAAAATAACTCACGATATACAACCGCAGATATTGACCAGAATCTCCTCCATTGCATGAATATGAAAAAAATCATATTTATTAGTACTATCATTGTCATACCTTTCCTCATTAAACCATTTCAATCTATAAAAAAGGAACATTAATCTCTATTAATTTTTTCCACTGTTACTATAATTGTTCATGATGTAAGCGCATTTAAAAGCACTTTCATCTATTTTCGATCATTCTTGATAAAATCACGCAGGAACTTGTCACATTCGTATTTCACAATTCACCCGCGTAGGGGGTGTCCGATAAAACAAAATAGAGCCAGTCCATTATGATCCAAGGGAAGTTGGGTCCCCGTGATTATACCAGATATTGCTTGCGTTGACCTCAGCCGTTCATATCAACGTGACTTTTCCTATTTATCTCTTTCATTCAGAACGATGTTTTCTGTTAAGAACTTCTTAATATTAAACCATTTAACCCTGCTATGTAAATGAAAACTTTTTTCTTGATTATATTCTGAATAGTGATTTTATCTCTCTATCGTTATCAATATTTTCGTAAGTGCTGTGTTCGATATAACAACATTTAACCATATGAATATTTAGTTTTAATTTCTTTTCTAAAACAAAAACTAGCAATACTCATTCCAAATTAAGTTATTCAGTTAACTTAAGATTTTTCTTGGCACACCAAAATGTACTCTGTTGATTTGCTATTCTAATCATACAAATGTTTACTTAACTCAATTGTTCGTTTTTAGATCCAGAAGGGGGCATTGCTAAATGAATTCCTCAAAAAAAAATTAATAATATATCTTGTTTTTACTATCATTCATCGCTTGCAGTTTCTTTATACTGTTTGTCAATGAATCATTTAACCCTTTTTGAATATTTTTGTTATTTCCACATCAGATCGGTAAGCCATAACCTTTACCAGTTCAATTAAAACTGAAATTTAATATTTTAAAATCTGACTATTATGACATGTGAACGTCATTCAAGAAAACGTATACATCAAAAGCAAATATTTTATCAAACCCTCTGATTATCAAAAGTCTGACAACATAAGTTGCCTTTACCATGATTTGTACAAATCTAACTTATAAAATAACAATGAACCAAAGTCTAATTATGAGAGCAATAACCCCATTTTAATAGAAATTCAAAAAAAACGTTTTTACAAAACGTAAGGGAAACATTATCCATTACTGCAATAACAAACTAATTGTCTTTTTGAAATTTGAAGTTATTATTGTTTATTCTCTAACAATGTAAGCTGACTTTTTAAAGATAAAATTACTAAGAAATATCTTTTTTTCTGTTTGATCATTCACACCAGACTCTTAACCAGATAATCTGTTTGCATCATCTTTAATTATATTTATTTCGGAGATTCGAAATGCAATTTGATCAGCACAATTATTCAATAGATTACCATATCAGCCATATCCATATATAAAACATTTTTCTAAGCCTGACTTCAATACTGTTAGCTTCCTAATCTGTATCTTTTTATATTTGACCTTTTTAACACATTTAATATCTCAAAAGCATTATTTATCGTTAGACAAAACTGCAATTAGATATTTGAAAACATGAAACACAAATAGCAATGATTCATCTCTTCAAATTCAATGCAATGGTCACTTCCATAAAAAAATCAAATTCTGAAATAACTATTATTCACCGTCTGTCCATCTCAAACCTTCTCAAACCCAGAACACCCCTCACCGTGGGCGGATTTAGTATCCCCCTTATCACCCTCCACGATTTCACCACACGATGTTGTAAGAGTCACGTGATATAGCGTCAAGCGCGTACATAAAACGCGGAGGATCAAATCGCAGTTATTGATCGAAAAGCAGAACAACCGGCGGGATTAAAGGCCAACGACAGAGCAAAAACTTTCTTCTTACAACTCCGAAATGATGGCCGCCGGGTGTGTGAAAGGTTTCGCTCTTGTCGTAGTGTTTGTCTGTGTTTTACCCGGCACCTTGGGCTGTTTTATCCGAAATTGTCCACCGGGTGGAAAAAGGGGCCTTGATATGAAATCGGACAATCAACGTGAGGTGAGTTCACCCTGCCTTATACCCCTATATCTCACGTAGTTAGAGAGGGTATCGGATGTCAACCTGGCGAAAGCTTAGTTCTTGGTTTTGACCCCTAGGTTATGTAAATATGCACTTTGTGAAGTTTTCAGTAATATAAGCAATAGAGAACTTTTCAGAAGCATGTCCAGGCGAGCCTGTTTTTATATTGCATGTTTACCATAATGACACTTATTTGTGGGTATTTGTTGAACTCAACTTGTATAGTGTTATGATAGTTATGTGCCATCAGATTGGACAACGCGATTCATGTGATATCAGATATCCGACTTCAAATAATTGCATTGAAAAGTTGAAGCAAGGCTGAACTTGTACATATTTGCGTGTTTTAAGTGAAAATCTATCTTGAATCTAGTTATCTAAGCCACTGTGCATCTTGAACAAGTAGTAATTTCAAACTGAAATATGTGCTACAGTAACTGACTTTTAAAACAACTTGGTTAACCAATAGCCGTTATATTCGCCTAAACATTCGTAGCTGAATGGTTAGACTGCATATGTGCCTTAGATTATAATGTTTTGCTATCCTTCTCTTTTCTTTTGATTATGTGTTTTTAAGGGACGTCCCCAAAAGTGTTTCCTATAGGATTAGGACCTTAAGGTTAATAAAGTTCTGTTCATTATTAGCTGCCTCAAAATAGTCCAAAAGTAACTCTTACCGAACAGCTTTGCCACTAAAATGATTTCGATGTTCTTAATTGCTTGTAATATATTATTTTCAAAGTTTGCAAAAATACTGCACTATTGTTGCTGGTTTCGATTGTCTTCATGACAAAGGTAGGCCAAAAATACATGATAGTAATTCTTGCGCAATGCACACATACCAAACTTACTTCCAGTTTGCATTTTCCTTATTTTATACACTTTCTGTAAATCTTTGGGATTGAGTTCACTTTTTACTTACTCAAACCATGCTAAAACCTAATGATACGAGTTATATGAAGATACTTTAAACCTCTATCAACGTGAAGTGGCAAGTACTGGCCGACTCTTACTATGCATTCATGTTATCAAGTTTCTAACGTTATTCATTCGTTTCCCGGAAGATCACGTATTTCGGAACATGAAAGACCTGAGGTCAAGTATGACAGAAGATCTAGGCATTGCAGTTAACAGTATTTCATTTCCGAGGAAGAGATTTCGTAAGAAAGAGCCCTCGAACAAATGCCAAGCCCTGTTAGAGCCTCAAAGTGATATCTCTTATATTATCTCTGATAAACATTCGTTAACATTGTGTTGATACAACGATGTTTGGTTTATATACCTGCGTAGTGTAAACTTGGTAATATTTAGTCAAATTATCAACGTAGTTACAGCTACACAATTGAACGCTATTCCTCAGGTGGTCGTTATATAAGGATTTTCGGGTTCTGAAAAGCCATGATGTTAATGTCATTAGAGTCCCTTTTACAGACATTTGTCATTTTTCATATACATACAGCATAGTATATTGATTGCTGTTTAGGAATCAGCGTTTTTACGTTTTTATAACAAAGAGAAGACAAATGGGAAATCACTATTTACATATATGTAGGAGAAAGTTGATTATTTGGAATATGTTTTAACTACTTTAATGATCATGACAGGATACAAAGATAATTTTAAACGTTTTATTGATACAGTTTCAATCAGAATCTGACAACAATCCGTTTGGTTTTCTTAGTTGTATTAAGACTTACGATGTTTTATTATTGTTATTTATTTTCTATTAAGATAATATGTTTTTTTGGTTAGATGAAGATTTCTAGATTAAAACGCAATTAGTGTAATACATGAGTGCATGTAAACGGTTAAAGTCACCAAATGTTTGTTTTAGCTACATAACTCACCAGAAGACGGTACATAAGTAGCTCATATCATCGAAGGTGGAATTGAGCAAAGATTTGATGTTAACAATGTCAAGTATCATATATAAGTGTTTCACGGAGTGATAAGGAATTCAATTGTGTCTTCCGAGACACAGGATCGCTTCTTTAACAAAACGTCAAATGTAATTTAATATCGTTCGATCATGAAATTGATATGCCTTGTTAATAGGTTGTACATTCATATCACAAATGTTTAAGTTTTGGATAAGATATAAATTCAAAAAACATATAAACATCTACACTCTTGGTGACTTATTTTTTCTTTAAAGTGCCAGTAGCACGTTTTTAGGTAAACAAAGTGATCTCACAGAAACGAAAATTGATTCTACCGATTGCAAGACAATCGTTTTTAAATAAAAGAAGCAGTTCTCTGACGACCATACCATGTTTAGTTAAGCTATGCGAATCTGTTTTTACCAACGTAAAAGATTAAAAGATGTTCACACTGAAATGGCGGCTAGTGTTTATTTTTTATACATTTTCATAAGTTTGAGAAATACTATTTTTAACCTCTGATTATTAATACATTGGCATAAACTGATTTTTATGAAGGAAAATTTTAGAAATAAATTTTCAAAAACGTGTTACTGCCCCTCAATAGCAAGGGGATGCAGTAACTAGGTACAGAATCCTATAGGATGTTAAACTTGACTTTGGAAAAATTCTTTCAGTCGGTCATGATAAATGTCAAGCAGAAATCAGTCTCAGTGAACTCACTCTCATACATAATATCAGCCCTAATTATATCCTTCTTTTGGGTTTTTATGTAAAACGTTGCCTTCTAGAGAATGTAATCGAGAATAAAGAGTGTGGCTAACTTTGCAAATCATACCGTTGTCGTTGGATCTCAAGAAATAACATGAAAGTGTTTGTCAATTTAGAAGAAAATATATTCATAAGAAATAAAGCAATGTAATGGAAACCAGACAGAATTGGTTCATTCATGAAAACGAATTTCTTCATCAAAATTTTTTTCAACCCATTTTCACAAATTCTATATCTGATTCAACATTTATTTTGTGTACAATTTTAAACTTCCAATGTTTATGTCATCATTTTGACGACTGTTTTTTTTTACTATTATGACTTTTGTTTTACCAGAATGACCTTTATGAGTGGCAATTTTAAATATTTTAATTAGGCAACTTTTATATTTCGGCTCGGCACTTTTGATTTTGATGTTTTTGTCTGCACTTTTAAAGAATAAAACCAATGGTCTTTCAAGCATTCTTCATTCCCTGATAATGACCTATTCTAACATTAAGATAAGCCTGTAATAAATATGAAGATATATTTCCGAAATATCACTCATGAAGATGCAGTGAGAATATGAGTGCTGAAATTGAGTTGTCGAGTTATATAAAATTGGCATTTACTTTATAAACAGTTGATCTATCATCAAATTCTAAACTTGTCCTTTCCTCAACGCTAGTTGAAATGCTGTAAAGGAAGCCTTTGTTAGCTTAACGATGGAAAGAAAAAGGTTGGTATGTCAATTTTCTCTCTTCAGTAAGAACAAATCAACCATGAAAATAGAATCTGTCATCACTCAATGCTGAGTCATCACATCTTTGAAAACTGGTCATTTCTTTTCAGCCAAATTTAAATTGATATTCTTACCGGTTTCCAGTTCAAGGAAACGCTTGGAGACATAACTAATTGTCAGTGATTTATTCACATTTTGTATCACTCTATTTGCCATTTTCATCTCGCCTCTTAAATATTCAGAATTCAGTGTATCCCATCGAATTGGCTTAGATAGAAATACAATGTTAACAAATTAAATCAAATATCATAAGTCTTTTATTTTAAATGTAAATATACTATTCATGTACAGGGTGTGTACCATCTTCCTACGCAAAGCTTAACTATTGCCAGTCTCGAACTGTCCAAGTTAACTTCCTACGCAAAGCTTAACTACTGCCAGTCTCGAACTGTCCAAGTTAACTTGGACAGTTCGAGACTGGCAGTAGTTAAGCTTTGCGTAGGAAGATGGGTGTGTACAGCAAGACGTAATTACCAACGTGAGAATTAAAAAACATATTTTTATTTTCTATGTTGGATGTTGAGGGTGTGACAATGCAATCAAACATATATAAGTACCTAAGTAATAGAAAATAGCCAATGACCACACTTACTAGAACAAAACTTATTTCTATTGTTACCTAATTACTGCAAATATGGAGGACATTTATGCTGTGCAAACACGTATCACCACTGTGCCTTTGGGCTTTTATACCGCGAGACCATTTCAACAAATGTGCCTGTCACAAGAAGCATTGTTATAGTGTCAATATGGTTTTCATTATTTGTAGAGATATCAAACAACAAATTATGCTTCCTATGAAATACACTCATTAATGACAGTACCATAATGTAATAAAATGTTATTAGAAGAGTAGTGAATTCAATATATCCAGTATTAGAAATAATTTTCTTTTGATCTTATTTCATCTTCGTAATAATGATAAAGACATATACTCTTGTACAATAATCATTTTCTGTTATTACATATCACAGATATCCATTCAATATATAATTGTTCAGTACGTATAACAAAGTTCTATTCACTATGTAATTGTTCACTACTGAACAGTTGTCTACCGACTATGAACTTATTAACTACCTCTGAACAAAACAATTTTTCGTTTTCTAATGATGATTTGTAAAGATAAGCGAGTTTAATCAAGATAACAACTTTTTAATCAAAATAAGCTCTGTTTACATTGGATATTTGATGTTAAATCTTAAAAGATTGTTTATTTTCTTTTAATTCATAATTCGTTCATAAATCATAAAGCTGTTGATGAGGGGAAGGCTTAACAAAATTCTTACACTACAACCATAAACAAACTACCCCCTTTCTAGAAATTTCTAGAACGTATCTAGAACGTATCTAGAAACTTTCTAGAACGGATCTAGAAACTTTCTAGAACGGATCTAGAAACTTTCTAGAAACTTTCTAGAACGTATCTAGAAACTTTCTAGAAATTTCTAGAAATTTCGAGTTTTTATTTTTTGAGAGATATTCAAATAATTTTATTTTTTTCTGAAACATTATGTTATCTTTTGCACAATTTGAAAAGATGAACTGCTTGTGTTAATTAGGAAAGAAGATATTCAATGTTAAAGTTTCCCTCCTCTACAACGCATCCTCATTATAACGCTACGCATTGCTTACGCGCTAATGAGCTGTAACGCGTCTGGTCAACAACTTAAGTCAGCGTACAGCTTTGCCTTCAAAATGGTTTTGATTAGGTTTATAATCAAAGCCCTTTATCACCTCAGAGAAAACGTACGTACTATCTATCTAAGTCTTCTATTTTTATTTCATGTACGTCAAATGCATTGATCTTTCTTATATGCAAAAGGAATTAGTAAATTACGTTTCTCTCTCAGTTCGTAATATTCAATCTGTAAACTTAACATAAGTGCAAAGAAACGTTTTAAATAAATAGGTGAATGAGATAAAAAAAAAACCCATTCTTGTTGGTTTAATAAGGACATATTTGAAGTAAAAATGCAAATAAAAAATACCCTCGTTTCTTCAAAGACTTACATATTATAATTGAATTGGTTATAGGGGGATTGACTAATGCAAAGAACCTCTGCTTGCTTTTCAGGAAATGAAAAGATTGTGAGAGTTAGTTCTCTGTCTCTACATGAAAATATGAAGGCATCATTTACACGTTATAATGACTTATCGGAATGTTGAGAAAAAAGGGTTTTCTAGGTGTAAGCAAGCATGCGCTTTTGACGTTTTATTCAATCATGAAAGCATTCGCAGTTTTAACTAAGCAATTGTCGTCGGTCACATCAACTTGTCGCTGTTCTAGTTTGTCTTAAGCTTTTATTTTCCCTCGCCGTCATCTTTTTTTATAGTGTGCGCGCTTACTATACATGTACGACTACAATGCTTTGGGCCTGACAATAGTAAACTCGAACTATATTCAGACTGTTGAAACACCGTTACTAATTTGTTCAAACAAATTATGTGCATGTCTTTCTGCGGATAATCTTAGGAAGTATCTTTTAATTTGTGGAAGATGAAGGTACGCTCATCCTTGTCGCGTCGTATTATCTGACAACATAATTATAAGAGCCATGCCGATGTCCACTCACACAGTGAGTAGAGCGTCACAGTAATTCTCCAAGGTGTATGTTTATATACTGAGTAGTGAAACACTGTGACAACATATTCAATATTCGATCAAAATAATGTAGAATTGTTTCATTATCCATGGTATGGTTTAAAGGTTTAAAATATTTTTATTCCAGAACTGTGTTTGCTTCATAAACTTTTTCTTGAGAGACGGTATATTAGATTTCCTCCATGCTGTACATGTTTGTTAGTAATACTGAGTAGTAACGGATTGGAACAACATACATTTGGATAAAACAATTGATCTTTAGTATGAAAACTATATATTTATGTGTAAACTTTTATAAATGATCAAACTAGTCTAAATAGCGAACAATATATTTCGCTGTTTTAAGTACATCATATTTGAGGTGTTCATATTCTATGAATGCAGTAAATCTCCCAAATTCCCAAATTTTGCTATTTTTATTTTTCATTGATACATGAAAAACGGCCATATAAATGTAAGGACGTCGAAAATCTGCATACATTTTACATGTGTACCAGTTAAAAGTCCTAATTAATCCTGCCAATCAATATTTACATTTGTGCTTGATGTAAATAGGTTTTAAAAATCACGTTTGAGTCATTGACGCGCGTCACTGTCCGGTTTTCGAACACCAACCGAGACTTTAACCTGTTTTATTGTCACTATACTGAACTCATAAGCACGAAGAGAGAGAAAACTTAATTAATTTCCATCTGACATTGATAACATGTACCCGTTTAATAACCGTTTCCTAATTTGATTAAAAACTGAGGAGGTATCCTCCAAGATTCCCTTAAACCGTAAACTCCCGAGTTGCTGATTGAAACCTTATACACAATCATAATTAAAATGTTATAAATCAATAATGTTTTCAACGATAACGGTATTTTATGTCCAAAGATACATATCAATTTGTATCATAATTTAGTAACAACTCAGTCATAATGACATGTACGCAAAGTTATGCTATTCACATATTTTTGTATGCATTTAATTATGTAAGAAAACAACAAAGGGATAATCCATTTACTGTCGATGGATTCTGCGTATTGATAGGAACAAAGTAGAAATTACATTCCTTTTCCCCTTACGATTTTATGTAGAAAAATGGATTCAGATGTATAACCGCTTTACTGGTAACGTCGGTGTTAGTAATCAACATTAGAATGTTTTATAAGTTTGCAGTCATTTTAAAGTGACACAGAGTATGCATTCTGATTTTTCATATTACACAGATAATAGCTCAAAGACCATGGGTCCTTAGTGAGGTTCTAATTGTCTCCCTAAACATTCAGTTTTATCTCTAAATGCCAAAATCAAGACATGTTTTCCTGTTTTCTAAATTTGGAAACGGAAATGTATTTTTAAGAGTTTAAACTATTTGGTCACATTTACATGTTCATTACTCAACACTTATTAAACACTACAAAACCATATTTGTATTTTTGTCTGCTGTAATTAAGTTTCCAAAATAACGTTTTGCTCAATGTCGCAAGTCATTGTCCGTTTTTTTATCACACATTACGACTGAAAATTTCTTATTGTCGCTATACTTTACTGGTAAAAATCGGGATGCTGAATTTCATAAACCACCACTACTTATCGATAAAAATAACACCATTCATAAAGTTTGACATACTTGACCCCAACAACATTTTTTTTGCCCCTTTAACCAAAAAAGAAATCAACAAGACATAGCGTCAGTACTATCATGTAACTTGTGAGTTTAAGTTGAAGTTTGTTCGACTGTGTAAGATATGGCGAAAAACAAACATGTAAAGTCATAAAATGCTTAACGGGATTTATCAAGGCTTACTATCTCTTTCACTCTTTCAAATACGAAAGGTTTTTAAATGAATGAGTAACTGCAATAATAATTACTGTTTTACGTGCAATTTACTCAGTGAACCGTATCTCCCGAACAGGCAAGTGTACGGAGAACCGTAACCTGGAAAGAACATGTCGAAATTTCAAAGTGAATTAACTGTGTATTCTACAATACACAACCGGGCTGTCCAGACATAGACGGAAGAATGCTCATCTTTTGCTGAAGACGACTGCGACTGTGTTACGCAATTCAGTCAACGAAAGGGGACATATTTATTACCGTGGGACGGTAGAGGTCACAGTTTTAAACACATTTATCATATTCAAAGTAATTAAATTCGCTATATATAAATATGAATGTTATATCTCGCCTCGAAATATACATATACGGTTACTATTTTCACTACTTTAATGCTATAAGAAATCAAAATTAATGAACGCACGGTGTATTTGACTCTCTACAAAATCAAACCATACAAAGTTACTTGGAACGATGAATGAACAGTTGTTGAACTTTCATAGCTGTCATGTTTATCTTCGACATTTTTAAAACGGTTACTAATATCGAAACATACAAATACATCAAATGAATAATTTTCTTATAACCGTGTAGGTTCACTACGGACAAGACTCCGTTCAGTGTATCCAGCGTCAAATGGTGTTGCATATAACGGTGTGGACGATATCAGAGGGTGTCAGCGTGAGTGGCAGGGGAGTTGATAAATGTTGCCTAAACAAAGTCATGAAAGACTACAGCATAGAAATATGTATCCAAAAGCCGTTAGCGATAAAGACGATCGTTAGTTTTGATCATAAGCGGTGTTGCACTTGAAACAACGTTAGCGTTATGAAAATCTTCTCGTTTAATGAGAGAGTGTTTTAGCTGTATCGACTGTGTTGAAGATGAGATGCTTGTTTTTATTGAAACATTTTTATTCATGAAAATGTACAATTCATGAAATGATTGTCCAACAAGCTCCAAGGTGCTTATTTTAAGGCCACTTCAAAGCAATTACATATGCAGTCTAACAGTCCGTGGTGAAATGGGCTGGGCATCTTGTCTGACAAAACAGAATATCGAAATACTAAGATTCTGGCGTCGTATACAAACGTCGCAGTGTAACATTGTATCAATCATTAATGCATGGTCACGCAATTTTAGAACTTCCTGGTATAATCATGTTTTCAATTTGATTTCAAATTGGAATTTACCACTTGTAGATATTTTAAATGTCTCAAATGTTGACTTTGAGGCTGCAAAACAGTGGTTGTTACTCTTAGACAATGACAGTTGGCATGCTGAATTATGGAATGATAAAGGTTTGATCAATGGTAACAAATTGCGGACTTACCGTCGTTTTAAGAATGTGTTGCAAGCAGATAATTATGTCACCTGTAACCTGGATCGTACTTTTGGCATGTGAAGAAATAGTGAACAGCGTTATCGACTGGGTGACCACATGCAGGAACAGGTCTGGCTTTCTATGTTATGTCTGTTTAACTGATCAGCGTTCAAGTCACCACAGCGGGCGAGAGTTGATAATCTAGCTAATTCATTTGAATTAACAATTTTATTGCCAGGAGTTAAATAATTCCATAGTTTTATTGTGTCAGGAAAAACGTTCTTGCATTTAACGCTGTCCTACATTTTACTGTTCGAACAGATGAATTTTCTCTGTCGTTATTGTTAGTTGTTGTAGGTAGAAGGTTACATTGATATTCAGGCGCGGGATTATTCTTACTTTTAAAGAACGTTGTCAATTTAGACATATCTACGTTCCGACAGGTTTTAATAAGTTTGGTTATAAATACTGTTTGGCGATCCATCGAATTGCACTTGTGTGATTTTGTGCCGATCGGTGGAATATATAAACACTGGGAAAAGCTTAGTTCAATAACGAGCGGTAAGCGGGTTGTGAGAAGACGTTATTTTTTAACTGGGCACCTAAAAGTTTTCCTCTTACACTCATAAACAAATTAAACAGACTTAGAGAGGAAGTGTATTGACAATGTTTATTCCAGCTCGTCAACTGAAGCAGGTATCGTATAGACAGGGATATGAAACAAATAACTGACTGTACTACATTACTGCTACCCGGGGGTTACACAACTCGTCTCGCTCATTAGCAGGTCAAGCTCCACCGCACATGTCTATACGATCTCTGACTGATGACACAGGAGAAGAGCGAGATTACAGTTACTATTTCGACCAGACTTTCCAAGTACTAAATAACTTCCTTGAAGTGCTATAAACTACGTACTGTAAAATCATAATATTTCGCGGGGGTTTAATTTTCGCGCTTTTCGCGTTAAGTCATAATGCGCGAATAATAAAACATCGCGAAATATTATGGTCATGAACGTGAAGAAAACCAATAACAGACAAATAATTTGGTTGACACATTTTATTACTCACAGGATTGTTTGGTGTGTTCATTAATGACGAGTCACTAATTAGAGCTCTCACAAGCGTGTACGCCGATATGCACGTTGTTTATTGTGCAAACACAATCATCACAATAATCCGGCCTGACGGAATCCTTAATTAATAAAGTATGTCGGCGATCTCTTACATAATATCTTTATTATCATTTCCTATTCCGAGACAGCTGTGTTTTATTGCTGTATGCCTCGCTGGCTGGTTGATTAATTAGATAACATCATTGTTGAATGAAGCTTAACCGGTTCGTTCATGCATGGGTAGAGTGTCTGAATCACTGGGTGGAATATGATATAATATCTATGACAAAATGTAAAGTATGCTGTTTTCATTATGTTCAATCTTAATCCAACTATATATTTTAATTTCATTATCTTTTAATGTCAATATTATGTATCCATCTACTCTGAATTGACGAGAAAAAAATAACGATATCAATCCAGCATTAGGACGAGATAATTTTTATTGTACTTTTACTGAAGTGAATCTATCATTAATGATGGCACAGACCGTTGGTGTCCCTTTCTCTGTAAGAGTGGTAATTTCGTTAACCGACACTACCAGGTTTGTAAATATCATTTGTCAAGTCATTCTGATTCCTATCCATTGATGATCAGAAACCCATATCGGAACGCATGTCGTGCGAGGTGAATCCCCTGTCGAAAGTAATGAAATAATGAAAATTTTAAATCAATCTCCGATTGTATCATCATAAGATTATCCTTAAAATTTCACAGACAAATATTTAACTTAAATGCGATTTTATACACAGCGTTGTAAGACACACTGAACCAGACCTTTCATAACACCTGTCTTTAAAACATGTTAAAGATAACTTTGTATATATGTACGCCTTAATGTTGTTGACATAACATAAACATGATTAATTTAGCGTAATAGCTAACATCATTTACGTCACTATTTTGATTTGACCACTTGCAATACATTGTCTTGAGAGATGTATTGATATATAACAAGCTTGTTCACCATTCCGATGCCGTTTTTATATGTAATAAAATGTTTATCCATCAAGTGATAATGTTATATTGAGGAACGATTGTTCTACTTCGCATAAAAAACGATTTTTGTAAGCACACTTGCATTTCATGCTTCTTTTACAAAACCTCGCATTTATAAGTTGGTAAGCGTCAGCATTTTCCTTTTAGTATTGAATGATCAAAACATCATATGTTAAGCAGTTTTCTTAAGGCTTTAGGACTTCAAAAGGATTGCATAGAAGTAATAACAACTAGGATTCTCTTTCATTATATAATCTTTTCATATTCGAGTTGGGTGTAGTGATCTTGATAGAGATCGGTTCACTAGATTTATATCTAATAGACCTGTATGTGATAGTGGCTATCACTTTGAAGACGCCTTAAGTTCCTTCATCACCTGTCCAAATGTTAATGACATAAGACTTAAGGCATATTTCTTTCAAAAAAGGTTTAATCTGTCGTCAATTCAATTTTGTCACCCGGGCTCATCACAAGAGGTTAACCAAGGACTACTGAAATCTGTTAATAATTTTATCACTTTATCAAAGAGATTTTCGGAATTCATCAATCGTTGTCCTATGTGCCCTGCACATATCAAAGAACATGTAGTTATCAGCGGTATGAAATAAGTTTGTAAACATTAATTGTTTCATTGAAAAGTGTCCAACATAATCATGCATCTATTCCGTCCTGTTTACTGTATGTATGTCTTCATTCGTCCATATATACGTCACTTTTTATGTAATAGTATATTCGTTAAGAAGCGCTATATAATGAAATAAAATATGTTTAAACTACAATATAATTCATGTAGTGACAGATTAATACATGTCCCCAAAGCCTCTTTCTTCATAAGCTTGCATAAATTATCTATAAAAAGGCAATCGCAATGTATATACGTTATGTCAACTATAATTACTTCTTTTATTAATGCTTTATTGCAAAGTTTTATATTACATATAATTGTTATAATATAACGACAACAAAACCAAACTACATGCGTCGGAACATCTTGAAGACGCCTATCGCTGTGAAGCTAATAAAGGACGTGCGCTATAAATAGACTGCTTCTTGTGCCGCGGAAAGAGACGCGTTAAAACGAGGAAGATTTAAAGTTCAATATTAATTATCTCTCTTTCTATTGATGCAATCTTGTTCAAAATTTCACAATAGGCAAAGAAAACATGAGGATTTTAATTAAGATTATAATTTTTGAATATTTTGAAAAGAGTGAAAACTCGAAATTTCTAGAAATTTCTAGAAAGTTTCTAGATACGTTCTAGAAAGTTTCTAGATACGTTCTAGAAAGTTTCTAGATACGTTCTAGAAAGTTTCTAGTGCGTATCTAGTGCGTATCTAGTGTGTTTCTAGTGTGTTTCTAGATACGGGGTATGTTTATTTATGGGTGTACTGTAAGTGTAAATTTCAAAAGAAACAAATTTTAAAAATAAAGCAGCTAGATAATAGAATTATAGATTGTATAATTTGAATAATGTCTTCTTTGTCTTGCAAAACTATCTCAAAGTTTAGATAACTGCATGGGGTTTTATCACATATGAATTAATTCTGCATATTCATATTTTGATTCGATCTTGGTTTTGATGTTATCTTTCTTTCGTCCTACTTTATATCTAGTGAAATCGCCATCTTGTTAAACATAAAAACGGTTGAATCAAATAACAAATGTTATGTGTATTTGGAAGTGCTTGCTACCAAGACCAGCCTGGCAGATCAAATGTTAGTTGGTTGAAAGTGATCAAAACTGTCAAGATGTTCGTTCTAAACTACCTACGTGAGTTATGTTATTCAAACTCAATAGCCGACGTTAACATAAAAGTTAAACTATATAGATAGTTTCCATACCTAAAAACAGCATTGCGAATTGGATTTATGTGTGAATGATAGGAATATTTAACGTGTGAATACACTTTATTTATCATAAAACGTGCTACTGCCCCTTTAAGGTGTGATTTCTTAAAAATGGCAAATACTAATCCGTGCTGGTCAACTACATTAGACGAACTTTTAGAATAGATCATCAAAATGTTTCCTCAAGTTTTATATTCGATAACATGAATTGAAAAAATAATAATGATTATTGTATTTGCTTGACATTTTCATAAATTCTGATATAGGAAACGATTAAATATCAAACCACTTAAAACATGACATTGTTTGAGATCTTTTCTGTTAATATAAAGCTCACTAAGGTTGTTGCAATCTCACTTGAAACAAGATTGTTAAATTTCTTTCTCATTTTTTTATTATTTTCCTCCTTCAATTATATCTGCTCGGTGTGTACAATGATGCATTACGAGCGGAAACGAGTCTATTACTACTCAGAGTAGCATAAAATAACATTTCCCGAAGACGTTCTTTTCAGAACTGAGATGGAATGCAGGGATTATGAAATTGTTTCGCTCAGCGGTTCATTAGTTGTAACTGTTATAAAAGGGGGAGAAGCGTTAGATACGAAAGCTCTTCAGGGAAGAAATATCAAGCTTGTGGAGAATCTTGGAAAATGTGCACTTAAGTTGACAGGGCTAGTTCTCCTATCATCGAGTTGTGGTAACATGTTTGTGAAAAAGAACAAATATACAACATGGGTGTGTCTATTGTTTGCTTGATAAGGATGTAAGCCTCTACTCAAAACATCTCACTCTTGCAATTTAGAAGTTTAAATTCCATACAACCTTTCTCAATCAATGTCTTTAAAAGAATCCACATGTGTCTCTTAAATGTTAAAAAATAAAAAAGTCTTTAGAATTTAGCTACAGTTTGAATTCAGAAAATCATGTTCATATTACTTTGTCAATAGAATAATATTTATACATGTACATGTGAAGTTATAAGGAAGAAAAGGCATTTCATCGATTAATTTCATATTTTGTAAATCATTGATTTAACGTATTTATTGATTTATCTATCGACAAAGAAATATGAAACAGAGAGAATGCTAATCATATCTCTAATGTTATCATTTTGGTTACCTAGTATTACAAGTTTTACTTGAGCAATGTCGATTTGCGTCTTACCACGTTAATGAGGACGTATTTCTCTTTTAAGCATTTAACAGCGGTGAGCAAAGTGATATATTTCACAAAAATGACTATCATAATTATCTTAGTTGAGTTTAACTGTTCCACCTGCTGGCATGAAAAAGATTGAGAGAATGGACCACGTGTGGATTGCTCAAACCTAATTTGCTATAACGTCGTCATTTGTAAATCGATTATAATTCTAATTTCCTGAAATGTTGATTTCTCATTTGAACCCGATCCCCTATTGTCAGAGCCTTCAAGTAATGCTCATTTCACTCGGCAGTTCGACCAACATATGTCTACTTCTTTTGTGTTTGAACTAATATGAATGTTTCAACATCTTCATTAACATTTCAAATCCCTGCTCACTTAGCAATATCCTCTTTAACAAAAAATTCACAATCTGTACATCTTATGGATTTTTTTTAAAAAGTAAGCTATATGACAAATTTGATTTTACTTTCACATTGTTTAACTCTGTTGAGTTTTGGGCGGGGATAAAGCAGGGATTAACGCGTTCAGCTTCGGATCAAATGGTCCGGTGTCCGGGCTCGGCTAATTTCTACACCGATTAAACACTGAATTTCAGAGCAATACCACTCGATGTTGGTTAGATCAAACTGATGCCCCCAAGTTTCAACAAGTGTTGTGTTGCGGGCTTTCACTCTGCAAAGTTACTCGAAGCCTCGAAACTCTTTGATAGTTGTCACCTTCACATTTTTGCCTTTTTTACTTTTTTAAGCACTTTTTGATATGAAATAATGCCAAATATTTTCATTATATACATATTTATCTCTTTCAATTTAAATTCATCTTGGCCATATTCGTTGCTCTTACTCGAAAGAACGTGATTTGAACTTGCTTTGCCTTTCCCTGTGTCTTTATCAAAAGTTAGTGGTATCTTCACTCTGCCTTTCTCTAGTTCACATTACCTTTACGTTAAGATGCGATTATCTTAATGAACAATACATTTCCTTATGACCGTTATGTAACTACTAAAACCGTAGTCCACGAGTATATAAAAATAGTATTACAAAGGTATTAACATACGGAGGGGACTGTCTAGACGAAACTAAAAATAATACATTTAACTGCTAAAGATTATTTCCATAAACGTTTGAAATTTAATAATCAGATAGCAACAGAAATGGTTTTATAATAATGTTTAAAATAAAACCATACGTTGTCATTTGAACATATATTTGTATCGCACTAAGACATTTAGGATATCAATTGATAAAGGTAGCTACCTGTAGGGCTGAATGTTTCACAGAGTCTCATTAAAGTCAGATCAAACTTACCACTCGTATCTTTCTGCGTTTCTATTTGACCGCTACTCCCTCGGGGTTTGATCTAGTGTTTTGAACTGAGCGTTCACTGGAACGGCCATTATAAAGGAGTATTCAGATGGGAAAACGAAATGAGGAAAGTCTCCAATGAGATTTTCTTTACAAAAATACGTGACTTCATCATTTTATTCTCATTTCTCAGATTAATAAATTTTAAACTTTTATAATGAGATAAAGCACTTTCATATAACTTTTCAATTGAATATAA
Source organism: Phorcus lineatus (assembly GCA_921293015.1). Lineage (NCBI taxonomy): Eukaryota > Metazoa > Mollusca > Gastropoda > Trochida > Trochidae > Phorcus > Phorcus lineatus. Next base: position 31,469,090 of record OV121088.1, on the reverse strand, counting down.
CTGTTTTGTCTTATTTGATAAATGCAAGTAACCCTGTTATCTCCACGCCGACGAAGGGTGCCACTGTTTTTGTTTAAACTTGGACCATGCCTTGGGAATATGCTAGCTCTGCGCATATCGAAATCCAGGAGGGTTGCAATCATAAGACTTATGACTTAGTCGTTCCAGACTAAGAAAGTGTACAGCCTTGTGCAAAAAAAATGGCTCCCGAAGTTTGAGCTCAATATGTCTGAAACCTAAAACATGTCCTTAATATTGATGATGGGGTTTTCAATAGTTATTCTCCTCGACTTCAAGCCGAAATAAATGAACTCCTCCGAAAGCGTTTGCTCAATATTTCTGAAATTGAAACAACCTTTGATATACATCAGTGATGCGCATATCAACATGTACGGTGCTTGAATTTTTCCAGACTTATGGCTTGACTTACATCTGATTAATTTGCCGTGTTATCATATCCATGTATACTTTTGATCAGTTATTATTAAACTTGGGTATGAGTAAATCGCTTATTGACATTTTGGGTTGTAAAGAGCTTTTCCAGTCATAAGGCCCTTGAATACAAGCATGTTTTTGGAACTGTCATTCTTAATGGGTGAAACTTGTAAATCTGTTACCCTATAGGTTAAACGTTCTCCTTCAAAGTCACAATAGAAGCTCAAGGTCACAAACATACCCATCATGCAGTGGGGATGTTGTGCGTTAAGAGCATTCTTGTAATCGAATTAGATGGTCATTTTGAAATACTTTTTGAAAATTGCGTCTTGCGAAATGTCTATTTCATTAGCTTTGAATTTTTTTCATAAATATTTAATTACAACCAAAATAAATAATCCAGAAGAAATGTCAACAATGGAGTTATGAAGTATATATAGCGAGTTATTTTGTGATGATTTATACTGTCTATTGATGTCAAACTATGGTGAATAGTACTGTCTTTATCATTTTACCATAAACTTGTCTGGAAAGTTTACACAAAGAAAACTGAACTTTATATCAAATGTCTGTCCAGAGAGAAGTCTTAATGATTTATAAAACAGCAATGAACGCAGCAATTTCAAAATAGATTCATAGGAAGTAAAGATTGTGACCTTTAACATAGTCAGTCACAAACTATTCGAGAATACCTTTTTAATTTAGAATACATACCTTTGAGCTCAAATATTTCCTTATGACAGGATAAATATTTACTTCCATAATCCATGAATAAAACGTTTTAATGATAGGCCCAGCCTACAGTGCTAGAGATTACTTGTTAGTAAAACATTTATACTTACTTTCAAGTTCAGTCCACCTAATACCGAACTGATTTCTCGTTAGTGCATTACAAAGGGAACAACCCCCTACACCCCACCCACCCTCACCCCCACCCCCACAAAATACTGCTGTTACCATAAGAGCTTTTCGTTTGGTAAACTGTTATTCACATCTAGATTTCACATCAAGAAAATAGTACTTTAACTTGAATATTAATTTGTGACATATATATATATAGGCATTTTTAAGGGTTATAGTAATAAAACAATTTTGTACTCTTGTAAAATCCGAACATGGATTTTTACCCACGCTTCCGCATTTTGACACCAAATGTCAGTTTCTTATACAGTTTTTATTGATTTGTTATTCCACGCAAGAAAATAAATTAAGCGTATTCCCTCAAGTTGACCCCAACAATACAAGTAATCGTTTTGGACAGTAATTCAAAACCGAGGAGTTGTTGAAATGTCAGGGATGCCACTCTGGAACACCAGGGAGAGTAAGAGAGCCCTTTAAAATAATATGATACAATAGCTTTTCAGTGAAACACATCGTATCCCAATAAACACCTATGTGGGCGGATGTAGACAATACCTTGTCTTAATTTTGTTTGTCAGGAACGATTAAATAAAGAGTTAAATTGGCGCTAGTTAAGTTACTTATGTGGTTATAGAAGTAACAGTATTCCAATATTAACGCAATGTTGCACTGACAATAAATGTCAACGCCAGTCTATATTTAATGCGAATATTATCCAAACAGGTTGAATTGACAGGGAAAGGTTAGGTATACTTCACTTCTGAATGGAATAACAAGGTAAGTGCTCTGACGTAATTAAATGTACAGAACGATTGAATCATAGTGATATATTCCTTTGCACTTTAAAAATATGTTGCTCGTGCCAAAATACAAATTTTAATATTATAAATTAAAAACCCCAATCACCCTCCTCTTTTAAAGGTGCAGTAGCATATATTTTTAAACAATTAAAGTGATCTTAAGAAAATGAAAATAAAAGTTACCAATTGCCTGACAATGATTTTGAATCAAAAGAAACAGTTCAAAAATGAACGTACCGTGTTCGGTTAAGCTGTGTGAATCCATTCTCCTACCTCAAATGATTAACAGTTGTTCACACAAAAATGGACTCAAGTGTTTTTTGCTTGATAATTGATAATTTCTTCTATCACTACTGGTGATCGGATTGAGAAATGAGATATTTTGACCCTCTGAGAAAAATACATATGGCAAACAGCTAGTGTTTAGTTTAGAAAATATGAAAAGTCTACTAAGTCTGATGGAAGGGTTTTCAAAAAACACGTTTGTTAAGTAGAGAATGCTACACGCCGTGAATGTTTGGCTTTTATTAAAATCAGCACCTCATAGTTTATACTATTCCCTTAATTAAACAATTAACACAAATTTAATAATTTTCAGGGTCAATACTAATGAATGAAATAACATCAGTGATACAATCTCATTAAAATGAAATCTAAAATGCTCCACTACGTACATCCTGCTACATCAGCGTATTTGTCTCCGCCTAGCTCCTTCATATACCCTGATATCCTTTGGCCTAAAACTGGTTCCTTATGGCTATTTATAGCCTACATTGACATTTGTTTGAATTCGGATCCGGGTTGTGCCGCTATTGCTGAATGCGAGTCATTTCTTTGGCTTGCTATATTTAGCGATACGAAGGATATCAGGGTATATGATGGAACTTGGCGGAGACAAATACGCGGATGTAGCAGGATGCACAACGTATAATTTGCGTAACGTAGTACAGCAATTTTAGATGTTATTTTAATGAGATTGATAAATGATATCAACATTTGTGATATGTGACTCCAACAAAGTGATTTGTTTGTCTTAATTCGAAACAAATCTTTTTTATAAATGAATGTTGTGTGACACTTTCTTTGACGGTTTATTCGTGTGAAATGTCCCCAATTGATATCAGTTTATGCATAGTATATTTTCCTCAGAGGGTAAATATAGTTACTCATACCAGTTATCCGTAGCCATAATTATCAGGAGGCCAGTCTAATGTAGAGACTTTTAAATCAGCCAAGGGAAGGACAAATTTTGCGTAGCTTATAAAATTAGGCAATTGTGGAACGAAGGGTTTCTTTCTTTGTCAATAAAGTTAATCAAGATTGTCTTGCAGTTAGTATAATTTCCTTTCCTTATCGGGGATCACTCTATTTCTCAAAGAAAACGAGCTGCAATCCCTATTAAAGTCCAAAGTGGTATTAACAAGCACAATTAAAATAGTTTATAAAAATCATAATTGGTGCACGAAAGTTTTTCAAAGAAATTAAAACAAATATCTACAAAATTTCAAGATCATCTTAACACTGTGATATGTAACTGAGAAAATACAAACACGTATTAACAATCATTTAATGCAAAAACAAGCAAATAGTAAATGATTGATACATTTTGAATTGAACATGCACACAGAATTTACGTTATCCCCTCAAATTTAGTTTCGACAGAAAATACAAGCTACAAGCAACACTATTTATTCACCAAATATATCACATCGTTATTAAATTTACATTGTTCCATCCAAATACAAGAATATAGCATTATCTTGTGTTTTCTGATATCATTTCCAATTTATCAATCTGCCACGAAAAGCAGAAATGTTTAGGAATATCAAATTTATGTTCACACAAAAAAGTTGTCATCTGCAAATCTTTGTCATTCCATTAAATGCTCTTCTAAACATTATCAAGTTATGTTTTTACTAAATTCAACAAAGGGGGTGGATTATATCAGAATTATATAACGATAATGTTTTGAAAGCTCATTAAACATACTGCTACATCAGCGTAATTGAAACCGCTGATCGAGCTACTTCCATTTACCCTGATCTCATTCGGGCCGAATGCCTCATACTTGACTTAACTTGCGTACAGAGATTAACGAGCGCTTTCCAGCGAAAGCTGATTTCACGCTCGGCTACACACAAAAAAGCCGGGGTAGCAAGTAAAGTTAATGAAGTGCCGAAATGGAGTAAAGGGTAAAAAGGGTATGTTTTGAAGCCGTGGTCGAAAAAAGGGTTAGAATTTTGATATTTTGAAATTTGTATTGAATTTGGTAAAAAAAAAAGCTGCATTGAGTGGTTAGGGCCGTTGAGGAAGAGGAGGGGGTTGTGGGATTTGAGGGAGCTACACGAATTTGGCGAAGGTGAGATCCATGGCTTGATCCGCCTCATCGTTTCCGTTGTAGATTTCTACAGTCTTGTTGACATATGCAATCGTCATCCAGTAGAGGAATTCGTCGTCTAGGAGAAACGTGGCTCCTTTATAGACTATGTCCCTTGTAAGATAGACGGCGAACAGGTTTGGGAGATCGTACGGGACGTCCTCTACTCCTGCAGGTGAGGGAGAAACTAGCTTATGCTTGATTAGCTCTCCTTCCTGACGTATAGGATGGGTGTGTTGCCTTAGGTAGATGGCCTTGCACGGCTGGCGCGGCTAGATATGCTCACCTGTTATTTTTTCAGCCAATGAAATGTCGTTAATTAAGGCGCGCGAAGCTACTGGCTGTGACTCAACGGATTTTTCCATCCGGGTTGTGCCGCTGTTGCTGTATGCGAGTCGATTGGCTGGTTAGATAGCTAGCGATACGAGGGATTTAGCTTGAATGAGATCAGGGTATATAGGAGGAGCTCTATCAGCGGATTTAATTACGCTGATGTAGCAGGATGCTCATTAAACGGAGTTAAAATTTCGAAAAAAAGCAGATACTTTCAAGTGTAACTAAAAAATCAAAAGAAGATGAGCAAACTAATGGGTTACTTCTTATAAATTGAATAACCATTGCATTTTTCTTTACTAGAAAATATAAGCAGAAAACAATTAAAGACATTCCGATTTAATAAAAATTAGGATTTCTTTTTGAAATTATGTTATAGTAGGTAACAGTTATGAATACGTGGAATTTTATCAATGAAATTCAAAATAAATGGTTTTATTCTTCACGTCAAGAATAGGAAAGTAGTATATAGGAGGCATCTACGCAGCAAACCAAAAACTTCTGCCAGACGCTGTTATTAATTTCCCTTTGATCCTTCAATCAGTTAGTTTTCCAAGGTCTCTTAGTATACGTCTCTGCTTGATCCTACCATTGGCTTCCAAAATAAATAATCAGTCAAGAGGTTGCAACAGAAACCATTGTTCGACTTCTATTGACACATTTCCTAACCTCCACGAGTAACATGATAGTTGTCTTCTACCTCTACATGTATAAGGGTTTCAGTTTCATTCAATTTCAAGGGCTAAGACTGGACAGCCTAATTAGGTGTATATCAATTAACAATACACAAATGCCAGACAAGCAGAATCTTACCATAGGCATACTGTTTCTTATCAGACTTACCTATGTAAGAAACAGTTACATTTACGAATTGTTCCCTCCACCTACACATTTAAGTGTTACAATATCTATTTGTAACATATGATTTCTCAAGTCGGCTTCAAAAGATAATAACAAGTAGAAAATTTAAAAATGTAGGAAGTCCAAAATGGTGACAAGTGCCATTTCCAGTTTGGTATGATGTTTGAATGAAATGAAAATGATTGTTTTTGTAAATTATAAAATTTTGCTTCGTATATTCAACAAAACATTTATCATTTATCAAAAGAATTTATGCATTTTTTCATAGACAAAACAGAAGCATACCTGTCTTAATTATTTAGACATAAATGTACCTGGCCGTGCCTAATGTCATTTTCCTTATTAAAACTATCAATCTCTTACTTACTAGTAATAGATGCTATAATGTTCCGGTAGTATGGAGTAGCTCTTTAAAATATTGATAAAAAGTTCACATTTAATTGAAGATGAATAACAAAAACATTTAAAAGCAAGAATTCGATCCCTGGTAATTCCAGTTTAGTTGCCACTATGAAACTTTCTCAACATTTTTTATTTCTTATGACATTTCCATGATCGGCTCTGTATAAAAATATCTAATAACTTTTGAATGGTGAAGAATAAAACATTTGCGTGTTGCATTTCATTTGCCATATCCGATTGATAGACAAGGCATTAGTCATTCAAATGTTAATTAATCCCTTACTATTAAAGTATATATAATTCCATTCAGATTATTTTACGGCTGTAGATTACTTTCAACCATTATGTCCTCTTTAACATCCTAAACTTAGCTCTTTTGCCAGCACTTAATGGCAGATGACTGATACTTCAACAATCTTAAGTCTAAAGGAAGAAACAATGACTTCTTTATAGACAGTGTGGGATGTTGTTATTGAAAACGTAATATGGAATTTGATTTGAATATTTGGTACATTGCGGCAAGGAAAATTTGTGGTTTCATTTTATATTATGTATGTATCTCAAACAAGCATCAATGTTTGTGGAAAATTCATTACTGTCTCTATTCACGTATTCCATGCAATGGAATTAACAATTCAGTGCATCATTATCATTCCTGATAAATATTTGCTGCAGGTATAATCATTATAACCTTTTCTAGTTTTTTTCAATTTGATCGTATATTTATTTTTGATATATTACACATAACATAATCAACATATCTGAATGTTCATAGTTTGCTTATCTGACACTGAAATTCAATACCTTTAGATAGTTTTGAAGAGTATCACGTACGTCAGAAACCAGTAATCCAGTTCTTTACAATCGCGTAGTGGCTTGGTCTCATCTCACTAGATTTCCTTATACATGCATGTGTCAAATACGTCACTAATATGGGAAATGGGCCCGTGTCCATTAATTATGAGATTCACCAACACCGGAAGTCATACGGGCTGAACGTCAACATCATATTTCTTTGGTCAAAAGGCCTCCTTTCTCAAAAGAGGCCGTCTGTTTGACTTCCGTCTATGCTGTGAATGTCTGCTTGATGCAAAACGTCGTATTGCAATTACATTTCGTTTCTGAACTATCAATGGACTTGCTCCAAGTGTTACGGCCTGCTTATAACTACAAATGCCTTAAACTTTACCTCGTGTTTGATATGTTAAGTTATTTTCTTTTTTTAAGAGTTCATGTCAGGAATGTACATAAATCCTCAAGTAGATATCTTTTCGTGTAATTAAAGGCGCAAGCGCACACAATATTTCGCTTTTACAACTACATGTAATGCACAGATAAAGCATATCTTTCAATATTACTAACAACCCACACTCAGGTAATCTACAATATAAGATTTTTGGTAAATAGATACGCATTCCGATCATAAAGTCAGTTTAAAACTTGTTTAATGTAACGTTGCTATAAATTCGCATGAACTACGATATTGAGAACATACAAATTTTGCTTATAGTCGGAACAGCAAACACGCTATATATGGTCAATCCAACAACAATGCAAATACTGTGTAATCTGTTTAGTTTCATGACTGTCTTAATAAACAACATTTCGTCCTTTGTTCTTAATTCACAGATTTAGATATATTCATGTACTTTACTGCACAGATTTATTATTGTTTTTTATCATTTAAGTAAATTTGTAGTCACTTGGTACTTTTTGAAACCGGTTCATATTTTAGGACTAACGATGTATGATAGTCTCTAGTCTCAATGACAGATTTTATTTTTTAAGCAAAAGTTATTTATTCAATATACAATTTACTGTTTTAATCTGTAATATCTCATTGTCATGTTTATTTTACATTAATATTACAATAATATATAATATATATAAGACATGTAATTTTAAAAAATAACTTATTAAGAAAAGATAAACTTCTGAATATTGATATTTATTATAAAAGCGAAAACATTACACTTTGTAGTACATGATGAAGAAGCTTCCTCCCTTTAAATATCGTTTTTTATTCTAAAGATTTTTTTCTCAACAATATAGATGTTCTTACCACAACAATGGTACTAACCATGATCTACATGTACAGCACTTGAGTACCTGCTCGACGTGACACCCTCTTTAATCGTTAGATTACAGACGTTTAAACATACCAGACAGGGTAACAATGCGTCGCTTAACCTTCGATATGTGTAACCTGTCCAGATTAAGTCAAATCTGTTCTACTTACCGTACTAAAGAGACGTAATCTTGATTTATATGGGGCTTTTTGCAACCTGATATATGGATAAGATGTACATGTGTGGCCAAACTGCATTATTTCTTGTTAAATTGTCATGTAGTTTATTGTTAGTGAATGATTTTTGTTAAGCAAAGTTCACTGTTTGATAATGGAAACAGTTAGATTGTGTTTGCTTTTGATGCAAATTTTGGAGAATTTCGTCTCAATAAAGCTACTCGAGAACTTCCTATAAATATTTTAAAGGCAGAACATTTGATAATACATTCATTCTACCTGAAACAGATTATATAAGTCTTCCATTTAGGTTGTCAGCGATAACGTATTTGAGTTCGAGTGTGATATAATTATCACTTTTAAAAATTAAATGTTGATCTAATTGAAAAAAAATGAAAATACTTTACATCTAGTAAAAGGATACATAATCACGCACGGATTTCAAATTTGATATCGCTGCAAAAGTGCTTATATATAAATAAGCAAAATGATGATATTAACGATGTCTTTAAAGTCGAAAGTTAAATTGTGGTTTGAACTTACTTTTCTCTTCAAGTTAATAGTGTATTAACTTAATCAGTCCCAATATCATGACAGGAAAGTGCAAATGTGCATTGACTTTAAAAGTACAAGGGAAATAAAGAGATTTCATGCAATGGAAAATAAATGTGATCAAATAAAAAACGGTATTTAAAAATCAAAACAATGATGTCTTATTTCGGTAAAACTACGTCGATCCTTTTCCCGGACTCACAAGATTAAAAGGTGTTCTCACTAAAATGACTGCATGCAGTTTTCAATTAATACTTGATGTCTTATTCTTCAAATACGGATAATCAGGTTGAGTAATGAGATGTTTACCCCTGAAGACAATATAATCTGCATACAATTATAAATTTATCTATTTGGGATAATCGTAAGAAATAAAAATGGCAAATATTGCTCCAGCGCCTTAAAACTTTATCAACGCCAGTATTATCGCCTGTGAATGTGTCGATATTTCTGTCAACTACAGCCCCAGATTTCAGAACAAAGAGTAGAGAGAGAGCAAAGGTCACATGCATAGCCAATATCACAGCTTAATGTACAATAGGTACACACTGGTTAGGGTCACAGTGTTTCTTAAACCATGGTTAGATGTACTTGTATTTCTTATTGTCTTTGGATTGTACTTCCTCTTTATATGAATTGATATAATGTTCAGATTAAAATCGTATCTGTGAAACGAAAAAGCTGGGTACAATTGGTAAACGCTGTTTAATTACCAAAGCATTTCTGCACTTATGATAGACCTTGTGGTATGATTATGCCGTTTGCTTAAAATGATCACTATCGTTCTGCAATTTTGTCAATTTCAACCGTTTGAGGGGTGTACATGCTCTGTAACTTGCCGCCCGAAGAAATAATTTCTGACGGTTGAAATGAAGCACAGCGATGAGTATGAGTATCTAAAAACGGGAAGTGTATTACGTTCCGAAGCAGCGTACGTCATCACGTACGGATGTCAGTCTCAGGCGCCTAGATCTCACAAGATCTTTTATGTCATTTGTTTGGGCTTATTTTTGTAGCAAACGTGCTTTTCATATCATATCTTAAACGATGAATCTTTGTCAATTTTATCTAAAAGTTTAATTTGTTTCATGTTTCATTATTGTATATATGTTACTAACCCTCAACAGAAACATTGTCTATGGATCTTTATGTCCAATAAAGTTATGTTCTAGGCAAATGATGATAGTGGAATGTGTTGATTATGGCAACAAACTTGTAAATAGATATCTTTATCAAAAACATTTCAAAATAATCTAGATATTTCGGGAAATTTCAAAATAAATTTTCAAAGTATATAGAGATGAAATGTTAATCATTCAAAAATATTTCAAAACAGACTTGAAATTTTCGTGCTTTCGTGTCATACTACTAAAGGCTAACGTACTTCAAACTCTTTATGACGTCCTTAAAATGAAATATGATGGTATTCTTAGATAGTAATATCCCAAATTGAGCTAGTCATCGCCATTAAGTGCTGACATTCTGATGAAAGAATCCACATTACGTACCTTAACCACCTTAAATTAAAAGGGCAACTAATAAAAGTTGAAATTGAAATCATCTGTGAGTCATAAGGAAATGTTTATAAATGAACGAGACTTATAACTCGATAGCAAATCATTTCATTTCGGTTTTATACATAACATCCAAATTTAAGAATAATTTGAACAAATTAGAGTTTACAACTAATTAGTTCGGATTATTTTGGCTAATCAATAACTGAAATGTTTTCGATTCCTTAAAACAATTTGAAGATATAAGCCTTGGTTTTGATATGTTATGTATTGGAAAATAGTCCGAGATGACTCATCTTCGATATTCCGGCTGTTAGGGGCGCAGAGTATGTTTTCAATTCAAAAATCTTCTTTAGGAACATTGCAACAGATAAAATTGTATTAATGTTTCTTGAATTCAGCAAATTTATCAATAATTGCTCATTTTTATACACAATTGCAACCAAAGGAAGGTATTTATCTCTCAGAGTTTGATGATGTTTACAAAAAAGAAGTACATGGAAATCATTTTCAACATAACCTTCATTACATGTATGACATAAACTTTGTTTTTTTACCCTGCACACTTTTCTTTCTAAGAATATTTACATTAAAATAAGTCAACATTCACAGAAATACGAGACCAAGAAATGAACCTTCAAGGAGAATGTTTCATTATTTCCAAAACAATATTCATAGGCTACATTTTAGGTCTAGGTGAGGTGAGGTGAAATGGGGTTTAACGCCGCTTTCAAGAGTATTTCACTTATATCGCGGCTGCTAGTATTAGTGCAGGGAGAAAGCCCGCAACATCAATGTGGCTATGCATTGCGGTGAAACCTGCGAGCATCGGCTGAAACTAGCAAACCATGGGTGATACTGCGCTGAAACTCAGTGCAGCATTGAACCCAAACCTGACTGCTTGTTGAACAGTTCTCTACTGCAGACAAAGTTGCCGAGCCCCTGGCGGGTTTAGGTCTAGAAAGAGAAACTTAAGAGGAAGAGAAGCATGACGACAAGCTGTTTGATGATGTTATTAGATTCAATACTTAATAAGGGTAGACTTACACCTGGATGTTGAAGATAGTTAAACGTTAACTAATGGTATAGTCATGAAGGTAAAAGTGAAATGCAAATGTATGAAAACTTGGAACTTGAGGGAGAGTAATAAATGTGGAATTGTATAGCAATAGATGACGACCTACCACGGGATGAAGATAATTGATGCAGTGACTAGGTATTGGGTATAAAAGTTGTTGCGAATTAGATGAGTAGTAAATGTGGAGATTTAGATGAGGCACTGGGTGATGAAGGTAGTTGAAGTGTTAACTAAAGGTATTAAAGCTGTAATAAATGTGGAGATTTAGATGTGTCGAGGCACTGGGTGATGAAGGTAGTTGAAGTGTTAACTAAAGGTATTAAAGTTGTAATAAATGTGGAGATTTACATGAGGCGAGGCACTAGGTGATGAAGGTAGTTGAAGTGTTAACTAAAGGTATTAAAGTTGTAATAAATGTGGAGATTTAGATGAGGCACTGGGTGTTGAAGGTAGTTGAAGTGTTAACTAAAGGTATTAAAGTTGTAATAAATGTGGAGATTTAGATGAGGCACTAGGTGATGAAGGTAGTTGAAGTGTTAACTAAAGGTATTAAAGTTGTAATAAATGTGGAGATTTAGATGAGGCACTGGGTGATTAAGGTAGTTGAAGTGTTAACTAAAGGTATTAAAGTTGTAATTAATGTGGAGATTTAGATGAGGCACTGGGTGTTGAAGGTAGTTGAAGTGTTAACTAAAGGTATTAAAGTTGTAATAAATGTGGAGATTTAGATGAGGCACTGGGTGATTAAGGTAGTTGAAGTGTTAACTAAAGGTATTAAAGTTGTAATAAATGTGGAGATTTAGATGAGGCACTAGGTGATGAAGGTAGTTGAAGTGTTAACTAAAGGTATTAAAGTTGTAATAAATGTGGAGATTTAGATGAGGCACTGGGTGTTGAAGGTAGTTGAAGCGTTAACTAAAGGTATTAAAGTTGTAATAAATGTGGAGATTTAGATGAGGCACTGGGTGATTAAGGTAGTTGAAGTGTTAACTAAAGGTATTAAAGTTGTAATAAATGTGGAGATTTAGATGAGGCACTGGGTGATTAAGGTAGTTGAAGTGTTAACTAAAGGTATTAAAGTTGTAATAAATGTGGAGATTTAGATGAGGCGAGGCACTAGGTGATGAAGGTAGTTGAAGTGTTAACTAAAGGTATTAAAGTTGTAATAAATGTGGAGATTTAGATGAGGCACTGGGTGATGAAGGTAGTTGAAGTGTTAACTAAAGGTATTAAAGTTGTAATAAATGTGGAGATTTAGATGAGGCACTGGGTGATGAAGGTAGTTGAAGTGTTAACTAAAGGTATTAAAGATGTAATAAATGTGGAGATTTAGATGTGTTAAGGCACTAGGTGATGAAGGTAGGTGAAGTGTTAACTAAATGTATTAAAGTTTTAATAAAAGTGGAGATTTAGATGAGAAGAGCCAACGATACTTAAAATTATACCTAAATGTAAGAAGTAGTGGTAATAAAGGAAGATTAGCAACGGCTGACAACATGCCCCTGTATGATAAGAACACTTGAAGTGTTAACTAAGATAGGATAGTCGTAGTGAGGGTGGAATATCAATCAATGACATGCTAATGTATGTCGGAGGTAATAACTAAAGGTATAGAGGTGGCAGTAAAAAAGTAATAGTATTTGAATGCACCATGCTACTTTCTGCCAGGATGCTTGAAACTTTGGCAGAGGTACATTGCCTCAATTTATGTGTAAAAGAAATAGGTTTGAACATGCTACTGGATGCTGAGGATAGTGTAAGTACAAGAGTAGAGTAGTTATCTTAAGTGCATGTAAGTAATGTTATAAACGTTGTCGATGGACTAATTTGAATATAGTAGGTTTATTATGAGTAAAGTTTTAAGGAAATTATGTATCTGAGCATTCAGTGTCAATTCAAATGAAATAATTATCATTTATCGGGCTCAGTGTGTGAGAATGAAAAAAAGGATTTAATAAAAACTTTCGTAGCATTTTCCACCTATCAACGAAATAGGTTTGAGTAACCTTGCATTTAAATCCTTCATAGAACGTCTGGAAGCTGCCAATCATTAAACATAACCTCTCCAACCAATTGTGCTGGATTCATTGATTGAATCTGCTATGTTTCGTTTCTGGGGATGATTTCCGAGAAATGCATACAAACAGTTTAATCATAAAACCACTGCCGTGTATTACATGCAAGAAAACACACAAATGTCACCATTGTCGTCTCTACTGGGCATTAATAGACAGACAGGCAACATCAAAGCACTCTCCTGTCATCAAACAGTTTGACATAATTGCCTTCTTATGAGATATTGTTGATGTAAGGGTTACAGTAAATTACAATTTTTTGTTTATACATTTGCCATTGGTTAGCTATGTTATCAAGGTAATATGTTGTTATTGGATCTTTAATGTTGACTTGTTATTTGTAAAATATTTGGTACCGTTTAGCAATGGTATTTGTCCTTAGGCAAATGTTATCAATAGACCTGGTATTTGACTATATCAACATATTTAAGACCAATTAACTATTTTTCAATTGACATATACTTGCTCTCCGCACTACAGTTTAAAAACTGGAGCTTTTTATTTCTTTGACGCTGCAATATAACAACAAGTATTATCATTATACTATCTAGTAATTAGTGTTATATTCGATGCCGTTTTATTTCTGCCATGTGATGATACATAAGCAAAGATATCTAGCTGGCCCTTCTCAAAATCACTGAAAAGTTAACTAACAAAGGTTGCCTCAGTGCACTGTTGAAAGATAACAGCAAGGTCATCTAGCTCTCTGCGGGATTGGTGCATCGACATCCTGACCTTTTTAAATTGTAATAACTTTCTCGCGTTCGACATGAACAGGGGGAAATACTTCCAAAAGTATATATTTCAGTCAAACTGACTCTTCTGTCTACTGCTTAACTTGTTATCTAAATCATATATATTTTTGAGAATAATGAAAAGATTGCCTTACTCCCTCGTTTCAAACCTTAGTAGGGCTTCCATCCGTTTCGATGTTCATATATTTTTTTAGAAATAGTGAGTTTGTTTAGAACATGCTTATGTTATGACCTGCATAATAGGCTCTGAAGTATTATTCGTGTTTGATCCAAACTGTATGATGGTCTTTTCTGAGAAATATTTTGTAACAAGATAAAAAGAAAGAAAATATCCCTCTTTTAGTAGTTTACTCGATGTACTAGAAGGTATCCCCTCTGTTTAACGATTTCAACCAAATCCTCGGAAGCAGGTTCAAACCTTTTCACGACCTTAGAGATCAGATAACCTCAAAAAAATGTAAGATCCCACAATTTTTTTCCGTGTTTGCATGTACGTTAGCTCTCTGCATCTTTACAATTTCTCATTTTCTCCTTGTGAAATCGAAAGCCAAACACTGAATTATACTTTCTAAACAAACCAAACCCTCCAACAAGTTGACATTTTCAAGATTTGCATTCGACTTTCATGCACAGGAGCATCCCAAAATGAGCAAAAATTTTGAAGTGATCTTCGATAAAATTATTTCACTTTTTCACCAAATAAATTTCAAAAACACAAGCTATCCAATTGACAGTAAATGCGCTGCCTTGATTGAGAGATGTTCACAGCAAGATAAAAACTATTTTGTCCCGTGACAATTATTGCAGTGGTGATTGCAGGGGCCCTTTTAGTCTTGTCACTTGTGTCACCCGGAGTTCAAGTTATGCCTGGTCCACGAGAGTATATGAGTGAAAAGAAAACAAGGATTTACATTACAATATAGCACGGGTTGTCTGACACGCATGTTGTGTTTGCTAAGGGCTTGATGCTAGAATTCTATACATTAAGAATCGTTGGAAACGTCGCAATCCAGAGCAAGACGACAAGATTATGCACTTATAGTTTTTTAACCTTTCGATGGGTTATTTGAGATCACGTCGTGTCTAATTAGGGTAATTCCAAACAGGAAGCGACTCCTTGAGGTGATATATGTTTACAACGTTGATAACTGTGGTGCAAGAGGTTTGATTTGACCTGATTTAAATTTCAAGCATTTGTAATCCCAGTACCGTTTATGACAATGGCCTGGTTGTCAATTAAAAGAGGTTTTACATGGTAAAGCAGAGGTAGTAAACTTAGATATTTTCAAATATACATTATTCTCCTGTGACTTTTGTGACTTTGAAGTTATCTTTTAACGCTTATCTTAGACTATCTCGTTATGCATCGTGGAAGGGACCAAGCTTTAATCGTAATTGAATTTCTAACATGAAAACCATTTTGGGGGAACTTAATCGTGTTTCTGTTACATACATTTAGCTGCATCTTAACATCAGGAGTATGTTATCTAAACTTTCTTCATGAAGTTTTTTTCTATTGATTAAGGCGGAGGGGATTCTCATCAAAACGAGGCGTTCAGCAACAAAGGGCGCGGTCTATAAATGAATGGATGACCAGCTTCATAGTCAGATTATCTGAGAAATTCAAGATTTAATTATATTCTACACAGAGACACGAAATGTCAGATTTAGGGTTTAACAATGCACCTTATTTACATAGTGTGTCAGTGTTGCCTTGATAATACAGTCATGTATGACTATTTAGTCATATAAATATTATTTTATTTCATTTTTAATATCAATATAGTATTAACGCTTGTGATACTGCTCTGGTTTTCACATGGTAGTTTTTTAACAAAAGTGCTCCCCGAACCTGTTTCCCTGATATCATATTTTTTACAAAAAGACGTCAAACTCAAATAGGTCGAATTTTAAAGGTCTTCTAACAACTAACACCTTGATTGCCTTTAATAATTACTAATT
The DNA here is from genome assembly GCA_921293015.1 of Phorcus lineatus. Classification (NCBI taxonomy): domain Eukaryota; kingdom Metazoa; phylum Mollusca; class Gastropoda; order Trochida; family Trochidae; genus Phorcus; species Phorcus lineatus. The sequence continues at coordinate 31,452,840 of OV121088.1, read as the reverse complement.
AGAACACGTCTGATTAGTCTAGTCAGCGTTGATAACAAGACAATGTAATGACAGGCGCCATAAAATCATTTGACACCTGTATTATATCATTATAACGACGACCATCATCATCATCATTATCATCATCATCATCATTATCATCATCGTCAGTACGAGCATATAGCTCAAAACCTGCCACCAAATCTTAACCCAGCGTAGAAATATTTTATATAAATGACTCTGTGATATGTAAATATGTTTATATCTATATACCTTGCCGGTCTTCTGAGAAAGGAATGTTTTGTCACTTACTAAGAAGGTCTATTACCGTCATCTTTTGATGAAATTGCATATACTCGAAGCAGCGCCCTTTCCGGAGTTATATTTCATTGACTTCAATTTAAGTTTCGGCCAAAGAGAAATGTACACACTGTCAATGTTTTCCGATTCATACATTGAATTATTTGAAATCAGGTTTGCTTTAAGCTTTTTCGCTGATTGCTGAAATTTGTAAACAAGTTAAAGAGACATAGAGTATGTTTCGTGAATCTGGTCTGTTGCTTAGATAGAGCCAATAAATCATTTGATCTGAGTTAAGTTCAAAGCGCCTTTGAGTTGCATCTTTATCTCGTAAATGCAAAATTTATTATATGTTCATGTTTTCCATTGTGAATAAGAAACGGCCTTATAAATGTTAAGAAGTCGAAAGTCTGCGTCCCTTTTATAGTGAATATTAGTTCAATGACCTACAAAGCAATATCAACCTATACTCCTCATATAGTCTTCTATGAATAAGATCCAAAAGTTACGTTTGAGCCATTGGCGCGTGCCATTGTCCGGTTTTCGATCATTAGTTTTGTCATTTGTCCTGTTTATTGTCACTATGCTAACTTTTACACATTGAGATGTAAATTTTCAGAATCGACCACCACTTATCGATGAAATAACACCATTTGGGAAGTTTGGTATATTCGACGCCAACAACATTCTCTGCGTCCTTTTAAAATAACCAACTTATTCATTCATTTCACACTGTGTACGGTTTTAAGGGTACGCAGTTACAAATAACTTCAAAGCACATCACGTTAATCTTTCGCACATTTTTACTGTGTTGCCTTCTCATCTATTACCTAAACCTTGAACCCTTTGAACCCTTTGAACTGCAAATCAGTTTTATGATTACCATTTGTCATATTTACAAGTCTTACCCATGTAATGCAAACATTATTGTGGTCTAACATATCATTTATTATTATTTTGAGAGAGAGAGAGAGAGAGAGAGAGAGAGAGAGAGAGAGAGAGAGAGAGAGAGAGAGAGAGAAATAAGTATTTTGCGAGGCAGTTGATGACAAGAGTATTCTTTGATTATATTGGCCAGCTTTAATTCTGAAGGATATGTATGTCTTTTGACATTATTTATCATTTTTCAATACATTTTGGTAAAAGTTTTTTATGTATTGTAGCTCTAAACTACCTACCTGAGGTATATGTATGTTTTCTAATTGATAACTTGATAAATTGATTTAAAAAGCGAATCCAAGCTTTTCAGTCGTAAAAATCTATTGATTTTCATGTCAAAACTATGAACACACGTTGGATATATGCACTTTTGTCATTTATTTGGGTACCCCACCAACTATGTTTTTTTGAACTCTAGTCGATTAAAGTGAAAAATTATCAATTTCCAAATCGCATAATATAAACGTTTTTTATTAGTGTAGAAATGAGGCCAAAATGTTGATGCACTTTGCATCGGGTATTGATGCGCTAATATATCATAAGACACCATATGCCAGAAAATGTTTGTAAACTGTGATGTTGTAAATGAAACATCGGATCCCATGTTGGTAAGCGTCAAGAGTTGAAACGTCATTTTGATGTCACGATGTTGCCTCTGGAGAAATAGCTGTCTGATTAAATGAAGTCAAATGACGGTAAACAGACCTTTCACTAGGGGAATCTAAGTTGCTAGGACTATTGTCTTGTCAAAAGTTAAAGATACCGTTGTCAACTGGTTGTTTCTTCATGGCATGGATCCCATATGTCGTGTATCTTTGAGAATATGAAAGACAAGGGAGTGTCACTAGCATTAGCGGTAATTATATAAGAAAACCCATCGGAGAAATGTGTTATATCTTAATATTGTTGATGCGAAATCAGCGATTTCAATGATCATTTTAGATCAGTATAAAGAGGTAAGATATCTGCTATCGTTGTAGTTGATTGAGGTATTGGTTTTCGTAGTGGACAAAACAGTCGTCGAACTGGTAATACAAATAGTTGCATTAGGCAATATATCATAGTGGAAGGGAATAGCAGAACTAGTAGTAGTAGTAGTAGTAGTAGTAGTAGTAGTAGTAGTAGTAGTTAAAAGCATTGTTAGTAGTAGTTGTGAAAGTAGAAGTAGTATTAGTATTAGTAGTAGTAGTAGTAGTTGTGATAATAATAGCTTTTTTGTACCGCGCATATAAGTTGTAGTAGCAGCAGTAGTAGTGAAGTAGTAAAAGTGGTGGTAGTAGTAGTAGTTGTAGTAGTAGTAGTAGTAGTAGTAGTAGTAGTAGTAGTAGTAGTAGTAGTAGTAGTAGTAGTAATAATTGTATTACTACAGCTAGTGTAGAATTGTTTTTGAAACTTTCTTAATAATAGCAACAATGGGTATTACAAAACACAATAAAAATAGTGATATTATATACTTTGTGTAACAAATTCCACTCGTTACATCTATCGGATGAACTAATGATAGTTTCTGTACAATCACCTCTGCTCAATTAAGATTTAAAATAACTTACAAATCCATATCTGCATGTATTTAAATTATGTTCATTCCTGAACGACGCATGATAAGAAAGATAAGTATTTCCTTCTCTTTTTGCTTGTTACAAGATAATAAACGATGTTTCATTTGATATTTTCAAAAGGTTTGATAAACTGCCACTGATCAAGAATTATACACTTTTCAAAGCAGGAGTGATATTGATTGAAACTTGCAGTAGAATCTGCTATAGCTTTAAGAAACACTTGTTAGTGTAATTTCTTTTGATCTGTAAAGTTACAAAAGTTACATGAAAGTATCAAAGCGTTAGAGAAGAAATGAATAATGACAATTTATATAGTAACAGAAAAAGCCACTTAGAATAGCACTTTAAAAATCATGATAGCAACTCTGTGACAAAATAATGTTAGTTCAAATAATCACAACTTATTTCTGGCTTCTGTAAAACAGAAGTGGGAGGCTGTTTTCGTAACTGGTACTTTCAGGTCATTTCTACTGATATCTTCCAAGTAGACATTCTTCTTAAATGATAATGACACGAGCTTTCGCTATTGCACGACTGCTCACCATCATTACCTTTTACCTGTGCCCAAACACAACCATGAAGAGCAAGAAACTCGTGCGCGTGATTGAAGGTCATTTATTGTCAATTTCAGCCTGTCAGTGGCGTATCGCTTTCACTTCAATCAATATCAACTGCATGTTTGGATATGATCATGCAGTTCAGGACTATGAGACCTTAATGGCACCTTTAGCTAAACAACCAGACGCTATTGTCAATTTTGCTATTTTTGCTGTACTGTACGTCACAATGACTTGTCTTCCTCGAATCTCGAGGGATTTGATTGGTTGCAGATTTGGGGTGTTTCTTTGACGTCCGCACTGCTTGTTCGGAATGCTCTTGTGGTTTAATTGGACTTTAATCATTGAAATTTCCTTTTTATTACACATCTGGGAATTGGAAGTCATCCGACTTACTGGATGATGTGTTTGATGGCTTCTTTCTTTATAGTGACAGGTTTAATCTAATGTGCAAGCTTGTAATTCGATTTACCAATGTTTGCACATTTGTGGCCTTTACTTCAATCTTGTACGAGCCATATGTAAAAGTTAATCAACCGTACTTCTGATAGCATTAACGGAAACAGAATGTAACCCAACATTAATTTATCACACTTAAATACATCTTAACTATCATTAAAGTCGTTTAATGTTTTGTTCATAATACTTCAATTGAAGATGAAAATTAATTATTTTGCACAGTTTGTTCGAGTCTATGACCTAATGATCTAGTTTATAACGTTTATCTCATTTTAAGTCTTTATTGTCAAAAATGTGAATGAAAATATTTTGCACTTTGATTCTAAATTCGTAATTGTTTCAGTTTTGATCAATAATTCTGCACTTTATTCCGTCAAGTGAAAAAAAATACATTACATATTTAAATATGAAAATGACATAATCATAATTAAACAACATACAAATTTCGGTGATAACAAATCTAAGCTTTAAATCATAAGTAATAACCACCGTTACCTACGATCGATGACAATATTGTTTAATTTTGTTCAAATCAAACATTACAACACAACAAAATCTGTTGTTTAAAAATCATCAAAAACATCACTATTAACAATGTCAGGAGTAGAAAGTATTCACTATAAGTGTCATCACTTATTCAAATTTTTTTCAGCAGAAAGAAGACTAATTAAGCAATTGTTAATTAATTATGTCATCCTGCAATCAATATTTCAATCGGATTCATCAACAAATATATTTCGAATTGGGTGTTAAATTTTAGAAATAAAGAAATGAGTATAGAAATATTGATTCAACATTAATAATAAAAAGCTCACCATTAAATTTTATCTTGGATTTGCTTTCTATAAGAATTGAAAAACATCATTCTTCAGTTTTCAACTTTTTTGCTGATACGTAGAAATTTAATTACAACCTCATTTTATAACGTCTAATACATATCCATTATCATTGAACTGAACTACATAAAAATATATCTTAGCTTAATTGGCGCATTAATTTCTAAACTTTGTATAGAAAACAAAGCATTTATGGGCACAACAAATCTTTTGGCCTCCACCCACGAGCTTGTGATAGCATAGTTGGAAGGATGTAAGAATGTACATGTTTCTTTTCATTTACAAAAATCATTAAAATGCTTCCAAAGCCATCACTCTATCAGCTGGAGAATTCCAGTCTTGGAACCCCAGTAACAGAAGATATTAAGCTTACTAAAGCAGTGCTCGGAAGCATCACGACCCATTTTCTATGTGCATTAGGTTCACTTAAACAGTTCCAAATACCTCAATCTTTCCATAGATTCTATTACAAGATGAAAGAGGTCTTCTATTATGGAAAAATAATCGCTTTCATTGGACGAGTATCTTGTCTTCAAAAGTGCCTGTAAGTTTTTGAGGATAATAGTTATTTGTTCCAAGCGCTACAAGGTCTAATGATCGGGTCTAATCACAAGGGATTATCATCTTTGGTATCAGTTCCCGTTCGTTAAGCACTTCTTCTATCGCCGCACACTGCCCATTATCATTTCTTCACATTACACTTATGTACCCTGTGCTCCCCTCGTATGGTCTTTAAGTTGATATATGAATATTCAATGCTTTACTTATTTGTATATGAATTTAGACCGTTTCTAAATCTATTGATAAAATGTGACGATGTGTTTGGTCAATTACCATATCAAATACAAATTGAAGGTAGACCTAGCGTCTTGTTTTATTTTTGCACCCGTGGAAATTTTTTAAAACCCCCTTTCATGATGCTCTCATTAACAATGACGTAGTTGGTTTTATAACACTTCCTACGTGGTTCCCATGTTTAGCAATGCCAGTCAGTCGCCCTTTCTTATTAGAGTGAAATCTAGCGAGAGTGCTATGTGCCTTCATTACAGGATTTCAAGCGTATCTTCACTTTATTTCCTCTATTGTTGAATCTCATTAATGTTCCATAACATTGTGTTATTGTAACGCCTAGAGGTTATACAAGTCTCATAGGTTGTGTTGAATGAATCTTGGTCCGTCTAATATAGTTCGGCTTCGGAACAAGAGGTCCGTGGTTCGAATCCCGCCAGGGGCTCGGCAACTTTGTCTGCAGTAGAGAACTGTTCTACACGCAGTCAGGTTTGGGTGCAATTCTATGCTGAATTTCAGCGCAGTACCACCCATGGTTAGCTAGTTCCAGCTATTGCTCGCAGGTTTCACCGCAATGCATAGCCACAATGGTGATGCGGGCTTTCTCCCTGCAATAATACTAGCAGCCGCAATTTAAGTGAAATAATCTTGAAAACGGGGTTTAACACCAATTCACCTCATCTCTTTTAATATATTTAAAGGTTAAATGGAGTTTCTTTCAGATATTGATTTTCATATCTTCTGACATATGTTTGCCGTTGATAATATAAACACTTAAACTCAGTATTGCCATCAAATAGTATTATATCAACAAAATTTATCAAATTGCACCATTTAATCACCTTATTATAAACCTTAAATGCCACGTTTGACGTTATACATTTAAAGTAATGAACATTTATGTTACGAAATGTTACGCCTAATTTCATAAAATTTTATCAATACATATCGCATGATGAAGATTTAATTGATCGCATTGATATTATTCATGAATCATTAAGTGGTATGTATACAAAATCAGAAATCGCAAATAAAACTGCTGAAAAAAATCTAATAATTTATATTGTATCTTAATGCAGAATTGTTTTCTTCCATATGTAACATCTGAGCCATCACATAAACCTCAAGGTCACCTCAAAGTTTATGTCTATCTCAATAGCGATAGAAAGGTGGCTTTGAAAATATGGCGCTTTTGATTCGCTGAAAAAGCGAGACCATGAATCAAAGATATCCACTTATGCTATGAATGTACGAACGGAATGAAAGACTGAAATGTACCCACAAAGTTCGACAGACACCAAGGATTATCATATAAATTGAAGTGGAAAAATATATCGATACTTTCAATATAATTTGTAAATTTGAAACTTTCTTACGAACTTTGGTCTAAAAAAACTAATTTCAACTCTCAATGCAGTTTAACCATTTAACATTTCGAGTAGTCTATGGTCATCCGTTTCCATAGAAACATATCGTTTTTCTTCTTTACCAGCCCATATTCTCTAGCAAATTTCTGAGTGTGAATATGATTGAATTCAGTATGACAACACCTCGTTGTTCGGTACAACAACAAAGTCTATCATCAAATAAATCCCTGTCTTCTGCATACTATCAGCTTCTAGACAGCGTATAAGACGGTACACTCCTAATACTTACAAGTGCAGTTGGCACACAAACCCAATAGACACAAGGGTACGGTTCGCTGAACACACAGCCACACACATTGTAACTGGTACGTAGTAAATAATGACCCGGTGCAGAGTGGTTATGGCAAATAAACTCGCGAGGGCGTAGCCCGAGCCGAGTTTATTGCCATAACGCGAGGCAATCGGGTCATTATTTGGCTTACACTCCCGTGGAACACTCCCAACATAATATTAAACTAAATTATTTCTATTTAATGAATTTAAAAACGTGATACCAACAGAATATTAACAAAACACGCCTAATTTAGATTTTAAAGCTAAAAACTAGATTCTTTACATCAGAAATATACAAAACCTATTACCTATAAAACAAACAGGGGGAAATCATTGTAGACATGACAAAACAAAAAGTACCTCAGCTGACAGGGATCCTCGTTAGCTCAAGTGGTAGAGGCGTTGCTAGTCAACGGAGAGGTCCCGGGTTCCGGGCTTGCCCCCAGTTCTTACACATATGGTCAACCAATTACTCGTTGATTGTGTTTATCTTCTCGCAGCTACAATGTCCAAACTTCCGCCAAGGGAATTCGAGTAGTTAGCTCAACCTTTTGTTTTTGTTTCAGTGCATGTCCTGTGGGCCGGGAGGAAGGGGACAGTGTATTGGACCTAATATTTGCTGCGGGGCAGACATAGGCTGTTTTATTGGAACTCAAGAATCAAGAATTTGTCAAAAAGAAAACGAAAGTACATCACCCTGTCTTGTTCGCGGGGCAACTTGTGGAGCGAGGGGACAAGGAAACTGTGTGGCGGATAGTCTGTGCTGCGATTCGGGTTAGTAAATTTCAACCGATACTGATACGCTGGTGATGCCTTGTGATTTGAGCCAAATCTTTAAGGAGGTTGCAATATTGGAAAGAAATTGTGATATCGATGTCCGCTAGTGTTAGTTATCCTTTTAAATGTTGAGGGCTATCTTTTAAGCTTTTTGATATGGTGTGACCGAGAATCGACCTCCGGCTTTCCGGGTGATTTGCGGACCGTCTGTCTCATTGCATTATGCATACACCAATACATACACATATATGTACTACGCCAATATCTAGCTATGCTGCTGAAAAGGAATTCATGTTGAGTGCCCTTTGCAATCAAAAACAGTGGCCAACATACAAATAATACAGCTACTGAACACAAGTTTGTGAAACTGTTCATATTTTCCAAAAATGACCTAATAATGTTTCAAAATTCACGAATTTCAATAGTTGGCATCTATCAATATGCAACTATGTGTTAGTTTAACCCACGAGGGATAAACACAACTATCTCGCATATTAACTTTAACCTTTCTTTTGCCGTTGATTGTAGTCCTTTTAAGGGTATATAGAATATAGAATTGTTTCAAAGGTATTAAATTTTAAAGCAAAATACATTATATGTTACATTCCATTCCTACCTTGAATTTTTTATTAAATTTATCTCCAAACATGAAATTTATTCCAATCTATAATATACATATTTCATTCAATATTTTTTCAGAGGCATGCTCTTATAACCGACGATGTGAATCCAGGCCGGACGTGAATTCAAAAGAGGACTTAATGCAGCTGGTTCAACAACTACTCCGCTCAAAAAACTACGACTGAGAGAAATAATGTTTCGACGATACGTCATGTGAACGTCACTGCATTTAGACTGGGTGACAGGAACCCAGTTTGCCACTGCCAAGATTCGATAGCCGACCCCGAGCCTTCAGCCAAATGACTTTACTTTGTTAAGCGTTACTTGATTATGAATAATTAAATTATATCAAATGTTAAAATAGTTCAAGCCTTTCCCTGATGTGATTTCTATTGTGACGTCACCAACATATGACCTCATGGACGGTGTGATAAGCTTGTTGTTCAGATTGGTATATTGTCGAAATAGTAAGGATTGATGGAAAACAATATGATATTCCCCTGTCCAGAAACATTATTTCTCTCCATAGAATAACTAATACATGAAATGTGGTTTAATGTAGAAAATCTCAAACCTTCTTGAAGATATGTTTAGATGACAATTATGTTTTTTGTTTGTCAATGAAATGACATCCAGCTGTTAACAAATCAGAATAAAGTACTTTATAAAAGCCTTTCATTTATTTCTTTATTTGGTGAACATAATCATTTCAGACAGACAGACAGACAGACAGACAGATTTTATTAGTATAAATGGCCATGAGGCCAATAGTACATTGACATACACAGTAGCATACATTCTGGAGCGCCGTGACATTAGTTAAACTGAAACTAACTTACAGGTACTATATTTTTACAATAGACAGCTAGGCGCAATAAGATATTAGCTGACTTTGAATTCAATAAACTTATGAATTTATCTTGATTGGGATTAGTGTAATAATAACTTGGTATATATTTAATTCTAACATCATTGTAGATTGGACATTCTAGTAATACATGGTATTCATTTTCTAATTTATTATCGTTACAATGAGGGCACATAGCAATAGCAGGATCTGCACTTTTTGATCTTCTATATAGTTGTATTCTAAAACCAGCAATTCCACAACGGAATTTAGTCAATGCTCTACGTAGATAAAGCGAGGGTAACACTCGCAAATACGTTTCTGGCATCAAATCAAATTTAAATGTTGAATATGTTTTCAGATATTTGGAAGACGTTATACTAGCTGACCACTCTTGACAATAAATATCTTTACATCTTTGTTTGAACATGCTCATGAACAATTCCTTATTACCTACATCCTGGTTCAGCCAAGCATAAGACAAGCCATATTGGAATAATAACTGACGCACTGATGAAGTCCAGTTAACATCACCGGAATCGTCTAAACGTTTTAACATGAGGTAACAACGTTTTGAGTTTCGGCAATCGGGTTGTCTGAGCAACCGTATCCAAAATGATATAACTCTAGCTTTATAGTTTACATGTAAAGGATATCGTCCACATTCAGCTAGTACAGCTTTTGACGGTGAGCGGTAACCAACTCCTAAAACGAATTTACAAAAGTTTGAATGTACTTTTTCTATATTATCACGGGGCATTATCCCCCAAATTTCTGCCCCATACAATAGAATAGGTTGTATTTTTCCATCAAATATCTTGAAAGCAATGTCTGGAAGTACAGATTTATAGGCACAGATGAATTTCTTAATTTGGTATAGAGCCTTTTCTGGTTGTGCGGATAGCACTTCACAAGCCTTAGAAAACATATTACGACATGACAAAGTTAATTCAAGATACTTATAGTAGTTAACAGTTTCAAGTTTCTCTTTACCAATGTACCATTTTTCATGTTTTGACAATTTACCACCTTTTTTGAACACTACGATTTTAGTCTTGCTAGTATTTATAGAAAGCCCCCATTTCTTACAATACTTTTCAAGAACATCGATTTTCTTTTGAAGATTTACTACACTGTCTCCAAATATTGCAACATCGTCAGCAAAGAGGAGAATCGATAGTGCGTCGACAGCTTCGTCGATGAATGCACCGCTAAAATTACTGTTCACTATATCTTTAACAAGTTCTTCAATATATAAAATGAATAGGATGATAAGATGCATCCTTGGCGGACTCCAGTAGTAGAATTAAATACTTCAGTTTCATAATCATTTCACTCCCAAGACATTATCTTAAATTGCACCGTTGTCTTATAGGGTTTAAACCACGTACAAAAGTAGAAAATGTTGTACTTCTTTGGAAACGAGTATATACCCGGATTCGAACCCGAACCCGCCATCTTATAAGGCACCTTCCCTCACACATGATTGCTACTTAAGAACCACATTTACTGGAATATTCACAGTGCTTGACTGTTGTTGCCCGGATGTAGGTTAAAATTCAAAATAAATCTACTTTGTTTCTTTCGAACATGGTTTGTCCAAAAAAGTGAAAGTTGCGTAGATATTATTGCCGGTTTGTGTACATTCTGAAATGTGAGACATCCTCAACTAGGAATGTATTATGTGGTTGTTTTTTTTATTTTGCACCGATTTGGATCTGAAAACCTTCTGAAAATGAAAGCTGCATTTTTATGATCTTTAGCTATTATTGATAAAAAAAACTGGAATATGAAATGTGGAATTCATAACACTAAAAAAATCAAGTAAAAGCATTGTTCAATGCCATTTTCAATAAGATTAATCACTATAGTACTAAAAAGTTAATTTTGAGTGAAACAAACACTCAATCTCAGCAATGTACACTCTTTTTACCAGGATTTAATTGCATGCTCACAAGACAAACCCAAATGTAAATTCCAAACTATGAAAAGTGATACTTATAATGAACTTATTACCTACAAAACAATATTTACAACATGTTCTAATATGCTTGTGTCAACAATCACAACCTGAGATCAAAGAGTATATATCAAAATACATATGGAAACCTGTCAATTTGTTTATATGCGGCTTTGAATGAATGATCAAATATTTTTTTTAATTATTCATGTACGGCAATTGATGTCTTATCTGAAAGGGATACCAATCAACATGTGATATCCATTGACGAGCCATGCATTTATAAACATTAGAAAACATCAAAGCTAAATTGAAAAAAAAATACAGTCAAAATATCAATAATCGTACCTTTCGGAAATTAGAAAATACAAAATAAACAGTTCAAGATAAGTAAATTGTATTTAATTCAAGTTCTATTTTGGTCTTAAAGGAAACAAGACATCAAAGAAATTCAAGAAGAATCTGTTGGTTTAATGAAAGGACAAATATTGTTATGCAATTAACATACATGACTTTTTTTCGAATAAAATAATTCAAGTGATTGACTTCATATGATACTGACAAACTGGACTGTTGAAACATTCCACCTCTCACTTTTCCATGCGTCCATTACACAGTGTCCCTAAGGAATTCAGCAGCACGAAGCGCACACATAAACAGCATGGAAACCCTCCTCTCCGGCATCGATTCATCCAATTAATCCCCCAATGAAAGACGCGGGCTTTAGTTAGTTTTCATTGGAAACCGCGGACCATAATTACTTCCATATTGTAAAGATCAGACCCATTTATAAAAACTACTGATGTGAATTAAAACTTAATCGGATAATGCAAATTCCTTTGGGTCTGCAAAAAAGAGAAGGGTATCATATATTTCTGTTTGAATCGGGGAATGATAACGTTACGAAAACAAAGCCCAATTGAGTCTAAAAGCTTTTTAATTCATCATCGTGTGTTCTTACAAGTGTACCAGAATATTTTTTATAAAAAGAAATGTTGAAAACATTACAATAGATAATTAGGTGATATTCTTTGATGTTACTGTTTCCTAATGACGAATTACGTTTCTAGTTTCTGAATAAACTTTACCTTATGTTAGATGTTTTATTTCTGTCTTAAACGGTAGTCCTTTATAGCAATTTCAGAGGTTATTTGACATGTTAGGGCGAGGTAATTTAGATAAGTTGAAAAAACAGTCAATTTAAAATCGATTTGCGTTCATTGGCGAGAGAAATGGGTAGTGTTTTTCAATTCGCTTTCAATAATGGTCATCTAAATATTTCAAGTGCATGTTTATAATGGAAAGATGCAAGAATTTAAATTGAAATATTTGTAATGAATATCTTTTTACAACTCTTCCTCAAAATATTTTTGAATTTCAAAATATCTTTCTTTTCTTAAGGGTACCGTAATTATACAGCGAGAATTTTTGTTCTTTGGTTTAGCATAGAAATATACGTTTTCTCTTATTTTGTCTGAACGATAGTTCTTATCTAATGAAGTTACTTTCAGAAAGTACTTGAAAGATGCTAAGTGTGAATATAAAGGTTTATAATTGAACGAATAATTCACATTTGATAATTGATCATTAATAAATGGTTGATAATTAAATGTGTGACTCTTTTAAAACATTCTACTCTTTATGTTAGTTATTTAGATATATTAAAACAGATTTTCTTAATATATGTTTATTGTAGAGTAATGTCGAAAGCAGACATTTTATCAACTTAGCCAACACTGTGTACATGTAAACTATCAAGACTCCTGACACTATATTCTGTTTTATGAGAGGCTAGCTTATGTTAAACCAATTTAATTAAAATTAAATCTACATGCTCCAATGTAGGGTAGCATTATTAGATTTTATTTTAATGAGATTGATGTTATACATACGTCTAGGAGCTGCAGAGGCGAATTTTTTTATGTTTTTATAATGCAAATGTTTTTCATGAAAATAATTCTCCTGCTGCACTCTGCCGAATACAATACTTATTTAGTATAACTTCATTAGTAATACTAACATTGTGCATACCTCGCAGAATTCTCGCATTAGCTTCTGAGTTATGGCGATAACCGATCTTGCATAAGTCTTGGAGCTAAAGACGCCAATTTTACTTATGTGTTTATCATGAACATTTATAAGGATAAGAATTGCTGTCTATGATCCTGTCGAATACAATATTTCTTTCATCGCTAGTAATTCATTCGTAATGCTGACTCTGCCTAGGTGTTTTATTGTCCAGAGCTTTCATTTCAAATGATGGTGCAGAATGTTGTTTTAAAAACAGGAACAAGCTGTTAAATATAAATTGACAACCTTAATAAAACAAATTTGCTTTGATACATTTGAAAATAACATGTGTGCTGATTTAGTTTTATGTAATCTGCATTGACTTGACACATCGACACTGCAAAAAAAGTGCTTTTAGTGCACGCCATGTAAACAGTAAATGTCTAATAGTTCAATAACATCTGAAACATTATCACCCCAAATCTGCCCATCCTTCTGTTTTGCTCATTAGATTTTCAAAAGTACGTTTCCATGCGTAACAACATTCGGTTTTCGATCATAAGTCATAATGACTTTAATGAAATAAATAAAATGGTTGTTTTCAGCAACAATCAGATTTTTCGATAAACGACACCATCTAATTGGTATCGTAGATTTAGTTAAGCAATATACTCAATGTATCTTCAACATGATTGATAAAGAGCTTGTTACTCACATAATGTGATTTTTTCCTTAAATTTCTATTAGAATATTCCAGTTCCAATCTCTGAGAACAACATCAGCACCGTCACATTGACTGAAAGCATGGGAACACAAAAAGTTGTGTTTAAAGGTGTTGATCACTTCAGAAGGATTTTGAAACATTAAATGAAAATGACCTGTCAAAACTGCTATGGTTAACTGTTGGGTATTATATAAAGTTTATGTTAAAGTTCAATGGATCTTCACTTCTGTATCTAAACATAATCGGTTTCTTTTTCGTAATGCTCTGATGCTTCAAAGACATCTCAAATTACATGATATTTGCACTAGGTTACGCAGGCATGTGAACAAACTTTCGGTATGCAGGTGTAATTTCCATTGTATACAAACCTGGTTACTGTTTTCATATATACAAAGGGGGTGTATTGTCAAATTGGAAGTTAAAGACTTCACAATACATGTAAGTGGCTAAAAAATATATATATTATTCCAGGCACTTGGGGTAAGCTCCTCTACAGCCGTCATTAGGTACCCATTTGTCCTGTTGGAGATGAGATGAGGTGTTATCGGGTTTGACGCTGCTTTCAAGAGTATTGCAGTTTTATCATGGCCGCTAGTATTGTTACAGGGAGAAATCCCGCACACCATTGTGGTTATACTTTGCGGTAAAACCTACGATTATGGGCTGGAACCAGCGAACCATGGGTGGTACTACGCTGAAATTCAGTGTAGTATTGCACCTAAAATATACTCTGTGTGTTCTCAACTGCAGAAAAGGTACCGAGCACCTGTCGGGATTCAAACCACGGACCTTTCGATTCGAAGCCTATCCTGCTGGAATATTGTGATTTAATCATCGCCCACGAACTCTCGTTTCTCAACGTATGTCTCATTGTATACCCTTATACCCTTTGCATCGAAAATTCGTCAATTGTGACGCAAAATCACCATCATATTCATATCACCAAATACAGGGAATCACACCCCGCGACATTCAAGATTCACTAATAGTGTTGATGCTTATGCCACCACGAGGAGATTTGTATGAAACAATTGAGACATAGAAGGGAGATCGATCGGGACAACACGTGTAAATCGTGGCCACCAAACGTAGAAATTCGATCGTGGCTTCAAATATCTTTTCGAAGACTTGATGTTCATATTCATTTTCGCGTCCGATCGCCACTCTACGGTTCCGTAGATTCGTGCAAATGGATCTATTGATTTAATGAATCGTTTGCTTTAAATTAGTAGTTGAAATAGCAACCAGAGGCCCGCTTAAATATAAAATTTCACCTATTTATTTTAACCTGGTAGCTGATTGGCTGTTAGGCACCTGACATGACACTATGGCGAAAAACATAGATGAGAAACGTTTCGACTCCATTGTTTTTGAACATCGTTTACAAAAAAAAAGTATGGAAATATCAACCAGAAGACCGCCGAAATATACAATCGAAGTATACAGCTTTCTAGTCTGATTGGCTGTACAGCTAAAGCCACCTGACATGACCCCTATGTCGCAGTCCACAGATCAGAAACGCAGAGATGTACGAGTGATATTGGTTACGATTCAATGAGATTGCATTGAAAACAAGGAAATATCATAATTTGGGCATTTTAGAGATACAGATGTAACTATAGAAAGGCGATTTGATACATATAGTGTTTTGGCTCTGAATTAAGCCAAATAAAAAAATTATGAAAGATACTCTGTGCCTCTTTCAATTGTAAAACCTCCATCTACAATAATAGTTTGGCACCTAGGGAGATGATACATTTTCATGTACAATCGACAGAAATGACGTCATGGAGAAATAAAGAGTAACGGTCAAAGTGTTTAACCTTTTCCTGATTTATACTGAGCCACGTTGTCAAGCTTCAAGATAACAGTCCTAAATCATTGATAACGCAACTTGACTTCTTACATCAAGAGATAAGCGTCCCGCATTGAGAAGGCAGAGTCAGTGTTACCATGTTGAGCAATTATTACATTTCCGTTTCAACACCTCTCACAGTAAACCTTTGACCTACGACCTTCATTTCCTGTATGATCTCGTATTTCCTTTAGAGATTTAAACAACTAAAACGTAACATGAGATAATACGTGCAATGGAAATAAATTGATAACAACAACCAATCGTATTCTGATAACATATAAATACTAACTATACTTTCTCTCACGTCGTTTTTAAATTTCGTCTGAAATCTTCTACTTGAAGGACACGTTGAAAGATGTACAGAAAGTACATGTTACCATTTTCAATACGAAATTTCAATCTAAACATTCAAACATGCTTAAACCTTTTTTAAACCTTCTTCGTTTAAAGAAAATAAATAAGATGTTCTTTTCATTCTTAAAGGCAGATTCGAAAACCAATATTTCATAAATATGAACAAATAAACAATGCACACAAAATGTTTATGTATATACAATAATGCTTATTACGTGAATACACGTATACATGAAATCGTGGTTACGTATATATCTAAATTAAGAAGAGTTCATCCTTTGTCTTCTGTTACGAAATTAAGGTATGTTCAAAGCTGCTTTCATACAGAGTAAGGTTTCAACAATCACTATTTTTGTTTATTTGGTGCAAAACTGACCGTTTATATATATCCCATAGAGACTTCGATTAAAATAGTAATTGTCAAAAATGATAAGAATTTTATTACATCGATAGAAATTAAGCTGGATTGGGTGCACATTTGAGCCCGAGAATGCGTGCTTTAGTGCCTTTAAAGTATTTCCCCATAACCTAGCTAAACTGTCTGTCTGTAATTGTTTCGTATAAAAACTCCTTTGAATGTCAATTCAAAGATAACTCAATCAATCCGAGGCCCTCAAGGTTGATCGAATAATTCAAGCGTTTAATGAAGTTTTCAATCGTTTTTGTTATAACATTGACCCCAGTAAATAATCCCACTAAATGAAGCAGAGACACAAGCGAAGAAAAGTTTCTCTATGTATGAATCAAATCTTCTCTTATTGACTGTCCTTATGAAACAACAGAATGGGTTTTTTTATTTTGGACAATATTTTCTGGAAGGTGACAATCCGACTGAAGATGAGGCCCTGGTGTGATTCGAACCAGAAAATCTTAATTTGAAATTGAGTGATTGCGCTAAAATAAGCAAAAACATCATCGTGTTGGTCATTGTCCCTTTAAGTGTAAGGTTCAGCAAAATTTGTGTAGCCAATCTCCGGATGGGTGACCCGGTTCAGTTTCAATTGGATGGGTTATGTCCGTAAAGGATCAACTCTTGTTCTTAAAAAAAACACGATGAATATGGACCAATATATTTAGTAACTACCTACGGTTTTAATTACTCAGTAATCGCCAGTTCAACTTAAGTATGATGTAACTACTTGTGTATTGTTGACATTGGCTTTTGAAATCTAGGACGTTATATTGCCGCTTTAAAAGTATTCAATAAATTCAACGAAAAAAAGACATCATATATATATAAGGTATACTTTTGACGTATATCGGTGGATTTATCATGATCATATGAGATGATAAGAGTTGATCTTATGTAGACTGTAAAAAAATTACAATACAGATTAATGAATTATCAATTTCAATGATGAAACATTTCATTATCATAGTGATAGGACATTATATCATCATTTCAAACTTTTATTCGTATCTTTCAATCTTTTAAAAAAGATTCCTCAACTCCTTTCCTCTAAAATTTAAAATGTCTTTCGGAGGATTTTATGTCCGATTCTTTCAATTGTGGCTTTGCGACAGAGCTCGCTAATGTACATGTTACACACATGCTGTGAATGAAATATGAAATGAACATACGGTAAGGACAATTCACGTGGATATCGATTATTGCTGTCAAAATACTAAACTTAAATTGTTCATAATTCTAAATTAAAGTATTTGTATTACTCCCTTGTAAAAGGTAAATCTACAAAAAGTACACATTTTGTAACATCATCATGTCTGCGGTAGAGAACTGTTCTACCGTATTGTGGTTTGAGTGCAATGTTACACCTCATATCAGCGCAGTACAACCTATGGTTCGCTAGTTCCATTCCATGCTCGCAGGTTTCACAGCAATGCCATTTTGGTGTTTCGAGCTTTCTCCCTGCACTTATACTAGCAGCCATTATATAAGTGAAATACTGTCCAAGAACGATCTTGAACTGTTCTACTGTTGCAGTAGAAGCGCCATTAAAATGTCTTTCACATGACCTTGGATTCAAACCGAGCAAAGCAGTAATCATTTTCTGCTGGCTGAGTTCTTTGTTCTGTACTTGATGCAAAGATCTATAAACGGTTTTGGTTGACTCGATAATGAACAAAAAAAGTGCATTTAGCGTTAGTTTCATACCTAAACATAAGAATGCTCAAATCGAACATACCAACCCTCGGAGACATTTACTATTTCATTTTTTTGTCTTAGTGACAAATGCATGAAAATATAAACTACCAGGCAAAAGTAAGGGTTTTTTTATTTTTCAAGTCAATGAAATAAAAACAAACGCAGCTATGAAAATTCTGACGAGTGGTTTATAAACAGAAATCATTTTCCAATATTCTCTTTAAAAAACATCCAAATATCGGCTATTTATTTGCCCAAATACACAAGGAAAGAGACAGGGGGTCAATATGTAAAATTACACTAATTTACAGAAACTCTCAGTAGTCACAGGAATCACGGAGTCTGTCGTATGTAGCGAGTATGACCACCCTGAGCGTGTCCTCATTGAAATCGTAAGGCGTCGAATGACGTCAGCAGGGATCCTGATCCATACGTTTAACAGAGCTTGCTCAAGTTCCTGCTGGTTGTTTGGCGGTGGCAGCAACTGTCTCAAATGGCAGTCAAGGTGATGCCAAAGGTATTCAATGGGGTTCATATCTTGTAAGTTGGCTGGCCACGGCAAAACAGTGACGTTGACGTTCTCGAGGTAGCCATTAACGATTCATGCAGAGTGAGGTCTTGCGGTGTCATGTTTCTATATCAATCTTCCTGGCTGTTGTTGCCTAAAGGAACAACGATAGGTCTCAGTACCTCATAGTGGACATACATATCGGTTGGTCACGTTTCGCTTGCGTAAGTCTTGGCATTCTTTTAGTGTTCTTTATGTTACTGAATGTCTGCTCTTTCCAACGAAGGTATTTCTGCAACATTGCTGCACGTGCATCACAAATTATGCCTCAAAAACACGTTTTGCACGTGTTTGTAAATTCACAATTCCAGTGGCTGTGTTCGATGCGATGCGTTCGTGTAGAAGAAACGATGCAGTAATACTATCATTTCCTGCTTACAATCAAACCCGTACCAACCCTCGTAATGTTTTCATAAAAATGGAACATTTCTTTTGCCTTGGAGTTTTAGTAAAAATGTCGCTGACTCGAAGATAAAACTTGAAAAAGCTACTACCACCATATTGAAAGACTAAACAGGTTAATGACCACAATGCAAATGCTTGTGAAGAGTTATTAAGTAAAATCTTATTCGCGGATCTATATTTCCTTGATGGTTACACAGCGTAATGCGTGAATAAATTTACTCAGGAATTTGTACACACAAGTGATAAGACAAAGAAATGAATGGAGAACATACAAAACTCAGGGTGTGATGAATTAATTAATCTTAAATTAAAATCAATTGGTTTCAGTATAGGTTCACGATTTTCATGCAGGGTTATATATGTTAAATTACTCTTGTTCGTCGTAAAGGGTTGTTATGTGCGGTTAGGACAACACCAACACCTAACATCGTCACACATAATGAAAAAAATTAAGTTTACAGCAAAATTTTATTATCATTACTGGCGTTTAAATGCCACTGCATTCTTGTGTCAAATGTTAAGTTTTACAAATAACTTCTGACATTATGGGATCAGACCTCTCAGGCAAAATGGCTTGTAACGAAGTCTGTCGTTTTCATGTATCGTCTATTGTCGAGTTGTTCTCCCTAAAGCTCTTGGCTATAATACGACTACTCCTTTTGAATAGATATGCTAGGAAGCTGTTAATAGCTGCCACCCCTCAAGTAGACTTGCTCATTCTTTCTGCAAAGTGAACTTGTTAAGATTACCAACAACAAAGATTTTTGTACACTTGTAATTATATGTATATGTAATTATAGGTATTGTATGTATATGTCAATATCACTAAATTCATAAACATTTATTGTAAGAGTCATAAGTGGTCGCTTACAGTAGAGAAATATTGTATGTTTTCTTTTTGTATGTATATTTGTATAACATATCTAAATAATTAACACACACATTCCCTTTGATAAAGGAGTAAAGAAGTAATAAGACATTGTGTATTTCCACTTAAAACATTTTGACTCGTGAATGGAACCTCCAAATTCCTTTTGAAAGGTCTTTATGGAAAATGGTGCGACATAATCAATTTTTTTAGCAATCACTTTCCAAATGTTTTGAGCTAAAATGATTAAAGAACTACTGTGTTGCATTTTCATGATGTAAAGATTGTCAAAATAATGAATGTTTTTTTTGATGTCAGCAATAAAGAGCTAAGAGATCATTAAGTGTAAAATTAGTAATTACTTTAATTGTCTAATTGCAATATCATGAATCTAATACTTGAAAAACTCGTGAAATTACTCTGAACATGGAAATTAAAGAAATGAATTGCGTTTAACTGGAATGGCTTCTTAATTCTATTCCAAATTTCGCAAGTTTTATTGATTTGGTATAAACGTCAACATCGTAGCTTCATTTTAAGTTGGAATGTTCCTTCAATGACAACATTATGTGTAGACTGACATTTCCCTTCAATCAAAAGATTGTTAAAACAATTGATTATCCTTTGGGAACAAAACGTTGTAAACGTGGAGGTACAATGTATCACACAATTTGAGAGAAACAATTTCCATTAATTATTCAAGTAATGCAGGAGCAATGAAGTAATTCAGTTATAAGTGATTTGAACATGATAGTTATTTGAGCTCCAGTTTGGAAATGGTGACATTTTCGAAGTAATATCACAATTGATGCAAAGTGTATTCAATGCATTATTCAAATGAAATTGATGTTTCAGAAAAAAATGATGCTCTTTCATTTCCTGTTTCTTGTGTTTATACAAATACAATGACTTTTTGAATGGTATTCGTAAAATGAACAGTTTGTCTTTAGCCTAAATGAAATAAACGTTTCTCAGATAACAATGGCGCTACGTGTTAAGGAGAATTTGTTGGGAGTATGTTAGTGAAATGATAGTCAACAAGTAAAAAGGCACACTTGAATACATACCCACATGCAATCTCAATCCATATATGTCTTCCAGAAACTAGAAAAGGACAATGTTTTAAATAAATATATATACATTTACCCCTTTTTGCTTTTGTGTGACATCAATTTTTTGGGCTTTTTGTGTTATTTGTTTGAAAGGAATATTTTTTGCATTATACTGAATATTATTCTTTAATTTGAAGAACTTGTATCTTAGACTTTTGTGTCTATATGTATTATAATGTCTTATTTGCAAGTTAATTGTAATTTTTTAGTTTTAAAACAACTACTCATGTCGTATTTTCAAGTGAATGATTAAGGTCTAAACGTCAAAAAGCTTATTTCGTCTTTTTTAATAAATGATAATATCCTAATTTCAAATAAAAAGGGTCATATTTTCAAAGAGATAAAAATAATCCTAATTCTTTTTAAAAACATTGTCATTTTAACTACTGCATGTTTTATTCTAAATAAACAGCAATGACTTATTTTCAAATAAATGACAGTGTGTTATTCTCAAATGATTATTGTCTTTTAAAAGAAAGTGTCTTATTTTGGAATAAATAACAGTGTCTTATTTTCAAATACACGAAAATGTCTCATTTTCAAATACACGAAAATGTCTCATTTTTAAATAGATAATATTGTCTTATTTTCAAATAGATAATATTGTCTTATTTTCAAATAGATAATATTGTCTTATTTTCAAATAGATAATATTGTCTTATTTTCAAATAGATAATATTGTCTTATTTTCAAATAACTAATGACGTTATTTACTGTAATGGTGGTGTAAACAAAGGCGTTCTTGAATGTGATATATTTTTTAATACTTTTAACGATTGCAATCATTATGTCACGAGAAAACAACATATGTCTTAACTTTTCTTAACTTCTTAACTCAACATCAGTTAACAAGTTAACAAACATTATCTCACGCCGATAGAATACAGTAGAAAGGTCTGAAATATTGATTTCTTACAGGTCTATTGCCGCATATAGAGCTAGTTTTTTTATATAGTATTTGTCCATCATTCATCTAATTTAAGTAGCTTGAATTTGTCAAAGTTAAGAAAGGGCTACCATTGCCTTTGAAAAAGATTTTTTGAAACTTTCTTGTTGCTTATTCATAGCAGCATTCACATAGGAAATATTTGAATGTTTGAGGAAATGAAACACAGATAACAAAGTATTAGTTAAATTCAATACATGTAGAAAGTCGTCACTGGGGGTAAAAGGAAACATTACTATGAATAGAGTCAGACAGTGAAATAATCGCTAGAAATTTAATCAGAAATTTCTTTAAAACTAATTTTTCTTTATATCTAAGAAAGGGGAGATGGGTTTTCTTATGTTGTAAAAAGTGGTTTTAACAACGTTGCAAGGTTAAATTCCTGTACGATATAAAGTTACTTTTATGATTGTTGATATAATAGGTACATTCAACTATCTTAGTTGCACAAAATATGAACAAATGATATTAGCATGATTTTCATCTTGTATCACATGTAAACAACGCGTGCAGGTTACCTCATTTAAATTGATATTGTTTCATTGTCTAAATATCTTTTCTTGACGATATTGGGACTTACATTGCAATTAAACAAATAACCTTAGTTAATTTTAGGTACAATATCGTAAAAAATGTATGATTTTACTTCAAAGATAGTCTTATAGAAAGATAAAATTACTTGCCTTTCCCCCTCTTGACACTGTATTTCAATACAGGGCTTCTTAAATGCAGACATGAATAGAGGAAAGTAGCTGTAGTCTTGATTTTCCAATACATATGAAATCTTTTTGTACATACAAGGGATAGCAAGTTCCCTCTTTCATTTTTATCATGTTGTTTTAACAATTAGGTACTGACGTAATATAAATAGGAAACATGCACGTTGTTCTCGTAGGCCTAAAGGAGGTTTTAAAATAACAACTGAATATCTATAGAAGGTTGTAACACTTATTTCTTTTCCAAAAAACTAATGTAAATCTAATCTTTTTAAGAATCCATCGTTTCTAAACACAACACTATTTGACATGATAATTAAATGTCGTATATGAGAAACAAAACGAGTATCTTAAAGTTCATCACATTAATTTGTCTTAACTATGATTATTGGTAGGTATTGATATGCAATTATGATATTTATTTAGTATAATCTGTATATAATTCGATTAACGAGAAATTTCCTGACCAAACTTTTTCATTTATAGTATTACAAAACTATAATTTGTGATTTGATTAATTTATCACATGTCATCTGGAAAAAGGTCACATTAGTATAATCCATATATTTATGGAACCTTTTGAAAGTCAATTGCAAAAATTATTTAGAAAATGATAAACCTGTGGTCTGCTTTCCTCATTATGACTGAAGACAATACTCATAAATAGACTAAAACACAAGTCATAAAATATCACTTTAGTCATTCAATTTCATATCTGATGAAAACAATGCACTGTTCATATTCAATTTTGAAATTACAATATTGAATGTAGAAAGAACCAACTAAACGTCAAGATGATCAATCAAGAATGATGTATTATCTAATTTTGTTGTTATAAGAGGCATTGTTATTGAAAGCAATTAGAATCTTATAATAAGGTGAAATGTTTCTTTTTAAATTATTTTAAAATTTTCCCCAATGACTTTTAATCCCAGACTAGCACTTATGTCAATCCTATATTTGTTTACAGAAGGTTTATAATAATGGTCTTAAATTGCAATTATCATTTGCAATCAAATGATCAAATATTTAACATATTATTGTAACATCTTGATTTAATTATCGCCAAGAATTGGTCTTATTAATTGATTTAGTTAGTCATTTTAATCTTTGCTAAATTCAAGAAGTTGGTATACATTAAGGTGATATCATCTCTCCCATTCAATTACACTTTTAATATTGCCTGTAAATGTCAAAATTCATAGAAATATGTTGTTAGTTTTTGTAACTTTTGCGTCATAAATAAGTTAGGCAAGTTTCCATTATTCTCCGATTATTTCAATTTTCTCAGCAAGTTTCATACATTTGTCCGTTTTATATTTCTGGATTAAAATTTAATTACTGGTGAAATGAAATTGAGTTAACTTTAAAGCATAAAGATAAATAGCACAAAACAATAAAAATTAGTATTAAAGTATGTAAATAATTTTCTTTGTCCCTTTAACATAAAATGAATCTTTTAATCCTTGTTAGGCGTAAATAGCTATCAAAACCTACCTCTCACCTTTCAATGAAAGTCGTTATTTTTTTGTTGAGTTATCTTCAATTTATTTCTCAGCTGTAGTTCAATGGTGCCATGGCATTTTGTTAATGTATCGTTTAAGTTCAAAAGTTGCATGAATTGTTCTATATGTGGGACATTTCTTAGGTTATAACATACGAGGGGAATTCATTAAGTTCATAGATATGCATATTCCTACACTCCTGAAGACATCATCTTTGGTGTTATTATCGAGATAGGCTATCTGACGACAGTTTACGGACATAAGCAACCCTTCCGATTATTCTACACTTCAACATCCCCCTACAGACCAGATCTGTTTCTCAATTTGAAATCTCACTTGAGTGATACAAGATTTGGCGATGAAATGAACTCAAGGCTACTGAGGCGTGACTGAGGGGCCAGTCAGAAGATTTCTACCGCAAGGGTATTGACACCCTCGAAGACCAATATTAGATAAAAGTGCATCGAGGTCTAGGCAGCTTTCCAACATCGTCACATCTAATGTTTCAAATCAAGTTTACAATGATATTATTACTGTTTATTTAATGCCCCAATATAAATAGGCTTGTAACAAAGTTCGTCATAGCATTCACAGTCCCTCATCCAGCGTACGTTCATAAAATCGGTTAAGCAACACGTTTCATTGTTGATTGCCGGTCAATTGTAAAGAATAAGAAGTATTTAATTGCATCTATGACCCCGTATGCCTCAAAATAGCGAATTTGAATGGAAAAGCGTGCAGTAGAGCCTTTAAGGGCTATACTGAAATATTAAAGTAATCATGTTGGTGGATCACACGTGTCATCATGTCAAGATCATCAAATGCATAAACGTTTCTTGTGAAAGTATGCTTCCATTTGGAGTAGAGGATTATTGTAGGTAAATTAGTATATAATACATCTGAATTATTAACCCATACATTCCACCTGATGATCGAGTCAGCAGATCCGCCGAAAGCTTGTGTACTAAACTTAGAAGATTTAGCTATCCTCGCAAATGCCACCTTTAAATGTCATTGAAAGATCTTTTTGGAATATAGTGCAACATACTTAAAATATCTTACAATCAATTTTGAAATGTTCAGAACTAAATTTTATAAGGTTTTACTGCGTTGCATTTTCATGAGATAAATGTGTTTATTTTTGGGTGTCAGCAATAAAGAGCAAATATATGAATAAGTGTAAAATTAGTAATGACATTAATTTGCTAATTAAAATTTAATAAATATAATGCTTATAAAAGTCGTGAAATTACCTTGTGAATGGATATTTAAGTGAATTTTTATAGTAATATCATAAGTTTGACTTGAATGTCTTTCTTATTTTATTGCATATGTCAAACGTTTTATTTATTTGTTATAAACGTCAGTATCTTAGCTTCATTTTAAGTTGAAATGTTCTTTCAATGACAAAATTATGTGTAGAGTGACATTTTCGTTCAATCAAAATATTGTTAAAACAATTGATTATCCTTTGGGAACAAAATGTTGTAATCGTCAAAGGAGGTACAATGTATCACACAAATTGAGAGAAATAATGTCCATAAATTTTACAATTATTCATAGGGATTGATAGCTAGTTATGATAAATTATGGTAAAATGATTAATTCAATAGTCAATATCACAATTGATGCAAAGTGTATTCAATCCATTATTCAAATGGAAATGATATTTCAGATATGCTCTTTAATTTCCTTTGTCTCGTGATACTAATTAAAATGACCTTTTGCATGTTATTCTCATGTTGAACCATTTGTCTTTAGCCTATATGAAATATCCATTTCTCTAATAACAATGTTATGGAGAATGTATGAAAAGTATATTCGTAAAATAATAATCAACTAGCTCGAAAACACTCTTAAATACACTCCTTGAGATTAACCAGCTGTTAAGATATACATGTAAGAATGACGTCATCACAATGTATAAAGTGTATTTAAATATTTTACCAAGGTAGGAGTAGATTTTTTTAACTTTTACATTGAAACAAATTTCCTGCATTGTAACGACAATTAATTTGCTGGGTATTTGTTATTTGTTTTTCAGGTTAAATTATATAAACTTGTACCGTAGAATTATGTTTCTAAATTTAAAATTATGTTTTATTTCAAAATTAATAACAATATCTAGTTTTCAAATAAATAATCGGTTTTTTTCTCAATTGAATAGTAAAGGTCTTAATGTGAAATAGTTTATAAGGTCTTAGTTACAAATTGATAATAAATAATGGTAATGTCTTAACTTCAAACAGATGATATTTTCTTAATTTCAAATAAATTAGTCTAATTTTCAAATAGATGAATACGTCTTACTACAAAATAGATAAGAGTGTCTTGTTATCAAAAATATAAGAATGTCTTATTATCAAATAGATAAGAGTTTCTTATTATCAAATAGATAAGAGTGTCTTATTATCAAATAGATAAGAGCGTCTTATTATCAAATAGATAAGAGCGTCTTATTATCAAACAGATAAGAGAGTCTTATTTTTAAAAAGATAAGAGAGTCTTATTTTCAAAAAGATCAGAGTGTCTTATTATCAATAGATAAGAGTGTCTTATTATCAATACATAAGAGCGTCTTATTATCAAATAGATAAGAGTGTCTTGTTATCAAAAATATAAGAGTGTCTTATTATCAAATAGATAAGAGCGTCTTATTATCAAATAGATAAGAGCGTCTTATTATCAAATAGATAAGAGTTTCTTATTATCAAATAGATAAGAGTGTCTTATTATCAAATAGTTAAGAGCGTCTTATTTTCAAATAGTTAAGAGTTTTTTTTTTATCAAATAGATAAGAGTGTCTTTTTATCAAATAGTTAAGAGCGTCTTATTTTCAAATAGTTAAGAGCGTCTTATTATCAAATAGATAAGAGTGTCTTATTATCAAATAGTTAAGAGCGTCTTATTATCAAATAGTTAAGAGCGTCTTATTATCAAAAGATAAGAGTGTCTTATTATGAAATAGATAAGAGTGTCTTGTTATCAAATAGATAAGGGTGTCTTATTATCAAATAGATAAGAGTTTCTTGTTTTAAAAATATAAGAAGGTCTTATTTTCAAATAGCTTCGTGTTGAATTTTAATAAATTTTGGAAATCTTGTAACGATTGCAATTATTATGTCACAAGGTTAAAACATTTTATAAAAATAGCATTTTGAAAGTGTCTAATTTTGTTTTAGATAACAGCATCCATAAAGGAAATATGCAATATTCGATGAAATGAAATCATTGTTTCCCCCTTACAAAACAAATCAGAATAAAAGGTATTGGAAGAAATTGATACAGATTTGTCACTGGAATGAAGTGAAACAATACTATAAATAGAGACAGACAATCAAATTATGGCTAGACTTATTATCAGAAATTGGATTTTGCTTTTAACTTGATTTGTCTTTACATGTGAGAAAGTTGAAAAAACATCATTCTGACAGCAGAGTTTCTGTTTCATAAATCGGAACTGTCAACAACTAATAACAGTTTATCTAAGAAGTGCATTTCTATATTGTTGCAGCTGAAAACTATACTGCATACAAAAAGTGTGTTCACTCATTTGGGTATATGTTCAAACTTGTACCTCATACTAATGGACAGACTCGTAACAATGACTCGTTAGGAAAAGCTTATACATGTATGCAAGTGAATTTGAATACAAAAGTTGATACATATTATACCGTTCTGTATATATAATGAGGGCAGGTTTACAATTAACGCTCTGAAGTTAGATTAGTTTTTAAGGATTGTTTTAATGTATTTATGGACCAAAGCGTCTTGAAGCGTCCTTCATCATCAAAGGTTGAAGAAATAACTGGACAATATATAATTTTTTTCGGCCGATCTATGAAAAACATATAAGTTCACTGTATCAAAATAGTCTTTCCATTAAAATCATGGCAATTTATCAGTCCATTTAACAGGAATAATTTGTTAAATTGATTAGACAAATTAACTGATACAGTCAAGGTTCCAGACTATCATACTTTATATGATCGTGACATTATCAATTGGAAGAACTACTGATTAACATTTTTCCTGATCGATCCTTCATATGAATTTGCTATCACATTGACTGAACACATGATGTTGATCATGATTTTTTAAAGGAACTTAATGTTATCTATGATCTCAAGAATGGATTTAATCGATACAAAACCAATTCATTCATACTGCAACCAAGTTTTTTTTATCAAATATTTCACTAAAGTCAACTACATAGTGACCAGGATCGAAGCACATCTAAGAATATATATTACTTAACTTGCAGGTTGTTTTCTCGACTGATATTCCGGGGTCATTCCCACGCCGGGTTTACCGTCATTTTGCACTGTCGTTGAAATATTTCAGTGTTTAGAAAATACTGAAATCAAACAATCACAATATTTTTCACATTTCCATAAATAATCAAGAAATATATTCATTATACACACTCATTTGTAGTTGGAAAATTATTTAGATTTAGCTATCTCTCTTTTAAACCGTAAGCCGTTTCAACGTACCCACTTACGTTACTATAAGGTCATCCTTTACAGTGTAAACAAACCAGAATTTCAATTTAGAGGGCTAAAATACAAATATAACTAAGAGCCAATATGGAATTGTAAGTTTCCTTTGAATAAAATTAAAATATTTAATTTTGTTAGTTTTTAATGAAGTCACAAATAATTTTTAATTGAGCTGAAAAATAAATATATTTTCCTAGCTTACCATTCAGTCATTCCCAAAGTTCTCTACTTTTTCGGCCTAGATTAATATGATGATTTATATAACAAGCTATACTTAAAAGCAATAGCCAGATATTTTCAAATAAAAATGAGCCTTCCTTTGATGAATAAATACATAAGATGTACAGCAAATACATACCAAACATATTTGGTTTTAACATTACTGTTAAGAGCAAAGTGTGTTATTCATTCGAAAAAATACTCAGTGGTATTAATCTGTATGATATTCATATGATGATATTCATTGAAGGAATTTAAAAAAGATAATTGAATAAGGAATTCCTCTTACATCTATTTCGTTTTTATAAAAGGCCGATTAGTTAAATGTATCAGAATTGGTAGGCAAACGTTGGACATCTTTAAAATGTATAGGGACTAAGTAGATTTAAAAAATTCAGCCATTAATTTTAGGAACATATTTTTCTAAAATCTATTTTAAAATCACATTAATATAAGTCTAAAAAGGCAGGACAATTTGCAAGTCTTGGTACATATCTTAATCCATCTATATTGTCACTGAACAAGCTAAAAGTAAGTTTGAAAACTGACATTCATTCATATGAATCAGGATTTTTTTAATTCATGACTTCAGTACTTTTGACATTAGACACTATTTCAATTATTTTATATTCAAGGCATACATACAATCACTCAGCTAATTTCAAATAATTTGTAGCATCCACCTTATGTCTACATGGATTGCCAGTCATAAATGTACACACAATCAACACCAACTTGGAAAAATGTTCGAATGCAAATTATATATTGTATTACCTTCCTTTACTGTAGATACCGACAAGAATAGAAAGTGTAATACATGGAATAATTACCAAAACTATCTTAACTGAAATCAATCCTTTCCTTCACATTATTGGTGTCA
This sequence comes from Phorcus lineatus, assembly GCA_921293015.1. NCBI lineage: Eukaryota > Metazoa > Mollusca > Gastropoda > Trochida > Trochidae > Phorcus > Phorcus lineatus. The sequence continues at coordinate 31,422,743 of OV121088.1, read as the reverse complement.
GAAAATTTTAATGGACATTTTTATTTTAATAATTATATCACCCAATTCAGTATGGAACATATAAAGGTGTATTATTTACAAAAAAATATAATCAAAACAATTAAAATTAATTATGTATTGAATTCCTTTTGTGATGTAAGAGTTTATAAGTTTTTTACAATTTTGCTTGGAAAATATTCTAAACAAAAGACCTATGTATAAAAATATATAATTTCTCTTCCGATCAGTTGTTGTCTTTGAGAAGTTCAGTTAATATGTGTTTCAGTATCTTCGTTTTATTGTTTTGTTATTACCATTGTTTGTAAACATGCGGGTCCGACTATTTGATGCTTCCTTATTTGGGTTTAACGGTTTTACGATCCTTGAGTTTATAGTCCTGACATTTAGGGTTAAATTATTTATGAAGATTTTTTATGCACTATCATGAAGAGATTTCGACACTGTGGTTACTTTGAATGCACTCATGCCTATACGGACCAAATGCGAATGCAAAATTCCTTACAAATATATTTGAATTTACCACGAATACAACTATCAAAAACGAAAAAATGTAGCTATCCCTGGATGAATTTCCTTTCATTTTGTCGTTTTTATTATCACTCGACAAGTTTTCATGTCTGAAATTGCCCGAGTTTCTTTAAATTCATGTTTATTCTCCGTAAAATTCAAAATTCACAGCGAATCACACTATCGAAATGCAGCCATTACGCGAAACAGGAAGTAGGAAGCGGCGTTAGCCTCGGTTTGGATTTGAGAAGGTCATAGGTCGTATGCATGCATAAATATTGAGAATCCCCTTTTGTTCTATCATGGCTTTAGCGATTTAAATTTTTTATCATGTAAACAAATTTCATTAAAAAATGGTTCAATATAGAAGCACTAAGAATTAACATGGATTCAGATAAACACAAGAATTCATATATTATTTTGATCATAACAAACCTCAGTGACATATGTTATGTCTATTCTAACTGGTATTATTATCTGTAAATATTAACAACGGGTGAGGAATGAACAAATTAGTTGTCACAATTGTATTCCATATAAATTATAGACAATGGATAAGACAATAGAGAAAATAGATAGAAATCTTTCATTTAATACGAGGTAATGTTCTCGTATGGAACGAGCTTGATACCAAAGATAGTATTGAATGGTAGGAAGTGTGGTATTCTTTTCGTACACCAAGGATAATTGCCCATCTTGTGTGCCAAACCTAAGTACACATCATTTCATCGTCATACATTTATGGCAATACACAAGTTTAATACTGCACATAAATATTTTACTGCAGTATGTTGCACGGGCGAGTAAATATGGACCATTCTTAATGTATAGACTTTGACACTGACTTGACTTGAAACAAGGCTTATCATCATTATATTTGCACCGAGGTTAAAAAAAACAAAAAAAACAGGAGACATGCTGTAAATGACCGTAATTAATTCTCATAGAGACTGCAACCTCTAACATGTAAGTTTTGAACATGTATGTTATTGTTATGTTATTTCTGAACTATCTAAACATCTGATAATAGCTCACCAATAGTTTTAAACTCGCTACACCGGTTAAGCATACACGAGAGAATTGAATTGAAAGGTTCTCTCTCTTTCCTTTCAACTCATCAATGAACTCCCTCCCCAGCATTTCCAGAATTTAGCCACAGTTTGTGCTCCATTTCGATCTGTATGTTCTTCAACCCGGAGTTTACTAAAAAAGATCCCCCGTTGCTATATCTAGTCCATTGGTGCTCGATCCTACAGGTCCTGGATAGCTCTGCATGTCTTCGGAACTCACTGCCTCGTGAACTAAATGTTATTCTTCCCTTATTGTATTCAGATCTCAAGAGTTACCTTTTCAGTATCGTTAATCAATCCTGTTTATATGGATAATTATTTTACATTTTGAAAATTTATGTATGCGCATAAATCATTTGGAGGTGTGTACTATAGAGATACCCTAAATATCTTTATATTTGTGGAACACTTTTGGTGGTCGACTTTGGTGTATCTTTGGTAAATGATAAATCTGTGGTCTTTACAAAAATATCACGGCAATTCTTCATATTCAATTTTGAAATGACAATATTGAAAGTGGCAAAAACAACTGAACGTCATTATGTTCAATCAGGAATTATATATTAGCTAAATTGTATTTGTTAGAAGAGGCACAGTTATTGAAAGCAATAAAAATCTAATCACAATGTGACACTGCCAAAAACATTAGATCCACTTTGAAGGTGTTTTCCGTTGACCCTTGATCCCACACATAATGGCATATTCAATCTTCTATTTGTTAACAGAATGAAGGATGATGATGTATTTGAATTTTCAATATTAATTGTAATCAAATGCAATGTTTTTAAAGTATGATAAGTAACAAATTATTATAGCTTATCTAGTGCAATCATCGATATAGGGTTTTGTCTTGTTTTAAAGATAATTTATCTATTTACATTTTTTCTTATTTAAAATGCCTCTCTATTTCCTTTCTAACCTATTTTAAATATTATTTATCCAAACTGCTGAAAATTTTGACCTTATCGATTCAATGCAATTACAAAAACATTTTCAATATTGCTTATAAACGTTCAAACTTGTTGATATATTTTTATCGTTTTTGTAAAATTTTGTGTCATAACTCTTTTATGCAGCTGGAACCAATTCTTTTCGCATTGATAAAAGTAACTCCAAGTAAGGTTTCTTACATTTTTTATCTTTTTTTAAGTTCATTCGGGGGAAAAAGAATTAAGTTAACTTTTAAGCATAAAGATTATAAGCATAAAACATTAGAAATAGTTTTATGTCTCTTTCATTTAAGACAATTATCTTATTATAAAATAAAAGTATTTGAATCCTTTTGAGGTGTAATTAGCTATCAAAATCTACCTCGAGCTCTCATCTTCTTAATAAATTTTAAAAATTCATTTTGTGATAATTTCTAGATTATCTTGTATATATCATTTCTACATGCAAAGCTGTCATGACTGTTTTACGATCTGTGCGTATCAAAGCGAGCAATGTTGATACTCAGTTGGTTTGTAATCCAAGAAACTTCCTTTCTATGGCATTTATCTTAATTTGAATGAATCTATTTTGAATGCAATTCAATTTTATATGTCACATGCAGTCTATATCGACAAAGAATTGAATAAGGATGTTTCTGATTCATGTGATCTTAAATGAAATCTCATACTCTTGCAGGACAAATCTTCACAAAGATTTAAATTTGAAATTCATTCAAAAAGTATGAAAAAATGCCATCTAAATGGACATTTGTTTTACAATTATGGTTTTGGGGGATTGTTTAAGACCAAAAGCATGAATTGTTGTACAATAATACTACAAAGAATCTATAACTTTAGGGTTTCTTAAATTATTTTATTACATGATACTAAGCCAGTCAATTTCAGTTTTAAATGGTTAGCTTGTTGCAAATCGTTTACTTTCATGTTGAATTTAAAGTTATGTTGATCTGAAGAGAAGTATAAAGACATTGACTTTCAAATTTTCAAGAAAATTTAAATCAAAGAATACAGAAGTTTTTATAAAAAATCAAAGTAAAATCTTAATTGTTATTATCAGCACAAGTCAATTTGGCCCTATACAAGACACGGGCAGGCTGTACTAAAAGTTTACTTATAAAGGGTTTTATATGCTACAAGAAGGTATTTTTCTAACAATGTTATTTCTTTGACCTCACTAGTTTGAATTAATGATACAAATTTGAATTAAGTTGGTTTAGTGATGTAAGACTTTTTGAAGTATTCATTGCGTAGTTAGCATATGTAGGGCAAGCACATATAACGTGGACTTTTTCCTCAACTTAAGTAAGACAATGTCGAATGTTAACGTTAAAGATGCTGTTGTTGTAGTTGTTGTTTTTGATACAATAAAAAACTAATACCAAAAGAGATTCGCCCCTACAAGAAACATGACAGGTTTATATGCAGCCGAATTGAATTTAATTTGTTTCTGAATTTTAAAAACAAATTAGACACTATTACATTGTTATTTTTAAAACATCATTGCGCGCAGAGGAATCGACTAAAAACTGCTACCGTTCAGATTCACCGCACTTTTATTGGTTGTAATCGGCAAAATAGATCTTTTAAGAATAAAGCTTAAAATGCTCTGTGCACTGAACATATTTCTCAATAATTTTATTACTTCTTTCACTTACCCTAGTTAAAAATTTTAGGTGACAAAGAAACGTTCTGTATTAGCGTGTGTCAAATTGCATTTAACAAAGAAATTACACGAATAATTAAATACGGATAGTTATAGAGGCAGAATTCCTTACTACAACTTCTTTTCATTGCCTAAATCCCTGTTAAAAGCCGGACAAATGCCAGTGTTCATTTTTAATGTGAAGGATATTCAAGTGATTGAGAATTGTAAAACTACATTCAGTTCATTCTTTGTGTAGAATTACCATTTGGTTGCAAATGTCACTTCACACACCATGTTTTCAGTAATGAAAGTTTAATTTGAAATAAAGCTCAAATGTTGACATTTATCACAAAACAAAAACACTTTTAAGAGAACAGGGAAACCTCCATTTTATTTAGGCATTAACGTTATTCCATGTCGTTTTACGATAAGGCTTAATCATAATAATGCTTAAATGTATTATTTCTTTTCCTCTCAAATGTGAAAAAATTGTCCTCAGTGATCATAAATGAGTTAATTATGTTCTTTTGAGAAACGTTTTATCAAATTGTGAAAATAGTTTCTACCAAAAAAAAGTTAATCAATCATAATAGAATTTTAAACAATGAGAATTAACATTACCGTATTGAAAATTCGAAACACTACGAAGCAGTTTTAGTATCAATCATCTTTTCGGAGGGAAATATATTTCCCCTTTTCCCTTTATGTAATATTTAAGTAGTAAATAGTAAAAGACAAACTGAACATGCATACGCTTCAAAATACGAGTTTTACTGTCAACGTTCATATCAATCGTTTTATGATTAAAGTTCATTAGTGAAACGTTTCTTTTGCCGTTGAATTTCAAATACGTGAAGTGAACAATTTTTTTCATTTTGGTCAATCAATCAATCAATCCTACACAATAATTTTAAAGGAAACGTTAATTTTGAACTTTGTTCTCTCATAAACTTCAACACAGGATTCGATGAGTTTGATAAGTGTGAATTTATTGCTTTATCGCCTGACAACCTATCATTGCAAAGAAAGAAGTAAGGTTTTATCTCATTGGGTCCAATTGTGTTTTTCTCAATACATTAAGTAAATCTCAAAGTGACGCGCGTTGACGTACAAGTTTGGGGTTTAAAAACTGAGCTATAAACCTTTAAATTCAAAAATTTTTCAAAACTTTAAATGGAAGATGAAGTTGTAACTTGTACCCATTAAAGGTTTCAAAGTGTTCAGTGTTCATCAAAGAGAGAGATTTATATTGATGCTTGATTTGCCTGATAAGTCCTCTTCAGCCATGGGGTTTATTTCAATATTGAATGGAACTGCACTCACTCACACCAATATATCGTTTATACCATCGTTAAACATTCTTGCAGAGATGATAAAAGTGATTTGTCTTATAGTATTTTGTTAATATAGTGTGATTTAATCAACGAACTATGAACTACCGAGTACACTTAATCATATATTGACAAATCTTCAATAAACAGTAATGTATATAATAAAACTTAGATTGGTATCGTTGCTAAGGAATTAATTCTAATGGTTTACATTTCAATGATAGCCAGCTTTGTAAGACGCTATGAAACAGAAGTTGGTTCACATACCTGAATATACTAGTGCAAATATAGTGTAATTTGAGATGCCTTTGTGATATCGTGGCATTGCGAAATAGGAACGTATAAAATTGAAATTTCAATACACATATGCAGATCCAATCTTCTTTAAGGCAAAGGTTTATCGTACTCCATAATTATCCGTAACAGTTTTGGCAGGTCATTAAAGTTTAATTTTTATTTTCATCCATAAAATCCTTTACAAGTTATCAACTCCTTTAAACACAAGTCACGTTTGTTCCTCAGCACAAAGTCAATGTGATTATGTTGGTTTTAATCTCAGAGAGTCTATAAGGAACATTTGAATCGACATTTAACTAAATCGAAATTTCCAAAATGTGACCCCTTCTGTCTGTATCAGTATGCCAAAATTCTAATTTTTGCACGAGTGACCAGACAATGCCAAAATAAGTTCAAGAATGGCTATTTCACACATGGACAGTGTGTGATCCATTCTCACACTTGCTGAAGATATTCTATTGACGTTGAAACGAAACCAAATTACATGATATTTGCACTACGATTCAGTGGTAGGTGAACAAACTTTCGGTATGCAGCTCTAAGCTGTTTTAGCAGCAAGGGCATGAACAAGAAAACCCCTTAGATGTCAACTTGCAAACGCTTTAATGATTTAAAGTCCTTAATTACAAATATCGTGTTGATAGACCTTCATATTCGAAATTGAAGTTACTGGTGTTGAAAGCCAGGAAAAGTCTGACCGATTACATCAAAATGTTACATTGTGAACTATTGAGGCTTTTCACAAAATCCTTCATTTGTAATGACGTTGTGTTGACGTGTTGATAAACGATTATATTATCAATTTTTTTATTTTTTTTTTATTATTATTGGAAAGGTTAATCAGCTTCCGACGGCAGTGACGGCATTCACTCTTATTAATTAGATTTCCATACCTTTTACATTAAAGTAAAGTGGACAAGACTCATATTTGAAGATTTACAGGGATTTCGTGATGATTTGATGGCTTTTTTCAGATGTTTTTCAGCTTTAAATGTTATGGTAGAATGTATTCCTTTTTGGCATTCACCATATCCTACCTGATGAAAGAGTTATGTAGCCCCCACACGTTATGATTTTCACATACATTATATAATTTTCAAAATCTGAATATCAAATCTGAATCTTCTATAGGGAAACGACTTGGTGACATCAAGAAAGGGCTTTATATAAAAGTGTATTGATCAGCTTGTAATTTTGTTAATAAGGTATAATTGATAAGGTATGGGCTTTATTGATTACAAATCGTTTATACGTGATTACCTGATAGCGTCCCTTCATTTCTCGTTATAGATTTTTAAGTATCTCAATAACTTTTCATACTTTTATTGAAATAAAATATTTTATCAAACAATCAATTTTATGATCCAAATATCAAACTGCCCTGTTAACAAGATCAAAACTAAATGCATGTTCTCTGTATTGATGCTATTTGTTTCCATAGTCACTTTTATTATTTTTATCATCTTTATATTTTTCCACTTCAAGGATAAACTGACATTGACATTCGATATAATTAACCTTTTAATCAATGAATTTATGAAAGAAGACATTCAAATTGTTAGATATTCAATAAACGATTGAAATATTTGTAGTTTAATATAGAGATATATGTCAACACAAGATTGAGTGTTATCAGTCTTTTCAATGCATGTTCTTTCATTGCATTTGTAGAAATAAAGATTTGATCAGCTGATGTGGAAACGAAACTCCTCAATACTAAAACACTATGATTCTATCATACAACAAAGTTCATTTAGTGCATGTTGATTGCAAACAGAAGCAAAGAAAGACAAACACAATTCATTTTGTTTGAGAAAAACGGAAGTAAGTTGTCGAGAACAGAATAGCAATGTTAGCCAATATCTAAATGTAATAAATTGAAGATAAAGTTGTAACTTGAAATATTCCTTTATGACTTCAAAGAGTTTCATGAAAGCATTCAATACAGGATAACTATGAGATTAATGCCTTGGTTTCATGATACATCACTCTTAAAACAGTTCGATAGGCTCACTTCAAAGATAAATTGATTTTAAGGACAAAGGCTTTGAAGTGGAGGAGGAAAAAAATGGTATTCAGATATGAACAACTATTTCGCAAATAATGTTTAAATCATTGTAACGGGTTTTTTTTATTGTTTAGGATATGTATATGGGCTAGGTGTTTATCAAGAAATTGATAAGGGAAGCAATTAATGTGGAATTATTTCTTTGATTTCAAGTATGGAAGGAAAAACAGCTATTTGTTTAAAAGTGTTTATGTTTGATTGTTTTGTATAATTTGATCGCAATAAGAAATGCTTCATTAGGGGGAAATAAATAGGTATTGGTATCAACTAAAACCGCTTTTTGATAACCTTTCATTTCCAATTACAATGCACGCAGAAATTATTTTAACTCAACAATTATGACATTTCCTCACAAATACAATCTCGCCTCTAAGCAATTTATCAGAATGTGTCAATTTTACCATATTTAGTTTTCTTGTGATCCGAAGCCAAGATTTATCGGACATATAATTGAATTTATAAATGCTGCTTTAATACTACAGGTTGTCAGCTTCGTAACTGTTTCTGTGTTTATTGCCTGGAAGATTTTCCCCTGATATGATACGCCACCAAGTACATAAAAATTAGTACCACGGAAATCACCCGTAACATTCCCAAATTCCCCTTATTGTTAATCGATATCATTAGTTAATTTTATCAAAATAATACTTTGAAAACTTAGTCACAAGTACTGATGTTATAAGTGTATACTATGCTATGAATTGTAGCTGAAAGGCAATATGTTTATAATCTAGCCGAAGTCATTGGAAAGTTTGCTCTTAACAATATTCCTGATGGTGTAACAGATGTATATCGCAACATATATACATGAAAACCAAGTTGATCCAATACAAGAAAGTTCAAAGACATGATTATACATACACATCAGTAGTAGCATAACTTTATGTGAAAATGAAACATTTTTGTTATATTTGACAGTTTGTCTAACAATCTGTATACTTTTGGAACGCAATCATTCGCCAATTATAAGTTCACTTATGACATTTTTAATCACTGACATTGTAGTCATATTCCCCAAAATTGTGATTGGATGCATTGCTAATCTTTAATTCTTTCGTTATTTTGAAATCTTACTTCGTTACTCAACTAAAATAAATTTTAAATGCATTTTCACTTTTTTGTCTAAATTTTTTTTAAGCTATGGTGAAAAGTTTGTTTTTAAATACAGTCAAATTCAATGAAAATGACACTGACAAGAAGATAATAAGCTGGCATAATAACTAATCAATAACAAAACTTGTCAACGATCGTCCACATTATTGCAATAGAATAAATCCTGTGAGAATATGATCGTATTCTCTACACTTCAGCGTTCTTCAAAAAGGTAAATCATGAGATGTTTTAGAAGTTATTTCATACTCATGCTGGTATTTCCTTATAAATAACCTCGACACACTTCTTTAATAACACTTCTCTAGATAATCAAAATACCATGAAGCAGAATGAATCCCTACCAGAATGTTATTATGGCAGTATTGACATATCCCATGTGAGTGAGTGCAGTTCCATTCAATATTGAAATAAACCCTTTGAACTGAAGAGGACTTATCAGGCAATTCAAGCATCAATATAACTCTCCTACTTTGATAAACACTGAAGACTTTGAAGTGTTAAATGAACGCATGTTACAACTTTATCTTCCAATTGAATTTCATAATAAAATATTAAAATATAAAGGTCTGTAGCTCATAACTTAACCTAGAAATAAAAAACCAAAACTTGTGAATCAACATGCGTAACCTTGAGATTAACTCAATGTAGTGAGAAAACACAATTTGAGATTTTGAGAGAGAACATTACTCCTTCATAATAATAATAATAATAATAATAATAATAATAATAATAATAATAATAATAATAATAATAGCTTTCTTGTATCGCGCATTTATCCATGACAGAGCTTGCTCAAAGCGCACAAATTGTTTTATTACCCTGAGGGAATATTACTTCGATGCTGCCTATTAAGCGCATCGCGCGACCGTGTAGGTTCATACCTTCCTGTGTTCAGGTACCTAATTGTACAGCTGGGTGGACTGAGTGCAATGTGGATGAAGTGTCTTGCCCAGGGACTCAACACACGACATGGCCCAGGTAACAAATATTTGGTGCGTCCACCGGGATTCGAACCTGGACCATGGCCAGCATGCAAACCACTACACTAGTGTGCTCAATTGCAATGATACATTGTCGGGCGATAACGCAATAAATTCACCACTATCAAACTCATCGAATCCTGTGCTTTCATTCATAGGGAACAAATTCAAAATCAATGAAGATACCTTTTGAACCTTATCACAATTACAAATAAAACACACCAGATAATAGATAATTTTCATTGTATATTCCATTCATTTTTATGTCATTTATATAAGTTTTACATTAGCATAGTGAAATAAAAATCCACTTAGACGTTTTAAAAAGCCACATCGTAAACTAGCAACTTGAACCTCACACAAACATTAATGTCAAATGTTGCCATGTTTATAACATGTTTTAAACAGTCTTCCAACATTTGTTTAAAGTCATAAGGTACAATGTATCATCAAAAATGTTGTCCTCAGAATTAGAGGTTAGACGATGCAGATCTAGATATTTCACGATACGATACGTACCGCAATATCTCATAGCGATACTATTTGAAAGGATACATGTCCTGATACACTATTTTCAGGGATTTGAATTCATAAACAGGAAGATGTAGTTTTGAAAAATATCTTGATTTTAGGCAATATACATATTAATTTTGATTTAAATGTCAATGAGACGTATTAAGATACAGAGACCGTTTCACGATAGGTATATCCTAACATTAAGTATCAGTATTCATGATACTACGACATATAGTCACAGGTTACTCAGAATCATTATACACATACAGTTATAAAGTAAATAGAATTAAAAGAAGTTGATGCAGGTATATTTATTCCACATTTTTGTCAAATTAAACACAAAAGTCATTTTTACGTAGTCTCGTTCCTCTTCACTGAATATGTGTTTGCAACTAGGTAATATTTTGCTTCCCCACAGAATAACGATATAATCATAAAATAAACAAAGTGTCATTTTTGAAATCTGTTTATTGAATGATTGAAAACAAAATGCAGAAGAATCATTCAAAGGTCAGATAGCACATTGTTTCTTTTGCTTTTGAAATGATATGAATGGCATTTGAAAATAAAAAAGTAATCTTATTTGGGGATTCAAGTTCATAATCTACATTTCATGAGTATGGTTCTCTTGTAATTTTGCATAGCAAGTCATTTAATATGAAAACCATTCTTCGAAAATAAAATCAGAACTTAAAGAATATTGTCCTCAAAGCCTTCCATTCTTTTCATGAATTTGCTACATGCAACCAAGTGTCGATTGATGGTGGTCGGTTAGCAGTGTTTTACCAAAGACATGCATAGACATAATTTCATAAAACAGACAGAGTAACCTCACATTGTTATTTACTTTGAATATTTATTGATGTCAGTTCTGCTATCCTGCTTAATTCGAGAACGTTCAGAGAAAATTTATGAATAGTTTAAATCATAATTTATTAATCAAAGCGTTCCTGAAAACATGTCATTCTTTACATTGCGGTATCTTATAGTAATAAGAAACACTAAAAGGTCACAATACAAACGATCGCAATTTAAGGTTTTACTAAATCTGAATGATAATCCATAAAACTTTTATGAACTCAATGCAATTATCATACTCTGAAAATGCACTTCCTTTCTCAAAAGAAATGCGGACAAGGCACTGTGTAAACTTGAAAGCTAATTCAATGAGAAACAGTTTAACTAAAAGATATTATATATGAGCTTACATTGATTTCAACTGTTTCCTAAATTTGTTTCATACATTGTCATTAATGCATTTTGCATTCATTTATTGTAATTTCATTTACAGTGCAATACATCTAAACGGACATCCCTATTATCCGACATTCTATGTATACCGACATATCAATTTTGTCCCGACTCTGTCCCTTTGCAATAACATATCTAACTCCTTCTAATCCGAAATCCTTCTATTCTGAATTCTGACACTCATATTCGATCCCAAAATATGTTTTTTTTTGTCCCGGAGAAAACAATTCCTAGATTTTTCGAACAATTTGCAGATTGTGATTATTCCCAGATTGCACGGAACATATACACTTGTCAATTGCCTTACTTCGTTAATTGAGATTAATGAGTAATGTATGAATGGGTGGATGCATTACCGTGGTGTACAGCGACGAGGTTGTCTCACTCCCGACACAGACATAAAAACTGATGTTGGAGCATCGTGTACTTGAAAAATGTCTTCGAGGAAAAAATCAGCACGTATTTCAAGAATGAAATAAGGGGTATATGCAGAAACTCATCAAATCAGCATGAATGAGTTTGATATTTGCAAAGGAAATGTTGACATTTAACTGCGATATTTGATGTGCTACATTTACATCAATACGTTGGAAATGTGCAGCCAAAAGTGATATGTGACTATGGTAAGCTTCTTTTGCCTAAACATGCACATCTGTGTAAGGTTTCATTTAACAATGGAAACTTTCCTCAGAAACTAACATTCCTCTAAACCAATATATTTCTTTGGCCCAAAGGAATGTTATTCAGATGACTTTATCATTTATCAACATTGTTTATATATTTCATAAAAGCTATTGAAATTATGTGATGCATCTTCTGACGAATTTTGATGTGTCATTATATTTTTAAAGTTAAGTATCAATATTAAATTTGATTTGAGACAAAATACATGTTTGCAAACTGTAAACAGATTATGAAAAGCTAATTAAATGTACACTTTAAAAAATTGGTAAACAGGGCTGTTAACTTTGGTGACTATGAAATAATTGATTTTATTATTGATTCGATATCAACATCAGCTTGATTATATTTTGTATTTTGTATCGGGTGACATTTTCAATCAATTTATTTAATTATCATTTAAGTGCAAAGTTTCCCTCAGTGCTTGACAACATAATTTTGACGATAAAGCGCCAATAAGAGCCAATGAAATGGAATAACATGTTTTATAATAACTAGGAATGAAACACAGTGACAGAACTCAAACAAAAGGGAAAGTAAATAATTAATAATGAAACAATTCCATTAACTAACACATTTAATGAGAAAGTATACATTAAGATGTATTTTAACAATGTTTGACTTAATTTTTCATATATTATAAGTGAATGATTGGGGCATTTGATTAACATTGTTGTATATTTAGATTTTTTTAACATATGTTTTAGAAAACTGACGACTGGCACCCTCTGGTTCATAGTCCCTAGTCTCGAAGTTAATTACGGTAACATTTTATGAAGAAAAAGGGGAAATAAATGTTCTTACGAAATAATACATTACACATTACTTTTTATTTGTAGTGAATGAGCTATTTTGTTATGAAATTTCAATGACATCCAAAAATCCCCAATTTGTCTTCATGAAAAGAGGCATTGCAATATATCAATCAGACGTTTAAACGTCATTTGAAGACGGCCGTGCATCTGCCAAGTCTTTAATTGTTTCTCCCAGCTGTGTGGAGCATTTGCAGTTCATGATACAGTTTCAGCTGCTATAACATTTTCCAATGATATATTTTACTCTAGGTGATTGATTACATTAAACATAGACATAAATTTATACCTTTAAATATATATGTGAACCAATGAAAATACAAACTTGACACAACTTCAGCTGCACTTCAAGTGGACTTCAGCTGGCATGGATTACTCGGTAGTTCAGTTGGTCAAGAGGAATAGAAATTCGAGGTTCGAATCCAACTGTCGTTGTTTATGAATCTTAACTTACTAATTTAATATTTTCAAATCTTACAAGTTCAATTTTTTTGCGTTGATTGGTCATCTCATAAGCGACCATGATGATTATGAGATACAAATCCTGCGCAGGTGGTGCTAATGGCATAGAACCTTCAACTCCAACTTTCTCTCCTACGTTAAGGTACGATGAATCTCCTTTTACCCTCACGAGAGAGCATTGATGGACTTTTATCAGTTTTCACCTTTGATACATATCAATAGCATCATCCAACACAACAAATGCTTACTGATTTAGAAAAATATAATTGATCGGTGTAGATCAGGCTCAGTATTCTTATATTTGTTTACGAACGATTGTTGTCATTGCTTATAATCAAACAATGATCATTAACATTGAATTCCTGATCATTCGATGTTCTTGATTTCGAATGTAAGGTCCAATGTCAAATTCTAACATTTTGTTAACATTTACAGCTACAGATAGCAAATCCTATCAGAATTCTTTTTTCAATTGCACAAAAATGCATTTAACATGTAATTTTGAAATGAATATTGATTGTAAACAATATTAATTTAATTTGAAAAATGGTAAGCCACCTTTGAGACTTGCTCAGTGAAATTATCACATTATTTTGTTTTTAAAACTTTTACGATCAAATAAATCAGCATGTTCATACAACAACCAAACGTGCACTTGAGTTACAAGTTTATCATGAACTTGTTTCATAATTCAATTCGAAATAAGTAGCATCATTTCACATGAAGATAGAAACATTCATTACATTGTATCACCGCTGAGTATTAAGATTGGGCGCTTTGATACTCATCAAAAGACATAATTCAAAATGTCATGACACCTTTAACAAAGTAATGAATGATATGTCAAAATGCGTTTTGTCATTGTTTAATTCTGAATTGACCAAATATGCAAACATAATAGATTGTGTAACTCATTTAAATACACCTTGTTTAGCAGGTTTTACAAATAATCTAAAAATTAAAAGGGGATTGTCTGAAAACACTTAACATAAAGTTTTGTCAAGAGTATTCAACTGATTAAACAAAGTGTATTGAACTTAAAGTTGTGTTTAAGAACATATGTAAGACCATGGTTACGTGGTTGTGAACCATGATCTAACCAACACCATTTACTGTTAAATCATGCCCGGAGTTACAATTTATGAGTTCGATTTGTGAGATAAATATTTTGATAAAAAAAACATCACATAAAGTCACAACATAACGCAATTATATTTTAACATGAGCAATGTTTGTACAGATTGTACAGTCTTTCTGGTTACAAAGCAGTATAAGATTTAAGCATTGTCAAAGGTTAAACTTTACATTCATTCATGTCGATCTTCTCCTCTGTAGCCACTTTCGTCCTTTATCATAGACAGAGTTGACTTGACGTTGCTACTCGTTTCCTGTAAACCAAAGTAAAGACTTTGTGAAATCCGGTCTGTAGTACACTGTCTCCGTTTAAGTTTTTTAAAGACATCTTCAAACAAGTTAATTAAATCTTCCTAAATATTTACAGGGATGTTCAAAGTGCTAAACAACAGACACTCGCGATCGAACTATATCCTAGTCAATGAAAATAAGTTCTTTTATTTTTATATAGTTTATTTCTACTGTACTCTGCTAACTATAACTTTTTATGTTTTGAAGGCCTTGTATCGTGTTTGTGACTTACTATAATTGCCTTTCTTGACGGTTTCATATCCAACAGGACGATGTATGTATTTGTCCTCAAAGAACTAATTTCATTCATTTTAACCACTATTTTTGCATATAAATGTAACTTTGCACATAATTCACATTTAAAAAAACATTTGAAACTGAATTACAGATAACAAGATTGCTTTGATGAAATGCAATAAACCATTTGAAAGCTTTTGTAAAAAAAAAAGGCTGAAAGTCAATTTTTACAGGGAAGTTAAATTAACTTTAGAATAAAATTTTCTTACACCAATGTTAAAATAGCGTATTTCTTTCCATTTTTCAATTATCGATGTTTTTCCCTTCTCTTGTTACAATGGCATAAATGGTAGTTTAAGAAGATGGGTTTTTTTAAATTCTACATTCTCCAAATGTAACTCTTAACATCTTTTTACTGCAATGGTTCCTTTATATTTTAATAAAAGAAAATTCTCTTCACAAATTAAATAATTGAATAGGGATGACAGTCCGGAAACAAAATAAGCATACAAAGAATTGATATTACAAAGGTAACTTGCTCTCAATGACCTAAAACAAAGGAAGTAGTCACGAGCAGATGTTATTTATTCGCAGTTTCTTCGATTTCAACTTAGAATTACAGATTATCTGCTGTTATTCAAAATTACCGGACTGTGCTTAGTTTCTATAAAACCAACCAGTTGACATTATCAAACTCAACCTGATTTATACTCAAAGCAATTCTTTTTTATGTAAAAAACATTGTTAATTTTCAAAACGATTCTAAACGCGTAGAATTTAGGTACATTTGTATGCTGTTTAAGGAAAGTGAATTGTTAGTTGGTTCTTTGTGAAATAGACAGGCAAACTATATACACATGAATATACAAACATGTCTTAAAAATCTATAATACACGTATATTAGATTATGCGTTGAACCCCAAAATGTTTTTGCTTGCGTAACATAAAAAACAAAAAACCCAAATAATTACATAAATCAGTTTGCTTATTGTTACATACTTATCAGTGTTGTATGCACACATTACATGAAAAAATTAGAGAGTGTAAAAGCAAAACGTTTCAGTTTGGCATATGAAGTGGACATTAATCGTGTGAGTCAGTCGTTTATAATCGGAGATCGTGAGGTTTGAAATAAAGTAGTTTAGTCAATTCATTTAAAGAATATCCGATGCATTTGTATTGCCCGCTTTCAATCATAAATGAAGTTTATTAATGGTGTTAGATTGCTCAATATGATTGAATGCAATCATAATGTCCAAATCAAGAGAGAATTAAAATTTAATTAGTATAAATTAAAATTGATTTTCGATGATATTACATCCCACTGCCAATTAACATATTCAAAAAAACAAATTCTATTCATTGAAGGATTATGAGTTTTATCGACATCAAAATCTTGCCTCGTAGGAATTGTGAAATGCATTAATCATACATTTGATTTTGTATAATTATATGGTTCATAAAGGTCACATTATTGGAAGTCTATGAACATTTCCGAAAAGCAACAATGGCTATTGCCAGTGCTTTAAAGTATCATTGAAGGTAACGCACTTGTTGATGCTCATAAACTAAGCCTTCGCTAAAAGAACAAAAAACAAGTTGTTATTAAGAAATGGCATTTTTTCAAATGCACCTAATATTACTGTCAATACGAACTTAGTTAAAAAGAGATGTTAGGCAGAATATTAAGACCTCATATGGGAGATACGACTACCTTTTAAGTTAATTCTTATCATGTGTGCTTTCTAGCATAAAAAGCTGAGCATGCATTGATCATACAACACTAGGATATGTATGCACATGCGGAGGCAACTTGTTTTCACAATCTTACCTCCCTTATATACTTTCTCCTATTAGTCGCTCGTGTAAGATACCTCAGTGTTATATTCATACGGCAAACTAAGGTAATAACGCTGCACATATGACGTCATAATAGTGTGTAGTTGTGACGTCACAAGAAGTAGCGCCGCCGTCACGATGGCAGTCAAGTGACGGAAATGTTAGTAATCGGCAATTATGTTGGATTTATGTGGGAGAGTAATAAACAGTATACTAAACTTCCTACCATTGAATACTATTTTATTCGTTTCTCTCGTTTTATACTAGAATTAACTCTTTTAATAAAAAATATTATCAAATGGAAGGTCGTTTAGTATCCTCTATATAGTCTATTTATATGGTTCCTCGAATTTGGAAAGTTTCATGTCTTTTTACAAATAATTCATTTTACAACTCTTCACAGCTTGTTTGTTTATTTTTTTTGTGACGAAAGATAGTAAAAGGGCATGATTGATTCACATTTATTTGATATCACGATTATGTGACAGTAATATCTCAATTTGATTCCATTAAATTACGATTGATTCCTTTTCTAATACATTGAAAAAGATATTAGTAAGTTCATGTAAAGCCCGAGAATGATTACATTTGACTTCGAATCGAAATTCTCACTTTAGGCAAAAAACGTGTACACTTAAAAAAAAATTTTCCTATGTATCCCTATGTGTAACTTGATTTACCGAGCATAGGCACATTTCAGTTCTTCTGAGTGAGGGCTTTTGTAATTAAGATTACTTGTGGCCAATAAATGTGGTTTTTTTAAGACTGTTTCGATGAATTGAGTGAATTCAACCTTTCGGTATCTGCAACAATTTAGAACTTTCGAATATGATGAACTTTCGATCCGATAATAATAAAGTGATAACAAACTGTTTTGACTATTGTAGTCTTTGAATCAATGCTGGCAAGCGCCATTATCGTCTTATTAATTGCATGACAGCTCTTGGTACTGGGGTTGATATTGAATGTATTTTCTCACGTCATAATGGTTATGAGTAACATGCTTTCCCTTTGATATCTTGTTTTTCTTAAGTAGAGATTTCTTAAGTTTGTGAATGTGAAATTATGTACATATTCACCCATTGTATGTGACTTTTAATGATGCTTCAATCAAAAAGATGAGAGAGAACACCAACTTCTTGATGTACTTGTGCTAAAGTAAGGGCGAATGCATGAGCGCTTCATAAACTGGAGTTTGTAATGTCACCCACGATGAAACTTTTACATGGCCAGCAACTTGACCAGACTGCCAACTTTATGTGAAATTGGATGTTCTTGTGTAAATAACTTTCTTTTACTGGGGTTAATATCTAGGTTATTTTCTAAAGTCAGTAAGGTTTCAACTAAACTGTATTTCTATAGTGTATAGCATATGATATCGGCTTGGTAGATATTAGCCAATTGTATTTGACTTTTAAGATGACACAATAACTGCGGAACGAATAATAAGATAGTGAGAAACAAACTGACTTCTTGATTGAGTAGTTCAGTGTTTCGGTAGGAGTGGAATCGGATGAGTTCTGTATACACTGCATATAATATACACAGCTGAGATCAAACCTAAAAATTGTCAGACAATCAACCAAGACTATTGATGCGAAATTGGAATTTATCGTCTAGACAAGTTGCTTATCAGATACTGTCAGTCATTTTCACTTTTCTGATTTGTAGAAGAACATAACATAATATTCAGCTAGAATACTGTATATATTGAAGTCCAATAGAATTATATGAATAAAGTGAACATAAGATGCAGTATGTCTGTTTTCTTGGTGTTACTTATTTCAACTTCATTGAATGTCTGTTAAGATGTTTCGTTATTTATCACTCATTTTGGAATTTTGGTCTTATTTATGAAAGACGGAGATGTTTGGAAACCACAAATCACATTTATAAGGAATGATAAGAAAATTGTGAATTTTAGTTTTAGGTTAATGACTACACTTATTATCATTTCCATTTCTTTCTGTTTACCATACTCATGTATGCTAATAGAGTATATCTTAACAATTAATTGACCCACCAAAAGTAAGACCTAAGATTGATCTCCTTCTTTTTCTCAAACCAATTTCAAAGCAATAGTCTTGGAGATGTTTTGAGTAAAGGTTTGACATTCAGTTTCATTTACTTTGAAGTTCAGATAAAGTTAAAAATCAATAATTTGAATTTCAGAAAAAGGATATTGATCATTTATATTGTGTAAATGACTCCAATGGAAGGTTTAAATTCGAATTCGGTTACTTAAGTATTCACAGTGGCCGTTGACACTTGATACAAGGCATTGTCATTAAACCCTCGTTTAACTAAAATATATTTGAAATATTAGAAACGCTATATAAATATTTCTTTTTGAGATCTTTAAAATCGTATGAATGCGTCTTCATTCTTGTTGTGCAGAATTTCGGGTTCGGGGTGAAAACAAAACTTCCTACAGATTTTATATAAAAGCCGCTCTAATCGATCATAGTAGACAAAAAGACGTTGAGAAAATGAAAATTATATCTGAAATGACACATATTTTCGAAGAATATCTCGTCACTTTCTCACACAGAAGGAAACTTGCAATTTAATTATCAGAAGATACATAAAATATTTTGATGATTACTATCCTTTCAGAAGCCATTTACACGATATTTAGTTCTTGGTGATAGTTGACTAGATTTTCATAGAAGCTAAATTACACATACATTCTTTTCGAAAATAACAGAGAACTATGTAATAGTTAAAATAACTATAACGGAGATTGGTTTCTGTGATCAAATGTTGTCAGTTAATCAATTAATCTAAGTACACAATTTTTATGGATAACAACTTCTTTAATCTGAAAAGTGCGACGTTTCGACACAGATCCTTGTATCGTTGTCAAGCATAAATGGACTACTGAGGTGGTGATATATATACAGGTACAACATAATGAGAAAATTAACAATAACAACAATACATGTTTGAGAAGAGGTAACAATAGGGGGTAGTAGAAGCTAGTGGTAAAAGGATGTACAGTGGAGCCTTAGATTGCAGTGTTTTTTACAGGAAACTAGGGTTGATTGATAAGTTGGTCGTAAGCAGAGAGATGTAATAACCTTGGTCACGATTAATCTGAGAACAGTGCCGTTTGATCATCAAACTTTCAGTCAATTTTCGTTTGGTGTAGTCAGTGTGGTGTTTTGCTAAGATTGTCACATCTTCCCAGTTGATTCGATGATTGGGGTTGGCTTGTATATGGTCACAGATGGCGGATTTGTTGTCTGATTTTGAAGTTGATGATTGGTGCTCTTTGATTCTGACGTGGACAGGTCGAGATGTTTCGCCAATGTATTAATGTCCGCAATTGCAATCTATTTTGTAGACTACACCCTTTAGATTTGGCTTCTTTGTTTTTGATAGGTTTCGTCCATTGGCCTGCAGGAGATTTTGATGGTGGATGAGGTCGAATAAGTCGTGTCTATGCCGGCTTGATGTTTTAGGAGTCTGCTTATCTGGTGGGATGGCTTGCCGATGTAGGGGATTGATAATTTGATGGGAGCAGAATCAGGTTGTAGGGGTTTGGAGGAGGATGCTAGGGTTGCTGCTATGGTTATGTTGACCAGTTTGGATGGGTAGCCATTGAGGTTCACAAAAACGTCATTCAGGTGTTGTAATTCATCTTCAAGTTTTGTTGAGCAAATATTCTTAGCTCTCCTAATGAGGGTGGATACTATGCCGGACTTTACTCGTGGTGGGTGGTTAGACTGGTAGTGGACGTACTGATTTGTGTGGGTGGGTTTTCGGTAGACAGTTGTGTGCATGCAGTTCATTGGATTGAGTTCTGGTGACCAAAACATCAAGGAATGGTATCTGGTTTATCTGGTGGGATGGCTTGATTAATCAATTAATCTATATATCTCATAGTGAAAAGGGCACAGACCTTTATATTCATACATAGATACACCTAGCTAACAGTGACATGGGTTAATATAATATCGAATGATAAATATAATTATGGCAATATGTTTCCTATAGGTAAGAATAAAGAGTAAAGAATGAAATATGTCTGAAGACTATAAAGAGAAACACAAACTACGTGATGTTTTGAAGAAAATGCAAGTTCAATTTTGACAGTATTGTATGACACTAATGTGATGCAGCTGATCAGAGGACGTCATAAGTATTATTGACGTCAGTCACAATGATACCATACAGATTTAATTAATTTCTTTTACTTGAGCAATGTAATAACAACACTTATAAACCCATTTTATTTTGATCACTTATTTCGAATTCAAATGTTCTGTTGCCGTGTGAATTATAGGTCTCAATAATAAATTTTTTTTAAATTAGGTTATAGGTCATTCAGTTTATTTGAACGAATCTGGTAAAACAATTATCAGAACCCCTTTTTTTACATATCATTTGTCACAGTCATAGTTAATTCAATATGAATGATGAACGTTATCATGCTAATGTATAGAAATGAGTTGGTTTCGTTTTCGATGAAAGGTTTAACACCAAAGGAGATAATTGATTGATGGTTGATTGCAAGCTGTGAAAGACAGCCATAGCAATCTGGGTTTGATTTCCATTGTAATATTTCATAAATGATAATCAATTAATTCTTTTTATGTGAAGCAAAAAAAATCTGATGTTGAGCATGGTTGCTGTCATTCGTGTCATGTCAAACCCTAGAGAAGGGAATGTCATTTGAAGCATTTTTAAACTCCACTTCGGTTACCCTTGGGTGTGTAAAACCGACCGAAAGTAATTTTGTATTTTGTAGATTTTGTAATACCAAGCAGTAGCGACCTCTCGTGTTTTATCTATAACTTAACATTTAAACCTAATTTTTTAACTCTCCGATAATTTAAAGTGTCATTATGAATTTGAATAATTCAAAATGTTATTGCAAAATTCTTCATTTTAAAGGGAAGGTTGTTTTTTTTACTTTTCAGACATACCGACGGTGGATTTATTTCTATTTTGGTATTTACACACAATTCATTTCATGTGTCCTTACAGATTTGTTGAAATGAAATTATCAGGTTCAATTATTAGAACTATGAAGACAACATAAGTCAATATTTTCGTGACTTAATCACATGAGCAATATCAAGATACACGTTTTCGATAACTTCACGAGACAAGGATTACGTTAATCCAGATTATGATAAATGATACAGAGAATGGTATTCGCTTTTAATTACAATAAGTGTTAAAAATTGTCCCACTTGCTTCAAAATGTCATAAGATATTTACTAACATGAATAATAAAGGTAGCCCAATACTTATATCTGATAGCGGTTTTTAAAATATAAATTCAACAATTGCATGTTATAAAGATTTATTTAAAAAGTTGGGAACAAGTGCGTTTTGAAACATAAAATACTATCTTTAACTGCCTTTAGGTAAACGTCTTTTTGTCAACGAAAGAAAATCGAACTTTGCTGAAGATTATACGGAATCAGATATTCAATGAATTCAGAGGTTTTTTAAAGTATGAAAACTGCACCGCGCTTTCAAATATTTGAGAAACAGTTGTGATTATTGACGCTAAAAATGTAGTTTATTCTTTTTTTAGAACCATTTTGAGAAAGAATCAGCCAAAAATATGAATTTCAGCCATAAAATGAGTATGTTCCAAAAAACCAAATTTGATCTATCTTAATTCTTTAATCTTAATCGTAAGTTTTTTAAAGTCGATTTGCTAAGGAAACCAGTAAAAGGAAAAGCAATTGTTCGTTTGATGCAGTAGTCTAAATACAATGTCTTTTAGAGGATAAAAAAAATACTCTATATGTAACTTCAAACAAAGAAACTTTTATCAATAAAAATGTTACGACCACCCTTATTTCACTATACAGATATCGATATTCATAAATGTATTATAATACGTATAATGCTTAAATATGATGTGTATGGGTGAACGCTGTTGCTCAAAAATAGCTTAATATGATTTTTGTCAAATATGACATCAGGTCGTAAAAACATATCTTTTCAAGCGAACAGCCTGGCCATATCTTGGACATCTTTTTTTATTTAAATCATCGCGAAATCCTCTTGTTTGTTCCACACAGGGTTTAGGCCTTGTGTACTTTTCACAATATATAAGATATTTGGAGGGGTATGGACAATGACTACAATTCATACGATTATCAGTTGTACAAATCTATGCATTTTTGGGCAGAATATTTTTTAGAATCAATGATTGAGACAATAACGAGAAAACGAGTAAATATGTTTTTGATTCGTTAATTAGTTGAATTAATCTTAAGCCCTAGGGTCATTTTTTGCCCTAAATGACATACAAATACCATATTATGATTCCGTGATTGAATTTTAACTGCTGCTTCTAATACGAAATTAATTAGGATACATGCACAGAGATAGTTTCCAAACACTGTTAAATTTAGGCCTGAGCTAAATTTTGATATTTTTTAATTTGTATACATGTTTTGAAAATATATCAATTTCATTACTGTACATTTTTTTAAAAAATGAGAATAATCATAAATGGAGTTTGAAAATATCAGTTTAATGAATGAATTTCTTTACATATGTGATTGTTTAAATTGAACTCTTGATTTCAATTTCAAATTGAAATGAATATTATGATTGCCCAAAAAGTTGTTTTATGTCAGGATACTCAATCAAACGTTCCCCATTTGCAGCTTTTCCTCCATTCTATGACACACCATAATTGAATGCAATCAAAATCCTCACAGAAAGCGAGAAATCATACTGAACTTTTATCATTTAAACTTAATAACGTCCAATTTTTTCATGTCAATTATCATATTCAACTAAATGCATTTTTATTAAAGGATTAAGACAATTTATGAAATTACGATTCTGCCTCGTTGAAAATGTTTTTAAAACTGAGCAGATTGTGTGTAATATCCACTATGACAGTAGATATCTATTTTGTGTACTGATTCACATATTCCAAGTTTATAATTGAAGCTGCTTTTTCTTAATTTCACAATGATGCATAATATTTTGTCGCTGTTGCTAAAACAATCATTTAATTTGAAAGGAATATTAAACGTCACATAAAACGTCACTTGAGTAAACTTTTGAGGTTCTTATCAAAAGGTTGTTTTCTCAAAACGGTTGATGGGACGTTGTCAAAGATGAAATGTTAGGAGAAAATAACCATAGAAAGTCTGAAGACGAATATGTTTAGGATACCCCTTTCGCTCACAAAGGTAGCAATTTAACTTGAGCACTTCGAAGGGTGGGTCTCTCAAGTACAAATAAGTATAATATTGATAATAACAATTGTTCAAATATTCAGAATAATAATTCAGAAGAATATTTTTCCTTTGGTATGACACAGGTTTATGATAGATATAGTTTCTGGCTCTAAAGTCAGCATTAATATCCCATTATTGTTTAATTGAAAATATCACTTTATACATTACATGGTCAAAGGAGGAAGATTTCTACTTGAAATTAAGCTAGAGTGCTGACCTTCATATCAGTTCAATAAGGAAAATGATAACACTTACACTGGTTACTACAATACAATTGTATATCTGATCATTATAGAACTGGCTTCCTCGCTTTGTTTCATATCAGTCTCAAAACTTTGTATTGTACTATCGATACCATGTTTTTACTTCACAATCAGGAAAATCTATATTCTGAATTCCTTAACATTGTTTCACATTTTTTATGCTTTACGTACCCCTCAAAAATAGGGATCACAATGAAGTTGTAATCGGTATGTTATTCACTTGTAGTTTTGCATATCCTGATCACTTAAGATGAACTTTCGTATGTTATTTAACATGAACTAATATTTGTTGTATTGAGAAACCATTCAAATTGTTATTTTGACAAAACAATAAATTAGTATATTTTCCTTTGTATCGCTTCAAAAATGTTAAAAGTTGTAGATGTCAAACTACACTATCAAAACCAAATCAAGGGCACAAAAAATTATAAACTATGGTATAAAATTATGTACATAAGCCAACAATACCATTCTCTGCAATTAAGACAATATGCTTAATTTCAAGTTTACCTTAAATTTGTTATGACAAGTAGAATGATAGAACAACATGGTGAGAAGTCGAAGCATTAATTGTTAATTTCACTAGTTACCAGTCATGAGGCAAACTCATGTTTTCGTCGCCAGTAACACGGCTTCATTGGTATTAAAAATTTCAAAACTGAAATCAAATCTCTAAAATGCCTGTTCTGCAATAAAAATATACTACCAAACATGTCCCGCTTAACAAAACGCCAATTTTACGTTTAGAATTTATTTTAAGTTATAATATTTAGTCATGTTTAGATTAGGTTGTGGGGTCTTTCCTGTACTTAAATAGGTCATTGGTAAAAATAAGCTCATGAAAATAGATTTCCATATGATTAGTGGGTGTGTGTGGTTGATCTTATAGGCAGGACAGCCTTACATGTAAACCAGCCATCTTCACCCTTTGAGTTGATGTGGAATAAGACCCCGTTAGATATGAACTAATGATTTAATGAAATACTAGTCGTGTGGAATAAAACCAATTCATAATACATTTAAGCATGAATAACTGAATCAAATATCGAGATTTCTTGATCAATCTAATCCAGACTATGAATTTGATGTAAAATGGATTCTTTGATGATAAAGATTGGTGATCTGATACTTCAATCATTGAAATATTTTATTTTTAATGAGATAATCCTTTCTCATAATTTGGTTGATACAAATATGTCACTTTAAAATTACTGATTGGGAAATAAATGAAAGGTCACAATAAACGACATATTGTACTCATTTTATCAGTTACTACGTCAGCTCCTAAAATAGCATCTTACTATTCTTTTGCATGCGATAAGTAAGTGATTAACTTAGATCGAGGAGATTATTTTTCTGAAACCCACTGAAAAGGAATATTCTTAAGATTTGCAGAAGTAAAAGTCTTTGAAGTTCAGATCAAGTGCAAAAATACATAATTAGAATTCTAGAAAAAAAAAAGTGATCAGTTACATTTTATCAATGACAAACAATTAACACATCGTTTTGACAATTGATACATGACATAATTGAAAATGTCATGAAGAGTGAAAAACATACATTTCCATTGATCAGGTTTTTGCGTTAATCCTGGGCTTTAAGCACTTCATAGATAGGAGGAAACGTTTACTACTTCATCCACAAAGTTTATTAACATTTGTACGTCTCAAAATATTACCTTCTTTTATAAGTCCTGGGGATTTTAACTATTTTTTCATGGGTCAAAGATACCATAATGTGCTGATGGCTAAATAAGAAAAAAATTCTACTACTACTAAAGCACTACTCTCAGATGAAATATCTATAATTCAAACATTTCTAATTACATATAATTAGCGATATAAAAACTATTCTAGTCAACTGTGGTATTTGTAATTTATTATACACTCCATTTGCTCAAACGTTGATCTGTTCCCTTTAGCCTCAGTTGGTAAATGCAGAAAATTCAAGAAACGGAGTGCTAAAAACCTGAGAATTGTTGCTGTTTTTATTTCTGGGATATTAAGGAATTGCAATTATTATTTTTAATGTTTCCACATGCATATTGGAAAAAGACCCCGTTATATATGAATTGATGATCTAGTTTTATTAAATTTTGAGATCATATATTTCATTTGAACTAACATTTGCTCATAACACAGAACACCAAATATGTCATATTTGTTGTAACTGTTAACATAGTAATGATAAGGACTTCCTCTTTTTAAAATTTGTGTCGCAAGTACATAAAACCATTCGTTCTTAAGTTTTCATAGATTTAGTATCAATGTCAGAATTCTTTCTCTATGAAAATTTAAAAACTTCATGTAATTGATTTGTTTTGAGCGTGATGACTTGGTCCGTCAATCAACCAACTATTAACACAGAACCGCCTGTTTTCTTCAAAAAGGTAAATCTTCCAATGATAGATCACCCAAATTGAGAGCAGGAATGACAGTTAATTATAGGAAATAACATTAACGATCGCTCATGGTTCAAATAGAAAACTTGACACATATGATTGCACGATATCTCATTTCAAACATTTTTATGTTTAAAAACTGTCAATCTTCAACAACTTTGATAGAAGAAAGAATTACAGAAGAATTAATAAAGGATAAACCTTCAACGAGTCATCATTCAAGTTCAGAGAATCAATTAAGGGCATACATAAATGGCTTATGCAAATGACCTTGACTTTATAAATATTCATAAGTAAGCAAAATACTTACCCGATCTTTTATGAAGAGGGTTCGTTAAAAGAGAGCTTTCTCGATTCTGATGGCAATGATCTGAAAATGTTCAGTTCCTTCATTATCGATGTCTTAAATTAGAGATATATCTGAAATCATCATGAAAATGATACAGCAACCTTTCCCTGCCTCACATCTAATATAATTTTCTAAAATGTCAACAATTATTTCATATACTGAAAGTACATTCCATTCAAGTATCAATTTTCATTATTAATGTCTTTATTTGCCGACTTTACTTTTTGTGTTCAAATGTATTTTTCATGCCCTATTTACCAGCCTTTTAACATGTGGCATTTAAATGTCACTACTTTTACTGTTTTTCATATTAACATGTTCATGGGGAGGAGTTAGCCCCTTTTACGATAAGCTATTGTATGATAATATAACCCCGATAGTTTGGGGGATAGGGCCTTTCTATTGTAGCCAAGAAACACAACTTCCTAAAAATTTCCAAGTGCCCAAGGCGGACATCTTTGACGACCGCTCA
Organism: Phorcus lineatus; assembly: GCA_921293015.1. Lineage (NCBI taxonomy): Eukaryota > Metazoa > Mollusca > Gastropoda > Trochida > Trochidae > Phorcus > Phorcus lineatus. The sequence continues at coordinate 31,394,848 of OV121088.1, read as the reverse complement.
GCCTGCTTAAATAGATACCCTTAGCTAGCTTTACTAGACAGAACGAGTCTGGCTCTGGGCCAGGACGAGACGTTAAACGTGGCAGACATACGGGTGCAGCAAGACTCTCTGGGGCAATTAATTTGGAATGGTGAGGTTAATATTCCCTTGTTTCTCTGTCCCTTTTTGAGTATGTGATCACTTCATTTAAGGCTTACAGTTGAACCTAACCATCCCCATCACTTTATTTTTATAAGCGCTGCTATACCTATCTAGTATTCTTATTTATTTAGCCACTCAAGTAGTGATCAGAGGTTATCTAAAGTACCGTGTACTTGGTTTTTATTCATCCCTATTAAGTCCCTATCAGTCCAACCGCCCTGCTAGTCCTCCGTTGTTTCACGCCTGTGTTGATCTGTTCTAATTGATGTACTCTTGTTAACATGGTAATAAGCCTTGTCCTGTTGTTTCAAGGTCTTGGATGGTATTACGCTAGAGTGATTGTCTAGTGGTTGTCAATTGTTTATTCAGGGGCAGTTGACTACTCTTATTAGCTGTTAACTCCTGTTGATTTGACTACGGGTAGCCAGTTGTCGTTTATCGTCTTGTTTTAGTGTGCAAATAAACCAATTTCATTATTCACTCACGGCTTTTCTCTCACTATTAGTGGCTTGATTTTCATATTGTGTTACCTTTCTAAACGGATAAACGGGTCTCGTCTGAGTTTAGATGTCATTACATCATGACAATGATATTTTCTTGGTTTCGATCAAAATTAAAAACCGGCAATAAAACGTTAAAAAGTAGAAAATTAGCGTCTCATTTACATGTAAGCAATACCAACCTATATTTCTCGTCGTGTCTGCTGTAAATAGGTTTTCAAAATTACGTGTGAGTGATTGGCATTGTCCGGTTTTCGATCATAAATCTCGACGTTTCCCGGTGTTTTGTCACTATGCTAAATACTAAGCATTGAGATGCTAATTTTCAGAAACAACGACTACTTGTCTATGAAATAAATAGAGGATATTTGACATTTCTCGTCGAATACCATGGATATCTCATCGAGTGAAGTAGAAATTTATATTTTCACGAGTGGCGTAGCCACGAGTGTAAATATATGATTTTCTACTTCACGAGATGAGATATACATGGTATTCGACGAGAAATGTCAAATGTTCTATTTATTATGTTTCCAAAAACCCCGTAAATGACCCTCACTATATGAATGGAGAAGCTAAACTGCTTTGCTAGCGCGGCTGTTGCATGGCGTCATTCAATTGTTTCATGACGTCACAGACGACGTCATATGATTGTTGCATCATTTTACAGAGTAGAATACCATTTTTATTTCACTCAGTGAAAATACGGGTTTTATTTTCACCGATAAATGGCATATTTCACCATTCGAAATATAATAACACATTTTATTAAGTTTGTCATACTCTACACAAACAACACACTCTGTGCCCCTTTAATTCTTTATTGCAGGGCAAGTATATATGTTCTACAGTGCCTATGAAATAAACAGAAAAATGGTGAATCTCAATTGTATCTAATCACCAAGATTTTTTAAGCGAAGCAAAAAATTAATACTATCGATATCTCACATTTTTCAAATTCAATTATTAACATGATGTCCCTGGTTCGAAAACAAAATTTAATTTGAAAATACAATGCATCGTACAATCATAAGAAGAATTCCTATCACATTTCAAACTTTGATCGCGGAGAAATTGATTCATTTAATTCTGAAATAAATGTTCATTTGATTCCGTTTTGGTTATAATTTGAAAATCATTCAAAAGCGGTTATCCTTCAGGAATTTTGTTCAGAGAACTTGTTAGATTCAATTAAATGAACTTTGAAGATCACATAAATCAGTATTTACAAGTTACGAGTGAAATATTAAGGCTATACTCATGAGAATAAATGATACATTAAACAAGTTTATTCAATGTTAAATTCCACTGAGAATTAAGAATGGTCGCTTTGACACTCTTCAAAGGTCATAATTCAAAATGTCATGACAAATTACCATGTATTTTAAAGTGAATTTAGAAGGGACAAAAAGGAAGATTTCTTGGTAACGACTCCTTTATTGTGAAAATATATGACATATATACCCATCGCCAAAAGAAACGTCACCAAAATATTTTTTTTCTTTTATTTAATTTAGAAATAATAAAGACTGGGTGAAACGTCATGCCCAAAAAGTAAGTTTAAGCTCGAATGGGAGAGAGTTCCATAGAGAAGCTGCTGCATATGAGAAAGTTCGCTGGCCAAAAGATTTTAAGTTGTAGCTGGGAGTGGCAAGTAGAAGTTGCTGCGATGAACGTAGAGTTCTTTCTGGAGCATAGTGATTCAGTAAATCTTAAAGGTAGGAAGGTCCTGAGTTGTAGAACGACTGGTAGGTTAGGCAGAGAATCTTGAAATCGATCCTTTCACGAATTCGGAGCCAGTGGATAGATTTTGATATAGGAGAGATATGACAGCGTGGACTGGTGAGAGTGATGATTCGTGCAGATTTATTCTGGATCTTCTGTAGACGATAAAGTTGAGATGAAGAGATGCCAAAAAGTAAACTGGTGCAGTAGTCCAGGCGGGACAGAATCAATGTTCGAACAACAGTTGCAATGGTTTCTTTCGTCAGTAGATTGCGGATGCTGCCAATATTCCTAAGATGGTAGTGACAGCTTGTTCATGCTGAGATTTGAATCTAAAAGAACGCCAAGATTTTTCACAACAGGAGAGAAAGGAATACAAGAATATCCAATAGAAATATCAGAGAGTATGACTTTTTGTTGTCTGGATGTTGAAGTGATGACCATCGCTTCAGTCTTATCATCGTTAAGCTTGAGCTTGTTTGCAGACATCCAGGATCTTGTGGCTGAAAGGCACGCTTCTAGATTGGTCTTGCACTCAAACTGACTTTCACTTGACGTTAGAAACTGTCAAACAGTTGGTTGTCGTCAGCATAGAAATGATGTGGCACATGGCAAGCAGACATCAGTTTTCCGAGCGGTTGAATGTACAGAGAAAAAAGAATTGGTCCAAGTACTGATCCCTGGGGAACTCACCAGGTGAGGATGTGAGTGGATGACGAAGATGTTCCGATGTTTATAGATTGAGTTCTGTCTGAGAGTTAGGATATTAACCAGTCGAGAACTGTATTTGTAAAGCCATATTCTTTCATCAGACGGTCAAGAGGTCAAGACGTAGTTCAGGGCTGTTTCCGTGCTGTGACCCTGTCTGTATGCTGACTGGTGACAGTCAATCAAGTTATGCTGTGATAGATGAACCAAGAGTGATGCTTGACCACTTTTTCCAGGACTTTAGAAAGGAACATCAAATTTTAGACAGGTCGATAGTTTTTTAAACACTGAGAGTCAAGCGTGTATTCTTGATGAGCGGTTTGACCACAGCCCGCTTAAAACATGGCGGTACACAGCCTGATGATAGACAAGATGGTATCTAGTATTATCAAAAGGATTTTCGTAGGAATAGGATCCAGCGTACACGAAGTGGGTTTCGAGGAAAGTATAATTTTCTTGACCTCAGATTCTGTTACTGGATGGAATGAGGTCAGTTTTGTACCGATACAACATCACCAGGAGATAGATCGATACCACGCCGTAGCTTGGTGATCTTCTCATTGAAGAAGTTGTTGAATTCCTCTGTCATACAACCAACATACATTATGCATTGAATTCCACCATATTCTTGTTAAAATACTACATGTGTGCTGAATTTTTAACTCTCCTCCTTAATAACCTTCTGGAAATCAGGTACAAAATGTGAACTTAATTATGTATGACTTTGTTACCTCGTGTGATAGAAAGGAAACATGTAAAGAATGACAAATGACAACAAAGAACGAGCTATTGGGATGCTGATTTAAGGAAAGACTTAGCCCCATAAGGCTAATTGATGAATCGTTAAAAGCGAATAACTTTCGGTTTGGTCAGCCATTACAGACAAATGGGTCACACGTCTGACAGGTGTAAAAGGTGACGTCCGATGGTCAACCATGGTGACTGTCTTTTACGGCTGCTTCACTTAAGGAACCACTTTGTTACCATGGCGTCATCAGACGGAAGTGCTCTTGGACGTCCAGTCAGCAGAATAGCCCTTTCTAGACGTTTTATCCGCCATAGTATCAGATCGACCTCTGAAATCTCTTGCGTTGACGCCTCGAAATGTCGCTGCTCATTGTAAATGTTTGATACAAATTGTCCTTGAAATGTATCTGCTGTTTACGGTATATTTAGATATGAATTAAAAAAAACAAGATTTTTTTTAATAGTTGATTGTCCCCGAATCTAGGTAAGCGAGCCTTGTGAAAATGACTCCTTAATAGTTTATCAATTTATCAATAAATCTAGCAATAATATGCTAGCAATTTAATTAAAAGCACACAATAATATAAAATGTATGGTTTAAGCATCGCGTTTCTATTGAATATGTTTGTAATTATCTTTATCTTCAATATTAAAAATTACCCTATATTCTTATGAAGTACTTTAAAGGCACTAGTGCACGCTTTTACGGTTTAAATTGGCTATTTTAAGGTTTACGAGGACTTATGCATTCACTTAAGCTTTCTATCGATGCAATGAAATACTAAAAATTCTTTACAATTTACCTGCAATCAACAATGAAAACGTTCAGACAGCCGCTGTCGGCTTGGACATATAAAACATCTATGGTTAGCTGTGCACAAAACGGATAAATTATTGACACTTGGAGACGTCTGAACTAGTATTGTGTGCAGCTATTGAATTTACCTAAACTCTGAACTGAGAACAAATCATGAAATATGTTTTATGAAAGCAATGTTGTAATCATCCGATTTAATAACACATTGCATTGTTATTAGATTGACCATAGCGGCTGCCGTTTCCGCTTTTCTCGTTATGAGCATAATTTTAATATTTCCGATATCGTAGTTCATGCGGATTTATTGTAACATAACATTAAATACTTCCGGCCTTTAAAAATCCAGTTTACTACCTGAATACGTAAATATTTGTTAAATACCTTACGAGGTAGATTACTTGAGTGAGGATAGTGAGTAATATCGAGAGATATGCAGTATCTGTGCATTCGTTGTGTTTACGAAATATTGTCGTGCACATTAATTTGTTTTATCTAAAATGAATTTTGGCCAAACATATATTTGATGTACGTAATGCATTTATTCATTAAAACTGTAAGCATATAATTTAGTAATAAATCTCAATTAAAGATGCAGTGTATGTTTTGTAGACTCGATGGAATACACATTGTACATTTTAGAACATACATCTTCTATAGTGTTTATTTAAGACCCCCCCCCCCCCCCCCCCAAATTTTCTCTACACAAACCAAAAGGGTGCTAATGGAATGTTTCAGGAATGCATCATAAAATAAATCATATCTGATGTGCATATTAACCACACAGTGAACTATAAAGACGATAAAAAAACCGTTAACAACATGCAACTTTGTTACAACAAAAGCGGTTTCAGTGTCTGTCACAGAATTCTGCCGCAGGTGTGTGACCAACACAAACCCATGGTGACCCCTTGCAACTTTTACTGTGGTTAAAAAACGATTATCAAGTAAAACTGCCGTCATAGAAAACTCACCCAGGTCTTGAAATCTTGAAGTCTTATAAAACTAAATCATGAAGTGTGATGAAGATTAAATCTTGAAGTGTGATGAAGACTAAATCTTGAAGTGTGATGAAGACTAAATCTTGAAATATCTTGGAGACTAAATCTTGAAGTACCATTAAGACAAAATCTTGAAGTGTGATGAAGACTAAATCTTGAAATATCTTGAAGACTAAATCATGAAGTACCATTAAGACAAAATCTTGAAGTGTGATGAAGACTAAATATGAGAGTGTGATGAAGAGTGGATCTTGAAGTGTGATGAACCCTTAATTTTGAAGTGTGATGAAGCCTTAATCTTAAAATGTGATGAAGACTAAACCTTGAAGTATAATGAAGACTAAACCTTGAAGTGTGATGAAGACTAAATCTTGAAGTACGAGGAATAATTAATCTTGAAATGTGATGAAGACTAAATCTTGCAGTGTGATTAAGAGTAAATCTTGAAGTGTGATGAAGACTAAATCTTGAAGTGTGATGAAGACTAAATCTTGAAGTACGAGGAATAATTAATCTTAAAATGTGATTAAGACTAAATCTTGAAGTATGATTATGACTAAATCTTGAAGTGTGATGAAGACTAAATCTTGAAGTGTGATGAAGACTAAATCTTAAGGTGCGATGAAGAGTAAATCTTGAAGTATGATGAAGACTAAGTCTTGAAGTACGAGGAATAATTAATCTTGAAATGTGATGAAGACTAAATCTTGCAGTGTGATTAAGAGTAAATCTTGAATTATGATGAAGACTAAATCTTGAAGTATGAGACTTGAATCTTTAAGTGTTCCAGAGGCACTGAGATCAAAGATAAGTCTTGATGTTCGATGAAGGTGAAGAATAACTAAGTCTGGAAGTAAGATGAATAGTAAGTCTTGATCTTGAAAACGATCAAAATAAGATCTTGATATGCGATAAATGTGAAGCATGGCGAAAGTATGTTTTGAATATGAAGAAGGTTATGTCTTGAAGTAAGATCAAGTCTTGGAGTGCGATGAACCTGTTTCATATAATGTTAACATCGTTTACCATCGGGTACCACGGCTTACCATTTACGCCGAAACAGTGATTCATTGGTAAGGAGTAATAATGTAGAACATACGCGGCACTCTTGAAATAAGGAAGTCTTCGCTGACAATTCATTGGACTCTTCGTCTAACCCATTTCTAGATACCTTTCAACAATCTTTCAGTGGAAGCTCTTCTGTTCATGTATGCATGTTTCCATGGCAGACGCTTTTAACCGACGCTTTGTTTCCAATAGTTATTTTCATTTATTTACAGCTCTAAGTTTTTCTAATGCGTTTATATGCCTTGGGATATTATAGAAAATATAGCTTAATTTTTCCATACGGAAATATATAGATAGGAAACGTGTGTGTGGTTAACCTACAAATTTACACGATAGAGCTCTGTTGGCGTCATTGCTTCAGAACCTTCAAATTGAAGACATTCGTTTCAGAACCTTAGAGGAACGCTGATGGTTTAATAAACAACATCCTAATAAACCAAACTGTGCAGTAATGTCGACTGACATTTTGAGCTAAAAGAGACAACCGTGTTCACCTGCATCGTTCAATGACTCTGATAAGTAATATTTCGGTTTGGGTTCTTTGCCCCTAGTCCTAATCCATTCACCAATACCTAAAATTGATCCTTCACTCAGATTAACATTCACCAAGACCTAAAATTAATCCTTTACTCAGATTAACATTCACCAAGACCTAAAATTGACCCTTCACTCAGATTAACATTTACCAAGACTTAAAATTAATCCCTAACTCAGATTAACATCCTTCACTCAGATTAACATTCACCAAGACCTAAAATTAATACTTCACTCAGAATAACATTCACCAAGACCTAAAATTGATCCTTCACTCAGATTAACATTCACCAAGACCTAAAATTAATACTTCACTCAGATTAACATAAACCAAGACTTAAAATTAATACTTCACTCAGATTAACATTCACCAAGACCTTAAATTAATACTTCACTCAGATAAATATTCACCAAGACCTAAAATTAATCTTTCACACAGATTAACATTCACCAATACCTGAAATTAATCCCTAACTCAGATTAATATTCACCAAGACCTAAAATTAATCCTTCACACAGATTAACATTCACCAAGACCTAAAATTAATCCTTCACTCAGATGAACATTTACCAAGACCTAAAATTAATCCTTTACTCAAATTAATATTCACCAAGACCTAAAATTAATCCTTTATCCCTCTACCTCTACTGCATAGATATATACACATCTAAAAGACTTATGAAAGGATATTTCAATTATCTTACCCTCTTATTGACATCTATAAAGAAATTGGTCAGATAAAGGCTAACTTAAGTGACCTTCTGTAAACTTCGATGTCAATCAAATGTTCCCAAGGGATTTTCAGGAAATTGGGTAGACGTATTTTTATTGTTAGCTTGAAAACAATATCATCGTCGTATTGGTCTTTCCGTTTTAGATTAGCGGTGTTCGCTTTTGAATGACAATTTGCTATTATCCAGTAAAGCGTCGTGTCAATAGTCTGAATAAAATGTATTTGTGTTAAACTAATGATGGCTCACCTTTGAAACATTCATTAGAACCGTTATTTTTATCTAAAGGTAAGTTAAGCAAATAATTTAATACATACAAGTCGATCATATTTTCAAAGTATTAGATGAAATCGATTTTATTTCAGAATTTACTAATCCATTGAACCCAAGATTGATATGATAAATATACGATTTGACATTTTTATTAACAAAGACTTGGCGCTTCAAAGAACTGATAAAATTCATATATTCATATCAATTTCACAGCTCAGTCACGCACAACATTCAACAACAACTCGTAGTTCTACAATGCTGTTATAGTAGTATTCTAAATAGAAGTTTCCATTAATAATGTCAAAAGCATATAACTGAAATAAAAGAAAACTAACTTGTCTTTTACAACTTTCACAAAATAAAAACGTCCAAAATTCTTTATATTGTTATATCAATGCCATTTTAATTTCAGGAAATCTTACTCTATGACAGATAGACAGACAGACAGATAGACAGACAGATAGTTTATTCAGTCTCACCTCTTATATACATAAAATATCTAAACAATTATACATTCTTAAAATACATGAGCCACCCAAAAATATAAATAGGGTTATGAGATACTAATTGTCGATAAAAGATTCGTAAAAAAGAACAACAATTTATAAATACATAAAGTATAAAAGTACAAATGGATTAAAGTACTATAAAATGATAAACGTGCTAGAAAAGTACACATATTATAAAATAGAAATATGATACATTAAATTACAGTAAAATGGGAACAGATCATCGCTTGACTAAAATTGTCCGTCGATGTTCTAAAATAAGTTTGAAGCTTCTGGCACTATCCCTAAAAACACTTGGGCTTGCTAAAACAAATGAGATACGTTCCTGGTCAGTTGCAGTATTAAAAGCACTCCATTTGTCTTGACATTTCTTAAAAAGGCTTTCTCTAATAGATTCGTATAAGGGGCAGTGGAGAATGACGTGCATTTCATCTTCAATGACATCAGGGCAGTGGAAACATCTTCTATCTTCAAGTGGTGTGTTAGTGTATCTGCCCACTTCAACTTGTATAGGAGCAGTTCCACAACGAAACATGGCTAGAGCTCGTCTGTGGGAACGAACAAGGTTCTTCCTTATGTAGTCCTCGCAGCCAAATACATCTTTAAAAGTTCTATATAAACGTAATTTATTTCCTCCTCTTCTATTTCCATTTACATTCAACAAATTCGTGTTCCAATCTTTTAAGAAATTCTTAAAAACAGCCTCTTTTACATGTGATCCCAGTTGTTTAGTTAGATTTCCATTCTGGAAGTTTATCCAGTTTTCCAGTCCAAATTTCTTCAAACTATCTCTAACTCTGTATATCCAGTTTCTTGTGTTCTTATTTGCTAGGTCACTAGTCTACTTGAAAACTCTGGAGGAAAGCCTTGATGGTGATAGACAGCTGAGTCGGCAGTAGAACCTGGTTACGCTGCTCCATTGCTTCACGATTGGTGGGCTCCAGCCCATATCTCCGATTACAGAGTTGTTGGGTGCAAATTTGTATAGTCCCATAAAAAACCTCATCGCTCTGTTTTGAACAGCGTTGATTGCTTGTCGGTTAGATGTACCCCATATCGCCGAACCATAGTCTATAACGGACCAGACCATGGAATCAAATAACTTGGTGTAAGTCTGGTACTGCATTCCACCTAAGGTCTTGAACTTAGATATGAGTAATCCGAGCGCTCTGTGGGCTGAGTTTGCAACTGCTTTTGCCATACATGAATAGTCGAGATTTTCAGTGAGAAGTAGACCAAGATAATTGGGTGGGGGATATTGAAATGGTCTGCGTCCGTCCGTCCGTTCGTCCGTCCGTCTGTTCGTCCGTTCGTCCGTTCGTCCGTCCGTCCGTCCCGATAATGTTTCCGGAGCACAACTCCAAAACGGTGAGACCTAGCTCGACGAAACTTGGTATGTGCAACGGGCATCATGTGGAGATGTGCCTTTTGGGGTTTTCAACTTCTTTGCATTTTTATTTTTACCCGTTTCCATGGAAACGTAACATAGGATTTCGTTTCCGGACCACAACTCCAAAACTGTGAGACCTAGCTCGACGAAACTTGGTATGTGCAACGGGCATCATGCGGAGATGTGCCTTTTTGGGTTTTCAACTTCTTTGCATTTTTATTTTTACCCGTTAATGTTTCCGGAGCACAACTCCAAAACGGTGAGACCTAGCTCGACGAAACTTGGTATGTGCAACGGGCATCATGCGTAGATATGCCTTTTGGGGTTTTCAACTTCTTTGCATTTTTTCCGTTCGTCCGTTCGTCCGTCCGTCCCGATAATGTTTCCGGAGCACAACTCTAAAACTGTGAGACCTAGCTCGACGAAACTTGGTATGTGCAACGGGCATCATGCGGAGATGTGCCTTTTGGGGTTTTCAACTTCTTTGCATTTTTATTTTTACCCGTTTCCATGGAAACGTAACATAGGATTTCTTAAAGTTTGTTTGTAGAAAAACAACATGATCACTGTTCAATATTCCACAACTAGTATCCTTAACTACCCTTTCCCTTTGGCGGGGGATATAGCTGACTCTGTCTGCTTGTTGTATTTACTAACTGTTTCGAGTACATCGGATCCACAGGTAAAAACTGATGTCGTAGTAGGAGTTGTTTTATTTCGGAAATGTATGACTTTTGATTTCTTTGGATTAACCTTCATCTTGTTTTCTAGGCACCATATGTTCAAAGAGTCCAATAACTTACTTAGATCATGCTCACAAGGTCGTCTGCATATGCCAGAACACACACCTTTTCAGTACCTACGTCGACGCCAACTCCTAACTCTTTTAGGGACGTAATGAGGTCATTGATGTAGATGTTGAATAACATAGGGGATAAAAGACACCCCTGTTTCAGACCAGAGTGTACATCGAACCACTGAGTTAGTTGTCCATTTAACCTTACACAACATTTCACGTCTCGATATAGCGACGTCACAGCATTGAAGAGCCGCCCTTGTATCCCAACTTTCGGCAGTTTTTCCCATAGTAACTCTCTATTAATGCCATCATAAGCCTTGTAAAAATCTATAAAGGCAGTAAAAGTAGCTTTCTTCTTTGATTTTCTTGAGTCTATGATTGAGGTTAAAGTAGATATCTGCTCCTGGGTTGATCTACCTTTCCGGAAGCCATTTTGTTCATCACAGAGGAGATTATTGTTCTCAGCAAACTTGTTCAATCTCCTATTAAGAATAGCACAGTGCAGTTTGTAAGAAGAATTAGTAAGCGTAATGCCTCTGTAACTCAGGGGATCAAATCTGTCCGCAGTCGAAGACTTAGGAATTGGATTAATTATACCTTTTGCCCAGTCAGTAGGGATGCGTCCATTCATAAAACAACTTTTAAACATTTTCAATAAAAACAGTTTACATTTTCCATTGTTTAACACATCAACTGGAATTTCATCACAACCTGGAGACTTGCCCTTTTTTGCTGAGGTTAGAGCCTACTCAACTTCCTCCATCGTTATTTGAGTATTAAAAGCTTGCTCTTGGTTTTCATTTATGTCGAGGTTGGCCACCGGTATTCCATGTGATCGATCTCCATTTAACAAGGTTTCGTACTTCTGTCTCCACGTGTCCATCACATTTGTCTTATCTGTACAAAGGCTTCCGTCGTCAAACCGAACTTCCATAGGGATATTCTTCACTCGGTTTTGTCCGACACCGACCTTCCCGATCTTCCTCCAGAACTCAAGAGTCCCCCTCATCCAGAACTCAGAGTCCCCCTCATCACACATTCTGTCCAGCTCCTTAATCGTAACGTTGGTGTGTCGACGCTTCGCTCATTTCGCTGCACAATCAAATCTCTTCCTCTTCTGTACATATATAGCTCGAAACACGTGTTTGCGAGCTCCTCTACACTTACACCAGTCTCTCTCAGCTTTATGCATCGTTTTCCACAGATTAGACAGATAATCCGACCACCATGGTTTCTTCCTGTGTCGATATCTCTTACTCGTACCCATTGCATATGTAAGTGACTTTTTTGGAAGAGTTCTTTCCATTTCATTTGTTAACACCGACTTAAAACTATCGTAAGCTATGTCAATATCTTGCTGCGTATTCGCAGACGAAGGAAGCTTAAAAACCGCATCTTGGATGGCTTGGAGAGAATCCGGATTATCAAGGAAGTTAGTCGGTACATGTGAAGCATCCCACCTTGAACTCGTTATACTTGAACTACAGTACAAACCCTCTTCAGAACTTGAATTTTTTACTGTAGCACTTCCAGGCAATTGCAAATTCCACACAAGAAAAGAATGATCCAGTTTTGTTATATTTTGTGCACTAAAAGCTCCGACACAGCCTGCTTTTTCAAGAAGTGCATTAGGACGAATTACTTTAAACAGAAATTCGTCGACCCTTGAGTCGATTGACAATCAATCATAACAATGCACATAGTAATTACTAATTAGAATATTTACTCAATTAAGTTCACTCAAATATCCTTCTAATGACGTTTTTATTTTCGAAAGTTGTAAAATTACAGTAATCAAATTATAAACAGAATACTAAACTACCTTCCATTTAATACATAGAGGATACTAAACGACCTTCCATGTAATACTATTTTTATTAAACGAGTTAATGATTAAGTATAAAACGAGCGAAAGCGAGTTTGATACCAAATCATTAACGAGTTTAATAAAAATAGTATTAAATGGAAGGAAGTTTAGTATTCTGTTTATTACTTGACCTCAGTAATCAAGCATTATTACCGAAAGTGTACTGAACGAAGCATTTCCGCGACTAAGCCGCCATTGGGACGTCGGTGCCAAGATTGTGACGTCACAACCACACAATAATTCAGTATAAAACGAACGAAAGCGAAAATGTCACTTAAAGGATTCTGAGTTTATTAATGGAAAGTGTAAATTCATTATGCTAAATTTGTCAAAAACAGCATAAGTTTTAAAGACAACAATAGCATTAGAACTGATATCTATTTAAATCGTTCGGTGAACCCAAATTTGTTTGTCTTTTAATATTAGATACATCGTAAACCTGCCAATTTGAAAAAAAGTAAACGAATTCTGCAATATTTTATTTTGAATAATTCTAAAAAGTAAATTTTAGTTTATATACTAGGCTATGATTTTATTATTTCCGCTCTCATTTTGTCAATAACAATTTACAATTTTTCATTTTGATTTATTTGATCCCATGAAAACCTTTTACAATGTATTTATTTGTTGAATTCTGGGCGCTTCAGCAACTTACAAAATTGTTGTTAATTTAAATCAGAATTATTGGTAATCTACATTAACCATTTAAAAAGAATAAATTGAACAAAAACGTATAACATACCCATTGATAGCATGAGAAAAGTATTAATATAATTAACATGTTCTTTTATCTTTGTCTATACATTACTTATCGTGAACGGTGAAATTTGGTCAAATTATTAAAAAATTAATGTCACTATAGAACGTTTTCAAAGTTCGAGAACTCAATCTTTTCTCTTTTGTAGACTGATCAAATATAATAGGACCTTCTTTATGGTTTAAACATATTTTATTCCTTTTAATGAAAATGGATTGGCAAACAAGCTGGAAGCTTATATTAATGCCGCTCCAAAACAAAATTATATTTTGAAACCATCAAACATGCAACACGAAGTTAAGACAAACCAATAAGATGTACAGTTGCAACACAATTTATATATATTCAATATTGCAAAGGCAATTTTTTCACGCTAATTTAGAGATAAAATATTTCAACTCATTTCTTATCAAATCTACAAGAAATGGTGATAAAAAGGTAAACAGATTGTTGAATAGCCGTCTTGTCAACATCAGATAACTCTTTATTTCCATATAAAATTGTTTCTAAACTGTAACCATTGTTGTAGAATAACGCTTCATTTCTTAGCAGTGAATAATTTGGACATATGAGTAAATAATGTGATGTATCTTCGTGTTCTGCGCCGCATGAACATGACGGGTCATTTGAAATATGTCTCTCAAATTTATGAAAATTTAAATCGACCTTCTTTATTATTTTGTCTATTCATCTGTCCCAAAAATAGACACTTATCCATTCATAGGCCCATCTTTAATTTCAGGAAATCTTACTCTATGTAACGTAACAGACCTTCGTCGACCCTTGCGTCGATTGACAATCAATCATAACAATGCACATATATATATCGCCAGATTTACATATATATTAGAATACTGAAGTACTTAAATACCAACTGTTGTCCATGCCACCATTACAACTTCAAGTTTGATGATAATTACTATGTGCATTGTTATGATTCCTAGCAAACATGTCTTCTTCAAACAATTTGCCTTCTCACATTAATATTGTCATGGAAACCAAAATATTTATCCAAAAATCGGATTTTCCTTACCAAAACTTCAGAAATCAGTTTGAAAACCTATCAAAATTATGATAATGGAAATGTTTAGTATATTCAAACACTGTCTGCGTATCTTCAGCCTACACATGCCGACCTAAGGGAATAGGGGGGTAGTCGCTTGATAATATCAGTGTCAAAGACAAAAACACTTCACCATATATATTTTACATCATAGTTATAAATGAAGCTCTAAACTTCAACGATTATATTGTTTTTATCCAATATACTGTATTTTTCTCGGGTGAATGGCCATGTAACTCTTAGGAGCGTAGCTTTACCCAATATCATTGTATGTGATTGTCATCGAAATTTAATAGACATTCGCATAAGGTCTTAAATTTACATAATGAACCACTAGAAGTATACTTTTCTGGTTCTAAAAGTGACTTAGATCTACCTGTACTGCAATTTACACGAAATGATGAGTTACTGTTTTTACTATTCCATTTTTGTAAATCATTTTATTCAAAAATTAGTTTGGTTTAATAACAGAAATGATAAAAATACAAAATATGTAAAAAAATAAAAAATTAAGTAAAATTTTTATTCAGTGTAAATTTCGAAATCTTGCGA
The DNA here is from genome assembly GCA_921293015.1 of Phorcus lineatus. Lineage (NCBI taxonomy): Eukaryota > Metazoa > Mollusca > Gastropoda > Trochida > Trochidae > Phorcus > Phorcus lineatus. Next base: position 31,379,668 of record OV121088.1, on the reverse strand, counting down.
ATCATAATCCTCAAACATTCCAATTCCTACGCTAAAACTATGTACTTCATTTCGATATTTTAATAAATACATCAATCTTTTGTAAACAAACCTTAAATAACGGAAAAAGTATACCCGAAAAGAGCGAACACAACGAAATCAACGAAATCAACTAAAAGAACCGACTGAACCCAATCAGCTGTTCAGTGTTTATTGTCAGTCATGTGCAGTGTGTTGTTGATGCATTGAAAACGCTTCCGTGTTGGCGGTCCTTCCCAGAAATCCATTTCCGTTCATGCGCAGTTTCCGAATCGCGTGTGTAAAGTCGCCATAATGTCGAAACAGGTAAGGCCATTTCTTTAAATATTATCAATGTTTTTAACACATTTTTCACTTTCTGACGGTTTGTATTATTTTCCAGATGCATAGTGAAGAATCCCAGCCCAGAACCCTGTAAGTAAACCGTATCTTTTCTCTCAAATCTGTCTCTCTTTTTCGGCGTGTTGTCTATTTCCGCTTTGTAATCCTACTTGCAGAAGAACTGGAAAGAAATGAAACTTGATGTGTTTTTCGTTCTTTATGCTTGTGTTTTAATAGATATGTAGGGAACCTGGACAGCTCAGTTTCAGAGGCTCTTATTATGGCGTTATTCGGACAGATCGGCACCTGCAAGAGCTGTAAAATTATCAGCGAGGTGAGTGAACTCTTTCTTAAAATTGTAAGAGGAAGTTGAAGGGAAATTTCAGTTTTAAGTTTTTAACACACGATACAGGGTGTTTTCACAAGCTGACATGCTCTATGTGTGAATTCATTTAGTTTTGACTAGTTTATGACAACTGTCATCAACGTCTTGTTATTGAATATCACATTAGGATTAAATTTTTAAAATGATAGACATGATGCGATTATTGAATAGACACAACATTGTCTTATAATCTTTTTTCAAAAGATGTAAACATGTTTATAATTATGAGGCTGTTTTATGAAGTGGGCAATGTATAACAAAATCTTTTTTTACACAATCTCGATCAAAACAATGTCAGCCATTGATCTTTGTCTACTTTAGGTTAAACTATAGTTTTCTGCATCATATGAAAAAATATCTTTTTAAAGTTTACCATATGTTATGTGACCATCTTAAAACTTAACAATTCAAGGTAGTAAAGAAAGTCATAAGTAAGCATGAATCAACGATAACATTGTTATAAAAATTTAAAAAATTTAAATCGAACACACATTTTTTTAATGCCATACTTAACTCTTAACAGACTAGTTAAAGTTTAATAAGAAAAAACTAACACTGTGATATTGCAAGAGTGATCTTTGGAATAAGTGGAAAGTAGCCCTCATTGAGGAATATTGTGAATTTTCCAGGATGTCATACTCTGCATAAGATTCTGCAAGTTTAAACACTGAAAGTACCCTACAAACGGTAAATACTTGTTTTATATACCTCACACTTCCTTTCGAGCTGAGTGCTAACTTACGAAAGGACATTATGACTTGTGAAGATATAATTTGTGACCAATATCTAACTTTGTTTTTCTCAAGCACTACATAATTTTGTCCTTGAGTGAAATTTTTCAGTTTTTCTGTTAATTTTTTCCAACTTGCAAAATGAGGAAATTCTGCGGCAGAAAAATGATAGATTCCGTATGTATTAGGCAGAAAAATGATTTTTGCTGACCAGACCATTTCCTGCATAAGAAGCCTATTTCAGAATTGCAGAATCCAGGAGGGACTGTATTATCAAATTATAATCAATGGGAACTTTTCTTGAACCTCAACATTCTGTCTTTGCTGGAAGACAATTGAAAGTCTAAAACACATAATTGTGTATGGTAAAGATATATATGCAGTGTGTAATCATGAACATCCATACAAAACTTTATTTCATGTTGAAAGTTGGCTTGTAGTACTCTGTTGTCTTTGCATCTTAAGGAAATTCAGAAGGTTTTAAATGTAGTTTTCAATTCAAAAGGCAAAAAAACTAAAATGTTGAATTGAGTCACCAGAGACTGACCAATTTGTAAAAAGGTGATAAAATCCCTGGCAAACGTGTTGTAATCAAATAGTTAGCCTTCTTTTATAACAATTGCCAATTGAAACCAAAATATTGCTCCAACTATGGTTTTGTCCATCCGTACACTTCAGGCAACTAAGTCTATGAATATCATATTATTGGAAGTAATGTCTGGGTGTATTCAAACTGCCTGCATGTTTTATTGCCTACACTTGCAAACTTCGAGTGTCACTGACAAAAATATTTCAAGAAGATTATTTTACATCAATATTATTAATTAAATACTAACTTTACAATGACATGGTTTTATCTCGTATCTCATTTTTTACTGGCATGAATGATAACGTATCTCATAGATGCGTAGCTTTACTTGGCAGCACTGTTTACAGAGAAAGAGTTGTTGAGTCTATTTTACTCCAAGTGTTAATCTTAGAATATCAATATATAAAGGACAGTATCTTTAGTTTGTTAATTATAGAGGACCCTCATCGATGTATTATTGGACCCTGTGTGTTCATGTATATGTGCATCTAATTCTGCCTGTAAATAATTATGGGAAGAAATGAATAAGAAAAAAAAATTTTTTTTTGTATAGAGGACCCTCATGAGACATATATAGCTTATTTAGGAAATACTCTTTCCTCAAGAGATTATTATGATAGGCTATGAATATGAAAATCATAGGATAGTTACTAATGAGACAATAAATCAAGATTGAAGTTCTTGTTATAGTTTAGTGTGGTATTTTGTTCTCAGACTAAAATGTCGCAATATTATTCAGGTGTGTTTAAACTGTTAGGATTAGAAAATTTGATAATTACAAAAGCAGAGACAATAATTTTAGGATGTAGCTACAGTGGCATGGGTTGGTGAAACACGTATCATGAACTAGTGACCTGAAAATTCAACTTAAACTCCTTTGAAGGGTGTTCTCCTTGTGGATCATGGGGTTATTATCTTAACACTTCAGTTCATGAATTGAGTGAATTAAAAGTCATTGTCTCAGTTTTGAAATACATTTTTTATGCACACCAGGGCCTAGCTTTTGAAGCTTTCTTAGTCCTAAGATTGTCATAAGCCAGTCTTAGCACTAAGAGAGGGGCAGGATGGCGAAGAGGTTAGCGCGTTCGGCTTCGGATCAAGAGGTCCATGGTTCGAATCCCAGCAAGGGCTTGGCGCGTCTGCAGTAGAGAATTGTTCTACACGCAGTCAGGTTTGGGTGCAATGCTACACTGAATTTCAGTGCCGAAACACCCATGGTTCACTAGTTCCAGGTGACGCTCGCAGGTTTCACCGCAGTGCATGGCCACAATAATACTAGCAGCCGCTATATAAGTGAAATACTCTTGAAAGCTACGTAAAGCCCCATATCACCTCACCTCACCAAGCACTAAGAGAGCTATGAAAATCTAGGCCCTGGCCATTGGTTCATCACTCACATCAGGCTTTCCCCTGACATTTGCAACAATTTTTAAACCTGTGCATGCATTCTTACTCTCAACATTTAGTTTTAAAAAGCCAGACTACAACTAAAACGTGTCACAAACCCAACAAAAATGGAAAACTCAATGAAAATAGCTCGTGCTTACCTTTTTCAGATACAGAAGCCGATAAAAAAGTGGTATACTCATTGACAAATGCGTCTCTCAAAATATTGGTAGTGCAGTATTAGATTCTCTAGTATTCGTCACACTCTGGTTGCTGGCCAACCAGCGCCACCAAGTGAAACAAAATTTGAAAGCTATTGCCAGTATTGCAGGAAAGATTAATTAAGTGATCAACTAATTGCTTGGTGAGAATATTGGTGACCAGTTTTCCGGATAATAACTTGTTATTCCTAAGGAAAAATCAGTGATAGAAAAATGCTAGAAGTTTTTCATACATACATTGACTTAAGACTGTCTAAGCGAAAGAAAGCTTCAAAGACCTAGGCCCTGAACTTTACAGCAAAAGCAGGTTATGTGTGAAGTCCAGGTGTTTTTTCTTCATGAAGTATACTTTTTCTTGTGTTTTAAGTTATGATTTCAAACCAGGCTTCTCTGTTTGTATTATGTACCCAATTCATGTTTTAAAAATTTGAGTTGAATATCCTTTCTTAAATTAACGTAAACCACTGTCAAATGATGGTCATTTAATGTGCAGAAAAAGATAGTAATATTGGCAGTAACCTTCTTATAATTCATTGGTTCAATGCCCTTAAACATGCTTGAATGTGCAGGATATTTACGCTAGTCTGGAAACAGCTTATGATAATGTTATTTGAATATTCAGAAAAACCTCTTCAGTCTCAATTTAAAAAACTAGGGAGACTGGAGATTAGGTACATTTTGACCAAAACTTTGCCAGCGGGCATCATTATCAGTGCTGCAGTGTGCCCAAAAAAATGGTTTTGAATGTCCTTTTTGACAATAAGTTGTTTCCTCAAGAAGATTCTTTGTGAGCCTATCAAGCTTAGATGCTGGAGGCTAAAGAGGAGGCACAGAAACATAAAGAAAATCTTAAATTAAATTATGTTTATGCCTTGTGGGGAGAGATTCGCACAATTTTTATGACTTATTTGGTTTGTTTAAAAAAAAATAAAATTCAAGGTGACATAGTCGTTAAAAAAAGTATGTTATTAGTATATGAATATATTAGAAATCAGCTGAAATATGTCACTGAGGGAAACATTTTGGTTGATTTAGATTTTGCAACAAGATTTATGACAGCGCACACTCAGTAAAAGGAAACGGGAATGAGGAGTGAAGTATTTCATTGGCGCTACGAGCGTGAAAAGCCTTGCCACGGCATTACACAGCATTGTTGATTACTTATATCACAAATCAAGTGTAAATTTGAGGATATTCTATCCATACATATAGTTTAGTTTTTATGATGTTGTAAAATTAGTGTAAGTCAAGCGCCTCTCATTTCATTTTCCCTCAAAACAACATGGCCGACGGTATCGGAAGGGCCAGCCTCTTTTAAATGATTTATTTTAGCCTAAACAAGTCTTAAATTTAAATTCTTAAAATATCAGTGCATAAAATGACCACTCTGAGTCATTCACCTGAGAGTATATGAATGTTATTTTTTAGTCAGAAAATGTAGAAAAGATCTTGTTGTTAATGACTGTAATCAACTGTAAGTTTCACTCATTTGACTGAATATATGAAATATGTTTGAAAAGGATTTTTTGTGCATTTCTATATGTTTACCCAAACATTTATTAACATTAGTTAAACAAAGGCACACAAAGTATGGAAAAAAAGAATATTGAAATTATTGACTAAAATCTAATTTGCTCATTTGATTAAACCTCTGTCATTATTGACTTCATTAAGATTAAGTAGTCCAGCTAAAATCATGTTTCTGAAAGAACTTTCATGATAAATGCACTGACCAACCTCAAGGTTTGAAAGAGTTATGGCCCTTTATGTGAAATTGATTACCAATGATACATTGTATACTATTAATATCCATGATAGTGAAAACCAAATGATACCATATGAAATAAAATTTCTTTTAAATATTCAATATAGATTACAATTTAATGTGTCGTGTTGTTTTGAAAGGCAAATTTAACAGACACCATTTGTTGCTCGGTTCCTTAGTTAACAAAAATCTGATTCTAGTGGTGGATATATTGTTGATGAATTTTCTTACATGTTGACTAGAGAAATATGAACATATCTTCGATATAATCAAGCTGAAATTTGCAGCTTTTATATAAACGTTTAGTCACATGGTTGCAGCTCCTCTCAATGTATGCTAGCCCACGATGTCTTGATATTAGAGTAACTCTCATCAAAAAGTTTAAACCTAATTCACAAAATCATTTTTCAGTACCAATGGAAATAATGATTTGTTACTCTGAAAACTCCAATGAAAGCCTTCTAAAGTTGGTATCTGAGAAAAAACATGATTTGTGTTATCTACTCTCCTTTCTTTAGCATCGGGATATGTATTGTTTTGCAGCAATGTTATCGTGATGATAATCGTCTCACAGGTTCCTTTGCAATACTTTCAGGATATATCATCTGGAAGTGGAATCGGGATATATTGTCTCGGCACTAAGGCCATGATACACAGGTCTACTCTTGGCTGTCACTCAAAATACATTTTTCTATTGTGGCTTTTCCTTCCGATTGGTTGCGTTTGATGGTCTGTCGGGGCTTCAGTTGTCATCTTTCGTCTTCCTACCCCTATTTGACTGAATAGCCCGATGGCAAGTTGTGCATTCTCCCTCACTTCTTTACAGATGTGATCATGAGGGTGTTTGCATCTTTTTTGTGTGAAAATTGTACAATGGTTTATTTTAATTTATAAATTACTATATTTGACGTAGTAAGAGCCTTGGGCACTTGTTAAATTAAAAAGAGCGGGCACTTCATAATTTTGCTTTCCGTAATATTCGAAAGATTTAAAAATAACAAATTCTGTTACCTAGATATGTTATAAATTATTTAAAGTTTTTGTCAATGTTTGGAATTAATAGACAGTTTATATATCCGTAGGTTATCACACAGAGAAAGTTATGGAAAGGGTGTACTTATTATTTTGTGATTTACAAATGTGGTTAAGGGGGCGCTTAATGGAAGAGGTCGCTTGAAGTCATAGTCTCATTTTTGCAAGGCAAATTGTAATGCATGCCGGACAAATAGTTCATCACTCACAGAAATCTTTCCCCAGAAGTTTGCAACAATTTTCAGAAATCTGCGTGCATTCTAGCCCTCAATAATGAAGTTAAACACACCCTACCCTATGTCTTTGGCGAGCGTTAGTCCTTACCACGTCATTTCGCTAAGGCCATGACGTAGAACACATGAAATTGCCCAGCTAAATATCCATGAAAATAGCCAATAGCTTACCTAAAACTCAATGAAGAATGCGTCTGTCATAAATATCGGTGCTACAATTACTAGATTTCCGGTATTTCATACTCGCAATGGGATTGCACTTGATTCGGAAACTCTTCGGTCTGAAACGGCATACACCAATAAGCAGCGTCATCCTAAACTTTAAAACGGGCTTAAAAATGAAAATCTTTGCAGACGCGACAGAATATATTTGTGTAATTGATCATATTTTTGCTTGTAAGGAATAATTAGCCCAGTTTGGTTGCCTTACAAAATTGAGACTATGACTTTAATGCATTGAATATGGTAGATGACTCCAAGAGGTGCTCAACTCAAGTGAAAAACTACTTGGATTATTCTTCACCAACATTTGACAAGGCTCGAGGGATAGCTTTCTACGTGCAATATATTTTCTTCTGTTTTGAAGGGGTTAAAAAAACATTGCCCGACACCATGTGTCCAGTTATACATTCTGTTGGTCAAATAATGCTAGTTGACATTGGAATTTGTTTGTTGATCATACTTTCATTGCCAGAGGCTGCTTAGAGATTGTTGGCTCATCAGGCCTGTATGTGTAGATAAGAGAGGTCCGTTGTCCGGCTATCGGACATGTACATAAAATCTAGGTATGGGGATGTTAGCCTAGGCAGTCAGGCCACCCAAAAAAACCCTATATTTCATGATCCTGGCAACCCTTATATAGGCTACATGGTTCACGTCACAAATTCCAATTTCATCATCTCCTGACAAAAAGTCTTAGAAAGCTGAAATCATGTGTACAGATTCATTGGCTGATTGGGATTATAATCCAAAGCTCTTGTGACCCTTTCACCCCAAAAAAGGTCAACATGAGCCACACATTAAAACCAATCACTCTTTGTTTTTTCAAAATCTTTTCAAAATAATGTATCTTGTGTTCAGGCTTTTTGACTAAACTTTTGTATTCTTAAAATTTTGGTGACCCTGTCAATCTACAAATTGTATCCCTTTTCCACCTCATATTACCTATTGTGTCAAGCCAGCTACAGGGCCTATTGCTCTATTTCAAGTTCTTTGTTACTACTTGTACATTAATTCAATTGATGGGACTGATTTGAACAATGGAACCTATTCAATGCAACATTTGTTGCACGGTTTGTAGGAAATACTGGCCCTGCTTTGTAATTACTCATCAATCTCAGTAAGGGAAGACAAATATTTATTAGAGTTTCAGTTCCAGAATTGATTGTTTGAAATCACCTTGTGTACATCCTTAGAGTGTATGTTAAGAAGTTACCTTCTAGATTTCTATTTAGAATGTGAATACTGTGCTTAAATGCTTAAAATGAAAACCCTGAATGCCATTATATAAAGTAATATCCCTTGTCAAACTTTTCACAGATAGTATGATTTGTAAGACAGGACAGAACACTTTCAGCCTGTTTTAATGTTTTAAATGAATAAAGATGGAATCTATTCCAGTAGTACAGTGGATAGAAAATCAGGGCAAGTAATTTTGCATGTGTTGTACCTGAGTACACCAGGAAATTAAAAGTTATTTTCGTTCTTGCTCCTAAAGCATTGTTGAATCTTAAATCTTCTAGGGGTCAGGAAAGCAAGGTGTTTAATGTGTTAGGCTAGGGATTAAAAGTGGTATGTTTAAATCCTGTTTGGGATTTTTTCTGCTGAAGAGACATGTTCTTAATGCAGTTGGGTTACTTCAAGTGCAATGCAACATAGACATTTTTGTTTTGTGCCACCCATAATTTTCAAGGTGGAGTTTCCATTGGGAGACATGGCTACAGAAATGTTGCAGAGTTTTTCTTTGCAAAAATGTATAAGCTACCAAAAATAAGTAAAATTTAATGTAATGATCTGTCAATACATATAGAGAATAACTGATTGAGGTCATGTTCAGCTGACCTTTGAAATTTAAACCGACAAAAAAATAGGCAGGAAGTCTGCTTTTAACTAATCAAAGATTTTTTTGTTTTTGTGTATCTTGGTTAATGTCACATGTTGTGATTGTGTCACCTAATTTGTTGATTTGCTTTTCCACAAATGGACAAATAAACAACACACAAATCTGTTAACAATATCTGCACAGAATTGATGTAGTGATAATATATTTCAACACAATTCACAGCAATACATGTGTAGGTAACATTCGGATTTTGTAACCGAGGTGCACAAGAAGTGTGACACAGTCCATTGACCATGATTCAATGTCCTGGGGGGGCGGGATAGCGCAGTGGTTAGCGTGTTCAGCTTCGGATCAGGAGGTCTGTGGTTCGAATCCCGCCAGGGGCTCGGCAACTTTGTCTGCAGTAGAGAACTGTTCTACACGCAGTCAGGTTTGGGTGCAATGCTACACTGAAATTGGGCGCAGTACCACCCATGGTTCGCTAGTTCCAGCCGATGCTCGCAGGTTTCACCGCAATGCATAGCCACTATAGTGTTGCGGGCTTTCTCCCTGCTATAATACTAGCAGCCGCGATATAAGTGATAAACCCCAACTCACCTCACCTCACCTCAATGTCCTGGGCCAGCTCTCTACTTTTGATAAGCTGATTATTGCGTCTACCCGACATGTAATAGGTGTTTAATTCTCTAGATGAAGTAATAGACCTTAGGACTATATTACAGATAGTTTTAACTATATTGGATTAAGTTGTTACGATACAGACATCATAGTCTATGATACGTATCATAATATTATTGTATACCCTATTTTCATAAGGTGTTGTTGACAAAAACCTTGAATTTTTTTGTCGAAATGATTTTTGTTAAGTCAGTGATATGTATCACGATATGTATATCATCAAACAAGATTCTGGATATGACTATATCGTCGCAACTCTTAAGAGGGATGGGATATAATGGTGTTTTAAATATATTTCAGTGGAGAGGGCATTTCCCCCTTTCCTGCTTGACATTCAACACTGAGTATGATTTAAACTTGTAGGACAAGTAGCTTTAAAGACAGTAATGTGTTATGTTAATTTTATATGAATTGATACTTTCTATTTGCAACTGCAAGATTAGATCATTTATTTGCACAGAAAACATCCATTATGTGCAGTGTACAAAACAAGTCCGGATATCCCGCTAGGGGCTTGGCAACTTTGTCTGCAGTAGAGAACTGTTATAAATACACGTAGTCAGGTTTGGGTGCAATGCTACTCTGAATTTCAGTGCAGTACCATCTGTGGTCCGCTTGTTCCAGCCGATGTTTGCAGGTTTCACCGCAAATGCATAGCCACAATGGTGTTGCGGGCTTTCTCCCTGCAATAATACTAGCAGCTCCGATATAAATGAAAAACTCTTGAAAGCAGCGTTAAACCCTATATCACCTAACCTTACCTCAAGGACGAATGTATGCATGGATTCAATTTTTAAAAAAAAGCAAATAAAATCAAACTTATCTTGACTTTAGAATCTAGCCCTAATGTGGGCTGGTATATGTCATACAGTAATTTAGTTGTTTTAGAGGCATGGTGACTCTTGGGATTAAATATGTCTTTAAAGAGTTCTTTCTTTGTTACATCTAGAACAGTCAAACCGGTAGAAGAAGTAAGGTCTGAATGCTGCTTTTCATATATAAGTCATTACATTACAAAATGGTCCTTGGTCTCAACTTTGTTTTGGTGACACCGCCTTCATGGGCGGCATGAATAATTATTATGTTACTGTTATTGATCTGTTAAGTTTCTTTTACCTAGCTAAAATAACCTTTTCTCTTCATAGACACCCAGCCATTTCTAAGTAAAGTAAAAGTTGCATTGAGTTTGCATTTGCTTGGAGACAGTGCATACAGGCAGACTAAAAATTCTGCAATCTTGCAAAAAAGCAGTTGTAAATCCATAGTACTCTTTTCTCATACAATAAATAAGCCATAAACTATGTTGAACATTTGAAGTGTATATAATTTGCTCAATAGCAATTCTTTAGAGAGCGGATTATTCTACATCTAATCAAGCACTTCTCTTGATAAACATGCTTTATCACATAACATGACGAACCAAAATGCATTATGTGAGCATTCATTCCAAAGGGATGTCTACCACATCAATTGAATTTTTTTACTGAACACCCAGGGTGTTAATGAAATCAAAACAGTATGTGATCAGAAGAAAGTAAATTGTTTAAATATACAAAAGCATTGTTAACAGTACAAAATACTTGGTATTAAATAATAAATATCAAAATTTATTTTTCAAGTGCCATCTGAAGGCAAACTCTCTCCTTTATCACTGGATTTTAAAATTCCAGGAAGCAAAATTTTCAATTTATTATCAAAACAAGAATATCAGAAAAGGTGAATTAATTACATATATTAGAATCTTCAATCAGTAAATGAAATTTTCATCTATCCTATGAAAGGTTAATAACTTTAGTTAAACAAGCAGTTTAGGGTTATTTTTATAAGTGCATTGTTTCTCACTCGGGCAGTGTGTATTCTAACAGGAAGAGACAGGAAACCGAATGTATCAGTTCAACATGTCAGGGGTTAAAAACCTTTTTATTTGCTCATTTATAAGGTGTTCGGACTGTTAGGCATCGAAGATACTCAGTTATCAATAATCCGTCCAGTATTTACATTGGAGGCCGGTGATGTATGGTAAAGCATGGATTGAAGCCTACGAGAGAATACCCATGGATGTATTGATGACTCGATGAATAGACACCGAGATGGGTTGGACGTTGGTCTTTGACAACCATTGAAAACTATCCGGATAAAGTTGGGCTCTGACATGTTGTTGCATAATTCAGTCGGGACTACCAAACATGAAAGGAAATATGGCGCTAAAAGAAAAAGCGATGAGTTTGTGTTACCAATTGTAGTCTGTTCTCTCTATCATGTGAAAAATGTTTCTTCAATATGATCGTAAATATTTTATCTTTCACGACTGAATGAGTTACTAAAGATTATGTTGCATGGTAGAGAAGTTAAGAAAATCGTGTGTTGTCATGTTCTCGTTTTTAATCCCGGCCAGCGTTAAGTTGAAGTGATAAGTAAGTTAAATTGTTTAACGCCATGTTTACTGAACTGTTATGAAAGCGTATATTAAAAGTAGGTATAATTCCTGTCTACATGCAGCAATACAAGGGTTAAAAAGCTGTTTTACTCAATTAACTTGGCAACTTTGTAAATAAATCAGATTAAAACTTAAGTTTGACATGATTATTGTTGTACTGTTTGGTCAAATAAAATTAATGTCTCTTAATTATAATTAGTTTTGGAAGTTTGATATTTTAAAATGTGTATATAATATTATTCATTCATATTTCGTTATATTCTTGAATTTAGTTAAAGGAAATATTAATGGTCACACTGAACTTTATCTGCTTTTTTTTCACTTTATGGGCTTATTATTATGAATTATTATTGCCACGTTGTTCAGTTGTATTCCAAGATTAATATTAAGTCAAATAAAAAATGTGATTGTATTTGTTTTTGCTTACTAGTATATATGCTAAATTAGGTATTTTGTCTTTTTAGATGATTTATTGAGTCAGTTAACATTTGATTCTATTCACATCATTTGTCAGCTATTACTTGTGAATGATAAAAAAAGAAAAGAAATATCTCGGGCATAATGATTTATCGAACATTTACTTTGCTTAACTATTTTTCCGTAATTATTTCAAATTGAAAATGCCACTGATTCAGATTTCATCAAAACTATGTAGAAAATGCCAGCTGGTTTATTGCTTGTGAGTGTTTGACATGTATTGTACGGTGACCTGTGCACCACTCGTCAACTGTTTATGAAACATGCTATATAAATGTGACACTTATACTCACGGGGGATCAACAACATTGGTCTAACATACTGATAAGGCCCGACTTTGAAATAAACCTCATCTTTTTTGCTTTATTAATATTGATTTAGTCTTACGAATTTATTGCTTTCAGCATATTTAAAAGTTTGAATTAGAAATCTATATTCAAGGTTGATTGCTATATATGAATTAGGAATTTATTGATAACCTTTGATCAAAGGGTTAAAGAGTGATGTTGATCATGGATGATATTAACCTATAACCTTAGATTAATATATGATATATCAAACACTCGATAATTTGATTTTTGATTGGATAGTGGTTTGGTAAGCTCATTGGTTAAACCCTGATCATGAAATCTGAAGTTCAAATCGTACTAGAGACCCTGCAAAGGCTTATCAAAGAGAATTCTTCTGTTAGGAGTAAATATGGCTGTCATTGTAATGTTATTGATATGGTATGGTTGGGTGGAGAATCTTTGTAAAATAAACTTCCATAGAGCAGATTTCAATAAAAATGCATCCTTTTTTTATTTTTTATTATTATTTTTTTGGGGTAAAATTTCATCATTCTTGAGTTTATATATCGTATGAATCATAAAAATTTATGATTCTTTAATCTCTTAAACCACACATGATTGTACATGAGCAATTTTACAAAAAAAAATAAAAATACACATTGCCGATGATTATTTTGTCTATTACATGATGTTGCCTTGTATGAAAAATTAAAGAAATCAGTCTGTAAATAAAAAAATTATTAACCACTGAAAAAGCCATTTTGTCTTTCAATCCTTGCCCATTCCTAGATGATACTGATAATGTGCAAAAGAAACATAATAAATTGGTAATTAAAATGTAGAGTAGCCTCAACTAACATTTGTTTTGCAATTAAAAACTGTATTTATTGCAAAACACATAATTGGTGAGGCTATGCTGTTTCCTCTCTTGCATTGCGATAACTTGTGTGTTAATATTTCAACCAACCAAAACAATGCTAGAATTAAGCATTACTCATTCTTTTTGAGAGTAATTACTGTTTGTTAGTTATTGGTCCTTCCAAATCTTATGTTATTTGTCGCAGGAATAAGGGGTAAATTTATCACTGTATCGTATACTGTATCGTGATATATACTGTATCGTGAAAGCTCTGGTTAGTTGCAGATAGTGTCTGCTGGGTCCACCACAATGCTTCATCATTGTTGATTCTCATATTGGGAGATTTTAACATCCATTTTGATCTTCAAATGAAACCTGATGTGAAAAAGATGTTGAAATTGATTGAAACCCATAGTCTATCTCAGCATGTTGATGTTTCTACACACAAGAGTGGCCATATCATCGATTGGGTTCTCACCAGGAGTGATGATGATCTGATACAGAACTTATTGGTTCAGGACAAACAAATGTCTGATCACTACATGATCACCTTTGAGCTCTTATTAAATGGCCCTTCTGTAACACCTACTGATGTAGTATGTCGTAATTTCAAAAAGATTGATCCAGTTTCTTTTTCCTCTGACCTCAGAAATTCGCGACTCGTTACTGATCCTCCGGATGTTCTGGAGGATTTGTGTCAGACATACAATGATACTCTGAAGGAGCTTCTAGATAAGCATGCCCCTCCCGTTACCAAGAGGATAAAGCAGAGGACAAGCACTCCTTGGTACACACAGGATGTTCTGGAGGCCAAGAACAAACGACGTAAAGCTGAGCGTCAGTGGAGGAAGTCACAGTTAGAAGTTCATCGACAGTGCTACCAGAAAGCTAGAAATGCAGTCACACAACAAATTAGGAAATCAAAGAGTGATTACTGTGTTTCCAAACTTACTGAGTGCAAGAACTCCAGCGCACTGTATGACTTTATATTTGCGCTACTTGGTAAGCCGAAGGATGTTGTCCTTCCATCAGAGGATTGTAACAATGCTCTTGCTGAAAAGTTCAACTCATTTTTTGTTGAAAAGATTCAGACAATCCGTCAAAAGTTACTTGAGAAAAATCAATCTCAAGCAAAAGAAATCCCTAACAAGACACATGTTGGTGAAAACCTTCTTACTCTAGAAACCTTCTCAGAACAAGAGGTGATGAAATTGATCAAGGACAGTAAACCAACTACATGTAGTTTGGACCCAATACCAACTAAGCTTCTGTTGGAATTCACTGGCGAACTACTTCCAGTCATAACCCTCATAATAAACAAGAGTCTGCAGTCCGGAGAGTTTCCAGGAATCCTAAAGGAGGCCATTGTGAAGCCCCTCATTAAGAAACGTGGCCTTGACGACTCTATTCTGAGCAATTACAGACCAGTCTCGAATCTGAGTTTCTTGTCGAAACTCATTGAAAGGGCTGTGAAAAGCAGACTATCAGTACATCTTTCCGATCATGATTTGCATGACAAGTTCCAGTCAGCTTACAGAACAGGCTATAGCACCGAAACAGCCTTGCTGCGTGTTTTGAACGATTTGACAACATCATGCGACAATGGGCAAGTTGGTTTGATTGTGCTGTTAGATTTGTCAGCTGCCTTCGACACTTTAGACCACGAAAAGCTAGTTGATATTCTGAAGGTAGTTATTGGGATTGATGGAAATGCCCTGCAATGGTTTTCATCATACCTATCCAACCGATGTCAAACTGTAGTCGTTAGGAATTCAAGCTCAAGCAAGGTACTTTTACAGTTCGGAGTGCCACAAGGATCTGTTCTCGGGCCTATCTTATTTACCTTATACACATCTGTACTCGGAAACTTGATCTCTACCACGAATGTTGGTCACCACAGTTACGCTGACGACACTCAGTTGATGAAAGCATTCTTTCCAAAGAATTCCCAGCCAGCAGTTGATCAGATGAAAATTTGTACAAATAAGATCCAATCCTGGATGGATACTAACATGCTGAAACTCAACACAAACAAGACAGAAGCCATGTTAGTTGGGACTCGCAAGAACAGACAATTATCAAACCTAACAACAATAAATGTTGGAGAGTCTGAAGTTCCGTTATCAGACTGTGTCAAGAACCTGGGTGTCATTCTCGACTGTGATCTCTCTATGGAACACCATATCAGCCTGATCTGCAAAGCATGCCATTTCCATCTGAGAAATATAGGCAAAATCAGACACCTTCTGTCAACAAACGCGACTCATATGCTAGTCAGAAGCCTGGTTTTGACAAAATTGGACTACTGTAATAGTCTGCTGATCAACATCACGCAAGAGCAATTGTCAAGACTACAAAGGATTCAGAATGCTGCGGCAAGGATCGTGTCCAGGACAAGAAAGTCGGCGCACATAACACCAGTGCTTATCAACTTGCATTGGCTCCCGGTACAAGCACGGGTACAGTTCAAGGTTCTGGTATTTGCCTATCAATGCTACCATGGATCAGCCCCATCCTACCTCGCCGAGTTGACTGAAGTTTATCAACCGCCAAGAGCCCTTCGTTCAGTAAACCAGCATTTGTTCCACGTTCCGAAAATGAACTTAAAACGATTTGGCCAAAGATCTTTCAATTACAATGCAGCAATTCTCTGGAACAAACTGCCAAATGAACTCAAAGAACTCAAGACACTCTCCGTCTTCAAATCGCATCTAAAAACACATCTCTTCCGAGAGTCATACCTGGACTAATGTACCACCATGTGTTATTGCCACTTGTCAGAGTAAATTCAGACTTTTTAGCGCTATGAGCATAAACTTGGTGTATGGAGTTGGCGCCATACAAATGGACTTATTATTATTATTATTATTCTGTATTGTATAGTGGGATCTGTCTCTATTACTGCATTGAAATCTTGAAAACTGTTTTGAAAGAGGCATTAAAATTGTCTCAATACTAGCTTGCTTCTCCTGCATGGTTTGTTAATTGATGAAGACTTGTCCACATCTTACTGCAGTGCTGTGTCATATTACAAATCAACGAGTGGTAGATATTCTGATGGAAGAGATGAAAATAACACTTCACCTGATAGCTGCAGAGTTTTTCATTTTCTACTCCATGCAGTCCAAGTGACTCATTCGGCACCTTCTTTCAGATGATATTTATGTTTAACCTGTGATTTTGTCTGTCAAGTGTTGAGTCAACACACCTTTTTATTTGATTCTGAATGTCTTATGTAAATTTGATACCCGTAGAGCATTAATGCATGGAGTATCAGTTGCATCTGTCTGTTACAAATAACTGAATCTTAAATGCAAGAGCCTGAAGTTATCAAATTAACCTGTCACCTGCTGATGGCACCTAGCTGCTGAAATCTGAAAAGTAAATTCACTTGAAGCGCTACTCTTAAACAAGGAATGATCCTAAGTTGGCCACAAACTGAATAGATACATAGTCTAGAAGCTGAAGGAGGAAGATATTTTAGAATTATCCTAATGAAAATGTAAAATTTGTGTACACCCTTGATTTCATGGAAATGAATAAAATGTTCTGCTTATGAACCCAGCGTACACTGATTTAAGATATAATTATTTTGGTCTTTTTGCTACCTCTTTCCAAATGTAATAAAATTAAATTCTTTTTCGTCATCTCAGAATCTACAAATTTATCTGCATATGGCTAAACATCTTAATGCATTTGAAAAAAACTGAAGTATTGAATTATGTTATCATATTACGATTATATTTTTCAATATCAAAGAATTTCAACATTTAGACGCTGCTAATGGGTTAAATATTGCCCAAGTGACGTTAAACAATTACTCACTGACTCAACATTTTAATATCAGCATCGATTGGATGACTTCAGCCTCACTTTGCTGAAATAAAACATTTGATTTGATTATTAGTTTAGTAACAGGAATCATTCTCAACATCAAAAAGGAAAAATGTTTGATTTTTATTGGTAAATGTTGAATATGACCGGTCAGAATGAATAGGTTCACAAACAATGGCAAACCATACCTATATAGCTGTCATAAAGTGTCATAACTTATAACAAAGGAAACTATCTGCATTTGTCTTTTTGTTAATTACAGGCGTTCCCAGATTTAAAGTGCATCAGCAGGAAAAGGGTTAATCATAAAATGAATTTGATCATAATCAGATTAGACTCAATTGCATCCTCTTTGATGTAGTTTCACAATTGCCCATATCCTATTTCATCATAAGTTAGAAGTTAAACTCTTCCTGGTAAGCAAAAACACAAGGGTGTCTGACGACCCTGTAACCCTTTACTGTTGATGAGTCATTAGAGTGTTGTCAATTTTGGTTGAGATAGACAAGTGTATATGAACTGTCAGTGCACACCGGGACTCGCTGACAAGTTGACTGTGCTAACCTTCCCCAGTAAACCTATGGAGAACCAGCTTGGATGGATTTACACGTGGGATTTCATCAACGTACGTTCCCTTGCAATTGATCGTTAGATCATTGACACTCGTCTTTTAATATTACGCCTTTTCAGGTTCATTCATAGAAGTTGCATACCACTTTTAAAAAGTTTAGGTACCGGTAATTTATTTTCTGGGGTTTTTTTCATATGAGGAGGATTTAATGTCATCATGACCTTGGTTAAATTTAATATTTCAATCATGATAAGTCATTTAGCTCAATGGTGTTTTGTTGGAAGAATTTTGGATTAACTTTGAATAAACTTGAGTTATGTATAGTTTAGTGAATTTCTTCCCTATCTAATCTGAAAACAAACATTGAATTAATTATGTAACAAATTATCATTTGTGTTTTGATTAGGTTTGAGGCGCTTTTCATCTTGATCATAGTGTGGAAGTGAAAATCCCTAAAGAACTCAGAAACACAAATCTGAAATATTCATATCATTTGCTCAGGTTACACTTTTGCTATTCAAACAAATTAGTTCTTGTACTTTTCCGATTGATACAACAATCGGGAAATAGCAATTTAGATCAACCCAGGGCTAAATATCTGAGCTTTGATGTTTGGTAATTTATGTTTTCGAGAACATATTGCGAAAATCTAATTTGTCCTTTGAAGGGAAGTGTGCAAATTTATTGTTATTGTCATGAGGTTAAAGGAACTTGTCACTTGAAAATATTCATCAGCTTCGTCGATGACACCTGAAATTAATTATTTTCCAGCGTGTTTGTCATTTTCTAGGTTTAAGTCGTAGGTGGTTTTATTATTAGATGTGATTTCAGTGTTCCTCAAGTTGAATTGAGGAAAAGTTTATTCTTTCATCATTGATTAGTTTTTATGAAGACTCCACAACAATTTCAAATGAAACTTTAGAATATCTAGGTTGCTAAATATTATCAGTTATTTTGCTGATAATGATATCTTTGTGGATTTTATCCTGTTTCCCATTAACTATATCCTATGCCAGATTCATTATTATCACTGTAATTGTTTACTCTGTTGATCGGGAGAAAAGCCTTTTCAGGAAAGTAAGTTTTTATGGTTATAATTCGCTTGATAAGGCCTACCAGTAATTTTCATATCAACACTGTTGTTGACTTAAACTTGTTAAGCAGGGTTCAAAACAGGGCAGTGTGACTTTTTATGGCCAAAGTCATTCACAAAACGGCGATTTGATGTATGTTCACAAGTTATATGTAAGTACACATGATGTGGACATACACTTTTGTGTTTTTTCCGCCATTAGTTTCAGCATTAAATATTAATCAGGTTTATAATGGCAGTTAATGCTCACTCATTTGTTGATATGATGTGTCATTAATACATGAAGATCACTGCCGCTAGACTGTTCCATACAAGTTTCAGTTCGGGATGTCTCATAATCATGTCAGATGTCTGATATTTATTGTCAAACACAGATTAGATAACACAGCAGTGTTCACATTGACATTTTTTATTTTGTTTCATTCTTTTTTCAGTGACCTGAAATTCAGTTTGAATTAAAATATTTACACAAATTTGTTTAAAAATGATTTTATTAGGACTTAATGAAATAAAAGTATAATTTGATTTCCCATTTATGAGCATCTTGTACAATTAAGATATCATAGTGATATTCGGTAAAGTAAACAAATGCCTCCATGCAAATCTTCAGGAAGCTATGAAAGCCATATAAGAGTTCTCCAAGGAATCTAAGCTGTATGTATATGAATAATTGCCTAACTGAAATGAATAGCAAATGTATGGTTTAGATAGTCTGGCCCGAGGCTGGCGGTTTCATTGTCGTCATTAAAGATTGCGATCGTGATCTTAAAGAAACAAAGAAAGTTGGTTACTCAAGCGGGGGCAATTTGCCGGTAGACCTTTACAGGGAAAACAAACATTAGAGATTCAGCGCTTAGATAATCCCTTTGGAGATATTAGATTCGCCATTCAGATATAATTTAGTGACCAGCTTTATGCCCTGAAAATTGGAATCTGGTTGAATTTATGATGTTTTGGACGTCTGCTCATCGAGGGAGTCATAGGAAGAGTTCATTTAGAAATAATTAGATTGAGGACGATTTGTAAATGAGATTTTTGATGAATACTCCATGACAGGTTTTTAATAGTGGTTTGTTAGACAGATTATCTTCAATTAATACTCTACTTGTTGGTACGAAGTAATGACAGGCAATCTTTACTCAAATTAGCCATTGGGCAATTGCAAGTTGTTCCCTTTCTGAAAGACTGTTCTACACGCAGTCGGGTTTGGGTGCAATGCTACACTGAGTTTCAGTGCAGTACCACCCATGGTTCGCTAGTTCCAGCCGATGCTCGCAGGTTTCACCGCAATGCATAGCCACAATGGTGTTGAGGGCTTTCTCCCTGCTATAATACTAGCAGCCGCGATATAAGTGAAATAATCTTGAAAGCGGCGTTAAACCCCAACTCACTCGCTCACCTTTCTGAACGAGTGATGATTCTTTTAAAAGGGCAACCATGGAAGGTTTGATGCTAAAAGACGAGAGTGTTGCTGTTAATGAGATAAATATATGAAAAGGGATATTTCTGTTCATGAATTGTGAAAGAAAAAATGTCATCTTCGGTTTTGAAACAATGTATTAGAAAATAATGATAAATGAAAAGAAGGAAATAAAGACATCAGTTAGGAATATTCAGCAGAGATTTTAAAAATAATTTTGTGAAACGAGAGTGTTGCTGTTAATGAGATAAATACATGAAAAGTAATATTTCTGTTCTTGAATTGTGAAAGAAAATATTTCCTCTTTAGTTTTGAAACAAGTTATTAAAAAATAAGTATTATATATTAAAAGAAGGAAATAAGGACATCAGATAGGAAAATTCAGCAGAGATTTTGAAAACAATTTTGTAAAACAAGTTCGCTTAATGAAACATTTTGTGAAGGAATTCATAAAAATTGAATTACAAATCATTATGTTATAATAATTATGTTTTAGTAAACACAGCTGTTACATTGAAGAGCGGGGTTTGGGCCAATTTTAGATAATGAATTTGATATTATTTATATTGAAGGAATTCAAGTCTCCATGAGAAATAATTTGTTGAATATTAAAAGAAAATTATACAAACTTAACATCAAGGTCTTATATGTTCTCTGACTCTGCACGTGGCTTAGATATTGTTCAAGCAGCGTTAAACATTAACTCATTCATTCAATTGATATTTATTCTCTGATTCAATGATCAAAAAACTTCTAAACATTCTAACAGTTTATGGCATTTTGATTCCAGTCCAAGCAGGTGCTCAGCCATTTTGTCTCTGATAACAAAATTTGTAGGGCTTTTTAGATACAGTACTTGCTACTATAAATACAAGATGACAAACTCTTTAATAAAAGATACCACATGAAAAAAAAAAAGTTGTTTTCTGAGGTTGTATTTACACTCCGACTTTTATCATTGGAAAGATTATCCTAATTCTATTCATTCAATTCATCTATATCTATTTAGTGCTGGCATTATTTATGGAATTTTGCATCAGGATTACTTTATTATCAGGCAACTGCTTTATTTGTTTGGCTTGCAGTTAATCTCTGAATAGTTAATCAGGAAACACTTGATAATGTGGAAGCCCTCGCTGGAGATAGTGAATTATTTATCAGTTTCTTGTTTTCATTCCAGTGTTTGTGTGTCATGATAATACTGATAGCTTTACGTTTCTACCATTGTTTCATGGTGCTCTGTTTTGAATACCTGTAAACTTGCAATCAGAATGATTATTAAAATACTACTTGTAATGATAAAAATAATGTATGCAATGTAAGCATAGAGAAGTGATTCATATATTGTAATTGGACATTCTTTTCCTATGAATAATATTTTTAATAATTTCAAGTGCGCTGTGGTGTCATTTTAAATCAATTTTGTAGAGTGTCTATGAGACCTGAGAATTATTTTCAATAAGTTACGATTGGAAAAGTAACTCTAATCTCAAAGCTAGTGCACAAAGGTCACTCAATTACTATTCATGAAAAGGACTTTATATAGGGGGAAATATTTATTTATTTCATATGTTTTCAGCTATGACAATTCTGCTGGATACATAGATGTTAGATGATACCATTTTCATCTAAGATTATGACATCTCGCTGAGAGATCCCCCCAGATTAGATACACAAGGTTCGCAGAGTAATGATGTTTTTGCTTATAGGTCAAGATTATGTTATTTAGACGAACCGAAGATTTGCTTTAAATTGCTTTTCACTGTTGTAATTGAGTGAGGAAATTGGAATTGTTTTGAGGAGTCCACGAATACCCCTATCGTGATTGATTCTGAACTCGGCTAGGAAATTACCTGGCTTGCAGAGCGCAAGACATCTCGCCAGTCGCTGATAGATGGCGCCCATTAGGGGTTGAGTATACGTGAACAGCTCTTGCCCAATACGCGACTGGCGTAATCAGCTCTGTGCAACACTGATGTCTGGTGTCGTCGACACTTGATGAGACGCAAGGTGTCGGCTTCGTCCAGATTTTATGTCTCATGTCCCGGTTGATTGACCAGTCTCTGAAGTCTCATGTCCTTCTAATTTGACCTGAGACTTTTTTTAATAGAATACCAGTTCATTTAGATGCAATTGACTCCAGTGACTCATTAGAATGCTTTGGCTTAAGGCTTTTGTCCTGATAAAACCTCTGTGGTTGATTTCTTTATTATATCGAAGCCTGGTGTATACATTGCTCCAATAACCTTTTATTATTTTTTTTACTGTTGACTGTTCTTTCGAAATCGCCAAAATGGTGAACTCACAAGATGAAAGGCTCACGCTTCAATTGGAGAAACTAACTGAAGTTTTTACAAACTATATTAAATATTTACACTCAACCTTTTTCCAATCATTGAATGACTGGGATTTCTGACTTTTCCAAGATTTGATGGATGATTTACCTACCGTTGAAATTACAACAATTTGTTTGTTGTTTTTATCTGTCCATTGAATAAATCCATTTTCGGTTGATACATTATTAATTTCCGACCTAGTAATCAAGTTGACCTTCTTTACTGTCTATGAATTATTTGTGGTAGACCTGGTCAATATTGGCTAGTTAATATAATGATGGATAGGTTATCAACTGGAGCTCTCATAAAATCTGCTTGTCTGACCTGTGAACTGTGAACTTGACAAAACAGTGATCAACGAAATAGCTTTCTGCTTCATCAAAAATTTGCATCTGCAGATCTCCTTCAGTGCCCTGTCCCATTCAACATCTAATTATTATTTCCAATATTGAACAACTAGATATGTTTTTGTTGTTCATGAAAGTTTGCCATATTACAGTATGCTCTCATGTAAGTGACTGCCTTTCTAGGTCAAGGAAATGATACCATGTGAGTGGACAATGGTTACAAAATAAAAAAAAAAAAATTTAAAGTTTGTGAAGGGAGTGTCGAGGTTTTGATTTGGATTTTTGGTAGCATCTGGTGCTTATGGGGGTTGGCATTGATTAGGTTGTTTTGGGTTTAAATTCTTAGTGCCAACAGTATCAAAAGTTTAGGAGCTGATGTAAAAAAGGTTGTCTAACTTGTGATTGTAATTGTAATGAACTAAGTCTGTCATAACTGATGATTAGTATTCTGAAGAGCTAACAGTTTAGTTTCAGTTGATTTCATGAAAAAGATACCAGTTTGAATTTTAGGTTGAAATGTTAGCAGAGTTATTTCCCTTTGAACAAAGGTTATTATGAGCCGAAATGGTATCATTGTTTTGTCATTGTATGAATATTAATGTTATTTAGAATGTAACTAAAGTATCCCTGTCATTTTATAGTATTAGATATTGATAGAATTATTAAAGCTATCACATTACTCATTTTAGTTGGTATCATAAATAAAGTTGAAAATTATGATGTTGTCCAATCTCACCGTTATTCACTGTTAAGAGGGAAGTGTGAAGATTGAAAAGTGTTAAGATTGAAAATAATGATGACAGTTGTTGTGTATCTTGAGTCATATGTCATGTTCTGATTTTAAAATTCCCTTCAGCTTTCTTGATTGATAAAAATGCCTTTTTTTTCCAGCTGAAGCTTTAACTCAAATGAAACTCTTCAAATTAGTTAAAACATTGTAAGAAACATTTCAACCTTTAATCTGATAAATGATTTATGACTATAAGTAGTATTGTGTGCTGCTGGCTCTGTGAATAGACGGGGCTGGGTAGCACAGTTGTTAGGGTGTTAAGACTAAAGATCCAGGGTTCAAGTCCTGCTCAGGGCTAATCAAATTTGTGTTCTATAGGAAGACAGATTGTGTTAGTGGAGTGCTAGTTGTCCTGCCGGGTGGGGTAGTGCAGTGGTTAGCAAGCTAGACTTATGACAAAAGGTCTTGGGTTTGAATCCCACCAGGGTCTTGGAAACTTTGTCTAGAGTAGATACTTTCTACACGCAGTAAGGTTTGTGTGCAATGCAGCAGTGAAGTCCAGTGTAGTACCAACCATGGTTTGCTAGTTCCAGGTGATGCTTGCAGGTTTGACTGCAATGCATAGCCACAATTGTGTTATAGGCTTCCTCCCTGAAATAAAACTAACAATCATGATGTAAGTGAACTAACCCTTGAAAGGGATGTTAAAACCCAAATTGTCTCACCTCACCTCTCTCTAAGTCCTGAATTACCTTACCTAACTATATGGATTTACTCCTTTTAAAAAGCTATTGGCAGAGCCCCTGAGGATTTCTTATAATGGGCGTATGAACCAGAAGTTAAGTTTGATGAAACCTCATTCATAATATTGTACACTAGAATTGGTGAGTAAAAAAATTATGTTTTAGAAATCATGCATTATTGAAATGTGTGTAATCCAATTTGATGACTCAAATGAATTGCAATATAATTCAAGACAAGAAGAAGTCAATGTAGGTCATTCTCTAAGAATGTAATTCCTAAATGCTCTTCGATAAAGTTTTTTAAAGATATGAGAAACCAAAACAATTTTAACATTAAAGCTATTGAATTACAAATTCCATTAAATGATTAAGAGTCAAACTGAAACATCTTTAAAGAATGGTAGGAAATCTAGAATAAAGTGCAACCTTTCAGAGATAAAGCAAATATTTGAAATGTTAACCCAAAGTTCAAATAAATTGAAGGCTGGAAAGTAAAGTTATTTGCATAAATTTTGAGCGTTTAAAGTACAAATTAAAGCCATAATGAACAAATGATGTTTTTCAGCTTTGTAAACGTTAGAACTAGAATATTTGGAGAGCCAACATTTTTCCAAGTACAAAAAGAATTAAATGTTTAAAGAAATTGCAAATGAAATAACCCCAATTTACCGAATGAGTTGTTAAATTCATAAAATAAATGAGTTAAGTTGACCAAGCGTTGTGACCTTTAGCATGGTGTGAAGTTGTCGAGGGCCAAACTGAAAAATTATCACACATCTCGCCGCCAGCGTGAACGAAGTGTTCGTCCAAACAATTAGATTACCATCAGGTTTCAGTTCAAACACAGACATGATCGCATCACTGAAGTGATGGAATTATTGAAATTTAAACTGTTTTGAATGAGGTGAAGCCAGCTTTTATGTCTTCTAATACAAATATGAAAGTAATGTACCGCTCATGTTTGAAAGAGATTCAAAATTTGTGTACTTTTAAAAAATTAAAAATATTGTTGGGGTTTAAAAGATCAAAAGTGAAAAAGATAATGCAATGAAAATTCATTTTTCCTACACAAAATGTTCACTCTATCGAAAAAGGTTTTCATAATTCTGAATTCTTTGGGGTGATGAAGTTCAAATTGATATAAAATACAATAATGATCTAAGAATTATTAATCTTCAGTTCAATACACAGTCAATCTATTAAAAATATAGGAAAAGTGATACTTTCAAAAGGTAAAATAGAACATGAAATAGATCAGTGAACAGATTTGAAACATTTATAATGACTGATACCAATATTTTCATCAAAAGAGGCATGGTCTGATGTATGACATCCTGCTCAATCTTTGAAGGATAATATTTTTTCCTCTCACTGTTTACAGAAGTTAATGTGTAATGACAAGCTGACACAGCAATCGCTATGAGTTAGTATCAACTATCATTACATGAAAGGATACTTGACACCATTCAGACAATCACTAATGTTTTTTTGGGCCATATATTTTAGGTGGTAAAAGTATCGTTTGAGATAAATTTTCAATGAGATGTTTTATGACATGTGTAAATTTGGAACAGAAAAAGCTTTCAGTGTTATTTTTTGCAATTTTGTTACTTACCGTAGCAATATTCCCCAAATTGACTGGTATCCATAACTACATATGTGAAAAACATGCTGTATAATTCAAACTGGGTGAAATGCTTAACAATTAATGAACTTATAGTGAAAGATAATCTCATTATCAACCACCTCGGACAATATGAAGAATGATATATAGGTTTACCCTACGTATCATTGCATTAGTTATAATGAGCAATGATATCGACTTTGTAAACATCAACACTTTCCTTTAGATTTCTTCTAATTGTGAAACTGTAAATGAATTAACCCCATTCTGAGAAATATATCCGCAAGTGGCTGAACGACAGAAATGTTGACAAAGTTAAGATTGGGGGATATTTTATGTTGCCAGAAGCAGGAATTGTTCAGCATTTGGTATGGTAAGAAATATTGAGTCAACCCTGGCACCAATTCTTTACCTGTTCTGGCAAAACCATTGTGAATGATCTATTTTTAAGAATTTCAGCAAGGTAACCTAGGAAAATTTTTTTATTCGCCAGTGGTTTGAGTTTAGCTATCCTTAAATGTTCTGGTACAGGAAAGTCCATCTTTCAGGAAGTTTTATTCAGTGAGCCAGCAGCTGTATACCATAATTTGGTAGCAAGTTATGGGTTAACGTCTTTTATTGTTAGTACACAAAAACAAAATAAAACCATAAACTTGCTCAAGTAGTGTTTACACCCATGATTTATTTTGCGTTCCTCTATGTTTCAGCCCGGAAATGACCCCTATGCGTTCGTGGAATTCTACGAACATAGTTCAGCGGCTTCTGCATTAGCAGCGATGAACAAGCGCAACTGTATGGGTCGGGTGAGTAAAATGATCCATTTCATTTCAGGCTTTCACTTTTGAAACAAAAAGATTTGCATATGTATGCCATTTTTTCCAGAGCCACTTTTAATTTCTTTGCTTATAAATTGCTGTTGTGTTATTTCTAAGTTATGTTTTCAGGTGTTAATTTTGTTAAAAACAATTGGTTGGAACAATAGCAATTAGATGTTGTAAGATTACTTATTGTTTGATTTCAGTGCATTGGTTTTCTTAAAGACATAAATCAAGACTGTCGTCCTTTTTTCAGTCAATAATTTCTCGTAGTCTTCTTTTTCTGTTCTCAAACTTGCTTGATTATCAAACTCAGGTTTGTTGTAGAATTTTAACATGAAAGACAAGAGGTTGACAAAGTTGTCTTCTTCCCCTTTTCCCATTGTGATTTTGAGGGAACTGATTGGTTCAGATTTGTAGAGAAGCATACACAGAGTATAATTTGACATTTATTGTCAGTACTAAAAACAAGACCTTAAAATAAACAACAGTAAAACTGCCGCTCATGTGGAAGTGATGGTTTTTATTGTAGCATTTGTTTATGACTTGAGATACTGATTTTAGAGTTTCAATGAGCAATAAAGTTAAAATAACTGCACTTGTGTTACAGAATAGATCCGAAATCTTTCCAGATTGAATTTGGTGAAGATAAGAAACCTCCTTGAGTTCTTTACTATAAAACATATGTGCAGTTAAGGCTCATTTTGCCTTCAAATTGGCTCGCTCTCCGTCAGTATTTATTCAAAATGAATTGATAGATACATTAAGATCTCGAACACTACTGCCCATACATGCGGCCTGGCTAGTGTTTGGTGTAATCTTCGTGATAAACGCTGTCAAGGAATATCATTACAGCAAGATGAGTCGAGGTAATTAGGTTACCATCGATCCTATATGGATGCTGTAGAGGAACATATGACAACATGCTATTGCATATGCAGCTGCTTAAACTGCTTCCTGACATTCTCGGTCAGTTGTTAACCATCTATATCCTGAATGGGCAGGTGACTTGTCATAACTGCAACAAGGAAATGTGCCTACAAGTCATTTAATCAGAATTTTGTCTCTGGACCACTGGTTCTTGATAGATCTTACGATTGAGGGGGCAGATAAACGGTTAACTGTCCTGCTGTCTGAAGAGGTGCAAACCATGTAACATATTGCGCAAGGGAAAGTTGGGTCCACGTGAAGATGCATCCCGTATCCAGCATGTGAAGGGTTAACACATGAGGTGTCAGTAAGCTATGAGGCATGAAGGAGCTTTGTTACAAGGATCAATACCATATTGGATAACAATAGCTGGAACAAGAGCATGTTCAACTGTTGGCTGTCATTCTACAGTCCCTCTGTACAGTGTTGTGTGACTGAATCAAAGTGCAATGCACTTCTCTTAGTGCCGGTTCAGATCATGATGCTAGACAGGATTGACTTCAGATGAAGACCCAGGGGCCATGGTATTCAGTGAAAAAGTACGCCATTTTGACCAAGCTAAAAACTTACACCTGCTGATAGCTTGAAATACTGTCTGTAGGTTCTGAACAGTCACATGCTCGCTTGCCCAGCGGCTCATCACATATATACTGGTTATTCTCAAACCTTTGTAAACTTTGATTGAAGTTTCAATATTAAGAAAAATCTTACCTTTTTGTTTTATAGCTATCTTACAGGATGTCCTGTATTAGAGTTATTTTTTCTGACTGCGGAGTGATTTTGTATAATCATCATCATTGTCTTGTGTAACTTTTGTGGAAATGACTAGGTTTTAGTAAATATTGGTTTCAAATATTAATCTTTCCAAACTCATTTCCTTGGTAATAAAATCCTCTTTTATTTTTCCCTTGGAAAATTTCATATATTGTTATGTTTCATTCGAAGGCATAGCCATGATAGTGGTTTAGGCTTTCTTCTAGTTATTTTGCTAGCTGCTGTGATGGCATGGATGCTGTTTACAACCCCAATTCACTTAAAACATCTGCAGGTAAAGGGTTAAAGATTCCAGTCCTCAGCAGCGGTGTCGCTTTCCCGGTAACTCTTGTCAGTTCCAGCTTAACGCACTCACCTTTAGTGTCCTCAACTGGGAATATCTAAAAAAAACATTTTGAACATTTTGACACTTTTTCTAATGGGAGTTGAGGGGTTTTTTTTGGCACTGAAATAAAAAATTTATGGAATCACTGAACTGCTACACAGCTCAAGCTTGCTCTTTCAACTCCTATGATATCTCAGACCTCTTTGAAAATATTTTGAGACAGGTTTTACAGTTTTTCAAAGAAGGTAGTAGGTCTTGACGTTTATCGGAAGGAAAGTAATCTTGGGTTGAATATGGGCTTGCCGTTGACACTAAACCATCTTGTCGATCCAAATTCAATTAAATTTCCAAAAACATTTTCAGACAGAATTTTATTAATGTGTCAATTGAGTTTTTGTTTTAGACAACTTGTTCTGCATTTGAAGCATTTAGGTTACATGTTTTTATCCTTTGACATTGCTGGTGCTATGAGTCTAAGAATTCTTCGTTTTTACCCAATAATTGAAATTTATCGAGGCAGATCAAATATCATTAAAATAATTCAATTATTGTACATTTTCTAAATTTATTTTTAAAAAACTTGAAACTTAGGAATTTTTTAACAGTGTCAATTGAAAACCATTGATGCAGACCCTAGGTATTTTAGAGATAATTGAATTATTGAATAAATGATTAGATCTTTATTTAAAGTTGGAATTTGATTGACATCCTTCAATGAGGCATATTTGAACACGATGAGAGCTTCAATGGCTTTGTTGTCGATGGTTTGTAGAGAGGTATGGCGTTAAGTTGATTGTTTATCAGAAAAGAAGAGTTACAAAAAATCAATATTTTCTTCATTTTTATCAATCAACCTTTTCCTTGCACATTGTCATTGTTCCAAAGCATTCTAGAAGTTACTGAATGCCGGGACATTTTCTGCATAGAGATTTTTAGGGATAGTTGAAGGCCATTTACGATAGTCCTTTTCTACCATATAAAGGTATAACTAAACTGTTGATATTTATGTAGACAAACACAATACTATTTTCTAGTAGACCAAAGGTTAAGATGTTCTGAAGTGTGAATTTCATTCACTGTTCTTGATCATGGACACTAAAAACATTTTTAAGAAATCACCAACAGATGCTCTACAATGCTTCACATGAACTCAATCAATTCAGTCGCATCTGTCCACTAAACGTATTCTGGCAAAATAGGAATAATTTCAATCAAGTAAATCAGACGGCAGTATTGTGCCTTTTGCCAAGTAAAGGGGGTACTTTGAATTGGACAGGGAGATATTTTTGCAAGAGTTGTTTCCCTTTGACTCTTGGATATATCCTTTTGCCCTGCATGTTAGAGGTAAAAATCAATTACCGGTGGGGGCATTCATCGATGAAATTGGATCAAAGGAATCTCCAAGCTTGACTTCATTCGCTTCTAGGACTCATCATTGTCGCAAACCCAATGACGTCTGCTCAAGAGGAAGATGCCAGAACAGCGTGTGTTGTGGCACGAGCTAGTCCAAGACGGAAGTCTTCGTCTAACAAGTGGTCACCTAACTGGACAAGGTTTTGTCCTTCCACTCAGACCCTCCAAACCAAGTTGTCCTCCCGCAATTGATTTCCTGAATCGCTTGTTCTCCGGAGTCCATCCATCCGTCCCATTAAAGAAAATCTCTCTTTCTTAATCCCTTGGCCGTTGTATGCACTGATCAGTATTATTGTGTTAGGCTAGTGTTTGTCTCTGCAGTAGGATCATGCAATCACAAACACACTCAATGTCACTGAGCCGGATCAACCGTTTAAGCAGTGTTCGTGGCTACTCCTATGTAAATACAATGATTTAACTGCTTTTTCTCATCTTCTAAGAGTTTTTATCCCAAATTCCATTATTTTCAATATGTCTTGGCGGTTTAATGGTTCTATTTCTTTGCGCTACATAAAGGGATGGAATTGTATGCCAGGTTTGATTTATGTTTTCCATGTAAGTAGTGTTATTCAACCTTTTTCTTCAAAATTTTGTGGGAAAAAAAGGGTTCTAGAATGTCTAAAGTGAAATTTAAAAAGCTGATATGAAATACAAGAAAGAAAGTCATCCTGATTTGAAATGCCACCTCTTGTGTTGATGTGCTTGTTATTTTTAGTGATATAAAAACAATGACAGTTAATTGTTTTCAATGCGCTTTGGTAATTGCAATCCAAATAAGGAAGCTGTTTAAAAAAAGGAAGTCCTTGAGACCATTCCATTCTTTTGTTAATTTGACAAAAAATCCATTTCAGTTGTTTTGTCGATTACCTCCAGATTGGACTATTACAGGTTGTTTTTTTGTTTAGCTTTGAAAGATGAGTATCATTTGAATTTTAGATGCTCAAATGGAAATAGGATTCAATATTTTCTGGTCATTTTATAGATTATGAGGTTTAGATTTAGCACAGATAATAATCGAAACCATGTAGTAAGTGTAATATCATTTTAAGAGAAATGAATGCACTAATATCAGAAAATTTAAATTAACTTTTTTTTTGATTATTGAAAAGTTCCAGTCTCTTATCAAATAATCAAGTGAAACAGTTATAAATTTTTTTTAAAAAGTATCTGTTAATCAGTTAATCATTTTGAGATAGGCAATCTTGTTTATACTGCGACTTGATAGTTATGAAAAGACTAACCGCATTCAAGTACACACATTAGACATTGGTTATTATTATCAAGATGGTCTTCCCTTGAATATTCCAGTATCCTCAGTTAAGTATTTAAGATTATTATTAAAACATGCGACAAACATAAAAGATGAGATATTCCTCTCTCCCCACAGAGGCATATCTGTCACAAGTTCCTAAGGTAATCTCTGTTTTGATACCAGCGTTTCTTGGTCTAGAAATGTTGAAGCCTGATTGCATGCAGTCAAAGTGACTTTTGCAGTTGGCGACTCTGTTTCTAAGGTTATCATTTGAAAATTTATTTCCGTATGCTTTGGGAAAGTCAAATTTTACTTGAATGTGCACTTTGCACTTTTAGTCTACTTTACACAATCGCCTTAGTTAGCGACTGCATCATGACAACAAATATGCTGTTGATGTATGCCCTTTTTCATTCATTTAGATTTTTCACTCTGTATTGCAATAATTTGCTGCTAGGGAAACTGCTGGAAGCTTGAGAAGAGCTTGTATTACAACAAAGGTAGGTATAGGAATTTATGACAGAGTTACCTCTGTGGGGAGAGAATGAGGAATGGTAAAAGCTTACAAAAGCACTTTTAACTCCATTCAAGTACACACATTAGACATCTGATCATCTGATATTAATCTCAACTTTGGATGTAAGCAGTTCTTTGGCGTTTTATTGTCAAGGAAATAAGGAATTTATCAGTGTTTTGTCCTGTTTGGACCTACAGAAAGTCAATACTGCATCAAATGAAGAGATCCATCAGTTGCAAGACTTGGAACGACAGTTATACCACGGTACTTTTTGTCGAACAAAATTCGAGGAAATACACTGGTTTCTTTAAAAGAAATTCAATGTTGAATTGAAACACAATTTAATCACATCTAATCTAGTCCTTAAGGGAAACAAGGAAGACATTACTATCTTTTTAAACGAGATTGTCATCTCGTAAAACAGCAGTTTTCATGAAGCCGTTTTCTCTACCGGATCGCTTTTTAGGGTCGTTTGGGAAAATAAATGGCTATCCCGCAAACTGATTCTTACAAAATCAACATCATTCTTTCTGTTTGCAAATCAAGTTTTTATTTGAAAGATTCTCCCTCTGATAACCACATTTCGAAACCGAAAACAAATGTTTTCATTTCGAGGCATTGTCCAATCAATACAAATCAGTTTAAAAAAGCAATTTCTGCCTCAATAATGATATATTTATTCCCTGACAGATAGTCTCTCCGCTGAAGAAGCTGTCAAATATTTAGGAATCATTCCGAGACCATACAGTAATGACCCATCAATATCATTGTGCCGCTGTATACTTCCTCCCCTTCCGAACATGCTATCATATTCAAAGGACCACTGGTGGCTATTTATTGTATAGGATTCAATGTGAAGGAGAAAGCCATTAGAGCTTCTGTCCGATTTTGGTAAGAGCGCGATGCTGGACACATTTGGCCAAGTAGGGAGCAGGCTCTTATGACAAGAGCATTTACATAATGCGCTGATCACACAGAAGCAGTATATCTTGCTCAAGTTAAGGTGCCACAGGAGGAGAGGACCAACACTAGAAGTGTTAGATTAGGTCGGTTGACGACAACGGCACGACGAAAGGAAACGCTTTCGAGTAGGACAATTTATGTAATGGATGTATCATGAATACAACAGAGTTGTTTTATTATGGCCCTACAAGTTGCAGAAAAATTGCACTACTCGACAATGAACTAGCGGAAGAATCCGATAAAAATTGCAATCAGCACAATGAACAAACGACACATTTGTCATCAAGTGCACTCTGGCCAAATTGCTATCGAACGTAAAAATGTGACGAAATGTACATTTCATCTTTTCGTTTTCATATTTTCATTTTGAAATAGGACCCAGGTGACATTTGAAAGGTTAACAATTTCACAAATATCTGCATACTGTATTATTTAGTATTTCGTATGTTTCTTTACAAGCGTTAATTTAACTAATCAAATTGCAAGCACAGGTTACAGCACCCTAGAGTGTTTTAATCACATTAAAGGAGATCATTTGTAACAGCATGCTTTCTGTTGGGCTTTTATTACCCATCGGCATTGTTTTTATTGGCTGAGATGTTGTTCAGCGTATCCATATAAACCTTGGCTAGGGGCAACTTAATTCCATTATATGAAATGATCTAGTTAAACATGGTTTCTAAAACCACTCTCTTAGAAGTCCGCGCAGATCGATTCAAGGTTTCACATGAGAAAGGATTCCTTCCCTGGAGGTTTCAAATTTAAGACTGCTCCACCTAGTTGAGAAGAAAAGCAACTCTGTTAATGAATCATGGGGGTGATACATAATTCATAGACAAAAAACTCTGAATTCAGTCCCGTGGAGAAGAATCCTCGAAATGAAAGTTCATTCAAATCCATCTTGTATTATTTTATCAACCTGGCCATGGTGAAAGAAAATATAAATACAAATAGTAGGTAATATGAAACTTGTTATGCTTCAGTGAATGCACAATTACGACATAAAATTCATTCGGTGATGCTGGTCAGCTCGGGAGATTAACATTCAAAATATCCACATTACTGCTGATATCTGGGAGCTTTTATCTGGACTACTCATCAGTATGATCGTGTTTTGTGACTCAGTTACCTCACAGCTGATGTGGCATTACCGGCGTTAAAAGACCAGAATTCTGTCAAATTATCTACAGCGAAAATGGACACAGAGGACGACTTTTGATTGGTTGAATGGGCTCTTTGATTCTGTGCCTGGCAATGCTGTTAAGGATGGGCCCCTCTCTTCGACCGGGTCCCGCGTGGTTCAGCATCTTGAGATAATAGCCACATTAGTATGTATAGCTCTACCAAAGGGCACCCTGGGACGAATAGTTGCAGGCCGCAAGGTCTGTACCAATCGCTTAAACTGGCCAAATTATTGAATCCATTTTCAAATACTTGCCACTATGTTTACCATAGTCCTCGGAGACTTCTAGTTACCTGAAAGTTTAAGTGTTTGCAGCTATAAAGTGATGTTGATTTCTTTCGAGGGTTTAGGTACATGTTTTTAAAAAACGTTTTTTGATGGCGTTAATACTGATTTGTCAGTAATGTGTTCAGCTGTAGATGCCAGTTCTTTGGAACTTGTTAAGGAGTTTGTACACAGCTATCATGATGAAAGTATATAATAAAAGCTTTCGACTGGTTTGCCAAAATTTAAAAGTAAATTTTGTGGATTTACTTGTCTGATACTCTAACCTCTTGAAAATCATGTAATTTTGGAACTTTCAAGTGTGTCCTATCAGCTTGTCTAGGTTGTTACGCCTGCCAAGTACTCAATGGTATTAACAAATACTTTCTTTACTATTTTATCCTGCCAGGAGCACGGCAACTTCATTTGTAGTAGAGAAATGTTCTACACACAGTAAGGTTTGCATGCATTGCTACACTGAATTTCAGCGCAGTATCATCCATTGTTTGCTGGTAGTGCTACCCAATGCTTGCAGGTTTCATTGCAATACATATCCATGATAGTGTTGTGGGTTATCTCCCTGCAATGATATTAGCAGCCATGATATAAGTGAAATACACTTGTAAGTGGCGTCAAACCCAAAATCACCTTATCTTAATCCTTGATCTGATATATGCAATGATAAAAACTTCTATCAATTGGATACAGTTTATATAGTTCCCCTTCCAGTTTTGCCCTAGTGGTGATACACCGTTAGTCAGTCAATCACTCTTGACTTGACTTGACCCAAGAACACTGAATAAAAATACAAACAAGAACAAACCAAAAAAAGGTTGAAGAAATTGGCCATCTGCATGTAAAGGGTTAAACTAGGGTTAAAAGCAAAGGTCCATGTGGAACGACCTCAGATGTCCTCAGATGTCGCCAGCTACTAATCATTACAGAGTAGTCTCCCTTGTCCCTTGTGGTGACCTCAAACTAATGCAATTATTAGACTTTATCAGAATGAACAAAGCTTCCCCTTAGGGAAGTTTTCAGGTGAGTAAATAAAAAATTCCTAAAAACTGAGAAGGAAAACTTGGGTTTAAAAATGTGATGATTAATAAAACAAGTATTCTAGCAGAATACATTCTAAAAAAAGATATTGGTTTTATAAACATCTTCAGGGTTTTGTCATTGTGCTAAATTCACATGGGTGTGAGACCTTTTATATGACAAATAACCTTTTTTTTGCAAAATGTTTTATGGGTTTTCTTGTTTGTTTGTTTGTTTTTTTATCTCAGGGCATGTTTAACTAGTCTTAATTATAGTAATGATGGTTTATTTGTTTGAAAAATAGTTATGTAAATTTATTAAGGTGAAAAATTGTCTTTTCTTTTGGAGTAATGTTATATTCACTTATTAAGTTTTAATTTTGATAATTTCATTTTCCAGCATAAGAATTAATTATAAATGAAGTTTTCAAGAACAGGAATTCATTAAGTATAAAACAAGAGCAGTTTTGATTTAAAAAAAAGGTAGTACTCTTAAATGTGATTTTTTTTTTCTGCGCAATAGGATGCAAATGACAAACATTAAATATTCAAATGTGTGCATTGTACAGTGGCAAAAATAATTTATCTGATGAAAGTATTCTTATATCAACCTGATTGTAATTTTAGGATATTGTTGTGATTAGTTATCATAGAAACAGTGAAAAAAAGTTTTAAAAGTATACATTTTATCTTTCACTGTTTGTTATGAATGTACAGTTTTAAAAATCATTCAATTTATACATGGTGATAAGTCAATAAATTGCAGTTGACAATCTCAAAATAAGTGTTACCAAAGAATATTTTTACAAAAGATGATTTGTATCAAAATGGTATGATAATTTGACAGTTCTTGCAAAAAAAGATAAACTGGAAAAACATTTATTGGACAAAATAAGTTTGGAATATTTAGAATCTTATGATATTTCATCATTGTGTCAATAAAAACATATGTAGTTATTCAAAAGTTCAAAATTTGAAAATATTCCCCACTACTTTTGTCCGGTATGCTCTTTAAAAATAAAATTGTATCCAAATAGTAAGAAACTTAAACAGTTTTTCACTGTTTAATTCTCTAACATGATTATGAGGCTAAAACAAAAAAAATGGGGGAAAAAGGATGTCAAATATCCACAGTGTAGTTCTCCAAGACAAGCGTAAATCTTTAATTACAGGAATCATTGAGCTACTGTATCAATATAATTGAAGTGATTCTGTTCATATTAAACTCGACCTCTTAATCCATTTTCTTTCGTGCTAGAGTCAGAATCTAGTTTGGATCAATTATTTTGACTGGGGCTCTGTAGACGGTTGCTCATTTAGTGGCTTAAAAGGAGAGTTGTAAATGGTTAAAACGTGATTATTTGGAACGAGTTTCGTTGCTTACCACAACGGATTATGGCACAAGCTCTATTAAAGGGTATTACTGTAAAAGAGAAGTATTTGTAATAGAATTAGGAAACAAATTTATTAGTGCAGAAAAGTGTTGACAGAGTCAACTCTTAAGTTATTTAAGCCTTTTTCTCTCTCTACAAACAAGTCGCGAGAAATAATGAGTATTTTCTCAAATGACGACTATCTCTATTTCTGTTTTTATTTAAGATCGTAAAAATGTGTTCTAAGCACTACCTGCTATGTTTCAGTTGATGATGCAATTATCTGCCGGTAGTCCATTGTGTCTTGATTGAGGACAGGTAGTGTAGGGTTTTTTTCAACTGAAGGGCATGTACAATTCTGGCAGTGAGAAAGCAGCGTACCTGTAGAGGTGTGTTCCAATGGTCGAGAGTGTCAGGGGTTTACGAATCTCCAATTTTGGAATGCCCAGTTATAGGGTGAAAAACTTCAAAACTACTTAAGCGGCAATCTATTTTTCACATACATGTAGCAAGTTTTGTGTGCTATGCATGTTGTGTAAAATTTGTACAGTTTCAAAAATGATATCATCAGTATCACCTGTGAATTTTGACTTTAGTATGGCATTAGCATTTGTGCTTTCAGAAACTCAAATCTCAATGGAAGATGCTTTGATAAGACTTACTTCCTTCCCTGCTAAACGTTACATAAAAATGGATTTTATGTGCAGGTTTATATGGTGTTATTCTGCAGGCAACATATGGCATTGTTACTATCTATTGGCGGAATTTTTGAATTATTCTTGCAACAACAATAATTGTAAAAATATTCAATATTGCTCCAGTTTCTATATTGTTTCACCACAATGGTAAAATAATTGATTTAACTGCCTCTTTGGAGAATAATGTGTTGTACATTCTGAATACATGTATGTATGTATGTATTCTGGTCCCTGGAGTTTTAAAGTTCATTGTTTATGGAAGAGTTGTCCACAGTTTGCATACATCTTTACATATAACATGCAATTAAAATATAACCAGCCCTTAGTTGGAAATGCATATGATCAATATTTTTTGTTTAAGAACTACTGATGACATATTAACCAGAGCATGGCTCTGGTAGAGATCTAGATCATTCAGTATTTTAACATTGTAATGTTTATCATATATGTCACATTAATTGCCATATCTTTTAATGCCCTTATGTTCATCAAATTTTTTTTTTTTAGATAATTCAAACTATAAAATGGATAAACAGCAAGATTTATAATTTTTGTGATAAATTGATTATTCAGTGTTTGTGAACTGTTTTGTCCTATGTGTTTGAAATTTGATCAATACGATAAGATTAACAAAGATTTGAGATGATTTGAGAAAACATTTACTTATCCTAGAATTGTTAGACAATAACCCAGCAGTTCATTAGGAGATACCTCAGTCCATTAGGAGATACCTCAGTCCATTAGGAGATACCTCAATTCATTAGGAGATACCTGAGGAAAATTTAGTAAAACTTTTAGATAATGTTCTTTAAATCTTGCAGATGTAACGGAAAGTGATTGTAAATGAAGTTAGAATAAAACACCTAGTTTACATGTTTTTAAATTCAAAAACAGTTTGCTTTTTTCCAACATTGCCTAATGAAGGCCGTGCGTTGAAATTGATAATTACGAGCAGTGGAAGCTTTGGGTTTGTTTTCAAAGAAATAATTTCTTTGGTAAATTGAATTTCAAAGCTGCAGGTAACTGAAGGTGCTAATCAGGCCATTTTTGTTAGAGAAAGGAAATAACTGTTGCTTTGCGCCAGGACATGATGCTATTTTGTCTAAATAAGGCAGTGATAGATACCACATGCTTTCTGTGGATTTAATTACAATTTTAAATTGCTTTGAAATTGAATTATTTTAATGAAGTTAGAACAAATGGAAATGAATTGGGACCACGGCAAGCTGTGGTCTGAAGAAAAGGATTTTGAAAATTTGCATTTTGAGCTTTAGAAATTTGAAAAAAATTCAAAGAATTATTTTTGACTTCATATGCATGCGTTACAAGAGAGCTGGAATTACAATCAGGTTGAATTGATTTGTTGTGAAATCGGTTATGACAGGAACATTGATCGCTTTTAGCTCACTTCCAGCAGGAAGTGAATATTGAATACCACAAGGCATGTATATCACAAATTCAACCAAGTTTGCCTTTTAGAAAATATTATAACCAATGGAATTTGTTATTGATAAAATGTTGAATGACTGCCATAGAAAAATTTTGAATTGTCAGACCTCAAAGAAAAATATATGGGGGAAAAGAACTCTTAATATAACTAAAGTGACAAAAGTAAAATTATGAACTTTTTGCATAGAGAATTATTCATAAACAGAAATGTACGAAATTGCTTGGTAAATATGATTACGTTCTCCCTACTGCTGGCTGTTGAAAAATGATGTCACATCCCAGAGCCAACAATCGCAGTGCGCGCGAGCATACGATGGCCTGAAACGAAACAGATCATAAATTTTTCAGCTCAATGTGTGAAGCGGTGCCTGATATTGAATGGTGGATGTTTTATAAACACCAGTAATTCCAACATTCAGCAGAACTGCTGTCAGTTGCAGCACTATCTGGTTATCGGGAGCCATTGCTGGAAATTTACATGACCTGTTCATTTCCCTTGTTTGTCATGAGCAGATGCAGCCCATGGGATTGCTGTGTTCTCCACCAGAGGCTCGCTTTGTGCAGCAGAATGGAACCGAATCTCTCCGCTCACCTCGGGTCTGAATCGTAGACCCCATTCTTCCTTTTGTTTTGCTGTGCAGCTTTTGTCTCCAAATTCAGATCAATCGTTGATCCCTCCTGGACCTGCTGTTATCAAACATTGACTTTAATTGCAAGTCTAATTGAAAAATATTGAAGAATTATCAGCATTACAATGCAGCAAGATGCCTGCTTTAAGGCGATTTGGGTACGTTGGCAGTTAATTGGTAATCTGATTGGTGTTATTGAATAACAATGAATCAAACTCCTTTCTGGTAACACCATTCCATGTTTCATTGATTACAGTGGTGCACACTAGAATATGTCTCTTATTTCTTTATCAGTGACTGAACTATTATGTCACTTGGTTACATATGCCTATCCATTTTCTTTTATGTATTAAAACAGTGAAAACCGTAGGTATGTGAACCTTCAAGCTTTTTCAATCCAGTAACAATTATGTTTTTGAGCCTGATTTCGGGCTTGTAGCGTTGAAAGAGTTTAACCAAACAACAAGCTTTAAGTGATTTTTCGTTTACATTCTTCCTTGATGTATAAAGTATAAAATGACAATTGTTCATGAATTATCCAAATATGACAATGTTTGTATACATGTTGAACAGGTTTCATTTGAGATTTTCAAATACACATGAACATACATTCAGTTTTTGCATGTTTTTAAGTAGGTTATATTCATCATTTTAGTCATGCAGTTCTAGCACTTCTTGTCGATTTAGATTTCGAAAAATTCCCAAAAGTATTCCTTGGTACATTATGTCTTAATTTTTCAATTGATCTTATTCTGCCACGACTGTCGTTCCTAAGCCCAAATGATATTAGTGGGTAATAGCAGTGTAATGGTCTGGTGTTAATTGTTTAATAGGTGACCTACCAGTACAATAGAAAGTGCATTGCCTCCCTGTGGGGTAGCAAGTTGTTTTATACTCAGAATTTACTCAGAGATTTAATGTAGCTGTCAATGTAAAATATTAACTCAACAAGTAAAAAGATCAGGAAGGGTGTGGAAGTATTGTTATGAAATGAGATGTTGTCATTTTTGACCTACTTGTTGAGTGCTATTCCATTGTACCATACTTTCAGTAATGACTAGCAGGTATCTGTTCAATGCATAACCATATTGGCAATGTGGGTTTTCTCTCAATAGTATTTCCAGTACTTGAGAATAAAAGAAACCTTTGAAAATTGATAAAACCCCAACATAACTATCAATATGCCAAGATAAAAGCTTTCATACTTCACAGCTCAAAATGAAAATTTTCATAATTACAAATTTCAAAATCAAGCGTCTGATCTTGAGCGATGATAGAATATTCTAAACAGTGACAATTTAATTAAGCTTGATATGAAATCTCATGGAAACCATTTTTGGAAAGCTCTTTTGTTGTAAAAATTCGTCTTCCATAGCAATGGATGAAACTGGAATGCAAACAGAATCAAGGAAACTTGTTCTAATTTTGCACCGCCTTTGCACCAAAATACACGGCACTAATTTTATTACTCCATTGCCAAGGCATAATTGGAACTAACCCTTTCAGTATTTTCGCAGGTAACTCATAATCAAATCTGCAGACAAGCGGAGACAGAAGCCATATGGCAACATGTCTGCACTGTAGTGTAATGGAGAGGCATGTATAGGGTTTCCCTGTCTCACTCACACCTTGCACTGGTGATGTGTCTTAAACCACAGCATTCATTTAGATCTATCAAACTGTGAGGAACTGATCCAAGAGTTCTGAATAATTTAGTCTTCAGTCGGTGTTTCCTTAGAAGTAATGACCTACGAAGCTCCTGATCCCAAATGTTATGATAAAAATACTTGTAGCTTTCGGCTGTAGAAAATCTGACATTTATCAGTGTATGTCATTTTGGCTTTGGATGTTCTTGCAAGACAATCACGTTGATATTTTTCTTTGTTCTTTATTTTGAAAGTTACAGTTTTTAGTTTGATTGCAGCTTCATTTCATATTATTGAATATCATAAAAATATGTTAGTCGCTTATAAAATACATTTCAAACAATCTACTTTGGGAAAAACAAATTGGAAAAAATGTTCCTGATAGATTTTATTTGAATACCTCATTCATCACAAATCTGCTTAAGACTCTTCTTAACAATTTAAAGTCTTCTTATAGGCTGAAAGTTAATCTTTGCCTGCTGAAATGATCAGACAGAAACCATTCCTTGGCCTTTAACCCTTTGCATACTTCGAGCGCATATAAGCGCAAGGAAAAAGTTGCTTCTCAAACCCAGTGACGCACTGAGGCGCGCTCGCATAACAGACCGTGGCACTCAGTGACGCTTGTAAGCGCGCTTTTACGAAATGCTGTATCCTCAGTAGCGCATCTAAGCGCAAGGGCGAGTTGTTGTCAAAACTTACCTGTCCGAGATAAACTAACACAGTAACAATGATAAATTCATAAAATTCTGTAAAATTATATAATTATCTTCACTGAAAATCATTATATTTTGTGAAAAAATAGATTTGTTGATGAATTAATCGAAGCTGTTTGAAAGAAAATTCAATTGAAACTTGCCGATGTTTCGCTAGTTCATTGACACGCTAAGTGATGTTATATTTTCATCGAGTGTAAATTATTTTGAAAGTATAGCTTCTCGAAACTGTAAAATATTAAAATCGATATTCTACAGTCTTAGATTTTGATCTAAAGATTATCAAATGTGTTTTTGATCAACATTAAACGAACTTAACTGGAAGGTCACGGTCAAACAGAATATGTCAAAACAAGCTGCGCACGTGGTTTGAAATCAAACCGAAAATACAACTTTGTTAATAAAAATCTAAATATTTGCAACACTTATCGGTGAAATATTGTTAATTTTCAATATATTTTTATTCCTTACAAAGTATGTCACTTGTTTT
Organism: Phorcus lineatus; assembly: GCA_921293015.1. Lineage (NCBI taxonomy): Eukaryota > Metazoa > Mollusca > Gastropoda > Trochida > Trochidae > Phorcus > Phorcus lineatus. Next base: position 31,337,015 of record OV121088.1, on the reverse strand, counting down.
TTTGTCGATAATGGTGAAAAGTTTTCGACAATATTACGAAACGAGAAATCATCTAAATACTATTTTCTTGATAACAAGCGATAGTCAACAATCGCCTTATGGTAATTCGGCCAGACACGCTATCGTTAAAAGTTATATCTTCTATTTGTTCTTAGTCATTATGAACAATATAATAACATTTCATCATCCTAAATGGAAATTGTCAATAAATTATGAATTATTACAAGATAAATATGATAATCCAAAATATGCGAAAATAACATTCTTAAATTTACTTTCGTGACCACGATTATGTTATTATACCCCCGCCTTACAGCGTAAGCGGGGGTATATAGCGTTCATTCTGTCCGTCCGTCTGTCCGTCTGTCCGTCTGTCTGTCTGTCCGTCTGTCCGTCTGTCCGTCCGTCCGTCTGTCCGTCCGTCACAAATCTTTGTCCGGAGCATATCTCCTAAACTATACATGCTAGCTTCACCAAACTTCATACACTTATCAACCATGATCCCTAGATGTGCCTTTTGAGGGTTAGACCAACAAATGATTTTTATTTTTTGCAGTTTCCATGGAAACATGACTAAAACAGTGACTCTATGACCAAGTCCTTTGTCCGGAGCATATCTCCTAAACTATACATGCTAGCTTCACCAAACTTCATACACTTATCAACCATGATCCCTAGATGTGCCTTTTGAGGGTTAGACTAACAAATGATTTTTATTTTTTGCGGTTTCCATGGAAACATGACTAAAACAGTGACTCTATGACCAAGTCCTTTGTCCGGAGCGTATCTCCTAAACTATACATGCTAGCTTCAACAAACTTCATACACTTATCAACCATGATCCCTAGATGTGCCTTTTGAGGGTTAGACCACCAAATGATTTTTATTTTTTGAGGTTTCCATGGAAACATGACTTAAACAGTGACAAAGTCCTTTGTACGGATATATCTTCATAACTATACATGCTATCCTTACCAAACTTCATACACTTATCAACCATGATCCATTGATGTGCCTTTTGATGGTTAGACCAACAAATGATTTTTTTTTTTTTTGCGCTTTCCATGGAAACATGACTAAAACGGTGAATTTATGACTAAGTCCTTTGTCCGGAGTATATCTTCTAAACCGTACATGCTATCATCACCAAACTTCATACACTTATCCATATTGGTGCGTCTCTTGAGGGTAAGACCAAAAAATTATTTTAATTTTTTGCGTTTTACATGGAAACATTACTAAAACAATGACTATCTGACAAAGTGCTTTTTCCTGAGCATATCTCCTAAACTATACATGCTAGCTTCAACAAACTTAATACACTTATCAACCATGATCCCTAAGTGAGCTTTTTGAGGGTAAGACCAACAAAGAAAGCCAGACTATAGTTTGAAGCGGGGGTATGTGAGCTGAGCTCACTTCTTTACTTGTTATTTTTGTATCCTTCTTTGTAATATCGAATATTTGTTTTCATTAAATGTCTCCTCAATTAAATATCATTTAATCTCGAAACAAGTAGTTTTAAATCGGGACAAGATATCTTCTTAAATTATATGTCGTATTGACAACGTTTCGACCACGTGCTCTGAACAGCTGCGTAGTTTACTTCCGGGTTGTGTTTTTGTAAATCCCGATATAAAATAAAATACACGATTGCTTAAGAATACATGTTTAGAAAATACAGGTCATTTCGATATTTATTTGATGTATATACGATTGCATTATTGCTAATTTTGGTAAACAATGAAGATACACAATTGGACTCAATTCACATGTACAAGTTGTAACTTCGTTCCTGAAACAGTACATATGTTGCTTTGGCAATGACCGTGACTCCGGATTTTGTCAACACAAAAGATTTTTTATAGCAAGTTGAACATTTACAGTCATTCTCTTATTGTTTTGGTAACATTTAAATGCATTGTGGGTTTTTTTTCAGGCGGAAACGTACGTGAATTTGAAATACTCTAATTCACTCATGCTAATTTCAAGGCCTTGAATTGAAATGATTTAATTTTCCTCATCAGGCCAATCAAATAATTTATTTCTTTTTTAGAATTAATTTTTTTTAAATAACTGTTTACATATACATTACCTGAGAAAAAAATTAATGATATATTTAAATTTATTTTAATTATTGCAACAATTTTTGCAAACTACATGATTTTCTAAAATTATTTTTTTAAACGCTTCTAACTTATAAAAAACACCATATATTTCTGTACATAGAAAGCTAAATATATTTAATTACTCACCTGTTTCTTTGATTTATGTCACACATGTATTTATTTTTCACACAAAACATCCTTTGATTCATTTTTAGAAATATACTAAATTTTGCATTTTTCTCTAGTATTGAGGCCACATAATGGCTGCGGTATTCAAGCGACATGTTGCCAAAAAAAATCTTGGGTTTATGAAGCAACTTTATAAAAATATTTTCAGTATGTAAAGGGTTAACACAATTCAAAATTTGTTGAATAATGAGTGATATTCTGGGAAAGAAAAATGATATTGAAAGAGCAGATGAAAGGTTAAAATTGAAGATAATGCACCACAGAGGTTTACTTATGGTGTTCACTGCATGCATAAACTATCCAAAAGATTTTTATTTTCTTTTTATCAACTTCCAATGAAGTGATCTTTGCCACTCTGGAGTTTTTGAAGTTTTACACTTTCCATGTTTTTGAATGGATAGTCTGCATAGTGTAAACATCTCGTAAAACTTTGAAAACAATTACATTAGAAAAATTTAAATACTGTGCAGGGAAACAGACATAAACCCATTATGCTAAATGATGGCCTTTGGTCCTGTAATCTCTCCCATTAGAGGTTTTTGTTGGCCTCTGCCTCATAAGTAAGTTCAGACATGGTTTTCATCATGTAAATAAATTGTACCTTTGTGAGACTTTTATGTCTAATGTAAAAGGTCAGAGTTTGATTTAAACTTGATCAAGACATCTTCACCAAGCCTTTTTATTAAACCCTCAACTTGCCAGCCCAATTTGTTGCCAAGTGTTGATCATTAGGGGCAATATTTGCAGCATTTTGTCTAGCATACAGCAGCTATAAAGTTAGGTTGGGCAATGTCACCGCAGAAACAGCAGAAGGACAGCTCAAAGAGTTCATTTCCAACTTTCACGGGCATCTTATGTTTAACTGTGGAAAGAATGGGTTATGTGCCTCAATTTTGCCTAATGCTACCCGGCAGATGTCACCCCAGCTGCAAGAGAAAGTGTTTATGTTTGAAGTGACTTGTGGAGGCCTGTTAGCAACTAATGGGAGTTGACAGTCCGCAAGTCTTGCTGGGTCCACAACACTCACGCAAGTCCCTGACTTGCTTGTACTGCTTTACTGTTTGAATATGTTTGAAGAGGAAAAGGGGATGTAATGTGCATTATAAGAGACCGTTACAGGTTTACTAGAACAGTATTGAAGACTCTCTCTGTCTGATCAGTGATTGAACTTGTAGATCCAGATCAACAACTGTCACTCAATACCATTCCACTGCCTGGACACCAAATTGTTCCGTCACGGAAAAAGTGGGCTTGAGTCCCCTGGGAAATTGTTTTTCCTCCCTCGGCTTGGCAGTAGTTAGGTCGGGCTGCTTGCATGAAATGGCCTGGCCTGATGAACGACTTTATTACCACTCCAACCAAATATCAGTTGGACATGTTCGTGCACTAGAAATAAGCACCTTGTTCACCGATGTCCTACAATCATCCCATGATGCATTGCAAGCTGCCGCGGAAGCTTTGTCTCCCGTAGGAATCTGTTTGTTTATATCGCGAGACCATTAATATCCATGACAGTGATTAGCAATAGTTTCTGATGCTTAGACAGGCCCTGCCTACCTCCGATATAATTTTCCCGTTATTAATATCCTCTACACGGTCAATTTGTATTTCTCTGACAACCTAGATGTGATACATTTTCACTTCGACATCATTCTTCAGAACAATGTAGTTAATGTTTACTGATGTTTAGTGCCAGATATCTTTGCTTTGCCTGTCCAAAGGCTCTCATTTGTTAATGGGAAGTAATTGATTTTTTTTGTCAAGCAATACTGGGTTCTGTTTGATGTCTCCCTGTTGATACAATAATGTTCCTGACACAATCAGAACTCTGTTTGTGAGAGAGCGACAACTATGGACAAGTCCGCTGATCAAACTAAGCTATCATGACACCTTGAAATATGCATGCATCATGCCAATTAACATTTTTGATACTTTATCTTATCTCAACGTGAACCGGTATGAAAATGCTTATTGAATTTTCACATTGGTGAAAAATTATCACTCCCTTTTATTGTCAATATTGAGAAGTCGGTCAAAGCCAAAGTGATATCTGATTAGTGAAAATCATTTTTTGATGCACATTTTGAGAAGATTTTGATCACGCAAACATTGATTGAAAACCTTAACGCCTTACACGAGTGTCTGAGGTTCAGTTGTATTGGGTCCCTGACATGTGTTGATATGCAATGATAGATGAACTGCAGATATTGCCAAAATTGGATAAAATAAAGGAAGAAATTAGCATTTAAAATTCAATTTAATTTTTTTGTCATCCAGTTTTTTAAAACAAACCAATTTGGATTATTTCTCTTCCATGAAAACAGCTGTTGAAGAAGATGTCTTTAAATATCACTTTAGATCTAATAAATTTCAATTTAACTTCTCCTGTTTCTGGTAATTGTTGAGGAAGCTGTTCTGTTGAGGTGTTTGTCAGTGGGCATCTTATCGAACGCTTTTGAATGCGAGTTGTTTTTAGGGTCATGGCCTAAAAATGTCAAAATGTACACTAACCTTTGTGAAAAGGATTCATGTATATATTTTGTGTAACAAGTTGATCCATTAAAAAAAACCTTTCACATATGTTGAGTTGTTTGAGTAACCTTAACCATTTTTGGAGTATGTTTTTGATAATTATTTTGAAATTCATAAAAAAAATTATGTATTTTGTTTCAGTTACAAGGATATAACAAAAATTATAAGTGGTGAATCTTGATTACTGAATATTTCTTTTTGTTGGCCCTCTTAGTGATGTATACTCACTCATTCCTTTAACAGTACTGTTTTGCATGTAGGTTAGTTTGAACTTCATTGGAATCATTGTAGTTAGCCATAGGTAACAGACATGGAAAAGGTTAATTATATTTGTAGAAAGACCTACTTAGCGTCACTCTAGTTTTCTTTTGTCGTGACGTGACCATTTTGCAATAATCCGGTATAATCTGTAATTCTGAAAATTGTCCAAACTTATGCTCACTTAATTGAAATACACTGAACCACGAGAGATAATTACATTTGTATCTCCACTTGATTAATGTAATTTTCTTTGTTGGGACTGCAGGAATTCCAATTAGGGAGCGGTTTCGGGTAATTAGCTTGAGAATTGCGGTATTTAGTCTGTTATGAATATTGCCTATGTATAATTACATTATCCCATAATTGATGCAAGCGCTCAGCAACAGGTTTACTGTTGTGGTAGAATTAGAATCATAGTTTCTGTCTGTGACATTTCAACGATAGTATAGGTTTTATGTTTGTTCATGCAGTTGAAATGACATGGTTTCTATGAATTGATCATCCAAGGACATTGATGAAATGTATTCTTCAAAATAGGAATTATTGGGGTCATTGTTCATTAATAATCTACTTGAATGAATGTTGTTAATTTCTCTGTAAATGAAATATGTTCAGATGCAGTTAAAAACGAAGGACCTAAATAACGTCTCTACATGGAAACAAATAATTCAAACAAATAAAAAGGTCTTCTGGTAACTTTGCAAATAAAAACAAACATATCAGAAGTGATACATCAAATTATGTAAAAAAAATCAACTTTACTCTATTTTGTTTCATTTTACCACTATATCTTCCGTTTTCAAATTTTTATCACACAACCTTTTTGTCCAAAGTAAATATATTTATTATTAATGAAATAATGCCTCAGCACTTTGATGTAGAAAAGAAATTCTTCCTGAGAATTGTTCAACAATTCTCTTCGAGCTATAAAACTGAAAAGTTTTGCCCAAATGTTTTCACTTTCCTGAAATAAGTAAACAAAAAATGAAACAATTACAATTGTTGAGATTAAGAGACGAGTTGTTTCATGAAAATTTTATAACTTATGTCATCGTTTAGGCAAAAAGTTTCTGGATTCGGACAAGTTTGTAAAAATGTTTTTGATTTAGATGTTCTGCTATCCATCAAGTCTTCCTTGAACAAAGGAATTGCTTTTTGGATGTAAACTCATTAAAAATTTGTAGAAGTTGTCCCTTTGGCAGTGTCAACAAAGTATCAAAATATTGATTTTTGCATACATTTTTTGACCCATTGATAGATGATTTTGTATAAAAACTTGCACTGCGTCATACGCAGATTTTGTAAACTCAGTGGGTTTAACCTGAAGATCCAAAGACCAATTTCCCTCTCAGCGGGGTATTTCAACTCTTCTTCAGAGCAATCCAAATCACTTGTCCCATTTTTCTCTTCATAATGAACTTCTTTGATTAAAAGTTTTATTTGATTTCAACATTTCCTAATGATAACCATCATGTATTCATCATAGTTCTTGAAAAGATCTGATACTTGAGAGTAACACTAATGCCTCAAACAACTTGTAAACTAAAACTTAAGTATGTATTTGACCTATTTTGAAACTTTTCAAATTTTAAGTAACTCTTTAGCAAGCATGAATTAAAACAATATGTTATCATTGTTAATATTTTTTTTGGCAGTGACTATCATTTTAATGTAGTTTTCAGACTAAAAAAAATCCTTATGCTTCAAAAAACATAATTGCTCCTTTAAATTCTTAAAACAGAAAAGATGATAAAACACAATTATCACGATGCAAAGGAGGGAAAAATGGTATGTTATGAATGCATATCATCCTGAAGATGAAAAAAGCATTTATGTACACAAGACATCAAACATTTCTTTTCCAACTAAAATAATGTATTTCTCTAGAGACTTGTATGTTATGATTGGATTTACTTTCTTCTGTTCCCAGCTACATTACACGGAGGATATTCCTGCAGTTATTACCTGCCTCTTTTTCTGCCTGCAGTTTTGTTTTGAAATACCCGGTAGTGTATTGCCACCTGCAGCACAGACAGCGTTGAATGTAAAAAAACTCAAAAAGAAAGCTTTTATTAATACATTTTTTGGCTGCATTTTGAATTAGGACAGTTTATGCTATATACTTTAGTGACTTAAGTTTTTGGCAACTTAAATAAATTTGAGATTTTTGTACTTACAGTTATTGGCTGCTTTGAAAGGAGAGGCTGACTGTAAGTGCATTTTATACTTATTATCATTTTACTTTTGTGTCCGATTTGGGAAGCGTGTGAATATGGCCGTCCTCCGCATGATAAAAAAATTGTTGCAGAATCAGATGTTTGCAAGATACAGCTTTTGCCAGTTCTTTCTTTTGCAAATTTGATCACTAATTTTGTTTTGCTATCATCTACTGGTTCTTGCTGTTCTTACTCGAATGGGAAGTTATTGTACAAACATAGTAGTTTAAAGATAGTAATCAACAATGGGGATTCATTGGGAATATTCAACAAAAACTTTGCTTGTTTCAGGTTACGTACGTTGTCTAATAAATAGGATAACCTCACATTGTGAGTAAAAATATGTAGGTATAATTGTCAATGTTGATGCAACATCAAAAAGGGATCAATAGTATGACAGCTACTAATGTTTGATACTGCAGCAACTGAAGAGCTAAATAATGAAAAAAAATGGCTATTCCTACCCATTAAGAGGCCACATGTTGTTTAGATTTCTAACTTAAATGTCTACCAACTAGCCTTGTGATTATCCTTTTGTTAGTATTTCATATCATCCATAGTATCCCAAAGAAATGATTGATAGTTCCTCTAAATTGGCCATTCAGAATGGTTGGTATAATATAATATTTTGTGGAAGAGCAGAGGATTGGAAACATTCTTGTAATTATGACATTATTGGTGGAAAACGAACTGTTCTGAAGCAAGCACTGAGTAATATGAGGGAGAATCTATTTCTTATATCTACACTGTTCAACATGTGGTAGAAGTATAACCAATCGGATTCAAAAGCAGCCCATTTTGGCGCTATTTAATGATTTCAATTATAAAGACCCAAGGGACAACAAGGGAGATTGATAAAAAACAAACAATTTCAAGTCTTGACTGTAATTGGAAGACCAAGGCAAAAGGATGATCTTTTTGTCCTCTTATTCCTAGATTTCTCATTCTGACTACCTGACCTATGACTTGTGCTTAGAAAACAAAAGTAGCACGCTGACACTTTGTTGTCATGGGAGTAGTGTATGCAACTACATAGTAAAAAAGATGATTGGGTAATCTTCTTATTAAGCCAGTAACCACTCTCAGAGAGAACAATATCATCAATTGAGGTGACAGCTTCACTTTTAAAAACCTTACGAGAGATTCTGATAAAAGATCGGATAATCTTGAAATGTGTAGCCTGCTACAGACGCGTTGTCATGGCATGTGTATTGTGGCACACCTATTAATCTCTGCTTTTAGTGTTTATTGGTGCAAATATATAAAACTGCCACTCTTATCACCTGCACACAAGCATATTAGTTTGCCATTTTAACCCTTTATGAGTTTTGACTGAGAAAATTTAACCCTTCCTGCAGTTGGCACCGAAAGTAGCCTAAATATTTCGTGACAGAGCAGAATGGAAAAGGTTAACCCTTAGCCATGTCTTTTATAAAAGAAACCATCCTTTCAGAAATATTTTCTGAGTCTACATTCTGCATCTTTCCTTAATCTTTGTTAAATTCATCACTTGGTAATTTTCAGTTTTAAGGTCTTGAACCAAAAGATGTGGGCCATGACTATTCTCAAAACAAAATAATCCTTATCAATTTGTCTCTTTATCTCCCTTCAGACAACTTCAGCACCAATCAAATGACAAAAGTGAGGAAGTTTTGACTAAGATAATGTTCTGCAACTTTTTGATAGGTCATGCTTGCTGATCCAAGTCCACTGTGACAAAGTTAGAAAACAGAGCCTATTCTGATATGTAACAAACAATGAAGTGAGACAGGCAAGAAATGACTCCCCATTCCAGATATTATTTCTTTGTGTAGAGTTGATATATATCGTCAAGGTTGCTATCGTTCTACCAAAGAGCTAGAAACCCCTGCCAATTGGGAATGTCTTCCCATTACTAGATTAAAATTCCAAAGGATGGGTTTAAATAATAAATACTGTGATATGTTTTTGTTGATTAAAGTCTAGACCTCTGTGTACAATTTATGGACACTGGGAATATAAAGTTTAATGGTAGTAAAACCTAATTCTTTCTGACATTCCGACGTTTTTAGATCCAGACCACTTTTAAAATTAAATTTAGTTTCTGTCATAGATTAATATCAGTTATAATGCTTCATGACAGATGGCTTGCATTCCATCAAATGAAGATTTAGATGTTTTTCTGGATCAATATGTTTTCAAGTCGTACAAAAGTTTTTGAAAAGATTTAGATTTTATTTTCTTTGAATTTATTATTATAGACACACATTGTAACAAACTCTCACTTTGTGACAAAATTTTGCCTAATTAATAAAGAATTAAAAGGAGAGATGACAACCTTGTCTTACACAGTGCAGGTTTATGTCAAACCGGTTAGTAATAAATGTTACATATGGAGAAGTTCATATGAAAATAAACATTGAGAACCAGAAAAATCTTTTGTTTGTCATTTTTACCAGGATTCTGTCTATAGGCATCATGTTATTTAATATTGCCTGTCATGTAAGTATGAAGGCTGTTTTGTCAAGCTGTGTTTGTCATCTGTGACAGTTTGGTCTAAAATAGTGCAGTTAAGCGTTGATATGGATCACACAAAGACATTCGTATAGGTTGATAGAAGGAACATGTTTTTTGACACCTGTAAGTTTTTTGTTTGTTAGTAAAGTGATTGATGCGTACAGGTAATCTAGCTGTATTTTTGGCCAGATTTATTTGAAATGTTGATTTGGTATGAGCTGTTTGTAGGATTTTATGAGCTGATTAATTGGAATTGTGATGAAAAAGTTATAGGTTACAGTTTGTTCTTTAATAATCTTTGATCAAAAACTGTTACAGTTGTTTGCCCTCTTGGTCCTTGATATACAGTGATGTCCTCCGCCAGTACTGGCTCATTTTCTTTGTTAGTTTTGATGAACTTGAATTGCCCGCTCAAAACTGATGTATAACATATTCAGATGAAAATATGTTGAAAGTGGACACTATTCCAACCAATTTTCCTTACCAAATAAATATCAGTTATATTACAATAATTCATATGTTGTAGACCTGTAAGGAAATAAACCATTTAAAATGATAGTTACAGTTTGGTTACTTGATATGGAGAAATTATTGACAAACATTACATTTATCACTATTACTACTGTGATGCAAAAAGGCAACATCTTTTCAGTTGTCATGCATTTGGGTGGAGATTGAGATGTATACATTCAACAGTGAATTAGCTTTAAAATGAACAGTTGTTGTCCTATTTTCACCTGGTTACTGAGGAAACAAGCCATGCCTGTCATTTGTCCCTCTCACCTCTAGCAATTAGGGAAATGAAACTACCTTCAAGAATGATGCGCAAATTGCCCTCATATACACCAGGGAAACTAGGCTTTGTGTTTTTCAATTACGAAAATTGCGTGGTTTTAACTCAATGACTTTAGCGATACTTTAATCTGCAAACAAGCACCACAAAGTAAATTAGTGGTATTCTCACCTGCCGGCGGCTGGTTTCTATTTAAGTGGATTGTGTTTGAGAATGAAAAATGGAAGATTATTGTCCGATAATGTCACTTTTCTCCATCAATAGTCTTTTTGCATCAGCAATGAATTCATATTGTAATAAAGGCTGTAAGATACTGGTGATTAATTTTCCCAGCAAGAAGATTTTTATCTTTTATTTTGCGATAGGTGCCATATTAATTAAGTAATATCTAGGACTACACGATGGGTGGCACCCTAGATTATGCTTGATTTCTTGTCTCGATTAATTATGCATGAGTGTGATCATTTCCTGCTGTGTGTATAGTTGTAAAAGCCTGACATTCATTGTAGTGCCAATTATGTGAAAGCATTTTTCTTAAACCACAATTATTGCAATGCAATGTAGCTTCATTCTTTGAATTCAGAGCTTTATCACTTTCATATAAATCAATTGGTAGGTTTCAGATTCTTTGAAGATTTTGATTAGATTGTGGACTTTCTTTAGATAATATTTTCATAAACTTCATCCCCTGATTTGGTGGTATTTCCTTTGTGAATTTAATCAAATAAGCTCAATTTCATTTACTGCTTTATCACTGTACGATTTATTCATATCATTTTTGTATTCTTAGATTCGTTCTTATCACTGTTTCTCGGATAAGATTTTTTTTGGTGATATTTGAATTGATTATTCATGTCAAACTTCATATTCTTTTGTTGAATACTAATGTATCGAAACTTTGTTTATTCTGAAGATATTTTAGCTATATGCTGTGTTCATTGATTTTGATTTTATCATATAGTTCTGGAATGTTGTTAAAAATGATAACAGCAGTGTATGGTGTTTAGAAGGTCAAATGAATTTTGTGCCCAGATGATGAATAATCTGGTAAACAATTTTCTGAATACTGTGAGGAAAATGCACAAAACAACAGCAACATAATATATTTCCAAACAGATTTGAACCATACAATTAACCATAAGGGAGGAAATTTATATGAGCAGATACCAAAGATTGTTAATTTCTATCAAGAATTAAACAGTAAGTAGTAAAATATTCTAAACAAATTAATCTTAGCTGAAATGCTTAGAAAGCAATATGATCTCGTCCATTTGAGTAGAAATCTGAGGATTTAAAGTATCAAGAACCGAAGAGTGTAAAGGATATGCCATGATAAAACTTGAACTAAAATTTCCAGCTTGTTTGGCATGTGGTTGAAGTAGGTCGATTTGGATATTATTGGTTATTCTCTTGCACAGGGTTGATGGGTTGATGTCATGTTTCCGTGTAATTACGACTTGATCGCATGCAGTTTGAAGCTAATGCTCTTTTGAAACACATCACAGGTTAACACGCCCCTCTCCAGTTACATTACAGCTCTTCATCTATCGGGTGAGAGTTACCTCCCTTTAATAGCTTCAGCCTATGTTTATGAAATACAGAACTAAATGCAAATATTTGTACATTTTTGATTCATTGGAATGTTTGGTTGAAAGGTGTTAGATTTATCTTTCAAAAGAAATGGAGATGACTGTAAAATTATTGCCCTTAGGGATTCTTAAAAAGAATATCAATCAGATATCTGTAATTATTTGTAATTAGGTTGGAATTCATCAATTATTCACATCAGCATCAAGCACAACATATGTCTTTAGCACATTTCCTGAATTCCATTCACAAGAGCTGTATGTAATACATGCTAATGGCTCAGGTCTCATTCACTCACAGCATCAATTAAAGCCATTGGCCACCCTTAAGCTTTTCCTAACAAGGTAATTGATAAATTGCCGAGGCCTGCTGCCTGTTGTCACTCTCAAAGCTAATCCTCACACCTGTCCCCCCCCCGACCTGTGAGTTCACTGAGTCGTATCGTAGCCTCTTCTCCCCCTCAGGTGTTGAGCCAGCAGATCAAAGTCTCTTTTACCTGTAATTAGTAGAAAGTTACCTGTGGACATGCACAGAGCCAGTGAGAACCGTGGAGACGTGAAACCCAACGCCTGTCAGCGATCTGGTTGATTGATTGATGAATTGACATTGAAATAGACACTCCTACAAGTGCTAGATCCAACTCATCAGTCCCTCAGCCTGCTGCATGCGTTTACAACTCCACTTGCAGTCACAATACTACCGACAACTAATAGTAACCAATGACTATGCTTCAGGTCTGCAATTTTCCCAATTCAAAAAACGTGCAATAATTGTGGCTGGCTTTGTCAGTGTAGTAAGCACAACAAAAGGCAGTATTGAGCTCGTTGTCAATAGAACGTAGGGCTTGCAGCGTGTGTATGTGTCTGTCCCCAGCCGGTCCACCAGAAGTAGACAGACACTGTGTGAGAGGAATGGTATAAACAGCCAGTCAACTGTCCCAAGCCGCTAGCTAGGTGATCTGATCTGATAGATCTGCAGTCAGTTGTCCTGTGAGTGAGCCTGCTTGTCCTGTCCTCCACTCCTGCCTACGAGCCTGCCACCATCATCCACTAGTCTGTGACGGACCGACTAACGCTCACTCATTCACTCACACTCTCCAACCCACCGACTCAGTGACTCTCACTCGTTAATTGTACGAGTACCATTACAAACTGTCGTTGAGCTTTCCCGTTAGTGTTGCCTCCGTCGCCTGCCACCACGATTCGTCAACGGGCTCGAGGTGTAGTCAGGATGCACCCTTACTACTATGTTCAGTATGTTCCAATCACGCTCAAACAGGATATGGTGAGTACTATCATGTGCTGTTCTTCCTTCCACTTGACCAACAAATCCAGTGTAATTCTGTTTTTTTAAGCTGTCAGATGAGGAAGCTTTGTCTATCCGACGATGAAGCTCTCTCCCACTCTGTGCTGATGCTCGGAGCTTGCATGTAAACAGTGGCCATGCCTGCCGATATGCCGGCCAAATTACACCATTAAATGAATTTCGCCGCTTTGGCCTCTCATGAATTTTATTTCTGGAGGAGGAATTGTTAGATTTATCGAACTCTTAGCCGGCTCTCACTTTATAAGTGTACAATACTTCTAAATTGAATTTTGTTAGAGGCCATATTGGAATATGATGGACCATAAGGTGGAACAATTGCAGTTCAACAGGTGGACAAAAATGTAATTACTTTTCATGGCAATATTAGGCAGTAGGAAATGATGTTTCGATCGTCACAGAAAATGAAACACAATTGAGTTTCCGCTATTCAGATATATTTTCTTTGTTTGTTTGTATATAAGAGAGTATCTTTTATTTTTGTTGGGGCTTTGAAACACTTCCTAATTTTAAATTTGAAAGTTAGAAGGCATGCTAAGAGTAATGTTCATTGGAGGAGAACACATTATGACCTCAGACGTTGACTCATTTTCCTTCCAAAAAAAACATCAACTCCCTGAAATTGAATCGATGGCTTTTGTCGCTTGATTAAAATTATGTCTTTTTTTATGGTGCATGCTTTGTTGATCTTGTTGTCGCCATGCATATCGTCTCAGTTTGTAAATAATTAACGTGTTGCTAATCAATACGAGCTTGGATCTTTGCTCATATTCATCACCAAGATTCACTTTCTTCTTGCATTATAAATACTTCAACAGTTAACTTGCGAAACACCGACCACAAGCCCAAGCATATCCTGGCTTTGAATTCAATTTGTGAATATATCAAGTTGAGTTGACCCAGAAATGACTTTATTCAAGGTAAAAAAAAAGCAGCATTTCTTATACACTTTTTAGTTTGAATGCTATGCTCGAGTTGAAAGAGCCTAATACACAAAGGTTATTGAATATTCCGGTCTTGACTTTTTTATCCTTGCTATGCATATCTAAGTCTTTCTAATTCTTGTAGTGGGCAGGTTTTATAATTTAATATTTCAAGTATAAGCTTGTGCCTGACATGCATTTTCAAATATTTTTGTTATTCAGAATGCATCCCATATTTCCCTATTATGAATATATCATTGGTAAAATGAACTCAAAATATTCTAATCATGATTTATCTACTGAATTTGATATAGTGTACAATGTATGTTGGCATTGGTACATGATATGGCTTCATTTGCATAATAATGGAAACATTTTCTTTTCATACATATCAACCGTCCTCTTTAGAAGAGGTATTTGTGAGTTTTTAAAACATTGTGGTTCAGAAAATCAACAACAAAATAAATGTAACATATATATATATATATATATATCAAATGATAACAATGATTAAATGAAAATAAACATTGAATTTGAGTTTTTGTTGCATGGAGAAAAAAATAATTACAATATCTGATTTCAAAATCTATAATTCATTTGTTACTGTGTTTATCGTGGTCACATTTTTTAAAGTAATAATTTTATCACTCTACCATTACACATAAAGAAAACCTAGGGCATTTACAAAGCAAGTTTGGATTTGTTGATTTTTTATTTTATCATATCAGTAGGAAAAAAGCCAAGATGTTGATCTCATTCATTTAGGCAATCTAAAAGATATGTTGGAAGAAAGGAAGTTAAGTTCTTCTTCAATTGATGCCTTGAGAAATTAGCCCTACTTGTAATATGATTGATATTTCTTTCTTTTGTAATATCTGCTAGAAATAATCTATATCCAGCTCATGAAATATCGCAAAATCAAACTTTTTCTCTACCATAAAATTCAGAAATTGCTATCATTGATATTATTTTCTTATTTTAACATCTAACAAAAAAAATCAACAATCTTTAACATTTAAAACATATTTAGCATGAAAATCACAACATTAAAAGGATTACTTCCACATGATGACAATTTTGATTTTAAACCAGCAACTTTTGTGGCCTTAAGTCAATGAAACGTGACATATCAAAATACGAGAGAGTGATTTGACGAGGATCAAGAAATTTGCAAAGCATCTTGAAAGATTATCTGCGTCAGATTAGGGAGGCAGTCAAGCTGAACCAATGGGAAGAGCCCTTAGGGTCAGGAAGTAGGCAAGCACTTGTTATGTGAACTGTCGAAGTAGAGCAGAGATTTTGGACATTAGTCAGGATTTATTTCAAGTCAGGAAGGGCCAGACAGGAGACCAGTATTCTCCATTATGCTTAGTGAGGGTAGGGTTGGGGGTTATGGAGAGGTGGTTTTTCAGGAGGAAGGGTTTAGGGTTGGAGAAGAGGGTTTTCATGGGGTAGGGTTTAGGATTGGAGAGGAGTGTTTTTCAGGAGGTAGGGTTTAAGGTTGAAAAAGAGGGTTTTCAGGAGGTAGGGTTTAGGAAGAGGGTGTTCATGAGGTAGGGTTTAGGGTTTGAGAAGAGGGTTTTCAGGAGGTAGGGTTTAGGGTTTGAGAAGAGGGTTTTGTAGGAGGTAGGGTTTAAGGTTTGAGAAGAGGGTTTCCGGAGGTAGGGTTTAGGGTTTGAGAAGAGGGATTTCATGAGGTAGGGTTTGGGAGAAGGGTTTTCAGGATGTAGGAATTAGGGTTTGGGAGAAAGAGCTTTGATGAGATGCACTGTATATATGGTTGGTAGATCAAGGAAGTATCCATGTATCAGGGTAGTTTCATATGGCATACATGTTTACTCTTACCATTTTTGCACAAGGCGTTCTAATTTTATTTGGTCAATTGATGACCTTACAATTGATACAAATGATTTCTAGAAAAATACATATAATTTCTCATTGTTTTGGTTATTATCTGTCTTTATATTAATAATTGTAAACAAAGATTACTTGTCAAAACCAGGAAGTAAGCAGACAAGTTATAGACAATGTACATGACTGTTGACTTAATACAATTATCCATTCAGAGTATATAGGTTGTAGTACCAAGTTTATTCACTGACAGTTATGCACGTCTTTATGTTTTCTTTCCATTGGCTTATTATAGAATCTTTATCTTACTATTTAGTTGCTGAATGTTGTCTTTTTGAAAGGTAGTCTTACTATTTCTTCAAAGAAGGGCTGGGCATATCTGATATGTTTTTTAAAAAATTTCATATAGGCATTTTTTTACAGTGCATTTCCATAACATTATAAGGCACCGGAGATACCAAGCAGTATTGTGCACAAAGTGTTGCATGGACAATTGCAAGTCTTTTATTATGATTTATCTAACAAACAGAGAAGTGTTACATCAACGCATTACAAATTTCTGAAAAGCCTATGGAGAGAAGACCAGAAGGTATAAAATATCTGATATGGTTGATATCCTGAATTGTCAGGAATAAGTCAAGCACGTGAGATGTGAGATAAGTCAGCTTGTGAGATGGACTGTTAGGCAAGAGCGTTATGCAGAGCAGAGATTTCTAACATTACTTGTTATAAATTTCAAGAAAGGAAGGTTGAGACAGAAGTCTTTAACTTCTGGTACATTGATAGCTACAAGGGATTTATAGTAGAGATGGTGGATGAATTGGTGGACAGTTGCTATGGCTAGATAGGGGTGTATATGGGAGGAGATTGATAGGGTAATTTATGGAAGGGATTTGTTAGGGGTGTATATAATAGGAGGACAGGGTGAAGCATTGGCGGAGGTGTGTTGGTACCTGGGATGAAGTTGGGTATGTTAAAGGGCTGTGTAATGTGGTGTCAAAATGATGATAGGAGCAGGATTGCATAGTAGAAGGGCAAGATGTAAACCTGTCTGAGGTTAAAAGGGTTCCATGAGGATTTAATTCATGTCAGGAATGGCTAGCCAGGATGAAAATCTCAATTTGGTTGAGAGGGAATTGAAGAACAATTTCGTAATGAGATTCTTACAGATAAACTTAAAATGGTGACATTGATTTGAGTATGGTTTGAATTTTGTTGAATATAATTTGTCAAACTTTCAATGCTGATTTGGAAAATTTTCAACTTATCAGTTCTGTCACTAGTTTATGAAATATCTATCCTATATCTGAATTGGATTCTTCCCCTATCTAAAGTGTTGATAGGAATGGGGTTGATCCTGGGTGTTATGGGTCTCATGACCTCTTACCTCTGTTGACAATGTGGTCCTTCTTTCTTTAAGAATTTGTCACAATCACTGAAAAGTACGAACATGCAATGTTTAATTCTAGAAGTTATAGGTAGTTAAATGTTGCAAGATAGCAGGTATATTGTAAATTCCATATAAACACTGGTATGACTGTTATTGTTAGTTACTGTAACTGAAGATTTTGCTTCTTTAAGCTTTGTAGACAGATGACTAAATACAGGTGATGAAAAGTTGAACAGTGGATGATACCTCTCATGTGCTTTATCTTGTCTTTACTATGAAGGAGCCAGAGGCCATCGCTCATATTAGGTATAAAAGTAGTCTTTGATGAACTGATAAATTCAGAGTTTATGGAGATCAAATACACTCTTTTATTGAAGTGTGTATTTTGAAACTTGGCCAGCATATTCTGACAAGTGCAGGATTATTGAATTTTCTATCCATCATACCGGACGTTTTGAAAAGGTATATGGCAAACCTTTTACCATATTGATGTGTGCTGTAATGAAGCAATTCATATGCATATGTATTCATAGCAATTTAAAAATATTTTCCCTGAATGATTAATAGAATATTTTGCCTTCGATAATGAAATAACTCATTTTCATTTATGCATCATTCTCAATGTCGAAGTATCGCTTAAATTTATCTATTTCTTATTTGGCTTATTGTTTCTGTACACATTTTTAAAAAAAATATGAAAATTGTTTCAAATAATTTAAATTTTATGAAGATTTTTTAAATACCTTAAACTCATCTGAAAAATGGTTTACATAATAACATGAGAGGAATTTGAAAAAATACCATGGTATGAATGACAGTCATGTATCGTTATATGGTAAGATGAGAGCTAATGGATATTTGTAGGAAGAAGTTATGTTACATTTCACTGGACCTTTAATCATGGAAAGAATAAATGTACAGGTATTCAATAAGACATAAACAGATGAAGGAATAACGATTATTTCTTGGCAATGACATTCTTAAATGTGTGAAGAGTTTCATTATTGAAAGATACTTTGTAAGACACTTGATGCATGTAAGAAAATTTTATATAGCAAAGAAGTATGCAATACTAGATGATGTTGCTGTGGAACTGTTGTGGCTCTCATGTCGCCAGTAAGATTGACAGGGATAGGTTCAGCATAAATACAGGTATGTGAAGAATAAGATGACATTTAAAAGAAAAAGTCATATAAATCTGAATTCTTAAGAATGCTTTTGTATTTGTGTCGCCAATAAGAATGACAGCTAAGTTTGTTGCAAGAAGAAATGGTCCAGTTAAAGTTAACATCTTTAAGTTTAATGCAATGATATTTGGAAGTAACATTTTATCAGCAATATATTTATATAGCGTATGTACCACATGTCTAGTGGGTAAAATCATGTTTGGTATGTCATGTCAAATACCAAAACTAGAAACTGTCCGGTTAATCTTACAAAGAGGTAATACAATGATATTTGGAAGTTATAAGTTATCAGCAACACCTGTCATGTCAAATGCCAAAATGAAATGCAAATGTCAAAAAGAAAAAAAAGAATTTTGAGGATATTTAGAAGATAGACTTCTATGTAACTAAGTAAAAAAATAAAATAAAGAGTAATAGATATTGAGAAATGATCTCTAGAAATCATATTTGCTAATTGAGTAAACTGTCATTCATTTTTGTGACTTGGTGATAAATGCCATCTGATATGAAGGATATAAAGTGGAGTCTGTGTTATGAATCTGAGAGTTCAGTGTGGAAGGTATCAAGGATTTGTTCGAGGTAAAGGAAGAAGCTTCTAAATCAGCTCACGAGAAAGAGGAGCCTGTCGTTAATCACATACCCATAGCCTAGGGTAATAAGTTAACGAGAAAATGATAGTAAGTCCCACCTGAAGAAAAACCGGATCCTAGTCTTTAAAGCCTTCTGCCTCCAAACCTAATAATCCAGTACTTTTTAAATAGATTATAGCTGCCTATCATTTTGCCAAGTTTAGAGAATTAAAGAATTAGCCCTTTGAGAAAGACAATTGAAATAAAAAGTGATCGAAGATTTGGACTCTGCGCTGAAAAAGGTGCTTTTTGTTGCTTCTTTGAAGCAGCGATGGCCCCTTTATGTTTTGTATACTTTGAAGTAACGTGAGACTCAATGTTGAATTAATGCTAAGTTTGGGCTCCGCCAGGTCTCCATTGAGTAGCAGGTTGAAGATTGGAGACGTTTGGATTAGTTTTTATGAAAATATAATCTGAAATTTAAAAAGATTGACATTCATGCTTCATCGTAATGACAAGACAATAGTTATCTTTATCCAATATGCATGAAGATATCTTTGAAATAATTTCTAGATTTGGCCAATGAAATTTCCAAAATTTTCTAAGCTTTAAGTTTGTAGAATATTTTTATGCAAATGGTAATTCATGTCTTTGAGACTACAAAAGTGCAACGTGTTTTCATCGATAATTTCATGTATATTACCTCAGAAATGATCAATAAAAGGTCAGGCTTCACGAATAAAGTAAGAAGAATTATGGAACATGATCAAGTTATATTTCATATGGTAGCTAGTGTAATCAATTATTCAGTCATTAAGTAGGGCACCAGTTGGTTTGATATATGTAGGCAGCAACAAATAACTTTTCACGTTTTCTGTTCAAAATTATGCCATATGGAATTTCATTGCCCTTTAGTAGGATGATCGAAAGGAATAAATGTGGACAACTAAATTCATAACAATACACATCCTCCTAGGAAGTCCGATCACAAGAGGATATTGACTTTTCTTTCTGTGCTGTGGAGAGTCCAAAAGCGTTGACTTAATTCAAATTATCCAAGTACACAATGGAAACCTGTTGCTTGTCGATGCATGATGAAGAGTAGAATGAGTCTAATGCTGCTCGTGATAAACTCCTCTCACTTCTATATTCTTATCTTTGAAGACAGCAAGTTTATGCCTTTCAGATCCGTTGCCATAAATGAAACCCGTTTGACTATCCACAAGTTATAACCCTGCAGTCTGATTTCCATGTAACCCCTCTTTTCTGTGAGTCATACGATTTAGAGTTCAACGAAACCATTATACTTTTGTGTAAACCGGCCACTGAGATATTTGAATAGTGTTAGGCTCTTTATACCAAGTTTGATTGTAGGGGAACACTTTACAGGGTATTAAATAGCGTACAATTTTACACTGCATTTGTAGTGGGGCTTGTGAAAAGATTTTCACATTTTTTACCGTGGGTAGGTCAAAGGTTAATGTCACCGTATTTCAATATTAGTCACATGTACTTGATCTGAATGCACAAGCTGAGAAATGTCACGCTCATGCAAGTGTATTGAAAGAAAAGAATAGGAGTAGCTTGCGATACAGGTTGGTTTGTTTTGAATAGGACATTAGAGTCTTTGCCTTATGACTGAAAACAGGATTTGCACAGAGAGAGAAGCCCCATCTGAAAGCCTTTCAGCCACGGAAGAACAGCAGTGCTTCAATCCACTTATTAGCTGCAAGCAGGACAGTGTGATTTTTCTATTGGATTAGAGCGAATAGACTTGTGTGCTTGGAATTTATGAATCTGGCTATATTGTTACTGTGGAGAGAAACCAAATAATATCCACTATAAATATTGATGCAATATGAATTTACATATTTAGGCTACTGAATTTCGAACAGTCTTTTCTCACTCTTTGATAACTATCTGTTTTACAAAAGATCATCTATTTTGTTGAATACATGAATTTGAACACTTTCATCAGGTATGAATATAAATGTAAATTTTTGGTGTTGATAATGGAAATGGGTGATTATTTCACATTTAAACAGTTTTAATTTGTATTTTGGGTGTCTGTTTTTTGTTTCTATACTGTCTATACTTTTTTTGGGAAACATTGTAACATAATATCTGTTGTCTGTTTTGAAATATTTGCGTTGTTTAGAATGCTAATAATTGTTGTTTGCATTTATATGTATTTTAAAAATAGATATAGAAACAAAAGTGATTAACTTTAAATTAGTTGTCAAGAATGATACACATATTCTTACATTAACTGTGATGTTTGCAAAATGTCTGAGATCTATTTAATGTAAAATTACTGTAATGCACACTAGTTTATTTTTGCAATTTTTATTTTTGAAATTAGCTCATGGGTTTTCCATGAATATGTCCAAGAAAGTAAGAAAAAAATATCTCTTCTAGTTATTTGAATGTTTTTGAAGAAAACAGACTTGTTATTTTCAGTTGATTATCTGTTAGTATTAAAGACTGCTGTTGATGTATCTATGATTGTTTTTAACAAGAAATCTTTATCGCAATTACGTTGATTGCAAACATGCACCTGGGACAATTTCTTTTCAAGTCAATTTCTTCTAAATGGCAAAAGCTGCTTTATTGCTAATTGATTCCAATATTTTTACGAAGGGTTCACTTCAGCACTTTGTGAACTGCAAATCATTTTTGCCACAATTATCCTTTCTCCCATATTTGAAACACTTGTCCGAGTAATCGGTGTCAATTAAGAAATAGTACCATAAATTGTCTCGGAGAATTCCTTGGCACAAAGAGCGTGATTTTATCATGTTGCTAACTGGCCGTAGACTTTACCAGCTTTTATCAATATATGCCACCTCGATGGGTTATTACAAATACATTGATATGTTAAGGACAGATCACTCGCGATTCACACCGGCAGATTCACACCGGCTTGCCGAGAGCTAATACGATTACAGGATAGTGGACCATGAAAGATGTTTTTTCTAGGAGACTAATACACTTACTGATGATTTTCTCCGCATATGTCTTTAATTGGCCTTTGCTAGAATGTAATTAGCAGAAATGTCACTAGAGTGGTTGTAGTTTGGGAGTTCAGAGCAAATGGTTTTATCATTGCATCGGAAGATTTGGTGTGTGTAGAAAAATGACATCTTTGAGCAAAACGTTGCTAATTAAATTTGGTATTTGATGAGTACAATTGCCAATATTCATGTAGTCATTTGTCGGAGATAAAGGCATTATGGAAATGGCGGATCCATATGCCAGGATTGTTTACACTGGAGTGCCAACCCTGTCTGTGTCGGCTGATCTTGTTCTGTCTTAGCTGAGCTTTAAACAAAAGAGATGACAATTTGTTTATAGATGATCCGGACTTAGTCATAACATTTATGAGACTTAAACTCATTTCACATCACACCTGCCTTCCACATGTTATGACTTGGTGACTGGCCGTTAACTTTTTCTCCAGCATTTCTGATCGAGAATTGTCAAATTAGATTTTGTCAGGAAAAGGAGCCATTTAGATCGGATTTGATGGATATTGATTATGATGGCTTTTTTTTATCTGACAATCTTGTTCAGTAAATTCCTTTGGTATCCAATCCGACTTGAGTGAAAAAGAGCAAAGTAGGAAAAAATCAGGATTCGAAATTGGATAATTTCTTATCGAGTTAGACAGAATTTTTTCAAGATAGAGATTAATCTGACTATGATCATGAAATAATACGTATTTTGAGATGTCGTTTTTGGATCCTTTTTTTTTCTATTATCAAATATCCACATGAAAGCTAACACATGTACTGAAAATTATAGACTACATATTTTTAACTTTTCATAACAATCTATCCTTCTTTTAACTTTACTCTAAGTTAACTTCAATTAAATGGATATGAAACTGATTACAAATTGAAAATAAAAAAGAACCTAAGGCAAGGTATAAAATCCTTTCATCTTCTAAAGCTTTTCCAAATTTATCCATCTGTTTACTTCATTCGAATGATAATTTGAATAATAACCTTTTCCATTAATCATGGCTGATCACCAAGGGTGTTGCTGTATATAATTAGCCAATTCTCTGGCAAGCGATATGAAATTACTCACTAATTACTGGTTAGGTACAACTGAAGCATTTCAGGCAGAATATAAAATACCAAGCTAAGTATGATTAATGCATGTCACATTCAACATATGAAGTCATTTAATCCGGATGCTTGGGTGGTAGTGAATACACATTTGTTGATTTCAGCCATTTTCATTACTTGCTCCGTTTGTATTTGATCCAAACATAATAACATGCTTGGTTATCCATCATAAACTTAAAATATCTACATTTAGGTGCAAAAGTTTAATATACATGACCAGACTAACACATTACATTTTCTCATCAGGAGCACACTACTGTTGATATGAAATATTCGTGAAACACCTTAGTGTCATTAGGATTGTAAACTTATGAATCCTTCTTCCTAAATCTAGTAGTTTAGATCTGTGATATCCTAAAGGGTTTTTTTTTTTTAATGATTTGTTTGTGTTAAGATTATAGCTTAGGGCTTGCTATGGTGAAATGCTTGCACTTCACTTTTCATAAGTGAATTTTGTGAAACATAAATAAAGGGTGCATAGGTTAAAACAAAATCATGAAATATTGAATTCCGAGTGAAATTTTACTGTTTGCATTAATTTTATTGATCTTATATACTAATCTGATTCAATGTCAACAAGTTTCTTTTATGTAAATATCAGAAGATGCATAATTTTCAGATTATCAGTTGTATCAATGGTGTCTCATGCATGGCCTGTGAATGTTAAACGAACTTGAGAGTAGCCTTCCGCTTTCGGTCATGTTACCATTATTTATTTCATTGTCAATATCACAGCTTGTGTGTATGATATTCATCCCAACATCAAATAAAAACTGTCAAGGCATATCTGAAAGAGTAAAATAAGTGGAAAATTGACAATGAACACAGCCACGCCCCCAACTGAAAAGCGTATGATATGTGTCACTTTTCCTCCATGATCAATCACGATGTCTTTCATCCCGATCAGAAATCGAAAGAATTTAATTAGTGTGGACATCTAGAGGGTAAATAGCGGTAAACAGAATTTGAACACTTAGAAATGGAAATCAATCCTGGATATACCAACTTAGTTTATTGTTGATTGCAAAAACTTGATTTTCATTACTGAGATCAAGATTAATTGAAAAGTTTTTGATAATGTTCTTTTCATATTTGATCATAATCTATTGTAATCAATTAACTTTTGTGTATAGTATAGATGTGATTACATTATCTGATACTTTTGTGGTAATGTGAAATACATTTCTAAAGAGCAGTATCTTTATTAAGATGATGGTCATTGTCTATATGGAACCAATGGAACTAACAGAACATTTAAATAAATTATTAGTTTAACATCTGTCTTTCTCGTCAGGATTTATACAACAAAGACAATATCTTGTAAAGACAGAGCTATAATACTAGCATGACCCCTAAAGCTAAACACAAGTTAAAGCAAAGTAAGAGCCATACTAGCACACAAGAGTATAGTTATCCTGCTAACATGAGAGTTGTAGAATATCAAGTACTGAAAGCAAGGTTTTTTAGAGTAGTTTTAGTACGGGAGCTATTGTAGTATCAAGAACTATTAGAGTGGTATGAAAACTATAATAATATCATGTACTGGCAAAGCAGGAATTGCAGTTAAGGGGATGATATAAGGGTATTATGAAAGATGTATGTGATCTGTGTCAAATTCTCCACCGAAGGAGATCAGACTTACTATCGCAGGAATAGTTCAACCATTGTATATTCCCTCTTTATGTTAAGTGACTAATTAGTATATTTAATTATATATCTTACTCCATAGGGAGGTTCTCCTGTCAATAGGAGGAATTTCAACAAGAAGAAGAACAACACTAGAGCTATGCCAAGTTTCAGTAAATGGCTCTGGAACTGCATGTACACATTGCTGAACTGTATTTTTCTGTTTATCTTGTGGACAGAGTTTGTTCAGGAGAGCTGGGACTGCCCGAGCCTCAACAGGCGGTTGATAGATGACACTGCCTGTGCTGGTGACACCCATATCTGTTAGTCCCCGGTCCTGTCACAGCTGCCCATCCAGCATTCTCCACAGCTCTCTGTGCATTCCTCATCTTCGATGTGCTGCCTCACACCAATATATGCAAAAAATGCTAATTAAATTGCAGATTAGCGGTTAATGAGATTGCCGTGTATGTTACACCTTTTAGAATTCGCTAATTACCTCCTGGTGCATGTTGAAAAAAGTTTATTGGTTTAGGGAAAAAATATTTTGTTCCTGAATAGACTATGATAGTCACGTGAGAAGAGTTTTGTGCTCAAATTCAAAATGGTGAAATATTGTTTTACATATCTGAGACTAACCAGAAGATTATACATTCAGAGTCTTTTTCATGTACTTTCCCTTTTTCAAACATTTCCAAAATGATGGTTGGTTTTATATTTATTATCAATCGAGTCATTTGCATAGATATTTGGGAATGTAAGACACAACAATTTTACATAAAAATCTTTAAAGTTGAGAATCATTGTCCAGTTAATAGAATGTAATTAATCACTTCATATTCATATTTCATAACACAGCTCAGTCTTGTTCTCTATGCTCTATTTCATAAATAACCCTTCCACCGTATGAATATTCCATGATTTCCACTATTTCTACACTATGAACATAAAAATACCTGCAACTACCGCATACAAAGTATCGGCTTGTATTGATCAGAAGCTTTCCTCTGAAAATGGATATTGCATTATGGGTAACAATGGTACTGGAGTCCTTGTAATCAGTGAATTATTCTACCATGTATTAATTGAAATACGAAACAGTCACTCTCCACAGTGTCACAGTACGAGCCTTTATCTGTCTGTGCTAGGATTTTTTCATTGTTCTTGACATACTGCTAGTCATAACTCATCTTTACAACATAAAACCTAAAAAAGATCTGATTACCAAGGCGTGGTCCATCAAATAACATTCTCACTCTTCATTCCAATACACGGTCTTCATGTATTTTGTATTGGCCCATTGTGCAAACTCCATGGCAGAGAATTGATTGCAATATTGCGAACACCATTATCAAACCGAGCCTACCCGGATATGTACAATGTGTCACGTTTGTATTGTGTTTTTAAGCTGAAGCTCTGATCGCAGTGTCGTTGTTGATTTATTAGGGAGTTGATATGAGCTTGTTCTCGGTTAGCATCGGCACCACCTCATTGACAGAGCTTGGCTATGAGCTTTTCATCTGGGGATGATTGTCACAAGTTTATGGCACTGGCTCGATGCTTGTCCTGGACACCTGTGAAGCATTCCCTGATGGGTCGCCAGCACCATTGTCATGGATATTGTCTTCTAACCAATTGTCTGGAACCGGCTCCTCCGCCAGTTTCGTTAACTTGTGCGGCTGCTTCCTACAAACAGTGCAGTTTAAATAATTCATTACTGCACAAACAGATACAGGCACTTAGTTGAAGGCTACACACTTGACTAAGAGGTGTGCATTAGGCCCTATTGATGCATCTCGAGCTAAAAGCTATGGCATTGTTCTCCCCCTTTACTTTGTCTAGTGCATCTGTTAATATATTACTCTTCATAGTCATCAAAATGGACATAGAATGTGAATAGAGTATAATTGAATTGTGTATTCTGTGCAAATTTTGTATTTATGAGTTTATTACGGTATTTATTGACACATATTGGGGATTGATAAAGTTTATGGGTTACTAGGTAACGGTAGCTGTAGATTCTGTCGGCCCTTTAATAATTATCATTGATACTATATTACCAATGATTAATATTTCATATATATTCCTTGTTTTGATGAAATAAGTTTTGTTGACTTGGAAACAAAGAATCAATCGTTTGATCACACTGAAACACTTCCATAGATCGTATCTTTTCTTCTTTATTGATGAGAAGATATTCCAATATTTTCCTCCTTTTTTTCCTGCGAAAACTTTTTTCCGTGACAATTTATTTGTCAGAATCCAATATGTAAATGGGTTCAGCTGCAAATGTGGCGAACAACGCTTTGATGATCCATACTCTTGCTTAGTCTGTAACACGTAACTGCCGCAACGGTAAAAGAAAAAAGATTTCCCTTTTGACAGATCAACAAAGTCGATTGTTATTCATCTGATGGCATTTCCATTTTATATTATTCACGAAACGGCTCCTTTGTGAAAATTCATTCAAGTTTAACCATCACCCATATGAAAGTCAACTAGTCACAAAGGGTTGGGTTTGAGCGATCCGTTATCCGTAACCAATCTGGGATAAGAAGTAATTTAACAAATATTTCATGATCTGTTGAAAATACTGACTTCAACAAATAATGTACGATCCGTTGAAATTATTGATACAAGTCGAGTACATTGAAACAGAAATGTGTTCTTTCTTTCACCAGGAGTTCATAAATTGTTTATCAGGTGTCAATTTGGTTGATGGTAGTGTCTTGTGAGCTTGGTAGCTCTTCATTAAGCATTTATCAGTGTAAGGCACTTGTAGATGTGAAAGAGGATTGCACCATTGTCAGTTCTCTCCATGAATAAAACATTGTATATTTCAATGGACTCCATGAAGCCTGCTCAGATCAAGTCAAAGAACACCTTTCTTTGTGACTGTGTTGCCTTAGCGAAAGTCACCTGCCGAGAACATTCCCTTGCTGCTCAATAGTCAAGGACTAGGTTTTCAGACAACTATAACTGTCCTATGTAAATTTTATCGAAACATTTCGACTGGATATTTGTACTTTAGTACAAAAGTTGAAGGGTTTGACAAGTGCGTTTTGGCTTTCTCTGGCCGTGATTGAGTATAATCACAAGGTATTGAGCAGTTTCCTGTCTGGGTTGGTTGGAATATGAAATCTATAAAGTTGTTGTAAAAACACTTACTCCCCTCGGAGGACTTATCTGGCTTAGACAGATCGCTTTCAATAAGAAAGCTTACAGTTTATGATGTTTGACTTTTAGTTACAGTTCTGCTTATTGTATGAAGTGTCTGAAACGTTATGAAAATAGATTTTGGAGGAAATTTTTTTTCTTCGATTAGAAAACAGCATGTTAAATAACCAGTGTCTTGTTTCATTTGTTTTCTTTATTGATTTATTAAGTTGAAGGTTAGGTTTTATAATCTTGTCTCTTAAGCAAGCACCTGCCTCATAAAAGCACCCAGTGTGGTGTGGTGATCAAAAAAGCCCCTTGTCTCTACTAAAAGCACCATGATAAGATTGTTTTCTCAATGTTATTCTATTCAAGAGGTTCCATATTTCAGTTGAAATCGAGCCCAAGGCATCAACTAAGCGGCAGAGTTAGAAGGTGCGGGATCGCCTATTACAGGAGCATGCTACTGCACTTATCATCACTTTAGATGTCTGTGACGGAAGCACCTGAGTCACAGGGTTCTTCACTGTTGAGATGCTGCAGGAGACCTATGAATCTTTAATTCTCTCACAATGACTATTCCGCATCCCAGTTACGGGATGACTAACTTTCATTAAAGGGTACAAATGCGATAGTTGAGCCAATTTGGCTGGTTATGAGTTAATTTAAACTTGCTAAGTAGTTACAAATATCTGACTCAGTGCTATACAGGCAGTTTTAAAGTACGGAAGTGTGACATACCTCTACATTTGTGTCCATGTATTTTATCATTTGTATGTATACAGAGATTCCTGGAATATTTTCGTATCAGTTAAACAGTAACTCATGGAAAGTTGATTAATTTTCAAAAATGTCTTGCAAAAAAGGGTTTGATTTGATAGTCTAACTCAGTACTGTTTGAGTTATTTGAGAAGTTTAGAGGTAATTATGGTTTCAATCTGCCTACTACCAAGAAGAATCTGAGATGATGGAATTGATTAAAACCATGTGGCTTGTTTATGCTTTAAACTTGTTTTCAAATCTGCAAAGTAACACAATACAATACATACTCTTAAATTCATAACAGATATGTTTATCAACAAGTTCATCTAACTTATTAACGATTTGTAGTAAATCTAGTATCACCTGTTGTTGAGACACCAAACTATTCCAACTATTACAGGTATGTTTGCTTATTAACAAATGATACTATAGGACAAGGACCTGTATGACTCGGAAGTGGAACACTTTCTCAATTAATTTCCTTTTTGAGAGAAAGATGCCCTGGTTTGAGCACAGTTTGTCACAGCTGCAGTTAAAGAGATGACTCTACATGAGAAACAAGCTCCCAACTTATTGATCCCTGTCATAAAGCTGAATGTCCTTTGTTTGTTAATGTAATTGGTGTAAGTTATCAGGAGCACATGTTTCAGATAAGGCACTTGTCGCATTAGTAATAAATCCCAGAAACACAGCAGCATAGGAAACTGGTTTGTTATGTATTGTAACGTGAAAAGCTCCAGGCATTGTGTGTTTACAGATTACAATCCAGAACTAGAAATCACAAAATTAACATACAATGGCGGGAAAAATGATCCAAACTATAAATGGGTTTGAAAGGTTCATTGGGTGATAGCTTTCCTGACTTTGTTTACGTGCCAATGATATCTGATGTTTGCAGTATGAAGTTACTTTTCTCAATTAAATGTGTTTTTTGTGTGAAAATAGAAATTGAATTATTTTTTGTCCTGCCGGAAATTTGATTTATCAAATCTACTGGTATTTCCACATGGTAAGTAGATTTAGTTCCAGGCCTTGACACAATTTTAAGAATACTTATGAATATGTTTTAATCATTTTTAGGATAACTGGTTAAAGTTTAATGACTTTTCTACAGATAACTACAAAAATGGTCATGATGTCCTGTTAATGGAGCACAAGTTAACCCTGAAGTGTAGATTACTTGATCTTATGTCAGAATAATTAATACTTGTTTTTTCAAGCCAACTGACTGAGCAGACAAGCCCAGAGATGGTTAAATAATTGAATCCACGTTACAGCTGAAACATGCTGAAGTAACGAAGGAAATGCTCTTAAGATTTCTTCAACTTCATTCCAGTCTTATTTTGATTGGGAAGTTGCATTGAAAACATGCTATCAATTCAACACTCAAGTTGTGTTTAAATAGCAGAAGTAAAAGATTAATGCTAAAAAGAGTAAAATTGAACCGAATAGAATCAAGGAGGAAATGGGAGTACCGATGAACATTTTATTTCCTAAAGTGGTTGAACTTTATTAAATTCAACCATCCATCTTGCCAGTGATCATCCAAAGACAATAAATGTCAATCACTGTTTGAAAAAAAAAGCTGGCAAAATCGACAGCGGTGATGAATTAGCCTCCGTTATCAGTGTCTCATATCTGGGTATGTTTCTCTGCGATCTCTGTTTGATATCCTCGAAGACTGGGAGCACGAAGCACGCGAATGCATTAATAATGGAGCGATAATTTCCCCTGTTGATTCTATGGGTGAACTCTTTGCTAATCTCGCCTTAATGCAAGTCTGAACTGAAGGAAGCTGACTTTGGCCGTCCTCAGAGGAAAATGACCGCTCTGAGCAAGACAGCCTGGTTTGGACGTTGGTCAATTATTCATAAGCAAGAGCACAGTTCAAGAGAACAATCATTGCTTACCATGTAATAGAAATTGAAATCCGGTTGGACTAATTGTCATGAAAAACAATCTTGCAGCTAGCACTTTGGACAGGAGATGATATAGGAGTATGGTGTGTTATTGGATTACAGTGATGTATACCGTTACTCTATTAGCAGGGGGAAAAATGGTCCATTGCATCCTGGGATACCACAGAAAGAAGATACTTCCTTGTTAGCCGGTCGGAGATTAATTTCACTAAATTTGTTAAATTCAGTTTTTTGTGCTGACGCAATGGAAGATAGATGTTTGAAAAAAGTCTGGAGGGGAATTTGAAAAATTGTTTTAGGAGAAATAGCAAAATTCTCCTCAATCAAACTAGGCAGAAGATGATGTTTTTGCATGAATTAAGTGGTAATATTTCTCAAAGACTTCCCTTTTTGCTGTTTCGTCAATATTGTTGAGCAGAAGTGATGTTGTGCCATAAATCAAATGAATGGTTATACGTTCTTTCAAAAGAAATCAAATTAAAGTTTTCTATTTGCATATTGTGACTTCAATTTGCATGCAGTTTTGAGGACAGAACATCCCCCTTTTTGTTTTTTGCTAATTTAATTTTGAAATAGAATTAGAGGTTGAAAGGGAAATATTATTTTTGTCATCATAAATTTGCTCAAAATCATAAGCTGTCCGAGAGGAATTATTGTTCATCGAAAACAATAAAGACAGAGCTTTTAAAAATATAAATGTAATGAAGCGAAATCAGTATTCTCACATTATCAATCTTTTCAACATCTTTTTAAGTGACAGGTAAACATTCAATTTGTTTAATTTATCATGCATTTACACTTTTTCATACATATGTTAAGAAATCATAATTCAATGAGCTGCCATTGTGAAATGTTTTGATTTGCATTTTCCCTCAATCAGAGTAACATTAACCA
The DNA here is from genome assembly GCA_921293015.1 of Phorcus lineatus. Taxonomy (NCBI): domain Eukaryota; kingdom Metazoa; phylum Mollusca; class Gastropoda; order Trochida; family Trochidae; genus Phorcus; species Phorcus lineatus. The sequence continues at coordinate 31,305,100 of OV121088.1, read as the reverse complement.
TATGTCTGTCGCAAGCTGAGTGTTCTGATGTATTCACATGTTCATTCCTAAATGGTAAGCAGACTGAATAAAGGGGGAATTTTCAGCTACTTATGTCAGGATAAGATGGACTTATTTTTTCTTCCTACAGATTATATTTGCTCTTGATACTAAAAAAAGTCACTTATGAATTTGACCTTCTTTGCCTTCTTTGGTAAGAGGGTGGTAGATTCTTATGCTACAGCAGTATTACCAAATAGCCCAAACATATAGTGCCTCAATCAAAGGGTTAACAAGAGATTAAAAACTTATGAAAGCTGATCAAAGGTTAAAATGCACCTACACCAGAGACCTGTGCAAGCTTGAGAGGCATGTCAAAGGTTAACAGCAGGTTCAGGGTTCAACCGGCTCCATCTAGTGAGGTGGCAGCTTCTTTGAGCAATAGTTAAGGGTTATGATAGATTTTCCTGTTGGACAGTAGTCATTTCAGTAATTAATGGACAAAGGCTACAAGTCCCCAAACAGACTAGAAAGTGTCAAGTAATCGCACCCTCTCCTTGTCCCAAAGGTCTGCGATTGACTCTAGTTTCACGGTGCCATGGACAGCATCTGTTCTGGGGCAATAATTTACTCCGTCCTTCAAAACATTATGACCTTTATGATGGAGAACTAGTACAGAATCAAGCACTGTATGGGATTACCCTTGGGAGTGATCAAAGCAATAACTTATCATTTAGTCCTGGCTAGTTGGACACTGGTTCCTAACTCAACTGATTGTTTCTTCTGACCTTGCAATCTGGCCAGCATCTAGCAGAACAGAGTTTAGACCAAATCAATATGGTGACATTTTCATTTTCTTGTTAGATGTTTTGGACAGCAATATGTATGATTCTGTTAAGTTACTGTTGATGTTGTTTCTGACCTGTACAAAAACAGAAGCCCTTATTTTAACATGGCTAGCTGTCATACTCATATTTCAAACTAGAGACTAATATTTCAAGGGACTTCACAATCTTTGTTTTCAAAATAGACATGTGAGGATATATGGACCATGATTTCAAATACAAGTAATGGTTGAAAAAAGGTCTTAAATCAGTTGAAAGAGACATCATGAACTTGTGATACAAACTTGACATTGTATGTTTGACCATTGGTCAGTGCCTTATCCTTCTGTATTAACATGGGACAAGTAGACATTTGTTCCACAGGGAATGATCATGCATACTCACAGATCAAGACCATCTATCATAATTACTAGTGGGGCAAGAGAACATGTCAAACTAAGCACCAATAAGAGACAGTCAGTGTCCACCACTTTGGTCAGCAGTGGCGTGGACAATCAACCACCATGGTCAACCCAATTTCAATTAATCTCCCAGCATAAACGACCCCCTTCTGTTGCAGCAGGCACTTTTGATTTGCCACCTAGTTTGGACAATCAGGTGCTTGCCAGGTGTCGCCACTAGGAGATAGGCGTCTGCTGTTTAACACATATTTTACTGTAGGCCAGATGTAGTTATAATACAGCTACCTGGAACTACGACTTCGGGAAAGCCTGTCGACCCTTGTAATTCCCACAAACGAGAAAAGATTAACCTGGTCCTGACGGGATACTTGTATACAGAACAGATACAGAACTGAAACTATTTTCAAAATCCCAAAGAATGTATTTTTTCCCAGGACAGGTCGGTGTGATTTGATATACTTGTTTAAAAAATTGCACAACTGCCCTTATCTATATCTACATCCTCTATTATAGGGTCTTTCTACTGGCAGTAGGTAAAAAAAGAATAGTTTGTTGCGGTTTCAGAAGGATGGTTTTACAGTGAAAATTATTTTGAACACATGTTAATTTTTAAAACATTTTATTCCAGAAATTTTCTATGCAATTCAAAGCACTTGATACCATCAAAATTCAACGATGAGTACTTAATTGGAATAATCTTTGAAAGCATGTAAATGACCAAAAAAAATCTCTAATGAAAAATGACTAATTGGATGTGCAATTAAAATCAAGCTTAATTGCTGATATAATTTCAATATGTGTATCACATGAAAGTCCTTCTGGTAGTAAATTAGGAATTATTAATGGCAATTTGTCAATACTCGAGATGAAAGGGAATGCCTAAAGAGGAAGGGGGAGGAAATCTAAATCTCCACCAATTAGGTCACAGGTCTAATTTAACTCCCTGTGCAGGTCGAATATTTTCTCCTGCAACTTTCATCTTGATCTCAATATTTAAAAGTTGTGCACTTTTTCATGGATCTTCACCTAATTTTTTCTCTCAGGACCAGTATTGCACTGTTATGAATATTATGTCCGTGTTAGGGAATGTTAATTGGTGAAAGCCAAATTCAAAATATTGATCCATCGATTAGCTTTTCCCAACAAGGAATCAATTCTCAGCAAGTTGCTGCCAAATTGAAACCATCACTGAGACCGCGTGTCGATGATTGCATAAATCTCATTGGAAATTATTGTACGAACTGTGCAATTAATATCAAGTGCATTGCCCTCTGATTTATGGAGTTAGAGAGTTCTAATAGTTGGCAGAGATCTAATAGAAATCGTCCACTAAGGCTTGTTGCCCAGATTTCACCAATGGCTGTCAGTGCCGTTGGTTTTAGAGAAATGTGTTGCATTTCTTCTTCTGAGAGCTGATAATAGCGACTCGTTAAATACTCCTCACGAGGGAAGGTTTATTGGCCAATCAATAAGGTGGTCACAAGTGTCATTGAAGCATCATTGCCGATTTGAAGACAAGCTCTATTAAAAGCATACAGGATTGGCCACAAAGCCATCAGATATTTAGGCGCGATATCTCATGGATCTGTATCCCTGTGCCGACAACCTTCACACCTTTCAGCGGAATCCACGTCTCGCGATTGTCCCTGATGCCATTCATCCTTGCGGATAACTTCCGAGTTCTTTTCCAGCTCTCTCACTTAGAAGGGAGCAGGCAGATGCATTAATGGACATGTCCGCAAGTCAACACGACTGTCATCTGCATTTCTCCCTCGCGGCAGTTTCTGCGTCTGTTAGCAGTGCCTGCACTTGCCTCGGCTGATCTTCCCACTGCATGCACAGCCATGCACTTGCATAAAACCAACATATGCACTCGGCTGACGTGTAGCCTCTGCCCATAATCACTTGTGTGAATAGCAGCTTCCTTTGCTATTGTAGCTGCCCAGAGCAACAACAGTTAGGCTTGAAAAGCATCAACTGGTATCTTGGTAGCTTTCTCAGGACCTAAGGAATAACTCTATTGAAAATGGGCATATTTAAAACTCATCTGTATTTAGATTGCAAATTGATCAGGAACTGTTCAAATAGTATTCCCTGAAATAGAGACACAAGTCTGGGTGCGGTTGGCTCCGCTTTTTAGCTGCTCGATAGAGATGGTTGACATTTCGATCAAATTTATCAATATGTTGTTAAGCTTCATCATCTGGAAATTCTCTTGGCCTCATCAAAAGATTTCTCATTTCAAATTCAATTGAAAGCTAAATTCCTTTTGACTGGTGACACACTGAATGTAGAGGTTAGAATATTTCATATGAGAATTATTACAGAGTGTTCATAGATTAGGATGATTAGGGCAACCAAATGCATTATTGAAAATCTACTTTTTGAGCAAGGAGATTGGAAGTTTTATTTGGTTCATGCATTATTGCCAGCAATTGCAGCTTCTAAAGTCCTGAGAGAAAAATGGGATTTCTTGACTGGGATCCATTGGGGTATTTGGTTGATTTCTTATTTTTAGAAATCTGATGTTGGTCAGCAAACATGCTTGTCTCATAGGCCGGTACGCTGTCTGTTCTCCTTCTCTGTATTTTATGGGAACAGATTCCACCTTTCTCAATGTCGACAGTCCACCATATCTGTTTTCCAAGCAGGTCCATGTGTCATTTTAATCTACATGGTTTTAAAAGAACCAAAGCTCTATGTTAAAGAGGAAATGCCAAATAAAGTCATTTGGGATGTTGAAAAAGTCCTCTCAGGCATTTTGGCTTGCTGGATCCTCATTTCGCAAAGTGGTTGTTAATTCATCATTGTCACGCCATTTTGTCTTCCTTTCTTTCAATTTCTAATTCCATTTCATCTGGCGTGGCTATCTAACAATACCATTGGGCTACACTTTCTCCATGTCTGGCAGATAGAGACTAGTGTGCACACCCTTGGTGCAAAAAACACCATCTATTAACTGATCAGAGCGGATTTAATCAATATTTTCAAACTTTATATCCAGTTTTTTTGGGCTATCCATTTGTGCATCTGTTCACGAATACTGTGTCCAGGCTTTAAAGAAACTGAAACCATTTTTAAACTTGACTGGCTGAAATGAAAATGATAAATTTTGAATTGTTTGTGTTCATAGATTGTTATTATGATTGTATATTGAATCAAAGAATTGAATGGTGCTTATTTTGAATCAAAGAATTGAATGGTGCTTATTCTGAGGTACTGAATTCTGTTGTCAAATGCAACATCACTTAGCATTGTTTAAAGAATTATTCCATTTCCAATAAATCAGCATAGATACTCTAAAAGAGTTTAAAATATTCGTCCAACTTCCTATTACAGTTTGTTTGTAATCTGCATACTGATTATTCCTTCTACGTTAAGAAAATAGTTCAGCCATTGTAAAAAAATTGTCAGTGTTTATTTCTCTGAGTTATACGTGTGTATTTTGCATTCTCTGTGTTGATATAACAGGGACGCATCCATTTCAATCAATTGTGGTGATCAGTTGTTTAACATCAATCAATAGAAAAAACGACGAACACCAATTAAAATATAAAATTCTTTGTATGCAGAGTCCTCAAAACAGGGACTGGAACATTTACCTGTTTATAAGCTGCCTGCGGAAACTTGGCTACGCTATCAAAACTCTGCACTGCTGATGGTGTGTTGAGCCACGTTTCTGACAAAGATGTAAGCAGTGCCGTGTTTCGGTGCCCAGATCAAACCGTTTATTTATTTGCCGCACTGGCTCTATTGATCGCCAAATGGTGTAAAACAAAACAACATTGATCATCCCTTGTGAAATATAAAGTATCTTGATAATATCTGTGTTTGGTTTTGAAGAGCCGTTTAGAAAAATAACCCTTCGTTGTGATCACATTTGACAAAGAAGGATGCCCGCACAGGGCGATAAAAGTTGCAAATGTTTGGTATTGGATGAAATGTTTTGTTGGCTATGTTTTGCACGAGTGTTTCACTTTAGGCCGACTGCTGTTCTGAAGTTATCCTTTTGGGCACTGTTGATTGGTATTGATTTTGAAAACTTCATGAGTTTGTGATTTTTTGCCAAGTTTCGTGAAGTATCTAAAATGATTTCTTTTCACCTTCCCGTATTTTCACGTTAACATTTAATGTGATTATCATGCGCTGAAACCGGCCAAAAAACAAAACAAAGTATATCCTTCTCATACGTCATTGGACTTTTGAAAGAAGATCTTAATTGAATAACGTCAATTAATTTAGAGCTTGAAGGGAAGCTGATTTAGACAAAAATGTTCAGCTGACAAGAAGATATTTTGCTTTCAATTCAAAATCTTAGTCATTTGCCTGTTTTAGGGAACTAAATGTAAAATAATAGCTCATTATTTTGTACAAGAGATAAACGTTTTGTCAAATTGATTCCAAATTTAAATTTTGTGCCGAAAGAAATAAAATGAATTATAAGGTCATTGGCATTGTCTGCAAATTTTACATGGGAATAATATTTATTGTGTCTGGACTATACAATATCACATAAAATGCTGAATTTTAAGCTGAACAGTACCTTTCTAACAAGAGGACGTCATAATGGGGCTAAAGCTTTGGCAGTCAATATTCCTATTGAAATCAAAGTAAACGTCATTCAGACTCGCCATTGTATAATCGATAAGTTTAAAGCAGAGCAATTGATTCAGAGGATTTCTCCAATTAGAGTAAATTGAGCATTTGACTGTCTTTGTATTGTGCATGTCATGCTCCCAAACTAAACGGGAAAATGATGTTTGGTGTTTGAGAAGGTCCTGCTGAGCCACGCCAGAAGCTGTCGGCAATCGATGGCGTAACTGTAACAATGGCACCTGATTACGTAATACACTCTCAAGTCTTTACCTGAAGAAATGATGTTGCAACATAGCTTTTTCTTACATGTTGAACTTATTGAGCACATATCTCTTCTTTTTTTTTGTTCTTTCTTTTAGGTTTAACTAAAGGTTGTGCATGTGAATCAGTTCTGTCTTGCATTGAGAGATTTTATTCAAAATTTGGACTCTGTTTACACTGTATATTTCGCATGTGTACAACCATGTACATCTACTGATCTATTGTGTGTAAACAGATGTCCTATATTTTATTAAAGTGAACATAATTATACACATTACAATGACCTTTTGAACAATTATCACTGTCTAGACAACAAAGTTACAATCAATTTCAAAACATTATGTATACAAAACTTAATATCCATACAAAGAATAGAAATTTTCCACCAAACTTCATTTCTTCACTTTACAAAGAGTCAGAGCAAATATATCAGATTACCTATCCAAGATATTATGAAAAATATAATTGACCATGGCCACATTATTGAAACATCAAATTTTCCAATGCCATTATAGTTGTATGGTTTGGTTTGGTTCATGGGATCATCCACATTTTTGGGGTACTAAAACTGTCCTATGTCGCAGAGACGGCCGACAAATCTCCATCTAGTTTGATTGGATGATATCAATATATTCCATTCACATATGGGGCTGAATGGTCTGGTTTGTCGCGTCCTGTAGGGTCAGTGTTGCTCACCTCAATATGGGACCGAGAGTGATGAATCGGATAGCGTCACGTCTGGGTCACCGGTCCTATTCCTTACACCCTCCAACTGACTCGATGCTGAAGTCTTCATGAGCCTTCACTTAACCATGTCTTCTTAGCTCCTATCATCCTAACACTATTGACATAGGACTCCTCTTGCCTTCTTCAGCTTTGCTCCTCCTTACCATGTTTCCAATTGCTGCTTACAACATTTATTCATGTTCTTTCAAGTTCGAAGTGGCCTCAAGGCCTTGTTTAGCAAAAATGCTAATTTTTGGATATTTGATTTTGTGGCATCCCAAGGAAATTATAGATAAATCATAATACTTTCAGAATTCCTTATTCAGGACTACAATCTAAAGCTCTTAAAGCTCTGTAGTGTAAATTAGGTTTCTAAAATTGTTATTCCTTAAATTGACAATGGGATTTGAGTACTTAATTGTGTTTATTTGTATGTGATTGACAAAAACCTTCAACATTAGAGAGTTGATTTTGTTTAATGGAGTAGTGATAAATCCAAGCTGCACTCTCAAGTACATTTCTTGGTTCAGTGCATTCTAACTACAGCATACAAGATTTGACAATTGTTATTTTTCACCTATTAGACTTAGTCATTTGATATTCATCTGCAATTCTCCAAGAAAGATTTCCATTAGAATGTTTGGGGAACACTTGTAGTGATAAAAGCGATGTTGTAACTGTCAAATTGCCTCCAGCAAAGACCACAATGTTTCATGCCAACTTGCTGACTACAAAGTAGACACTTTAACTTTGTAAATCAATCTGGACTGCTACGGCACTTTAGTCGAAGTTGCACAAGCATTAAATTCTGGAACTGTGTTAAACTCTGTGCAGCGAACGGGAACAAAATAATGGACACCATTTTCAAATATTTAACTTTCCAGAGTTGTCAACCGGAATAGAACAGATGTATAACCATTTTCTAATTACAGTTTATTAATCTGTATTTCATAGAATTCATAGACGAAACATAGCAAACATGCTGAAAATATTGTTGCCCCGTAAATATGCTGCTTTCCCTGAAATGGATGTCTTTCCTTTGTTGTTCCCTAAGGGAAACATTATCAATAATTCCATACCTATTATTTGCTGTGTCTGTTAATGTATCATCTTTGGGACCGTGGTTCTTAGTCTCCGCTGGTCTCTGATGGCTTGTAAATTCCTCGAGCCGATCAAATATGAATTTCGCTTGCACAACAGCCTCCGCAGTGACTGTCAGGGTGTCACTAACGGCAACCAGGGCAGAGGAGGTCATCTGCAAAAGGTCTGTTGGGAAAAATATTTCCAAATTTATTATCCATATTTTTGGTTTGTTCAATACACCACCCTCGGAGTTCTGATGATAATTGTGTGTTGTCCTCCATACACTGTTATTGAACGTGCAAGAGCTGCTATGAGCTTGGAAGAAGTTGTGCTTGGGTTTAGCGTACCCTCGGGATCTGTCCATCCATTCCTTTACTTTATTCCCCTCTCGTAATCTTCTTTATATCTAATAAATACACAAACAATTCCTGTCCTTTGGCTGTTCCTCCAAGTGCCTAAATTCCCAAATTAATTTTGCCACGGTATGTAGTCAACTAGATGCATCCTGGGATAGGGTTTAATACATTGGATGTTTCATGAAAATCGCTTTTTGATGTAAATTTTAAATGCTTTTGTTTCTCTCCTTGATGAACACTGTTTTGTTATGGTTGTCCTTCCATAACCTTGTCTTCAGATTGGAAGCTTGAAGCATGGGATGGCTATCTTGAGCTTGATTGAAATGTTTTCTTTCCAGCTTTCCTTAAGGTTTCTCTTACAATACCAATTTTGAAAAAAACCCAACAACATTTTTCCTCTTTATTAAATTGAAAGAATTTTTGAAAGTTCTCGATGGTATTTTGTATTATTGCTACGTTTTTTATTATTGATGAACATTTTTTTTGTCCCTTTTGAATATATTTTGTAACAAGATGCTTATTTGTTTATATTTTCTGCCATGGTTACGGGTATCTTGTTAAACATTCATCACCTGTTTGTAATAGCATCAAATTCAGCCTGATAAAATAAGATAGATTACTCCTGCAATTGACTGTTGACAATTAAGTGATGGATTGCCTTATTAATTATGTAAAGCATGTCTCTTTGAATATATTATATCTCAATATACAAGTTAACTCTTTGCCTGCACTAATCCGGAATGTTTAAGTATACCCTCTGTTACAAGTGGCCAATTTTGTAGCATTCCCTTTTTGGATGCCTTAAGTTTCCTGTAATTAAGTTTCCTATAACAGCATGGTTTGGTTCCAATTATTTCAGCAGTTTTGTGCTAGTTAATGCTTTTTACTTTGTTCCTGAACAACTGAGAATGAGGAGATGGTCATTCATGATTCCTCCTGCTTTTTGGGGGGGGGGGGGGGGGGGGGGGGGGATAGCGCAGTGGTTAGCGCGTTCAGCTTCGGATCAAAAGGTCCGTGGTTCGAATCCCGCCAGGGGCTCGGCAACTTTGTCTGCAGTAGAGAACTGTTCTACACGCAGTCAGGTTTGGGTCCAATGCTACACTGAGTTTCAGTGCAGTACCACCCATGGTTCGCTAGTTCCAGCCGATGCTCGCAGGTTTCACCGCAATGCATAGCCACAATAGTGTTGCGGGCTTTCTCCCTGCAATAATACTAGCAGCCGCGATATAAGTGAAATAATCTTGAAAGCGGCTTTAAAACACCAACTCACTCACTCCTGCTTCTTGTCTGGTAATCCTCATCCAAGTATGTGACATGATCATTGTCAAGTCATAGATTATGGTGTTTTCATTGTCATGAAAGTTGAAGTTCGGAGGTTGTCTCATTTCTGTTCTCAAATCTTTAACTTAAATTGTTAAAATTCTATGTGTAAAATTTTACTCTTGAAACCTTTATCTCAATAAGCTAAGTGTTAGCTCGATTTCGGCATATTGGGTTGGATTTAATTTTTCAAAATAAATATTTCAAATTTAATTTTTAAATTATTGACGGTTAAGCAAAACACCAGCACAGTGCACTGAAAAAGGAAAAAAGTGAAAAATTACAAATACAAAATGATGAACATTAATTTGAAACTGGCATGAGACATCTAATTACCTTTGGAAACATATGTTTATTGATTGCAATGATCATCGTGGTTGGAGAATGTAGCTTTGAAGAACTAATACTTGTGCTATATTTTTTCTGGGGAATGACAATACACATAATTTCAGTATCTGTTATCATTTTTGAATTTTTGATTTTGAGTTTGTTTTTAGTTTTTCACTTACGCAGCAACACGAGTTAGAATTATAAAGGACATTCAGTCGACACTAATAACATGCTAAGTCAGAAATACATGTCACCAGCACAAATCATCCTCTATGATTCATCATTGTTATGGTCTGTTAATAAAAGGTAGTTGTTTTGGCTTTGGACATGTTATTTGTGAAAAAATGTGGCTAATCTGAGGGTTAACATATAATTATAATTATTCAGCTTTGGACTGTTACAATTCTTTGATTTGTCTGCATGACATAAAAAACTAATTCTATTATTTGTGAAGAAACATGTATTCTGGCAATGATGGCTGGCTAAACAAAAGCTATCTACAGAATATTCTGGCAATGGTGGCTGGCTAAACAAAAGCTATCTACAGAATATTCTGGCAATGGTGGCTGGCTTAACAAAAGCTATCTACAGAATATTCTGGCAATATTCTGGTGCCGCCAATTGTAATATCTGGATATCATCGTAAGTAAGTTCGCCGCAAATGCCTGTAATATTGCCAAAGCGGCGTTTAACAACAACTCACTCATTCACTTGTAAGTAAGTTCATGTAATGCTATGTGTCTTAGGAAGAGATGGGATGAACAAATAATTTTTTTAATAGAATTCGTATATTTATTAAAGATGACGAGTTATATAGAAGATATAGGGGTCATCAAACAATTAAAAGTGATAATGACTCCTCAATCTGCTTGGTTCTATGTTATGGTCCTTTATCTGACATTGAAGGTACTTATGAAGAACGGTTGAACGTCATTTTACAATCTAAGGGACTTTACTTTTGACTTTTTCTTGCCTGATGCAAGTTTTTTTTAGTGAAAATGAAACTAGGGATGTAGGGCCATGACTTGCCTGCACAATGAACAATCTTGAACTTTTTTTAAAATGCTCACTAGCGCTTGATTTATCATCGTAATGCTTAACAGTTAAAACTCATGAATTTTGACCATTTTGAAACTTTACCTTCTTGGCTTTTGTGAAATCAGTCACATATGCCAGTGATCAATGTCAACAATTATTATCTACTAAACCTTAAGATCATAAACACAGCAATATTGGAAATATATATTTTTTCATCTCATGTATACAGTAGATCAATTCTTGATAGAGCGGTACACAATTCTTATTGACGGATATTAACTCTGGTGTTTGAGGCTGTGTCAGGTTGGCTGCCTTTATTGTAGTCTATTATGTCTAGTCAATTGAGGACTTCATGTGAAAGGAAACAACTGAGAAATATACCAAAGTTATTGTTACCCGTGAAGAATGTAGTTTATTGAAGCAGATGTTGCCGATGTTAACTCTCTTGACACAGAAACAGGTCCTGGCAACAGGTGGAAGAATATCAAACATATGAACAGCTACAAGTATTTATTTCTCTTAATTGACTATTTTTTCTAATTGATTATTGTGATGGTCTTAAAAATATTGCACCAAGGAGTACTCTCTAGTAATTTGTCTTTTAGTTGGTTGAATTTTTTGGGTAAGAAATTCTTTCTATATACAAAAATGTGATAAACGTTATTAAGGAGACCTTAAGGGACTTAGTATGTTAACTTTCTTTACCTGAGCCCCTTTAATATTTCTAGATTGCCAGTTGTCAATCCAAAATCTTTTTGATTTTATTCCTGTAATTTGACAACCGAGAATGGTTTGCAGCTTATGTGTTTAATGTTAGAATACTTATAGTTATATGGTCAAAATGCAGTAAAATCTCCTCACTCTTTGGTTGAGTAAACCATATATCAAAACTCATATATATATATAATATATAAATAAAACAAATATTGGTGTGTATATATTTCAATAAATATAACTTCTCCCTGTAATGTTTTAAAAAATCTGAAGTTGGCTATGAAATATGAATGAGATTATGGACTATTCCATATAAATTATCTCTGTCATATCATGTCAGTGAAAACTGATGATAGTGTTTTTCCCTTTCATTATTCTGTTTGGTTCCGTATAGTTGTTCCAGACAAACTTCTATAAATTCACGATGCTGTATTCCATCCTTGATATTCAAAATGAAACTTGTTTTCTGCATGAATGGCTTATTCAATTACTTTTAGACCCAGGAATATCTTTTTGTTCTGTATCTCTTTGACATTGTTTAATGCAACATGTGTTTCAGGCAAATAAAAATTTTCAAATTATTAATTAAAAAGTTACGTTATGCATATGAATATTGTTTTTGTTTGTTTTGAAATGCTTTTTTACAAATAAGCTTGATATATGTGGATGAAAGGATACAATACAAAACAATTATAGAATGGAGGAAGTATTAATTCCATTAAGAGCCGATGTCAATACCTGTTTTTATGTTTTGTGTATTAATATTTGATGGATTTTCTGACAAGCCGGCTCTGGAAAAGCACCTGTCATTAGCTCTGTTAGCAATGCAGAAACGGGTCTCTGTTCTGGCTTCCATTATCATCCGAGACTTCCGACTCTAAACATTCCCACTCATTGAAATTTTATAATGATATGTTCCCTCAAAGCAGCCATTCGGTGATAGGATTGTGTCGTGTTGTATCTCGTTATGATGTTAATTCAGACTGCGTGCATATCCGTTTTAAACACATGGCGGTGAAGAAAACGGCACTAAAGCTATTCCGGCCGTCATTGTTTTAGGTATTGATTTTCAATATTTATGGGACAGAGTTAATCACTTCCCCATGCCACCATGTATATGTTTGAAGAAGGGCATAATTCGACAAAAAAACACAACTGTTTGACGGACAGAATAGCTGATTGGAGTCTGTCACAATAAATTCAAGACTTCATGTTTTTGGAGGTTTGATGGAGGCCGGTTCTGAGCCAGGCTGGTGGCTGGGAGTGGTTGCCAGGAACCAAATCTCACGAGAAATTACGCTATGGATTGGCAAAAACTGTCTACATACAGCAATGTTGTCCTGTCAAAGCTTCGAACATTCCACACTCCTTTGCTTGTTTTTTGAGGATGCAAAATCGAGAAAAAGGGTATTATAAAGCTTAGGCTTTGTTTTTGTGACAATCTTTGTCACTATTATCACATGAAAATCTTTAAGAGGGGCATAGTTTTCCTTCTCTTTCCTTCAAGGTCTCAGCTAAGGGCTTTTGCTGTGCCTGTTTTGTCAGCTCGTAAGAAAGTGTGCATGTTTTTGTGCAATTCCATTACCAGCGGAATAGGTTTCATGGATCCCTGGTTTAAGATTTTATTGCCTTTTTTTAAAAGAGCTATTTTTGTATTAAGATGATTTAAAATTTATTCTTGTTTAAATCTTGATGTCATTAGGTTGAATTATTTACACTAACATAGAACAGGGAATCTGTCTTTCTTTTACAAGTGTCGTCTGTAAAGATTAATGCCACAATGAGATCGTGTACCGAAATGCTTAACAGAAATTTAGGTATGATGGGAGAATGAAGGTGATAAGATACAGAACAATTTATTCAGCAGTTTCTGAAGGTAGTTAAGCACTTGCAGATAATTAAGGTTATGAGTATGTTATTCTTATATCCCATCATATCCAGCTTCAGATCATGATGTTCTGGGTTCAAATCCCTCATGGGGTTGGCAACTTTGTCAGCAGTAAAGAACTGTTTTACATGCAGTAAGCTCTTGGTGCAGTGCTAAAATGAAATTAAGCGCAGTTACACCCATGATTCCCTAGTTCCAGCCAATATTCACAGGATTCACCCCAATGCAGAGCCACAATAGTGGTGCAGGCTTTCTCCCTGCAATAAAACTAGCAGCTGTGACTTAAGTGAAATACTCTTGAAACTCCAAATCACCTCGTCTCCCATCACACCAATAATTATCATTTTACTCTTGATTTAAAAGAAGTTTAAATAGTGTCTTTTTCTTTCTATTTTCCTAGACCCTAAATCCTTAATTGCAAAGTGCATATTTTCATTTGCTTTTCAATTAAATATGGTTAGAAGGTGTTGTCAATTCTATGCATGAGCAGTTTTTCAATTGCTGGTAATGATAAAAGATAATATTTTGCATGCAAACTTAAAAATGAAGGAAACATTTTATAGAATTTCATTGATGACCCCAATTTATATGTTTTTATTGTCTAATGTGAAATTGAAGATGATTATCACTATTGTTTATATTGAAATGGAATTGTATTTCAAAATAATTTTGTTGTAAAAATAAAAGTTATTACAACCCGTCTTCTTCTATGTTTTAGATTATATTTGTATTTTTTCTTCAACTTGACAAGCTGGAGTAATTTCTGTAATTGAAATTCTCAATTGTGCTTGAAGGAAAATTTTAGAAATTCTAAATTGATTAATAATTGAAAATATATCTTGTCCTGAAAAATGTAAAAAAAAAATGTAAAAACTCAACTCTTTTGGTTATGTATTGTAAGTAGAGATTTCTTTTCAAAAGCTATTATTCAGGCCATTAAGCTACAGAATCATATATGAGAACTGATATAGTCCTTGGAGTTTGAACACTAATGGATGCAACTTTTGCGGCAAAATGAAATTGGTTAAAATCCTAGTGTGGATATCTATATCAATATTTACTGATCAAAAAGAATTAAATAACTTTTTATATGCAGTGACCTTGTTTGAAATACAACCCATGTGGCATACTAACACTTTCTCTATGCATAATCGCCAATATCTTTAAATAAAAATTGATCTTGGAAGAATTTATGCAAAATATTGAATTTAAATTCGAAGTGTCCGCAATGAAACAGACCCCACTGATTCAGTAATAGCTCTGCAAAGCATCATGGTCGAAGCCTCTTTCTGGCGTATATCATCAAACAAATATTTAACATCAGAGTGTCGGAAGTTGCATTGATTTGCCTAAATGCGTTCCTCGGCAGCTGACATGGCGTAACATGGATCGGAGTCAAAGTATGCGCGTGATTTGCTCTAGTGGCAGACCTTCCGTCTCTGTTGGTCTTGATGGATCACTTTGAGCTATTAAATTATGACTTATTAGTAGTTGCTAACTCGGATTAATGGCCAATCAGGAGAGCTTTGCTCTCAGCTCATGGCAGATTTTCGAATATTTAGCACAAAGAGTGGTCAATGCTTGGGACTGACAGAAAATTGTGTGCAAATAATCAATTTGTAATTATTGCAGGAACTCAATGGGTTAGACCATACAGAAGGCTTTCATTTTGTTAGACGCATGCAAAGACGCACTTGACGATGATCCGCAAATCTTTATTAGTGCCTGGACTTCCTTGACTAGTGGATTATGCATTTGTTTACTTAACTTTAATGGTTACTTTGTGAAAGGTGTTTGTAGTGATGACTCCTTTCCCTGAGAGTTCCTAGAACACATGGGGGTGGGATAGCGCAGTGGTTAGCGTGTTCGGCTTCGGATCAGAAGGTCAGTGGTTCGAATCCCGCCAGGGGCTCGGCAACTTTGTCTTTAGTAGAGAGCTGTTCTACACGCAGTAAGGTTTGGGTGCAATGCTACACTGAAATTGACGCCGCTAATGGCTGAAATATTGCTCAAGCGGCGTTAAACAATAACTCACTCACTCACTCACTACACTGAAATTCAGCGCAGTACCACCCATGGTTCGCTAGTTCCATCTGATGCTCACAGGTTTCACCGCAATGCATAGCCACAATGGTGTTGCGGGCTTTCTCCCTGCAATAATACTAGTAGCCGCGATATAAGTGAAATAATCTTGAAAGTGGCGTTAAACACCACCTCACCTCACCTCACCTCACCTCACCTCACCTCACCTCACCTCACCTCACCTCACCTCACCTCACCTCACCTTGAGAGTTCCTAGAACACATACTACAACATTAATTGTTAAAATGAATTAGGAAAATGTGAAAATTTTCAGGAAAGTTGTTCCGAGGTTGTCAGATAAGAGGGTAATGTTTGTCACATTCTGAAAAGATACGACCGTCCCATTTGTTGTAAAAGTATCCTACTTTTGAAAATTTTAAGGGACAACACATCAAAAAGATTGGCAAATTTCTCCACGACCCCATCTAGAAACACTTACAAACTCATGTTTCATTTTTGCATGTTCTTTTAAAACAGTCATTGACATCATTTTGAAGTTAAATCTTCATTTTCAGTAAATTTGTTCATCCTCTGCAGCTCATGTAGAGATGTCTCACGAAAACAATGAACATATTGAAGTGTTAACACAAACAGGACGTAAGCATACCATCAGTAGTCGCTTGATTGTTTTAAAGGACATATAATAAGTTTGATGTGTTGCCAATGGCTGTTACTATGACTGCTGAAAGTTGAAAGATGAACCGAGAAACTGTGAAAGGCAGGCAAGTGGCCTTTTGTTGCTCATACTGTGGTGTGGGACAGAAAAAAATCTATAAAAGCCATCGTGAAGACCGTTACACAGGTGTCGAAGTCGTGAGCTCGTTGCACATGTAGCGGTTGATCTTGACTCAATCAATCAAGTGTTGCTGTGCAGCGGAATAAGCAACAGTTAGCGCCAACAAGTGTTGTGAAAATCATCAGGCAACCCTCTGCTCATTGGCTTATTTTTTTATTGGCACTTGGTCATTATTTTCATGTTTTGTAAATGTTTAATGTTCAAGTGATAGGAATCATCCCCGAAATACAACAATCAAATGTTTTTATTCTGATTAAAATGTTCATGAAATAATTTATTAACCTTTCGTAAGATTTTTTCTTTCGTCTTTTCATTTAGTTTTACCCTTATTTTGCTATGGATAAATGTGTGTTCTTGGCATTAGATAATCTTTTATTATAATTTTAATTATCCACTGTTAAGCTCTTGGTCAGAACTAGAGAATTGTCTTGGCAACAAGTTATTTCTGTATATTGGCCAGTCAGAACTGTTTGGTTTTTGAGCAAAACACGTTATCTTTAGCTCCAGAATATTTAGAAGTTGATTGATCTTTTCTTTTAGTGAGCCCATATGAATGAATTTTTACCATTTGAATTTGAAAGATTTTTATGTGCTTAAATACACATTTCATACAATTTCACATCACTTTTCTCTACATGAATTTTGAAAGGGTGTAATCTTCATTATTATATTTTATTTCCTTTGTGTATGTGACTAGAAATTCATTTGAAGCACCATGACAAAACATTTTTGGGCAGAATATGCAGCTGAAAGTGGTAAAACTTGCATATTCAGCAATTTGGTAAGCATTCATGAACATTGTGAATTTAAAAAACATAGCTGGAGATCACAAATCGTACAAATATTGTTGATGTATGTGTGTTTTTTTCTATCAAATGTCTAGCAAAAATTGACATTTGTGTTTTAAGAGGGGCTTGATTTGAATATTAACCAGGTTGGTTATTGCGATATTTTTCTTCTTTTCTCGTAATTTGCACGCTTTTAATGTTACTCTCTGGCAGCTGTTAAGTTTTAACCAATTTCTGCCAATATCTGTCACTAGGAGATCAAATGCTTGCCAGAAAATTCTTTCTTAAAATGTTTTTGCTTAAAGTTTTATTGGACAAATTACAATGTCTGCTTTAGTAATTTCATACCCCAAACATTGCCAACACAGTTAAGTGCATATGAAAAATCTTCATTCTTTTGTTTGGAAAGATATTTCTATGAATTCTTTTGTTTATTTGTTGTATTAGATGAAACGTTTCAAATAAAACGTTTTGTGTTTTCTTTCCAAAACTGAAGTTTTGAAATGAAGTTTTTTGTGTATGTCTTGAGCGTTAATGACATGCACATACAAGTGGCCTTAACACTCTTTCTACTTTCCAGAATCTTGCTCATTCACGTCATTTTCTAACCAAGCTAAAAATTTCATAAATTGTCGAAATAGTGAGAACAATATTTCCATTAAGACAATTTGTATTGTGTTTGATACAGCACTTCTTCAAATAGATACGGTGTCAATTACCAAAGTCGACAGCAGTGCCAGTGTTCGGTCCCATTGTTGAATTGACAGAATAGGCTCTTTACACTGCACATGGCTCTATTAGTTAGGAATCAATCAACTATTTATTAATAATTGTACCACTGTGTAGTAAACATGTTCATATTGAGAGACACTCTTAGTGACAGTTGTCATTCCAAAAACATTTTTGGCGAAAATGTCCACGCCTGTCACAAACAATTGACAATGTATTTTGACACAACTGTGACTTAAACTTCAACTGGTAGGCAATTAATTGACCAAGTGCACCCCATCAATTGTCATAGCTTTTTCACTTTCAGATTCTTGGTTTACAAACTCCCTGAAATTAACTTTCTCATATATTATCCATAACGCTTGCCTGTAATTATGGAAGAGAAATGAGATTCCATATTGCCACTGATAGAGCAGGGCAAGATGATAGATTGCCCGAGTACTGTTCCAAAAGGAGATTTAAGAGTCTTTAACAGAGAAATAGCAACTGGTGTTTAAATTCTATTTGATAGCAGCATTTGCCTTTGTGGCCATAGTTTTAGACAGGTTTTAAACTATATGGAATAACTTCAAAATATTTAAATTGGAAGTTTATGGATTGTAACTGATATTTAAATATTTTTTTAATGGCTTTCTTCTCAAGTTTGATTTCCTAATCTTTGAAAGGTTCTATTATTTGTAGCTTTGTTTTTAATATTAATGCAAGGTTTGTCAATCGTCGAGCACAAGTGTTCTAGGCCAAAAATAAGTTGCTCTTGTCGAAAACTTGTCAAAGAGTTTAAATATATTGATAAATTAAGCTTAGTAATTGTTTCATCTCATTATAATTGTTTCAAAGAAGAACTCGAGAACCATTCTCATTATTCCAATGTATCTCCATGCTTTCCATGAAACCATTTCCCCCCCCCCCCCCCAATGTTTCAGAACGTGTTTGTTAGTGATCTTTCTTGAGGATTTGGGGTTTTCAGTTCTTTTTTCTTTAGCAGGCAACTTGTTAGTTGTTTCAATTCAACCTCTCCAATTTGTGAACTTTTACTGTAATGAACTTGAAATGATGAAGTCCAGAAATCTTGAAAATGTGACGTAAATTTTCAACCTATAGTTTTATGTAAGTCATATTCAAACCTCCTTTTATGTGAATTTATTAGATTACAAAAACTCAGGAGCATTGTATATCAATATATTTTAATTACCAATATGGCTTTACTTCAGGGTCCTAGTGATAATATAAGACGGATTATCTTTATCCAGCAGTCAACCCTAGATTGTTGCATTTCATTTGAAGTCACGGTTCTTGTAGATTTGAACTTAAAATTCTATTGCGTTGCGCACATTAATACAGTAAGTTAAATGTCCATGTTTGATGCGACATATTTCAGAAATAAATTTCAGTTGAAGTAAGGACATTGTACTCAGAAAAATGTTCAAGTAAAGAAAAACACGACAGATGAATAAAAACAATGATACGTAAGGCGATGGAACAGGTAAAAGAAGAAATAAAGAAAAAGACATCTTCTGTGTGATTTGACACAATGTTCTTATGTTTTCCTTCTGGAGTTATGTTACCTCAGGTTTATCATTAAATGTTCCATAAATTGAAACAATTGTATCAATTACTGGTTAATTTCCATGAACTAAAACATTATCCTCACTATAAAGCCTTTGGAATGAATATCTGAATCGTTTTTTCTCGGTGCTGTCCGCTCTGTGAAGCACACATCGACCAAGGTGACGAAGGCTCTGATTGAATTCTCCTCTGATTCAAGTTTTTTTCAGGGATATGATTTCTCGGCTGAGTTTTGCTGTTTAGGAGGTGTGAAGGGTTCTTTCAGTGTCAACTGCATCAATCATCATTCTCTGCAGTATCAGGTCATGACTTGCAGCCAGGAAATTTGTTTGCCATCATTTTTTTGGAGACCAATATTATGAAGCATCAAAATTCACTTTTCTCTCTCTATCATTTCTTGGGCAATTCAAAAAGCAGATCAAGTAAAAGTATTTCAATAAAAGGTTTAAAAGAAAAGAAATTTGATTACATATTTGAATCTATTGTATTTTTTAACATGATTAGAATAAGTGTGTAAAATAAGTTTGAACGTTCTTCAAAAATTTAATTATAACAATTCAAGTGGCAAAGAAATTGTTAAAAAATTACAGGCCTTGAGGAAAAGTAAGCAGCTTACTAGCTGTTTAATGAGCCTTGTTTCATGCAAGAAGAATGAAAAAAATAGATTTTACATATTAAATATTTTAATTGTTAGCTACGATCAAAAGGTGCGCAAAAGATGTAAGGTTATCAATTGGTTTCAACATGGAATCATTGTTACGATACATTCCATATTCGTATATATATAATTCTTCAAAGTTTTTTCAACACTTTTTACCACCTTATAATTCCTCTAACTTAGACCTGCCAATTGTTCTTGGTACCAGGGAAGCATGGGAGTTTGGTAAGAAGGCAATTGGTTTCCCGATAGACAGCCTGAAAGAGCGCAACTAGTAGTCTGTTCCCCGTGCTATTAACCAACAATAGCATCGTATGACAGCCTATATTCACCAGGTGTCCCAATAGGCTTTGCATGACGTCAAACTGCGGCCCGTATTTTACTCACAGAACGTTGATAAATGCAATCAGTACTTTACTCAATTATATTAAAAGCATGAAAAAAAAATGCAGAATACTTTTTTCTCTTTTTTTTCTACGAGGGGTGAAACTTATCAAGTTGTATTTGAATTAACAGTTGCCTGGACCATCTGGTTGTGTTTAATTGTAGTTTGGAATACCAGAGAGCAAAAATAAATTTAAATTAGCTTTGTTATGTCTGTCAAAGACGAAATGTATTCTATTGAAATCTCTTCAAATATTTAAATTACAAATATAGGAGAAGAAACAGATGTGTTGTGTTGGTTGAAACTTACAAATCCATCATTTTTAATGCTTTTTAATCGTTGCTACATTTAGTTTTTACGTCCAATTACCTCCTTGTGAAGTTGTTTGTCAAAGATCAATTTCTCAATATAAAGATATGCATACTGTTTAACATCATTTTAATAAAATAAGGTGATTTTCTTGTAATGTCATACAGCCATGTATGGTTATAAAATTAGCAAGTTACAGTAAACTAGGAAATATTAGGGAAAAATATTCTTAAATTTTGAAATATATGTTTAGAAAATAAAGACATTTGCTCTGGACCTTCAATGTCATCATTGCCATTGATTTGATCAATAAGTCTCTTGTGTGCAAAAATGTACTATTATATCTTTGAATTAAAAATCTGTTACAATAACAATAACGTTACCTAAAACATTTTTAGTCAAAATGATAAAATAGTTTACTCCAAGAAAAGAAAATAGGAAATTCAATCATACCAACTTCTAAAATGCCACTCAAAGAAGCTAGTTTACTCAAAGTGGTGAAAAGCATGCCGAAGGTCCTCAGTTAGAATCATGGCAGCTCATGAGGTGGTTCACCCTTGATTGTAGATCCAGGAGGCTTCAATCAGACCAGTTGTATTACTCATACAAGGACAGTCATTAGCAAGCTTTAAACAAAGGTCCATGATTAGTAAGGCTTGATCAAAGCCTGCTATTTAGGCAGATACGCAGACCAGGATGGACTGAACTCTTTTGCTGATTGGAGGGTTGATACATTGATTGTCACATTTTTCTTGTTCACTGTGGTTCTAGAGAGGGAGCTGGAAAAATTTGTTAACTCTTTGGCTTGCTGTTTCTAGAATTTTGAAAATAAGAATATCTTTCCCATGGATTTTTCTTCCTGGAATGTGCCAAAATGACCCACTAATCATATCACTGATGAACAGAACTTATGTCTGATAAAATGCCTTTCAAAGAATCCAGAACTACTGTCTGTCCATGAGAATCGTATTTCTTTTGTTAAGGGGCGAAAGAGCATAGTTCAAGATCTACATGTAGGTGTGTTTAAGGCAAAGTTTTATCGATATCGAGTGCAATGTAATCCATGTTCAGCTTATTACAGCAAATAGTTGTAGGTTTCACCACAACACTAGCTACAAGTCTGTTAAGGGCTTTTCTCCTTCCATGAAACCTCAATTGTTACTGTTTCTTCAATCATATCTAAATTTTTGTAAGGTTTATATAAATTTCAAATTTATGAAAGACATTTGTTTTGAATGTTAATTTACTGGAGGGTAACTTGAAGATGATAGCTGATATACGAGGTCTTTCTTTTATTGTAAGCACTAATTGTACTAATTCAATCAGGTGACGCTATCAGCGTCAATGAATTTGTAAAGGAACTTTGAAGGATATCTGTTAAATTCCAACATGAAATTTGATTTGTTGAGTTCAAATCAATGCGTTATCTTTCAAAGATCGTTTATTACGAGAGAAATTCTAAGGAAGGAATTGGAGATCAATGGAAGCACTGTCAATTGGAAAAGTGAAAAGTTGTGTTGTTTGAATCAAACATCAGTCTTTGATGCTTTAAACTACTAAAGTACAGACATTGTTGTCTGATCGAATCTTGATTTTTATTTTGAAGACTGTTTGCTTATTTATGATGTTATGGGCGAGAGTTTTGAATTATCAGAAGCTGTCTGTCTCCTCCAATTCAGCCAAATCTTGCGTGAATTGCCATTTCAGGGGCATCATTGTGCCCTAGGGACCTTGCCCTGGTCGACAAAATTGCCGTCTATTGAAAAAGATGCATCCACGATTCTGTGTGCATAATTGAGAGAAGACCTATAAAATCAGGAAGTGTGTGTTAATGACGTATCAATATTAGATAAAGATCCTTTTGTTTGCTTAATCCAATTACATGATGAACATGTTATCTATCCAATATTAGCATATGATAGTTGGGTTTTCATTAGCTGTAGGTGAAAATTGGTTTGCATGTATTGGTACCTGATCAAAATTATGTATGCATCTTTAAACAAGGCAGGCCTAATGTTCATATGTTGTGACAGTTCCAAGGTTATTACTAAATGAAAGAGTGACAATGTCCACTTTCATCTTGAAACCTTATTTGATTCTTCATTTAAAAAACATGAGAAACTATTGTGGCAATTTAGTTCAATCATTTTGATTGAATCTGAACAGTGAGTTTGAAAGTTTGTAAGAAAACTTGTCAGATCGATTGTGTGAATGTTTGGTTTGTGCATTGCAATCTTATTTCACTGAAGTCCATTCTTCACCCATATCACTCCTCCCGCCCACTCCATGTGTTTTTACACAGCAGCTCATCAAGTAGAAACACTTCTGGGGTTCATCTTCCCCCTCCCCTCCCTCCTCCCATGGCCCCTCCCCCTTCTTCCTCACCCAGCCCCCTGGCCGTGCAATCCCACTGGTTTGCCGTCACACAACAATAGCATGCCATCAAAGGAGAAGAGTTAGGTATTAATAATGTATGCTCCCAATTTGCATTCGGCTTCTATCCATCAGCAAAGCTCTGGCTGTTCTCCAGCCCTGCTGCCTGCTGCTGCATCTGCCAATAAGCCGTTGGAATGGGCCGCGGTGGCTGTCACTTCCCGAGGGAGCAGCACAAACCATTAATGAGAGCTGGGTGGAAACGATGATTGCTGTGAAAGCAACGTGCAATCAACTAGTAGAGCTGCCAGGCCAATCGTATTCTGTTCACTGCTCTCTTTCCTCTATTGATGAAGCAGGCATCAGTTCTCCCGCTGTATGCTCCGTGCTAAATAATTTATGTATTTTCATATTGGAGTATCGGATCCTTCCTTGCCTGTTTCTCTGGTCAGTGTTATCCGTAGTCCCGGATCAGTACTGCTTGCACCAGTGAGGCTGCCTGCGCCCTCT
This sequence comes from Phorcus lineatus, assembly GCA_921293015.1. Lineage (NCBI taxonomy): Eukaryota > Metazoa > Mollusca > Gastropoda > Trochida > Trochidae > Phorcus > Phorcus lineatus. The sequence continues at coordinate 31,281,367 of OV121088.1, read as the reverse complement.
CATCTCCAAACCCCAATGCTTATGGAAACAGCCACCCAGACACCTCCGGTAAGATCCTCACTCACTCACTCACTCTCTCTCCTGCACTCGCTCTCAGTCCAACCCCCCTCAGATCATGCTGACCCCCTACAACTACCCTGCCCAAGTGAACCACCCTGCCCCTCACAGCCAGCAAGGTTCTTCACTGCTCAATGAACTATATGAATGAACAGTCGAGTCACCTATTGATAATGTGTACTCAAGAACTGCTCGTCGTCTTTTTCACACTAAAGAGATAGTTGAAAAGGCTTTTGTAGTGGGCTAATCGTCACACGTGAATGCAGAAGCGAGACAGTTGCCTGGCTATTAAGATCACGGCCACTCAAATCTCAATTCCCAGTAATTGAGTCTAATAATTTCCTATTTTCTGATGTTCTGACCTGATTGAAGTAGGCTTGAAAAGGCAGTGGGTTGAGGGGAATAACGGGACCTGTTTCTTGGCATTCATGTTGAGTTATTTTCATCTGATTGTGACATGGGAGAAGTTTGGACCTGTTGCGTGCAGCCGATTGAGTCTCAGATTTCAAGCCTCAAGGCTCCTTGATAATTTACCTGTCGCTGCCGCTTTCACAGCACCCATTTCATTTGTGCCTTTTGAAAGATTTCCTTTCAATTTTGAATACCTTTGTCGATGCAGGCGATAAACTTGCCCTAATACCCAGTGATTGTAGGTAGAATCAGATTACGCTCAAGCCATAATATCCACATTCTTTAGAATTGACATGTCAACTACTTGCTTCTGTCAACAATGACAATCGTTTATTTCCAGCCTTTCTTTTTATACACCTACAGTTGTATATTGATTTCAATCAATTGGAATAGGTTGTGTGGAGACGCTTATTTTCATTTACAAATGTCAAAGCAATGTAAGAATTGGTTTATATATCAGTTGATTAAAATCTAAATTTAATTTATTTGACTAACCTCTTGCTTGGATTTACCAGGAATAAGTCTCAGGGTGAATGGCATCCAAAAGTGTAGAAGATTAGACTCACGTTTTCTGTACCATCTTGGATTAGTTAGTTCATGGTGGTTTTATATTTACGTTAAGTAGCCTTCTTGTAGCAATGTAGGTTTCATACTTACATTGACATGTGTTAATGGAGAAGACAGACAAAGTTTCAGGTGATGCTGATTACTGGACTCAAAATAGCCTGTTTAATGGAAAATAAATTCACTATTAGCAATATATGAAAAACCTGTCCTATCAGATAGCCAAAGATTTTCCAAAAAACATTTTATCTTTTGAAGGTCTATTTATTGGATTAAATTAACCGAAATATCAACCATTGTCTGGTCATTAACCCTCAGGCATGCAAGATTTTTTTCTACAGCTTGTATAATGTTTGCAACTTTCATCAGTAGCCTTGTATTGACCCTCAGTCTGAAACCGCCTGAGAATGAGGAAATATTAACCCTCTGCCTGTTGATATCTTTACGTACTCTTTGCTTAACCCTCCTATTACAATTAGTTCAGATTCCTGAAATTTGTGCAATCAAATTTCTGAATGGCTAAGTATTTGATATTTTCCTTTGATCTGCTAATACTCTCCATGCATGTCTATTAATTACAAACCCCTATCCCTACACAAAACTTTTCCCTTCATAACATGGGGCGCTCACCCTCTTTTGTGAAATACAATAAGCCATGTCATGGTTGATAATCTTACCTATAAATAGTTAACCACCTAGCAATTATTAAAACAAGATATATTTGCATGTATTTCTTTTTGAAAATACAAATGTCCCTCCAACTATGAATTCAAAAGTAAGCCCCTTCTCTGTGAAAAACAAGAAGATGTATTAGTAATATTTTTACATTAACTACCTCACCATTTATTTGAAAGATTCTCTGGATTGTAGATTATCTAGCCAACAGCACCGATAGGGTTAACTGCTTTTCTTGCCGCTCAGGTGTTCAATGATTTTAAAGCATGCCTGCATTTAATCAAGAAATATTTTCGTCTACAACCTCATACGAGAGAGTATTGATTCCTTTCTGCGGAATAAAAAATCAAGTGTCTTAGACAGCCCATAATCAATTAATCGTAATGAATTCTGAAATTTTACAAAGGGGAAGATAAAAGGATTGCATTACCCATCACATTTGATGAAAAAGGTTTGTCCTGTTGAGAAACACCAAACACTGCAAAGAAGAAGTTTTAAGGAGTGTGTGCATTCTCCCAAGGCAAAATATTTATCTATGATGTGTTCTAATAGTCTTGTACACAGTAGCATCATGGGATACACAGAGCCTGTACACACGGCATCATGGGATCTGTGCCAGTCTTGCCGTCTCTTGGTAACCATCGTGGAATCTTTTCATCATTGTTTTCTTGGTGAAGATATTTTTTCAAATCATCATCTGATATGTCCGATTAAGATGTTTTTAGCTGTGACCTCCAATAAAATCAATTCTCTTGAATTGTGCCGTCAAGAAACATTTATCTTGAAGAGAAATTGTTAAAAATGGATGTTTGTTGTGGTAGATTTTGTTACCTTAATAAGGGGTTTTTATTTAAAAAATTATAAAACTTTTCAATTTAGCATTAGAAACTAGAGAAGTTAAAATGTTTATTGTGCTAACCTTTAAAGTCATTGAATTCTTGCAAAATACATTGGATCTTGATTTGCTATTTGATCAAGCAATATATTTTTTGTAGAAATTTAATACACCTAACTGTACCAAAAAAGTTAGTTGACACATTGTATCACATAAAATACAATGCTTATTAAAAATAATTTGCAAGGTATCATATATGTATGTCGCAAAATAATGAATGTCAAGAGAGGTTATTGTGTTTCACTCACTTGAAAAAAATCTATTTCCGACTTGTCATTCATTCCTGCATGCTAAGATATGTGATAGATGCTCTGGATAGCTTTGCCGAGCTTTGACAAGATTACTTGCTATCAAATTATCTTTTCTTCTTGGAAGTCTTTTTAAAGCTTTGTAGATAGGCAAAGAGTTTGACATGAAATTTTCCAACTGGCAAAATATTTGCGTGTGTTTCTTTTTAAAAATGTTCCATTGTTCAATGAAATGTCACTCCGAATATGAATTATACTTTATGAGAATGTCCTCCATTGATAAGATCTTGGTGTTTTTATACTGCCATAAATAGAAGTGATATTTACGCCTGAGAAAGTTCCTCTCGGTGAACGGGTTACAAAATCTATAAGTTGGTACATCATCCATCTATCTGATATATGGTGTCTTTGATTTGGTGTGCAAAACTTGTCCATGTTACTGATTTGGTGTGTGAAACTTGTCCATGTTACTGATTTGGTGTGTGAAACTTGTCCATGTTACTGATTTGGTGTGCGAATCTTGTCTATGTTACTGATTTGGTGTGTGAAACTTGTCCATGTTACTGATTTGGTGTGCGAATCTTGTCTATGTTACTGATTTGGTGTGTGAAACTTGTCCATGTTACTGACATCATAACGATAAAATGCTACGTCCAATATCACCAAATTTTACATCTGATTTTGCCAAAATATTGCCAAAAGGTCAGTAACTTGCATCTTTTTCAAAGCCTTAGCTGACAGGACTCTTAAATCTGGTTCTATGTTAGTTGAAAACACCTATGTCCATGGCTGATGACATGTCGTTGGTGGACATGCAGGTTGTTGATGAATAATTCCATCAAGTAGCACCCCATGATAAGTTATGCAATGTTACATGAACAGAACAGGTTAAAGGTTTGGTACGTATCAGGAAAAGGTGTAAAACTATAGGCTAGCATGCAGAAAAAATACATGTGTTGTCTGTATTCAACAAGAATGGAGTTGTTCGCCCCTGTAGTATCATCGGCAGTAATTGGAGCAGGGTGAAAGCATCTGGGTCTGATTTGAATCCACTGTCAATAATTTGTCACCCAACAAGACTGATCGTTTGGAACAAGGATTCCTTATGAAATATTCAAAGTCCAGATCGGCTGGGCACAGTTCATCAAGAATCGGATAGTTTGTATTGCTCAAGTGCTAATTGAATTTGCTTTGGCTTCGTGGAGGATAGCTTTAATGAATACATCGATAGGACCTGTTACTAGACGCACGGGTGACGTCCAAAGGAGCTATGTTAACCAACGCTACTGATGCAAAGTTAAAGATGCAACTTCAGAATTTCCGTAATTTTTCTTTCAGGTAACACAATTTCCTATTTCCTGAATGCTTCTTCATTTGTTATTAGAGGAAGGACTTTCATTGATTTTTTTTTTCCCATGGCCAATACAATGTTGACGGTACTATGAGAAAGTTAGAAAATTGGCTTGATTCCTTCTACACAGTTGTGATGTGCTTTTTCATGCCAACAGAGTTTATTTAGAGCAGATGTCTCCTTAGACCAACAAACGCACCCTGGTGGCCAATCAAGGGAGGTAATAGCTTTGTGGCGGGCAAGGCCAGTTCATGTGAGATGGCCTACGTCTGAGCATGAAGCATTTTGAGACGTGACCCCTGACCTTGCCGCCATGTTGATGGACGAGTTGTCAGGACAGTGAAATGAACGACCAGTACCATGCCTGGTAACCATTACCAATGAAGACTAGAGTTGAAGGGCGTGATGAAAGATCAAGTGTCCGTCAAGCCTTTGAACATACTAACGTTCACCCATCTGTCTATTTTCACTGAAAAATCAACCTGTAATTGTACCATCAAACTTCAGTCCTGGTAGAAGTCTACCTCCAAGTGATCTACCATCAAATTCTCATTTTTTTGACAGACTCTACTTGTCATTCTTTTTGAAAACCAACTTTTTGGGCTACATTTATTAAAAGAAACTGTCATAGACCGGATGAAATGAAATCAGACATGTGGATGTCTATTCTGATTGATCAAAATAAGTTTGAAATTTATTTCAGAGAGTCTAGAAGGAAATCGATGCAGAGATTAAATTTCTCGTTTTGAAAGACGCTAACACTCCTAGGCTCTCTGCACTGAGACCGATGCCCCTCAGATTTTTGCAGTTGACTTTCAATTAGCCAACGATCCAATCAGGCGATCTTTGGCACACTAGATGGGTATATAAGTTCCAGCAAATCAATAAGAACAGGTAGTGATAGATGGAATACTGTGACACTGTGACATTTGGGGTAGAGGCCATAATGAGGTCTGCGCGGCAGAATGCTTCCGTGACGACGTTGTTGCCACATTGGTGGATGACAGAAGAGTGCGTATACATCACTGCTTTCAAATGTCCTGTCTATGTCTTCCTGCGTAGATCCACAGGCCGCCGACTTATTAAGGAGATGTATGGGTAACTCAACGAATGTCGTGTTAAGTATTGCACTTCTATTTGGATATTGCTTGTAGTCTGGAAGTGATGGTGGACTGGACTTGTGTCTGGGAGAGGATTAGACCGGCCACTACGTGCAAGTGTCATTGCTAGGCTTCGACTTTTCTGTCACTATCATAGTCTTGCTTTTATTGCTGGGAAGACTCGCGTTGTCGTACTGGGCTTGATTTGAAGACCTCTTGCTGAATTGATTTAAGTCGAGAAGGTTCAGTTTTGCAGAGAACTGTCCTTTGATCTTGATTTGTCTGATAATTGCGTGTCATTGACAGACTTAAAGATTTCAAAATGATAATGAATTTAAATAAAAAAATGACAATTGCTTTGTGGATGATTTTGTAAATGATAATAGTTTTTCTTTGAACATTTATATTTTCATTTTAAATCGAGAGGCTTATTAAAAAAATGGACTTTTGAAACACTTTATTACAATAGAATTTTCATCAGATTATAATTCTTTTGTTAACAAAACTTCCTTATTTACCTTAATATACTTTGCATGTATCATTTCATGCAAATTATATATAGGTTAATAAGAAATTGATAAATCTTGAAAACAGCATCATGATCATAGTTGATCACCTTAGTTGAATTGGGTGTCATCAGTTCTGACTTCGCTATCTATTCATGAATACAGGTTCTTGTATTTCTGTCTAATTGAAAGTGCCTCTCTAAGGTTATTTCTATACAGGCACACTTTATCATTCAAAACAAACTCAGAAAAGAAATTAGTCGACAGGTTATAGTAATACAAACCCACTTTTAGCTGCAACAAAATGAAGTAACAGGTCGGGCCAATGCCTCTTCTCAGAAGTTCCAATAAGTGATGAAATGTGTATTTTATCAGGCAAGAACAGACTCCCAAACGAGACAAATTCGTCTATTTGGTCTGAAGTTGTGGCGTAGCTGTTAAAAATGTATACCAGTTTGCATAAGCAAGTGTTAAAATTGCGTGGCAGAGAGGCGAGGTGATAGGGTCAACACCAGACACATCCTGTTTCTCCACATAGAGGGCGCTGTAGAGCTTGTAGCAGACTTACTATTTAATGGGCGGCCGTATTATATTCTTCAGACATGCAACATTTGGAGGCTGCTCTGTTGACCCTGGGGAATTGTGGCAAAGGTACAATCGAGGAATATGACCCCATTTGGTAGATGGATTGTGGATATTCTGGTCACGGAATGCGTTGAATGTCATACAAATGAGTTTTTCCTGGCAGACTCTTGTGTGAAAAATGACAGAAATTAGTATGGATTTTTCATGAAAAATATTGGTGTTCACAGTTCAATACATGCCTCTAATCATCTTAATTCATTTATCCTCACATGAATTCAGTGTTAGTTTTCCACATTTATTTTTCCTCAGTCTGCTTCTAAATAATGTAAAACTCTTGACCTAAAAATACACATTCTTTTTCATCAATGAGGTGAATAACCTGCAACAACACTTAAAGCTGAAAACTCTTCTTGAATTTAAGAAACGTTTTAGTTACTCTGGAAAATTAAATACTTCCATTACAGCAAAGGACAAAACGTTGTTGGTCTGTTTTGATAGTCTTAGTGGAGCAGGTTTATGTTTATTTAAACTCGCTCCCCTTCGCCGTGAATGATCCCCTCTTTAGACTCCGCACAGCACAGCTCACTCTCCAGATTTGTAATACTGACTTACAAGGAATCCTATTTTCCTATTAAGGTCTCTCAATCCCAAACATTTTTCTTCTCGCCAAAATCATTACGTTATAGACATCAGCCTTCTTGGCCTAGATGCCCTCCCATAGACTTCTGCAAGAATTGCTCTTACTCTGAAAGCTTTTGCTTCGGGGCATATTCCACCATCTGCTTTGACTTCGGCAATGGTTTGGACTGCAATTCACTCGGCCATTTCCACGTCTGCCATTGAGTAAGGTTAAAAGCTAGCTTGCTCGGAGCGGCAATCGGGGTCTGTTTGCCCAATGAGGAAATGTCCCCTCTAATAACTCCTCATGGTATCTGTGTGAATAGTTAGGTTTTATGTCGCCAATATCAGTGAGAAGTGTTAGGGAGATGTCGATGTATAAATCACGCGTATTACGGGATCCTTACTCCTCGTTAATTTGCTGCCTCTCAAAGAATGGTTTGTTTCGGCCATGGAGACTGTTTACTCAGCGACTGTGCTCCGAGTTATTGGATGTCGAGTTTCCTTGTGTCTCTATTGTAAGTGTTATGGACTCAAGAGTGTTTTTATAAACCTTAAAGTGCTGTTAGTTTGCCGTAAATAATCTTGAAGATGATAATAAAATATCCTTGATAGTAGTTCCCATCATTCTTCTGACAAAATTTAACAGAATCCAATTTTCCTGATTATTGTTTTAATGTGTCGTTAACCTCTAGTCTGACTATTTGAAAGCTTTTTGTTTATGTTTTCATACATACTTGGTTACTGTATTTCATTTTTTTGTTAGAGAACATTTTTTTTTTGTAAAGCTGATTGAATAATTTGTCATGATAGAAAATATAAAATATATTAAATGGTGCAAAGTTGATTAAGTTAAAGTTATTTCAAGCTGCCACTTGATGTTTATTTCATAAGTACATGTAAAAAATATTAAGTGTATAATTATCTGCAGTTAAATGTCAAAGGTTTAACTGCAAAAAGACACACTACATTGCTATACAGGTTTAATCTCCATTTCTTCACAATGCATCAATATTTGGAAAATTAACGAAGATCCCACTGGACTCATCCGTCAGGCTTTTTCTCATTCATTTGGGTCTTGTATGTAAGGTAATTTAAGTGCAAGTAATCGCGATCAATCGGTTTTAGAATTAAGCAACATTGCTGGAGTTCACTCTGAGATCAAGGAAAGTGATAGGAGGCACCCTAGGCTTTTTACCCATTAAGACAGCAGAATCTTAATGAAAAAGAAGATAAGTTTATCGGGATCAGTTTCAAGGAATTAGGTTGACTAGCAATCATTGGGTCTAGGGAGAGGGGAGGTGAATACAGCGTTTGGTCCAGTGTATGACTGTTGCCAATAAACTCCATAAGAAATGGACGCATTGGCATCAACTGGAGGTTGACTTGTTACCATTGAGCTGGGAGAATTGCCCGTGGTCTGGCACCATTGAGCCCGAGAAAGTAGAGGACTGGCAAATATATCGTCTGTACCTGTTCCGATAGTTGGATAGATTTGCAGCTTGTGGAAGCACTTTGCACATCAACGATTTGACGCGAATGTACCATCATCCCATCATGCTTTTACCACAGGATATGAGACTGCTTGACACAATCAATTTTGAAAAAATTTATTTACCAATGGTAAAAGTATATCATGTAACCTCAAATAATCCCAAGCACCTTTTATGTTTGGGTAGTCATGTAATATAATATATTGAGTGGTTCGAGTTGGTCATACATAGCTGAACTTAAATCAACGTGTGAATCAGGTGAATGGTACTTGATGCATGGAATATCAGTCTCCTGTCATGCTCATGCAGGATGTCAGTTCTGAAATAAAATTGATGTTGCCAGAGTGTTTCTAATTCAAGCCACTCCTGGATATGTAGTGTTTATGCAGAACAGTCACAGTGAAGCTGAAATCGATTACAACGCTTGATCTAAATAAATCTTTGAATCCTTATATCCACTTTTCTTCTGTTTGCATCTTAATCAATAATTGTGTATAGTCACAGTCAAGATCAACCAAAGTCCAATACTTGATCAGAAAAGATTTACATGCAGTTTATCCATTAATTTACATGATCATATTGTGTTACTAAATTCCATAATTTCTTGAGTTGATCTGCCGACTTTGATTCACCTGGTATATTATTATAACAGCAGGCATCATGTTTATACCAAAATCGATCTCAAGCTACAGGTGAATCTAAAATCAGCCACCTACAATTTTCAACTTGAAATTGTTGTTATATACATCCCATACTACAGCACTGTTTAACAATTATGTCTAAACCCTCTCCAAGCTGCACTAATCTGTGATTTCAGACACATTTTTATTCCGTGATGTCGGGGTTGATTGGTCGGACTGAAGCAATCCGCTCTTGATTAATGATGCTCCCTACCACATGTAGCGAAATTAGACAATCAGCCATTGAAAGCTCTCGTTTCTTTGCAATTTCTCGCAGTGAAGCACATACCCATGTTTTTGCAAGTCCACTCGCTCGGAAAATGTATGGAAATCGGGTAGTGTGTGTTTAACGCTTGCTTCTGATTTTATTCTAGTGAGTTGATTAAAACTTGTATGATACGATTATATTAACGGAAATAGTGTGACGGTACACGAAACAGGATTTTGAGTCTGGTATGAAGTAATGATTTTTTAATGGCTTTATGGACGAGTTTCCTGTTGTGAATATGTATTTTAGAAAGTGATTGATTTTTGTGATGCAAAAAAATATGTTCAAACAAATTTGGATGATTAGATGTCAATTTGGTCTGCTTGTGCCACTGACAGAATTTCTGCCTACTCTTAAAAAAGTGGAAGATTTACATATCAACATTGAATTGCCCTGTGAGGGATAAATTGTAGCTTCTCGCATAACATTATGTTGTCCATTTTGCTCTCTTTCATTAGAATGGTTTTACCGATTTCAGTTCAGTCGAGGTAGTGTGAAAAAAAAAACATGAATGAATTCTATAACTCAAATGATTTGGCTCTTTTTCATTAGAATGGTTTTAATAATTTCAGTTCAGTCAAGGTAGTGTGAAAAAACAACCCATGAATGAATTCAATAACTCATATGATATTCACAGGGTTAATTATCCCATCTTTGTTATTTTTCAACACTCGGTAACTTTTAATGTGACTATATATAGTACACGGTATTATGACCTTTTTATTGAAATAATATGGCAAATGTCAGTTAAGTTAGAATTTAGTGTTTGCATTTTCTCATTAACTTAATTTTTTTGTCTTAATGTTTTTCTTCGGAGTATATTTTGATTTTATAAGAAAAGCTTGCAGGAAGAGATGTCATCCCAATTACAATGTAACAGTGTCTTCCATAAGATGAGAATTTAAAACATCACATTTCAAAATTTGAAGTATGGGTTGTTTTGTCTACCTTCGTAGACAAATTGTTCCTAGAGGTTTAAGAGTTGTGCTTTCAAGGTCAATGACCTACCAAATTTTTAACTCACTCAAAAACTATTGTCTTCAATGAGACAATCAACAACAAACATTGGCTTGACTTTCCCCGCAGACCTCTGTGACTTGATGTGAAATAAGCTGCTGTAAGTCTAAGAATTCTGACACTGAAAGGAATTTTGACCAACTGGATCCATACATTTCTGAACCTGATGTGTGTTTTGATTGGCGGTGTCATACCTCCTTCAAGGTTCCGACCAGAGAGGAAGCAAGCCCCTCTCATGTGATACAGAACACAGACACTTGCGCCTTGCCTCTTCCTTCACATCAAAGTGGCTGCCTTTTTGATGTCCTTGTAATGGATTGCGTTACATTGAACCCAAGACAGCTATTTTCGTTGCATGAAGAAACTTGAGAAATTCAATCGAATTATGTTAACACCTAAATTGATCAAATCTAGGAGAGAAAAATGGGTTTTGGTTACCTCTTTTAAAAAACATTGTTATTACACTTCCCAGCCAAAGTGACGTAATTTCCTAAGGCTGTTATTGCGAAATGATTAAGGATTTTTTTAGACTTTTAACTTTCAAGTTTAAAGGAATTTTGCCCTTACGGTACCCTTTAACGCTGGAATATTTGCAGTATTATGCATGCTAAAGTCTGCCATTGCTCGAAAGAAGTTTGGCATGATTGTGTAATATTTTGAACAAATGTAATCCCTAAGCACTGAGGATGCTAAGAAATTTAGTTTTTCTTCTCAATTAGCCAAGTGATTCTTACCTGAGAGTTTAACAAACATCATACACACTTTCATTTTATGTCAGTGTGTGAAGTGCCCTAACTTAATGCCACTGCAATGTTCTTTGTATGCAAGTCTAAAATGGCGAAGCCTGAAATGAATCAAAGAAAAAGCCCAAGTTCTGATAAATGCTTCATTTTTAAAATATAACAATCCTCATCCTTATGTTTACTCCTAAATCAGGTGAACAGTTACAGATCAAGTTTCCATCAAATCCTGAATTATGGTTTCATGAAAATCTATTGGCAGATCAATGTGTCAATCATCGCATCTAAATCAAATCCCTTGCATATGATGCACATATAGTTGGGAACAACAACCCTTAAGTTTGGAAAACAAGCCTTTTGCAGATTACTAGCACAATCAATTATTTAATGTTGCTAGGTCACTAATGTAAAATAACCCTGAGAACACATTAGATGCTTACATATTTTATCTCCAGTTTTATGTTTCCTTTAAATGCATTTTGATCCTATCGCCACATCAAATTTTTTTCTCTTAAAAAAAAACAATTTAAATTTTTTGAAATGTGTTTGAAATATGATATTTGAAATATACCACTCAACGATATTATATATTTATGCCTTAGGTATTAACCTAGATGTTATAATAAGGATCGACTTTGATATTAAAAGTTAATTTGTCTGAAAGTGTAGCGTGTCTTATTGATTTTGTCTGAGGTTCATCTCTGCCTGAAAGAGGATGATATGGTAAAAATAATCTCTAGAATTCTCGTTAGACTACGGGCTGACTTTGAAAGGAATTCCCAATAGTTGGAGACTGTTCTATACAAAGCCTAAGAAACATTGTAAATTTCACAAACATAAATGTGTCCAGTTCACTCTAAAGCATAATCAAGTTTAAGGTGTCATTTCATTCTTTTTCTTGTACTGCAGACAATGACAATTTGATTATGTCCACGGAAATCATCAAAAAGGTTCCTCGTCACCGAAAAATTGAAGTACCCAATATATTGATCGAGATGGAATCCTCGAATTGGGGCCTAATTCCATGGCTATAGTTTGATGGTGCGGGTCGACTGCCATGATGAAAAGGTCTGACTTGAAGCCGATTCTGGTCCCTCTGGGTTGTCCAGTTCTTGATTAATATCATAAACATCACCCAGGGGTTTAGCATGCATGAATCTAGCCCCTGTGGTATCCATAGCTTGCTAATATCTTTATGGATGTGTTCATGGCTAATCAAATTATCCAGTCCTCTGTATCAAAGTTGCATTAAGCATTGTTGCTTCGTCCATTATGAGATATGAAGAGGTGGGCCTCATCAGTCCTTGTTGAGATCTGCAAAATTGGAAGTCACTCAAACAGACGGAATTGGAAACCGCATGGGTATAACAAATGTCAAGGGAAGAATTGCTCAGAATTCCGCAACATTGTGGAAAATGCAGTTCAGCCTGCTACACATGAATTTTCAAAAGCATTAGTTCTGATAATATGGAAATATTGTGGTATTTTCATCCATTTTCCCCTCCTTGTCCCAAGATTTTCAAATTCATATGGTGTAGCATGCATGAGGCCATCTCGATTGAATTTCCATCGACGGTTTATTGCTTTTGCTCAAGAGTGTCACGTTTTGATTTGATTTGAGTATCTGTGGGCTTGACATGAAGTTAGTTGACTGGAGGGCCTGATCCTGGCTAGGGCCGACTGATTTGAAGAAACAATAGCTAGATCAACCCGAAGAGTCGAAAAGCAGAAAGGATTAGTAACTGCCGACAGCGGACATTGGAAGATAGTCTGCGTCTGCTGCTGCATGCTTGACTTAGAGATGGGACAAGTAACACCAAAAGTAATTTCTTCCAATTTGGCGGCTTCATCTCGTGGCCAAGGCTGTATGACTACGTCCCATCTCAATCTACACGATCTCTTATTGACTGTGAGAGGACGTGGTACTGTCTCGCCCAAATCTCTGATTAAGGCTGAAGAATCCAACTCGAGCAATTCTGTCCAGGGCCCATTGGCCTCCTGTTGACAGATATACGGTGTCCTTCTTTAGTCTAAATGCTCCCTCACTGACAACATGTCTTATTACTGCTCGTAGTTTTGCTGTTGTCTCTTTGCCTCTGATGTACACCGACATGTAATAGACTCACGTCTGCAGTAAGAATGGCGTTATGTTGCTGCAAGCGTAATGGCCCACGTCTTCCGCATGTTAAATAACCAATTGCGTGAAGTAAAGGTTCCAGGTCCATAACAGCTGAAGGTACCACTCAACCTTAATACCGAGACAAAATTAAAGAATGCTTACTTGAAGATGTCACCATGACAACAGACTGGCATTGATGATCACAATGACAACTGTGATAAAATAGTTTTTTTGATAGGAATTTGGATGTCAAGGAATGTATTCTGGACAGTTCAGAAATCTGTCATACATGAAATATGACAAAGAGAAGAATTTGTGTGTCGTAAGATTCGTCTCTGACAACATTGGAGAAGTTGTCATCGTGTGTGAGAGCTTCTCACACACAGACTCCAAGCGCAATCTGCCAGAAGATGATTAAATGCTGTAAATTTGCCATTTCACGCCTAGCTTCTTCCTTTGATGAAGTGGGCGCTTGCTTGAATTATGATGAAGCCAATGGCAGGAGAAGCGTTTGCAGTTTGACTCTGTCTCTCTTGTCAGACAATGATGAAAGTCTCAAGACTTACAGAGTAATGCAATTGGATCTTTGTGTCTCGTCCCCAAGGGAGATTTGGCCAGAGCATCTTTGCTATGGTTTTAAGGATAGTTAGGAGATCCTTGGCAGTTTTTGGAGATAATATCTTTATCATCCCTGGCCAGACTCCCTCCGTCCACATCTCTGGTGCTAAGATGGGCAGTTGGGAAGGTCGTTCCTCCAATCTTTGATCTGAGTTGATTGAGCGGACAGGTCATAAAGCAAACGCCAATGTTTGTCTTACTCATAAGTTTATGATCCTGTTATGTCGGCCAGAGTTCGCCATGCGTGATGAATATTGGAGAAAGTTTGTCTTTTATGGGATATCAATGTTATTCAGATATTGGTTAAAGAAGAGACTGAACTTTAGGAAATATGGACGGAAGATTTATGTTGGTTCTCCAGAAGGGTGTCAACTGTCATGGACAATGCACAATTTATTGTTAATATCATGGAAATTTCTGATAAATTTATGGTTAAGGAAACTAGGTTTGTGTTTCGATAAATTGTTTTGGCATTTGGAAAAGCAATAAAGTTGAAATAGCTGATTTTGCATCAAGTTAAAACAAATTTTGTTCACACTGCCTTTGTCTTAGTTACTGGTTTTGCTGAAGGACAACAAAATACAGGCGACCACATTTAGCCTTTGGCCTCTGGCCGCAGATATTTCAAAAAGTTTCAGAAATATTTTGGACATTAAGAAATCCCAGTACTTCTATCACTGCAACCTGTTTTCTCTCCTTGTTTAATGGTGCTCATTGTTCTATGTCTAGGGACAATTCATCAAACTCCCATTTCCTTTCGACATTCTCGTTCAATGTTCAGATTTCATTAATTTTCTCTATTCTCAGCACACATTGTTGGTTGTCTGCTTTGAAGTATAAACTTAACAGGAATGCGCTGAACAATTAATGAGGAAAATAGATTGTAAACATGGAATCGAATTTGACTTATAAACAGTTTAAACATTGTGGGAGAGATAAGGTTATGAAAAAGGTTCAAGGAATTCATAACTTTACAGCTGGGTCACCTCAATTTCACAGAGCTTAACGGGTTCTTTGTCTGCTTCCTGAAGATGATCTGTTGTTAATATAATGATCAATCAATTTCAAGATCAAATTGTCTTCAAAAGCCATTTGATAGTCTCTTTAAGAAGTGTCATAATATTCCTTCTTTCATGTCCAAAGTTGTACACGTCGTTTCATCACCAAATTATATAGGTTTCTCTTCTTTCTAACTCTTTTTGATTCCCAAGGTTGATTTTTGAGAAGTCTTTTCACTTTCCATTCAATGTCTAATTAGATGGTGAATCAATGAACAAGAGGATTTAAGAGAAGAAATTTATCTTTTAATCAGTACAAACACTTGAATTCATTGTACAAGAATGAATAAATGATTTAAGAAAAGTATGTTGAATTTGATTTCAATATTTATTACCTGTTTTTTATTTCTCTGTTGAGGATCAATGATTGAGGATTGTTTTAGACCAGCCTTTCAATTAAATCAACTGTATGGTTCAACAGGCATTCAACAGCTTTGCTGATACAGCCTCAAGTTGAGCATATTTTCCAGATTCATTATATTGTAAAAGTCTTAATCTGGTAATAAATATCAGTCAAATTATCAACATTCAGCCAAATCTTCAGCTGAAAACTATCCCTCTCCAGATTAATTCAGTGATATCTTACAACATGCTGATGCCGTTCACTTGTAAGTTACAATGATCTCTTGTAAGATACATTGTTCACTTGTAAGGTACAATGATCTCTTGTAAGATACATTGTTCACTTGTAAGATACATTGTTCACTTGTAAGATACATTGTTCACTTGTAAGATACATTGTTCACTTGTAAGATACAAACTTCCAAGATATCCTTGATAGCTGCATCTAGTCACAGCATCCGAAGATCCATGGATATGTTTAAATGCCAGCCACAATAGTTGCTACATCGTCATTACTCCCAGTCACAACATCCCAAGGTCTTGAAGTCAGCCATGAAACCCTGAGGTTTAGACCCCACCAGCAAATCCTATGATATTTCATCTTTCCATAACCGTTGTTATTTCTCGACTCATTGCTTCCACTCATATAGAAGATACAGTCCTGATTTCAGGCTTGACTAAGCAAGCTTTGTTGGCGGCAATGTCTCTCGTTATGGTGGGACAATGATTGAGTAACGCGCGACTTGCCCAACTGTAGACTTCTTCATCTCTTCTGTTGACCTTGTCTGGTGAAGCAGCAGCTTCTAATGGCCAAATGGGGGCTTAAAATAACAGTTTTGTCAGCCTGGCCGAGCAATTATCGTCAAGATGTATTTCATGCTGAAAGAAGGTTCTCTGAGAGGGAAGATTCGTCATGGATGGATTCCATGTTGTGTATATTTTTGTTTTGGAGAGTATTTATCGAGAATTATGACAGATGGGAGGATCAACTTGATATTTGGTGAATCAAAGCACTTAAAGAATCAATAGTTGACCCGATTTGCTCTCATCCATCAAAATTATACAAAATAAACGGCAGGTTGTCACAAAGTCACTTTAACCCGAATAATCTTCAAATCTTTCCAAATTGCTCTCCTGTGTTACCAGTTCTTCTCATGTTTAGCAAGTAGAATTTAATGATTTCGATTTGCCTTCTTGTAAAGAAAGATTGAAACACCTTTCGCTTTGCTCCGCTAACTCCAAATTAATATTTGAAACTGGTCTGATGGCAAGAAATGGAATATTCAACAATAATTAACATATAAATTTATTATTAATTGACATTTGTATCTCACTGGAATGTCATCCCAACATCCAAAGCAAGCTCCCGTCTTTGAGTTACTGCATTGGTCTAAAAGCTCTTTGACTGAGTCAACATGGTTCCTGGAGAGTATCTTCAAGTTACGAGGATTTAACATTCAGCTACCAATTATTTGATCAATAATTGATTACATTTTGAAGGTTATCTTTGCATGTCGTGTTTACGGTCTTGTCAGGTGCTGTGAGCATGTTTTTAGTGCATAGGAAAGTAGTGTCATGCTGGGAAAAAAATGTTTCAACTCGGAGGAAGATTTGTCAGATAACTGATGGTTATCTTCCAGATGAGCTTTTAAATCAGATCACTCTTGCAAAATTTGTTTTGATTTAGAGAAAGAAATATTTCATCAAATTGATGCTTTGAATGAATCAGAAATTTGAAATTATTCAATACCAAAGTGTAAATGGTATTTTGATTATAGCACTGATTTTTGGAGCATGCATTCAAATTAGGATTAAATTGTCAAATTTCAATTCTTCAAACGTATTTAACATACAATTTTTTTAATTCCTAATTAACATAAGATTATTAGAAATCTATGAATAATGAATTTTCAAGATTTTTGTACGTAGCATTGGCCTTTACATGAAAATCATACAGCAAATACATGGTACAAAAGTTATGAAACATTAGATACTTCCTGATGTGATAACTTTTTAGCTTGTTACCAAATCCTCCAACAAGTGTTCCTTTTCAACCAAAGATCTGCATTAAATTTAACCCACTTTTCCTCTTACAGAAGAGCACATCTTCCTTTTTGATCAATTGGCCCAGCAAAATGTTTATAGTCATTTGAAATTTTTAAATGGGGCTTCACAGTTTCATGTCTTCTGTGCTTGATGCATGTGTCTGAAAGCGTGCACCATTTCAACAGACATGGAATCATATAGTGCAACTTTGTCAATTTGGTTCTTATGTATACAATGGCTGAATAATAAAGGAAATGCAGGATATATTTCTAAAAAATCTTGCGCTACAATAGAAATCTAAATTAGCAAATTATTACTGTATTGAAATGACTATAAATGTATTGACATGACAACCATTTTACATTTGATCCAGCTTTGAATATTCTTACATGCATCTCCAATAATCTAAATGAAGAAGATTGTTATTCCTAATATAATCCAGAATTGATCATATACCAAGAAAGGTTTTATTCCTGACATGCATCTTGTAGCATCTGGATCAAAGTTTCCAATCATTCTTGATGCTAAAAGAAATCTTAATGCAAAACATTATCATGGACCTATAACTATCTTTAGACAGCTTCAGATCTAACCCCAGTATATAAAGGTTTAACCGTGCCTCGTGTATATTTCACACAAAACTTTAGTTCCAATAACAGGTCTGCTACTTGAGACACTCTGATCCCTTGACAAGAATATGACGACTTAGATTTATTGTGGTGGCACATTGCTGAAATAAAATAAGCAAGCTCAGGGGTTCACACACCAAATATTATCACTTCCTGTGTTCAAGGACTGCCCTCCTGTCTAGCTGATCCAGTCGGCCTTCGAAAATGACACTACAATTAAAAAAGTGATGGACAGTTTCCCTCTCTTCAACATTGATCGGTCTTTGGATATTATTTTGCTTTTATTACACCGCTATGATTTATCTTCTCATCTCCAAGAATGAAAAATGCTTGACGATGCAATTAACGGTGTATCCTATAATAGCCGTCTACCATTAATCGTTGGAGGTTTTACAGGCAGTATTTGGATCTGTTATGTATGTGAAGCCTGATAGATGATTCCATTGTAATTTCACATGCTGTTGCTTCCAGGGCGAGATCAGATCTAGTTTCATGGATCTCCTCAGCTATGGGATAAAGCCTTGTTTCAGATAGAACAAAACTGTTACAAGATATGAAAGGGTGTAATTGATCTTATGGTCAAATCATCCCCAAATTGTTATGTCTATAGTTTTGATTCTTTTACTTTGCAGTTTCAAAAAGATTCTGCTCCATGAAACAAATCAATTTTGAACTTGAAAATTCTGTTTGTTCAAATAAATCTGCAGGTTGTCATCAGCGATTTATGGTATAGATTTTGAAATCTAATAGGGGTTTAAACTGATTTTTCTAAAGAAATGTCTGTTAATGTTACTTTCATTTAGGGCATCCAAATGTCCTGTTTCTCCCTGAATGGATTTCAAAAGCAATGTAGTGTTATGGGAGCACGTTCATTAGCAGAGATACAGAGGCTTTCTTTGATTATTTGAGAAAATTGGTATCATTTTAACTCTATGAGAAGATCAATTGGTAAAGCACTCTAAATGAGCAGCCTTTCCCCACACAGACCTTTGATCAGGGCAAGAAGTTTCCAACATTCTCTAATACCGGCTGTAGAGCATCATACTGAAGACACTCCTGTTAGTCCTTTGTTGCATAAAACTTCATCTCTCCCTGAGCGTCTGAGGTTAAAGGACAGGAGCTGATGGTTAGGTGAAGAACGTACAGACCCCAGTAGATCTCCAAATGGTGGCTATAATTAGAGCAGTGTCCAGCGAATGTACGTGTCCAGTAGGGCCGAACAGGACGCATCATTCACTTCTCCAAGATTGACGTCCAGCCTTCTGACCTTTCCGAGCCAAGTTGATTTCTTGTGTCCGACATTCAAATCACTGGCAGCAAGTGTTATGGATGGGATTATTGCATGATCGGGAATTATTCCCTACCACAACCTTCTCATCGTGAATATCTGAATATCCTTGCGTTTTATGGACCCCAGCCTTGAATTAAGAAGTCCATCAATTTGGAAGGCCAAATTTATGTTTTTCCGGCCAAAAAGTAGCCTCAATTGTGATAGGCAATGTATTATTCAAAATCATACTGTTGATCATTGTATGCTTGCTATTTGGAACTCTTTTGAGGTTGATGTTTATGTATATCCGGAATCATTATTTTTATTATTTGCACGAAGAAGTATCGCATGTATTATTGACTCTTAGTGTTCTGCTTAATTGGCTTTTTATCCCGGAGTCCTATCAGTTGGCAGCTTAGATGGTGGTGGGGCAATTGCTGGACATTGCTATTGATTGGAGCTCTTTAACAGTTCTCTAGGTGCTGCCTCTCGAACAACTACAAAGTACAGATCCTGTAACGATCTCCTCCGCTTGTAAGAAACCGATTCTTAAGCAGAGACATTTAAAGATATTAGATTTTCCACAAGCACTGTCAGATAATATTTAACCAGTTCTTTGAACTCTTAAACAGAAGGACATGCAGGCAAAAATTTGCCTGATTTCGGCACATAAAAAATATGTTATTTTTAGGACTTAGGAATTTTGTCATGATCTCAAACAGAAGCAAATGTTCTTGAAGAGAAGCAAGGTTTTAATTGGCCGATGTGCCTTTAGAGCGATTCCAGAACCACTGGATGCCCTCATAGCTTTGTTTGTTCATTGCTAGTCTGTGTTAGTCGACACTGGGAGGAAATAGCCTGAGAACAATCATACGTAGGTTCGTGCAGCTCCAGGATTTTCTGTGACTGATGTTCACTTGCTCAAGTCTGTGGGCATGTAGCGCTTTGCCGCACGTGAGAATTTAAAGTACTCGAGAATCAGAATCGGACCAAATGTCTCTCTTTCTACGTTGGCCAGCGCTGTTTTTGCAAAGCAAATGTTTTGCGAGTGGCTAAACTGAAAGCATTTTCTCTCGGCCTGATCCAAAATGTCCTGCTCTTATTTGAAGTGTTTGTTCAGATCTGTGGCCAATTTATCAGCTGGGCCCGCACTGATTGTCTCCAGAGTTGATTTACAAGCCACAAATCAAACGAGGCGAGACCTTGTGTGGATTGCCGCATCTAAATTCATACGTCATACTTTCATTGTGTCATAATGGCCTGTTTGCTCAGAGTATGAAAGATTATCAGTTCAATTCAAACCCCAGTCACGAAGTTCCATCAAGTCTTAGTTTGCAGAAGGGCTAAGGCCCATCGGGCAAGAATGAAATTGCCATAACCTTCAAATTGATGCTTTTTTGTTTAGTCTGCGAATTTCTTATGCATGGGTTCTTGATACCATTATTATTTGTCGTTATTTAAGATTGCCACGACAATTAGACGTCTTGATCAGATTTATTTCATGAATTCGCGTGGTTTAATGGCTTGCAAAAAGGTTAATGGGGCAGTGAGGCAGTATCATAAAATTTGGAGAGAAAATTTGCTGTGAAATATTTTAAGTCCTGTAGCCTGGGGAGGCATTTGCGATCGCCAGTTTCCCCCATTACATTTCAAAATGTTTGAATTTTATATCGTTCCAGGGAATTAATTCGTGCGTCAGCAAACATGTCAATGCCCGAGTAACATTTTCATGTAGATCTTTCTTAAAAGTTATGTGCTTGTCAGTGACACGTAAATATGGCTTGCATCAAGCCGAAGTTCTGCAATAGTTACATTTTATTAATTTTGCTCAAAGAAGTGACCCAAATAATAATAATCTCACAACAGCATGGTAGAAATAGCTCACAAAAAACTCTGTGTGAAATCTATTAATGTTATGTAATGATTATAATGCAAAACCAGTTAAAGAAGTGTGCTTAATGAATTACCTTAGCGCCTGCTGAAGAAGCACAATTGTATTGATGCCAAAATCCTAATCTTTTGAAATGTCAATTTCATCAAGGGTTCTTCTCCTTCCTATGATTCAAGCTGTAACATTTATATCATATTAGCAAATTTTCAAAAACTTTTAACATTTCAAGTATAGAATCAATTACACATTGTTTTAGCTGTTCATTTCAGTTGTATAATTTAGCCAAATTCATTTTGAAACATGCAGCTCCATGATAAGTACACATGGTACACCATGTAATTAGTACACCGTGGCTCTGAACTAACAAATGCAGTGATGTCTCCAGCTCCAGTTCTGATCCTAGATAATTGAGGAGATTATTGTCTTAATTACTCCTTTCCTCTTTAGCCTTACTGCTAGAGCAGATACTTGATAATCGTCATTATGGTAACTTGACTTGAGTTGCTCGTGGGCTGCTAATAGCAGGATAATAAACATTAACTACAGGATAGTATTCGCTCATGGTATTGATGTCTCTGTCATCATTGCTAATTTTTGTAGGAGCAGTATTTGATCTAGCCTTAAAAACCAGTTTTAAATATATTTTTTTATCATACTATGAGAATAAGAAATGTGGATTGACTAGTTGTTAAATTGTGATTACCTATAGAAATATTTGTCTTTGAGTTGTTACATATATTTTGTTTCGATAAACTTACATTTCTTTGTCAGTTTTGCATTAAAAATTATTGCTTTTATTTCAGTTTCATTCATTTTACTATTTCTATTAGAATAAACATGGTGTAAACCGATATTTAAATGATTGATGTGCAAGAGAAAAAATCAAGGGCTGTTTTTTGGTCCAAGTGTTGATTTGTTCAATATTGCTGCGTGAAAATCTCTTTCAAGCAATGCAATAAACATTTGACTGAAACCTTAAATAAGTATGCAATGACAAATTGGACTTAACAGCTAAAATTGTTTTACATATGTCAGCAAGGCCTGTCAGTTCGGAGTTGGATCAAACGGCACACTAGACAAATATCTCGTCTCGATTAAGAGTTATTGCGGTGTTTGATCAAGGGCTAATAATTTGATAAAGCTTAGAATTGGGAGTCTGGTCTAGAACTGGGTCAGTGCCTTGATGGGGGAAATGAGTGCATTATGGGTAGAGGAAACTCTGAAGGTGTCATCGATGATTTCATTACGCCCCAAGATTTGGATGTATGCCACCAAGCACTATGGAAATTTTCATAATGGTTGCATCATTTGATAATTTCTTTGACTGAAATATTTGATCATTTTATTTGAAAATTTCCTTGACTAGGATTAATATTACTTGTACAGGATTGTTATGTCTAAATGTGGTAAGATATATTCTCTAACATTCATAGTGGTGTTTTCACAGACTCTCGCTGATGTACAGGTATGGTTTTGTCCAGTAACTGTTGCTTTAGAAACTCGGTTTTCATTGGTGTTAGATTTTGTTCTATGAGGAACTGGTTGGGCTGATGTAATGTCTAAATACACTTTCAACTGATCACTGTCATTTCTAAGACTGACAGGCATATTGCCCACAGTAACGTTATCTGGTAATTGCTGTATTAAAGCATGGCGGGGAGTCGTGCAAGTACTTCCACTATATGATTGCAAAGCTTTCGGTGTTGATTGTCAACACTGGGCAAATCAATTGTACACAAATTACTCTGCATTGTGACTACAATTGCTGGCATATTTGTGCAGGGAGAAGGGACCCAATTCATAGAAGGGAACCACAAATATGGGATTGCTCTCCACTTAAAATTGATTTTTAGCAATAAAATGAAAATGGCTTGACCTTCGTTTAGGCATAGAGGAAATTTTCCATATGGGAGTGATCAGAGCGAGTGAGTTTTAGGTAGTAATTGGTGGCACCAGGGAGGGGGTCTGTGCCGCTACATTCAAATCCATTGCCAAACTTTTTTAGCCTTCTTGTTATCGATTTAGTGACGAAGATAATGATAGATTGAATTTGTGTTATAATTAACAAATACAGCCAACTAGAAGAGGCAATTGGATCCTCTGACACATTATATCCTTTGTTGACTCCGCAGATTTGATTTGGCCGAAAGTAGTATTATTCGCTCGTCGTGCCGAAAGTGTATTACGCAGTGGGCAGATGCTGTACAGCCGAGATTGGATTGTAGACTTGGATCTCACATCGGCAAATCTTGTCCAGGATTGCCGATAAGACTGATTTTTTGGAAGATAGAAATTGTTTGTGGTTAGAAATACCTGTGGCGCACAACAGACAGAAGATGACAAAGTTGGACGGGCTGATAGGATATGATCACCTGGTTCTTTGTTTCTGTGATTATAAGTTCCAAGCTAGACAACACAAGCTTTGAAGTCTTATCTGATTGGCCGGTGGTCATGTACTCAATGCCTCTCTCCCAAAGTATCTGAGTACATGTCTGGCAAATAAGAAATCTATAAAGGGTACAAACATGAATTCTTGAGCATTGGTCATATTCAATTTTGTACTTTTATACAGTTATGAAAAATATCTTTTAGAAAATTAACCAAAAAAACACAGGGCAAAAAAGTTTGTTTTTGAAAAATTAAAAAAAATAAGATTGAAAAATAATTAAATTTAGCACTTGCAAATTGAATTATGTTAATTCCTGGAGGCAATGGAAATTAGGGGGAAACATTTTTTTAACAAAAATGAATATGAGAAATGGAATCTTGTTGGTCTTCCTATAATTTGTGGTTTAAAAAAAAGAAGAGCTTTTTTGCGCTTGTTGACTTTTTATAACCTGATTACACCAGAGTAACCAAACAAATTGCAAGTAAACCGATGCACTGTATATCAAAACTTTGTAGTCAAATTGTCTTATTTATTTTATCACTCCCATTATTTTAAGATTATTCTTAAACCATTGTATATTGAAACAATAGCAACTAAGTTGCTGTTTCTGTATATAAAACAGATTGAAATATATGTAATCTCAAATCAATGTATGAAAAATTCAAAGAATTTTGACTGTTTTGTAAGTATATTATTACCAGATCTAAAGGAAATGCTCAGAAAATTCAAAGCGATTTGATACCTTTTTCCTCAATTTTCTTCCAGATCCATCTTGATGTTTTCTTCTCTTGTTTCAGGAGATGAAAGTAAACTGGGCAACATCTCCAAGTAGCCAACCCAAACAGGACACAAGCAGTAAGTTATCTCCCTTTAATGTTTTTCTCCTTTGAGGCTTCTGCTTCCCAACAATTGTCACGATTTATAGCCCATTTCACTCGGCAGCCCACATGGGTCCCCAAAGAGACGGACTAAAAGGGAAAAATCGGACCAATAATTAACTCAGAAATGGCATATGTTTTAAGTGATCACTATTTTCATATCTTTAGAATATTTTTTTTTGGAGGCCTGGTCATCACCCTGATGGGTATTACTCAGAAATCTGCAGGAGTAGCCTAAAGGTCACCCTGAAAGGATTCAAATCTTACAATAGCAGGCGAGATCTTGAGGAATGTTTTGGCTAAAGGTTTGACATTTCAACAAAGGAATCTGATTATAGTCTAATAGCCTATTAAGTATTTACATACTCTGATATGTTGCCTAGTTATGCCAGAAGCTTTAAAGTCAACCAAATCCTCCGGCAATGATTAACCTAGTTGTAAACTGTCAAAGTTTATATTTGGCAAAGCATTCAGATCTACAAATATCATACAAATCATTTGGTTGAAGTTTTGTCATATCAGATCGGTAACATTGTATCTAACAGAAGTTAACTTGTTTGATAAACCTTGTGTTGAAGTTCAGATTTTCAGTTTTTCTTTCATCGTTCATTTTCTGTTCATGTCATTTCATTTTATCATAAAATTTATACGTCCGCTTTGGAATATTTCTCCATATAATTTCTTGATTCGAATTTGTTATCTTGATCAAGAAACTTTTGTTTTAATGCTACCTGTAAATAACTGTGGGAACAAATACAAGAAAAAGTCAGAAACTATTTTTAAAAAAATTAATGTTTCAATTTGAAAATTCAAAATTGCCCAAATTTAAAAAATTAATTTGTAATCAAAAGTCATTAAGAGACTTCATGCAAACATAATCAGTTTTCACCTATGTAAAACATGCCATTAAAGTTACGCTCCATTTGCCATATAATGTTTCTGTTAATTCTAAAATTAAATATTTCAGTATTTTACCTTTGAAAGACCAAATGGTAAAATTTTGTCTTCATTCAAAAAAACTATTGAATTTTGTAAAAAAAAGATAAAGATATTGGCATAAAGTTATGAGGCTGTTATATCTCGACTCCATATATGTTAACAATATTTATTTAATCACATTCCAAACCAATATAATTCCTTTAGACGATAACTCAATAACAGAGCTATTGATCGGCTAATCACTTATAGAGACATGATGTCTAATATGACAAATATGATGTGTAACTTTCGTGTAGGTTTTTTGTATTCCGAAGGGGACGTTCAGTTCATTGTACAATCATGTATTCTTTGTTGCACCTTGTTGATTCCTCATGTTACAAATTGTTTTCAGATTTTAGAATTATATTTACATTTTCGCCAGTTAGAGTTCATGTGGTACACATGCATGGCGCAAATCGCTCCTAATTTTCCACTTTACAGATTATATTGTTTGATGGGTTTTGAGCTAATAGCAGGCAGCCCATCATTCTCCTACCACGCTTTTTCTCTCGCCACCTAATCTTCGCTTTTTTTGGAGGTTAGACGTCAGATTCTACCAAAGAGTCTCCACATTGTCTAAATATTCTTTCGGAGGATGATAATATGTTAGTTTTATTGCCACGTAGAAAAAAGAACTTGTAAATAATGTTTCTGTCTTAATTTTATGGTTCTGGCGGTTTGTATTAATTAATTTTTGTGTGTGCCAATATTAACTGAAACATGATGGGACAGATAGGGTTTAGAAAGTAATCAAAGTTTTCCACCGTTCGCCTGTTTTTGATTGATTGAAACGATTCGTCATTGACACTTTGATATTTTTTTCCATCATTGAAATATCAAAATTGTGGAAAGAATTGTTTCAAGCATCAATCAAGCTTTTTCCCATGGAGAGAGAAAATGTTCATTATGTTTTTTCTTGTTTCTCAAATGTTCGAGGTTCACATTAAGGTGTCTTCCTGTCACAATATTTCCTTATACTTTATGTGGAATATCCAATTTCAAATTTGTCTTGATTCGTTATTTCTTATTATCATAATGGAATAAACACTATTTGATTCACATATTTACATTTTGAGAAGTAAATGAGTACAATTTATAGGGTCAATTTAACTTCAATTGATTTTGCTCAATCATAAAACTCAATTATAGTCAATAAACCAATTGTTAATTATCCTCCCAAATGTATGACACTCTAACGTCATCACTAAAATTCATGCTGATTAAGATAGAGTTATTATTACTGATCGCCTTGTTAATTACAGTAACATAACGAACCATAACTGCAGTATATCCATTGGAATGTTCAATAATTCACGGATATTTAGTCTAAATATTTATCACATAGACTCTCCAACCAAAACTGTGAGCTGACCTATGTAGTGTTATGTATTTGCAATAATGCTTGTGATTGGATCGAATTTGTATTTAATAAATTATATCTGGGACAACATTGGAAAGCAATGGACTGCCATTGCTAAAGGCCATTTTCTCAGTGGGTTCGTAATTGAATGTCTAGGTCGTTATAGGCGTACTAGTCAATAGTAGAGCAAAGGATTTTTAGTAAGTGGAAGCACTTCTACAAAATGGTGGTCCTCTAGTGGAACTGCTGTTTCAATAATTGTTGACTATATAATTATGTAAATAGCAAAAGTTGAATAAAAACAATTATTAATCATTCCGACGCTTAAAGCACTGTTTTCTAGTGCCTTAATACAATTAAAACAATAATGTGTGATGTTAATTTGATTTGGCTAAAATCTTTCCCTGTTAATGATATTTGTATTCTGATATGGAAAATTATCAAATATCATTGTAAATAGCTTCATTTTGAATGATCTTTCAGTGATAAGTTAGTTACTTGAATCTTGAAAATCTTTTGGATTTGAATAAAGTTGAATATGGGTAGTATGTACATAACCATAAAATAACCAAATGCAATAATTTTAAATATCTGTATTTCTTATTAGGATATTCTTATGATGTAGGTGCAGTTTGATCGAGACGGACCAGTTGTGATTTTGTGATGAAATAACCATAAAAAATTTCAACTTCAATTCATGATGATTTGATGATGTAGAAACTGTAAACGTGTGACTCAATAAAAACATTTAATACTTTGTTAATATAATTTCCTATATCAATATTTTCGTGAGACAAAGAACTTGAAATTCTTGATATTATTCAAATGTGACTCTATACAGGTCATCACTTAAAAACATCATTCCCTACATAAACATGATACTGTGACAAATTCAGAAGCAGGCTCTTAGTAATGGAAAGTAAATTCAATATCTGATAAAGTGATAAAGTTGATTAACAGACAAAGTGTCTAGGATCTGTGTGAGTTCAGCCCTCTGTTACCATTACATTGTTTCTCTTTATACCAAGAGCCTTCATTGTGTGCTAATCAATTTAACAATTTATAAATTTAATCCAGGAATACCTAATTTGATTATCATTGCCATGGTTTTATTTGCTCTAGGTGTGTAGGTGTATGCTATCTTTAATTCTAAATCATTAAATAAGCAATAATTTCATATCTGAAATTAATTAGTCATCAAATATTGTTAATGAAAAAGATGCACATGACATAATTAATGAGTTATTAATCTTTAACACACAAATAAAATAAAGATCATAAACATTTCATTATAACCCAAAATTATTTTCTTCGGTTTAAAAAAAAAAAATCATTATTCTTAACAGCAAACAGGTGTTCCAAATTGGAAACACTGCTAAAAATAATTTGGTTAGGTATAAATAGGGACTGTGGACAATGTTTTCCTTGTAATAAGAAAACAGCATACATCACTTCGAGTCCCAGAGCACCTGCCCCGATAGGCCATATTCGGGAACGTACAAGTTCTCTACAGCAAGTCAGGGCTGCCGAGATGTTTCCACATGCAGCTGCGTTGATATCCGCATTTGCTGACAGTCACCTGCTTGATCTAGCTTCAGCCTCTCATGTCAACAAAAAGGTCTGATTAGAGGATCCCTATGTAGTCGTTCATCATGCTACCCCTCCAACAAGTGGATTGGTTTTTTGGTGAAATAAGAAACAAGATTGGCCAACAAGGTTGTAATTTGGTAAAGACAGTTGTAAATGTGGCATTGCAGTCGCACATTAACTACCATTGTAGAATGTTTTCTGCATCTTTATCTTATTTCGTTTTCACACAGAGTATGGTCACTGATTTTTGAGTGTGACAGTAAAGAGAAAACTTGAATATTGTCCAGTGACTCGCAACACCTTGATGGTCAAGCCTTGATCTTCCATGTCCTGTTTTAATTGATCAACGGACTCTGGTTGGTCAACAGTGACCGAAGCGTCACAGTTAGACCAAGATCAGCCTCTCTCAGAAGGTGAAGCTGTCAATGAGGCACCTCATCCAGATTGGGACACCTTGCTTCAGATGCATCATTCGATATCAGAGAGATTGCTCGAGGTAGATCGGCCAATGTCGAGAGATTGATGCAAGTCAGTTCTCGCCTACCAGTGTATTTCTCGTCTTGCCTGCCCTGATTGCTACCATGATGATGAATCGGGGCTCAAGCCCTGAGCGCTCCATAATGAAGTTAAGGAAATTGCCAGGCTATGCGTTAACCAGGTTTACAGGCAGAGGTTCATGATTTCTTTATTTCTAATATATTTTTTGTCCTGGCATGCTGCTTGTAATTACAACGGCGTTGGCTCCATCATCCACAAGCAAAAATCCGAGAGCTTTTTCCCCTGGAAGACGGAATATAAAGAGACATACTTTGCAGTGGTTGGCACGTTTGTCATTCGAGAAGATCTTGGTCGGGGTCCCACCGGGAGTAAGATATCTTTTCTGCAGGATTGAACAACTCCTGCATTGCAGAAATCTTAGAGCGATTGGCTTGTGATTCAATATTTTCAGATTCTGTTTGCACTATCAACTGATATTTACCCAACAGTTTGAAAAGTGTTAGTAAGAAAGTTTTCATTTTGCATTAACCCATCATCTGCAGTTTTCTGGGATATTCCCAGCATGATCCCTATTCAGTGGAATATTTACCAATCTGCTCCTTCATTGTATAGGATAAATTATGCTTTGCATTCCTATCAGTTTTTCTTGAATGTTTGCGGACTCTTCAGCCTGAGTTAATCTTTTTGCTGCATATATGCAGTATTAATAATGGAGCCTTCATAAGCATTTCAAAATCTGATACTTCAGTTTCAACCAAAGTGTTACTTTCATAATTTGGCACTAAAAGTCATTTTCTAAATTTTTGATTTGAAAATTAATTCTTTTCTTATATAGTCATAATTAAGATCATAAAAGTTCTTCAGTAGATTGATAATAAGTATATAGATCCATGTTGTGACCATAAATGAAAAAAATTTGACATTGTCAAAAGCTATCATTTCAATTCATCTTTGTGAAATTGTGATGCAGTATCATGTGTCGATGTAGTATCATGTGTCAAAGCCTGGGGTCGGAGCTCAACGGAGATGATGTTTTATCCATTCTCCTCTTGCAGTTTATGACAGTAGAAAAATTATGAGCCATGCACAGTTGACATCCAGTGGTTAATGCATCCAAAACAAAGTTCCCCAGAGGCCTATTCCATAACCTGTCCAAACTGCTTGAAAGTTGACGTATTGCCCTCAATTTTGAGGGTCTTTGAGAGAATTTTGGCTCTTGATGGTGACGGCAGGAATTGTGTCTGTTTTCACAGAAAAGCCTTTTGATAACTAATAAAGTTAGCATAAAATTATGCCCTTTTTTGTACTTTATGTATAATGTGTTTACTTTATTCAAGACCTTGGGGTTGTTACAGTGGAATGTTTTGAAAGCTGTATAATAATACTATACTCAGTCTAGTTTGTATGAGATATGAACATACATTTCTTTTGTAATTTTAAATACATTTGCTTGTTTTTTCCTTCATCTAGACCTGATTATTTCAACAGCAGGTCGCAAAATGTGGTTTTAGTTGTGCTATTTATTGGGCAGATAAGTTTTTGTATTGTAAATGTCTCTCATATATTTCCTGTAGCAAGGCCTAATCTTGATCATCTGGAAACACAGGTAATAAAATGTTCATTCAATTAAGAAACATAGGTAATAAAATGTTCATTCAAAGAATCTTGGTATCTAGAAACATAGGTAATGATCTAGAAACATGAGTAATAAAATCTTCATTCAAAAAATCTTATCTAGAAACATAGTTATGATTTAGAAACATAGGTAATGAAATGTTCATTCAAAGAATCTTGTTATCTAGGAACTTAGGTATTCACAGAATATCCAACAGTTGTTGCCAAAGGTAAATATAGGTATATATGAGGTCTATATAGGCAATAATCTAGATTCCATTAGAGAGTTCTCTAAATGTTTTCCTTTCAAAACTTGGATGAGTGTTAGTTGAATAATATATGACACACATTATGTTATTCCTTTAAGCGTACAAATTTTCCCCAATCAATTCATGATGGGAAAGAGTAATGTTTTTATCAGATCCTGAGTAGGGTTTAACAGAACTAATTTGATAAATATCATGATGGCCTGTATTCATCAATATTCAAATCAGAGTATGTAAGAAAGTTTTAATATTTTTAATGCTGAAATACTATGAGAATCCTTTAACTAAATCAAATAGAACTTTAAAAGGTTTCAAAGAAAGTTTTGTTTCAGAATTTTGTCTAAAGGAATGTAACTGAACGGAATGTAACTGGGCAGAATCAAACATGGGTCGAGTAGGTGTTAGTTTATCTCTGTCCAGGGTGAATTTGTATGTTAAACATCTTCCAAGGTAAATGTAAAGGTTCTAAAGGCAATTCTGAAATTGGTTTACCTTCTTGGGTGTAGATTCTGTATCTTCCTGTCTATTTCAACTAGTGTGAAGCAATAAGAATCTAATTGACGAGAGCTCCGAAGCACTAGTGTCAAGGCAGCCTTACTGCCATCAAGTCGCTGGTTGGCGCAAGGTTTCGACATATCTCTTGGAAAAGACATTGGTTCAACCCAGCCTTTTGTTACTCCAGATCTGGTAGGGGCTGGACGTGAGAGCGGTTCTTTGTTCCCGACAGCTTTCACAGGTTATTTAGTATGTCATGGGGTCTCAAATGAGAAGCTTGCGTATCGCTCGTCTTCCGCGCCATTGATTTGTTGTCAAGACGAAGTCTTTAATTCCTACATTTTCACTACAGATTATAGGGGCCCTGAGTAAATTGTGTTGCTATGAATGGCTAAGCTGATTCTGCGAGCCCGATAGTGTATGTTATGGTATTTCATCAGCGAATTAGATTAAGAGCTTGTTTAGAAGCTGCCAATAGGGTCAGACGTTTAACCTAGGAACGTCGCGAGCAAAGGCTGTCATCTTTATGTTGAACACTGGGTATAGAGGTCTGCGATTCCAGCAATATGTCTCCCGCTTTGCTGATCCCACTGAGTGGCAAGCTGTGTTTGTAAAAACTCTTGTGTATACATTTAGTGCAGGCCAAACTGACAGAATACAAATGAAGTGAAAATCCTTTTGACAACTGATTTCTTTAATAAGTTGCTCTTGGCAAAAAAACAATCTTGACTTCTATTTTGTGTTCAACATAATTTGCAACAAAAAAAACCATCAGTTTGAAAAATGTCAATGTTTGTTAAAGTTAAGGACTTTTTTTTGTAAACTTTTTAAGAGTTAAATCCTCAAGGTTTTTTCTCCTTATTGCAAAACCTTTGAATGCTTTATCTTTGTGTTTCAAGGACTTAGTTGCTCATTAAAACCTTTGCCTAGATACCCTTGATAATGCCATTCTATACATGATTGTGAGAAGATAGTAAACATTGGGCCTAAAGAGGTTTATTTTTGTGTAAGGATCAGAAATACATGACATTAAGATGTAAACAAATGTAACATTATTATAGATTTGTAACAGACTATCTGCAGTAGTCGAAATTCTTGTATTGGATGACATTTGGTAGGTACAGCAAAGAGGAAGGCTATCTGTTGGTCCAGATTCCCTGACATTTGCAAGTCGTAGTCAAAATTTGGATAAAGTTCGATTAATGGAAGGTTTATGTGCCCCCTGTTGGCTAGCAGGTACCATTAGCGAGATCTATTTGTGCCACGGTCATCATGTGGTCAAGTTTTATGACCTGGTCAAAATGCCTCTGCGATGCTTGCTTTGGTATACGACACATCTCCAGCGTAATTAAGCTCGGCGCTGCCACCTGCTGGTGTTCCTTCTACACTGACCAGCTCAATCTCGAGGGACGTTTAGCTGAAGCCCACGACACAACGGTCATTTAAACAGATGGAACTTTGCTTGTTCATTTCTGATCATTTCACGCAGACGTGACCTTTTGGTGAGAATATTTGGTGCTTTGTTTTATCTTCTTCTACATCAGACTGAAGCCTCCAGTGAATTAACATGACCACGGAGTCACTTAAGCTGTAGAAAATAAACTCAAAAGTACAACTTTCTCTCTCCCCTGTGACTCGGTTTTAGTGCCTTCTGTCACCTTCTGCTAATTTTTTCTGTCAAGATAGCTTTTTTTTCTTGAAACTAATGCAGAGGAAAAATTTAGCAATTATTGCTTTTTAGGGATGTTTTCTTGAAAGTTTGTTTTTGAAATTTTTTTTTTTAAAATTGTTTCTAAATTGTTTTATGAACAGTTTATGTTGTAATAAGATTTGTTTATTATGTTGCCTATCAGGATTAAGTTCAGGTTTATATATGTTTTTCAAATAGTATAAGTTTCATCTTATGATTTAACCTATCTCTCAAATAAAAATATTTTCAGCTGTTTGAAATCAACATTAAAAAATTCGTATTTCAAATTAACTTCCATAATATTAACCATCACTTTATGGATCAGTCTAACATTTAAATATGTTCTGATTTGCTAAGGAAACTTAATTAATACGCCTCCATCTTAATTCAATTACATCCAAGCTTTAGCTCATCTCGGTATAAAGATTCATAATGAGAGATTGCTCCAGGCAAAACGACAAAAACTCTTTACTCAAGTGCACAAAACCATATCATATCAATACACATTCACCGTCTATAGAGCTTAACACGCACAGCCTCGTCGTTCAATGTAGGCAAACATAAGCGGAAAAGCTCTGCTGTCACAGACAACGTCTCTAGACAAATGAAGACGAAGACAACCAGCCAGACGAAGCGTGTATGTGAGCTTGTTGTGAGAGGGAAATCCTGCGCGTTTGATCAGACCATGTAACAAGTGATGCTGGTGCTCTTGTATTAACTCCAACTAGTTCCAGGACGGAAATTTCACATTTGTGGAACAGCCATCGTCCATGGATTCATTGATTTCCATATCAGAGCTTGTTATTTCTTGCTGCTTGTTCCTCTAAGCTAATGAAGCCCTTGGTTTCTTAAGCAAGCTTCATTAATTGATAAAGTCGCAAACAGATGATCCCCCTTTGAAGTCACATTACGCACAACAGTTGTATCGCCAGTATTTTCAGTATTGAATTTTGAGTGGTGAAAAGAAACGCTCGACTTGCTGCCTGTGTTCGAGTTGCTTTCATTGTGGTTTTAGCCTGGATGATTCAAAAGATCACTTGGTGCATTTTTTTTTTTTTACCAATTTATTTTCTTACTTCTGTCTCTCCCCTTGACTTGCCCACATTTTCATTCTTTGTATTATATTGTATTTTTTGTATTCTGCTACCTACTTAAGTCATCTCTTCTATCTCCCCTGTAATTTTCCCTTTTACATCATTCATTTTTTTGCGATAATTTGAAGACAAGATCCTAAAAATAAGTCCTTGTAGCAATGCGGGGACTTTTTCAAGAAATGGATCGAGGTTAGCTCCAATCCTTCAAACAAAATGTTGCACGAGTCGAGCGCCTTTAAAGGATGCTGCGACGAGTATTGGATTTTAGAAGCCACATCGGCGTTCACTCACTCACATAATTACACAGATCATTTTGCTGCTTCTCACTTTTCAAAATCGCGAATAGTTTTTTAGTCTCTGATCAGAGGCATTTGGCAAGTTAAATATAATCTATGACACTGTAAATATTGACATTTGGAGATTGCCAACAGGCGAGAAACTGCATCCGTCTCCCGAGTCCCCATATTGTCCGATGCATAACTTATCTCCCATCTCTTCCGGGAATTTTTGCCTATCAAAATTTTCCAGCAGCTGTCAAGTCGGAAATATTGATTGATGGTTAATTATTCATTAATCAGGTTTGGAATCCCTTGCATGGTTTGGGCTCCTCTTATTCGGGACCTGGTGGAGAAATTACTACAGAAGTTGAAACCCTGGAGAGGCAGTTTGTCTTATGAATTATTGCTTAGCTGCAGCCTTCTCCTGGCTGCCGGCTAAGCTAATTAAAGTCAACAAATCCCTCCAAGGTTCATACTCCCAAAACCATTTTTTACAAAGTTGAACTTTCAAATAGCCACAGGGCTTTGGATTACCCAGTGCCTTGAAAAAGCCGGACGAAATGTCAGTTCTAGGATGACAAGTATCGTTTGATTAACACATCTTTCATTTGTTGTGAATTCGGATGTAATTGTTGAAAAATTTGCCACTCTTTCTTCACTTTTTCCCAGCCCATGCGACATATTTTCATTCTTGTTGCAATCATGTCAACAGCTGATTCTAATCACGTTCAACGCATGTTTTAGGACAAATGAAATGCAGTGCATTCACAGAGATTTCTGAGGACTCAGTTGCTTCCCTTGATTTGTCTCCGGATAATAGCAGATAATTCAGTTCCTCAGGCAGAATACTGAAGGATCATTGAGATTGTACAGAATTTATTTGAGCCAAATTCAAATCTGGTTACTTAATCCACCAAATAAAGACAAGATTTCGATTATTTTGTGGAAATTTGGTAATGGAAGAAAGTCTTCTTGTCGGGATTGCTTCCATATCGTTTTCTTGTGTGTCACATGGGAAGGATTTACCAAATACAGAGCCAGCAATTCTCAGATTGGCCGGCAAGCGTACCAAGATATGGTAATCCCACTTGATTGCTGCTACCATTGCATTGTGAGGGTTTTTACTCCCAAGAATAGCCGATTGAATGAGTAATAAAGCCCTTGTTCTCATACATTAAGGTTTATCTCTCTCCAGTGTAAAGAAACTTATCTCCAATTATGAGGGTTGGGGAGTTGGTGATTGGACTAGCTAACCAATACATCCACATTAGAGCTGATTTGAAACTCGACCTTGGTGTCGACTGTCCTATGTAGCAGCAATCATATTGACTGGTTTCAAGTTATCCATCCCGTAATCAGTGTAGTATCGTAACTCTCAAAAAGGATTATTGGCACTACGAAGTTCCCGAGAACAATGTACTCGAGGAGTTCATTCTTTTCGTCTGATACTATTTGCACTTGGCCCATAACAGTCCTATTAACGGCATATGGTACAATTCTTTTTCATATCAGCTTAATTCGTACGTTGACAGGATGAAACCGTCCTGGAGTGATTTTGATAAGCTCATCAATGCCACCTGTCATCCCTTTCAAGAAAAACATCTTTAGAAAAGCAGTCCCCATAGCCTTTCGTATTTATAACGTTATTTGGTGTTGTAAAAAAATCGCTCTTCTGAAGTTTAGGACTCATTATGAGAATCGAAATTGTCCAAATCAAATTAATGAGAGCGACAGTCTCATTTTGAGAGGCCTTTAGAGGATCGAAGGGAATATTTAAAACAGTTAAAGTCCCTTGGGACAACAAGAGTGAATTTAAAAATGGGGAATTGGTCGTTGATTTCTGAGAGTCCTTTCATGTAATCAGAGATTTGTTTAAAAGAAAAATGTATGACAGAGAACGTCGATGTGCAAACAAATGCTTTGGATTTAACAGGCTCGGTTATAAAGTCTAGATACTCCATCCCTTTATGGATTTCCAACTTCTTTGTTAATCATTACCACCTTTCCTTAGATCGTGTCAGGTTTTTTCAGCAATTTATTATGGTTGATGTAATTAATAAGAAATTGAATGTCCTTAGTCTTGCACCATATCTATACCAAAATATTTGAGCTTTTAATTTGCATATATAAAGAAGCTTTGTCACATCTGTAAACAACTTCAAATCCTTGAATGCCTCGCAGTTTCTTTGGAATTTGACTTTTCCTTCCAAAGCTGTGTAAGGTCTTGTTGACCATTGGAAATTTACAGACTAATATGTTACAGATGAAATTAAATTTCAAAGTTTGTTCAGTTCAAAAGTGGTTGTTTTACTGCTTAGATTTAAAGTCTAGTGTTTGCATCTATGGTTATATAAATTATGTGTCGTGTTTATGGATAATACAGTGTGTCGTTAAAAAGCATATATTAATTACAAATTTCTCTCATTAAGGTCTCTGTAGGTAATTGCTCATGTTCAATTTGATTAAACCACATCTGAATGTTACTTAAATACTCACTGGGATACTAATTAGGATAATCACTCAATTAATTTCTCATTATTTCCTATTTACATTAGATCAAATTACTTCAACTCTTCACAGAGGTTTCATTCTAAAAATATTTCAATCCTTTTATGGATTAAAAATACATATGGGATTTTTAAAGTAAAAGCCCACATTCATTAATTATTTTCTTGCTCATCAGAATTGAACTTAAAGACACATTATCATTGAAAGTTAATTACGCAAACATCTGAATATGATATAAATCTTTCAGATTAGATAATAAAAAAATAGACTTTTGACTCCAAAATAAAATCAAAGCTGAAAACTTCTGAATGATTTCTTATGAACGCACATGACCAATGTAAATTTCAAATTGTTTTCTGAAACTATTTGATTGGGTATGCTAAAACTTGCTGTCTTCTGAATACATCAAGCAAATAAAAAAAGATGGATTACTATATGTATCTGATCTCCTTGAATTAGATGATAGTTACCTAAATTTGTTTTGTTAAACTAATGCCAAGACAATGATTACTTACTCTAGCTTAATTTCAGATTGAGGTGAGGTTAGGTGATACGGGGTTTAACGCCGCTTTCAAGAGTATAATTTCAGATTGACATTTCAACATAATTTTATACCTGCCTTATGCACAGTACATAGGATTTAATGCCTCGTATGTTTTAATACATTGTATTTTACATTGGAAAATGCTGGGAGCATAGTTGTGATTTTGGATTTTGACTGCTAGTCGTCAGTCTGTTTCTTACAATAAATATATTCTTTTCATTCTTTTAGTTGTTTACTCAAAGGAAATCCAGAAACCTAGTCTTTTTGAAATAGTCAACTATTGGACAAAGAAACAATGATGGTTCAGAGAGTGTTTTCATGGTTCTTCATCTGATCTTTGGCAGTGGCAGTCTGATAAATGTGGGTGGCGAGAGACTACAAAGCTTTGGTGGAATTTGGTCTGTGTGAGGAGTTTACATTACTCTTTACTGTCAGCTGATTCAGTGCCTGCACCTGCGCCGAGTTTGCATGTAAACATTTACATTATTTACAATCATTAACTAATCATAATGTAAGCAAAAAATAGCCTAGGGCTGTTAAACTGATCCTCTAGTGGCTATGTCCATATTGAAAGATTAAAACATAGTTTATTTTTAATAAGTGGTTTAGGATTTCATCACGATAGCCTGATTGAAGCAATTTTGACATGTCATGTTGACAAGCCATTCCCTTTCAGCGCCACACATCATGATATCTTGATTGCAGGAATCTTGTTCTTTCCCCCAAACGCAGAACGACAGGTCTACAATTTTTCTATTTTATTACCCAATTCGCTTTTTTAGACAACTTAAATGCACCTTTAACATGAAAATGTGTTTGTTGCAAGTTAATGTGTTGATTTTAATATTTTCGAGCACGCTTTTGTCTAAAGTGAAAAAAGACCAAAATCTTTTGAGGCCAAATGGTGGAAATTTGATATTTTAAAAAATCATTGAAGGAAGTGCTTCACCAACAGACATTTGGACGGACATGTCTGGCTGAAAACTTATCAAATTTCCACAGTCTGAAAAATGTGAGAAGACTTTTTTCCTTTCCAAGGGATGCAGCAGTGGCAACAAAGGAAGCTAGATAGTACTAATCTTGTTGTGCTTTTCAACCAAAATATGTTCTGATACGGTTCTTTCCTGCATTTCAGAGTGGTTAAGATCAACGTATGGTATGTGTGTCTTACTTATTACATTCATTGTAACTGCCCACAGACTTTTGACATTTAAGTAGAAAAAAATTATTGGGGGGATAAATTCACTTTCTCATTCGGAAATACTTTATGAAAAATGGTACACCAAAACTGTAATCTGATCAAAAGGATCAACTATTGGCCCAAAAAGTGTGTCTTTTCGACTGAGGGGAATTATGGGTAATTTCTAGTAATTTCAGATGATGGCAATCTTGGTAAGATTGCGAATGTATTTGGTGCGCCTTTATACAGGCTTTGCTTCCTGTTCTGTGCAAGGCAGACAGGTTTGCATCGACTTGATCAAATTGTGAATTCTCTTTTCTTGTCTTTTTCAGAACACTTTCACATATTTGTCGGCGACCTTAGTCCCGATATTGAAGGCCATCAGTTGAGGGAAGCTTTCAAAGTATTCGGAGAAATCTCGTAAGTATTTTCCAACGGGAGCGGTACCCTCTATGCCTTTCCCAATTTCAGGATCCGTTTGCCCAGGAAATTAATGTGAGACACATCCTCAGACAAAACAGTGGTATGGAGATAAAATACTAGTTTTGAAAACCTTGCATCTCTGGAAGAGAGCTTACATTTAACAATGTTAAGATGTCGCTTGATATAAAAACACTCTACTACAATGTTAAGATATTGACCCGCATCATCCTTGTCAAGATGAATATCAAAGCTCTGAAATCCATCACCAACTGTGGAGAGGTTAACAAAATTGAACTTTTAAGATTACAAAGGTTGACACACAAGATCATGAATATGTTGATTTAGATAATACAACCCTCTTTAATCTCTATCTTGAACTAAACATACGAAGGAAAATGAGTTGAGTGTGAAAGATGGTTTAGGATAAGTCTGTAGAACTGATTGAGAAGACAGTGTCATAATAAGTTTGAAAGGGAGACAGTCTGCTAGGTCACTTTGACCAATAATATAGCAAATGAAATCAGGGCTGTAGAAATTGCCTTATTTCATACAGCGAAACAGATACCCCTTTGAAAGACTTGAAAATTATATGAAGGTTTTGAATAAATGTGAACAAGAAGAAATTTTAATCCAAATTTATACCAGAGATATTTTGCAATTTCTCTAAAGCAGTATTTAAGTTCTTTGACTGTGTTACTTCTGAATAAAATGCACAAATTAAATGATGACTGAATAAAAGGAAGATGAGATAGTTTCACTTTTATAATTGCATGATCATTCCCGATAGGACGAGGAAGTGGGATGTGCAAGGTTTTTGTCAGTTAAAATTTTGACAGCTGAGATTTTAGAAAATTTTCGTGCAAATTTGTCTTGAAGACTATATTTTGCAAGTTGATGCTTTTTGGTTTATTACATTATGCTGGTGCCAAAATTGCTAGTTGTGGTTTGATCCATTGATTTTAGTACTAAGACAACCCCACAAGTACTAGTTATTTGTCGAAAGCATTTTAATTCAACGAATCATGTAAAGTCATTTCACCAAGCACTTTTTTTCTGATAGATAATCAAATTTTCATATTTCATTGCAGCTGCTAATTGGATTAGATAAAATCTGTTTTGATTTGGTCAACAGAATTTGTCAAATTATTTGATTATCTAAAATATTTTTATTTTGAGAAACAAAAAGCGAGATGTTTTTTTGCAGGAAATATGCTATGAAATCAATTATTTGAACAGTACTCCTCTGTTGGATTATTAAGTTTGGGCTAGAAATCAAAAGTGTTTTTTTTTTCAAGAGTTGTGGTTACTTTCACATACGTCAAACATTCCTGATTTCATATTTTCTAAGTTCTCCAATTGACAGTTACTGAGGACAGAAAGCTTATGATAGCATTCCAGGAAATGATCGTATTAAATGCATCTTCAATATTCAATTGCAAATGCATAGGCCAATAAGCCTCAGGACATTGCATCCTCTGTCTTAAGATGGTGAAAATCGATATCTTTTTACTTCAACTATAAAATCTCCAGTCGAGAGACCGTTCCTCGTAACTTCTGGAATAAAAAATGAAGCATGGAAATTATGACGACCATAGGTGTCAAGGCAGAGTGTTGTAAAACGTTTGTATTATTCTGTCAAATATTTTTTGAGTGTCGTAAGGGAAAGCTGTAAAGCCTTGGCATTTAAACCAAGACGATTTATCGTTAATTAAGCATTCAAACCCATGCACTGTAGTCGCTGTTCATGTAAAAAGGATTTGAAGAAACTCAGATTTATCGATTTCTAAATAGGAATTTATTTTTTCACCTTTTAGTGTTAACAGTTTTAATGTGTTTTTCTTACCGCTTCTGAGTTTCAAGATTCAGCAAAAAATGTAAGGGTTTTTTTGTTATGGTTTCGCTGAGGAGAGTCAAAATCAAGAAATGAAATATTTAAGTTTCAAGGCAGTCACCCCAAAATTGGGTTCATTATTTTCAATTTAGAAATCATAATCATGTAGTTGTGTTAACAATCTTGACAGGTTCATTTTGAATACTTTGCATATTATTCAATTACATGACAAATATTCCAAGCTACAAAAACCTTTATGTTTTGTTGCTTCTTTTTCTAAATGTATCAACATATTTGTTTGAACAGTTGGCATACAATGGAATGGATCAGGGTAACATAGACAAATCTAAGCTTAAACTTACTCCATCAAAGTTCCCCATCTTACAACCGTTTCAAAGATCACCCAAGATGCTGTGAAAACACATTACTTTCAGCAAGCCTTTCAGCATGATAGAAACAAGTCATTGTTATTGTTAGTTTCATCAACTAAGCTTCATTATATGCACACCCTCTGCGTGAAGTCTTGATACATTCTTTAACAAGTTCCTCCTCTTTATCTTACAAGGTACTGACTTAGAAATTGTCCAATATTATCCTTATCAAGTATTGAAATGTTCCTATATCTGTTCAAAGTAAATGAAGTAACTAAAATCTGCATTGATAACAACCTTCACGGTATATTTTGACCCAATTATCCTTCCTTCAAAATTTTTGCAGCTTGACAAAACGACTGTACTTAACCTTTGTGAATCCTCTGCTCGGCATTAATCGCGATGAAGTTCCCATCAGCTCATTAAGTTAGTCACTGACAGGGGGTAGGCATGCAAAATAACGGCATAAGCGATCAAGCCAGCAAAAGTATTCAAAAACAAATCAAGTTAGTGAACTGAAGGAGGAATTTGAAGAGAATCTTGCGACTGCTAAGCGTCAGGGCGGGACACACGTATTTGCAATGCCGTCTGGTCGAGTTAGCTAAATGAGGCACCTATCATTAGGCTGGGAGAGACTTCTTTCCTTCTATACCCTGTCATCAGACATGCAAATTGGGACGTGTGTGCCAGCGATACTTCAACGTCATGGCAGATTTCATCGTGTCCTGATCGTTTTGAGGTTGAGAAGTCTGCCTTTAACCTTTGAGAAACATTGCTCAGTTGTGGATAGTTTTGGCTTTACAATAGTTGTTTTCTACCGAGTAGATTGTTATTCACAGATCAAGTTCCAGTTACTTATTCTCATTTGTTGATTTGTGCCCTATATTGCCCTACAGCAACAGACTGACAATGCCATGTTACTTTGGTAAAATAGGGAGATATGAAAGTATGGACATGTTCAAACCTGGTAATATCTTTTCAACTAGTTCCTGTCTAAATCAAGCAAGGTCACACAATCTTTAAGAAATCAGCTTTGTTATCTTATTAATTTTCTTTCAATTGCCGGCATAGTATTACATATACCCGAAAAGACATCTTTTTCATTCAAATAGAGATGGTCATGCAAGCGTGTTTGGCTTTTGATCAAGAGGTCTGTGTTCAAATCCCACAAGGAGCTAGGCAACTTTGTCTGCAGTAAAGAACTGTTCTACATGCAGTTCTACTGAATTTCAGTGCAGTACAACCCATGCTTTGCTAGTTCCAGCCGGTGCTTGCAGGTTTCACCACACTGCATAGCACAATAGTGTTGCGGGCTTTCTCCCTGCAATAACACTAGCAGCTGTGATGTAAATGAAATATTCTTGAAAGCGGGTTTAAACCCTAGTTAACCTTACCTCTTTTCAAATAGCTTGATACATTACGGTTTTGGGAATTTAGATTCCTTCTATTAAGATAGGCGTTTTGCATAGATTCAGGTCATTGTTCAACTTTACAATCAAAAACGTGGAAGATCTAATTAAGATATTTTTTAGCTTTCGATTTTGCACAGGTACAAAAAAAATGTCTTGCCAAGAATATGACAAAGGCTATCCCCTTGCAAGATGTTCTGTCATTCATTATCCAAACAGAACTGCCCTTACAGCACTTGGTGTCTCTATTGGATCCTATGCTATTTTGGACTTTGATGGGAGATAATTTTGTTTACCAATATATTGAACACCAATATTCCTGTGTAACCAGAAGATGTTAAAAGATCTTGAACCTTGCTTCCACAAACATATTTACCACTAAAATAGTTTTTTTCCTGTCAGCATATTGAAAGTTTGCCGAATTATTGATTGGATCTTGTCAAATTTATTCCTGTCTGTGCCAAATTCCCTTGAAAAAAGTGGTTTTAAGTTGTTGAATATATCTTTTTCCTAAAGAATACTGATAACTTCTCTGTAATTTTAGATATGGCCATTTCATAGAAAGCAATGACAATGAAAAGTGATTATTGATATCTAACGAAAAGTCATTTAAAACAGTAAATTATTCATTATGGTTAATGTATAGAAAAAAGTTAATTCAGGGAAATGGAGGGAATCAATTTGCGACAGCACATCAAAGTTTAAAAAAAGATTAGATTATCAATTTAGTGCAAGATGCATATGAGCACATATATTGACATAGGTGATTTTTTGTGCGTTTTCAAACACATGATAATGTGTATTTTAATGCTACATTGAATACTCAAGATGGTCAATATCCGTTCTTAATCATTTTTCAGGAATTCTTTTGATGTAGTTCAAGAAAGTTTTTTGCATAACAGAGCCTTTGTAGTAAAGCTTTAGTCTTAGCAGGGATAGTTTGAGTTTACGTTGAATTTGATTAACGTTGATGGAGAACACAGTATTAATGGTAGGCTTAAAACGTTCCAAGTTTGGGTCAGAGCAGCGGAAAATAGAGGTCCATAAGTCCATTATAAATTGCTTCAAATAAAATGAAATTTCCCGCTGACTTTCCCTGTGGGTCGAGGCAATGTTTTTCAAGTTTGGAAAGTAGTATTAAGTCGAAATTGCGACTACCTACTCGGATACTGGGAATACAAGGGCAAGCGACAACCACTTGTTCTATTGTGTAGATTCAATTGTAGTTGGAGGATAATCAATTTTCTTGTCCAGGGTGTCATAATTTCCCTCCACTCTGTCGGCATCGGGGGAAATAACGGCTTGATGAGGAGGAGAAAGAATTCCCAAGACTTTACCCGATCTTTGCTTTTAGCTGATGAGAGTTTCTTCCCCAAACTTGTCTCACCAGGCCCTGGCGGTCTTGCAGGAGAGAACGAAGGAATGAAAGGGCCAAATAGATTCCGCATTGATTTTGTTGGCTTTATTCTCTCCCCATATTCACAACATACCTTTGTCTTCTTGAAACATCTGTACTGTCTGGCAAGACACTCTTAAATTTTAGCTTATGTATTCTTTTAAGTATTATCCTGAAAACAATAATTGAACATCCATACACATCCATATGCGGTATTGTCATTGTTTTTTTGCTTCCAACCAGGGTTTGCAAAGTTCAAGCCTACGCGGCCAGCTTTGACCATTGTGCATAATCACAATGGTGTCGAACTTGGTCTTTGCAATGATACTAGCCAGCCTACAAGTGAAATCCTTGCTTTTTGGGGTCATCCCTATTGTCAGTTACCATCATGAAGGTGAAATGATTAA
Source organism: Phorcus lineatus (assembly GCA_921293015.1). Taxonomy (NCBI): domain Eukaryota; kingdom Metazoa; phylum Mollusca; class Gastropoda; order Trochida; family Trochidae; genus Phorcus; species Phorcus lineatus. The sequence goes on along the minus strand of OV121088.1, from coordinate 31,236,987 downwards.
CATCAACAGTGTTACCAAAATGAAATTCTTTTGAACAGGCAAAATTAAATCCACAATCATATTGAACCAGTAACTCGAAGATTTAACCTTCAGCAAGTGCCGTTAGTTCTGTTCTTGCTCCCTTGATAATTCCTCGTAAACTTAAAATATAAATTTGTTATGACCAGAAAAGACTTTCCTGTTCTGAAAATGTCAGTTCATTTAGGATACAAAGATTTGGAATTTCTTCATTCAAGCACAGCTTCTAATAAAAGAACATATAAAAAATTCAATCAAAAAAGGATCTGTCTTGAGCAAAAATTTTAAGTAAGAAATTATTGATTAAAACTATGAATGATTTCTCTGTTACCTTTATCTCTATCTGTTGCTAAAAATATTGTAAATGACAATTGGTGAGAAAAAATGTTGAGTATACTAAGCAACAATAAGGACCAATGAAATCATTCGCCTCCCGTATAGACGCTTCATTACCTCAGCCTGTCTCAATGTCTCACAAGCTGACACGCATGCTGACGAAAGCGAGACTTCAAAAGGATAGACTTGTCAGTTATATATAGCCTCCGTCTGCCAATATCGGCGTCTGATGGCATTGTTGGGAAAACTTGCCAATATTTCGTAGAATAAGTCATAAGAGAGGTCCCATATGTTGGTCCATCGGTGCTAGAGAGTGTCTTGTTGCCGGAGTGGTTATATCGGGAAATTTGATAAGACATTCTGCTGTTCATTCGCCAGATTCTTCAAATTGGATTTAATGAGGGGAACGTTATTTAATAAAGAAAGAATTGTCCAGAATTAGATAGTCGAACTTTTGTCAATTCCCAAACTACATATGTTTTGAGCACTTCTTTCCATCTGTCAAATCAAGAAAAAGTAACTGGACATTATACCTGAAAATTTGCTTGGAAAAAACTTAGAAGTTGTAAGGAGATTTCAAGGTGTCTGCGATATATATAACCTTCACAGCAAAAAGTTGTCAATCCATAATGTTGTAACCTTAGTGCTGTGAGAGTAACACATTTTCTAACTGAAAAAGAAGTTCTTGACTTTTTCTTCTTGAATCGTCAATATTTTTAAAAACAGTTTGTAATTTCAAAACTCTGTTTATGAATCTTGAGTAAGTATTGGGTTGATCATCCGTCGCTAATTTGAAAATCTGTCAAATGTAAATTAAACACGATGTTTGGATGATCTGACAATGGGAATGCAGGATTAGAATAACATATACACTGTATCTCATTTAAAAAGAACAACATGTATTATTTGTAAAATTCTTCTTTAAGGAACGACAAACTTACAAGCTCATCTTTGTTAGTTATTCATTCTTATTAATAAAATCTTTCCCAACTTAATTGACAGATCTCGAAGTACCGTTGGCAAGCCTTGTCTCCTACCAACCAAAAAGCGCTACTTAATTCCAGGCCATGTATGCCCATATCTTCTCTTTTTTTCCATATATTCTTTTTTTACTTATTTTTTTCGCAATTTTTAGCGTTTTCAGATTATCAATAATTTGGACTTCTTTCTTCAGATACTTTCAATCATTACATTGCCAGTGGTCGACATTAAGAATCAACTTTGATGAAGACTCAAACAACATTGGATTCGAATCAAAAGAAATTCAAAATATAACAAGACCTTTGATTCCATCCATGCTACAAGAGATGCTTGGAAAATTTTAATGTCGGCCAAAGCTTTTTCTTATTTTACAAATTTTAGCTTTACAATACTCCTACTGTCCAAAGGGACAAACAAAGTAAGTGTGGGTCATACGTCACAATTTTATAAAATTCTTCTTCTTAATTTTATTACTAATAGTCATTGTACTTTGTAGATCTAGAAAACAATCATTCACTAAAAGTGGTTGCCATTATTGGGTAGTGTACTGCCTTTGGGGATTTCTCATACAACTTTTCAACTTTGGTTATATCAATCGAGTTGAAAGCCTTTGAGATCTCAGAAATGTGTTGCTTTCGGGAATAACAGATAAAACAACTTCAAACTTTTATGTTGAGCATGATCGGCAGAAAGTTTTAGGAGTTTAGACGTTTTTGTACTTCTTCTGTTTAATATTTTTCACCAGTTTTGTACTTCTGTAGACAAGGGGGAACATTTATCTTTGAATTGGAATTAATCAACTAATCTAGTCTTATTTTCAAACACAGCTTAGCAAATTCATTTTTCAACTTTTTACTTGATTGTCAAAACAATATTTAACTATTGTTTACAAATTCATTGTAGTCTGGTTTTAATTGCCATTCAGTAACTTGTTAATTACGCCTGTTTCAAACCTGTATAGACAGCAATCTAACAAAATAAATTTGCCAAAAGAAACATTTCTTAATTCCCTTAATTGTCTTAGCTGCAATATCAATTTCAAATTTTGATTGTCATTATATTTCTCAAAGCTAGAAACATCAACAAAATTCTATTCCCTTTTTCAACCTGTATTTACTATATCTCTCTGTTTTTTATATCGAAAAGATTTGGAACTTGCAACCTCAGCACCCAAGATACAAAATCAGAGGGTTTTCCATTTTGAGAATCGGTCTAGACACAAACACAATATTGCTCAATATTGTTACTAAGTAGACCTCGTTCTGGGCAACCATTCTTCCCTGGGTATTGTTTCTGAAATGCATTGCAACATTGGCATTGCAAATACCAATAGATACACACAACAGGGAATGGCCGAAGAGCGCTGGATGTTTTAAGGGGAAAACGCATCTTGTCTGAACGCTGACACTCTCCCTGTCACAGACAGAGGTTCCGCCAGAATAAATTGGGGCAATTTGTCCCATGGGAGGGCTTGAATAACTTGCGTCCATAAAAATGACTTCATGTTGTACTCAGAAGCAGTGGTTTGTCCATTGCAGGAAAGTTTTTGTGCTTAAATCAGGTATTTCTGAATGCTTGATAGGTCCCTCAGAAACCAACTTGCATGATTTTGTCATATTTTTCTTTCCAACAAAAATCAAGTTCCAAGCATAAAGGGGCAGCAACTCTGTTTGAGTTTTTGATGAGAAACAATATCTCTCATTTTGTCCCAGAGGATATCTCCTAATGTCTGGTGGTCGGGTTTAGAATTTTGCAATCAAAATGTTGGGATGTTGATTTATTTCTGTGATGTTTTTTTTCTTTTGCCAACAATTTGTTATTGCTTTTTTGTTTTTCCATTTCACCTTTGAAGAATTTTCTTTATTTTTTTCCTCCTTTATTTCAATTTTTTATTTGACTAGCTTTGATTTGTTAGCTTATTTCTCTTTCTGCTTATCACATTTTTAGTATATTATATTATTTGTTTTATTTGAAATATACATGGCTTTCAGAGTTCAACATAGAGATTGGGATAACATTAGATTTTGTCCTTTTATATGCAAGCAAATAGTTAATGATCTAAAAATTTGAACTTCTCTCACTATTTGTTTTTGTATAGAAAAGAACTTTATTACAAGTAAACTGCAGAATTTCAAGCCAAGAAAATCATTAGAAAAAAGCTATCAAATTCTTAAGATTGTGAATTTAAGTCTAAATCAACTAGTCTTCTACCAATAGGTTGACAATAATTCCAAAAATAAAATTTTTCTTTGCTTCTAATGTTTTCATCAATAGTCAGCCGAGGAACTTCAAACATTAAAGTATTGGAAATCCAATCATCGTAACGGAGCTCGTGAAATGGACTCCCTGAATCCGATTACTTAATCGGTGTTTCTTAAGAAACATGTTATCAGTTTCTTCAATGAGACATAAATGATCTGGTTCGCTTTCATTTTGAAGCGTATTTAGCTCCCAATAAAAAAGTTCTTGCGGTAGAGTATGTCAGATTTTCCTCTGACCGTGATTCCAATGGAGGGTTCCAAGCAGATTACACGTTGCTTGATTGTCCTTAAGTCCCATATTGCTACATCATAAACGAGTATAATAAAACTATTTAGAAACTGATTTTATTTTACGCTTGATGAAATTGTACGACAGAGGTGCCATTGATATCGTCATCAAAGAAACAGTTCCTATGAGCTGGAACCAGTCGGCAAGTGCGAAAACGATTGCCAGGAAAATCGTAATTTCAGAATTTATTAATACAGGAAAAGTAATCTTCTTGTAGGGTGAGTTTGCTGAAAACAGCAGGAATCTAAGTAGTTTTGTGGACTCAATTCTATTTGTTTCCTGTGTTTATAAGATTGTGCATTGGCTAAATTTGTAAGCCTGAAATGGAAGAAAAGTTAAGACTTTATTTAATGGTGTTGATACCAGTAATGAAAGTGATTACACCCTTGTCAACAGACCTCTTCAATTGCTCTATAATTCTCAAGATTTAATCAAATGAATTTCGAAAGGGGAACTTTTCTTGCTCCTTTGGTAGGAAATTAAATATTTTTTCGCTGAAAAAAATAACAAGCGATTGAGCTTCTTGTGTCATAAAAGAACTAGGCGAAATTGTTTGATACTGGTTAACACAGCTATAATGATGACATGTAACGTTAAGTGTTTTGTGCATGCAATAAGTAACGTTTTTTAGTTTGTTTTATCATTTTGCACTTTTCCATCAACCATGTCACAACATCCAAATAATGTTGATGCTTTCTCAGTATTGTCATATGATTGAAATTCAATTTTTTATACTTAAGTGGAAAACTTTCATACATACCAAAGCAAACACTCGCACAATTTCAAATAAGTTTTTGGGGGAAAACATTGAATCTAAGGAATAAAAAAAGTTGAACAAACAAAACACTTCATAACTAAGAATTCTGACAGACTTTTTATGACTTCTTTTTGAGAAATAAAGGTTTGTCTCCTGATTATTTCCATGCTTGGTCATAGCCGTTGTCCATGTTTAATGAAATGTGATAGAAAAATTATATTTGATAGCATAGTCCATGTTTAATGTCTGATACGACAGAAGGCGAGGAGATGAGTTTGACGAGTCCCAAGGGACTATATACAGTTTGTGTCCGGATACGCCAGGAGTATACATCCCCCATTTGCTTGATTTCTTGGGGGAAATTACTCTGGAAGCTGGTGATGATAAACGGCTCACATTCTGGAACGAGTTAAATAATTGATGGTAATTGCAAAATACAGTATATCATCATTCCAACAGGGAATACACATGGTGAACAGGTTAGGGACTTCAGATGAAAAATATTACCGGAATTATTGTCTATAAGCGAAGATACAATCCATGCAGAAAGTTATCTCATTATACGGGTCACTCTTTGACTGGTGGGGAATTATGAAAATGGCCCAAAATAGGTCCTGAAAACATTTAACTTCTCCATTCTGTCACAATTGGCGCTTGTCAGTTGGCAATTTCTCATATTTTTAGCAGATTAGACACATTTTTTAGTCTGTCCTATTTTTTGGGATGGAAATATGGGGGTTCTTGAAATCAAAGAAATTTGTCTTATGTTTTACCTCTTAATGGCATATGTGATGTATTTTATTGATCGTATTGAAGTAGAACTAAAAGAGTTCTTTCTCTATGGATTTTTATTTAATTGCTCATAAAGGTTGTTTTCCTTGGAGACATGTTTACAATTACGCAAAAAGAATTCTTAGAATCATTAAACTTTTATTTCTCAAATAGAAGCAACAAAAAAAGTCTTTAAGTACTCTTAGTTACAAAGAGTTTGTTTGTTCAACCTTTTTGTTCCATAGATTCCATGTTTACCCCTAAAAGATTCTTTGATCTGAACGTTTCTCATTGACAAAACAAAAACTATTTGTTTTCCAACGTACACTGGCCTTTTGATGTTTTCTTGATTTTCTGTGCAGTTCATCAGGCGAATCGAATGAATTTTTAATACCTTGGTGGATTAACAAATGCCTACTGAGATACAATATGGGAGATTTGGGAGATAAAGAACGCACAGGAGGAGATGATAACATTCAAATTTATCCATGTTCTAAGTACACTTTCTTGAGGGAAGTTTCATAGAAAAGGTTGCTCTATTTTTTTAATATTGAGTCCTGTAAGTTTATAACTCAGTGTGGTTTCAGCATGTAGAGATAGGGACTTTCAGATTTAGATAGTTGTTGTTTATTGTAGTATGTTATGTAATGGTGTAAAGGTTCATCGATAGTATTGATGTTATTGTCCTCCACACAAAGTAAAAACAATTTCTATTTAAGACAGATCAACAGTGATTAGACAAACAGAAAATATATGATATTGCCGGTACTTTGTCCACAAATTCACAGTCTCTCTTAGTTTTTGACATTAATTAATGTAATGTTTATGAAAGGTTGGTGTCTAAGAAATAAAATCAACTTTGTCCACAAATTCACAGTCTCTCTTAGTTTGTGACATAAATTAATGTAATGTTTATGAAAGGTTGGTGTCTTAGAAATAAAATCATGTTTTTAAGGTGCCAGCAGTTAGGCTTTCTTATAGTGCATCAGGATACGTAATGTATGGCAACATTGGATTTGTGATGATGATTGTCTCACTGGTCCCTTTGCAATTCTTCCATGTTATATCTTGAAACTGAAATCAGGATATGAAAATTGTTGTCACGGCATTAAGGCCATAATACAATGGTCTAATGTTATGATACAAGTTAATTAGTGAGGCTAATTTGTAGCAGATGATGAGTTTTATAGGAAGGCATGACATTGAAAGAGATGAAGTGCATTTTGTAACTGATCTCCATTACATCAGTCAGATAGGAAAGAAACAACGTAACTACCACTTATTAGACATCTTTGTGGAGGCCTGGTGGCTGAACTGGTCATCAATTGGTGCAGTCAGTGCTATAGATGTTGCCCAACTCTGAGGAGTTGGGTCGGAAATTCCAAAAGGGATTTGACCCTAACAAATACAACAATCTCAATTGCAGATAATGTTTTCAAAAATATGACAATGATTTTCTCCATAAGTATTATATTGCAATAGTACTTGATCTTCAGTTTATTCCAAAGGTTGCAGGTTTGTTCCAGTTAAGCATTCCTATAAGCAACTTTAGTAAACAGATCACCTCCTTACTGTCCCTTATAAAATGATGAGTTGTTCCATACAGCTGGCAGTGTTGTGAGTTCATGAACCAAACTCTGTTAAACTGATGGTGCAGGGCAGTGATAAAGTGTTTATTGAGGAAAGTTTAAAATTTGGTCATTTGTAACGTCATGAAGTGTTGCCCTTGTTTGAGCATGTGTTGCAAGCTTTAGAAGTTTATGGGTGCTCTTGTAGCAAGTGATGTTGCGAGTTTAAGTGTTTCATGACAGATTGGCCAATGTTTGACTATAGACAGCATAAGGAGGCTGTAAGGAGTTTGATGCTTCACCGATCTAGATTCTGAATTGGAGTGCTTAGTTTTGAGGGTTCTTGAAGTGAAGTACTCCATGTCTAAACAAAGCCTTTTTGTAAGGAATCGATATTCATTTTGCCACTTTAACTCTTTCATACCCAACCTTGACTTTCAATCATAAAACATTTTAAGTTTGATGGAGATCAATTATCAAAGGATTGAATCATCTTAAAGAGACAGTGGGCCAAGGTATTTTCAGTGGATGTCATCATGTTCTTCAAACATTAAGCTTATCCAACTAATATTTCAAAATGGGCTGCTTGCGTGGGGATAGTCTGTCGTCTATTATAACAGAATAACTTCTTTTTGTATAGATACTCAAGCCTGTATATCTGGTTTTTACTCTTATTGAAATATGGGTGTGGCAGGGTGTCCACACTGAAACAGTCTCACCTCTCTTGAAGAAACATGAAGCTAAATTTTAGGAATCATCTAGATAGGAAGAATAAGTGTCATGCTAAACTTCATGAGTGTCATGCTAAACTTCATGACACCAGCACCAATAGTAACAAGTTGTAACAGTCTTTATGTCAAACAAAAAACCATACTAATTCTGACGAGCTACAGAGCCGATGAATATTTGTTTATGAATAGGTATGTGCATGATAGAAAGCCAGTATGATTTGAGTCTTGCTCAGTTCATTCTTCTGATAAGCTTTAGTTGCAATCAATAGAATTTCCACCTACTGTTTTCTCCTTTAACCTTTCCCTATTTGTTATGCTGCTTAAATAATTACATGATAATCTTATAGATAATTTGAAAATATCTTTTTTTTATTTTTTCAATATAATATTAGTTCAAGTTTTATGATAGTTTATGCCCTCTAGCCAATTTTTCAAACTGTTTTTAATCTGATTTTGTTGGTGATACTGAATTTCAAATATTGATTTTGGAAATTAGTTCCAAATTACATTTTGTATTGAGATTGAAGAGATGGCCCACTTTAACAATGAATTTTTATGTTACTTGATCCACTGCAAAATCCATTTTCAAACTTTGGGAATAAATTCAAAAATCAGAACTGATAAAAATATGATCATGCATCATCATTATTGTCTGTCTAAATTCAATTTAACCCAAGTCGCTCATTCAAACTAAATATTGAATGATAAATCTTTGTCAAGGTCGTAAATTTCAACGGTGTGGATTTCATATTGCCAATTACAGAGGAAATATCAAAACAAGACACTTCTCGCTTTCATAAACTCGGATCGAAGTTAAGTTGCACTCATCGTTTATTATCTGACAGAGTTAATGCAAGTTGTCACCGGGCAATGCAACGTTCCGTGGGTCCAACCACAGATTTCATTACACTCTGGTCCTAAGGAAACGCGGCAAAACCTTTTCATGTGACAGGCAGGCAGAAAATATGACACAAGAAGACGTGATGGATCTGATAATAGTGGCAATGCATGCCATTCTCCCGAACTTCCGTTCTTTTTATTTATGTTTGATTCAGTTAGCATTTCTCAAATCATCTTAACACTGTTGAACTTGAGGGTGATGACCGTCAAGTGGCAGGCTAGTTTCAAATGCTTCATTGCCGATGAAACGAAAAAAATGTTTGATGGGTTCGTACCATGTGCTTCAAAGAACTACTCGAGTGTCATTATTATCCCATGAAGCTTTTAGTTGTTGGTGTTAATTTTCTTAACAAGGGTAATTTTTGGTTGGTTTGAAATATTTTTGTTACGTTTAACGTTTTTGGTCATGCATTCTTTTTTTTATCAAGGATCAGAATTATCAACGGACTTGCAAATAAAAAAAGAAAGTACTGGTGATTCAAGGAACAAAGTAATCGAAATGGAAGACGTCTTTGAGTCGGTTAATAAATGTTAAAATACCTGTGATTTCTACTCAAGGAATGGAGTTACGGGATAAATATTGAAAGGAATCGGCAAGATGCAGGCAGCTCATGATCAGATTGCGTGCAGGCATTCCGCCCCGTCATAGATCACAACTTAAATACACTTGATTAGAGGCAAAGTTTGCCGCAAAACTTAATCTTTACTGGAGATCAGATTAAATATGTCAAAGAAATTATAAATATCTCCTCGTCATGCTTAGTGGGTCCAGGAGTTAATATGTGTAATTATGCCGAAACGTCGAAATCTACATCTTTGCATGACAAATGGGCATAACTCATTTGTGGGCGACCCTAGTTTCCCGGCAGTAATCCTAAGTTTATTGCAATTAGCCTATGTCGACAATGTATTAAGACTGCCTGTATGGTTATGATTGTCATCGCCCCCTGCTCGTTAGCCGTTATTACCTGAAAGTAATCCACAGCGCAGACTTCAAGATGTTGTCTCAGACAGTCGTGTTGAAATGTTGATACAATCAATATGTGTTAATCTGTTTGAAAGATCAGCTAAGGCGACTGCCCCGGCTTCTGTAATAACACTTGACGGCTGTGTCGACTGACGAACTTGTTTATGCTGCCGATGTTAGCACATTACCGGGATCCAAACTCGGGATAATTCTTTAATGTCTTTTTAACTGTTTGGATATTGACTTGATAGATGTGGAGAGTGCATGCTAAGGTTTTCTCAAGTTTAGATTTTTCTACTTTATTTATTGATTTTTATGGTTTACTGGAGTCTTTGAGTTAAACATTTTTTTTAGGGTTTTGAGTTTATTGGATTGAGAATAGGGTGCAAATTTGATGAGTAGTGTATTTCTCAGTTGTAATTAATGCATTTGGAGGAAATGTTCATTTGAAACATCTGAACTAAGATGATACATGTTTTTTTTGTAAAAGTCAAACAAAAGTTGTATCTTTCATTTCTTTTCTCTTTTTTTTTCAACATGAACTATAATTCGGTAACCTAACACACACATTGCCTGACAATATTTCATTTCTTCACAATCTGAAATCGAAGACCCCATTGTCAGGAACAATATTTAAGAAAACAAAACTCTTTTCACTGCCTGATATTCTCTCCAAATATAGAGTAAATTAACTACAAAATCATCCTTCATTAGATCTGCATCAGGCCAGTTGACATTATTATCCTAATTACAATGCACTTGTTTGACTCGACTGCTTCTATTGTCAGCCTAAGACGACATCTGAGTCGTCCCGACTCTAATCTTTTGTTCTATGATAAATACATGTAGCATGTCAATCTCCCACGGACTTTGTTAGGGAAACACAAAGAGAAGAAGTTATGTTGACTTAAAAACTCTCCACTTCTGAGATGTCCTGGAGGTAATCCATACTCCTGGCCAGGCTGACATGATGTTCACATCATGCACAGGACTAAGTGCTGTATGATATATGATTTACATTAAGTTTTCCTACTCACCTCCTACCTGCTGTGTAAATGCTCTGACAACCATTCTTAGAGACGTACTTACTGGAATCTGAACTTCTTAATTCTGGGAAACCCGTCAGGGGCTCAGCAACTTTGTCTGCAGTAGAGAACTGTTCTACACGCAGTCAGGTTTGGGTGCAATACTACACTGAATTTCAGCGTGGTACCACCAATGGTTCGCTAGTTCACGGCGATGCTCGCAGGTTTCACCGCAATGCATAGCCACTATAGTTTTGCAGGCTTTCTTCCTGCAATAATACTAGCAGCCGCAATATAAGTGAAATAATCTTGAAAGGGGCATTAAACTCCATGTCACCTCACTTCACCTTATTTCTGGTTTCATCGGAGTTTAGGACTCCCGAAGCTGCCCTCACCTAAGGTGATGGTAACCTATGATGATAATGATAATATCTCTGTCACAACTATATGGATCATAATGATAACATCGCCACAACCATAGTAATGACAAGTTAAACCTTCATAATCAGTGCCAGGAATACTCAATGGTCGTACATTATAGGTCATTCTTAATTAAAGGGGCTTTGTGAAAATAAAAAGAGGGTATTTCTTTCAAGGCTCTAAATCATTGGAAGGTACTTAAAAATATGATGTTTAGGATAGAAATAATGTTTGTGAAAGAACCACTGTCTGGCTCTTTAAAATACTGAATTAACAAGTTAATCTTGAACTCTTCACAGAGAGATGCAGTAAATATTTGAAGATGTTGTTCATAAGGTTCTGGTAACTCCCAGATCGTTCAGTTCATTATGAGTTTCAGATATTAAAAATAATGTGGTTGAAAAAAATCAAACTTCAAGGCAAAGGCTTACTTGCTATTTTTTAGATATAGACAAATAATTGTGTATCCGCATACCTGACCCAAGTTGTTTGATAAAATGGTTTGAATGTGATACATAACATCTACATACAATTTTGATAACCAATAAATTGCCTCCTCCAGATTTTCAAAGCTGTCTCAGTTCTTAGGCAGTCTTATCGTCATACATAAACACCAGTTTGTATCTATTCAAGCACTTTGACCTTCAAAACCTCAAGCCTCAAGCATCCACATTTACCTTGCATACAAATTTCCTTGTGCTATTGTTAGATTTTCTTATTTAACATTGCACTAAGCACTGTTATAATCACACATTAGGCTAAATCCCTGAATTCAAACAATCTAAATTAATAATTGTTCCTGTAAATTGATCTATAAGAATTATTTAGCATTGCTAAACAGCTAAAATTGAAGAAAAAAACGTTTTTAATCTGGCTACATTTAATTTTGAATTTATTTCACAGACTCATGTTTTCCATAATTGTACTTGGCTAATCATTGTTAAAGAACTTTCATTACCAGAAGTATGTCCATTAATTTGGCAAGCTGAAAGACTAGGCTCTGATTGAATTAGTAGCCAGTTAATAAGATTTCGATATTAACCCATGACCTGCTAAGCCTTAGGTCCCTGTTCAATTGAATTTCCTTCAGCAAATCCATATATTTAAGCTCTTTGGCAAGTTACATTGCTCTTGGGGTGTGCTACTGCTACTAAAAGATCACCCAGAGATCAATGGTAAGATCATCTTTCAACATGGGCTAAGATCAATTGGGCCACTAAGATTGGGAATGGGACGGTATAGTAGGAGTGGTTCTTTCTCACAAAGTTGCCCGTTTTTTTTATGTTAAGATTGCCAGTTTAGCTATTCCCATTGTCATTGAAGGATATATTTTCTTCAAATACTTCCAATAAGAAAACAGATTTAACCATTTATATAAAGGATTTGGTTATAATAAGGATGTCTTCAAAGATTAGTCACTGGTTATTAATTTGAATTAAGACTGCAAAATATTGCAGTAAATTTCAAAACAATACAGGATATTTTACTGGTTACCTGTTGCTTCAGGTTTTTCCAAATGAAACTTATACTCATCTATCCACTCCTCATGTATGTATTTCCACTCCATTTGAATGTGATGTGTTAACATCATAATAGGTCCTGTAAGGAAAGGAATCAAATTTCATAGTCACCTGAAAGAAGCACCCAGTCATCCACGACGGGCCGGCACGTCGGCAAATTTTTTCACACATTTCCATCTCAACTGCTTATTTGTGGTCCCATTATCTCTACGATACATGTAATTTCTGAGGTCCCACTGATCTTTCCCACAGACTGTTTACAAGCAGCAGGCATCACTGTCATCAAGGTATCAGGACTCAGCCGCGGTGTGTGTTTATCTCAAGACATAGAATCATTGTACAACCCAGATAGGTACAGGGTAGTAGGATAAACTCGTGTTTTATTCCGACAAGTCGGAAATAAAGCTAGATTACTGTCCCAAGGTGAGTCAGTAACCCAAACATAAAAAGATGAGTCTCACAAAAACGCAGGCTGAGTTTAGAGATAGCGATTCTGGAGATTGAAAGTCACGTCTGTTTCCTTGATTTGAGCAGAGGCGAGTTGTCAAGGTCGTATCTGATGAAGACGGGTAGCTCCCGTGATAAAAGAGAATACTGGGAGTTTGATCCTTCGGGACACCGTCAGATGTGGTCATGAATTTCCATTATTGTTTCTGTTGTTTTATGTCCCTCTGATAAAAAGTATCACTGGATTATTGCAACTTAGACAATTGCTTGTTGCAATTGTGTTTGATGTGTTGGTCTTGTTCATAAGAGATGTTGTCATAAACAGAACTGAAATGACATATCTTTTTAAGTAGAAACAATTCAATGGTAAACTGTAATAAATATTCTTTTAAATCCTGGGTGAAAGTTGTTTTTTAAAAATATTTTTTAAAAACGTTGAATCTGAAACTAGCAACATTTGACGCTAACAAAATTTTAAAGCTTGTCAAATATTATATCACAATCCATAAAGTGCTTAAATTTGAAAACAATGAGATGCTGCTTAATTTTTAATGTTTGAAGATTTTAAGAAGAGGACTTGTTTTCTAAGAATTAAAAAAAAAACTGTTTTGTATTTTTCAGAGATTGCAAGATCATCAGAGACCCGCAGACAATGAAATCCAAAGGCTACGGCTTCGTGTCATTTGTTAACAAAGTGGTGAGTACATTCACTATATTTATTTGTCTGAAAAAAATATATATATTTACCTATTGTTTGGATACTAAGGCGACTGTGTTGTTACATTTTAGAAATTTCAATCAATTTTATTTTCACTGATAAAAACAACCGAAAAACACATCAGTGCAAAACTTCTAGAACAATAGTAACATTCAAATATGCATACATACAAGAAGTCTATCCAATAAACCTTCATATGCAAGATACAAATAAAAGTTCAATGATAAACTAAAATCATGGTAAAATAATTAACTTAACCTGATGAATATAAAAGAACTAAGCCCTTCTTAGTGGCAGATTTACAGGAATCGTTCCATGTTAAGCATTAGACTTGGCACGCAGGAGGTGGGTACTTATAATAGTCTCATAGAAAATATTACCGAAGAAGTATTATGATTAATTCTTGGAAGCTTATTATGACACTACAACTTGTAAATATTGAACTAACAGCACATATCCTAAAACTTCCGTGGTCAACAAAACAATTCTGTCCCTTAGTTCTGGATGTGCGTCTTCTTTGTGACCAACATCATCTAGCGAGCATCCTGAATGCTCTCTGAATATTTTATGTACTGTGGCGATGTGCACAGGTCTGCAGTAAATAAATAAACAGTTTTGACACAGACATCCAACAAAGAGGCTACGTAAACGTGACGGCTTTGTCCCGTCGGTGTGATGGTCAAATGGATTGAAATTCGTTAATGGCTTTTCCACAATTGTTGTCATTGTTTTTCTTGAAAGTGGCAAGAACACGTGTATCATCTTGCATGCCAGGCAGCCATAGCAACAAGTTTGAGAGCTGTAAACCGGCAAAATGTACTGCACCCCCGGATCGACGTACAGTAACAGGGTCATTTCATTGGCAGAATAATAGCAGAGATGACGCCCATTCTGACGGCAAATTTCTTTCTTTCATGTCGCTGTCAAATAAAGGGTCGAGCATTTTCATCCGTGTCAGTCGAAGCACGAGAGACGACCATTTCCGACGAGAAACCTCCACTTAGAATGGCGCTCTCACTTAATATTGCTGGGATTACAGTGTGTTTACAAAGTCAACCCTTCCTGCTTGCTCGTTAGCTAGAGATTGTCCATTTCTGAGTTATGTCTTCTGTAATATTAAGTTCAAAAACTGATTTCTTTTTTCATTTTTTGGGGTATTTTTCTCTCAAGTTACATAGTAAATTTTTCTGGGGTTTTTTCTTGTTCTTTATATCATTTTGGACTGAGTATAAAATTTATTTGATTTTTTTTTCTAACAATACGGTTTTCTTTGACATAAATTTTGTTATTTTTTTTCTCAAATATTTTTCTTGCATTGATTCAGAATTGCAAAAGTAACTTCAATTCTCTTCAAAATACAATGATATAATTAATCTTAAATAAAATGAATATTTTTCATGGTTGCAAAATTTTAAATGATAAAATTATTTTCATGGTTGGAATCAGTTAGTAATTTTATGATTCCCTGCAAAATTATACAAGTCAGTTGTTTTGGCATGACAATAATTCATAACGGCAAACATTGGAAGCAAACACAGCTCTTTGGAATTGTCTCTTATTCAACTGTACACACTGATTAAGCAGTCCATTCATCAAAGTCCCACACGAAAAACCCTTGTTTCGCTTAATCATCAGAACAAGTAAACATTTTCAGTCATCTCTTTGAATCGCAGTGCTTATCTTTACAATTTGCACGCTGAACAGCCAAGTATAGAACAATTTGCATAAGCATTCTCTTTACATGTCCTCCAAAATTACGTTATGTTTCCAATTACGCTAACTCGGCCTCCGATTGGTGAATAAGGAAGAAGATTTGAAGTTCAGAATTTAAATTGCCCTTTGATGTTTGACTGGGAAGAAGGAGCAGTAGATTCCTTCTTGTACAAAGTGACTGGTGCAAATACACCGGAGAATACCCCCTCAGACTGATTATCTTCTTCCTGATGTATTTTTTAACAAAAGAATTTTCTCTTTGGGAGTTTGTGAGTATTGTGAATAATTCAGTCAGGAAGGTAGGCAATGTTCGTGTTTTGACACGCACAGGGGCACAGGTTGTACTCGTGACCATATTTGGTTCAAGAAATAACTTTGTGATCAATAACTTAAGATGTCTAAATTTAGTCTTCTTACTTTGTAATCTGTTTGAGAAAATAAAGTTTATGATCTTGTATTCAATTTTAGCATGGTTTTCAACAATCATGATAATACCATCTATCTTCATGTGATTATTCAGGTGACCCTCGGTGAGTTAAAATAACCACTGTCTAGTCACCTTTATAGGCTTTCCTTTGTGTATGGACAGTGGTCAGCATCCCTTCCCTCCATGCCTTCTATGCAGTTAGACAAGTCTTTCATCCAGGAGACTGTAGTTACAGACACAACCTTCTGTTGTTATCACATTATCAATACACCTTGGACGGGTATCTGACACAACACAACACAACACAACCTAGACATTTTTACACATTACAATCTGTTCTAGGGTCATCACATGAAATCAAATAATTTTCTGTTGTCTTTTAGTAACTCTCGAAAGTCTTCAAAGTATGCACACAACTTTTTACCTTTAAAACAGAAATTTGCCTTGCTAGAACCCACAGAGAAATAGATGCTCTTCTATCATAATCATAGCCTCGAAAAAGTATGTAAGAAAATTGTCATATCAATGTACTCTATTCTTTTCCTGTTGTTTCATCAACTTCCAATTTTCCACCAACAATGTCAGTAATACAGAAAGGGGACTCGATCATTAGTCCTCATTTCAGGATACAAAATACAGCCTCTTGGTAAACATGAGACTGCCACGGTGTGCACTTTATGTCCATGGCTTTTATTTTTCATTAATACATAAAACTAATTGCATTTTGATATGCCAAACGGCATATTTCCATTTTGGAAAATGGCACAAACCCTCCATTTGGGTGTCAATAGGCGAACAGTTTGTTTTGGGAGATGGATTTTGACACAGTAAAGCCATATACCTAATTGAGTTTTCTTCATAGCGTGATGACACTTGTAGCGAGAGAAAAAACCATGATACATTGAAATGATACGCAAGCCATAATGGACCACTTTATCACGTCTGTTAGCCCAATTTCCGGTCACTGAGGTAGAGCCAATCAAATGCGAGTAACTTGACCAGTTATGATTACTTTTGAAAGCATAAAAATGGATTGGCAACAATGAATGTATATATGATATCATTCTGATGCGTTGGTTTCATTGCATGTTGCTGTGTGGGTTGAATGAGCCCACTGTGCAGAACATATTTGCTTGTCCATTCCACGATTAATTACAGACGGTGGAATAAAAGCGTCATCTCTACAAGCTAATTGGTGTATTGAATTATGCTCTGTAACCCACTCTGCATGTCGAGTTTATGATATGGATTCCCAGCATGCATTGCAGCTGCTAGCTGGATCAGTGATTTGTCACTCCTTACATGGTACAGCAAAGTTTACCCTCATAAAACTAGTGAATTAGGTTTAATTGCATCTTTGTAATGAAACCAGCAAGCAAATAGAGTCGACTGTAGCTCGGCCAAAACCTATTTAGCACTGCAATAAAGGCATTAAGGTTTCTGATTTGGTTGCGTCTGTTGGCGTTTCCTGTTGATTTCAGATAATCCTGTCGCAGCAATCCACAAACGCGTCATTAATACCCTATTTGCGTTTTGCAGAAAACAGATGTAAACATTTTGCTGTCGTTGCCATGAAAACAAAAAGACCATGCTTGTAAGGGTTCAAGAAATTGGGCAAGAATTCTGAAACGTTTTGAGAAACATACTTTCATCTCTTTTTAGAGGCTATTGATAAACTTTCAAAGAACTTGCAACAAAAGTATGTGTGGATTTTCCTTTTAATCTTATAACAAGGGTTTGATTTTAAAGAAGGGCATGTTGGGGCAAGGATAAAGTTCTGACATCCTACACAGCAGCGTTTCATGGATTTATTGAAAAAATTTCTTTTAGTAGACCTTGAAGAAAAGCAGGAGAAATGTCCAGTTATCACATACAGTTTGTCTTCTGAAAAAAATTCTTTTAATCTCGTTGGGAGCTCGATTCTACAGAAGCACAGGAGAAATGCCCCGGCTTCACTAAAACAGGGACTTCACTAAAACAGGTCGTCTTTCAGAAAATTACTTATTGCATTTGGAGTTCAATTTTAAAGAAGGGCAGTAGTAATGTCGTGGTATTACAACACAGCACTGTTTATGAGTCTGTAGTCGGAAGTTGTCATTGTGAGAAAGCTGGTGCCCATGGCAGACGTACGTGAGTTTGTCTCCAGCGTGCCGTGTCTCCCGCTGTTCACGAGATTGCCTCGCTTCACCTCTCATCCGCTTCCAGCCATTGAAGAGTTCTTAAAGACAGCCCAAACCTCTGATCAATATACACAGCAATTTAAACTTGGACTAGTGTTTTCCTCAATGTGCTCGAGAGGACGGCTGCCGATACCCAAACTACGTTTCTTCGCCATTCCGTGTAAATTAAAGCTGTGAAAAAATTTGTTCATTATTGTTTTCTTTCCTTGTTATTGATTTTTGTTGTAGGGAATATAGTTTTTGTTGTTTCGGTGCAAACAAAAGGGTTTGAGGATTTATGCCGTTTTCAACACAACGCCAATGTGACTGTTTTCCTTTTTATTAAATAAACGATGACAATGAATTTCATTTTATCGGCAGCCAATTGTGTGTTGAAATTATTCTCCGAGCAATTTTCTGATTACTTTGTCCAAAAAACGCTGACTCGTTTTTGAGAGATCAGTTATTACCTGCCAAGTCATCTAAGCCTGTTATAACATGAGGTATCACAGAGATGTCCAAATTGATCATAACACTGAAATTTTGTCCTTTTTTCACAGGATGCAGAAAACGCAATTGCTAACATGAACGGCCAGTGGTTGGGATCCCGGCCAATCAGAACGAACTGGGCAACGCGGAAGCCACCCGCCCCCAGCCAGAAGGAAAACAGATGGTCCTCAGGTAAGCTTTCCATGGATCAGCCATTTTGAGGGATTAAAGTTTGCATCGATTCCTCGACATCTTGATCAAAATAGATGAGCATGCTGCAAGTTAAGGTGTCCCAGAGGCATGATAGAGTCATGATGATATATATCCTTGTCCAGGGCAGGAGTTAAAGCTGATGCAATCGAAGAGATGGATATTTTAGGTTTTGGCTTAGAATGTTTGTCTTAAGGTCTTAAGGTTAATGGGTATTAAACATGATTTTAAAATATAGGTCTTTAGGAAAGATGATTTCATTCATTTGAAACAATAAGACCTATATATTTAAAAAAAAAAATTATTGTCAACCTGTGAGCTATAAAACTTGTCAAAATGACTGTCTGTCAAAATGATGCTATTCATGAAATATGATTTTGAGTCAAGAAAAATAGTTAGTATCAAACTATATATCAACTATGCTAGTTATTTTGTATAACCAACCCACCTGACAGGCTCTATACTATGTAAAAATCCTAAATGCATGAAAGACCTCACTGGCAAGACCTTCAAATGGCCCAATTTGAGAAACCAAGGGAATGCAGCCTAATCAAATACTTACTGAGAGGGTATACGTTCTGTCACAGAAAGCTAATGTCAACCTTTTGATAATTCTTGTATTAAATGCTGTCTGAAACTTCTGTGCATTATAAACCATGCATTTGGTAATCATCTTAATTTTCGCATCAGATAATGATACATCATGCATTTAAATTTCCTTTCATACCGGGGTGGGATAGCACAGTGGTTAGCACGTTCAGCTTCAGATCAAGAGGTCTGTGGTTCAAGTCTCGCAAAGGGGCTCGGCAACTTTGTCTTCAGTAGAAAACTATTCTACACTCAGTAAGGTTTGGGTGCAATGCTACACTGAGTATCAGCGCAGTACCACCCATGGTTTGCTAATTCTATCCGATGCTCGCAGGTTTCACCGCAATGCATAGCAACAATGGTGTTGCAGGCTTTTTCCCTGCAATAATACTAGCAGCCGCAATACAAGTGAAATACTCTTGAAATCGGTGTTAAACCCCATACCATCCCACCACCTTCCTTTCATGCCAATTGTTCTATTTTCAATTCATATCTTCTTGTTTTGTCTCTAAAGATCAGATCATGTTCATTTGTGAGGAAAATTTCTAGGGTTCAGTAACCTAGTTTCATATCCCACAGCATTTGAGATTATTAAATTAATTTTTGAATTTGACAACCAACTGTCAGCTCTTGATTTGATTTATATATTCATGGTTCTGACCTATTCCTATCAAAAATCAATTTGATATTTCAAAGGCATTCTGTGAGGAAAAGAGAAATCAGAAGGCAAGACAAACCTCAGTCTTCATTGAATGCCCGCCATTTGCATCCCATTTTTTTTATGTCAGACATAAAAGACAGTGCCCAATTTATTTCCGTTGAACACAAAACAGGTCCCCCGATGTCTTTAATCCGCTGTCAGCAGCTCCCGAATTAGTTCCTTGTCATCTGATAAGCCTATATTAGCATGGTCATTTGCAAGTGTTTATCGTAATTACATTTTTATATGGATTAATGATCTGCCTTTATATCTCATTGGCTATGTATTATTCCGTACTCGGGAGAGTGGTAAACTTTAGCCCACTTGAAAGACTCGGACAAATTTTCTTGTTAATGGCGCTGCGACCAGAGCACATCACTTAGTGAAACTTGGCCGGGAACTGTGGGAAATGTCGAAGGTCAAGAAGGTGGAAAAGGCGACCCTCGAGATGACCGTTAACGACCGCCTAAATCACGGTCTTTCTCGTAGCTGCGGCAATAACGAAGACTGGATTCTTGATCGTATTTTAGCAGATTTGATTAGAATACAATAAGATAATCTGTTTCCTTATTCCTTTCTCTGTTAGGTGAAATTACTTGACTGCTTTCATTCTCCCCGACGCCTCAATGTTCCACCATTAAAGCTCTTCTTTTGATGTAAGAGAGCGGTGCCTGTCTCAAATTAGGGTAAATATTCGTCAAAAGGTTAAAGGTTGCCGTGGCAATTCTGAATTTGATAGCTGGTTGGTATCCGTTACCATGGGAATGCAGAAATAGTTTTCTTCTTTAAAAATTAATCTGGAATTTGTATTTGGTAAACTAGACATGTAAACATAAACCGTTTTAAAAAGGATCCTTGCTTTCCTGAGACTGAATTATGCTTCGGGCATATGGTATTGATTTCCTCTTTTCAAATATGATTAACAAATTCTTGAATTCATTTTAAATTCACTCTTAATTACTCTTTTGTGATTTATTTGGAGTACCTTCTCTAAAAAATTTGATCAGATTGGTTGGTTAACATTGAAGCTGTTAAATAGATTTGTGTAACAAACCATTGAATGTGGCCATTTTGCAGGATTCAATGAAATAACTTGGTATTCCCCACTTGCTCATATTCAGCTGTCCCCGTATAATTACAGCATTTCTAGGTTTTTTGATGATAAATACAGTGGTATAAAGCAATCTTTTTCCTGTGTCCCATTGAGGACATTTGCAAAAGAGGGAGGGGGGATGCGGTTTTTGTTTGATTGTGGTTAGCTTAATTGACAACTGATAACACTGTTCAGGGTATCACACCGGGGGCTTGTCAAGTCTTCTGCAGAAAAAACTGTTCCACAGCCAGGAAAGTTTAAATCCCAACATTCAATCTGTAATTTTAGGTCTTAAGTCCACATTTTCAGGTTTTTACAGCCTTATCTACTATTTAGGACATCCTCCCAATGTGTTGGTAATAAGGCAAATTATTAAATCACTTTAACCATAAGATAAGAACTTAAAGGTTCATCTTATAGGCCAAAACTGGTTTAACCCCCTTATTCTGTGTTGTTGTATTAGAAACTGGGATCCCATTAGCAAAAGCAGCCATCTGTTCCACAAACATGAAAGTTTTAGTCCCACTGTGATTCTGCAAATTTAAAGTTTATGTCCATGTTTTCATGTTTTACAGTTTTATCTACACAATTACTTTGGACATCTCCCCAAGTGTGTTTGGCATAAGGCAAACCAAATCATTGTAAGCTATGACAGGAACTAAAAGGTCATCTTTTGTTAAAATGATGATACTCACATATTTCTTGTTGTATTTACAAGAAACTGGAGGCCCAAGAGCAAAAACAGCCATCTTTAGTGTCTATACACCCAAAGCAGTTGAGGACCACTCTGATACTCTGATATTCAACATTCAAGCATTGTAAGGATTTCTACGTGAACTGGAGAATATCTCAATATTGTCAGTCTGGTTTACCTTATTGTGTTGAGTATATATGGTCATAAGTTATTTTTGGTGTTGACTGTAGGATTAATATTTGCATGTTTTGTTTCAGATGTTAAACCTCTCTCCTACGATGAAGTATTCAACCAGTCCAGTGCAACAAATTGTACAGTCTACTGTGGGGGAATCACAAATGGTTTAACAGGTAAAATGATTATTATTACCTTCATAGTAGTGGTAAGATGAGGTTTTCTTGATAACCTTTTTATTGTGAAATTCACATCATTTCAAAGGCTTGATAGTAGTGCATAACATCTATGACATTGCTAAAGAAGTTGGCCGTAATTATTCCTTTATATGCAAATTAGGAGAAATCTTCACATGAATATATAAGTCATTTACCGAAAGACGTTCCATGTTTTATTTCCATCCTGGTACCATCCAAGGTGGTGGAAATAAGATTTAAGTTGGTTTGTGAAACAATATTCACATGAGGAAGAAGCTGGCTCAAAAGAACTAGTTGCAAATATGATTAGCAGGTGGTACAAGATGAGTTTTGTTTTGATAATAATATACATTGAACAATGAATTGAAACATTCTACTGTTTGAAATATGCTTTATAAATCAATTTCATATATAAATACAAATGAAATGTTCGTTAAAGTATCTATTTGATCTAAATTGAGCCATTGTCTTCTCATCCAAAAATATTACCAGGTTACTTTATGAAATGTTGAAAGAAAAACAATAGAAATTTCCATTCAGACCAAGCTTTTCAGACTTTTAGACAACGTAGTGCCACAGGTCTGTTAGCGTTTAATGCTTTATCAAGGCCAATGGCTCTGTTTTTTTGGTTGAAAATTGTCAGTAAATCATTATTGTATTCACTGAGCTTGTTAAAATATCTATGCAACTTTTGACCATGGGTTATTCTCATATTAGTCTTGCATCTAATAGCAACGTACTTTTTATAGCAAGAGCAATTAACTTCTGAAGTTTGGAAGTGCATTTTACCCATAGGGTTTCTATTTGTTGTTAACCTTTCATTGCCT
Organism: Phorcus lineatus; assembly: GCA_921293015.1. Lineage (NCBI taxonomy): Eukaryota > Metazoa > Mollusca > Gastropoda > Trochida > Trochidae > Phorcus > Phorcus lineatus. Next base: position 31,214,007 of record OV121088.1, on the reverse strand, counting down.
AAGTTGAATACAAAGTCAATTTTAAGTATTTATCATGTAGTCTGTTCCCAGAGGGTCATTTTGTATAAATTCTGTCTCGGTTTTAGTTTTCTTGTTCTAAATAGTTCACAAATCCAGTTAAATCATATACACTGACTCAAAAGATATTTTAATTTGTATTATTCTTGGTTCATTCAAATGTCATGAGAGCATGAAATTGATAAGTCTAGCTGCATTATGTATGTGCATAAAATCCAGAGAGAATATGTTGAATTCATTTGTATCAGAGAGTGATCTTGACCAACCAAGTCAGACAACTGAGACTAAAAATCCCAATGGAAAAATCTAAAGTTTTGAAAGCGCATGGTCATTTGTTAAGCAGTGAGGTAGCTCATTTGTTAAAAGCAGTAAAAAAAAAAGAAGCATGGATTGAAGAAAAGAAAAACGGTGAATGATATCAATATTTTATGTTATCTGAAGTAAAAAGAATAGAAAATCATTTTAAGATGAGATATAAATTTTAATATGAAAATTTTATTCCTTCAGATTCTAGATTTTTTTCTGAGGTTTGATAAGTAAACAATGCTACATGATAACAACATATCTTCATTGGGAAATTATTTTTTTTTAAATGATACCTTGTTTTTTTCTTGAACGGAAAAATGTTCAGATGAAGGTTACATTTTAATTATCATTTTCATCTATCAAACATTCAAAAAGTTTTAACGTTCAAGTAAACAATATATTAAATAGATGTCTGTCGACTACACCAGAGCCACAGGTTTACATTCTTTGCAATTCAAAATGGCGCAAATCTGTCATTAGAAGCATTTTTCAGAAAATATGAAGAAAGAGGAAGATAACTTAATCTGTAAGGAATTCGTTAAGCTGTTTTCTGCCCTAATCCACAACGGCTCGTGTTATAAAAATGGTTGAAGTAATCCTTCTTGGCAAAACCTTACACATCTCATCTGATCCACTCGACAATATGTCACGGATTGTTAGATTGCCCCGCGACTTCAAAGATTCATGCCAACCTTCTGACTTCTCCATGGCTTTGACAAATTGCTTGTGACAGAGCAGCGATTTATGATGTATTTAAATATTTATTATGGCCATTCCAAATCCACTGCCTTTCCCACGGGAGAACAAAAATCCATTTTGCGAACGTTTGAGTTTTTGTCTTTGCAGAAGAACTGATGAAGAAGACTTTCAGTCCATATGGCGCTATACAGGAGATCAGAGTGTTCAAAGACAAGGGATACGCCTTTATAAGGTGAGTCGACTCTGGGCTTGAAAGGAGCTGGAAAACTTCAACAGTTAGCTGTCGAAGTAAATAGTGACTGCCCATGTTGAGTGGTTATTTACAGGAATCAAATCTTGTTCATGAAGAGCATATTCTGGAGCTGGCTTCTGAATAGAATTTGGCTGCATAGCAATATAAAAAGCAAACGCACATTAAAAATTATTCTGGACAAAGTTCATCAAGAAAAACAAATAACCAGTAAAAGAGGTTATGTATACACCAGTGGACGCTCACAGTATTTAGAAAATAACCATTTGAGACTAATATTTAGCAAGTTTACTCTTTAGCCATTGTATTGACATGAAGTTTTTTGGATGACTTAAAATAATATATATAAGCAGCTATACCAAAAGATAAAAGAAAGTGTTTACATGAGGCAAGATGACATGCCCACCTTCATAAATTACAAATGATAACATGAAGTGATCCCACTGTCTACTCAGTCTATTGGCTAGAGTACCCTGTAAGATGTTACCTGTATTGAATGGTGACAGTGAGAGATGCTGTTACACAGGTGTAACGTCGGTTTAACCTAACACAGGTGTAATGTCGGTTTAACCTAACACAGGTGTAACGTCGGTTTAACCTAACACAGGTGTAACGTCGGTTTATACCTAACACAGGTGTAACGTTGGTTTTTACCCGATACTGGTACTCATACCCGATACTCAGTTTTAACCATAGTCTTCTATTTTGCTTCAGATTTGCCTCAAAAGAAAACGCCACAACTGCAATCGTGTCTGTACACGGAACAACGGTAAACGAGCAGCAGGTGAAGTGTTCCTGGGGTAAAGAATCCAACGATCCCAGTCAGGGCTCACAACAACTGGTACGTCTCCACTCCCTTCAATCTATCTATAATATGGGACAAGGGGAACCTTTGACATCTTTGTAGATGCGGCAGTATATTACACTAAGGCATCCAGAATTTCATCAAGAGGGATTGGATAGTATTACTGTTTTGGCATATTAAAACACATTCATTCTCTATGGATGGGATTTTGCAATGGTTGGCCCATAAGGCAAGTTATGTAGAGGGGAATGGATTAGAATCTTAGACCTCTGATCAAGAGTAGGGGATAATTCCAGTGTTATATTAAACCTGTGAGTGAGGGTGTGTCAAATTACATTTGGTTTTGCTTTATGAATAGCTACATAGGTTTGTAAGCTTTGTTACTGCACTGTGAGTATAGGCACTTAATTCTACATGTGAAATATCTTGATAGTAGCTGGGAGCTCCAAATCACATCACAAGTACTAGAGGTACAGGTTCAAATCCCACCAGACTTTGCTTTATAGCTATAACAATATCTTCCTCGTGTGGTTAGGTTTTGGGGGAATGTTATGCATTGCATAATAACATAGATAGTTAATTAGTTAAATCACCTCTCTTCATATGCAGTCCTTTTGACAACAAGAAGAAACCAAATTAAAAATTTCATTACAAAATTCTTCAAACTTTAAATTCAAATTCTTTGCCAACAAGTATTTATTTATCCCTGCAGCAGCAACAGCAGCCATACCAGGCGACGTCCCCAAACACGTACGGCCAGTACTTCAACATGGGGTACTACAACTACCCTGGGAACAGTGCCTATCAGAGTGTCGGTCAGGCCGGATACATACAGGCCGCCAGCATGGCCGCCGGACAGTGGCCCCAGTATAACTACCAGTTCGCAGGGTAAGGGTTAAATTGGTGTAGATAGAAGATTCAGTTTAATCAAAAGCATCAAGATGAAAGTAGTTTGATCATTATACGATTGCCAGTGAAGTACTGTTTTCAAAATGAACCTGTTATATGTTAACCTAACTAACTGACCTAAAAATTCTTTGTCAAGAAAAAAAGATAACCAATGTATTAGGCTTGAAAAGTATCCATCTTTTTTAAGGCATATCTTCAAACAAACCCAGTACAGTTGGCAACTGAGCTGTTTCCTGATCATTTTGTTAAAAATGTAATTATTTATTCTGAGGTGATGCATCAAGGATCAGAGTTTGATAAGTAGAAAGGCCAAAAAGTAACCTTGTAAATCAGAAAATTCTCAGGAAGTTTCAGAACTGTCAGACTATTTGGTAACTTGCAATGATCCATGAAGAAATCCACTATTACTCAAAATTAAAAGCAGGAGCTGTGGAAGGTGTAAGTGGCAGAATTCCTGCAAGAGATGCTTATTACATGTGTAAGAGTTGCTTCCCTTTACCTTCCCTTGAGGGAGGTGACAGGACTTGTAGATTGGCTCGATGTTGAGGCTTTATTGATTATCTGAGATGTAGTAGGTATCGAGTAAATATGTTCAGGATATGATCAAGGATGAATACCGTCACACTCGGTGTCATTTTCTACTGCAGCTTTGCTTTTGTTGTTTGCAATCGAGGGTAAAGGTATCAAATTGATAATTGATTTCCATAGATTTCTGACATTTCTGATCAGCTTTTTATTTTCTGTTTGCATGGAAAGTGACCATGTAACCTAACAACGAACATAGATAAGAGTGAAATAAGGTACTTCATTTACATCCAATAAAGGTGGTTATATTTTGTTTGATATGTTTCTACTTGACAATCTCAAATACTTCTTTTAAAACCAATTAGAGTTAGTCCAGAGTCTAACAGAGTCTCTTTTATGCCTTCTAAAATATAAAATTACAATTATTAATCATTCATTTAAAAGAATTTTATTTACTTTACATTAAGACAAGGGGCAGCTGAAATTGATTGACTCCTTTGAGAAAGTTCTTCTCAATATCCTGAACCCTACACCCTAACGTGTCTTCTTAATCTTCCCAAACCCACCTTCTCATCCCCCTATAAGCCTCCTTCCTCATGCTCCCCTTTTCAAGACTGTTTGTAGCATATGTTTGATCACTTACTTACCCCCCTTCTCTCTCCACCAGAGGCAACATGCAAATGCAACAACAATGGGGGCAAGTGCCCATGCAGCAGCCAGGACAGCAGCAGTTCAACGGACAGCAGCAGCAGCAGGGCGTGGTCGGCTACCCTATGCAGCAGGGTGAGATTACCATTTTTAGATACTGTGCGCTAAGCCAGTGAGAGGCTCCGGCCGCCCCCCGGAACATCATGTGTGCCGTGATCCCCCCAATATTCCCCTTTCGTTTGTTTGTTTGAGGGACATCACACTAATACACATGGTGTACACGATTGCTGTTATGTTTGTGTATATTGGTACACTTGAACGTGTGTACAATGATACATGTGTTTGGGTATGTTTATACACAAGAAGCTCTGGGTTTTTATTTGGACTAATTCAGTGTTATTCCTGACTAATTTAGGACATGAAAACTTTTGAAATTGTAAAAGGACCTATGAAAATGAAAACAGCTTATGGGAAATCAGGCCCTGAATTACAAGACCACTTCTAGAAACAACACTGATTATATGTTCTATATACTTCACCTGTAAACCTGTTGCAGTGTACTTATATATAAGTACCTACTCATATATGTACGTATCACATTCACTGATATATGTGGCAGTGTTGTTGTCTGCGTGGTCAGCACAGTGTATAATTTGGCCAATTCTATTTCAACATGGTTCACTTCTTACAGGTATTAAATTAGAACATCTGAAAAATTTGTAGAACACCAGTGGGCACATATCCCTGGTGCAGGAATAACACTGGTATGCATATTTACACTAATACACAGGGGAGTGTATCCTTGTACACAGAGTTATGTATCCTTGTACACAAAGTTATGTATCCTTGTACACATTGCGGTGTATCCTTGTACACTAATACTCACCATTAAGTCCAGTATAGGAAACTAATGTATCTGAACATGTTTGTCCATATAGTGTCTGCCAGTCCCTAACAAGTACATAAAGTTTTAAAAAAGCTTAGAGTACAACAGCCAAAATCCAGTGATGATAAACTGACCAAGTATGTAGTATTAAGTACTTAACGGAATCAGTCTTTTCCAATATATCCTGGGATAGCTTTATTGGACAGTAGACCCTTATTGGTTCATAAGCATATTTCTGGCAACTATAAATTGTATAAGGAAGTACAATTAATAGTGGTATGGTGTAGGTTTCCTTGGCTCTTGGTGTTCTGACTGTACCAGTGTCAATTCCAAGATTATTTCCTTTATTGGCTAGTTCTGATTCCTATATTATGCCAATTGAGAATGGTTGGGCCTTTTTTCATTTGTTCACTCAAGGTGTCAAGAATTCTCTCACAGTATAGTACTTGTTTACTATAGTACTAGTGAATGTTCATGTTGTGCCAGACAAAACCATTTAGTTTTGGAACTGTGTTTCCCTTAGCCGCCTGTCGTTTGGCTTAGTACAGCTATTCAGTGCTAAAACACTATATTTAAGTGACTCTTTTAAGTTATAAATTGAACATAAAAAAATGAACAACTAAATTGTCAATGAAATGAATTTGCCCAAAAACCAGAGGAAAAACTGCTGTAGGTAGAGTGGTTAACTCCTGATAGGGAGTTCTGGGGTTCAAATCTTCCAAGGGTTCAATAGCTTTGTCTGGTTGAAATAACTGTTCTGTGTACCGTTAAGTTTGGTTCAATTTATCCTTGAGATTCACTGCAATATCTGTATAAACTCCTGGTTTAATATCTTCATGGTTTTGTATGCATTCAACACATTGGGGAGAAACTCTTGAAAGGGATGTTATCCTCAAAACACATCACCACTTCACTATACAAGATTAATGGCACTGGACCTAAGTTACTCAATAGTTGTATCAAGATATTCCAACCAAGAATAGAGCTACCAAATTGGCACCCCGGTATTGCAGGGACTGTCGGGAGGCGATGCATTGCATATGGATTCCTCGCGAGTCTAACCATGTTAGCAAGGTATCCCACTAGCAGCGGCGTCCAGACTACCCAATTAATACCTTCACCCTTCAAGTCATTTATTGGAATCCTATGGATTGTCTGTATATTCAGATAAGTGTGTAGAGGTCTGCTGATCCCAAGTGCTTATTCAGATTTGCTTATACTGTCGTTATCTCCGTTATAGTTTCTACCTCCATCTGTAAGGTCACTTAAAATCATCTAATGCATATGATGGGCTAGGAACTTTGAGCAGGCCAGTTGATTTCAGTAGTGTCATTTTGTCTTTTGGGCTTCTCAATGTAGCCACCTTTATTCAGGCTCCAAACTTCAACAAATTTAGTTATTGATTCAGAACTTACTCGCATCCCTGAAAATTGGTGCTGCTACCGAAGTCTTGGTGTATCTGCAAGTCCTGGATTTATCCTGAAAGAGATTATGCTTATCCTGGGTTGATCCTCTATTCTGCTTCATGTTGTCATCTCAGTTTATAAGCGCACTGTGTTGTTCATCACTGTTCATCATGGCTAAATGTATCATATCCAACACAATGACTAGATATTATACACCAAAACATTGTCTGCCTTTGGTGTTTACTCTGCTTTCTGTCTCTTACCCCGTTAGGTGGTGGGCTTCTTGAAAAATTGTTTCATAATAGCCTTGGAAATTTCTTCTGTGGTTTTATCAGTTAATTACATCAGGATTTATTTTTCAGTTGTAAGCTTATCAAAATTATTTCATAATAGCCTTGGAAATTGGGGTCTTATTGCTTTAAATTAAAGTTTTCATTTCTTTCAGACTTTTTAAACAATCATTTTCATCACGCCTTTAATTTAAAAAAACATGAGTGTTCCCTTTTCAAACATATTCAGTTCTCCCATTCAGCAAAATATATCATTTTGACCACTTAGTTAAATAGTTCAAGTTGAACATTAACTCTTGTTACAATATTTACCCTTCAATCCTCAATATTTCAATTCAACTATGCAACCATGATTATTCCATTCAGTTTATGTGTATATTTAAGAAGCTAAATGCACAAACACCAATATGCCTTTAAGGTTGATTTACGGAAAATAAATCCAGGGGAACTTTCCCTTTATCAATTAACAAGATCGCCATTGAGTCATATAAGAAATGATTTGTTTCATTTTAGAGTAAGATTAAACCATATCCACTTTAAAAGTTGAATTTTCAGGGGGTTTTTTCCTGTCTTGGTTTAAATTTTTCACATTGGGGAAAAGAAGAATCTCCATCTTGGCATGCGATAGAACAAATTTGAAATAAAAAAATTGATAAACTGTTTGCATGTTTAAACAAGAACATCAATAATTTGAAGATCTATCGTCAAAAACAAGGCTATCAACAAAATGTGTCAGTTAAAAAAGAAAACCCATTTATTCAAATTTCATTCAAATATCTTGAATTCATAACTTCAGAGTTTTCAAAACTCAATCCAAATTTTTTAAACAAAAAAATGGGTCCTGAAATCCCAAAGTTTTCAAACATTTTAATCAAAACCACTTTTTTAGTCTCTGATGGAGTGTGCAGTCACATGGCCATCTCTCAACACATTTAAATGTTAGATGCAGGCAGTGTTGGAGGGAAAAGTAGCAATTCCAAACGTGTCATTTTGTAAACTTAGATCACAAACTCAAACAAAAGTACAAGAATATTGTGCAGCTTGAGTTGTTAGACGACTCTATCGCATGTTGCTCACAACTCTTAACCAACAACCCCCTTAAGTCGTTACTAACACTTGCACGTCAATAGCGGACTGCTGCTTCCATTGAAACCAGTTTACTGCCAACATCCGCATGTCAATACCAGTCGTTGATGACAACTGTTCATTCATTAATCACGTCATTGTGAAACATACGGACGTCCTTCCCTGCCTCAGTGTGATATGCGCCCCCGATTTGTGCTGTGGTTTGGAGTTGTTTGTCATAACACATTAAAACACTTTGAAAGTTGATTTACGATGTTGATTTCACTTCATGAAGTTGAATGTTGAAATGATTCCTACAGCATTATAACATCGGAAATTGATTTCTCCTCATTCACTTACATTGTTGATTAACCTTGTTGATTTCAGTTGATTGATTGTTGAAATAATTCAGGTTTTAAGAGTTGTTGAATTAATTGATTATCTAGAGTGATTAAGTTGTTCCAAGAGTTTATCGTAGTTAAGGTTAAATACATGGTTGTCATTCCAGTATGTAATGTTCATTGTGGACTATATTTTATCTGTATGGTTATAATGTAAATGTTAATCATCTCCATATCTATATCATTCTATACAAGAACAGTAATTGACACGGTAATTTATATAGAATAATTATCATCTAATGGTTCAAAAAACAGAAATAATGGACCAAGCTTAGCATAAAACTCAAATGAATTCAAGAAATTCGCATTTTAATAAGTCAACATTTCTCAATGTCATTTTCAAAAGTCAAAATTAAATGCTTTTTCTGTGACAGGTGGGGAACTGTAAAGATTATATTTACTAGTACATTATGTTACAAATAATTGGTCCGTTATTTTCTGTTTCAAAAAATGGTTTCAATGTGAACTCAAAACACAAATGAAAATTTGTATGTTTTGTTCAACAGATGAAAAGGACTACCCTGATCTAGGTTTGTTGCGTAGCTAGCGTGTGCTATATATTACTCATTACTTGACAAATATGATTTATATAACCGATGTACTCATCAATAACCCTGGTATCATGCAGTGAGCTTTGATTGGTCTGAGACAGTGTGATACACTATGTCCATCAGTATTAATACTGACTGTTGAGAACTTCCTTGTCAGCAACTTGATTGGGTTTGCATCGTAATGTCATATTATTATCATTAGAATTCACTGAAGCATATTGGTGTCTATACATCATCTTGTAGTTACTCTGCAGAGAAAAATTAATTTGTTTTATTAAAGGCAATTCTGAATTAACATTTTTTTTTTCATTTCCTATAACTTAAGGCTCTGAGGCAATGATTGATAAGTATGATCAATTTTTTTGTAATATCACATATCTTTTTATGTCCCATTTTCAACTAAGTTATTTGTCTCGATTTGAAGGCATACAGTTGTTCAAGTTATTCATTACAAAATTTTGGGTTGTTAACATGTTCACAAAAGTTCATTTGAGGCTGTTCTCAAAACAAAACAAAAGTCATCCACGGAGGCTATAGTGATTAATACATTAGTTTCCTACACTCGACAACCTTTACATAAAAATAAACTAACAGCACCGAAATATTTCAAAGGTGCATTTTATTTTTTCCTTCCTGTGCTTTTTTCAGTGTTGACAATTCATCTGTCCCACTGAATCAAACAGATGCCAGCATTTTTGCAATCTTAAAGTCATTTCACTGGTTTAGTGCATAGTATTTAATTTTTTTACATTTTTGCTAAATTTTTCTCTGCACTAGCAAATGAGCTCTGCTTCACGTGTGTGACTTGCTGACAGTACATAGTCCAGCACTTTTCATAGTCAACCTTTCTCTCCCTATATAGTCATTTCATGCCAAAAATATACCAATCAGCGACTAATGATTGTACCTCGCTATTCTTTCTTCATTGCTCCTAAAAACATGCATGCACTTTCTTCCTCAGCTTGAACCTTTTATGAATGTGTACTCACTCTCTCCTGTATGTGCTTTCATCCATGTTCTTGTAACCACAAAGTGCAGTGGTCGGCATTTCGATGCACTAGCCATTTTGACTAGTGCCTTTCTGTGAATTCTAGTCCATACAAATTCTAGCTAGCCAAATGTATCTCCACAACTAAATCATGTAAAATTGTATCAAGTCCTAACTACTGTTTATTAAAATTGAAAATTACTACCCGTCTCCTTTTTCACAATCCAAGGGCTACCAGACTTATGCTAATTTCGGAGCCTGTAATGATTGTATTGTTTAAAGTGACCTCAAGTTTGGGGCATGAAATAAGTTAGACAAATTGCGATCAGAATTAGTGAATAAAGTTCTGATGTTATGAAGAAAACAGTATCAATAATTGTGATAGTATTTCTTACAAACTAAAACTTATTTATTCCGTTTCGTCAGAGGTATCGTGGGCTTAAACTTGTTAATTAGGAGGATGGGGGCTTAAACTTGTTAATTAGAAAGATGGGGTTATTGGAATTAATCTATATCTTGTTTCTTAGAAAGTATGTAAAATGAGCATACTTACCAAATCTTCTCTTTCACATAAAAAACCCCAAAAACTCGCCTCCTTTTTAAAAATTAATTAACCATAAACATTGGTAGGACTAACAAATGTGATTATATTTGCCATCCTTCCGAAAACAAATCTGTAGTAATTGGTTAATTGGTAACTGTTCGTAATTACAAATGAAAATTGATATCTTGGACATTAATCATATGTTAATCTGAAATGGAACAGATAATGACAGTCTCTAACAATTGATAGGTTATGTTTATTCCTATTATTTTTATCATTATTATTATTATTATTATTATTATTATTATTTTCTTGGTATTTGCAATGTTACAGCTTTACAGCATGTGTAAAATATTTCATATATCCCGTTACAAATTGTCCTTTTTGTAAATAAAAAATTTGTAATTTTTAATGATAGAAAAAAAACTGCTAAAAATAAAATTTGCTTTAAGAAGAAAATTGAATAAGATATGGTACGAGTAGAGGAGAATTTTGATGAATTAAATATCAACTATTGAAGTCAAAAGATTTTTTTGTTGTTTACAGTATCAATTTGAATATAATTTCGATTCTTTCTGTGACATTATGGGAATTTCAATTTTCAATTATGAACAAACTTTCATTAACTCCAAATGTTAAAAAAAAATCTAGTTTTGGTTTCCCTGTCAGATTGTAACACTTTGGATAATCAATAAACAAAAATTAAGATTGAGTCTTGCACGGTTTCAAATTTAATATTTTCCCATGGTGAATGGACTTTGATAAGTTGTGACAGCACTGAAATTGTTGTTGGTAATGAATAAAGACAGCATGGTGCACAGTGACTGCCACCATAGCAGATGGCAGAATGGAACGGAATAGGTGCGATTAATCGGGGAAGGCTTTAAATCTTGCCTAGCATCGTGCGCTATGCGTGTCTGCTTTATTGTGCATTAGATAGTATTAAACTTCCAATAACTGTTATCATCTCATCGCCTATCGATTTTTTCCGAGTTTACGGCTCCGGCGGGAACCATATTCAGTAACAGAACATGGAGAGAGGAAACGCACACTTACAATCTGTTTATGAATCAACGTAGTGTCGAATTCTAACCCTACTTCTGACGAGAAATGTCAATTTCAGTGAACATTTGTTCAGAGTTTTGATTGAACTTAATGATAACCTCATTCCACAACTTTGGCAGATTTCCAGTCTTTTCGGCAGTAAATATTCATTTGTCATTTCTGATGTCAAAATGGCTTTTTCGAGTGATAAGGATCCATTGATAAGATTAGAAATGATTGAAATAAGTTTTCATATTGTTTTCTTCGGAAAAAGATTATCAGACAGAGAATTGTTCATCAAAATTTGGCAGTTAAAGTCGAATATTGAACGGTTTTTAATCTTCCTGTTCCATCTTGTCAATTTTTTAAGATTATAAATGCTTTGGATATTAAAATAAAGGAACACTTACAAATCTCAAAAAAATTCAAATCCCTTTCCTATTCTGAGAATACAATTCAGAATCCTCTTTTGAGGATTAGAAGTTGTGATCGTTCCTCGCATGAATGAATAATCAAACAATGTGGTTACACCTCGGGATATGAGAAACACATAAAACGGAAAATTATGTGAAATAGTTTCAAAGTTGAGGGAATTTGCATCTTTAAACAATTCAGTGCTTGTCCTCGTTTGAATCTGCTAGGGAATTTCTTACTTTGGAGCGAACATCAGCATAGTCATGATTTGATCCCATCATTCTAAAGATGTAAATCTGATTTACTCCCTGTATGTTGTATCATAATTCCCAAATGATATCTCGAAATCTATGCTGCTTTAAACGATAGTCGTAATCCCCCTCGAGACTTCATGATTGACATGTTTTTTAAAACTATGAAACAAAGTCCACTTTATGCAATTTTCTTTTTTCTGGATCAATTCATTCCAAAGATCTCATAAGTCATATCGGAGAAAAAAATCCCTTATTTGTTTATTGCATTAGAAATTTTCCAACAAGTCAATCTTTTCAGCAAGAATTAATGTTATTCTAACCATGAAATATTGCTTAATGTGTATAAACATGTTTTCTGATAAAAAGATTGCAAACCTTTTTCTACCAGCCCAACTGAAAAGAATTAAATCAAGTATATGAGCCAAGGGCTTGTGGGTTATAACTGTTTAAACCGTTAAAAGAATATACTTTTGAACTTCAAACTTTGCGCATGAATAGGAATTTGAAATGACATATCTATCAGAAGGTGAATTTATTGCTCTGAGACAGCATGGTGATATTCTTATTCATAATAAGCAAATATTCTTATCATATGTTTTTGATAGTATTCTTAGGCCCAAAGCATGTCTATCTCCTTCAGGGGCAGTAGCATGGTTTTTGACAGAATTATTTCTTAAAATTTTCCTGAGTAAATATTAGTTTATGCCAAATATATAATCTTCAAAACATCTCATTAGTCAACTCAATCACCTGTTGTCGCTGAGTAATTAATCAAGTGTCAAGCAAAGACCACTGAGCCAATTTTGCGTGAACGCCTTTTAATCATTTGAGGTAGGGAAATGGATTCACATAGCTTTACCGATCAGTGAACATTAGTTTTAAAACTGCACCTTTTTATGAATGAATATTTTCTGGCAATTTGAAACATTTATTTTCGTGTTCATGAGATCATTTTATTAATCTAAAAAAAACGTGCTACTGCCCCTTTTAACTTTTGTCTGCTATTTGAACATATCTCAGCTTGCATGACCTAGCCTCCTCAAGCCTTTCTACTATTTTTCCTTCAAGGTTGATCATTTCAATATTTATTCATCATTGATGTGAATAACACATACCGTATTCGACATATTAAGTGCCTGTTGATCTTGGAAATTTGTGTTTATGAAAATGGTTAATGTTTCGATATGTAAAATGTGTAGATCCCTAATGAAGAGCTGCTTTCATTTGAATATACTCAAAGTTGTTTAACATTATGGTCTTTGGTTTCCATTATATGAAATTTTTAACAAGTCAGTGTCATACACACAGAATATATCTTAAAGTATATCTAGTATATCTTATGCAGCTCCCTGGCTAATGAAAGAAAGGGGTTAAAAGCACGAATAAAAATATTTGTTTAGAAAGGCTAACTAGATTTATCACGCAGGGTTAGGAAAAGACTTTTATTATTTCATGAATTAAAAACATGTTTTTTCTCGTGCTTTTTACGTCGAATATGGTTATATTATGTCTTTTCATCAGAAAGTAAAATATTCAAATTTGTTGATATCCAAACATGAATTTAAATCCAGGTGATATAAATATCTAACATTAACCTTTTATCTTGTTTTGCGCATCTTTATTTAGCATAATCAATTATTTTTTTAACATCAATTTAATGCTTTACATTGAACTAAGCTTTGTAAGCTTAAAAAAAGAATATGTTAATTGAAAACTGATTATTCTTGAACATAATTGAACAAAATGATGGAAACAAATTTCATAGATTATAAAACGAGCAGATTTTTCATTTTGTAAACTGATATGCCAATATGTTTCCAGTGTTAGACAATAAAGATGGATAACTTGTGGGGTATTTGCTTGTCTGCCATGGGTAGAACATGTTCATTACTCCTCCCCAGAAACAGCATTAATAGGGGTCTTTTGGGGTTAACATGTGACAGGAATAATTTCAGGAAGGATTTTCAGATTAATGCTCTTGCCAAGTCAGTTGGTGCCAGGCCTGTTCTCTGAGCACCACACTTACTTAAGTTAGAAGTTGTGAAATAGAATAATTTGGGATTGACTAGGGCTTATCATCCAAAATATAAGTGTAGTTGAAGGTGGAGAGTAAAGGGATGTAGTACATTTCACTCTTCCAGTGGTCATACTAACACTTGGTCGTATTTGGCAATAATTCCTTTAGGAGGTCATGTTTGATTGCATGACCCTCCTTCTGAGTGTCAAGTCTTAATTGTTAATAGGTCAATGAGACTACGTTCCATGTAACTCTTCAAACAGACAAATTCTCTCCATGGCAGACAATAACAAGATGCTCCATGTGTTTGGGTCGCCCGATGTCGAGTGGTCTAAGTTTTGCATTGTTTCTTCTAGGTTACCAGCAAGCACAGTAACGTTCATCTAGACCTAGGCGATAGATCGTTCCATGGACGACAGACGACCAGAGGACAGCATCAACTCGGAAACTGACCGCCACATCTTGACCCGCTGTCCTGCACCCGACGGTCCGTTCATCTGCCGGACAGGCCGATGGACGGACAGACGGCTGACCAATCAACTGAGTGGGATCCAGCGTGGAGACTGCCGGAGTCTTTACACACAATGTACATAGTCTGCAGTAGTTAGAGTAGAGGATAGTCGAACATGTCTGTGTGTCTGTGGTGGACTCGGTGTGTAAATGTACGTCATTATACAAAAAAATGTTTGGTTTATTTGTCCATGAGGTAGGATTTTTTTTTTTTATTGAAACAGAAGGTATTCTTGTATAAGTCGTAGCTATTGAGGTCAAGCACAATATCGTCATCTAACCATGTAAGTTATAAGTCTGTACATTGTTGCGTGATTGACTAATGCTCATGAATATTTATTGGTGGAAAACCATCTTCTGTGATCATGTGGTGCAAGAAAGGTCACCAAATGACCTTTGACCTATTTTGTATGTTAGCTCTCAGAGCCGCTATTTAGATATTGGTTGGACAGGCAACTGCCTACCCTTATACATATATCACTCCCGGCTAGCATTGAAAACGAAACATTTGTAAATTGGTCAAATAGATCCTACCCATATATGATCGTTTTAACTTTAAAAAGTTGTTTTTTGTTTTCATTTTTAATGCCCAAAAGAGGCTCGGAAGAGTTTCTGTAGATAACGAACATCAGATTATGTTGATATCAAACAGTTTATTACGACGGCTCATATGTATCATGTTCATAACTTCATCAGAACACCCTATGTAAACCATCAACTCCGAAAGAAACTGGTCTCTATATTTTGATATGCTGTATTATTTAGATGAAGGGAATTCATAACGTCACTCTACCCATCTTGCAATGTACATAGTATTTCCTATTGTTTGTTTGTACGTACGCGAAGTGTGGTTGGTCATGCTCACAGTGTAATAAGGGATCTTTCCTGCAATTAATGGTGACATGCCCTTGTAATCAATCGTTAATCTTAACGCCAGGCAAGCATCCAACCGACCATGAGAAGGGTTCTGTACAAAGATGTTGAAAATATATATTATTATTATTATCATTATTAGGATTGTTAAATATTGTTTGATTGAAGGCGTAAGTGAGTGTTGAGAGCGATGGGGCTGGTGTTTATAATGTCGTTGCATGTGAAATATATAATAGTCCATTGTAGAAAAAGACAATGATTTTATTGTACTTGTTGTCGTGGGTGAGAGGAATCTGTACATAAATAACAACATCTCTGCTATTGCGTCTGATCATGTCTCCGATGTGCGTCTATAAATAAAAACTAGTGGTTGGTATGGTAAAATGGGAAGTCTTGCAAACGCTTCATTCTTTTTCGTTCGTCCGCTTTGTTTTAGCAAACTTGGTTCAGTGCCAAATTCCGCTTTGTACAAAGACGCTGATTTTATTTGTGCGCAGTGACAGCAACTGTGACTAGCCTCGAATGCTTTGTAGAGCGCAGCGTTCCAGACCATGATTCCCTGGTATCGTCACCCTCAGCGGGTTCAGCTAAGAGCAGTACGAGTGTAAATATCATGTTACCCTCACCTTGACTCTACCGGCAAACTCGTATTCAACATTTGACTGATTCACAAATACAATCTTTTGGTATTCCTAAAGCAGAAATTCTTGCACTTTTCTAACCTATTGGTATGAAATGTGTTGAAATGAAATAAAGTTATCATACATGATATTCAATTTTGTTCATATTTTGGATTTTACGGAAACTATTCTTCTGATAACTAGCAGTGTTTCATTTTCACCAATTGCAGGTATTAATAACTTTTCTGGCATCAAGAGATTTGATGTGCATCAAATGTTGAAGATGATATTGCACAGTTTGACCATTCATCAGAGTAGAGCCTCATTCCAATCTGTACCTGGAAATGTTCACAAACTGTATCTTTAAGAATTACTCAGTTGTTGTTCTGTAAAGAAGCTTTGTAATTAATATTCCTGTAATTACAGCAGTTTCAATAATTACCATGCGACATTGTACAGTTTTGTATGCGACATTATTACCTTCATAAGACACTTAATTTTAACACTGTTCCCATCCAGGGTATGCAAAATATTACTCATCAAGGGAACAAAGATCTCAAACGTTTATCTATTTGAAATTTTGAATTCTTACAGCCATTGTTTGTACAAAAAAAAAGTCATAATTTTAGACATTGTTAATCAGTTGTTAGCAGTTGATGTGATTCCGCTATTTTGTGACATCTTTTTACGAAATGTGGCAGCGTTCGTAAAACTGAGCGCACATGTATATTGACGGTTTGGTGAATAAAATTATATGTGGTTGTCCAAACTCATGCTGACTTTGTAAACAAGCTCAGGATTGAAGTGTACTGTTTTTAACTTTTTTAAATTAATGTGTCAAAAGAATGTAAGTTTTCGTTTTGCTGAAGCACCGGACAGGAATGCAAAATCTGTTAACAATGAAATGACCAAAACCAAAGAATCTACACATTTTTGCAACATAGCTTACAATTCAAACAATTTAAGTTTGTTCAAGAACGTTCATGCTTAGAAAACTTGCTTATGAGTATTGATTTTCAGTTTTTTGGAAGCAGGTATTCAGTTTGTATTTTCCTTCAATCAAGAGTCATCTTTATTAGCTACCATTTGTACCCAATCATATTTTGAGGTCAAGAATTTGGCCATCAAAAATAGTCCCACAGAGCCTTACCCAAAGGCATAGGTACTCTTTTTATCGATACGATCATGTCTGTTTTAGAAGGGTGATCCAGAACAAGGAAGTCTACAGTAAATGTTAAGTAACAGTCTCTTTGTTTACGTCAATGGCTGCTGCAGAAAATAATCCCAGAGGTTTTTATCCCTTTTTTATTTACAATGTGATTTGTTTTTTTAGAAGATTAATTTGTCCTCATGTCAGATGTTCCATCTCTGTATTTATTTTTCACAATTATTTTATGAAGAATGTGGCATGCATCATATTGCCCAAATTTATTACTCTTCAAGGGATTTTCAAAATATTTTTTGGAAAAAATTTTTCTTTTGAAATTTAAAATTGTAATGACTCGGCCATAGAAATTTTGAAAAGTTTGAATGAACTGATGTTGTTGGTGCATGCCAGCTGTTGATGCCATCCTAGCAAGAATCTAGTCAGGTTTTAAATGTCTTATTTTACATCATATACCATTCTTTTTGTCAAGACCAATACATTCCAATTTATTCCTAGAATGTCTCTAGTGTATTCATGATGTTCTTTCTATATGGGGAGCAATGCCAAGACGGGTGAATTGAGGTTCTGTTTTCGAGAGCCTGGCAGATATTATGGAGAAGAAAGATAACTAACTCTTGCACAAATTTGCAACATTGAATACATTAAAGAACTGATTGTTGACATGGTTTGATCAACTGAATCCCTACAGATATATTAATCTCAGTACAAGTACAACTCCGCTGTAGCTGTGTAACTGAGAAATATCTTGACATCTTTTTGTTTGCATAGAAAAGGTGAACAGGGTGTGGATTGTAATGTTGATAGGGTCTATTATGTTTCGCAAACACCATTCCTTTATCCTAGAGATCAGTCTCAGAATTCACATTTCCTCGCCTCTGGAGAGAATTCAGAAAGTTCTTTCTGATAAGGAATATCTTAGGAATGCTTGCAGCACTATTACCATGCAAAGTTTCAGCTTTTTCTTACACTTTAATTCAAATCATGGATATGATTTCAAGAATATAAATTGATAGAGCTGCAGATTCAGTTGATCAAAAGCATGCGGACACATGGTTAGAATGGGATTATTTTCTGTGAGCAGCTTGCTGTTCCCGCTGCTGCTACTGCTATTCAAGAGGGAGCAGCCAATTGTGTTGTAGCAACTGCTGCTACTGCTGCTGCTATTGTAGATACGTATATATACATACATATAAATATCATGTAGGCTCTAGGTCCTGGAGGTTCAAACTGTCATACAAAAAGAACAGGTGGACTCTGACCTCTGACTTCTCTCCTGGGAGGTTGCACATGTCATATTTTAACAAGAAGGGGATAAAAGATTTAGATTTATTAGAGTTCTTAAATTGAGACCAAAGTATTTAAGATTACTTGGTATTTAGTACTCGTCAGAGCATACTCTAATTCTCCTCGTAACAACAATAGATAGTTATCCCAGCTTACCTCCCCTGAGACAAGTCGGTTGAGAGTTATCTCCCCTGTGTGACTGGTTAGAGAGCTGTGTCTGTCACTATGCTGTAGTTTAGATACGTCAGGCCATGGCTCTTGGTTATGAGAATAAAGTGTTTGTACAACTACACTTTGACTGGAAAATAAAGAAGACTGATTTGTAAAATAATGTCTTTGTCGTTATTTTAACATCTGTCTTGAAATGCCATGAATGACCTGTAATTTCAATATGAAGACAACGTTGTGCTCCAGAGTATACGCAGTCAGGTTTGGGTGCAACGCTGCACTGAATTTCAGCGAAGTACCACCCATGGTTCGCTAGTTTCAGCCGAAGCTCGCAGGTTTCACCGCAATACTTAGCCACAATAGTGTTGCGGGCTTTCTCCCTGCAATAATTCTAGCAGCCGTGATATATATATAAGTGAAATACTCTTGAAAGCGGCGTTAAACCCCTTATCACCTCACCTCACCTCCAGAATATTATAAGGTCATTTTGATTTCATATTAACGGACATCAAGTCGACAAGAGGCCTACTCGAAGGCATTCCCTTCCAACAGATTAAGTTCTGTCATTAATCCTATAAAAACTCTGTTACAATTGGAGCTTTTCTTGAATTTCTGTCAGGTTCCTCTAGCGGAAAAATATCGCAATATTTCAGCTAATGAAAGCTTCTCATTCATGGATAACATAATTGTTCTCGCAGTGGCCTGTGCAATGATGCAGTTGCTAAATTAAACAAATTTTCACTGTAAATAAGACTCAAAGTGCATGTATCCGAATAAAGTTTACCTTTTCAAAATCGTAAGGAAACATCTTATGCGTTTTGAATGATCACTTTTGAGACGGCGTCGCTGATTGCACAACTAATTTTGAATGCATCCATTCAGACTGAGAAACGCTTGTATTAAGACAGGTTGTACAGGATTTAAGACGGAGCTACCTCTGTTCGCAAAGAATGACTTAAAGGGAAAATGGAGTGGAATCACTGAGTGTTTGGTTAAAATGATTCTTATCTTGACAATGAAAACCTTGAAGCCTTATAGTTGGTCAAAGCGTCGCATATCTTCCTTAAGTAGCGACAATTCGAGGACAAGGATATCTTAGTTTTAGACATAGCACGGCCATACTCTCGCCCTCATTAGAAAGTGACTGAAAGCCAGGTCAGTGTATTGACAGTTATAAATCGTACCTCCTTTTCGAAAGATCAGCCGTCAAACGCAACTGTTACTTTGGATCTCCTTGCGCGAAATTCGATGAACTACTTGTCTCGCAAAACTGTGAACCAGGGAAAATCATATAAAAATGACGTTTAAAAACTTAATGTACCCTCAACAATCCAACAGCCTTCGAGACGACAGCATCATAGACAGGGACCGTCAATACTACTGGTATTGAAAAGGACGTGAATTTTTAAATTGAGACAACAAAGCACCTTTGGAAGTCAGTATTAAGACCAGGGGCGTAGGAGCGAATTTGAAAGTGGGGGGGCTTGAAATGAAATTTTGTAACCAAAAAAAAAAAAAAGGAAACTTGCTGGCTGCTTATCCCATCTTATCATCAATTAGGACATAATACTGAAGTCAGTTTAATTCCTTTTTTTTATTATCCATTACTAGCATCAGTACAGATATCCCAGCACTTACTGTAGGGTGTAAGGTGAACATACATGTAACAGTGACTACATCATACATTGTTATCGTCTATCACGAAAAAAAGTGGGGGGGGTGGGGGAGGGGGGGGGCTAGCCCACCCCAAGCCCCCCCTGTTCCTACGCCCCTGAAGACGAACATCATAACTTAGTTGGAATATCGTGGAGAGAGTGAGTAAATTGGTGTTTAACGTGTTTTAAACAATTATTCAATTATTAAACACGCGCAGGACGAGCATCCAAAAGAGTGGACTGATCAGAGAGAAAAGGAAACGTTAGCTGGTTCCTGACAGACAACTGATTTTTCATGTCAGTTTTATTACAAATTGATTTTCTTATACACATGTATTTGAATTGTATTTATACACGGTACATGGTTCCTATAAGGCCCAACTTGCTAATTGCTTAAGCTTTGCCGCATTTCGCCCTGACTCGTGGTTTTTGAGAGCAGCACCCTCATTGGCCATCAGTGCAAAATTTCATTACATTTCTGATTGGACTATCAAGTTTTGCCGCAGTGAACTGAAGAGATGGCACAAAGAGGTGACAAATTAAAATGCATCAAGGCCTAAATTATCTATTGAATGGGAATTGCGCTTGTTACGGAAATTGCTCAAGGAGCATGCAGACAACAGTTTTAAGGAAAACTTTGGAACCATCACCTTGAACAAAGATAACTTTAGTAACAAAATTGCCATGTAGCTGAAGGGAGGGCCCCACATTGGTTTTGAATAAATTACAATGTATATAATACACAATTAATCATGAAATACCAAATACTAACTAAAACATAAAACCTCGTATCTGGCAAAAATAAGAGTTGTCGCCCTTTATTCATGTGACAACAGTTTGAAGAATTTTTTTAGAGTAAATAACGACTTAGTCACCACTTAGACCCAGATATTTTAAAGGGATAGTCTGGTCGATAACTTTTATACGTATTTCCATGTGTTCTGCAGGTAATAAGGAATAACAATTCAGGTACAAATGAAGGCACATGGACACCTGCATCCTTTGCATTTCTGCTTTGCTGGTGAACAGTGTGATTAAAATGGAAGAATTGCAAAAAATAAAAGATTAAAATATTGCCTCTACGGTCATACAAACTCCATTTGTGGTTTCCCCTCCACACGGCCGGATGACAACCCATGAAGACGGACGTTCTCTTACCAGCATCCTATCTCGGGGTTAAACGTATAGCTATACGTTTTACCCTGAGACAGGATGTTTTACAAGTTGAGTGCAGTTAAATCTGTGAATTTGTGAAAACGTTCTGTTGGTATCCAATCATAAAACTTTACTTTGATTTTTTAAATTTTAAGGTTTGTCACCGATCGAACAACCCTTAAACCATGGAGTTAAAATTGACTTTCCGACAGATGAGTATGAGATAAACGTTTTAGAGTTGGACTGAATTAGCCGTCAAATGACGTCATCAAATGTTTTTCACTTTCGATCCAACAGCTCGTTTTGAATGTGTTGAAGGGGGAGTTGCCATTGTATACTATTGTTACACATTTTATTAACTTGAGTGGTTAGGTAACATAAAAAAAGACACCCTTAATAACAAAAATTTGACCTCTCCAGACATTGGATTGATACGAGGGAAAACTGGTTACATAAGCTTCATATAGTGACCCAGTGTATATTCCAAGTTTTTCATTTTACCTTGTTCTTCTATTGTCATAAGAAAATGGTGACAACTTGTTTTTGATCCTCAGTTTATTTGATTTTTGGGTTTTTTTTGGAAACGTATGATAATATTAATTTTAATAATAATAAAAATAATAATAACAATTACAACAATGCATGTGTTAAGCCTAAAGATGCTCAGTGGCGCTAGATGAAATACCTTAACTTTTGATAATCATCCTTATTTACGAAAACTTTGTTTTCATAATACCGTTACACCAACTTACACCAACGGGTTTCTCTTAGTAAAACCTGGTTTTATATAGACAAGGTACGACCATACGATCATTCTATCAATTTAGTACCGGCTAGACTTGTGTATCGTGATTTAAGGAGACAATATATTCAGCTTCTAGTTTTATTAGGCAAGACGATATATCATGGACAAATTGCTAGGGAACCTGCGAGACGATTATCATCACGATACCATGGTTGCGATTTTGTATCCCGATTCTCCACAGTTTTTTAAAGATGATTAGATAAGACTTAAAAGCAATGTTAGTTCCTATCTACCCAACTATCATAAACATTATATGAATGGAAATAACAAATTCAGAGAGACGTAATTTGCAGATAAAATATATGAAATGGTATCATAAACCAGCAGACAAAAGAAACATTTCACTCATTTTTAAAGTCTATAAAATAAAAACAAACGCAGATATGAGAATTCTGACGATTGGTTTATGAACAAAAATCATTTTTCAATATTCTCTTTAAAAGCATCGGCATTTAATTTGCCCCATTACATAAGGATAGATACAGGGGGTCAATATTACAAATTACACAAACGTGGAGTTAAAAGACAAGCGCACAGAAACTTTCAGTAGTCACAGTAATCACGGAGTCCGTCATCAGTAGCGAGTGTGACCACCCTGGGCATCAATGCAAGCAAGTACACGTGTCCTCATTGAAGTCGTCAGGTGTCGGATGACGCCATCAGGGATCCTGTTTCATATGATTAACAGAGCTTGCTCACGTTCCTGCTGGTTGTTTGGAGGTGGCACCAGCTGTCTAAATTGTCGGCCAAGGTGATCCCAAAAGTGTTCAATGGAATTCATATCTGATGAGTTGGCTGGCCACGGCAAAAAAATGTCATTGGCGTTCTCGAGGTATAGTCTCTAACATTTCGGACAGTGTGAGGTCTTGCGTTGTCGTGTTGCAATATGAATCTACTTGGCTGTTGTTTGATGAAAGGAATGACGATAGATATCAGTACCTCATCAATGTATCGCAGAACAATCAGCGGCGTCGTCATTTGGCTACTAATCCCTTACCAAAACTATGATGCCTTCGCCACCAAACGAGTGAATCTCTCTAATGCAGTTTGGCGCGAGACGCTCGCCCCTTCGTCGATAAACTAGACGCTCGCCATCGTTCCCGAATAGGCAAAACTTGCTCTCGTCTGTAAACAACATCCTCTCCCAGTCACGTTGCTGCCACCGGCGTACAGAATGTGTCCATCGTAATCTGCGTTGACGGTGAAAAACGGTTTAAAGCCATTCCACGGAAGGGGCGATAGGCTCGTATACCAGCCAAACGAAGTCGACGAAGAGTTGTTTTTGTGCTGATGACATGACCGAGTGCCTTCGATGCTGTTAATGTCGCCGTTACGAATCGGTTTCGGAGGTGAATCTGCCTAATGTAGCGATCTTCGGCCGCAGTTGTTCCACCCAGTCTTCCCTATCTTGGTCTGTCCTGTATCTGGCCTGTCTGCTGGTAGCGTATTAACAGCCTTCTGGTGGTGGTTTTGCTGCAGTTTAAAAAGTTTCTTGCCATTTGACGTTGGGAAGCCCCCATAGTGGACATACCGATCGCTTGGTCACGTTGCGCTTGCGTTAGTCTTGGCATACTTTTGTGTTCTTTGTGATACTGAATATCAGCCTTACCAACAAGAGTATTTATGCAATATTGCACCACAAATTATGCCTCAAAACACGTTTTACAAGTGTTTGTGAATACACATTTCCAGTGGCTGCGTTCGATGTACGTGTAGAGGAAACGATGCAGTAATACTATCATTTCCTGCTAAGAATCAAACCCGTACCAGCCCTCTTTATGTTTTTGATTACTGTAAATAATAAAAGGGAAACCTTTCTTTTGCCTGGGAGTTTATTTTCTGTTTGTCTAGTCACTGTAATCTCTAAAATAGAATACAAAATTGTCAGGTGATATAGTTATTTGTTTGAAACAAATTATGTTTATAGTATTGGGATACATTGTTTCTTATGGCGATACATCGATACAATATATCGATACAAATATCCTGATATATTGTCTAAATGAGTTTTGTACTATCGATAAATCGTTACACCCCTAGTACCAACTTAAGGAGGCTAATGATACATTAGAATAGTTTCTTTGCAACAAATCAACAATCACCATATAATTCAATTCACATTTTAGAACCAAACAAATATCATTACTCGTTTAACATTGAGCAAAGGCACGCACAAGGATGTTTAGACTCGTTTAGCATCGACTCATTCCCCGGTAAGGGTTACACCTCATCACAAATCCCCCTCCCACCAAAACATAAAAACAACAAACTCATGGAATAAAATTAAATCCTCTTCAAATCTCTTGCTAAATAAGATAAGCTATAAGATAAGCTAGAAGCTAAAAAAAACTCCCCCCCCCCCCCCCCACACACACACACACATTTAAAATACCTCTTTAAAACAGAGATATAAATAAATAAGGAGAGAATTTCGAATGTTCGTTCCCAAACAAATATCCACATATTCAAAACGTTTTATTATGTGACAAATCATCTTTACATAAAAGTGTATAGTACTTAGCAGGTGATGGCAATTCATTCATTTTTTATTCATATATTCAAGGGAACAATTGGTACGAGACGCAAGTAACTAAATTGAATGGTATCACGATATGATGTCCCATGTCACAAAGAAATAATGTTCCATATGCTAATATTAGTATTGCTGTCACCTCTTGTTTTTATCATCATGGTTTCACTTACGATATAGCCAGACGCTTCTAAGAGATTCGAACCTAGAAGTACTTCAGAGAGAGACACCAATGACAAACAATTATTCATATATTTATTCAAAAATTACAATTTCTAGTAGATCAGCTAATGAAGGTCATGGGTTTCCTTGAGTCGATTTCCTGCCGTATCTCGAAAATATGTTCTATCAAACGCTGCCATCTGATCATCAATTCATCCTCAATTGTAAATTTCAATTTCTACGCATTTTTTGTATAGAATTTTAGAAATACTCGGGCGTGGATGCCATTATTTATGCATGAAGACACGCGTGTTTTGATACCAAGTGATGTTTTGATAACTGCTTATTTGAAGCGTCCGTAATATCCCTATGGACTTCATTTCTCTGCGTGATCACACCTAATTACTCTTACCACTTGGATTGGGTATATTTATGTGACTAAAGGTAAATGTGTATTTAAGTACATTAAATATTCGCTACACTTGAAAGTTTTTAAATGCATATCTAAGAATTTAGTTTTAACCCATTGGAATATATCAATATTAAATCTGAAATAAGCAAACAAACATCTAAAAGAAAAAAAAATCGAAATGGCCGAATCAAACATTCAAATGAGTGAAGAATGCAACTGGCAAATAATTCAAAAGAACTTTGCTTTGGTTTCAGATAGCTCGTGTTTTAACTAGACTTGCAGTTGTCTATTGAAAAAACTTCAATTGTTCATAACATATGGCTTTCACAAGTGTCAAAATAGTAATTCATAGATATTCATTCAAAACATCTAACATTCTAAAAAGGCCAAATACATAAGAAAATATATGTATGTATGTACTTGTATGTATGTATGTATGTAGAAAATATAAAAACAAATCTTAATGATCATTTCAAAAAACAAAAACAAAACTTTGAGACTTTAGTTTATTATCAATAATTATAAGCTCAAAATTCTTACAACTTGTGTTGTAACAAATGGTAAGGTCGTACTTTAAAACTATTATGTAAGTATTTTTACACTTTTATCTTAGACTGTTGAAATATAATTGAAACGAAGACACGTTTCAGATATTTTCTGGAACTGGACAACTTTGATACAATAAATATTAAAGATACAATAAAGATATTCAAACGTTTACAACTCTCATTTTATATGTCCTTTGAGACAACTTAAATTTTTCATCACCCTATGTTTAAATAATGGTCGTTAAAAGAGTTTGAAGGCGTACTATCCGATAATGTGTCTCTGTGCTTGAAAAGATAACGCTATCGGTTGAATACGAATTCCACAATTAAAGACTGAATAAACACACTAGAATAAATGATTTGATGATAAGCCATAACAAATATTATTTTGAATTCTAAGCGATAAAGATTTGGTTGATTGAAACAGAAGCAGTTCCTAATGGTTAATGCAGAAAGTACATATAGATTATTGTCGGTTTTAAAGACTTTTAATCTGTTTCAATTATATATGAATATGCCTGTAACTCTTTATTGAAAATAAAGATATTGATTCATTGATTATTTTTTTCAAAACAGCTATTTATATTTTAAGACTGACAGTAATCAACCAACACTAGAGGTCTACCGGACGAAATTTAATTAACTATGAATAAAACACATTAGAAATTCTAAATGATCTTCTATTATCTATATCCGGGGCGGGATAGCGTAGTGGTTAGCTCGTTCGGCTTCGGAGAGAGATCCCTGTTTCGAATCCAGCACGGGGCTCTGCAACTTTGTTTGCAGTAGAGTCAAGTTCTACAAGCAGTACGGTTTTGGTCCCATACGATGCCGAAAGTCAGCGCACTACCACCAATGCTCGCAGGTTTCACCGCAATGCATTGCTACAATGGTGTTGCGAGCTTTCTCTCTGCGATAATACTAGCAGCCGTGAGATAAGTGAAATACTCTTTAAAGCGGCGTTAAATCCTAAATTTCACCATCTCATCTCACCTCTATTATCTATTCATTCTTAATAGGAAGCAGATAAAGTATCTTTCAGATAATTTATGAAAAGTTATTTTTTGCAATATTTATATAGTTTATAGTTTGACTTAATCGTAATTTGTGGGAAAAGTAAAAACTTTGTTCCTGCCACACGTTATTCATGAGATTCAACGTCTGTGGAACAATGAATAACACATTTGAAATGTCATCTACAAATAGAAATAATACATAATGATTAAATGATAATAAATAATAACAAATAGAAGAAATGGTCTATAAATAAAACAACATTAAGCCGATAAAACCCAAAACATATTCTCCCATCTTTCATTGACAAATATATATTTGATGGATTTGTAAACCCCTTTGAATTTTCATTGACATTATGACTATGATGTTCTCACAATCTAAACCGCACAATATGTATCAGAAACGTAATGATTTCGCGATAAAAACACCAACATTTCTACGCAGTAAATACTCTGTCCTACAAAAGAGATGATTTTTTATATCGTAACACAAACAGTTATGATGTCGATAATAAAAGCTAAATTTTCTAATGGTCATTGTATGAAAATACTGTGTTTGAACTTGGTCTTTGCAGCTTGTCATCAAACTCCATCTATCTGCATCCCTAAGTCTGTAAGTCCAACTGTGAAGCTATTTACACATTTCATGAAATACATTTAGAGGAAATACTAAATATTTATCAAAGACGATTCAATGCTTTGTAACATGTCCTTATTTCACCCCTGTCAGTTAAGAATTTTGAATCCACTGAAATAATTTTGATGAAAATTTCGAGAATTCACCTTTACTCATTTTAGTATTTATGTAATACTTGTGTAAAGTATCATGATATCCTTGTTAATCATGAAACAAGATTTTCATGTACCATCTTTTGTCCAAGAAAAGTAAAATGTCCTGTTAAAAGCCGCTCTATAAATATCAAATATCTTATTTTTTTCTTTTTGGTTATGGGAACAAAACATAAACATACGAAAAAGGTTGTTGCTTCAAGCTGAAGGAACAGCAATAAAACGAATAATGTTCCTTCTGATCTGACCTACAAAATCAAAGTCAAAGAAGTTTATTGTATATATACTTAAGACCACCGGCCCATATACAAATGGTTCAAGTTTACAATGAGTTCATAGATATTTACAAACATTTCCCGGAAGAAGCATACAAATCAGATATCAAGTTGTCTCTTAAAATAACAGCATGTTTTACAAATAGTGCTAGATTATGTATTACATTCTCACATCTGGAAGACTTAATGTTGCTTTTGGTGTGACGTCTCTATGCCACTCGTAATTTTACCAACTGTGAAGAAACGTGATCATCCCGCGTGTCCATTAGAGACATTGAGGGGGTATCTAATTACAGAGGATCTTGACAGTATTGAAACGATGTGCAAGAAGGCATGTATATATTTCCCAGGAATATCTAACTGCATAAACCTTTACAGGGTTTCAGTAGTCTCTAAACATTGTCCAAAGTTACATCTTAAAACTAAATCATATTTTATGCATCTGACAGGGAAACCTTATTGTCAATCACATTATTTCTTGAGGTGCACTAAAGGTCTTTTATAACTACATAATGTGTTTACAGGACTTAAACTGACAAACACCAACGTTTGTTTTAAATGGGTTATGGTAAAGTAAAAGTAGATAAATGGTTTAGTACATAAGATAATTGTATTGTTAGACCTGACACGCGGCAACTGATACATCATTTAGACCCGATATTTAGTGTGTATATACAGCTGCATTAACGTAGTTGTCTATCCTCAGAACTTGTTTCTTATTCCCCTTAGCAAATTATACTGGCCAAAAGAGAAAGGTTAATGATATATCGATGGCAACACATAACCAATATTGGTTTCTACAAATGCATGAGATATTTCGCAAATAATCATCTGGAATGTAATGTTAAATAGAAATACAGCCTATTTTAGATAGGATGTAATGTAGCATTTCATAGAGCAAAAGAACACTGTGAGAAATGTTCATTAATTGTGATAAAACATTGTGGTAAAACATTCTACTCACCATATCATTTTGATCATTTTCGTATCGGAATAACGGGAAGTTAAATGTTTATGGTTTATGTATTAAATATCCTTTAACTGAAGTTTGGTCTTCATATTTGTTCATTATAGTTCACAATCTGTCCTGTACACAAAATGCGCACAGATAATGAAGAGCTGAGGAAAATAAAAGAACGATTTTTTATTGATGGATATATCCCTAAATTGAACTGGAACTAATATGAAATCATGTTGACGTCGCATTTACTAAATAAATTTTTAGTGTTATGCATGTGAATTACGTTAATAGCAACACAATGTATAAGTTACCCTGATGATCGCTATGTTGTGAAACCGGTTGGTAATGAACTTATATGAAGACCAATCTTCAGTTTGTTATATATATATATACGAAAGTATTAAACAAATCATTATAATCAACTGGTGACCTTTCATATTAACGTCAAAGTATTATTAACCATAAAAGTCAATTTGGTATAACATGAATCTTATTTGAAGGAGAAAACAAGCAGACTTATCCATTCCTGACTGGACCGTACTCAGCTCACTCTCACTGGTTACTGACCATTGAAAAAGGATAATGTATCTACGAAACATATATTTCCTATTAACAGAAAAAAACAAAATTCAACATATACAACATATTTCACTATATCTAAGCTAATTTAACATGATCACGAAACCAACAATTTAATTGTAACCTGTGATGTAACAGTGATTCTGCGCTTTTGTTGATTTTCAAAAAGCTTTTGATAATATATGGCGTGTGGGTCTTTGGCAAAAACTCCTGGCAAATAATGTATCAGGTAAATGTTTCCGTGTTATACAAAATATGTATAGAAATATAAAATCATGCATTTTATGTAAAGATGGTTATACTGGCGTCTTCCCCTGTAGATCAGGAGTACGCCAAGGAGAGAATTTATCACCCACCTTATTTGCTATTTTTATGAATGATGTTGAAAAGTGTTCTGATGAAGATTTTTGTAAGGGCGTAGAACTTAAACCTGAAGATTTTAGTGATAGATTGGAAGATATCATCAAAATGTTTATACTGTTATATGCAGATGACGCAGTTCTTTTTTCTTCAAATCCTATGGATCCCCAAAAAATGCTTGATTGCTTTAATAACTATTGTACAACATGAAAACTTAATATCAACATTGATAAAACCAAGGTTTTGATTTTTGGCGGATCAAAGAAAGATTATGCAATCAACTTTAAAATTGGAAATAATATTCTTGAAAATGTCCATTCTTACACATATTTAGGCATAGAGTTTCAAAAAAGCAGAAAGTTTACACTTACGAAAGAAAAAGCTATTGAAAAAGCCACCAAAGCAATGTATTTTGTTCTTAGCCAAGGCCGTAAACTGTCTTTAACATACGATTTGCAGTTTATTTGATTCTATGGTGTTGCCTATTCTTTGGTATGGCTGTGAAGTATGGGGATTTGAAAATATAAATTTTTTTGAAAAAGTACATATAACCTTTCTTAAACAACTAGCGTCTCTTAGGAAAAGTACTCCAAACTTTATGCTGTATGGGGAATTTGGTAGATACCCACTTGCAATCAGTATTAAATTAAGAATTGTCCTGTTTTGGGGTCGAGTTTTGTCAGGAAAATCTTCGAAATTATCTCTTATCATCTTTGAATTATTATTCAACGACAAACTTCTTGGAAAATGTAAACATAAATGGATTCTGAATATTGAACATATTTTTGACGAAGTTGGACTCAGTTATATTTGGAAATCCCAACATTTTGAAAACGTTAGTAAGCTGAAAAATATAGTAAAATGTAAATTGAAAGATGCATGTAAGCAAGTGTGGTTGTCTATTGTCGATAATTCTTCAAAGGGTATCGTATATAGCTGTTTATCAGATTAAGATTTAAGGTTAAGTAGATATTTGGATGCTTTAGATCATAAGAACTCAAGAACACTGCTAAATTTTATAACAGCAAATCATTACCTACCGATTGAAACAGGTCGTTGGAAAACATAAAAGAATTTGTAAACTCTGTATTGGTAATGACATTGGCGATGAATTCCATTATTTATTTATATGCTCTCATTTCACAAATGCCAGAGTAAAATATCTTATACCTTATTTCTACAAAAGACCAAATTTTTATAAAATGAAGACATTATTCAATAGTAAAAGGATAGGTACATTACGAAAACTAGCTCTGTTTTGTAACGTTATCTTAAATGTTTTTAAAAAATGCCGCTAGGAATTATTACGTTAAATACCATCATATTCATCATGTATATCTTTGTTTTATATATTAGCATGACATTTGTTTCATGCCTTCATATGTATATATGTCTTTCAAATTCATTATTGTACATCGTATTCTAAACAAAATTGTATTTTTTGCATATATGTGTAATGTATATCCTCATATGCCGCTGCTTGCGGCCTGAGTGTAAATAAAGTTCAGTTCAGATAGATTTAAACGTATAGTTAATGAAAACCATCATTAATAATACAAGATTTAAGTTTTTAAAAATCACTACAATATCTTCTAAACGTGAACCTACTGAGCCCCGAAGTTGAATTAATTTTCCATCCAAAAGTCATAAATTGGGGACAAATTCCTGACATGACTAAATTTGTCTTTCATCAACCAAAAGGAAATAACATTTTTCTAAACAATATGCTCTTAATCAAAATGATAGTTAAAAATGGCACTTTTTAAAATTAAAAAACCGGGATAACCTTAAGATAATTGTGAGGCTCAATTACATATGTGTCATATGAACTAAAAATTAAAGAATCTTGACAGTACTGAAACGATGCGCAAGAAGGCATGTATATATTTCCGAGCTGGGCATATAATAATGGGAAAATAATGTTTCACTAATTGGCGTTAATAACACATATTAGAAAACTTCTACAATGCATTAAAGTCCACAAAGACAAATTTCGATTTCTAAAAATAATAAATTAAAGAATAATTAAACATGGTATTTTACTTCATACCAAAGTTCTTTTCAAATAGTTTTAAAACTCACAACTCATGTCAATTCTTCTTTTTCTGCAATTAGTTTTTTTTATGTTTACCATTATTCGTAGGTTAAACATTAATCATTCATATTAGATTCATATGTTTTGTTAATGATTGCATTATGTAATGTTATCTGTGAAATAACTCTTTGCTAAAGATTGAAATATACTTTGTTGCTTGTATGAACATGTATGGATAAAATGTATGCTGTAATATATGCGTAATTGTACGTTCACAAAGCACTTAAGTTCATTGCCTTTCAAGATTTGACCTCAAAGATATATGAGCCAACATTAAAAGTTGGCTACAAAAAAATCGTTTCTGATCTTTGTAACTCTATTGACTCTTCTATTGATGAAAGTGTGAGAAATGTATACAAAAGGTACTAAAATTATTTCACTAAAATTGTGCGAAATTAGTGAAGAAACATTGCTTTTATTCTAGTAACGACAACATTCGCATTTCCATCGACACTTTAGAGGGTGTAAAATCCTTTCAAGCTTATCAGTGAATTGATTCACTATATCGATCATCCATTTATCAGATTTGGTCATATTACGTACAGAGGGCGCTTGAAACACCTGGGAGTGTTAAAGATGAACGCGATAGCTTGACCTCTTTCTTAAAATCAATTACCTATTTTTTTTGCATCACAAATGTAATTACACCAGTTTAAACCACCCTGCTTTCTCCTACATCTTAATGCTAATTTTTCTCCAATCCAAGGTTTCATCTTATGTCTGTATTTTCATTTTTGTGGCATTAAGCTACCAGTCAACGAAAGAGGGTTATGATCTAAAGTATTCATACACTCAGTGACCCTATTAAGGAGTTGAAAATGATGGGATTTTTGCATTTTGATATCGTTGACCGTTTTATCCCGCATGCTGTTTCAGAAACTAAGAAGTCCCAATAATGTTTATACTTGTTTTTTAAAAAAGTGACGATAATGCGGTAATATCAATTCACACCGCATACACTTTGACAAGCTGATTGCACACATGGGTCCTGAATGTGACACATCAGCTGACATAAAGGATGTTTAAGATGAGAGACATGCATCTCTTCACGTCTCTGACAGTCTACAGTCACTGGGGAGTCTTGTGTTTCCCATTTGGAGTTGGGAGTGGAAGGTGATGGGACATGGGCACATTATCAATGAAAGCACTTTGATGTATGTCTTCTTGAAGAGTTTTTGTGTTGAAAGTGTTGAGTTATACGCATTACCAACAGTGATTCTGCAGTCAGAAAAGACGTCACTTGTGCATGGACAAAGCATGGACACTTGTTTGTGTCATTTACAATTGCTGCACCACATCTGGATTATTGATAAAAGATATTTTTCAATTTCCTACATTCTTTATACAATTACTAAAATTGACAGTCTTGACTCAAAACAAAAATCATAATACTTCAGGTAGTATTTAAGTATTTGTATGTATTTATTAGGGTTAATGATAAGGTTTAAATCCTCATCATGGTCATCATCATACTATCTTCTTAGATCCGATACATGAAACATGGTTGATGTTCGGAAATGTCATTTCATGTAACAATTTATCAATGCATTGAGGGTAGTGTATAAAACATTGACAGTTATTGTCATTCTAGCATGAGTGACAGCTTTAATATTTACCATTTTTCATTTCTTTTCTTTTCATTCAACAAGATCCACCAGGTCAGACAGATTTCTACTTAAATATGAAAACATATAATCACAGGTTGCCTTACTTCTGTTAATTTTCCATTTCACATGAAGAGACACATCTTTTAATATTTTAAACGGGCGTATAAAAAAACAAAATTGAACACTTTTCCCATTTTGATTTAAACGACTGTAGAGGAATTAAAAGATTGAGTTTGGAATAATCCTTAAAAACCATTTGGGAAACTAATCTTCAAATTGCTTTATGTAATCTAGAATACATAATAGCTCAAAATTTTTCAAATTAAGAGAAAGGGAAATGATTTTCTTGTAAAAATCAGGAATAGAGAAGGGATACTAAGTTAAAGTAAAGTTAACTAGTGAAAATCATTTTAGTTTATTACAAGACAATGTATCTATGCATGTTTGACAAGACTTTCGAGGACACTGTTTCTGCTCTCCAGTCTATGTCAGACTCGAATTAAGTTCATAAAGTCTTCCCCAGATGATGTGATATATCTGAACAAAGGCACACAAAAAAGAATGAAAGGTCTGCATAAGTGTATGCATACAAGTACGTTCAATACAAGTACACATTTCAAACTGCTGATAATCTTGAAAGCGGCGTTAAACACCAACTCACCTCACCTCACCTTCAAACTGCTGACGGGAGATTTTAGTGAAATGTAAGTTAACAGATACCATGAATCATAATGTAATGATTACGGAAAGTGACTTTCCAACGCAGTTGATTGATTTATCTATCTATCTATCATGTCTGATGGTTGTTATCTACTTTCAATGGAATTGGTTTCATATATAATATATTGACATAAATTCCAAACTTTGCAGAGAGAATGTATCTATGTATCTATCTATCACCTCACAATTACATGTATCTATCTATCACCTCACAATTACATATATCTGTCATGTTAATCACATTGAACAATGTTCCATGGTCAAACACACTTTTAATAGGGCTGACACACTTTCTCTGAAGTAGGCATGTCACTTTACCGGGAGTAGTCAACTGAAATCTTTTATATTATTATTTGATATAAACATTTAATGGCTGTGGTTTACATCTGATTATACCTTTAGTACGATGAATAATATTTGATATATAAAATTTCAAAATTATTTTAAGATATTCTAAGATGCTTGAATGGTTCGATGTAGTGTAGACCTAGTTATATTATGGTTATCAATAAACCAACATTTTTTTAAATAGTATACCATTAAAGATACTGCTGAGCTTATCACAAAAAGTTGCTTTATGAACAGAAAGGCAATAGTAGAAAAGATTCTATGATAACATAACACCAGGTGGCAAACTTCATTGGTTACATTCACGTCACTGTCCCTGTAGCCATTCACGTCAATTCGTTTTCAGATGAGTCTTACTTTTAGGATTAAAGAACCAGACTCATTCATTTCCTGACTGATTCAAACTCAGATCCTTCTCAGTAGTTGATGGCGATTGACATTTAGGGGTCAATAACACTGACATGGGTATATTTTGACATATCTTTGGGAGAGAAATTATAACTTTAGTCATGTCACAAGATTAAATAAACCTGGTATTTGATAAACATCATTAAGTATCTTATAAATTTTCTAATTCCAACAATATTTTATCAAAATTTCTCTCCTTTGCTTACAGAGTAGAGAGGAGTTCCGATATATTCTAAAATGCTTACATCCAGGATTCCTTTGTTGAGCAAGTTACTCTGATTAACTAACTGGTTACTAACTATTAACTTATGGTTAAAAGCTGAATTTGAATCACATTTGGGAGAAAGGGCACGATATATGTAATTTTTCGGAAGATTTTGTTATTCGGGAAGACTTTAGGTCAGGGGAAACAGTCAATCCTATTTTAACAATATTAGTTACATAAGAAAAGAACATTGAGCCAATTAAAAACGAACTTTTCCCCACCTTCCACATGTATATTTGCTTATCAACTCTACCCATTTTTATAAACTTTAGTAGTTATGTATAGTTTGTGAAAAGTATTATCATATTCTTGTTATTCAAACACGCTATTTATTTATCATCAATTATCAAACAAATTCAAATTGGTTTTTTTAAATCCTCTCTGTATATCAAATTTCCTATTTTATTTTCTGTTATGTATTTAGTTTAGACAGGATGGACGAATATAATCATACGAAACAAACACCATAAGTTGTTGCTGCCAGCTGATAGGACAGCAAAAAGAAATAAAATTCCTTCTGGTGTGATCGCTAAAAGATAGTGGTAATTTTATTGACCAACTTAATAGAAAGTGATCTTTCTGTGTGTCTACTTAAAGGGAATTTTGACAGGAATTCTAAATTCTGTTGTCTTGTCCTACACATCAATACCTGAAGAGAAACTTGGGCAACGATGAGCACAACGTCTAAATATTATGATATTAACTGGGGTACAATTGTATAACTACAATCTATTCAATGGACATAAACTGACAAAAGTTAACGTAAAATATATAAAAAAGTCAGGCTTCAATTGACAAGGCAGCTGATAAATCATTTGCCTTTAAACCAGACGGCGTTAGTGTACAAATCAAGTGTATCGTTACGGTTCAATCGATATAGCGACTGATAAATCATTTTAACCTGACAGTTTTAGGTTCTACACTGTACACCTTCAGTTCTACCCCAAAACAGTGTATGTTGATAACGGAACTTGTTTCTATTCTTCTTATCAAATATAAACTGCCAGGTAAGACAGGTAGATGGTATTTAATCCAAATGTTTTATTTCTAAATAATAATTTGATTGTTATGTATATTAGAAGTTCAAAGTACCCCACATGTTTGTTATTTACTAGAGCAAAATGATTTTTTGGAAATGGCACTGGATTTTTTTTTATTTATACCAAAACATTTCATTCCAAAAATATATGCCCTGAAGATTCTTACAGGAATAAAAGTACATAGACATCTAACTTGGTATTTACACACACAACCAAATGTAATCAAAGGTTAGTAATATGTACATAATTTATAAATATATTTGCCTTTATCATATTTGTATATACATTAAGATGAATATGATGATATGGTACTCTTTATTAGGCCTAGCTATTATTATAAGAAAAAGAAGAGTTTTATTCAGCATATATGGCAATCTGACCAAGAGCACAATTCTATAAAATAAGTCAAAGAAACCTAAAACTTTTATACATGTTGAGGAGACTGAGTTGTATGTCAAGTCTGTTCTAAGTTAAGTTAAGAACACACAAAAGGATTTTGTTTTGACGTAACTCTTAAATATACTATTCAGGTTCAAATACAGATTTATATGAGTAGGGTTTTAGTAATGACAAAGAAGTATTTTATGAACACCACGTTTGAACATCTAGAGTCATACATCTTTGTTTAAAAGCACTTATAAAACTTTCAACAATGCCACATTCTTTTGTTAGCCATACATTTAATATTCTAGAATGAAATAAAAGTATACAAACATGAGATACCCGTGTGCATGTTCCGTGTTGTCGTCATAAGCTTTTAAAATTTCTTAACGAAGCTTTTGGGTAACGGTAACTTTCCCTATGGAGGAGTCTACGCAATGGCTGAATTAATGTACACAAAGATGGCCTCCACGTGTTTCACTAATATCTTTTTAAATCCAAGCTCTGTTTTCCAACAATAATTTTCACGAGAAATGTACTCCCCAAAATTGATTTGGCGCAATTTTAGAATAAAAATCTTTAGATGCTACACTCAAAGATAGGTTCTGGTGCCTTTTGAAATGGGAACATAAGATAAAGAACGCCTTTCTAGCCTCTAGAGCTACCGTCTTACATTCTTTGGATCAGTTTCATGTGGATGTAAAAACAATAACCAAATTTTTTTTAGTGGGATAAACATTCATGGCAGCACCATCATAAACAACATTAAACTAGGTTTAACCTTATTGTATTTACACCAAAAATGAAATTTAAGAGAACTAACAGAAATCAGGGGTTTGACAGAGAACGTTATACCGATGGCTGATTTGCTGTTTTGGCGGGATCAGCCTGGTAGTAAGAAAATAGTATGGGCTGTTGTAGGTTAATGTCTAATGAGTCAAAATGAAAAAAAAAGTTAAAGAAAGGGGTATTGAAGGAAAACTAGAATTAATTGCCAGGGACGATGTAGGTGAATTACATAAACAAATATCATGGGGAAGGCTTAGATTAAGATGAAGTTTCGAAATCCTAAAGTCAAAGAGAGTGGTGGACGAGTGGACGGGTACATTATATGGTAAGCCCGCGGGACATCCAGTGGGATGGAGCTCAGACTGAGCAGTTGGGCATATAATGTTGTAACCCGAGACGAAGCTCCTGCCATAAATTGACTTGAATGGCCTTGATTTACAGACCGGATTAGAGGGATTCTTGTGGATTAGCCCTGGGTCTGAAGGCCAAGGATAGACAAACAAAATCTTATCAAGCAGTAGGTTAGGCAACGGTGGGTTTAAGGTTTTCTGAGATGGAACTAATTATGTAACCCTTATAGAGAAAAAAAACACAACGCAAAGGATAGGATAAACTGCAGGCTTTAATTCCTTGGATTAAAGAGATTAAAGCTTACAAGTAATTATTGGGGACGGTATACATTAGCTCTCTTGGGTAATTTATTCAATGCATTATGGTAGTAAGGACCAATGTTGTTTCATGAAACTGTAGATATGCAACTAGAAAGGTACGAAAATATTTCACTGTTAAGTTGAGGTTTAGGTATTTGTAAGGTTAAGAGAGGAGAACCCAGAGGAGATAGGGTGGGGAAACGACAGTTGGTGCCCCCATCCATCAGTGGATGCAATGATGCAGAAAGTTAGCACGACTGCGGGAGATGATCGGTTTGGACCTGTGAGATCGGGAAACCATGGAGAACGTCGGTGTGGGAACACCAGTTGGTCAATCCAGTAACATGGCCGGTGTCTGCTAAAGCAGGGGACGTGGAGAACGTCAGTAGATGGAATGCATCTGTGCCTCCATGTAGGATGACCAATGTTGCTGGAAAACAGTGGAAATCCAGCTGTACCCGACGGTGGGCTACGTTTGCCAGGACTGAACCGAGACTCTTCGAACCCTATCTCACCATGTGGTGACTTTGTTAACTCATTGTTAAATGTTAAAAGGGCGCATTAGTATTTCTAATGTATTGCATTATTGCAATGATGTATTTGTGTGCCATTAATGATCGATATATGTTTATAAGCGCGGTGATGTATATTCTCTTGTATGTTTGACAATATGATGTACTTGTGCGCTTAAAAGTGTATAGATCCTTCACTGGCAATGATTGTTATAAGTTTATTTTGTATATGTATTGATAGATTTGTAATGTACTTATCCTGGGCCAAAGGGAGCGAAGAAATCTTTGTCAATATTTCTTATTTGGTGATGTAGTAGTGTAATATAGTTGTTATGAAACCTATGTTATAAACTGCTAATCCCATCCCTAAGTAATCCCTAAGAAATAATCCATAGGCTGTTGTCAAGTCACATTGTGTTGACAACTGAGTCTGTGGGTATATAAGACCCAGGTTTGTCTTTAGAAGGTAGTTCGTTCTCAGCCATCGTCCTGGAGAGAGGGTTGAGTCTCAACCACGGGACTGAGATGTCGAGTCTCAGTCGGGACTCGGCCATTGGCTTGTGACAGCCACGACCAGCCATGTGAGCGGAGACACGCTGGGTGTCGTGAGGATGCCCAGGAGAAGCGGGCGAGAAAGATCGACAGCCAGATTAGTCAAAGTACTTAGAAGAAATAAACCCATGAAAATCTACGTCTCGTCTTCTTGTTGAATCTTACGATGTGTGCCTGCTGATTGTGCTACACAAAGTATATTTAACCATGTAAGTCAATTTGGTATCCCATGACTCTTATTTGAAGAACAAAAATACCAGACTCATCCATTTCCTGACAGGGTCTAATCAGATCACTCTCATTGCATACTGGATTGACCAACGACACTGTATCTGCAAAACATAAATTTACCATTACCAGCAAAAACAAATAAAACAGATAAAACATAATTCAATATATGAAAGCTAATTCAAAATTATCATTGAACAAACAATATAGGTACAAACTTTGTCATATCTATTAAAGATATTTATTAGTCATGGTGAAATGATTGTTGCATAAAAATCATTTGCACAAATCATTTATACAAAAAGTGCTAAAATCATCAGACTAACTATGTGCGCTCTTCGACAACATTCACACTGGGTTCCCAACCAATGACACACTTGTGGGTGTAAAATCCTTTCAAGCACTTACGTATTCAGTCAAAATCGCGACATCTAATTTTCAGATTTGGTCACTTTACGAACAGAGGGAGAATGTAACACAATAGAGAGTGATAAACCTAATAGCCTAACCCCTTTCTTAAAAACAATTACTTATTTCTCACCTTCAAATTCAGCACAAGTATAAGTATAACCTTGTAAACAACACTGTTATCTCCTAAATTATATTTCTTTTCCGGTTTCATCTCATATTTGTATTTTCATGTTGGGAGCATTAAGCTTTCAATAAACAAAAGGACTATGATGACCTTAATGTATTTTCCAATTTGATGACTGTAGTATTGAGTTAAAAACGATGGGACATTGGCATTTAATGTCAATGGCTGACTTAGAAGTTGACAAACCCTTTTTGTTCCTTTTGTGGAAACAATGACGACAATGCGCCCATATAAATTCATTCAGCATACACTTTGACAAACTGATTGTACTTCTTGGTCCTCAATGTGACACATCAGCTGACATTAAGGAAGTTTAAGATGAGAGACATGCATCTCTTCACATCTCTGACAGTCTACAGTCACCGGGGAGTCTTGTGTTTCTCTTTTGGAGTTTGGAGTGGAAGCTGATGGGACATTGTCAGATCATCAATGACTGCACTTTGATGTATGATTTTATGCTTCACATCTCATAGACACTCTACAGTCACTGGGGAGTTTTTTGTTTGATGTTGAAAGTGGAAGGTGATCGGACATTGGTACATCATCAGTTGCTGCACTTTGATTTATGATTCCACTGAGAGAGAAATAGGACCTTTTAATTCTTTTAAAAATTTTTTTTACGTTGATAGTGTTGAATTGTAGGCCATACAGACAATTACTCTCTTGCAAGAAAAGTATTCATCTGTGAATGGAGACACTTTTATAACTTTTTTTTTACAACTGTGACAATTCATTTGAAAGCCTGTGTCACTAATACCAATACCTTCAAATAATTATAAACATATACTCATATAGTATAAACGTCTCCCTTGATTGATTTTTTCTTAGAAATTGTTTCATTTTGTTGATGTAATCTATTATATTTTTATTGCATACGAGGAACACTTTTTTACAACCCCCCCCCCCCCCCCCCCCAAAATATTTTGTTATACAAGCAAAAACCCGAGATACACATTTTATATATATATATATATATCAAACACTGAGTCTGAAATATTTCAACGACAGTGCAAAATGACGGTAAACCCTGCATGGGAATACTCCGGAATATCGCTCGAGAGATCTCAACCTACAAGTAAAGTAATACTTTAAGATGTGCTTTCTCAAGAAATGTGATAGCTTATTCGATCCTGGTAACTCTGTAGTTGACTTTAGCCAAATGTTTAATAAACAAATCATAATTTCGAAAGGATACTTACTTTGCAATGCTGTAAGAACGTAACTTTCGGGTATCGAAGCGACCTTAGCCTCGTTTACGATTAAGTGCACTCGGTTTCTGATACCTCATAACATTTATGAGGAATATTATGAGGTAATATTAAAAATCCCATATATTAATCTGATGGCATTGCATGTAAGAGAACTTGAACTTGACACCGTTTCGTTCATGACAGCCAGCAATCAGTCATGAATGGGCACCTGTAAGACCACTACTAGTGCAAGGCTAAAACAAAATATAAAAATGTCAGATAACTCAAATAATTTTTAAGTTTTAAACTGGAATATGGCCTTAAACTAAAAAGTACAAATAAACCAAATAAGACTACGATACATATCTTGATACGCGTGGTGGCTATCGAACTGCAAACAGATTCCACAGGTGTGCAACTGTAAATATTTTATTATCTCATGTAGAGTAAAAGAAAGCTGGTCCTGCCTTCTCTAAAAATCATTATTCCCTCACTTTCATATTCTTTTCTTGTTGCAACTTTTAAGGACCCCTTTTTACTATTCAATATGGCCGTCCCAACTTGGAATTGCTATCGCTTATGATTAAATACTCCTTAAATATATAATCTTACATTTACAAACTTACGTAAACAAACTCTCATATAGGATTGTTCATACATGGATTTCGATCAATTTTGACTCAAAATGTATTCAATATATAAACTCATTTTTAGAAAATAAACTAAGATATTTCTGTACTACAAGTTGTTTCTATAATCAAAATAAATAATACCGTAACATTCAGTCAAAAACATGTTGGCAGTTACAGACTCCCATATATATCCGGCCCAAAGTGAAATTTCTATCAGTATTGAATGAAAACTCATTTACAATTCCTGCCATAAGTTGTTTCTATTATAAAAATAGATAATATATTAACCTTTCAGAAGAAGACGTGTTGATATGTCCTCCCCCTGGTAATTGCAATTTTGGACGGCAATATATGGGAGTGGCAGACCATAAGCTGATAACATATCTAACATGAAAATCGAGGAAAAACTTTATGTATGTGTATATGATGTGTGTATGTTTTTTTTTATGTGTGTATTATGTGTATTATTGTGACGGACCATGGTCTGCATGTCAGTGTTCCTATACTCGCGTAAGGTTTTATAAACTAAGACATTCCCCACGGGTGTTCGATACTCTTGGTGGATCATTCTTGTGTTGTTCATGTACATGTATGTAGGCGTGCTAGTATGAACTCTTTGTGATCTGATTCTTAGGTTTATCATCTTCTCCAAATTGTGCCTGTGGGGTATTCTTTTTTTATATGTAGGCGATAGCTGATCATTTCCGGTCTGTTGGACGTCAACTCAAGGCGGTATAATACTAAAATTTATTTTAAAAAGACAAAAACACGTTGTTTTCTATCTCTTATACATCACAGTTCTCACACTGAATATCCTTGTGTAATTTGTAAGCATTGAAGGAACTAGCCATTTAAATTCAACTTAGCTAAAATACTTGACGGCAATCAAGTAAATACCCTTCTTGATGACACTAATTTTATATGAGCCATTATTATATATATTGACCAAATGTTTTCATATTAATTTACCTTCTTAAGTTTATACAATAAGATTCTTATTCTTTAATATATGCAAATTAAACATTTAATTCTCTGTAAATTGTGTTTATATGTATTGTTTTGTATTATATATATATGAGTTACATCATAATGATTGAGAACTGAAATTAGATTTATACGTTAAGAATTTACCATTTATTTCCCAATTGATCGATTATCTTAACTTAAGTTATCTACTCTCATAACTAGAACTCTTAGATTCTATTTCAAGTTTATATTTCGCTGAAAGGTCGTAGGCATAGGTGACATCAAGTGATAGGATTTCGTATTATCTTTACGTTTGTGAAAATATAGGCATGTAAAGAAAAGAATAGAAATAAAATAGGCTTGTTAAATATCAAATCGTGCCACAGAACTAAAAGTCTCATTCGCACACCCCATACAGTGAAAATGTACAACATAGTTATCATATTGAATAGAAAACTGCATATGGTCGGATACGATGCTTTACATTTTGATGTTAAAACATGATAAACAAACGTTTCCATTCCACATAATGATAAATATAACTTCTAATCTACCTTAAAAAAGCAGAAAATATCATATATCATTGTTAAGTCAAAATTTAAAGCCACCATCTCCTATAAAAGCAAAAATTAAGAGAAATGATATTGCAATTTGAATTGAAACTTTATAAAATTTATTCAGAATTACTTTCCTATATTTAACCAATTTTGATTTCAAAAATATAATTTACTTGTAATTGAAATATTTTGAAATTTTGAAATAATTGTAGTACAGCTGCAGACCAAATGTTTGTTCACATACCTGCGAATCGTAGTGCAAATATCATATAATTTGGCATATCTTTGATGCATCGTAGCATTGCGAAAAAGAAATGGATTATTCTGAATTTTCAATACAGAAGAGAAGATCCATTGCACCCTTACGCAATCGTATGTCATACCCAACAGTTAACCGTATTAGTTTTTGGTAGGTCACTGAAGTGACCAAGGGTCAAAATTTCGATAACACTAATTTTTTTATTTTTCTCTACAAACTCCTTATTTGGTGATTAACACCTTTGAATACAAGTCATATTTGTTTTTTTGCATTAAGTCAATAGGAGATTGCTGATTTTGTTCTCCAAGAGTCAAAATGAAACATTTTAATCGAAATTTTGGGAAATCGTAATTTCGAAAAATGCGACCCCTTTTGTCCATTTAATCATGCCTAAATTCGAATTTTTGTTCGTGAGACGACACAATCCCACAATAAATGTCTGCATATAGACAATTGGACAATTGTGTTAGCTCTGCTGAAATTGTTTTATTGACATTCAAACCTAACCCAAATTACATGATATTTGCACTAAGATACAGTAGAAAGTGAACAAACTTTTGATATGCAGCTGCATTTATGCATTTAGAAAATATATAAACAAATCTTAAGTGATCATTTTAAACAACCGCTTACCTCGACTTTATGACTT
Source organism: Phorcus lineatus (assembly GCA_921293015.1). Classification (NCBI taxonomy): domain Eukaryota; kingdom Metazoa; phylum Mollusca; class Gastropoda; order Trochida; family Trochidae; genus Phorcus; species Phorcus lineatus. The sequence continues at coordinate 31,169,674 of OV121088.1, read as the reverse complement.
CTCGATTTTCGTTCAGATATTTTTCAACAAAATAAGAACTGGGTTTGATTTGTTTTAATTTTTCAAATAAACACCTTTAATAAGCCTTTCATTAAGACAGCGTAATTATCAGCTGTGAAAACCCCACCTTGGCTAGGGGCCATATAATTCGCGCGGCTGTGACGTAATAAACAGACTGACAGAGTGGCGCATCCTTATTTCAATTGAAATACAGACTTCAATAATTGTTTAATTACCATTGATATGGATATCTTTTTATGTGGATATTTTACACCAATCGCTTAATAGTGTTACATCGTCAAATGATTTATCTAACTGAGTGGAAAACATTCTTTGAAAATAGTTAATTATTATTTTTTTCTGTGATATTGTTACGATAGATTTATAGATCACGAGGCAACGATTCTGATTATGACGTCATTAAAAGGGCCTTTGACCAGTCATGCAGTCACTGGTTTGTAGCCAGATATATCTAAGCGGCCCATCAAAAGTGACATTAAAAACGGCTTTCATTACGAAACTGAACATATTTGAGTAGCGACCCTTGACGCACTATACAATATCGTAATCAGACATTCATATATTTCAAAGAAAATAGTGAAATATGTTTGTGGTTATGTAAACTTTAAAACAACAAAAAACCTACGAATTTTAAGTTTATTATCAATAATTGATATCTCAAAATCGTAACAAATTGGATATTACCAAATGGTAAAGGTCCTACGATAACAATCTGATATGTAAGTAGTCAGAAACGTAAGTATTAGACTGTTGAAGTGAAAGTTTAAGGAACTTACGTGTCAAATGTCTTCTGGCAAAAGTACAAAACAATAAAAAGATTTAAAGGTTTACAACTCCAATTTTATGTGTCCTGTGAGACAACTAAATTTTTTTATCGTTACACCCAATATTTAAATAATGGTCGTTAAAAGAGTTTGAAGGTTTACTATTCGATATTGACACTCTGTACTTATATTGATAACGCCATGGGTTGAATTGTATTTTGGATTGTCCTTGTCCAATTTTATTTTCCATTGTAACTGATAAAGATTCGGTTAATTGAAACGAAAAAAGCTGTATATGGTTTATGAACAAAGTCCATTTGGATATTCATTGTTTTTTAAAAAGTTATGATTTTTAAACTTATTTTTGGTGGTTTTTTTAATTAAATGTCAGAATATCGTTTCATTATGCCTGTACCTTATAACTGTAATTAAAGGTATTGATACACTGACTATTTTGTTAAAAACAACCATTAATATTTCAAGACTGACAGTTATCAACCAGCTTTGATAACTACTTGACAAAATTATATTACCAATGTATAAAAGTATAGAATTTGTAAATAATCTTTTTATTAATTCTTATTGGAAAACTGATAACAATAACCTTAACTTTTAGTTAAAGTTATTTTAGCCAATATACAGTTTATTATTTGGCTCAAGTCATTGTCCCTATGTTTTTCTCACATCCAGGAAGAATTTACCTTAACTGTACCAAATGAAGCTGCCAAACTTGTCAGATTCCCCATGAAAGGTATAAGGTGATCGACTCAATATAAAGGCCATTATAAAGACATAACTACGAATTTCCAATTTAACGTTTATTGTTTTAAGAAGCAATCTCACTTAATGAAAGTAAATAAGCAACAAGTTTGAGAGATATCAAAATTTATGATTACATAAACAATTTTCACTAATAAGTATAATTGTATTTAGATAAGTCATATTGTGTCATGGAGTTATTAGTCTTTCTGCAAGATTCTTAACTTTGATATAATTTTAACAGTTGATTTAAGTTGAAACTTTATTTGTTTCAGCACAGTATTTTCTATAAAAACGAGTTATGTTATTGATGTGTACTTTTAAATCAAGAATTCATTCGCCGAGCATAGGAAACGTGATAAAAGTACTCTCAATATTTTATAGTCACAAATTAACTACCAATTCATGGCTAAAAGCCAAATAATAATCTCATGTGGGAGAAAGGGAAACTAATGAGAACTGTTCTGCAACACGTTTTATTATTCAGAAGGACTTTAAGCCTGCGAAGTATTGAATAAGACATTCGTCATTTAATCAATACCAGATAAACCTGATAAAAAACAACTATGACCCTCCTTCCAGAGACAAAATTGTCTGAATTAGAAAAAGATTTTTCTAAAGTGAATTGAACTTCTTAAATCTTCTCATGATCTTAAATGAATAACATGATTATATAAAATGTAGCACGACAACATTCCTCACCATCATTCCTTGGTAGTATATATAATATCCTATAGTTGTACATATATTTCCTCCTATGGAGAAACTTTTAGAAAGTGTTTTTATCGTGACACAACACTTACCATATAAATAATCGAGTCCTAAGAAATGCCATGCATATGCAAGATCAGAAAATAATGTCTTTAACTTACGTCGACAGATTTTCATCAAAATTTCATATATCTGCATTACAAAAGTTTGTTCACCTTATCGTGTATCACACTACACATTCCATGTTGTGCATCGGCCGAGTAAAACTGAAATTGAATCAAAATTCAACGATTCAAAGGAGTTTATTTCACATCATCCAGTGCACATTCTGAAGCGTGGGTCAAACTATGCGTACAGCAGTCGTTTTTTAGAATTTATGACAAAAATTACCATCTTCTTTCACGGTCAAACATAATATCTGATGTATCATATTTATCATCAAACAGAATTCAAACCTCCACTCTGTACATCAAATCTTCTTATCCTTAAAGTAAGTTTACGTTAGAAAGGATGGAACAAAATATAAACATACGAACAAACAATGTAAGTTGTTGCTGCAAGCTGGAGGCACAGTTTCAAAGAGAATAAAGCTCTTTTTGGTGTGACACCTCTAAGCCACTCGTTATTTTATTGACCAACTGTGAAGAAACATGATCTTTTCTGCGTGTCTTTAAGCGGCATCGAGGGAGTATCTTATGCCAGAGAATATGCAGGGGAATTTCAGAAGCATTTAAACCATGTGCAAAACGGTATCTAAAGTCTGAGTTTAAGGATCCTGTCCTTGCATTAAATATGTAAAGGTTAATGTCCGAGTAACCCTCATTCATTGAAAATAATTGAGTCAAGGCCCAAATCGTCATTATTTTCAAGGAATGGAGAGATACGAGCTCATTGTTAACCATTACACTCAAAATGATCCTCATTCAATTAATTCACTTAAAGCATAAAAAAAACTTGAGTGTACGAAAAGGTAATGTGAAATGCAACTCTTAGTTAGTGAAACATTATTTAGCGTGAGATCAATGGGAACGTCACAAGTGTTATCTATAATTCATTTAAACATCACATAATTACCTGAAAAGGAACATGTTATTCCCGAGAAGTGTCTATAACACATAGAACCTTCTCAGGAACTCCATGAGTTTTTGAACCTTTAATGCGGAAGGTGCTGGTGTATAAAGTAAAAGAATTGTTTGGCTTGTAGATCTGACAGTGTTTATGTCTACACTAAGTTGCAATACAGTATATGTTATCATGGAAGTCGTTTCTATTCCTCGTTATCAAGTTTTAACTGCCAGAGAAGGGAGGTAAATGATATGTAGTAAGAAATCGATATCAACACATAATTAATATGCTGCAAATGCAAGTTTTATTTTCGAATAATCGTTGAATCGTTACGTAAAAGTTCCGTGTACCACACATCACACACATACTAGATTGAAAATGGTTTATTTTCAGATGACCATTATGTTGATTAGAGTTGAACATTTAAACAGACTTTTTTTGTAATGAAAAAGCGTCATTTCCTTAAACATTTGCGCTCTTACAATGTGTCACGTGATGCTGGCATACCCTTATATGGGGAGATGAACTCAATACCTTGTATGCCCACCATTTGCGTTGATTACCGCTATACATCTTCGGTACATTGGATGCACCAAACGATTGATGTCTGTCTAGCAGATTCCGAATCCCTGCGAAAGCGATTCAACAAGTGTTGTCGGTGTAGGTGCCGGTCCTGACGTGCTGTGGTGACCGTCGGTCTACCACTACGGGGACGATCAGCCGTCGAGTTTGTGGCATTGTACCGCTCTCTCAACCTTTCAATAGTCCGAATGCTGCAGCGGAAGTCATTAGCATTGACCCTAGGACGTTGCCCAGCATGAAGACGTCCGATGGCTTGTTCTCTCTGATTTGGAGTGAGTCTAGGCATTGTCGTTGTGTTCAGGAAACGAATGACAGACTAGCAATTTTGGGTGCCTTTTATACCCAATAAGGCAACGTTTTGCACGTGCATCATGCTTTTCAAAAGATGCGTTCGTGGGCATCACCATCGTCAATAGAAGGTGAAAAATGTGTGTGTGTAGGTGGGTGGGTGGGTGGGTGGGTGTGCGCGTATGTGTGTGTGTGTGTGTGTGTGTGTGTGAGTGTGTGTCTGTGTGCGTGCCTGAAGCTGTTGTAGAAAAAAGGACGTAGACATTTAGTCAGGTTTAACCTGTTTTTATTTACACCAGCAACTAAGTGTAAAAATTGTTAGTGTCACGCAGGCATGTAAATCATTGTATTTACAGCATTTTCATATATAACTGACCTTCAGAGAGACAGAGAGGTGCTTTGGGTGAATTGAATGAATGACGGCAGCCATATTAATATCCCGGTCTCTTTCACAATGCAGGTCAATCCAATGAATCTTTCTTCAAGGACAAAAGAACCAGACTCATTCAATTCCTGACCGAGTTTTACTCAGTTTACCAAAGATCATATATTTACAAAACATATATTTTCTAGCAACAGTGAAAAACGAGATACAACACACGTAAAAGATGTCCATTTATTATCTTCGAGGGCAATGATATGGGGGATAATATTTTACAGACTAAGCCCTTGGGCCAAATAATTTTCAGACTAAGCCCTAGGGCAAAATACTATTTTTCATTGTGACGTCACGTCATAAACAATGTTTTGACGCCTTCCAATTGACACGATTTTGGGTAATCCGTCTATGCCAAATGTTGATTGTTTATTATTTTTATTTTGAAACTTCAGAAATAAACAGAATATTATAAGTGCACAAGTGTCGTAAATGTACTTTATCAGGGACACGGTTTACTATCCTGCTCTATATATCTGACAGACAGTTTGACTTATGAATAATGGGAGGAAAATATACAACAGGTACTTCGATCATTACACTAACAAGGTGCGAAACTATCGCCCTTGTTCTAGCGATAAGGATTAAAGTGGTTTCCCTACCATAACCACTGACTGATTTGCTGGTGTAAAATCCTTTTAAGCTAACAAAAACAAATTGAATCGCATTTCGGATCATCCATTATTCAGGTTGGGTCACTTTAAAATGAGCCGGAGGATAGACCACAAATGAGAAACTTCCTGATGAACCTGACATCTTAATCTCTCTCTTAAAATCAATTGCTCTTAATTATTTTCTAACTGCAACACATTTATAAGTATACTCATTGAAACAACTCTCATATGGCCTTCATCATAACGTCAATTGTAATTCGGTTCCGGTTTCATTTTCTATTTGTATTGTCATTTTGTAAACATTACGCTATCGTTCCATGAAAAAGGGTTATGATCTTCTTAAAGGTTTTGAACATCGGTGACGCTAGTTTGGAGTTGAAAATGATGGGACATTTTCATTTCAATATCCATGACTGTCTTTTTTCATGCTGTTTTAGAAACTTAGAATTTGTCAAAAAATTTATACTTCTGTATGACCGCAAACTGATTGCACTCCTGGGTCCTGAATGTGACACATCAGCTGACATAAAAGATGTTTAAGATGAGAGACATGCATCTCTTCAAGTATCTGAGAGTCTACTGTCACCGGGGAGTCTTGTGTTTCTTGTTTGGAGTTAAAAGGGAAAGGTGATGGGACATTGGCACATTATCAATGATAGCACTTTGGTGTATTGTTTGCTACTGAGAGAACAATGGTACAGTTTAATTCTTATTGTAGAATGTATATGTAGATAACACTGAGTTGTAGGGAATTCACAGAATGACTGTTGAGAAAAAATATTTCATCTGTGCATTGATACAATGGTATTTTATACAAATTTATCTCGTTTCAATCACTGTAACATCAAATCTGAGAATTATTGGTGATTGTTTAAAGATATTTTAAAAAATCTTTCATTGTATAAGTATCCGAAGAACGAATAATAATCAATATACAAATTTTATCAATTAATTGGGATAATTTAAGATATTTAAAAAAAAAAGAAAAGTTTTTTAAATCAATAAACTTACTGAAAGAAAGTGGATTCAATAATAAAAAGGCTATATCATATAAATATGCTATGATAAAATTACAATAGATGGCAACCTTCGTCAGCGACATTCATGTCACCGTCCCTGTGGCCATTCAAGTCAATTTGTTTTCAGATGAGTCTTCCTTTCAGGATTAAAGAACCAGACTCATTCATTTCCTGACTGAACCAAACTTCAGTATTTGCTGGCGATTGATATTTAGGGCAAAGTGACCAGGTTCGGATACCAACCGAACTTTGGACACTTATTACTAGTAGCTGACGCAATAATACATGCGACCTTTGCGATGTGTTTGTTTCAAAATTTATATTGTTAGTGTGTTATTATACTTATTTCTTTTGATAAAAATCAAATTCTTAGTAATTTCTTAAATCGATGTTTACCTGGAGGTAAAATTAACGGATTCCCGCTTAGGTCGGGAAATGAGGGAAGCACCACAATATCTTAAACTGTACTCGTAAACAAAGAACAATAACAAAATAGTCATTTTGTTTCTGAATACATATAGAGTGATTTCATAAATTAATATTGAGATTTTGATAGTATGTCAAAATGACCTTGGTTCGGAGAGTTTTGGCCATGGATCGGACACTTCTTAAATATTCTAGTGATACATAGTAATGTCAAAAATTAACCGTCAAAGTTTCGGGAAACATGAATAAACATACGACTAACACATATAAAAAAACTGATTTATTTTCAAAGCACACTGATAGGCGCTTACGGCGTTTTTTTGCGTCGAATGCCTACAGATGGGATTGTGGCGTCACTATACAAACTCTGTTCCAATGACAAATTAATTTATCCTCCACCAAAACTATAATATAATTGTACATAACCTATTCATTGCGTATTTGGGGGATGTCTGAAATCTTTTGATGAATATTTTAAGCCAGGGATGCATTCGAGGGAATAGTTGTGTCCGAACATTAGGCGAATCGATATATGCACATAAAACAGTTACATTCGGTTAATATTGAAGTCATTATGGCTGTTGAGAAAGAAACTTTGGTTTGAAGATAATTACTTTTACATGTATTAGATAGTTATAAATTATATTGTCTTTCAAAATATTTGAATCATTACACTGTCCGAAACACGGTCAGTTTGCCCTAGGGGTCAGTGGCACATCAAACAAATTTTCTCACAAACGAGATATATACTATTGTAACATGACTTCGTTGTATCCTCAATTCTGATTGGTCGATTCGAAAAAATTACCCTATGTTGAATGACAATAAATATCCGCAAATTAGCAAAGGCGAATCACCGCGAATTGATACAACATGTTCACTAGTGCCGGCCCGACTCAAGTTTTAATTTTCAAGTTTCTTTGAAAATTCGTGCCGTACTCCGATTTGACAGTTGTCGTTGTCCTTTTTTATATTGTGCCTACCGGTAGATATCACAAATACACTTTAATATGATTTATTTTTGAAGAATGAAAATATTTTCAACTGGCTTAGTTAGTCCAAGTTTGCCGCAAAGTTTCATGCGACCGCCTTCTTTCGAATGCCGTTCCCATGGTATGACGTCACAAAGGCCAACCGTTTGACGTCACAATGTTTGCGTCGCTGTCACAATGGTTGTGGGCTAGTTCATGACTTTAGTACTTGAGGTTTTACGATATTTTTCTACGAGCTTTATAATTGTTGATTTCGGTCTCGAATTTAACAAGTATGTTGTAAGGTCTCGCTGTTACGAATGCCACTATTTGCTAATATCACAACGATGTTTGTAATGTAAATAATGCCGAAAATTCACATTAGTTAGACCTTATCTCACCTCTTACAGAAATAGAACAGTCACAAAGTCCTTTCCACACAAAAATAAGTACGCAAAAACAGAGTTCTAATAACTAATGGTCATGTTACAATATCGATAAATAGTTGCGTTTGTAAAATTTCCGGGATTCATTGTTATTTCCGCGCGCACAGGGTGGATATACCCTGAATCCGGCAGCCGGATTCCTTGCCGGATCCTCCGGATCCTCGCAACAATGGTATACTGGGATCCGTCGCCGGATCCCTCACCGGATCCGGGATCCGGGCGGACACCGCCGGATCCCTTGCCGGATTCTCAGTAGATAACAATACAGGGATCCGTCGCCGGATCCCTCACCGGATCCTCTCCAAGTGGTAGAGTAAGGCAAGAATGTAAAAAAGGTTTATCATCTCATGATTAATATTCATAGAATCTTCAAGAATTTGCGCGTATGAAGATTTTCCTAAAAAAGTAGACATCATACTAGTATCTTCTACCTTCTACTATCATATTCCTGAAATGCTATTGTCACTTGACTATTAACATTATCATATAAATGACTATTCAGTGTTTGTTTTAACCTATAGCTTTTAAAATATTTGTTTGTGTAAGTGTGCTATCCTGAGTGGACAAAGTCAGGATTAACAGAAACTTATTGCTTGAAAACAACTTCTCTAAATTAAAACTATTAAGTCTTAACTTTTCTTTTCAGTAGACATTAATATTTAAAATTTTAGAAAGTCAATATTACCCAGCAATACCATTTTAAAAACTTTTTCTTTCAACATCCCAATGATATATTACTTTAATTACAATAAGAAAGGAATTCTCAACAGGCTGCTTTAATTTTATCGAAGTAAGGTTCAATATTCAACACTGTAACGCTTGAACGCACACACTTGATCAATACACCTGTCAGCGTATACACATTCACCTAGACTCATTTGTGTCTTATTGCTGCAACAGGGGGAAGTGCAAGTAATTCTGCGGTAAGTGGGTATGCTTTAACCGACAAGACGGCGCATTATAACATTCATGATTAATGAAAGTTATTCTTAGTATTGAATAATATATGAATAGTAAACAATAACAAACACATATGTACATTGTCAAACATGTATTCATTTCATCCTGATGTACATTAAGATCAAACCATTTTAACAAGATATCAAAAGAATCACATATATGTAAATAATTAAATAAATATCATCTCATTGAAATAAATTAGATTGTCTAAACAGTTTGGTATATTTCTTTTGATATAATCCAACACATACATAGATTTCTCAAATTTCATGAATTAAAGGAATTCAGAAATATCCATATTTCCATAATATTGGGTAAGTGCATTTCACATTTTAAAGAGCCACTCCGTGAGCTTCATAACATATTATTTACCTTTGATACGAACCTAAATGTCACATGTGGTGATATAAAATCAAAACATCTTAAGTTTTCATGTCCAAAAGACATATATATGACAAATACTAGTTTTCCATGAAAATATAAAAACATTCTTATAAATTCACAGAGGTGTAGCTATCACGTCCAATAGACATTGTTAATAGTTATATAACCTAACAAGCACTATCAAATCCTAACTGCCCCCCTGGCTGTTTTAGATAAGTCTTCAAAATTACGTTTGACAATATCACGCGCGCTACTGTCCGGTTTTCGATCAATATTGCGACTTTCTATCTTCATATTGTCACTGTAATATCACAATAAGCTTGAAAATGTGTTTTATTGGTAACAGTCGATACTTTGCGATGAAATGACACTATGTATTAAGTTCGGCAACCCCCAACAACTCACGGAGTGGCTCTTTAAAGTTGATTATGTATAGTATACTGATATGAAACACGATAGACATATTTATGTTATTGATGTATAAAGTTGCTATATTTGATGTCAAGGTTTGAATAAAATATCAGCACCATAATTGATTGCATGATATTTTTTACCAACCCAATATCTTAAAAACATATTTGTGTAAACGTTATGCATTATGATGCTGATCATGTTTGCTACAGTACAGCCGCATGGAATCGGTATTTCAATTTAAGGGGAAAACAATATAAACTTATTCGTTTTTCTATTTAATAAAGCAATCAGGCAAATGAAATTTTAGCAAAATACTTCAAATATAGATCGTTTCATGAAATCGATAGTAAATTTGTTCAACGATCAAGAGTATGTATTGCAGGAATATATATTATATATTTAATATGTGTTCAACTTATTTTACTTACAATATAGAAAGATTTTCAAATAACTAAGTTCTTAAATTAATCTTATATTTCACAGTGTAAGGTAAGTCTAATTCTTCGCCCAAATCATTATGGTGTATGTTCGCGGATGTGTATTCGTACCCCACAAAAGGGTTAGATACCTCCGGTGGTTAGTCAATACACAGTGTCATGTATATAAGGAATACCATATACCAGTAAATATTTTAGGTGTGTATGTGCCGTCAATTTAATCCGATGACTTCAAGTAGTCCCGCGTAATTATACTCCTTTTGTTAGTTCCCCGCCTATAAGCATTTTGGGGTCATAAAACACTTGCATACAATTACAGGCAATCAGACAAGAGACAGGTAGACGCCTTAAGCGCAGCTCAACGATCCGAGACAAGAGAGACGGTGGAGAGAAAAGGGGGGGGGGGGGGGCTAGGGAGGGGGGGTTGATTTCATTACTATCCAAATAAATGTAACATTTCCATTCATCATTAAATATTTTAATTGTAACCCTTATATAATATACTGTTTATAATCAGTTCTTTCTTTGAAATATGAATGCCGCTCAATGACAAGATATACTTTAAATCTTGAAGACCTACCAATTTCAAAATGTGAACACTGTAGATGTCCTTGTCACCCCTGAGTACAACAGATTTTTGGAGGTCAAATCAGCCATAGCCTAAATTTTAATAATCAATAAAAATAACAATTATACAATAAAACCATGTCTCTGTTCATTTTAGTGCAAGTACATACTGATAACATGATTGAAATGGACCGTTAAAAAAACTGAACATATTTCATCACTAGGCATCTTTTGGTTCTTTCTTTTGGATCCATAGCCAGTACCTTTTTAGAGGATGACCGTGTATTAAAATGTTTAAGGTGAACCCCCCCCCCCCCCCCCCCCCCCCCCCCGCCCCTCCGCTCAATAACGTATATAGTGTTAGGCTCAAGGCTGCCAGGTCGACATGGTTACGGTAATTTGTTGTAAAATTTGCGAGTTGTGATACGTCAGTGCTTTGTAATAAGCATTTGTTTTATGAAGGATTGTTGTAAATTTACCATAATAAAAATACATGTACGTTTTAGCTGGTGTTGGCGTACTTCAAATGTAAAGAAACAAATTGATCTACATGTGACAAATTGCGCTTCGGTTCGAGATTATTATTTCTTAGAAAACAATTTATTTCCATAATTAATATGTAATATTTATAAAAGTAATTTCAGTACGTTATTTTGACGATGAATTGACATCAAAGCTTATTGTTTGAATCTCGTCTGTTCGTCTCTCTCGGCTGGAAGATCGTCACCTAACCTCAGAAATTGAAACATAGACCTCGTAAATGAGGCGACCCCCTCCTTAACCCCTCAATTTCTGGTACAAAAGAGTCGCCTGATACATTGTAATATACGGTTTATCATTTCACTCACAGAATGGGTTTCATGATTTTCTGAAATCTGATAATTTTGCAATTAGCTTTGTTCAGGTGTATACTTGATTTTGTATAAATATGTTTATATAAAATCAGACATGACATAGCTACAAACACTACCCTCAGGTGCATACAGATTTATAGATATATATGTTTATACGATTTTTTATATATTTAAGTGTGTGTGCGTTCAAATAAATGTTTGAAATCATTGAATAGAATTATTTTGTTTTTAATTTGTGTAATAAAGTTTTGCATAAACTATAAGTGATCTATGATATATTATCTAAGCGAATTCATTTACAATATTAACACTTATGTAAGACCCTAATTAGACAAGTTGATATGTGTACTGACCAACAGGTGTGATGAGCGTGCACTCAAGTGTGACAATTGGTGCTGAATAGTATACGTTACCATGGTTATTTCAGAAAGAAATAACCCTTTAAAACCTGATTCCGAATAAATAGTAATTCTGAAGATTGTGTTTCAATTTAAATCGAATCATCAAAACTTTATCATTTAAACTTGACTTTGTCAACTTTGGCTAACAAACTTTCACAAAGACATATCAATACTTATTTTTTCTTTATTAATGCAAACGGCCTTTATATGACAATATCATGTAAAGAATATGTAAAAACTGTCAAAGGTGTATGGTGTTTGGTTTTGACAAAAGCTTACCTAACTTCATTTTCTCAACTACATTCCTACTTTCGCTACAAGGTGAGGATCCGGTAGGGTATCCGTCTCCGGATCCTAGTATTCTTATCTACTTAGGATCCGGAAGAGAATCCGGTGGTGTCCGTCCGGATCTAGGATCCGGTGAGGGATCCGGCGACGGATCCCCGTATTCTTATCTACTGAGAATCCGGCAAGGGATCCGGCGGTGTCCGCCCGGATCCCGGATCCGGTGAGGGATCCGGCGACGGATCCCAGTATACCATTGTTGTGAGGATCCGGAGGATCCGGCAAGGGATCCGGCTGCCGGATTCAGGGTATATCCACCCTGTTGTTGATATTATACTCCAGTGAAAAGTGATTATTAAAGTTCTGTATTACGGATTTTAAAGGCTAAAAAAAACCAATGCAGATATTTTATCAATTTTTAAAAATATAATAATTGTATAACAGCTAGCATAAGCTAAAAAAAGCGATTATTTTTAACGATTGTTGTTTGATTTTGAAGCATTTGTAGAGGTTTTTTCAAAATGTGTAAAAGAAAACTCATGCGAGACCATAATCAAGTTTGGACCAATTTCTTTAAAAAGGTAAAGCTTTTCATAAATAGTTTTTATGCTACTAAGTTTGGAAAATTGATAGAAGAAGAAATTGGAAATGTAGATTAGTAATCTGCAGTTTTTCAACATTTGAACGTTCTTGAGAATATCAAATTTTGCCTTTGGGATTGTTTTTTTGCAGACCGATTCATTACAACAGTGGCTCTTACGCAACACATCACTTAGTTTAGATAAGATTTTGCGTCCTCGCTGTCAGAATTTGTGAGAAATGGATATTTGACCAAGAAGATAATATTGCCCTTTTTGAGAGACGCTCAACCATCTGCAGTAGCGTTGGTAAAATTCATAACGTGAACATAGGGAAGCTTTTGAGAAATCTGGTTTAGTTATGAATTAAGTTTTCATCGGCTAAGGTTAACAAATTCGCTATCCAGCCCCGACGATTAAGGTGAATGTAACTGACAGAAGTAGTTATTCAAGCAGCTACCTCCCAAGTTCTTATACCAAAATTTGGTAATGGCGTGCCCAACACCAATGTCATGAAAAGAAGCCAAAACAATGGCACAACACGTTTCAGACAAACAAAACAAAATCACAATAAACGTTGTTTGCTAAATCTATGACTGTAAACATGTAAATTCTAACCTTCTTACAATAAACTTATGTAATAATCCATAATTATTAGAAGAAACATTGATCTCATAACATTTCTGCAAACATCGTCCATATATCACTATTTTCAATTCAAGATTTCAATTTAACCATTTTCAGATATTTGTTCTTCAATGAAAGCAATAAATTCTCTGTTCACGAGGGTACATACATGTAGCAAGTGAGATGCTGGACATTATCTTGTTTCTTATTGCAATATTTGACAATATGATATGAAGTTCTACATCAACTGAAGTGCTCATATGTTCAAAATAGAAGAGTAAATCATAACACATAACGTTTGCAAATTTATAAAACTTTTCTGAAATATATACCTTTGGGATAATGAATCTTTCCATAATTATGATAACAAACATTGTCTATATATCATTATCTTCAATTCAAGATTTCAGTTTAACCGTTTTCTTTATAGAAGTATTAACCATGACCTAGAAGTTGATAATTAATACAACTCAACATAAAATTTGCCTTTTGTATTTCCGTGTTTTAAAATCATGTTAAACGAGAAAATCAAACTTTCATATCTTCATGTCAACATATTCTATACATGAAAATATGTAGGACCAAACCAATAGTGCTATCATTAACTTGAAGTACCACAGTAGACTTTGATGTTTTATGTTATGTTCGCTTGTCTTCTGGGAAAAATTTCAACTTCAAAGACACAGGAGCCAGACTGGTCCAATCCTAGTGTGTATTAAGACCTTGTACTTTACGAGTGTTGGGAAATCATAACATTGATCATACCATCAGGAGAGTACGTCTCTAATTGAAGTCACTTATACATGTTGTTACCTTTTCCCTGAATCGAAACATTTCTGACATGGGTGTAGGTGATGGTATTATGTTGTTGAATTAGAAATAATTAAATTATTCATTTGGATATCAAAGAATTAATGTATATTGTTTCAGTAGTTATTGCGTGAATATAGTTGAAGTCAATTACACCTACCTCTGGTACTAGATGTATAAATTTTGAATGTATAACCTCAGTATATCTGGGGGAATTACATATTAAAGAAATTCAGAGCTTTGTTAAAATTGTATTATAATATCCAGTTGCAATCATTGAATTGTCAGTCTTTCTAATTTCGTGGTTCAATCAATTCAAACCTCCTCAAGTGCAAAATAGCTATAAATCAATATGTTTTATTAACCTCATGAAATATAGCAAAACTAAAGGAAAATCGTAAATTGCTTAATAACACCACATACCTAAAGGATATTCAATGTGTCTTGACATCAATATCCGAAGTGAAAAAAGTTTGATTTGTCTAAAAACTTTGCAAGGGAGTATACTTGACTACACGTAACGACGATAATAATTTTGTTTGTCTTTTGACTAAAATAAATATGGAATACATACAAGACGTTGACCTTTTTAATATAATATATAATAATTTTGATTTTATAAAATAACTTTGAATTTATTGTTGATGTTAATTCCAGCCTTTGCTAAGTGCTTTGAAAGCATTTTTCAAAACATTTGACAGGACAGAAGGGTCAAACAATATCCATATAAAACCGTATTGATAGCAATAAGACTATGGAAACATAAAGATAAACATTATTTGAAAAGAAATTTCAATAACATGCACAACTATTCCATTTTAAGCTTCAAAAGCATCTCGTAAGCACCGGTTATGTAAAATATATGTTTATCTAACAAGCCATTTAACATGGCACAAGAGCCAGACAGATATCCACTTAAACTAAGGTTTACCTAACACCTAAAAGAAAACATCAATGTCAATAATTCAGTGTCTAATGAGATAATTTCAACATCAATAGTTATTATTCAAGTAAAGTGTAGAGACAGTTTAATACTTGAAAATCATGCTAAGAGACATTGAACGAAATGGGGAGAACAGCATTTACAAATTCTTTCATACAAGCGAGTAAAGTGTTGATTGATAAAGGTGTCAATTGATTGATTCACTACACTGAGAAGATTGAGAGTGGACTTTTGACACGAACATCCCATTACAAAAGGCATGTTCTTTGTAAACATGTTCATGTTTTGTTGACCTTGAATATGCAATGATAAAAAAACTGTTAATTCAATTCTGTCGGACACAGAGGTCAGCCAGGGTTTGAAGTTTTCAACATGAACAATAACGACTCCTTTATTAAATTGGTGATTATTTGAAAGTGCATTGTACAAAAGAATAGATTGAATAATACAACTGAACGAAATCTAACCTTCTTTAAATGACAACATGGCAATATTGGTAAGGTGAAATTGTACCAACCCACTAAATAAGTACAACAATTTAGAAACTATTAGTTGCACTATCCTTGTCACTATTTTATACGTAGTTAGGTTTATGACTTCTGTTTCACTCGAAGTGTTTCTCCAAACACTCATATATGTCGCGGGTTCAGGCCTCAGTCTTAGCCATGAAGACAAAATAAAGGACGGAGATCCTCGTGGTTTAAAACATCTCGTTTATTGCCTGTAAAATATGATATGATCAACATTAGAAAGATGTTGAATCGTCAGCCATGCATGTTTGATGGCTGACGGATGACAATTGAATGTGAATTATCAGGCACATAACATGTTATACAATTGCATATATCAAGTATGGTTACATACATTATGATTATGGTTACAATTGTATAATGATGATTTACATGACTACGTCACATCTAGGTGATTAAAGATATATTATAGCTAAAATATATATACAGTGGGTGTTGATGATAAAACTATATAAATATATTATAGTATCCTTTCACACACTGTCTTACGTGCTAGTGCTTAAGTTAGTAAGTGATACGCGATAGATATGATTACTTTATGCGCGATCGGTAATGTAATGATTACTAACTTAAGATACCTGATTATAATTACATATCTAGCATGATGAAAAGCGAAAGAATATAGAGAGTTGCTCACCTGTAAAATATGATATGATCAACATTAGAAAGATGTTGAATCGTCAGCCATGCATGTTTGATGGCTGACGGATGACAATTGAATGTGAATTCGAATTATCATACGTCACAGGTGTAGAAGCCCGTGATTTGGCGTGGAGCCAAATACGGGTGGAAAGTACAACTCAATATATAAGACAGCGGCGAAACAGCCTTCTGATGGAAAGAAAGATGAATAAAAGGCTGTAGGCGACATATACATGAATTCTCAATTTCTTGAGATCGCAAAGCGTAAATATATTCCTTTGCTGTACCTTGCACGTGGACATGAAACAAAACCTAAGTCACCTTTCATCTCCAATACGTTCACTTGAAATAGTTATATTTGTTCTCCTAGTAAATGTCTCCGGCGAAACCAACATACAAGGCATAGCATAGCATGGTATAGCACAGCATAGCATAGCATAGCATAGCATAGCATAGTATAGCATAGAATAAAATAAAATAACATAGCATAACATAATTTATTACTCATGCGAATTTGTGTATAACCCTCACTAGTTTCGTAAAAGTCATATGACACACTTTCTCGGGTAATAATCTCTACATAACAAAACATAACATAACATAACATAACATAACATAACATAACATAACACAACATAACATAATATAACATAACATAACATAACATAACATAACATAACATAACATAACATATTCTCTTCTATTGTTATTTTAAAACGATTATTTATAAATTGAAAAACAGTTAAGTGCACCAAATAGATAGGTACACGTACATGTGTACATGGACATGCACTCACGTGAGAGAACATTGGTCTCAGGTGAAAACATTGTGTTGGCAATTGGTTCTCCTCACACTAGTACCAATGAAACCTGAGTTATTGTTTTCGCCGCTTGAGCTGTATTTGAGGAATAAGTGTAGTGTATTGAAAATGGAGTATAATAGCAAAACAAACCATGCAATACTGTCAAAGTTAACTTTGTAAATGTTTATTTCTTAAATTGTTTTCATTACTGAACAAAAACTCCAATATGGATAGAAATAGAAATGTCACGAACACATATATACATGAACTTACAAAGTAATGTAGTAATGATGGCGATGGCTTGGAGTCAATATGGTATTATGCAGTTACATCACCATCTGAGGCAAAAAAAAAATAACTTCATCATTCATATCACCTTAATAAAGTAGGAAATGAAATAGTAATTAAAGATGTGTTAAATTGTAAACATTGTTTTCGGTTAGTTAAAAAATGTGTATACCAATAACAGAGATGATGAGTATATCGATCTGCAATGTCCTAATCCTTTTTTCTATGTGGCATCACAGTTCTCTTATGCTTTCTCTTGATATGATACTTATCTCAGTTAGTTTGGAAACGTTGTTTGAATGACTCAACTGTATGTAAATTTTAATCGAATTGAAACTAAAAAGTTTTGCTATTGATTTGAGCTTTTGCGATATAGCTATATTCACTGAATTAATTACTAAATGTATATACTTCAAAATCAAAGCTTGCGACTGTTCATCCTATAGATCATTTGTTGAATCGCCGTTACTTCGTTTCTATAGCTTTTCTGCTTTTTAATTTCTCTTATAGATCTAAAAAAAACTTAAAACATATTTACATTATGTAAATGTCATATATGGCTCATGCAATTACTAATTAAAGATTTTATTGAAAAAGGTGATGTGAAAAATATAAGTCGATGATGAAAGAAAAACTGAAATTGAAGCAAATTGTACAAGAAATACTTTTTAAAGAAAGATGAGTTAGTGGACGTGATTTGATTGCTCCGAGCTATCTTACGTAAAATTATTTTTATCCCTTAGATATATCTGGTATATAATAAAACATTCTCAAAAATTCAATCATTCAATCGATTCAGTGTCTGAGATGTTCAGTATATATATTCATCCAGAAGCTGATTAATGGTAAAATAATCTTCAATCGACGAGAGTTAAAGGCATCTATTTGGCAAAGGTTATTATATTTCTCCACTCACGAAGTACTTGCATGTAGGCGATTGATAGATGTGCTTTTAAAAAACCCATAGCTGTTGAACATCAAGTATCACTCTAATCGGAGTAGTGCGTCAACAGAATTGTATCAATCAAAAATGATAAAGTGTTATCAGTTACAGAAGAACAGCTGCATTTGAAAAAATATCACATAAAGAAAGCGAAAAGGAGCATGTTATTATAAATCCCGACCAGACTCAATGTCAATTTATCAAAGGAGTAGGCCATAGAGTTGGGTGGTTTTGTACTTCCCGGAATAGTTACGTAAAAAGATTCAGAATGGAATAATTTATTACAAAATACGAAATATCTTTCATTCAGTAAAAACTGAAATTAGACATAGTTCGGTGTTGTAAACTTGCCTTGTGTTTCAGGATTTGAAACCTTTCATGCAACAGCTTCGAAGAAAACACTTTAACTTGATAGGTGTTAAATAAAATTATGGACATTATTGTGACAGTTGTTTTCAGATGTATGCTATGTATTGATAGAAAGTTATGAGATGTATGTTTACGTATAATTTGTATACCATGTGTTTATGTAATTTTAGTCTAAAACTGATCAAAGGTTTAAAATACTGCGAGAGAGAGAGAGAGAGAGAGAGAGAGAGAGAGAGAGAGAGAGAGAGAGAGAGAGAGAGAGAGAGAGAGAGAGAGAGAGAGAGAGAGAGAGAGAGAGAGATGCCCATGTAAGATAATGCATTGTAATATTTATACGGCGATATCAAACTAGTGTAATACCGCTGCACGAATGACGTCACAACTACGCACCATTAATATATAGTGTTGGCACCACCGTCACAATAGCGGCCAAGGAACGAAAATGTTAGTTGCAGAACAATTTCATCAATTATGCTTGTATTTGTTGGCGAGTAATAAACAGAATAATAAACTTCTTACCATTTACTACTGTTTCGCTTTCGCTCGTTTCATACTAAATCATTTACTCGTTTAATAAAAATAGTATTAAGTTGAAGGTTGTTTAGTACCCTCTAAATACTTTAATCATACGATAACAAAGATAGATATCTATATCAGTGACAACATTTAAATTCTCCGATTTTGATTGTTAAATTTACGTTATGACTTACAGAATGTTTTACGGCAAATTTTTTAGACTTCTCATGGACATTTTAGTCGTGAGTGAAGATGATGAACAAGCATTTTAAAAAGGGTCCGTTTATTCTTTTCCTCTCTTCATGAATATAACCCAAATGCATTAAGTAAAACCTATAGTTAACTTAGTATATTGAACATGTACTCCATAAAAAACTATCATACTCTCCAATGATTAACTTTTACATGGATTACTTTAACTGGTGAACAGTCTAGACGTACATAATGTACAATCTAATGACAACTTGTACACAGACTATTAATAAATTGTGTCCCTACAATGGACCAATATCATGACAGCCGAAAAATCGTTCTCAGATTCAACAGAAACATTATTGATTTAATACGATAATCAATCTTACGAAACCCCAAGTACAATGAATATCTATGTAAGTATATGGTCTATATGTTGGAGGAATATATGTCGACCATCAATCAGTTTCATTCCATTAAACATGATGTATGAGTCTGACATTTCCATTATAACAGATAGTCAATTTGCAAAGTAATAGTTGAGCTTTAAGAATGACATTTCATGAAGATAAACCATCGAAGCATTGACAGAATACTAGTTTTTTTTAAAATGTCCATACACTACATTAGTTAAATTTCTTAAATGATTTCATTTTTTTCACTATGTGATTAAATAAAGATAAACTTGTAATATGCATATAATGTATCTATAGGATAACTCTATGAAAATTCATTTTGATCAAGCACTTAACCTGACGCTAGACAATCATTAATCCCAAGTTTACCTTGACCCGTGTCTGTTCAATTTCATCGCAAGAAAATCCTGTTATCAGGTCACTAGGGTCAGACTTGTCTTCGATAAAAAGGATATTAACAGAAATAGTCACACACAAAATGGAGATAAAAAGTCACTTACCTTATGTTACCTTGGGATTATATATTCATCAAGTATGTCAATTATGATTTTCGAATATAAACACCAATAAAATCTCGTTGTGGTATTTTTGTTTTTCCTTGTTTTTTTAAAAAAAAAGCGAATGAGCAAAAACAACTATAAATTATCAATGGCAGAAACATCAAACAAATTAACATTGAATATGAAATAATTGTACTAAACTGAAGTTGTTAACATGTGACTTACATGTATAGATATAATGAGAAAAAAACAATTCTTAAATCTGAACCAATCCTGAAAGGTGAAAGTGATACAACAATCATTGCTTGTAAGAGACTTAAAATTATGTATTCATATTTTCCATCTTAATACCTACTTTATTGATGAACATTATATTACGCACAAACTGTTCATTACTGTAACATGTACAGATTATGAAACACAATTCTTGTTACCTTTTATACAAATCTATCATTCATCAGTTGGTTACTAATCTTCGTTTCATTTAGTTATAATTCATACATTCTTGTAATTTTAATGTATTACCCTTATATATTGAAGAAATATTATTAAGCTTTCAATATTCATCTTTTGGTAATTTGTCATATGATTTACCTAGTTATGTTTAATTGTCAATGAAATATAAACCTTTCAATTACATTCATTTAAGTACAGATATCTGTATGGTATTTCATTTCTTTATTATTCTTGTAATCATTAAATAAAATTTATGACTTGGTTAAAGCTCATATTTATTTTACCTTGGATATTTTCGATGTTCATTATCAGATTAGATGATAGTGAATTAGCAGGACATAAAAAAATTACTGATATAGGCCATACAATTTAGTTTCGTGTATTCCACAAACCATTTTTTGTGTTTTAAAGTTTGATTGTATTTCCGAAGTATTAATGCTTAATAATGTCCATTTCAGTTTTTGGTTCACAAATGATCAAAAGTGGTATGATATGCATTTTTATTAATGAAAATCTTAAACTGCTATGTTTTTCTGAAAGAAATCAATATATTTTCGATTTTAAGTGTAGGAAATCACATATCAGTAAAAAAGCAATATACTGTATTTCTGGAACAATTGTTAATAAATTGTTTTATACAAATACATTGAAATATAGCAATACAGAATGTTTCGTCTTTGATAATTCTTTCAACAAGGATCAAGGAACCAGACTCATTTCCTTCCTGTACCATTCATTTCCCTGTGTTATGTAATTGCTGGTGTTTAATATTAGGCATTCAATTACACCCTGTGATCTGCTTACTATGTAACCAAGTCAACATCATCTGAAATACAATTGGAACATGAATATGAAAGTTAATTTTGACTTTTGATAGTATTATATATATATTTTCAATACCTATAAAACCAAAATTAATTGCGGTTTTAAGCTGATATTACTGAAACTATTCACAACAGTACACACATCACAACTACATATACACACAAAAGACATATGTTACTGATTTTCGTTTTCAAACTAAGGTTCTCCTCTTATTGATTTCGTTTCTCTGAAATAGTGTTTACAAATTTGTTCCATGGACAAGACAACAAACAACAAAATCCATGAATCGAAAACAAGACCAGTAAATGGACTGTCCAATTTCTGTATTGAACCTTGTCTGTTAATTTTCAGCACGAGAGAATCCTTTTATGAGGTCACTCGGATCAGACAAGCCTCCACTAAAATAGTCATTAACAAAAATAGTCACTCTCATGGGAGTAAAACATATAGAATCAAAATAGTGATTGAACATATTGATCAAATCTGATTGGTTTCCAAGTTATATAGTTAAAATGTGAAATATTCCCCTTGTATTTGCATTATTTTCAAATTAATTAAAGTAATTAAACTAATAAAACTAATTAATTAATACGAAAAAGGTTAAACATGGCATGATATGTTCTTTTCAGGGTTCCTTTATGGATTTGTCAGATAATCAAAACTCAGAACTTAAGATTGACATTTTATTGTGAATAACTCTCAGGGACATAACAACAAAGTATTGATACGTCTTCAAAAGAGGTCCTTGAGAGTTTCGTAAGTCTCGTCATCAGCTTTCATATATTATGTACGGTATCCCTGTATCTCTGTTTCCATAATTATATCATTGATGACTGCTAATTGGATGAGACTTTCACAATTATGAAGGTCTATTGTCGTTTTTGCTGTAACACTGTAAATTTTTACAACCAAAATAAAATAGTATTTCTAATATTTTTCAGTCCCTACAAGCACGTTTTGTTGTTGATTTATTGTTCAACTTGATACTGTCAACAATAACGCATTTCTTAGTTTTTTTAAATATTAAACATGAATTATTTTTATCAAACATTAGTTTTAATTCAATGATACGAGACACTGTTTTACTACTTACTGCAAAAGATGAAATAATGTAATGTAATGTAATACCTTTTACATAATCTACAGGGAAATAGAAGCAATTATAATTTGCATATGAAATAAAATATCATGATAAATTATGGAATGATTTGATAAAACTTAATGGAATGATTAGTTCTTGATGAATAGCTTATATTGATCATCTGACCATTATAAATCAGTGTAATTAAAATAAGTAATCTGGATTTCATATCCCCTTTAATTGTTGAATAAAACATATTCATATTTTTCACTTCATAAATGATACTGTCCTTTTCTGCACTCAATAAATATTTAATATATCATCTGCTATTTGATCACAGATAAAAGAGGGAATATGAATCTGCTTAAAGCGATTTAAATTTTGCCAAATCTGCGATTGCCAATTATATCAATATCAAATTAGTACTTTCTTGTTTGATTAAAGTTACATCAAAAATAAATAACAGTTTAACATCAGTGCTGACACAAAATGTCACAAAATGAAAAAATGGCCTGCTTGTAACAGGTATATCGAATTCAAGATTTTCATTTACAAGTACTTTATTTTTACATAACAAAGGGGAAATATTGAAAAGCAAATCAGTTTTCCGTAAACATTTGACATGTTGTCTGGACATATTGCAAACAGTCAAGCTCAATGTACTCCTGGGTTCACACATCAGCTGACAAAAAGGATGTTTAAGATGAGAGACATGCATCTCTTCACGTCTCTGACAGTCTACAGTCACCGGGGGTCTTATGTTTCTCTTTTTGAGCTGGGAGTGGAAGGTGATGGGACATTACCAATGACTGCCTTTTGGTAAAATACTTTATACTAAGAGAATAATGGGACCGTTTGATTTTCTTTAACAATTCTATGTATTGCAAGTGTTGAATTATAGGCAATACGAACTAAGACTCTGTAAATCTGTATATGTAGACAATTGAAATAGTCCTTTATCACTGTGACATCACACCTGAAAATCATTGGATACTGATAGCGAACATTTTAGCAATACATATGTACAAGTTCTTCAATCCTCAAGCAACTGTGATATGTAAGTGTTGTGGAGAAATAATTTCAGTGATTTGTTCTTAGACACAGTGCATTGAGTCTATGCTAATAAGTGCAGTTGTATTGACACATGAAGCTTCAATCATGATACTTGAGATAGTACTTAAGTGCCAAGTTTACATTCATTAGGTTTCCTGACAAGGTCGATATATTTTATTACATCTGATACGTGAAACATGGCCATTACCAGGAGGATTATTGAGACGAGTGCAAGAAGATATGTGGACTATAAACATCCTGAAAAAGAATGACAGTTTTATCATTCCAACATTCCATTTAATACGATAAATTATCACATGACAAGGTAAGATAAAATATCACTTGAAATAAGTGTAAAGAAATAATCATATCATAAAACTATCGCTCTGTTAACAACAAAGAGAGTGAAAATTTAAAAGTTTTAATCATTTCATTCTGTACAAATATGAATGTAAGAATTTAACAATACTTTCAAATTGAGCCAGGACACTGATGTCCGACTATCCAGTGTTCAGATTCAAATAATACTTTAAACAGAATATTTTTTTAACAATAATCAAATCTCTGCAAAAGCGTTTTGATCACTGATTATTTAAAACATATATTAAAGACTGATATATGTTCACCTAAATTTTGTTTGGAGATTCGCATAAAATATGTGATACAATGGAAACATGTTAACAAGGATTATGTTATGATAAGAATTTGGGAAAGGGACTTGCATTAACAGTTGAGTTATTTATTTGTCTGTGTCCCATGTCGAATGTGAATTACTGACGTTGATTTTATGGATATTTTTTTAATATAATGTACGCACTCTACAGAGGAAATGTATACAATGACCAAACTTATTAACTTTATTATAACGCTTAACCGGGTTCAAGGGTCAGATACAAGAGACAGCCATTTTGGACAAGTAAATGACGCAATCCTTTTATAAATATTATTGTTAAAAAAATAGATTTTGCTTTTATGTAAAGTGAATCTCTTAATCTCCGACATCTGCAGTGATTGAAATGTCTTGTGCTTGCCTTCGTAGTGGAAAATGATGGCACACTGACATTTTAATATCGATGTCTGTCTCATTTTGAATACTGTTTCAGGTGTTCAGAAGCTGTCACAAAATTTTGACCATAATGCATCCATATCATTCCTTGACATAAACACTTTGACAAGTTGATTGTACTCCTGGGTCCTGAATGTAACACATCGGCTGACATAAAGGATGTTTAACATGAGAGACATGCATCTCTTCAGGTATCTGACAGTCTACAGTCACCGGGGAGTCTTGTGTTTCTCTTTTGGAGTTAGGAGTGAAAGCTGATGAGACATTACCCCATTTCTATTGGCCATTTGGATTTTGTATATCATTTCCACACTGTAAGTGAATATATTTTGTTTCCTTGAAAGATAGACGACTTGAAACATGTTGGTTTGAAGTTGCACATAATCAGTCATCCACTGAAAGATTTTTTTAACTTTAGAGGGAATAATAAAAACAATATTTATATTCTAAAAGTTCATAAGGATATGTCAAACACTAAACTGCTGTTATTATCACATTTAAGGTTGTTTTTAATACTTGAGATTCTTAAAAAAATGAATTTTATTACATATTGTCCACTTCAAGAACTTATCGTTATTGGAGGTTATCAAAACGCAGCAAGATTGACAAATGTTTTAACTATCTGCTAATTTTTCAGAAATATATGACTCTTTTGACAGTCCATTGAGTATAAGGCTGATGTTAATTTCAAGCTCGTGTAACTCGTTTGTTAGCATTGGTCGCCTAGTTCACTTAAACAGCTTGTGTCAGCTGATTCATGTTTCAGGTCACAGAGATCAGACAAATATCGTATAAATCAGTTATTTATAAAAATTGAAATGGAAACATTAAGTTGATGTTATTTTTCATGGATTTCTTAGAGTGCAAACCATTTATTACAAAATTAGGAGTTGTAGCCAGAAACCGCAGCCGTCTGATGTACCCAAATAGAACTTGCATGTTACGAAGAGAATGCTTTGATCTGTATTTATGAATATCACATATGTTAACAGTTAAGAGGCATTTTCTGCACAAAAATTAAAAAAGTGTCTTAATAATAAGTTTAGCCTTCTCATTTTGTATTTTAGTATTATTTTTTTTATCATTGTGTAAAGGTAATACACGCATTTAACGACTTAGATCGAACAAAAGAACGTTCAGGTCAATGGTATTAATTCTATGATCATATGTTTGTAAATGTCTGATACTTAGCTAAAGGTCAAAGTATCTAAAAAGCCACCTAGAAAGCCTGATAAAGAAGATTGTCAAAAGTACAAGTTCATTTGGAACTTCTTTAACACTTATCATTACATATTTTACTATTATTTTTTTCTCTTGTTAAAAGAAGATACACATATTAACCACTTAGATAAAATAAAAGAACGTTAAGAGCAATTCTATTATCCTGTGTTTAGATAACTCTTTAATATTCCAAGGACAGGTTGATTCGGAAAATCTGTTTGTACAAGTGTACCCGGCAGCCACAATCTAGAGCCAATCATTTCGTTGATCTCTCCTTTTAATGATGAGAGCCAAGAAAAAAAGCAACAGTGTTTGGTACAACGCGGCCGGGAATCGCACCCCAGCCTGCCGGGTGAAAAGCGGACACTGTACCAACTGAGCTAGTTCCCCTGAACTCAATTAATCAGTTAGTCTTAGTAAAGAGATAGTTACCAACTTGGAGGACATATTCGAAGGAATTATTCGCGATCCTTAAGTTGATTCTTCCTATAATAGATCGTTAACGAGCGTTATTTCCACAGAAACATTCTCCATTCAGGAATTTTCTGGAAAGCAAAATAACTTGTAAAACATAGAAACCGCGGAATCAATGTTTTAGCAAATCTCTTCACTGTTATTAAATTCCCAGATAATCTTTTTCCGATAGTTAATTAATTTCTACCTAACAAAAACTTTCTACCGAATTTTCATTAACTTATCCTAACCGTAGGGACAGATGAATGATGTTAAAGAGCTTATTTCAAAAAGTAGAAAAAACTTTTCATTTTTAATGTGTGTTTTTACATGTCATGTCTTAACTGGACAACAAATCTGTTGATTTGCTACAAATCTGTTAAATTTGCTACGAATTAAAAGAAAAATTTAAATATATTAAGAAAAAGCATTCACTTAAAGAGCAACAAATGAAATATAGACAGATGATTGATTCCTATTACATTTATGTCATTTAAGAATAGTGTGACCCAAATCTCCAAGAACATTCTTTCATTCCTAAAGAAAATCATTTCAAAGGAACGTATGTCATATTCTTATTTAATCATTCAAAGAATCAATTATAAATTACATTCAAATACATCCATAAATTGTCAATATTTACGAACGCCAGTAATGTGTATTATCAAGTCACCTATAAGATCTCATTTGTCTTGCTTGATAAGCAGCGTGCTTAATCTAAGGAAATGAGAGAAATCGAAGAGCGGTAGCGACTGAATTTTATGGAAATAAGAAAAACATTATCCAATATAGTAAAAGGCGATGTCAGTTTATATGATAAACACATTCAGATGTTTATTTCCTTTTTGTACAATATTTTCCCAGCTTATTTTGAAATTCGAATCCTATTGAACATAAATTGATATAAATCCGTTTTATTTCCTATTTTAATTGTAAAAAGAAAATCTAACTCCACTGTATCTCCGGAACCTCATAACGCCATATGTTCCAGCTAAGTCCCTCAGATCACAATCAAAAGAGTTGCTTTGTGGCCCTCTTACAAAGATGAGAACATTTGGAGAGAGATCTTTTGCTTTCTGTGCTGCTTCGATGTGGAATGAACCCCCCCTTGAAATCAAAACTGCAAAAACACTCTCAATGTTCAAGGGTCTTCTTAAAACTCTTAAACTTCTTAAACGGGCTTACTAATTTCCAAGCGCTTCAAGCATGACCTCATGGAGAAAAGCGCTCTAAAAATGGACTATTTATTTATTTATTTTATTTATTTATATAAGAAAATTTGTTCAATATACACATCTATCCATAAATGATAAATACATGTCAGTTTAATGTCAGCATCCTTCACGGGCCGTACATTAAATTTGATCTGTTTAAAGAAATAGAGTTTACAATTTGTGAAAATACAACAATTACTTTGCCATGAATCGAATAACTACAGGGGAAAATATCATTATGGCATGTAACATTGAATAAATGCACTCGTATATAAGGATAACCTTTAGCATACCTTTGACATGATACCGGCATCTGAATTCTTCATAAAGAAAGGCTATTCGCTTTCATACTGAGCACCCTACTCAAGTTAAGTACTTTTACTGACCGTTCTATTATAACATTCCTTAGTGGTGGAAACTCTGATACTTATCTTATTTTCATTCATATCGTTTTTTATTTTCGAATGACGTTTTTCTTGCAAGATATTTGTGTAATTCGCTAAGGTGAAGAAACCCCAAATTTCTCAATGTTAGCCGGAATAGAAATGGTAACAATTTGAAATGTCTCGCTGATTGGAAGACTATCTTGGAATACAACCAATCTGGATTCTTATTCCTAGCCTAGAAAGGGCTCTACTTGTAACAGACACCATTACGGAAGATTAACTGCATTAACCTTTGAGGTTACCTTATTGAATAAACAGGAGGGCCGGGCAGTCCTATTCCCTTTGCTAAATTAGGATAAACAGGCCAGACGGTTTTCAACTTAACAAATTTTTAATACTCCTTTTGGAATATGATTGTAACACTCATTACTTGTAAGAGGATAACTGATTACCAAATAATTACAGAGCTATACATACATATCAAATATTTGTTAAAGCACATCTCTTTTGAAAGCTGTTTTGGCTGTAAAAAGATTTAAAGATATCATTGGAGAAATTTATATAGAGATATTAACAAACATATTCAATCCTGGGCCTAGATTTTCGAAGCTCTCTTAATGCTAAGATAGTCGTAAGCCTATGTTAATGTATGGTAATTACGACTATTTTCTCACTAAGAGAGTTTAATGTACACTCATATTTTTTAGATTATTATTGCAACTGTACATCATATGAGAAACATATTCAGGTTGAAAGAGATAGTATAGGTCGCGAAAATTTTGAAACAGATACATATTCCCTTAGTCTACCTGACACTTGATTGTATTTAAAAATTGTTTTGTTTTGACCATTTATGGTACTTATACATAATCAGGTTTATTATCCATATCATACTGAGCTGTATAATTTGAAAATAGCATTCAAATGAACACATGTGGTACTATTTTTTCATCTATGACGTCATAAAAATTGTTCCGGATTTTAATGTAGTGGGGCGTCGCAAGGGAAGCAGGTAGTTTTCCTGCAAATATATATATGCGATTCAAATGAATAAGAATCGGTAATAAATATTAAACTACACTGACTACACAAATTTATGTATAGCTTTCGATTACTTTTGTACACATGTGAGGTTTGTGTCTAAATTAATAAATGAAATTCATTGGCCAGGAACAACACAGGACGGTACTGACTTATTATGGAAATTGAGTATATTGGTTCATTAGTCCTTGGAAAACAGATTTTGTAGAGACAATAAAATCAACATTGATGACATATACGGTACGTGAAAAGAATGAAGACTGGGACGATGTAAGATTGCACCATTAACCAAACACTCAATGCCAAATAGGCTATAAGTTTATTTTCAAATATGATAATTCCTTGCATGGTTTTAAAAAATTTTTTACACTCTTGATAGAATTTGTTTTCATTGGTTTTAGTTGAAATTTCATCACATTCGTTTTGGATATTTGGATCTGCAGAAAAGGATATTTTGTTTGTAAAAACGCGTGATAAAAGTAAAATTGTGACTCTACCCTCACCTATAACATCCGCAGACTGACTCTTTTTAATTGGTAAGTTAAGAACATATGGATATATATATATTATACTCAAAGTGTATGTATGTAGGGATGGATCAATTAAATATACTTAACATTAACAAGTGTGTAAATGTGTGGTTAAAACCTTCTTTGCCTTTCAATTCACAATACTTCTTCAAAACATATTAAACCCTCAAACTGTATTTTACGGGGCCTTTGAGGAACGGTGCAATGTTTTGGTAATTTGAAATAAAATACTCTAAATGCAATAATGAATATAAAACTATGTACAAAACTTTGCTGCTGCTACAATATCTACACCGATATCAAGCAAGTGGTACAAATAATTCCATGAAGGCAATTATATTGATGCATGAGATGGTGGATTTTTTAACAATTAACGGGTTGATGCACATATTGTTTCGATAAGGAGTTTACAGTGGGGAGTAGTATATAACATTCCAAGTGAAGTTCTTCGAAACCGAACATGTATCCAGCTACTGCACTACATTATTAATTTCTGTTTTGAAAACAGTGTTAGCCCGGCTGCCTGGCGCACAGGCATCATTACTCCTATACCAAAGACCGGAAGTGACCCGAGAGATCCGCTTGGATACAGAGGCATCACGCTGATATCGATACCATGCAAGATCTATGCTGATATATTAAATGTTCGTATCCAGGGATGGCTGGAAAGTAATGATATTTTAGCAGAGGAGCAGAACGGCTTCAGAGCTAAACGTAACTGTGAAGACCATATTTACTCTTTGTACAGCATCATCAACAACAGAAAAACAAAGAAAAAATCTACTTTTATATGCTTTGTCGACCTGCGGAAAGCTTTTGATACAGTTGACAGGAACTGTCTGTGGTATAAACTGATGCGGACGGGTATGTCAGGAAGAATTATCAACGCAGTGCAATCCCTGTATGATGACGTCAGCTGTGCTTTACGTGTCAACGATTACGTCACAGACACATTTAAAGTGGACAATGGCGTAAAACAGGGCTGTAAACTCTCCCCGACTCTGTTCTCGATTTATGTCAACGACCTAGCAGAGGAGATCAAGAAACTCGACTGTGGTGTGGATATCGGCAACATGACTCTACCCCTGCTGCTATACGCAGACGACATCGCCCTTATTGCCCCAAATGAAGAATCGCTACAGAAAATGTTAGACGTTTTACAGGAATGGTGCGTGAAGTGGAGATTGGAGGTGAATTTAGGGAAGACAAATGTGATTCACTTTCGTATACCATCAAGGCAGAGAAGCAGCTCCGTGTTTACTTGTGGAGACGAGACAGTGGAATATACTGACAACTATCGATACCTTGGTATATGGTTAAACGAACACCTTGATATGAGAAAAACTGTGAGAGAACTTTGCAAGTCTGCAAGTAGAGCGTTATCCTCTCTTTTCACAAAGTTTAATAGAGCTGGAGGAATGTCTTATGAAGTTTACACCAAGTTATACAAAAGTCTCGTTGAACCTGTATTATTCTATGGAGCCGGAATCTGGGGAATTAATACGTACAGAGAGGTACAGACCGTACAGAACAGGGCCTGCAAATACTTCCTGGGTACCGGACAAAATGCTTCCAACATAGCAACACGAGGAGATATGGGGTGGACGTCTTGCACAGTAAATCAGCGTACAGAGGTATGCAGACTCCTCACAAGACTCGACACTATGGAAACTAACAGAATCGTCAGTATCATACACGAATGGGGGAAAACACAACCGAAATCTTGGGAAAAGAGAGTGTTTAAGCTGCTGGAAAATCTTGATGCTACAGATATACTTGGAGCAGATTTGACAAATAAGATGAAAGTGAACGATTTTAAAGAAGTTTTTACTCAATACGACCTCAACGAGTGGACACGTGAACTTTGGAACGACAACAACAAACCAAATGGAAACAAACTCAGGACCTATAGAACATTCAAGAATGACCCGAATATCAGCTGTTATGTCCAAACAGTCAAATATCGAGATCAAAGACGCATTTTATCAAAGTTTAGATGTGGTAACCTCCCCTTAGCAATTGAGACAGGAAGATACTCCAAGCCTCCTACCCCACTAAACGATAGAGTATGCCAGTTCTGCGCAGCTACAAGTCCCACGGTGGAAGATGAAACGCATTTCCTTATTGATTGCACATTTTACTCGGATTTAAGATACAAATTATTTACAGAAGCTGAACGTGACGCCCCAGGTTTTATCTATATGGATAGGGCTTATAAACTTACTTATATTCTTAACCACAACCATTTACAACCACTTTTAGCTTTTACCCTTTTACAAATGTATAAAAGAAGAAACTTTTACGTATGAGACTTAACACAAATATTTATTTTTGATAACATATATGTAAATATCTTTTTTACAGTTTATTTATACAAATATGTTTTATAACTGTATTTTACGTGTCTCATAAGCCAATGTGGCTGGGCATTTACTCTTAATCTGTGATTATATATTGTACCAATGTGATGAGTTTTATGCGTGACACGCAAATAAAATATTTATCTCTCTCTCTCTCTCTCTCTTATCTCTATCTCTCTATATACAGGAGTCAAGGTTGATGTACAGGATGTGATAATTGAGTTAAACGATGCAATGTTTTTTGCGCGCACATCCTTTCTAGAATGTCCCTAGAATTATCGTGGAAAAATTACTCGCCCGTGTAAGATACTGCAGTGTAATCTTTACACGGCGATATTAAACTAGTGAAATACCGCTGCACGTATGACGTAATAATTTTGTGTGGTTGTGACGTCACAATGCTGGCACCGCCGTCACTATGGCGGCCAAGTCGCAGAAATGTTTCGTTCAGTACACTTTCGGCAATCATGCTTGATTACTGAGGTTACTGAGATTTTTATAACACTCGTTAATCATATGGCATCAAAATCGCTTTCGCTCGTTTTATACGTAATCATGAACTTGTTAAATAAAAGTAGTATTAAACGGAAGGTCGTTTAGTATCTTCTATATATTAAGCAGTCTAGATTAAAACGACACTTCAAGTTTAGCTCCCTATACTATAAACACCGGTAGTGCTTCTGGGCAAATTGTCACATCTGTTAGATCTGGCCTAAATTATTAGTCTCCCCCGGGCCTGCTAGGACGGCTTCTCAGGAATGAAACTACAGAAAAAACGCTAGGGTGAGGGTTAAAACGAATGGAAGACCATATTGATTTATTTGGTATTTCTGCTCATGTTTCATAAAGGCCAGTAACGCTTATCAACAACTCACATATACCACTCTCAGATTAGCTGCGTGCTAAATATCAATGATAAAGTAAACGACCATTGAATAAATGCTAAACAGTCAATTCCCTCGAGTGAAATGAGACGTCAATTGAGTTCTTGACCTAAAAGCCACATCAAAACTTATATTTTTTGTAAGTATCATTTTGCAAGATCTCAGGCCTGAGTTTCAAAAGAGATATACAACGTTATACAAAAATCAAGAAGCATTTAATTGAAATTCAATATATCTAATCTACTACAAAGATAAAATTAGATTTAATTAACTTCTTCACATATTTTTCTTCATTTCACAAAAATATGACAATTGCATCCTTAATATCAAACCGTAATCAGGATATATTTATTTCAAGGTAAGTTGGTTTTGAATATATGTTTACTGAAAAGAAAATCCAAGTGTTTAGAAGAATTTGCATATTCAAACCTAAAAAAAGATTACTTTACCGATGAATATAAACATCGACTCTATCAAACAACTCATTCAAACAGAAATATTGATATTTATGTATCCCATGGGTTCATTCTTAAGTATACGAAAATGTAAAACTGTATGACATTATAAATGGGATATTAGATGTATTCGTGTATGTAAAATGGAATAAATATAGAATGCATTCATATTTGTGTTATGTCATATCAGAATATAGTTGTTGGGCATGATTATAATTTAAGAATACAGTCTTATGATCGTTATCAACTTATTCTTTAGAGATCATTGCAGCATGAAATGAAACTCATTTATTCAATGTCCTTGGTAGCATCGTTGGACATATTTATATAATCAAAGGTTTTAAAATGTTTCACTTGTTTTCTTCATTATCAGATTACATAAAATAAATACCACAATTTGCTGGGTCATGTGTCTTTACGTAACCATTAAAACCCGTTAAACCGTAAGTAAGAACTGTATACTTCTGTATACTTGTCCTGAAAATGTCATAGAGGGGAAAAGACAGTGATTATGTGTAATACATTTCTGATAACCAAAGAAACAAGGAATCAAATAAGGGTAACTGTGAAATAGGCTTTCATTTAAGCGTTCTTTATTCACTTAATGGTCAGGAAAATAACATAGCGTGGAATGAACTGAAAATTACATCAACTGTGAATAACAACACGGTCCGATGTTGACGTTGGACTATGTGAGGAAATTAATGAATGGGGTTATTCAGTCATTCAAAACAGATTGGACTGAGATTAAGCACTCACAAAGGGTCAGTTGCTCGACAACGAGATGAGCATCTATGTTGAAACGTCAACTTCACAGAATGAAGGAGTTGCTTATGCACAAGAATTGTCTTAATTGTTCATCACGCCAACTTCTGGAATGACAATTAAAAAAATCACAAAGGATAGTCAAAAAGTTTGTTGATTTACTTAATTCAGGTCATTGAGCTTTGACATTTTCTATACAGTGTTGGACATTTTATAATCAGGCTATCATTATCTATCTATACTTTCATATTCATATTTCAGATTATATATCATCTCTAGTTCCTAATCAGTAATCCTATTATTGAGGTATTTTCACAATTTTCACTCAATTATTGTGTCAAGACAGGATACATAAAAGAAAGATGTTGTGGTAACTAATTTTAAAGCTAAATTTAGAAGATATTCAACGTACCCGATTAAAAATATGTAATTGTTAATAACGCATTTTTTCCTTATTAGCTTTCATCAAGGGACATTGATTGTATTAAATAATTTTTAATGCTAACCTCTGCTTTTGTGCCATGCTTAGGCCTTATTACAATTGGTCATAATTCTATGATTTGTCAATATTTTGTCCTATCAATGTTAAGCAGTTTGAACATATTTCTTTGCATTTTTTTCATCACTTCGTTACATATCTTCTTCAAATTTGTTTACCTGGTAAAACACATAATGTTTAAGATGTGTTTTGTTGCCTAAAATGAAGTTCATGAACCGTTAATTCGACTTGTTTTAACTTCATGTTCTTTTTAGTTACCTTTGCTTTCATATTTTGAAATGCGATGTACAATTTTGTTCGAGTGTAATATAACGAATTAAGATTATTCTGATCTAGTTTTCTATTGCATAACTGACTCAGAAGGAGTGACAGAGAGCATGTTATATCTCTCATATTTCATTTGTAAGAATTTCATTTTTATAACAAACGCTAAAAGCAACATAAAATGTTAACAAAGAGCGCACACGATACGTGACGTCATCGGAATGTGACCTCTTTCTAGGTCAGGTCGGTCAGTTTTAAAAAGTTGGCGGAACAGTGTCAACAGTCAAGGAGGATTGGTTGATAACATTGACATGAATTACAGAATTGTTGATAGGACATTTTAAAATGAGGCAGGATTTTATGCTATGGAGATAAAAAAAAATCATTCAGATAAAGTTTGTTCATCTAAATTCAATTCTTGTTGAGAATGCATTTTCTAACTTACAAGTCACGTGATTTGACGCTGTCATGTGACGTTCGAAAGTAGTTCCGTTTGTTCGCACGAGATGTTATCACAAATGTGTGTTACCAACTCATTGTTATCTAATGAGTGATCTCACCAGGGTTGAGTAAAAATTCTCCTTACATACAAAGAAAAACGTACCCAAATAAAAAACATCTCAACATTTTCCAACCCTGATATTTATCTCATTATTGTATCACATAGAACAATACAATTTTAGAGCTCTTAAATACTAATTGAAGTATTGACATACATAGGTATTTACATTTCTGAAGATATTTTTGATGAGAGAAAACTTGATAATGTGAATGAGCATCAATCTTTAAATATTTAAACAATCATAAGGAATAATGATTTTCATTAAAGAGCCCCTCCGTGATTTTCATAACATATTATTTAACTTTGATACGAACCTAAATGTCATATGTGGTAATATGAAATCAAAACATCTTAACTTTTCATGTCCAAAATACAAAACATAATATGACAAATACTGGTTTTCCATGAAAATCTAAAAGCAGCCTTATAACTGCACAGAGGTGTAGAGTCCAGACTCTTGTTGCTTACCGTTCTAGAAAGTACAAATAAACGTCCTGTCAAGATTACCTGTATTTAGATACTCCCTAAATGCCTCTTATAGAGACGCAGAGATATCATGTTTCCACACAATTTAAACTGTTCAAAAAAATTATAAGTGCGTGTAAGAGAAGTTACACAAATAGTAAAAAATATTAAGAAGTATTTTTTTCACACGTGTTTATTTCATGAAAATACACAGTCGTTTCATGTTTCTTAACAAAAAATCCCTAACATAACTATACATTAGTGAATTAGGAAATCATATTATGTTCAGGCAAGTCAACTGAATTGTTGACATTGATGTTTCCTTAGGGAAGTTTGGTAAACAACATTTAAAAACTGAATACAAAAACATGTGGCTTAACTCAAAGATGGAAAGTGACTGGCATTATCAAATATTAGTTTAATAATAACATAAGATAGTGATTTTAAGGAACTTTGACCTCAATAGAATGTGTCAACTGAAGAGAAAAGCAGAGAGATTGCAAAATGTTGTTTCTCAACTGACACGATATCTGTCCTTTCTTTCTGAGCCAGACAGGAAGTCAATTGAACGGGGCAGCAAGGGCAGACAGTTCTCCACTAAACAGAGATTTATCAAACACATTCCGGAACAAGAATGTAAAAATTCAGCATTAGTAAATGATCAATAAGTTACTATTTAGTTCATTGACTAAAGGCATTTAACTCAGATAAAGTTTCTTATGGAAATGATTACAATAAAGTTAGGATAACTCAAAGAAAGTGAGTCTCCGAAATCAAACGTATCGTCAGTGTCACTTTAAAATCATTGACATCATTGATAACAAGGTTGGTATTTTTACAAGACGATACACTATTGCAATAATAAGGATATCGATGTTGTCATTCCATGAAACTCAGTTCTAATTCATCTTAGCAACTTCTTACTGGCTCTCCTAGGAAACAGGTAAATCCTATGTAATCAGAAATTAGTGCGAAATGTAAAATGTAACATTTGCAGATGTTTTTCAAAATAATCATTTACAATGTTATATAAATTTGATATAATACATTATTACCCATATGGTTAATCATAAGTGATGACATATTTTCAATATAAGCACATGTGCACATATCACTTTT
The DNA here is from genome assembly GCA_921293015.1 of Phorcus lineatus. Classification (NCBI taxonomy): domain Eukaryota; kingdom Metazoa; phylum Mollusca; class Gastropoda; order Trochida; family Trochidae; genus Phorcus; species Phorcus lineatus. The sequence continues at coordinate 31,132,414 of OV121088.1, read as the reverse complement.
GCCTAGCAACGATTGTTTCAGCGAGTTAACGTATTATGTCGTCTGTGACGTCATCAAACCATTGTTCGTGACGTCACTGAAGCGGGCCGCCGCAAAGAAAGCAGGCCGCTTTCCGTGTGTTTTAAATGAAATAGAATCGGTGATAAAGAAATTATAACCCTCGGAATTGTGTCATATGACTTTTACGAAACTCGTGCGAACTTGTGTTTAACCCTCTCTCTCGCTCGGGTAATACAAAAATTCGCACTCATTTCGTAAAAGTCATATGACACACTTCCTCGGGTAATAATCTCTATATATTGAATAGAATGATATCGTTTGGTTGCTCAAACGCATTGTATAGCACTGTGTTATCTAATAATTTCATACAGCAAACGAATACTTCAGAAAATGATACAAAAAGGTGTTTTTATCAATCTTGTTAAAACTACTTGTTCCTCAAAGACTGTTTTAGTAGGACTTTAGGGACGTAGAAAATATAAAACTAGTTTCTAATTGATTGTATGTACGCCAACAACCAAATGTAATACATTCATTGAGAAAGGAACTTTTGGAATTACTATAGTTTAAGCAACAGAAAACAAATATGTTTTGGTCTTTAAAATAAAATATTTTAATGGTTTCTTTCGCATTACAAAATATTGCTTTAAGCCCTTAACTAATCCTACGCATATTTATAATTCATTGATATAAGATAAACTTTCTTAATCTAAAAATAGAAATGTGCTATTAGAAATTTCAATCACTTGTGTCTTCATATCAGACACATTGAAATCACAATAATCTCGCCCAACAGGGGTAGATCCGTCATAAATTTCTACAATTTCTACGGCAATTTCCCCTATCGGCACAATATTGCAACTTAAACTACCTAGCAATATTTCAGCAAATGAAAACAACGAATATATGAATAACATTTTGTTGTCACTAAAGGCCTGTGCAATGATACAGTCGCAAAATGAGGCGTTTTTGTTCTGTATAGACGACTAAAAGTGCAGAGTGCATATTCGAATAAAGTTTAGCTTTTGAAAAGCTTAGGGAAATAATTTAGGCGATTTGAATGATAACTTTTGAAACGCCGTCTCGGCTGATTGCACAACTAACTTTGATTGCGTCCAATGAGCATTCTTCATTTCTAGACCAATAAACCTTCGTATCAAGACGGAGCTACCTCTGTTGGGAGAAATTGTGACCATGCAAGTCAATTTGATATCAGAGAGCAAAAGAAACAGACATCGAGCTGACAATCATGACCTATTATCCTGATATTTGACATTACATTACATTCATACTATATATAAATCGACAGTCAAAATAAACAAGTACATTTCTAGATTTGAAAAAACCCGTTTCCAATGGAACTTTTGTTGGAAATCAGTTCAGGCACCATGACTACTCTATACTACTTGGAGAAAAGGATGCTCACTTTCGTACAACCCTTCTAGAGCACAGGTGATAAATTATCACATTGTCTTAAAAAGTTATTTAGGCCAAGCTTTCAACGTCTGTAATCCTACTGAAAATCAAAATGAAGTTTATCACAATGTGAAAATGGATATATTAAATATGTGTCTCAAAATATGTTTACCTTATGTGTGTTAATAAAATTTACATTGGATCATGAACCTACATGTGTATATATGCTCTAAATTAAATTTTATTTAAGTTTTTTACGAATCATGGTAGTTAAGCCAGGTTGCCAGACATAGGGTTATTTATTTCAATTTCGATAATTTGATATAGTAGTTGTTGTAAATATAACATGTTACTGTTTTAACTTATCCAGACCTCTCCTTCCCTTAGTTCGCTGAATCCTGCATACACGTTTCAAGTTTATTTGATTCGAATTGAGACGAATCTTTCTTTAAGGCTAAAAAAACAGACTCATTCATTTCATGAGAGTTAAACTTAGAACGTTCCTGTTTACTTACTGGCATTTGACATTTGGCTGATTAATCTGAAGGACAATTTCAAGTTTGGATTCTCCGTTCACAGTACAGAATGGTGAAATATTGGGATTCATGTTGTAAAAAGAATTGTTAAGATTCGAAGAAAAGGCATTAGAATGAAGACAGTTCAATAATTTCCCCATTTAAAGTTAAGTTCTTTAAAGGCAATTTACTTATTCTTATCTTAAAAACGACATTTCGTTGATTTATTCGGCATAAATATATATATTTCACACATAATTACATTACATACTTTTAAACATTAAATTCAACATCGATGTGTATCAATGTATCGTTATGTAAATCTATCATGTTGACTTAAAATATTGATATAATATAATAAAACTTTTATAAAAATGTTAATATTATTTCACATAAACATTTGAGACTTTTTATTAGAGTATTTCTGAACTTTTTAACAACTCTGTTGTTAAACAACTTGTTTAATCTAATGTTTCCTATTTCTCACATGCCTTTTTCTAATGGATCACTAAAGCATTTGCAGCTTTTTTTTATACATTCTATAGGCAGGTCCATTCAGTTCAGAAGTTGCAATTGGTTATTGTACCCTAAATATTTCTGCGCAACATTTCATTTCAGATCCTTGTAGTTTATACTTCCCTATTCGTTACATAACCTTGACAATCATACACTTGAAGCTGTAAAAATATTACCTAGCTCAAAAGTCATCGATTAAGGGACCTACAAACATTGATATTATAGTTCATTTAAACGCTTCACGAGAAGGAGAAGTCATTACAGCATATGTATTCTCCTGAAATTGTTTCGAATTTACTATGTCTCGTTGGAGCACAATTTTTATATTCCCATTGAAACCACACTGCTATCAGGTATATAATAATGTCAAAGATTTATGAAATCTTAAACAGAATTTTATTTTGTAATGTAAGTTGTACAACCATAGGTAATTTAATATAAATGATGTTTCAAATAAGATAATCAACCACGGAAAACTTCGCTATTATATATAGATTTGAGACTTTTAGGTTATATATCTATTAATATTTACAATGCTCAAGCTATTGTTCACGTTTATCGTTGAAATAGTCGAAAAGAGCGCAAAGATGAAGTTATCATGTGTGATAGTATTGCAGTTAAATTTTGTAAGTGGCAATAAGAATGTTGTCTTTTAAGTTGAGAATCTTCATATCAGACATCTATAGTCACTGGGGAATCTTGTTTTTCTCTATTACTTTAGGATTTTAACATGATGGGATATTGGCATTTTAATCTTACTTTGAATAGTGTTTGAAAAACCTGCAAAGTCTATTTGATGCCTGAAAAACGACATTACGTCATTCCATAACCCTAATACTTTGCTTAGCTAATCGCACTCCTGGGTCCTGAAAGTGACACATCAGCTGACATAAAGCATGCTTACGATGAGAGACATGAATCTCTTCACGTCCCTGACAGTCTACAGTCACCGGGGAGTCTTGTGTTTCTCTTTTGGAGTTTGGAGTGGAAGCTGATGGGACATTGTCATATCATCAATGACTGCACTTTGATATATATCGTCATGCTGAGAGTGTTTTGGGATCTTTTTATTCCTCTTTTGGGCTTCTTGTGTTGACAGTGTTGAACTAAAGGCAAGGTAAACGATGACTTATTTGTAACAAAAACGTTTCATTTGTAAGTAGATACAACTGTATCACGTTTGCCTCAAGCTTCTAACGGTTTTCATTGTTTTATAGCAGTCATTTCAACTTGTGATACATTTCTTTTGCCGTTGTGTTAAATGCGAATACACCAACCGAAAGGAATTAAACTTTTATCTGTCCAGATATAGTCTAATATTGATAAAATCAAAAGGAGTAATTAGAAAAACAATTTGCCTTATATCTGTTCAGTCTAGTAACATGATCACTTCTAGATATATTTTATAGAGACATGTTAGTACAACACTTTTGATTCAATAAACATTTTGGAACATTATTTTCATTTTCGGATCGCACTATCTTCAATAGTACACATTGAACTCTTAGGGGTCAGTCCCTCTCAAGATTAAATCCACAGCCAGGCAACATTGCCAGCAGTGACCATACCAGCAACTTAACAACTCGGCAATCTCACCTCCAGTGCAGGCAGTGTGATCTTAAACATAACAATGTTACATTTGTTCATTATCTGAATGGCATGTATCTCTGATGCATTCAGCATTAGGAGCAGTGCCAATTTTACATCTCAGAGGGGTACTTAATGTAACAGCAGATTTATTTTTGGCAAGATGTGGGAGCTGGTTACTTGGTGGAATGTTTTTTTTAATTAATAAATAATTTTTATAAAAAAAAGTATAGGTTAATTTTTGAAACATCTTTGTAGGTCAAACAGTTATAACCTGAACAAAAACACTTAAAACACTTTCTGGAATAAGAACTATAACTTTACATAAGTGTTTAGATCACTGACAAAAAAGTCACATCTTACAAATATGGCTGGTAAAGGATATTTGAGCGATTAATGTGTAGCAATAAAGTAATACCAAAATAACAAATACTGATTGTGAAACGTTATTTGTGGCAACTGAAATATGGCAAATGAAGTTGCCATGACGTTGCCATATCATTATATTTACAAATAAAACCTGTTTAAATGGAACGGTACCGGTATTACATTATACACTTTGATACTTTCACAAAATGATATATAAACAACATAGGACAAAGATGCTACAGCGATCGTCATTCCATCATTCCATTCCATTCGTTATCAACAATATGACGATTTACCTTCAAACATTTAATTTCAAAATCAAATCATTGGTTTTTGTCACAAACAAAATAGTTGCCATTATTTGACGTTAAATGATATCATGATGTATATTGCCTTCGTTTCATTATGATAATACAAGTTACTCTACATTTTTATATAAAACTTATTACTTGTGCATCAAAGCAAATTTAAACCCTATAACAATAAAATCAATACCTTGGGAAATTTTAGACCTCTACAAAGATAATAATTTGTGCCAAAGTTATTGTTAGTGAAATGGCCACTTTAAAGCCTTCATCAAAGGAATCGTGTGGCATCAAGTGTTAATCTGTGGAATCGTCCATGAATCTATCTATCTGTTGTTAACTAAAGTTCTATATAGTAATTTTTGATTTTTTTTCCAAATAAGCAATTAAAGTTTTCTCATGCCATGGTTTAATACCAGAAACAGTTATATTTTATGAGTTATCCTTTGTTTCATACTTCAGTTCTACTGACATTTACCTTGATCAAAAGGTTATTTCAAAAATTTATTTCAAAACAGACTACAACTTACATGTACATGCTGTTTGGTGTTATAATAACTGTATGTGCCTATTATATATTTTTTGGATTTCATTGTCATTTTCATGTCAATATATATGCAAGACATGATATTAAGCATTTAGCCATTACTTTTACTATAATTGTAATATATAAATATAATATAAAATACTATTACTTTCTTTGGACTGAAATACATATCAAATACGTATAAGATGTTAACCTTTTCAAAATAATATAAATCTTTGTATCCTGACATGCAACGCAGATTATTATCCTTAGTGAAAATATTAATAAGGATATCATAAAACACTTGACAATGACATCATTTAATGAGATCCCATCAAAAAGCAGAGGGTCTGAAGAATGGTACACATCACATTTCAGGATCTCTGCCCCTTCATTTTGAGCTAGACAGGAAGTCAATAACGGAGCAAAAAGGTCAGACACTTCTCCAATAAATACAGATTTATACAAAACATCCTGGAACGGGTTTGTATAATTTAGTGTAATTAATTGGATCATTGATTACCAAATTATTTACCGACATATTTTAGAGGAAAGCTTTTTGGCTAAAAATATTTTTTTATTGATGACCATAAATTTTAATAGAGAGGCATACTACGAATGTAAACATTGACCTGTCACTTCAGTTTTTTGTATAAAAACATTTTAAGAGATTGTAGTCATAACATTTTCACTTGTGTTTAATTGCAGATAAAATAAGAATATCAAGATATATGAAGTCATGATGATGACGTAACTCTTTTGATCAAAACAAATTTATCAATTTGGAAACAAAGAACGACACCAAAAGTTCTCAATGCAAGAATTCACTAAAGAGGGTAAAGCATTAAAAATACATCCAGTGACCCAGCCAACCAATGAATTCGATATGTGCCAAAATACCATTTATGTCCGTATACAATGAAAAATATTTCATATTTTCCTTTTGAAATATCACAAATATGAAATGAATAATGTTCAATGGAAATCGATCAAGAGCCTTACATCTACACATTTCATTTGCATGAATGGTAATAATATTAATAACAAATCTCTTCTGTCTGGTTTTGGATAAGTTTGAGTTTGAGTTGTTCAACCCACCTAATCTCAAATTTTAACATTTATTCTGTCACTTTATCCAACCTATTTTCCTTGAAATTTAAATTGAATAAGATTTTTTACTTATGTGACTTAAATTAACGCAATGTGTGTCTCTTAAAGCAAATATAAATTATATATAAGGGGGACTGTGAGCAGAGCAGATGCAATGCACAGAAGAATTGTGCAGTGTGTACATGGAATGAACATAAGTCAAAAGGTCCGTGTCCCATTGCCGATGATTTAGTAGAAACAAATTTGGAAATACAAGTATTTTTGGTGCCTAATAAAGATATTTCAATTTTTTACTAGTCATTTTTGCGGATCTCTAGACGTTGAACATGGATTAAGACGGAGAATTCATTTGGAGAATCAAAGTTATAAAAATCGAATCGTCTCATAATGTTGGTGCTACTTAATTATTTTCCACACATCACTCCTTCGATACTATCCCCAATATCGGATTTACGCTGTGAATGTATCTGAAACATTTTCTTTAGAACGTTATACTTAAACAACGAATAACATAGCTTACATTTAATTGATTGTTGATGTTAATTTCAAGCTCTGCTAACTGGTTTGAAAGCAATTCTCAATACATTTAACAGGACACAAGGGTCAGACAAAAATTCATATAAAACGTATTCATTGAAAAATGTCCATGGAAACATGAAGTCAATGGTTTTTAAACTGACACAACTAAGAGTGTGCCCAAATATTCCATTTTAAGCTTCGAAAGCATCTCTTAAGCATCAGATATGTCAATATAAATATATCAAACATCCCATTTAACATCGTACAAGAGCCAGGCAGACTTCCACTTAACCTAAGGATTACCTCACCACTCCAAGGAAACATCAATGTCAATAATTCAGTACCTGCATGAAATCCTTTGCAAATCAGTGACAATAAGTAAAGTAAAGATAAAGTTAAATGCTCAAAAGTGATTGGTAAGTAACATGGAACGATTTTGAAAAACACATCATACGAGCGAGTAAATTGAAGATTAACAAAGGTTCCATTTTGCAGAATAATTAATGATTCATCAATATAGAAGTTTAACTTTGTACTATTAAACATGGAAAATCCGTTACCAACTCAAAAATACAAATATTCAACTTTAGTTACAGGCATGACCCACACCTTTGGATATCAAGTTACAATGTTTACCATTGCAGAAACTCTGTAAGGTGTCACATGGTAACTAGGATCATAGAAATAATTAAACGAAAGGGAAATTAGCACAAAAGTGTTGTCACTAAGGTCATAGAACTTTGCAATGTTTAATGTCTTTGAATACATTCCCTGTATATGTAAATTCTGAACTTCTTAGTTGTTTGTTTTTCAATTTTATTTCATTTTTTTCTTATTTGTACCTTTAGATTACAAAGTCAATTTACCTTCAATAATGACAGATAAATCTAGATAAAAATTAAATTCAAAAGACACCAATCCGGTACCAGGGCAGTGTTGGATAATATTGTGATATAAACAATTATGATTAAGCTATAAGCAAGAATGTAATAAATGTTGTCCCCTTCACCTTCATAGATTTGTTTAATTTTGAAGGCATTTGATAAAATCTTCTGGAAGATTGGGCAAAGAGCAGAAAATATGAAGTAATTTAGAAAGGGCTTACGTCTTTATGACAGTAATATTCCAACCAATTTTTAATTTCCCTTCCTCCAAACTGACAATAGTGTGTTTCCTTTCATCCTTTTTCAAATATGAATACTTATGAAATTTGTTTATTTTTTCAATAGCTTCAAATAGACTCTCAGTCGAACCATCCAGACAAAGTTGTGTATCCTCATATTCTGTCATTATAGTGCTAGAAATGTGCAAATAATTATTTAAAAGCAATTTGAGGAGTCAGCACAAAGCACTTTAAAGGAAGATAAAACGTTGACCACGAAAAACTACAGGCCATCAAGACAGCCTGGTGTTAAATCATGCATGACACCATGAACGTTTATCCATGACTCTAGGGGAAAGATATAGTAAGGGAGTTGTTATAGACATTCCTATCCTCGATAAACTGGAAATAACTGAATACTTCAACATGCATACTTTGCTAGAATGGTTGCCATAGTAACATTAAGGACGCCTAAACATCGTTGTGCATGATATGCTTTTGGACGCTGCACAACGCCACCACAACATTCGACTTAGACGTTGTCACATCCTATTTGCCGAAGAATCTTATTTACAATTCACCATGTAGATAGAAGAACGTGTGTTCGATGGTTGACATGGGTAAGAAAAACAGGAGTGTTCACGGCATGGGTCGATTCATGTAAGGGCACGAATACACTCCTACTGTAAAAGCTGACCTTAGAGTTTTAAACTGAAACAATTGCGTGACAAATATAAACATAACTGAAACAAAATTGTTACCAAAAGGTTAAAAAGACTATTTTGATTTTTGTTTAAAATCTAACTAATAGGATTTCAAGATCAAATAGATAGTGGCGATATTTCCCTATGCCATATTTAGCATCAGCCAAACTGACAAGATAAAAATACATTAGGTTGCATTAATTTTTTGAATAAATGGAAGAACAGAAATAGTCACAGGAATCGATATACCTGAAACTAGAGTGTAACGGTACTGCTACTTTTCGAGAGTTGTGCTTATTACCTGTTATGAAAGTTCATAGTCCCTTATAATGTTGTAGGGGGCACTTTGTGCAGGTGTAAGTATTTGGAAATAGTGCCATTTGATTATCTACACTGTTATTTTTAACAGTACAGTCTTTCAATAAAGTGTAGGATAAAAAATAAATTCCTCAGATGGCGATAGATGAATTCATTGGGTAATTTTGTTATACTGTATGTCTTTGGAAATTTTCAATTCATGAATCAATCATATGCTAAAAAAACGGAGAACAAATGCGTCAAGCGTCTAGCCTGGATGGAATGAAGAATCAACTGATATCTGCAGCTGATAAATGATACAAAACATACAATAATAACTTTCAATCTATAGTAAAGGTTAAAACACCTTCTTTCATTACGAATATTGATTGTTTATAAACCAGTTTTATTTTTTCTAAAGAAACACAACAACTTGAGTGTTTGATGCAACATAGAATTACATTTGATCACGACTATTATCCAAGTCAGTAGTCATAATCATTATTTATTAAAGGAAAATTTATTCAAAAGGAAATTTTACTGGCATAATCAACTGTCAGTAAAATAATAATATAATAAAGTCGTTTCATAGAAAATTGAAAGAAATTATCAATATTTGAAAAGATTCCATCAAATTGGTAGACGGTTATTACACAGTTGACATGATCTCTGCCCCTTCTTTCTGAACCAGACAGGAAGTCAATTTAGCAGGGCAGTAAGGTCAGACGTGTTTCCACTAAACAGAGATTTATAAAACACCTTCCGGAACAAGGCTGTAAAACTCAGCCTTAGTAAATGGATCATTGATTACCAAATCATTTGCACATATATACGTGCACCTCGGAGCCAATGGGAAGCAAAAGAGTTGTATTTAACAAATGTGAAAATGTTTCATGAACAGATCTTTGAATATCAACTTATCAATCGGAATATTGCATACAGCTGCATATCAAAAGTTTGTTCACTTACTACTGTATCTTAATGCAAATATCAGGTAATTTAGGTTTGGTTTGAACATCAATACATCTACCCATTGTCAATGTGTAAAATAGCCATTCTCTAACATATTGTTGGATTGTCTTTTCTCTCATGAAAAAATTTTAATAATCAAAATATTTATTTATAAAAATGGATTATGAATTTTATCATTTTGTAAATACTTTATTTGTTTCATTAACCTTATTTGTATCTGCCATGCCATAGTATTTAGATGATCAAGATGATGTGTAACTTTCAACATTTTTAGGTCTTTAATTGAAAGAAGACACTCTTTCAAAACCGACATTGCATAAGACATGCGTTTTTTACTCGAGGCATTTCTTTCCATGTTCCCTGTGTTACAAGTAGGTCGTGACTCTTTAATGATATAGAAACAGTTTGTCGGGTGTAAAAAAAACAACATTTTTATCAACCTGGAAGAACTGTAAGTCAGGTTTCGAATGAATTTTTTAAGGAAAAAATGCAAAAAGAAATCATCAATAATATTTAATCTATGAACAAATAGAAATTATAAATGGCCAGATCATAAATCCTATATCCTGGTCAAAGCAATTTTGGTAAATACTTGAAATGCCAAAGATCAGTAACCTCCCTTTATGAAACATTTGCCATTAAATGAGGTTAATGGCATTTTTTATAATCTGTTAGATGTTTAATCCAATTCCAATCTGTCCTCAAACACTGAAAGGCAGATTCATTACTTTCCTCCGAGGTTAACGTCAAGGTCGTCCTTTCTTATTCCTAACAATATGTGTCTGTCTCAAATCATCAAACGCCATGTTATTAACAGTAAATTGACTTTCCCATTATGTAAAATTGATACCATAGTGAAAGCATCCTCATACTCTTTCATCATTTAAAGAAGTTATTAGTGTTTGGAATTCTAATTGCGTTGTTGTAACGAATGTTGCTAATAGAATTTGTTCATATCTTATTGTCTGTGAAAATACTCACTTTTCTTTAATAGTTTGAGACCCAATGTTGCTTTCTCTAAGATAAGAAGAGCATCTTCAGATTGAATGGGAACATAGAAAGGTTCGACTTGATGTAACGACTATGTTTTCCATTATGTGTCAGGAAAATGTAAATAAGTGTGTAAAGTGTGTTAAGTTGAATCGACACACGGGAAAAAATCAATAGCTAATTGTATACATAATATAGATATTAATATTCCTTCCCCTTTATAAAGGACAGATAAACGCCATATTTTCAATGTTTGACAAAATACGATCCTGCTCCATTTACATTTAAAATATAAATAGGGTTAAATATGTGTAATTTTGAAAACAAGTCATCGGTGCATGATAGAATTATTTTCGCGGTGTCCATTCGACTGTTAGAAAACCTCATTAGTTAAGTTCCAAAAGCGTCTTCTCTAGATAGCACAAAAAATGTATCCCATAACACTCCCATTTCAATATCAATAAAGTCTCAGTAGTGATTTAAGAATTGTATGACAGTTCCACCTAACCATGAGTTATCCAATACATCAATGATTCAGCTGAATGGTTTACTGGTACAATCGTTGCCAAGTCAATGGCAAATGATAAGTAAATTTAAAGGGTTGGTAAACATAGGAAGTGAGACGACTTGGCGATTCATATCAGTAGGTAAATGTTTGAGTTCTTCTTTTCTGAAATTTATTCTAAATAGGGTTTCTATATTGAAAAATACATTGTTTCTTATAACCGATAGATGTGTATGAAGGATGTTTTATCACATCATTTATATATATTGTACAGCAAACGGGTTACTGTATACATGTATGAACAATCACAATTTCAAAAATGTCCATTATCATGCCGATTATCTTTTTTCTTTGCAAATTCAAATTATAAATTTTGAAAATAAAAATCAAACACAATCATATTTAAAAGTGTATTTACAAAATTATTTTTTAGGAAACATTGATATAAAGAAATTAAGTTAAATAAAGTTTAATTTGAATTAGTGTACAGTAGATATAGCTATGTCTAATAATTCAATGAATAATCAATTTTAAGTTTCATTCAGCTGTTCAGTGGGTTTTTAACAGTCTTTACTGATAAATAAATTCTCTGGTTCTTCTTGGTGTTTTACATTATATGGAAACCATTTAACAGCCTGTCTAAATTTCACCATTTTGGTTTGTGGATGGACAGCCAAAGCCTAAATGTTTCTCAGATTAATCAGCCATATCTCAAATGCCAGCTTCTTAACAAGAAAGTTCCCTGTTTAAACTTTCTTTTAATGAATGAGTCTGGTGAGTCTAGAAGAAAAATTTGTTTGTACTCGAATAAACTTTTAAAATGTATGCAGAATCCACCTGCCTCAAAGGAGGCGAAGTCTGGTTAAGTTAAATCAATAACTTTTGATATTTATAACAACGCAATAACATGAGAAAAACCGGCTTCAAATAAAATTATGATTGACCAAAAATGCATGTGATTAAAACATGTTATCAACATCCTTTGTATGAGACTGAATAATATTCATTTTAAACAATGTGATAAAGTATCAATATCAATTCATGCTAGCTTAAAAGGGGCAAATTCATAACTTAATGCACCTACTGACAGTAACATGTATAACATTATTTACTGTATCTTAGGGTGCGTGAATATTTATACATATTGATTTTAAAAATAATACATCCACATACGGGGTACGATTAGCGGAAATACTTCATAACACAGTTAAGAATAAATATCAACAACTATTTAGGTTCGCATCCACCTGAAAATAGCAGAAAAAACGTGGTTTATAAACACTTCCGAAAAACAGACGCCAAACGTTTTATTAGCCAATCAGGTGCTAGGGGGGTTGTGACGACATAGACAGGACTCGTTAACGACTGGCTGATCTGTGTCATTGTTTACATTATAGATTCCAGCGGTCTTGAACGTATATATTTTCACTGATTCTACTTATAAAAGAGCCCCTGAGTAACCAAAGCTATTCTTATCAATACATCGACATATTCTGTTTGACATTAATTTACTTGTTATTTGTTTGGGTTGTTAATCTCCGATAATGCCGATCGAGTGAACCCAAACTGATGTCTGCCGCCATTGTGACTGTTTTTTGTTTGAACACCTAGACAAATCGACTATCCCCCTGTGTAGTTGATTGACCATTGTATATGCAGAATATGTGTTACATACCATGTGCCATTTTAAAGTGTAAACTCAATATCGTACCTCCGTGTTTCTGCTTTGCATGATTGTAACAATGAGGTCTCGCTTTTGATGGACTGCCTCTCGGCAACTTCTGGATCTCGTCATTGGGATACGACGGTTCCGAGCAGCTGTTTTTGGCCTTATTAACCAGTTATTAGTGATAATGAAGATCAGCTCTTTGATGTGTTTAGTAAATGTACCTCTTGATTCGCGATTTGCCACCTTCATAAAAACTTAGAGTAACGTACTAATGTATTTTGCATAGTAAGGATACACATTATTGTTGTTTTGTGTGAGTTAATGAGATAAAGAGTGTGGTACTAATCTAGAGTGACGTAGGCCAATATTGTCAATAATAACACAACATTTATTGTTAAAGCCTGCTTGGAAATGTATTGTAAATATGAAATTATTTTTCAGTTTTAACTATTTCAATATAATAAAAATATTAACGCTGAAAAACCAATTATTTCCATTTCCTTCAGTACTTTAGTACCGGTATTTTACCTAAGAGAGGTTTTTAGTAACCTAACACTACTTTTTCACCCCAGACAATATAGTCATAAAGTTATTACCTAACAGTCTACATGAAATGCCACACACCTGTACATTATGGCAATTAAGCAATAGACTTAATGACCTCAGCACCTGACACATATCCAATAGGTAATACACAAGGCACTGATTAGTTATTTAAACTTTATCCTCACACATGATCAACAGCCTTTATTGAAACTTGATGAAGGTAATTAGGTTTGTCCATACACGTGACACATGACAATATATTAACAAATCTGTATTAATAAATATCTTATTTCATACTGCAATGTTTATCAATATCAAATAGGTTATAAATTATGCACTTGTACGGCTACATAAAATGGTAAATGTTTCTCCGGGGCAGCTTTAAGACTTTAATTTTGCTTTTTGTTGCTTCTAAAATGACGATGTAGCAAGAAATTTTAATTTTTCATAAATGTTATAACCAAAAGTGTAGTGTCAACATACAAACATAAGTGACATGCCCACATTTTTTAATTTATTCTTACAGTAATCAGCACACAAAAAAACAATATACTCCAAAACTAGTAATGTAACATGTTGAAATAACTATTTAGTTTAACCCGATGAATTTTTCAACCCCATATGCAATCAAATACTAAAAATTCAAACAATTGTTGGGGTTTGAATTAATCATTTCTGCGACTAATCTAAAGAGACATAAATTCATACTGCAGATAAAAACTCAACATTCATCTGCAAAATCATCAATTATAATCAACTCCCCAAAAGTTTCATGATTATTTATCCCACCTCCGCCTGAAAAGAATTTTGAATTAGCCTTTCTTTCAAATTCCTTACCCTCTTTCGTTCCCTCTTCTCAAAGTATTCCGTCCTTTTTCTCTTCCTTGACTGTCATATCTCGCTGGACAGACGGGTAGCGGGCCTGTTATCATCTTCATCTGTTTATTAACTGTTGGTACGGCATTTTTGACGGGTCCGTTTTGAAATCGTAGGAAAGATCATAACAGTCCTCTGTGAAATGATCGGAGCAGATGACAGACCTGTCATTGGGACTCCACTTCGCTCTTTTCTGACTAACAAACTTTGTCCAATTCGCGAATTGGACAGGATCCTTCGGAAACCGATGCAGTTGAATGTCTCCTGATTTCTTATTAGTACAGTTGGCAGCAACGCAGGAAGAAGGCATGTCTCTTTTGCAATGAAAACGTAGACGAATGCGACCCATATCTCCATTGATATATACTTGTTTACAAACAAACGCGGAGCGAGTCCTGTCTATGACGTAACATCCGCCGAAGGAGAGCTCAGGCCACTGTAGGGACTTTTTTGATTGGGCTTTCGAGGTGGCCAACTTCTACACACTTTGAACCGTTATATCTTTTTAATTAAAAGACGCATCGAAACTCTGTTTGGTGTTTTATTTACTTGAATGTATTGGGTTTATAAAAATGCGGATTAAAGTCAGTTACAAAACTGGGATATATTATCTTTAAACAATGAAATATATGGACTATAAAACATTGAAATGAATACTTTTGAGAACAGTTATAAACGTGCGTAGTGGCGTTATTTGTAAATGCAAGAATCCCTCTTCTTTCATAAACTTAAACTTTCATAAAAAAATTATTTGTAGAGGGATATAAACTTTATATTTTGAAGGAAACAAATTGTGTTACCTTTTCATTACCAAGTTGTATTTCCTACGATTTCTTGAGTTTTTAACCAACGTCTATTGTTTTTAAACAACTTCTATTTTTTCTATTAGGAAACGGCACAGTGGATGAATTTTCAACAAATCCACAGCCTTACAGTAGATGCTATTTTAACGTTGAATTTCCAATCTTTTAATCTCAAGCCTAATTTTCCTACTGTGTGGTAGGGTGAAACTAACTAAAATGAAGCATGGGTTAAGTAAAATAACCCCTAGATAGAACAGATGGGAGTTATCTTTCTTTAATTACCGTCATGTGACCGTAGTCTGTATGTCTTTGTCAAAATAAAGATTAGTGGAGTGTACAGTTTAGTTTTGTTAATTAACTTCTTAAGGGTATTTAGTTTTACAGGTTACAACCAACGCTAATCAAGTGACTGCTCTTTCGATGTCATTTTGCAGCGACACAGTCTTTGACATCTTTTGATTAGCTAAATAATCAGTAAGTAAGATTCATTAAATAAAATTTATGAAATTCGGCTGTCAACATTGAATGTATGAATCATTATAGTAGTTCATGAAATGTCAAAGTTCATGTCATCAAATGAGATCAGGTGTTGTGACACAAAAGCCATAACAAACTGTTATAAACTCCTATACGGGGCATCACGTGGGTAGTAAAATGAATAATAATACTAATGAATAAATAAAGAATAGTAAATTAAATGAAATCAAATAATACGAATGCAGCATGTAATCATTGTTGTGTAACAAATGATTTCTAATTTTTTTTAATGATTAACCCCCTGGAGTGTGTTTTCTCCTGGTTTTCTAGAATGTCAATGATGTTTGAAATGTTGAAACTTTTTATCAGTATTTGTAATCGCAACATATCTATCAAAGTAATCACTGGTATTCATTTTGATTGTCAATGAATATAAAGTCACGGGCAAAAGAAACGCTACCATGTATTCAAAACAAGAATGCAGAATAAATACAAAAGTGAACATGTGACGACATCATATGAATAAAAAAAAAATGCAACAAATCAGCTTCCGGTACCAACGTCACATGTTCCGATATTGGACTGGGGGTCAAAAAGTCCAAGTTCACTGTCATGACTGATCCCTGTGCAGGTAAATCCAGGTTCAGTGTGTTGTAAACAGTTCACATTAATAACGTGTATTGCCTCACCTTGCCACAATACACGCATTAACCCTCCGCCGCATGGAGAAAATCAAACGTCTGACGTCAATACATGGAATGCGCTGCCATTGTTCTTGGAGAGCTTTATCAATTTGCTGGCGGTTATCTGGAGGTGGTCGTCGTTGACGAATACGACGAACCAAAGCGTCCAAGAGATATTCGATCGGTGACATATCAGGCGAGCATGCCGGCAACGGCAAAACGTCGTCGTTGTTGTTGTTGTTAGCAAGGAAGTTCTAAGTAAATCTACCTGTTTGCGCTCGGGCATTGTCTTGTCGAAAGATCACACCTTGTGCCTTTTGTCGAAGAAAAGGACAGATGACGGGATGGACAATTTCATCGACGTAACGCTGAGCCGTAAGATTTCCATTCACGGTAACCAGCGGGGTCTTCTCCCCAAACCATGACACTTCCTCCTCCGTAGGACACCCCTTCCTGAACGCAACATGCAGCGGTTCTCTCTCCCCAACGGCGGTAAACACGTACTCTTCCATCTGTTTTGAAGAGATAGAACCGACTTTCGTCAGAGAAAAGCACCCTCTGCCACTGAAGTCGCTGCCAACGTAAAACCGTCCTCGCCAATCTCAGTCTTCATTGGCGATCTTCGGTTGTCTACGGCTGTCCCTGGAACAGTCTTTATGCCCTGATGCCATGGGACCTTAGACGTCCGGCCACTGTGCGTCAACATGGTCACAAAGTACTAGGATATGAGTGTTGCTGATACGAAAAAACCAAGTAGTGTACTTCCTCAAAGCACATTGCTTTCTTTTTGGAAAGACGGTCTTACTTAGGTAAATGTGTTATCAACACCAATGATATGACTTGCAGACCTTTAAGGCAAAATATTTAATATGCAAGAACATTATTCAAAAGATTTTTTTACATATCATTACACATTTTTTTTCTGTTTATGCTTTTAACGTGTGCATGAAAAAGAAACCAACTAAAACGCAATTTTGTTAAATAGATTTGTTTGTATGCTGCTTTCAAGTTCTAGTAATCTAAGAGGTATGAACTTTTAATATAGATTATTACATTAAGAAGTATTCTTGTCTAATTTGTTTATTTGTAGAAAATATCATGACTCTTTTCAAACATTTTTGACTTTACTAATTTAGGTTAAATTTAACTTACATAAGAAACTTGATATGAATTCCTTTTATTTATATTATGATCTCAATGATTTGTTTATATATTGGAAATATTGGTTTGTTATTTCTTTAACAAACATTGAATTTCAGCTATCTTAAATATAAAATCAGTAAAGTTATGTTTTAGAGTGGATTGAATCGTAAATATTTGCAAGGAGATAATGATTTGTTGACAGTCAGAAATCACTAATTAAAATTGCAGTCTCATAAACAACACTAAACAACAAAATTAGATTATGCTTTGATATGTATCAAAGTGAATTTAACTTCTTCTAATTCCACAATAAAATATCATATCCTACACTCTTGCCGGAAACCTTTTGATGTAGGGAAACGGTAATAACATGTATTAGTGACTTCAATTTGAGATGTTGGTTTCTGATGGGTTTGATCAATTTCCAAATGTCATGCTTCCACAACACTCGTAAAGTACAGGGTTTTAATACACATTAGGATTGAACCAGTCTGGCTCTTGTGTCTTTGAAGTTAATATTTATCCCAGAAGGAATTCACTGACAATTAAGCGAACATAACATAAAACATCAAAGTTTTCTGAGGTATATCATGTTAATGATATAAGTATAGGTTTTGTCATAATGATAATGTCAAGCACTAAATATGTTGACATTAAGATATGGTAGTTTGATTTTCTACTCAGACAAGCTTTAAACACATAGCGATTCAAAGGGCAAATTTTAAGTTGAATGAAATCAACATTTAGGTCATGATTAATGAAGATCTGTTTTTAATTTTATCGAAAACTCAAATTGAAAATAGTTATTAAACTACAATGTTTTGCAGAAATATGATGAGACCAATGTTTATAATCATGATTGATGAACATTTATTATTCCAAATTCATATTTTATCAAAAATATAAATTTGCACAAAGGGCTTTATTTTCTACTGAGCAAATAAAAGCACATCACTTGGTGTTAGAATTGGCAAGTTAGTTGACCTTAAACTTGCTGTCTGTTAATTAGCATCACACTCTGCCAGTCTTATAAGCCAATGCCTTTGACTGAATGTTCTTAATATGATGATTTGCTGTCATACTAATCTTTTCACCACCGAATGAAATCTATTTGCTAGATATCACACTTGCTACTGTATATCTTCACATTGTCACATCAAAGTAGTGGACCGGCGCACTAAACAAAATTAGAGCCAAAGATTATTGTAAACAGTAAAAAAAAGTCTAACGTCTTCTATATCGCTGTTGCATATTAATCTTAATTCATAACCGTCCTAAATTTTCCTAACCTTATAAGCCCACAATTTCTTTAACTCAACAGTTTTAACAACATAAACAAATGGTGACGATAAAACACGATACAAAAAACGAATGATAACATTTAAGAAAACAAAATCATTATTATATTATTAAAGGCTATTATAAGAAAATTAGTCCCAACTGCTTTAATGCATAATCTCAGATGCATTTTGTTTTACATGTTTTCTGAATATTGTTTCCTTTACAAAGAAAAACCGCCTAAAGCTTCTTTAAGCACAAAAGTGCTTAAAGATTTTACGTTTTCCGCTAAAGCTGTTAACGGTCATTAAATTATTTTATCTTTTAAACGAAATAATATATTTCCATTGGGTTTTTTTCACGTTTACAATCCAAAATGCAAAACTTCAACAATAACTTATGCATTTCTTTTTTGTAAGAGCATACTATCATCGATTGATCTACCTTGTTTGTGAGGACACACAAAAATGTGTTTGATGTTCAATAAAACTAGCAATATTCACGTTACGTCCTACAGTGTTATTGACCCCTAAATGTCAATCGCCAGAAACTACTGAGAAGGAACTGGGTTTGAATCAGTCAGGAAATGAATGAGTCTGGTTCTTTAATCCTGAAAGGAAGACTCATCTGAAAACAAATTGACTTGAATGGCCACAGGGACAGTGACGTGAATGTTGCCAATGAATGTTGCCATTTAGTGTCAGTTTATCAAAGCATCTTTATCAACTACTGCCATTACATGTTTTATGTAATAATGTGAATTATTACATCACTATGTTTATTGTATTAACATGTCAATAAATGGGTATTTATTTGTTCAACATGATAGAGCATCTTAATTCAACAACTTTCAATTATCTTAGAATAACTCATAATCTTTAATCATTATTCATCCAACTGATTCTTTAACCATACGAGATGCACAAAGTTTACAGCTACACAATTTATTGATGAGTTACAAAGTTTTTAAAAATGTCTCTAAACCATAAAAAGAAGAAGTAATTCTCAGATGTAATGTTACAATCATATGAAATACCAGTACATAAGTATCCATGCAGAGATGAAATATCTTCTTACCAGTGTCACCTTTGGTATTGCCTGCAACCTTACAACAATATCAACACATAAATGATTCAAGAGAAATAAAATGTTCCCATTACTTTCTCAGTGAAATGATACATCAAATTGAAATCAATGATAACGGGTCAATATTCTATCATCTTCAACTCCAAGCTCCAAAAGAGAAACACAAGACTCCCCGGTGACTGTAGACTGTCAGATACTTGAAGAGATGCATGTCTCTCATCTTAAACATCCTTAATGTCAGCTGATGTGTCACATTCAGGACCCAAGTGCAATGAAAGTGTCCAAGTTTTTGCGGATTCATATGCCTTCATTGTGGTATTCCTTTCAAAAAGTTATTTTTAAAATTTGGCATATTCGAAGTTTATTGCAAAGAATATAAAAAAAACATTCATTGATATCAAAATGTCAATGTCCCATCATTTTCAACTCCGAATTAACGTCACTGAATTTACAAATATTTTAAGGAGTTGATAGCTCTTTTTCGTTGCAAATAGTTTCATGTTCACAAAAAAAAGATGTAATTTGCATTAGGATGAAGAGGATCTATGCGGTTTAAATGTGTAATACTTATAACTTGTGTTTCAGTTAGAGTTAAAGAAAGGTAATATAATTTAAGAAAGAGAGATTAAGCTATCAGGCTCTTCAGGAAGCTTTCCATTTGTATTCAATAATTCCGCTCATTGTAATAAAACCAAACCTGAAAAAACGGATGATTGTGAATATATTTGATTTTGTTATTATCATTTCATACCCACAAATGTGGCAATGGATGGGGCACCATTGTGATTGTTCCTGTTTCTTGAACAACAGCGATTGTTTCGCATCTGTTAATGAAACGATGTTACTACCTGTTATGTACTCTTTCACATCAAAGCAAGACAGCCTGTCAGATATATAGAGAATATTATACGAGTGACCATGGTATAGTATATTAGGCACGAATGTTGTATACATGGTATGTCATGGACACTAATATAATATTCTGTAAATACCACAGTTGCACAATAAAAACAAAATGATAAAAATTGACGTGACGTCACAATGAAAAATATTGCCCTATGGCTTCGTGTGAAAAATATGAACCAATATATCATTGCCCTCGTTGGAAATAAACTGAAATCTGTTTCATTTGTTGTATGGGTTTTTTGTCTGTTGCTAGAAAATATACATTTTGTAAATATGTTATCTTTGGTCAATTGCCAGAAGAAACTATTAGAGATCTGAGTAAGGCCCAGTTAGGAAATAAATTATTCTGGTTCTTGTGTCCGTCAAGTAAGATTCCTGTGATAGGTTATTGACCTGCATGGTCAAAGGCAATGTGATATGATATACATGTAGCTATTGTTAAGAAATTATTTTTCATTTTGCCTAAAGCACCTTTCATCTTTTTTTTTTATAGAAGTCAACTATATATAAAAGTTCTTTGAATAACCATAGGATGATTTACATTCCTTTGTTACACCTATAGTTTATAAGATTTAGTTTGTAAGTGTAAATAAAATCAGGTTAAACCCGACCAAACATCCCCGTCCTTTCATTCTTAGGCACAATTTCAGGCACAATTTTAGGCACATATATATGTAACGAGAATGTTGTAAATAATACTTTTCATTGTCATTTTCAAAAGGATTATTATTTAATATACTCTCCGTGATAGTTAACAATATGCCCAATTATCCTTATCTGTCTTAATCCGGCAATCCTTACACAGAGTAAAGACAGAGTTATCGCTCAAGTGAGCTGCACTCAGTGCCCCCACCAGGTGGCCTACCTTATATGGTCATTGCTTTTCTGTCGGCCATCGAGTTCACTCGCGTGTCTTGATAGCTCTTCTCTATTTGGATTTTCGACTGTTTTAGGGTTTTTCAGCCGTATTTCGCATTAGTGTGTTTTGGGGGGTACCTTCTGCTTCCACCGTGGGGCTAGGTTCTCCCTTGGCTACATTTTGATATTAGTCAGTGTTTTTGTCAGCAGTCGGGGCAGTCGACTGCTGTCAATTTCACCCGTGACCGAGTTGCACGTGCAGTTCGTGCCGGGTCTTCCTCGCTGCCTGGCTGGTAGCGCCTGCGCTTCGGGGGGCGTGGTCCTTCGCCTGCGCTTCTAGCGGCCTAGGCTTTGGAAGTTGGGGGTAGACCGCTCGTCTACCCGCTTCACCGCCTGCGCCTGCCTGCGCTAGCGCCTGCCTGCGCTAGCGCCTGTCAGTGCTTGCCTGTCGGCGCTTGTCTGCTCTAGCGCCTGTCAGCGCTTGCCTGCGCTAGCGCCTGTCGGCGCTTGCCCGCGCTAGCGCCTATAGTCGCTTGCCTGCGTCTGCTCTTGTCAGCGCCTGCGCTTGCTTGTGACTTGCGCTCGGTCGCGCCGCCGGATTATTTGCATCTGCGCTTCTCACGAGCACAGTTGACTTGGTGGAACCTGAGCAGGTCGAGGCGCTATGGCGAATCCCTACTCAGGTTTCTGTGGAGGGTGTGGGTCTAGGAAGTCAGCGCGCTTCGATCCACACTCTCTCTGTCGCCTCTGTCGGAACCTTTGCGCCGAGGCAGACAGATGCAGGGAGTGCGAACACCTTACCCCGGCGGAACACCGCGAGTACCGTGCGGCCGTCAGGAAGAGTGAGGCGCAAAAGAAGTTGAGGGCCGCTAGGCGGCCGTCTGCATCCTCCTCCGCCACCGCTTCCGCGCCTGCCGCGGTCGGAACAGGTTGAGGTCCGCACCAGCGACCTCCGCTTCGCTCTTCGACGGGCAGATCGCCGGAGCCCTTCGTCAGCGCCAGGAGAGTCAGCAACAAGAGTTGACAAACAGACTGGCCGCTGGCGGGGGTAGAGCCTCTCCACAGGCGACTACACCCAGGAAGAAGGGGGGTGGTGCTCTCCACACTCTCACCACCTCCGCTAACAAGACTGGCGGAGTTTCCTTTCGTGGGGGGGGGGTCGACAGAACAGAAGTCGCGACTTCATTGCCGGCCCCTCTCCTAAGCGCACCCCTAAGAAAGGGAACCAGCGTCTCAAGGGACGCGCCTACGTGGGCCCCGTCAGGAAGGAGTGACTGCTGGGATCCTGCGGAGCTCCCGCCTCAGGTTGTTCCGGCTTGGGACGGGCCGGTGGGGGGACGTCTCTCAGAACTGGACCCGTTCGTGTGCAAGGTTTTGGAGCGGTGGTTTCGTATTCCCGTAGCACACCGCCCCCCGCTAACCTGTTCTCCGGTAGAACGGCCGCTAGAGCCCGATCGGCTCGCGGTGACGCTGGAGCAGGTGGAGATACTCATCTCCAAACGGGCGGTGGAGGAGCTCCCCCTCCAAGACCTCACCCCAGGATTCTACTCCCCGGTTCTCGTACGGCCGAAACGGGACCCGAAAAAGTGGCGGCTGATCCACGATATGAAGGAGTTCAACCACTCCTTCCTAGATCGGCCGCCATATTTTCGTCTCTTGACCGTGCCGTCAGTAATGCGATTACTGGAGCCCTCGGACTCGATGATATCTCTCGACCTACAGGATGCGTACCTGCACATTCCTATCCATCGTGGGGATCGCAGGTACCTCCGTTTCGTCCTGGCGGGTCGCCACTTCCAGTGGAACGTTCTCCCGTTCGGGATATCGTCGGCGCCGTGGCTTTTCACTCGCGTGACCCAACCCATCGTCCAGTACCTGCACACAGTCGACGTGCAGTTCGCAATGTACCTGGACGACGGGTTTGGTCACAACAGATCCCCATCTGTTCTGGAGGCTCAACGGGACTTTGTGATAACGCTGTTCAGGCGGCTGGGGTGGCTGGTCAACCTCGACAAGTCAGACCTCCAACCGACGACGTCGTTGGTGTTCCTCGGCGCCCGCCTGGACACCGTGACTTACAAAGCCTTCGTCACCACGGAACGGATGGGATGTTACAAAGATCTCCTGGAATTAGCGCTCCGGGGGCCTTTGTCACTACGCAAGTGGCAAAGGCTGCTAGGGTTCCTGAGTTCGACCCAACACTTCACTCGAAGGGGAAGGTTACAACTCAGACCCCTTCAGATCTTTGTAAACGTACATGTCAGGGAGAAGACGTGTCGCCACGGGGGGCTCATCTCGGAGCAGACCAAACGGCGGGGGTGTGGTCGTCAGCGCAAGCGAGTCGCCACATCAACGTCCTAGAACTGGACGCTATCAGACTGGCAATCAGCCATTGGACAGGCCGTCTGCGGTGGCAGAGTCTGTGTGTACACACAGACAGCTCAGCGGCGGCCTGGGCCATAAACAAACAAGGCTCAACCAAAGCAGACTCCCTCCTGGCGCTGGTGTCGGAGCTGTTTCGCCTAGTAGACAGCCTCGGACTCTCTCTCCGGGCGGTGCACATCCCGGGAGCCAAGAACGTCCTTGCGGACGCCTTGTCTCGCCCGGACAAACCTCCATCCACGGAGTGGATGTTGCACCCGAGAGTGTTCGAAAGTCTGTGCCTGAGGCTCAACCAAAGCAGACTCCCTCCTGGCGCTGGTGTCGGAGCTGTTTCGCCTAGTAGACAGCCTCGGACTCTCTCTCCGGGCGGTGCACATCCCGGGAGCCAAGAACGTCCTTGCGGACGCCTTGTCTCGCCCGGACAAACCTCCATCCACGGAGTGGATGTTGCACCCGAGAGTGTTCGAAAGTCTGTGCCTGAGGTTCGGCAGACCTCACATAGATCTCTTTGCGACACGGCTCAACCACCAGTTGCCGACGTACGTGTCTCCCGTACCGGATCCGACCGCGTGGGCTCTCGATGCGCTCGCGTTAGAATGGGAGGGGATGGACTCTTACGCCTATCCCCCTCCCGCCATCCTGAATCACGTGGTGGCGAAGGTACAGGAGACACGGGTACTTCAACTTCTGTTGATAGCACCGTTGTGGCCAGCCAGGGCCTGGTACGTTCCCCTTCGGAGGATGTGCCGCCAAGACCCAGTCTCTCTCCCCCTGAGGTGGGACCTATTGACGAGCAAACCGAGCGGGCGGGTTCACGAAAACCCCCAGGCTCTCCAGCTTCACGCTTGGTTTGTCTCCAAAGGGGTCTGACGGGCGCGGGGTTCTCGAAATCCGTGGCCGAGGCGGTGGCGTCTTCCCAGAGGCCCTCTACAAGGAATCTTTACGATGTCCAGTGGAGTGTATTCGCGACCTTCTGCGCGAAGGAGGGGTACGATACCGAGGTAGTAACGGTCCCCCAGGTTGCGGAGTACCAAATACATCTAAGGGAGGTGAGGAAACTGAAAGCATCATCAATAAATACCAACCTAGCGGCGGTCATGTCAGTCCTACTGAAGCGTGACCCCCAGGTGGACATCTCGGTCCTTAAGGACCTCATTAAGACCTACCGGAACGAGGACGGGCGGAAGAAACTCAGGCCTCCAGAGTGGGACTTGACGTTGGTACTCAACCACCTCAAGTCCGACCACTACGAGCCGTTGACGGAGACGACACTTCTCCGACTCACCATCAAAACAACCTTTTTGGTTGCAATGGGGTCCGCAGCCAGGATTTCAGAGCTTCATGCTCTCCAGGCGGACCTCTTGAGGTTTGATGTGAGAGACGGAGGGTCGGCCACTCTGGGGTTGGCGCCTGAGTTCATCTGCAAGAACCAGGCCGCAGACGAAAGGGGTAGAACCTTTTCGTTACCGTCCCTTTCCGGTAGCATAGATCCGACGGACGAGGAGAATCGCCTTCTTTGTCCAGTAAGAGCTCTTCGGATCTATACCGAAAAGACCCGGACACTACGTCAAGGGAGGAGGAGACTGTTCATCCCGCATTCCCAGACGAGTGTCTGGGAGATAGACAAACGACAGCTCAGTGTCTATCTCCGCTCGGCGGTGTTGGACGCCTACAAGGCTGCGGGTCTCAACCCGCCAGCGAAGTCCAACCCGCACGAGATCAGAGCCATCTCGGCTACGATGGCTCTCCACAGCACCATGGCGGTGGCGGACATTATGGCAGGCTGCTTCTGGAAGTCAGGCCTGGTGTTCGCCAACCACTATCTTCGAGACGTTTCCAACGAGGACATAGAGGGAATTCATCGGTTGGGCGCACAGGTGTACGCCCAACAACGAACTTCGTCGGCCTCGTACCGAAGGAGTCACCCCATCTCTCGTTGACTCTGCTGGTCCATGGGCCAGTATGAAAACAATAAATATAAGTTTCGATGAATTCAGTTGTGTGTTTGTTGTCTTTTCCTTAGTTGGCGACCGTACGGTTGTGGGACCCCTCGCATAGCGAGGATGGGTCAAGATTAACCTCTCCGGTTGACAGGTGAACCCCATCGGGGATCATACTGGTTATATGCAACTATGGTTCACCAACTTGATTCTTGGTAAAGACAGAGCCATTCCACTTAGTGGCCTCTCTCACCCCACCACCACAGTGGTATTCGGGCATATTGTTAACTATCACGGAGAGTATATTAAATAATAGTATGTTTTTGTTTAAACATCATTATTTATACACACCGTTGATAGTTAACAATCGTAAATTCCCACCCGGCCTCCCCTCGGTTGCGTTCGGCTTCGTGTCTGTCCGTCAGAAGAAGCAATGACCATATAAGGTAGGCCACCTGGTGGGGGCACTGAGTGCAGCTCACTTGAGCGATAACTCTGTCTTTACTCTGTGTAAGGATTGTCGGATTAAGACAGATTAGGATAATTGGGCATATTGTTAACTATCAACGGTGAGTATAAATAATGATGTTTAAACAAAAACATACTATTTTGCTCTATAAACTGTTGTGGTCAAGGATACGTGGTACATTGATCGTCTATTTTTACGTTCCATTCCAAATGATTATATAAAAATCAAATCTTCCCTTTATAGCATCTCCATTATTGTGTTGATGTCGATTTCTCACTACATAACATTTACTTTTTTATCTGGCAGATAAAATTTGATAGTAGGAATAAGAAACGAATTTGATAATCATTATTTACTGTATAGTAACTGTGTTGACCCTAACACTGACAGGTCTAAATGATTTATCAGTCGCTTTGTCAATTGCTGCCTGACAATACATTTCATTGTACACTAACAACGTCTGGTTGATAGGTAAATGATTTATCAGCTGCCTTGTCGATAGAACCCTGACATTTTATGTAGTAACCCACCTCATTTGCACTACTTTTACTAAACCGTGATCTTTACCTATAACGAACGTTATTATTTGTCAGTTTAAGTCCCATTATGTAGCAATACAAGTGTACCCCAGGTAATATTATAAAGTCTGATACATACTATTCAGATGTCTTGCTGCACATCGTTCAAAAACTGAAAATCCTGTAAAGGTTCCATGTGGAGAAATACTCTTCTGTGCCTCCTTTCACAAAGCAACCTTAACTAAGGTTAACCTTAACTCCCATTCTTTACCATTGCACTAAGGTTACCTTAAGGACTTACAATCACCTTAGGGCTTTGTGAAAGGAGGCATAGATGAATATATCATATTTCTTTCATGTCAATTCTGTGATAATTAAATAAAGTATTCAATGCCAAAACAGAGTTATTTGACTCAGGCTTTAGATGCTTGTTGCACATCGTTTTAATACTGTCAAGATTCTCTGCAATTAGATACTCCCCCAATGCCTCTTACAGACACACAGAATGATCACGTTTAGTCACAGTTGGTCAATAAAATTATGAGAGTCAGCTTGAAAATTATGTTTATATTTTGTTCCATCCTTTCTAACATTTCATGGGGCGGGATAGCGCAGTGGTTAGCGCGTTTGGCTTCGGATCAGGAGGTCCGTGGTTCAAATCCCGCCAGGGGCTCGGCAACTTTGTCTGCGGTAGAGAACTGTTCTACACGCACTAAGGTTTGGGTGCAATGCTACACTGAATTTCAGCGCAGTCCCACCCATGGTTCGCTAGTTCAAGCCGACGTTAGCAGGTTTCACCGCAATACATAGCCACAATGGTGTTGCAGGCTTTCTCCCTGCAATAATACTAGCAGCCGCGATATAAGTGAAACGCTCTTGAAAGCGGCGTTAAACCCCAATTCACTTTCTCACTCTAACATTTCATAATTTTACTGCACTTAAAATAGAATAGAATAAAACATTCGATATACAGAGAGGATTTTCTACATGTTTGACTTGACGTTTGTTTTATAATAGATGGTATATAAGATATTATGTTTGATCGTACAAGGATATGATATTACTTTTCATAACTTATGAATAATTCATTAATGCATAACGTACGTTTGTTCACTTACCACTAAATCGTAGTGCAAATATCGTGAAATTTTTTTCAAGTTTGGACGTAAATAAAATATCTTCGGCGAAATGACAAAGGATCACCCATTGTCCATGTGTGAAATAGTCATTCTTGAACTTATTTAGGGATCGTCTGGTGTAAAAATTTGAATTTTGGCATGTTGAAATAGAAATAAGGGTCCTTATTTTCGAAATTTCGAATTTGTTAAATTTCTAATCAAATGTTCCGTATCGACGTTTTAGGAATAAAATCAGCACAATCAGATTGACTAAGTGCAAAAAAACAACAACTAATTTTTAAAGCTGTTGATCACTTAACAAGCATTTTGAAGAGAAAATAAGAATTAGTGTTTTCAAAATTTGGACCCCTGGAAACTCCACTAACCTGCCAAAAGTGTTACGGTTTATTGACGGGTATGATAAACATTTGCCTTAAAGAAGAATGAATCTGCACAATTTAGTGAAAGGAAACTCTATTAATCAGATGTACGACTGACATCGCTATTAGTTTACACCTGCACCTTTTCTTGAAACTCATCCAAAACGTAAATCTACCTGTTTGTGTGTAAACCACTGGTAAACTGAGATTCGATTATTTTTCAAACGTACACAGACTGCAGGGCGGAAATTAGTGTCCTGTCTTGTAACATTTGTAACACAGTTTCTTTTTATAAGGCAAATGATTGGCACTTATTTACTAACCTAAATTTATGCTTTCTTCTCTATGATTTCGTCTCTATAATTACTAGGAATAAAAATCACTTTAGTCTACTTTTCAAAATAATTTCAAGTTATGGTGTATTTGTATATTACACTATTTTGTCCAGTATAATTTAACCATTATATCATTGAAATGAAAACTATTTGATAACAACAAATCATATTTGATATAAAAACAAAAAAACAACCTAGAATCGACATTACGTTTAGCCATATAACAGCAACAAAAAGTGCTGATTGAGACTTCCAAATATAAAAAATATTATAATTTGGCTGTCAAAACAATTACAGCTACTGCAAAACTATCAAATTACTTATCACCAGATAATGACTTTTGATTGTGAAACACTTTTCCAATTATTTGTCATAAATGGTGTATTTATGGAAACAGAGATTCAGAGATACTGTCATATAAACTCTTCAAAAAAAAGAAACTTGACACTGACTTTCAAAGTTCAAAATAAAGACCACAGATGCAAGTTAAACATTGAAATGAAAACTAAAACGCTGTTTGAAGATCTCTGATTGGTAAATTTTATTCAGAATAAGCATGATTTTTTTGTTTCAACATCACAGGTGTGCACAAATGTCAGTATCGGGTATGGCCACCATCGGCTTTGATTATTGCTTGGCACCGACGACCCATGGATGCAATCAAGTTGTCAATCACAACCTGTAGAATGTTCTCCCATTCGTGCTGAAGTGCTGCAAGAAGTCCTGGAAGTGTTTGGGGTGGTGGATTCCTAATGCGCACGCGTCGATCCAGTTCGTCCCAGAGATGCCAAATTAGTGACAAATCTGGTGACCTGGCTGGCCATGGCAATGTCTGGACATTGTTATGCTGTAAAAAGTCTTGACAAACACGTGCAACATGTGGTCGAGCATTGTCCTCCTGAAAGAGACCACCATGGACGTTGACGTGAGGAATAACGTAAGGCTGTAGGATCAAGTCCCTATACCGTATTCCTGTGAGGTTACCCACAACATGCACAAGGGGTGTCCTAACACCATGACACTCCCACCTCCAAATGGGACAACCTCCTGAACACAGTTGGCAGCATAACGTTCTCCACGACGTCGGTATACACGTGCTCGTCCATCACTTCGTCGAAGCATAAAACGGGACTCATCAGTGAAGAGAACGGTTCTCCACCTTGCATGTGCCCATCTCATCCTCTGTTGACACCACTGGAGACGTTCCGTCAGATGACGTTGCGTTAAAACGGGATGTCGAACCGGTCGTGGTGAAAAAAGTCCAGCCTCTCTCAGCCTGTTGCGTACCGTTTGGTCGGTATGCGACGCAGGGCTGGTATCTGCGTTGTTGTTGACGTTGCTGTCCTGGTGCGTTCCCGAAGGTGGAGCAGTCGGGTGTACCGATCTTGGGGCCCGAGTAGTCACCCTTGGTCTGCCTGACCTTGGCCTATCATCAACGCTGTTTCGGGTGTTGAAACGGGTCCACAATGAAGAGATGGTCTGTCTGGACACGCCAAAGTGTGTTGCAACATCTCGCTGCGTCGCTCCTGCTTGCAGGCTGCATATAGCGTTGTTGCGTTGCGCTCTGTTCAGTCTTGGCATTTTTCAGGTCGCTTTACCGATGTTTTGTAGTCTGAATGAACAGCGGCTGATATGGCTTTTTATACCCCTAAAGCAGACGTGTCTGCATGTAAACCTTCATGATTCCATGCTGCACGTGCTTTGACAGAAAATTCATTTGGACGAATCGCTCTTTTCGTCCCTTACCAAAACGTAAACTTTTTGGGCCATTGTTTTTGAGAAATTTACACTTTTGCGCAGGCCTTTCTTTAAATTACAGGTATGTATCATGAAAAATATTTTGAAGAGTTTACAATGAAAGCTTATGACGAGACTTTTGATGTCATATTTTGAAGATGTATCTAAAATGTGTTGATATGTCCCAGATTGTTATTCAAAACTTATGTCAATCTCCAGTTCTGAGGTTCTGTGTTAGGTCCAGCCAGAAGTTAATGGGTCTGGTTCTTTTTTTAATCCTTAAAGGAAGATTTATCTGAAACCTGATTTCCTTGCAATTCCAAGGGGACATATTTTCTGAGTCAATTTGACACTATAGTCTTGAATATCTGAAAAATCATATATACAAAAGTTATTTATAATATTACAAACTTGATATTACGTTCATAATTTAAACCACTTAAATACATTGCCCTGTCTCCCATGATACCATGTTTAACCTTTTTCATATTTTTTAACCGTGTTGAATAATTACGTGAATTGATATGAAAGGAATGCAAATACCAGAAGAGTTTTTGTGATATCAACTGTTTTACTGGAAAAAGAATTTTTCATCACATTGGATCAATTTATTCAATCAAGGATCTATTTTGATTCTGTATTTTTACTCCCATGTGTGTGTGACAATTTAGCTAATATCTGTTTCAGTAGAGAGACGTCTGACCCGTGTGACCTGATAAAAGGATTCTCTCTTGCTGCAAATTAACAGTGGTGGATCAATACTAAATTAGACAGCCCATTTCCTGTTCTTGTTTTCAATTCTTGGTCATATGGATTTGTTATTTGTTTTCTTGTAATTGAAGAAAATTTGAATATACTATTCAAGACGAAATCATTAAGTGGAGAGTCATAGTTTGAAAATTAAAAGAAGTGACAAATGTCTTTTTTATAATTTTCAATTCCAGAAAATGTTTTAAAATATGCCTCAATTTCTAATATAAGTATATAATAATACATTAAACATTGTCAATACACCTCAAGACAGTCTTATTTATACATCATTAAATCTATGAATAGCTGATACACGTCTAAACAACTGACCAGCAAACAATTACTCACCTGATTTGATCTTCTTAATACATATTTGGCCTTTCTGTTGCTTGAAGACAGCGTCGATGTGAATGCCGATATAAGTTCAGTAATATCAACTTGTCCCATATGTTGTGTATCCATTGATGTTGAATTTATATATAGTAATCAGGGCATGTAATTCAATGTCTTATATTAAACGCCAGTAAGTACACAAGACAGGGAAATGAATGGTCCAGCTAGGAAATGAGTCTGGTTCTTTGATCCTTGTAGAAAGAATTACCCTAGACCAAACACTCTCTGTTGCTATAGTACATTGTACTTATATGAACTTGCAGTTTTGTTAACAATTGTTCCAGTATTAAGGTATATTGTTCTTTTATCACTGATATGTGATCCTCTACATATAAAATCTTTTAGAAATTTGAATTGATTTCACGACTTTGCAGTTTAAGATTTTTACAATATACTTTCAATAGAAAACGTTTTTTCTTTGTAACAGATACAACTATTGACCGTATGTAAACTACAAGCTAAAATAAATAGTCAAAAGTATTTATAACATTATGTAGCTTTCAAACTTTAAACACGCTAAAAAAAACCCCAGAGATTTGAGGAACACATAACATGACAACCTAGATTGTATCGCCTATATCAGTGTGTGTTTTTACGTCCTTGGCCTGCTTTCACAAAGCAACCTTAACTAAGGTTAAGCTCAACTTCCATACTTTAACATTGCACTAAGGTTACCTTCAGGACTTACGATCACCTTAAGGCTTTGTGAAAGGAGGCCCTGCTCACTGGATAACATCTTATCTGATAATGAACATAGGTAATATCCTAGGTAGATGAATGGGATCATAAAAATGCAATATTGTAATTACACGAATACAAAAGTAATGAAATATTATACTGAAATAATATGAATGTAATTGAAAGGGTCATATGTTGGCAATATGTATTAGATAAAGTCATAAATGGATAACTATAATTTATGGCAAAAGATGAATAATGAAAGCTTAACAATATGTTCAACAGATAAGGGTAAGCAAATCACACATTCGACAATTTGTTAAGAATACATTGGTTATAACTAAATGCAGCTATGATAAGTGATGACTGATGAAGGGTAGCTTTTTGGACGTATGTTGCCTACGAGGCAAACATATTGAGGTTTATATTTTTCAGACGATGCTCTAGGGCAAAAAATCACTTTTTTCATTGTCACATAATAAACAATGCTTTGACGCCACAGTTGTCACAGACTATGACGATGCATTCCAAATACAATGAGGGCGAGTTATCCGCCTTTGAGGTTGATCTGATTTACTTTGATTTCGCAACTTCGGTAATAAACAGAATATCAAATTCCTGCCCATGACTTACTATGTTCACGACACTCGCTCCCGCTCGAAAATACTGATATGTAGACACACGTGTCGTAACAAGGTGTCTTATGAACACACATAAAATATCAATTACAAGGATATATATCAATTAAGGATTGTATTTCATAAGTTGTACACGTGGCAACTAAAACAGCAAAGTTTGCATTTGACAGTTTAATGATAATGAACAGTTTTGTAAGAAATATTGTTCATCATTAACGTAGCTAAACAAGAAGGAGAATGAGAATACAATAATAACAACAACTGGGCCTGCTTTCACAAAGTAACATTAACTAAGGTTAACCTTAACTCCCATACTTTAACGTTGCACTGAGGTTACCTTAAGGACTTACGATCACCTTAGGGCTTTGTGAAAGGAGGCCCTGGAAGTCTTCTATGATTGCACCTTGACTCTGTTTTCATTTACAAGTGTACATTTAAGAACTTTTCTCCTCATGTAAAATATTGATTATTTATTTAGATATATTGTATGTTGCCGGATGATCAAAACAACTACACTTTGAATAATCCATATAAATTGTTGACTTGTTTCATTTTCTCATTTGACGATTTATTGATTCTATTTTAAACTCTGTTTTTAGGTTTTGAAAATAATAGGAAAATGCAACAAAGAACATTTGTTTGAAAGAACAATGTAAATAATGACGACTAGTAATTGTCACACGTAATGAATACATCATCTCAATTTAACAATAAGGTTATTGACTTTTTATCTCCAATTTATGTCTTGCAAGTTTTGTTGATATCCGTTTCAGTGGGACTGGTCTGACCCTAGTGAGCTGATAACAGGATTTCTTGCTTTAAATGAACGGACACGGGTCAAGGTAAACTGATGATTCATGATTGTTAAGTCCTTGATCAAAATAAATTTTCATAGAGTATTGATCGTGCTTATGCATATTAAAAATGTATCTTTATTCAATCACAAAATGAAAAAATACTTGATATCATTCAAGAAAATTTACTTATGTATTTATGGAAATTCAAAAATTGTACTATTCGGTCAATAATTTGTCTGTTTATGTACATAAAATGTAATTTTTAATGCTTGACTATTACTTGACAAGTATTTCACATACAGTCAAATATATGTGGTCTAATAATCTGAAGTTGACCAAAAAATCATGAAGTTTCTTGGAGAACGATATAAAAGGTTAAAGTGATGGTGTGTGCGACAACTATAGGCATCAGTACAGGCCAAAACAAGATAATGAATTGATAACGTGAGATGACAGTTGACGTTGGGCATGATTTGTCGCCATTATTGCAGCAGAAAATTTTCCAGTTTTTGAGAGAAGCGAATCGTGCTGCTACTTTTCAGGA
Organism: Phorcus lineatus; assembly: GCA_921293015.1. Classification (NCBI taxonomy): domain Eukaryota; kingdom Metazoa; phylum Mollusca; class Gastropoda; order Trochida; family Trochidae; genus Phorcus; species Phorcus lineatus. The sequence continues at coordinate 31,097,977 of OV121088.1, read as the reverse complement.
GTCGTATTGCTAAAGATTCTTATGATTTTCTGAGAAAAATTCTTATAGTCCCTAGTCCCAGCTTGTACCCAGTCTGATTAAAATCGACCGTGTTCCGAGGAATAAAAGTTTTTATATATTGACGATAGCGGGATTCAAACGTCTTTTACCAGGTACTTTCCTCTCCACATGGACAGTACATGATAGAGTACGTTCGAGCGCGGTGGTGTAGTGGTTAGCATGCTGGCCTATCGCCGCCGCGAGACACCAAACATTTGTGACCTGGGTCTCATACCGCGTTGTGTCCTTGGGCAAGGCACTTAATCCACATTGCACTCAGTCAACCCAGCTGTATAAATGGGTACCTGAATAAGGGAAGTACGGAAGCGCTAAGTAGCTGCTGTAGTACAATTCCTTCAGGGTAATAATGTACCGCCAGTGAGCAGTGCCCCGCACTGGATATTAGGCGTTAAAATGTATATTATTATTATTATTATTATAGAGTTAATATTTAAAAACTTGCATTCCTCGGAACACGGTCGAATCTAATCAGACTGAGCATACCACCATGGTTTCTTTTATAAACATTAAAAGGCTGACATTTAGCTATGTTTCAATTCTTAAGTGTCGTTACAAGGGAAAATCATTTTATTTCTATTATAATTGAAAATTTCTAGTCTTAAAAGTCTTGCTTTTTAATCATATGACAGTCATGTGACCTACAAGCATCTGCCACTGTATGAAGTACTCAATCCATGATTAAAAATTTAAGAATCATACTAATAATTTGAATACAAGTGCACGATTAAAACTGTAAGCAATTGGCGTCTAGTGTTTTTCGATTAGAGGTAAATTAATTATCTTATTATCTAACTTATAACATACAAAAGAATTAGGTTAAATATATTCGTCAAAACTTGTCACTTCATCAAAGTCACTGTAATAATTTTCTATTTGAATTTGATCAAACAACATGTTGGTTTATCAATTATCATTAAAAAGAAATATGAAAGTTAATATCGACAAATTATAAAGATTTTTCATTAAGATTTGAATCACATTTTTATCATAAGGTAATAGTGCGGCAAATCTAAATCAAATTTCAGTTAATAACACGGTAAACCGAAAAGAATCCTTACTTTTTATAAGTTATATTTCAATGTTTACCGAAACTTTTTTAAGACTGCAAAAGGCTCAAAATTATTTATGAGAAGCTGATTTATAAATAAGATAAACTAGAGTTTTGTGATAATTCGGAAAAACTATTTAATAACATTGAATTTTACAGGCATAACACTTTTGACATATTGAAAATGAAACTACGATTTATGAAGCTTCAGCAATAATGTTTCTGAGAACACCTTTTAAGATACAAACCATACTTCGCGACTGAATAACACCATTTATAAGTTTACTGTGTGCTCCTTTAATTTGAACTCTGTAATATATAATATATATATTTGATGATTAAGAGATGTTTTCGAAGCTTAAAATGGAATGCTTGTGCACGTTCATGTTTACGTGCACTTTTTTCCATGACAACGTTTTCTTATATATTTTTATCTGACCCTAGGCCTTGTGTCTTGACAAAGGTATTGAGAAATTCTTTCAGAAAAGTCTGCAGAGCAGAAATTAAAATTTATATATTCAGATATTCATATATAAAATGAAAAATACATCCCTCTTCACACATATCACATGATATTTCTATTATTCAATTTGGCAGGGACAAGGTTTGCTTTGAACTGTTATCTTAAAAGGGTGACGTCATCTTCATGAATTTATACTTCTTGATATCAACTTTTCTGACCTTATCTGTAAATAAACAGAATTGAAAATGTTATGATTAAAATCTTTTAAATTGTTTTGTACTGTCAGTCAGTATTCACATTTATAGTTTATTTGTTAGTAAAAGATAATGTTCACAACCAAAACAAATGCCTCACTGTTTATTTCATCAAAAAAAAATCTTTATATCCAAATCTCTTACCTCTGAAAAAGTCCTGATATGTACATCGGTAAATAATTTGTTAATCAATGATGCAATTACTTACTCTGACTTTTACAATCTTGTTACATGATGTGTTTTATAAATATCTGTTTAGTGGAGAAATGTCTGACCCGTGTTGCCCTGTTAAATTGACTTTCTGTCTGACTCAGAAAAGAGTTTTTTAGTCACCCACCTTTTGATGGTATTTCATTTAATGTTGATTCTTTTTTCAAATGTTTAATGGTAACCTTTGCACAATTTTAATTTGGAATAATGATTTGCGTTGTAAGGCAGGATACAAAACTATATGTCATATCAAAAAGGTGATGCATTGCCTTCAAAGATAGAAATAATCTTTCATCATTCAATGATCAACTCTTGTAAAGTCTTTAAACAAATCAAACGCTTTTCACTTGAGACATGACAATTGTTGTGATATCGTATTGGATATCCTTTAAGTATTTGGTTTGTATTAATGACTTGTTTTATATAAATTCCCCTGAGCCACCTAATCAGATTTGTGCTTTATATTGCACTTTGCAACTTCACACTGTCTCCTGTGTCTGTGAAGTTGCAATTTATCAAACGAGGAATTCACGTAAGTTAATCCAACATAACATAAAACATCAAGTTTTCTGTGGTATCTTAAATTAATGACAGAATGATGAATATATTGACGCGAATATGTTGAAATCAAAATATAAATAACAGGCACATACAGTTTTGATATAACCAACCAGCACCTGTCAGTAAAACTAGTGTATGAAACAAGAGATAACTTTAAAAATAACATGTAACAGTTTCTGGTATTTAAATAGCATGAGAATACTATAACTTTGATTTTAATATGCACAATTGAAAAAGACTTTTAAAATGACCATATGATACTTTAGGGTATAAAAGTTATAACAACACATTCCGCCACCAATTTATCTGATTATATACCAGTTGGTAGGTATAGAAGACGAGTACCATTCTGTTTATATGTACATGGTATAGTGCTTTAGTAGTTAAATACTTACTTAATGTTTATCATTATAATCCAAGCATGCATAAACACAGATTGATAACGTCAACAAAAAATGTGATAATATAACAAGGGTTAAATAGATTTTATGGCACGCGTATAGATTGAGTTTGAGAAACGCAAGTTTATAGTATATTGATCTTACTCATTATTAGTAAACATATTTGTTTACTAGATTATGTATAATTCTATACTATTGAATTACGGGAAACTTATCAATTGTCAGTGAAAACACGTATATATGTAATCATATCTGTATATAAATAAATATATATTGTACAGTATTGTATATGGGCCTGAGGCTTTCGTACTTGAATAATAACTCGACTTGACTTAAGTCAATTTCTGCCGTTATTGGTTATGTCTATTGGTTCCACGAGCATAAATACTAAGCATGATAGCAATATAAAAAAATAGAATTCAAATCATGAATCGTTAACGTTGAGTGGCATATTGAGATGTCAGTAGAATTATAATATCAAAAGGTGATATTATAGAACATTCAAAGAAAGAACCAACATTAATGAGATTCTATCAAAAGGCAGAAAGGCTGAAGTATTCATTACACATATGACATCTTATCTTCCCCGCTATTTGAGCCAGACAGGAAGTCAATTCAGGGCAACAAGGGCAGACAGTTCTCAATAAACTGAGATTAATAAAACTCATTGTGTAACAGGATTGTAATTTCAGTCGTGATCAATAGCGTGAGTATTGGTTATCTAAATTCGATTTTTTTACAGATATATATATATATATATATATATATATATATATATATATATAGAAAGAGAGAGAGAGAGAGAGAGAGAGAGAGAGAGAGAGAGAGAGAGAGAGAGAGAGAGAGAGAGAGAGAGAGAGAGAGAGAGAGAGAGAGAGAGAGAGAGAGATGGAAATTGGTGGTCGATTACTAGATCAAGTTATCCCTCATTAAAAATTATCATGACAAATTACCACTTTAAAGGTAAATACTCACCTACATAAATTAGTACTTAAAAGTTCAATTCAATGCTCTAACATTGTATTTTTTCGGCGTGACACAATACTTAGATAATATAACGGTTGGCTTTTTTTTTGTATTGTGTGTTGAAGTTTTTCATTTTGGTAAGGGTAAAATTACCATGAAATGTCCGTTTCGTTCAATCAGATAGCAACTAAATGGCATTTCAAATTAAACATTTACTTGATGAATGTGATAACCGAAAACTGATCAGTAGTAGATTCCGATGGCAAAACAAAAAAGTTACGTCGATGAGAGATATAACATGTTATTCGGCACTTCATTCTAAATAAGTCAGTTAAGAAATAAGAAACTAGGCCAGAATAATTCTTATTCTTAAGTAATTTTACACATTCTGGAACAAAAGTGTATGTCCAATCTCAGTGATGGATCGCTGTCAAAATCATGAAGTCTTAAGTAATCAAAAAGAACATGGAGTTAAAACTAGTGTTACGGGCCGTAACTATACACAAGAGGCATTTATGATACAAACGCACCATTTAAGCCAACAAAAACATATCTTAAACATTACATGCAACAACAGATAATTAAAACTATTCCAAAATACATTGATTTCAACAAATCAGACGACTGTCGTTCCCTTGTCATGTCATTCCAAAATCCACATTGAATATTGAATATAAAATGTAAAATATATATGAATAATTTAGTTTTTCAAAAACTAATTTGTTGTTCAAGACACATGAAATAACTTCATGTTTTTATCAAGAAAACAAATGTGGAGAAGAAATGTAATTATGTAATACATTTTGAAAATTAAATAAAAATTCGCTTACACTGCAGATATTCAACAATTGGCAGTGATGGGACAAGACATTGACAAGCACGTTTATTGAAAATTTTATTTCTTCAAATTTGACCAAATGACATTATTCAATGCCGAAAACATGTATATTCAGAGGGTCGAACCTGACCGAGTTATCCGGTATTCATCAAAAACAGCTAGCTGAATTTTTGGTGTGAACACTTTAAATCATTTTATGAAGGAAATGATATAGATCAACATAGCTTAACTTAACATGGTACTCCGATTTTTAACTGCTTCTTTTTATGTAAAAATAGTTTCTTGTTATTGGTAACATTAATGGTTGTTTTCGTTAGATCACCTTATTCATCTTCAACAACGTGCTATGTTAGTTGAAGATCATAAAACATTTGTTTAAAATTAGCAATCACAACGCCTTTCTTGTTTCTACCCTGTCTGACACAATAATTGGGTTTATGAAAAAAAGCAAAAGAAATTACTAATAAGATTGCTGATTAGGACACCTATAGTCTGATTAGCACTGGAATGTCAAAGTTCATTGACCTCTCGTTACTGAATAATTAACCAATTTAACGAACTTTTTGACCATCACTTGGGATTTTTTGGATTGGCATTTTCTAAGTTAATGTGATGGACCCTTCCTCAATCTTTACCTTCAATACTGGTTAAGTGGACCTTGACACAAAAAAAAGTACATTAACAAAGTCCTCGGACGTAAATTGTCTGCGATTGACCAACAGGAGGGGTTGTGCCAGCATGATACATATGCAGCATTCATCAAAGTCACCTACCTTAACAATTTAACATTAAAATCTTGAAATGACATTTTAAAAACACCAGCATAGCTCAAACCGCTATAGAACACTAATAGAAAAATCTCGTTTGATATGCACGTCAACGTCACATCACGTCTTGCGTACATTTACAAATGGCCATTACATTGAAAAAAGAGTGGGGAAGATATTCTTAAAGGGATTTCATTGACTTATCAAATCAATGTCAAAAGGATGCCAAGTAAGCATTGTTGGAAATGAAAGCCATACAGAGTACTGACTTTGACGCTACCTTGTCGAATAATGAATTGAAAAACACAACAACAAAAGTTGCTGTCATGTCGGCTAACTCTTGACATATATATTTCCACCTTCTAACCCATTAAATCATATCAGATATATCGCGGTAAAGCAATACACTCTTTGAAAAGGGACATTTGCTTTTCTTTCTTTGAAAAGTGAACTCTAAAGCATAGACAATCGTCGCTATTACAGAGCAACGCAATGTATTCATGATGAATTTGTTAAATTAAAGTGTTTGGTACATGAATGAAATTTCAGCTATGCAATCATGAAGTGCTGTTTCTGGAAACTGAAAATTCAAAACATTAAAAAATGATTGACATTCGACATAAAATAAGTGTCACTTACTTTTCAAATATTCTAAGAAATAGTAGAAAGAAATTAGCTGACAGAAAATCGAATCAATTTTCGATGTCAAAAATATTTTAATTGAAGCAGAATGCGGCAATGATAATAAAGTAAAAACGAACTAGGTTGAAGTCATTCTTCAATGACTTAAGCATCTTCCTACGCAAAGCTTAACTATTGCCAGTCTCGAACTGTCCAAGTTAACCCTTGCTGCCGACACGAGACTTTCCTGTGCTAGCTCTCTAACTTACTGCAAAGGAATTAGATAGTCCAATCAGAAAGCTCCTAGCAAAATCTAAATCCGGGGGACTCGAACAAACATGGATGCGCCCATGTCGCAGTCCGTCGACTGAAAGATTTGTAAAGAGAAAGTGCCGCCTCCAAAGCGATGAACAATATATTCAAGTTCATTGATGTTTATAGCCGATTTGCGTTATTATTTTTCTACAACCCTATAGCGGTCAGCGGCCTATCAAAGAATTTATTCTTAATTTGCTTCGGTAAACTAATCAAGCTCGATAAAATTGACCATGATTTGAAGCACCGACTCGATGCACTACGCCCGGCAAGACTTTATTTCCTGTCATCGTACAATTGTTTTATCTTTCGTGCTTGCAAAAACTTTATTGAATACCCGTTGAACCGGAACATTGATTAAATTTTACATAAATTAACCGATAAAATTAGAACACTTCGCGATGTCATAACACTCGAAATGTAGTAGCCTGCGACCTCGTTGTATCGCGGTAGTAAACGTTACTCTCAACAAACTTTACTTCTTGCAGTCAAAAACCAGGTATGTTGGCGTGTACCATTTAAATATCATGTCGTCAATACAAAAAAATATAAAAAGTAAAACAATTGTTATATTTACTTCCATTTTCACTGATTTCACTGGGTCATTTTCATTTTTGAAAATATTACTTTGGTTCCTTCGTATGTGCTTTGATATAAAAATTATTCTCTCTCCATGAAATATTGCCCTGAAAATAGGGCACCTCTGTTAATATACATTGCATAGACAATATAGACTATTCATTGTATGTCTAAAAATATTTTCTCCCCTATAAATTTGATTTTCACATATTTTCCAGCTATTTAAAAATAAACAATGTGTAAACTGTACTTATTTGATGAAAAAATACAATTATATAATGGTAACGACCACGATAAATGGGCCTACATACTTCCCTTTGAAAAATATAAGGGGTGCAGTCATATGATATGTTATTTATTTACCAAAACCGGTCCTAATAACAACAAAAACATCTTTTCCGTCCATCAATACATTTATAAACTGAATCTTCTTGTTTGAAAGGTTTGCAATGCCAACTTCTTTGTAACCTGATCAAACAGGTTTTGATTACATCGCAAATGACACGGCGTCGACGATTGGCCATAGTAAGGGAGGTAACTGGAGATAACTAAAACTCGCCAGTGAGGGCGCTGGTATCAAGCCAGAAAAGTCTTATCTCGGCAGCAAGGGTTAACTTGGACAGTTCGAGACTGGCAATAGTTAAGCTTTGCGTAGGAAGATGTGACTTAAGTTGTTGTGACATAACATGGACAATTATTTCAGATAAGATGGAATAACATCGCCCATCAAACAAAATATTCTGAAATGACGATTTAGATTTAGAGAAAGGGGCTGGACTTTATTTGATTATACACCACATCATAACATATCTAAGATATTATTTCCAATACATTGTTCATAAACACGGAATTTTGTAATCGATAGTCTACCAGATAATCAAACATTCAGTATCTGGTGAAACCGATTCTGATGATCAAAATGTATAATATTAGTAAGATGCCTTTATAGATCCTTTGATAGAAGATATATATATGCTGATATGAAACTAAATTTAAGTAAAAAATGAATTAGTCTGAATGAAGGAAAATGATATCGTTATGAATGCACGAGAGTCGTTAAAGTAGTTTGAAATGACAAGAACATAACACTTAGTATATCAGAGAAGTAATGAAAATGAAGAGGAACAACCTACAACCGAGGGTCATTATTGCAGAATGATGGTTATTCTAATAATATAAATGGTTATTCATAACATCTTTCATATATATATATATAACAAAATGACCCATGGCCTCTGGTACCAAATCAGAATAATGTAGCTGATATACACAATATATAAAGGTTTTTAGATCAAAATGTTCTTTTGATCTTTGTTAAATTGAAGTTAATTAGTCTAATTAACCCATTATTAACAGTTATTTTGAAACACCTTTTTGATTTCTAAGATCTGTCTTTATTAATATGAATAATATACCTCTCGATTTTCGATACCATTCCTTTAGTTTTTCCTTGATTTAGACTAAAACTTTTCACCTTTTGCATTTTGGTGATAGTGTAGAAGCGTCTTTCAGATCAACTGAAGCCAAATTTCAACCTCACAAGAAGATTCACAGCTGTTGGGGAGATCGGCACAGCAAATAGACAAAATGATTAACTTTAAATCCCACGAGGATAAGTAATTGACATCATCTGACAGATAGCGTGTTCAATTTTGATGTCTTGAAGCTTCACTAACAGAATATGGTTCTTCACCAGCAATGATAAGATAATCTTCGTTGGATATTTTGCAATTTCATATCATAGGCGTCAATTCAATTCTTACACACATTAAAGATAAAGAGAGACAAACTAATTTCAAATGTAACACATGATAATCGTTCGTATATGTACAAATTTAATAAATTAAGCCTAATAAAAGAATATAAGCATATCATAGTTAAATCACAGAAATATCTTTCATAAAGGGGTAAGAAACTGTTCAATAACATGTAATAAAATACTTATAGATATGATATAGCTGTTGATATCTCACCTCTTAAGTGAAATGTTCAGACATGTCGAATAAGATAACAACTGATATTTTCGATTTCACTTGAAAAAGATGTTAAGTCCGCACGATAGTGACTATTAAGATTCAAAGCAATTATGTGGGTGTCTATCGATTGGTAAGTTATTACTTTCAGAAACAGAAACGTGCTTTGCATATCATATATTTGGACTTTTTAGTTTTTAGTTTTTTTAGGACTTTTTTTTATCCTGATGACCGCAAGGTAAATTTGTGGATTCCAAACATTTTTGTAAGATTGCTCTTTGTGCATATAAGCTATTAATGTATGACACAGCAAACTTGAAGCATTTGTTCACGATATATTTTTGAGAGGTATCTGTTTATTAGTGATTTATAATTGTTTGAAATGACAACGATTCTTCTTCGTCTTCAACATCCCCCAAATTTTAAAGAAATACTTCTTCACTCTTCCTTAGCCTTTTTTGTTTTTCGATATCATAGTATCAGAAAACCTAAACCTTATACAATTAACACAATTTATTTGTCCACCAATAGAAAGAAAAATGTAATGCAAAAAAAAATGCAAAAGATACCAAAATATAATAATTCGGTTTCTAAATGCACATGGTTTTCATTATGGCTGTAGAAATGATTCAAAATCACAATGACATTAGGGTGCCATTCTTTTCATGAAGACATTTACCCATGACAAAGGTATTAACTGTTTAATGTCAGCGGTTGATATAGTTAGAAAAGATTAAAGTTATAGGGTCATCTAATTCCAGTACTCGACTGCATTAAAACTTGAATAAATGAAGTCCTCAAGTGAAGGTAGATGATTGTCAGGCCAAAAGTGCAAGATTAGCAATGCTTTTTTTTTACATCTCATATGTGCATTGTACATTATAACTGCTTCTATAAGTGGCTGATATGGAAAAAGTAATTGGATACATTTTAATTAGTTTATAGTTTTTATTAATAAAAAATAGGTAAATGGTAAATGGCAAATTTCAAATGAAATTAACATATTTCCAAGAAAAACAAAATTGCAGCCAAGTTGATTTATACTTATAAAAGCTTAACAGTGGTTGTTAAAATCGTTTGGTTTATACCGATTGATGAATACTTCAGACCCTTCATTAAAACGTGTAAGAGTCCAACGACATCTTTTCACTGATGAATTACAACTGTTGTAGTATTTGAACCACTAGTGATTTATAAGGGATACTCAAGTTCCTTTATGTTGTCAATGCTTTAATGGTATTTTTTCAATATTGTGTCAATTTTATTTACTCCTGAGTTTAGCTACCATTTTTCATCTGTGTTATGTAAACTATATCCCATATGCGTTATAGTAAATCTGTGAAACGCATGTATTTACTAAGACTTTCATTAAGCTGTAATGTTCTTTTAAAAACTTTTTGTGATTGTCTGACCCAATTCATTAATTCACTTTTGCACAAATATATGTATGCCACACGAAAGTATGAAATTTAGTGTAGCATGCAATCATTCTCTTCTGCAGATGAAGTTACCAAACCCCGGGCGGGATTCGAACTCCGAAATTCTTTCTTTCACAAGAAAGTCAACGATAATGTGCCAGTGTCCCATCACCTATAACTCGCAGCTAAAAAAAGAGAAACACAAGACTCCCCAGTGACCCAAGAGTGTCAGAGACGTGATAGAACGTATGTCTCTCACCTTAAACATCCTTTATGTCAGCTGATGTGTCACATGAGAACCCAAGAGTGTTGTGAGCTTGTCCCAAACGTTGCTTTATGCATGTGCTCTTCTAAATCAAAAGGACCATTTTTACACGAACGAGGCTCTAGTGTTACATTGTTTCCTGCGACATCAAACGTTTCTCAAATAATGTTTTTACATCAGCTGATATTTCATAAATCGTACTGTGTATACAATTAAAATATCTAAGATTGAGGATAACACAAAGGTTATAATTTATTAACTTATAAACGCTTATATTTTCAAACATTAGTAAATGAAACCGGAAACCTTTTATCAAATAAAACAATATTTCATGAATATCAAGTTTGTGATGTCATGAAATCCTTTTCAACTTAAAACCATTAAGCTTATACAGCATTATCAATAAAAATCAACGGTGAAATTCTTGGGATTAAAACAAACGCTAAAGTAATATGGTGTATGGTATGACGCAAGCAATATCATTTGATATATCATAACAGTTGCAATTTAATAAAACATTAAATAATCTATATTTTTCCTACAGGGACTTGTCGTAAAATATCAAAGAGTTAGAAAGTTGACAAAAGATGTTCAGGTGGGGTTGGTTAAAGTTACTGTTTGATACACAATGGGATTCTGGCTTGATTCTGTATTCTCTTTGAAGTCACTTTAAACTGACAGCCAACGGCTAAGGTTCTAATGAACCGAATTACAAAGCTATATATGGTATCATAAGGCTTTTAGATATTGGTCAAGTTATAAATTTCACACATTTAATAATTGTATATATCCTAAATTATCATACTGACATCTAAACTGAATTTAAATTATGTACTAAAATATTTCATTAAGTGAACAAACATTCGGAATGCAGCTGTATAAATTTGAATAATATATGAGTATAAATTGATAAATTCAAAGAAAAACCGATTCTGATGATCAAAATGTATAATGTTAGTAAGATGCCTTTATAGATCATTTCATAGAAGATATATATATGCTGATATGATACTTAATTTAAGTAAAAAATGAATTAGTCTGAATGAAGGAAAATGATATCGTTATGAATGCACGAGAGTCGTTAAAGTAGTTTGAAATGACGAGAACATAACACTTAGTATATCAGAGAAGTAATGAAAATGAAGAGGAACAACCTACAACCAAGGGTCATTATTGCAGATTGATGGTTATTCATTGATATTGGTCAAGTTATAAATTTCACACATTTAATAATTGTATATATCCTAAATTATTATACTGACATCTAAACTGAATTTAAATTATGTGAACTTTGTACTAAAATATTTCATTAAGTGAACAATCATTCGGAATGCAGCTGTATAAATTTGAATAATATATGAGTATAAATTGATAAATTCAAAGAAAACAGGAAAAAAGTATTCATTTGGAAGAGGTAAATATATCATCAATCAACATAATAGTCACAATAGATGAACTTTTTTAACTCTTGAGGTTACTGACTTTTTATCACCATGTTGTGTGCGACTATTCTAGTTAATATGCGTTTAAGTGGAGGCTTGTCTGGCCTGTGTGACCTGATAAAAAGATGATCTGGTGCTGATCTGTGCTGACAAGATCAAAGAAGACAGAGCATAGTTTATTGTCTGGGTTTAGTTTCAATTCTTAATTGATAAAATGAAATTCATAGATCTGTTGATCCTAAATAAGATTTAAAGTTTAGAATTTCAAAATTGGTTGAAATCAATATTCATGAATTGTCATTCTTAATGCGTGACGATAAATCATCTTTTGTAATGGTTTCTCTGCTGAAATTGACTATGAAGTTCAAGCATATTGCAAATATTTGTTATGTATTGAAATAACAGTTTTACATTCTTAAATCATTACACTGTTTAATGTTTAGAACTGCAAAAATAATAGTATTATGTCTAGCAATTGTCTGTTTATGTCTATAAAACGCCATTCTTAATACTTGATCAATACTTATCTGACATACTAGAAATCTTTATATAATAATTCAATACAATATATCTATAAATGATTTGGTTAACAATGATCCACTCACTTACCATGTGTTTACTTACTTTCCCGAGGAAATGGCAGGAAATGTTGAATCGACTCTCAGTCCATATTCTAAGTTTTTCAGCGCATTCGTGGTACATTTACGGTTTGCTCAACTAAAAATGCTTTCAATTCAAATCATTTCTCATCGAGTCAAATTTATTAACATGTCAAATGATCTATCAAGATATTATATGGTATCAGGCAGCGATTAAGGTGTTATTTCTTAATTATATTTTGTTTAAAATATTTATTGAAATAACTTTTAAATGGAGAAAGGTCTCGCCAGAGTGGATAAATGAATTCCCTCTTGCTTGAAATGAAATGATAATGACAAATTAACATGTAAAGTACACCTATACATATTCTATGATTGTCAGTGCACCCGTAGAGGTTAATTGTTCACAACTTGTTATAATTTTCTTTAAATACATAGCATATATTATATTTGTAAGGAAATGTCACAAAATGTCCATAAATTGTGAACAGCTATCAGTTTAAAGTTGTTTGCTTTAATCAAACACCAAGCTGTTTTGTGAAGACTTCCACAGATTGATAAAATGTGCCAGTTTATAATACCTAAATATGTAATATATATCACAGATGACAGGATGTTATTCAATCATTCTTTCATGACATGTCTTATACAAGCCTTTTTCAGGAACTGCTTTGTAAATCTCATCTTGGTAATAACCTGCTGGCATGTTTCCGCTTGTTGATTTGCTTTGAGTCTGGTCAAAATAATGTTATAACATGCATCATACGTCTTTTCTTTTTGTGATATTTTTTCAAATACTTCTGTTCATATGTACCTGACAACACTTAATAAAAATGTGATGGATATAAATGAGTGAAGTGATACTTGATGTTCAACGGCTAGGTTATTTCTCTGAAAGCAGACCTATCAATCTCCTCAAAGTAAGTAGATTATGAGTAGAGAAACATACTAGTTGTTTGTCAAGTAGATGCTTTAACCCTCATCCTTTACTTCATTGCATATTTGTTATACATCAACCAAAAGTTTGTTCACATACCTGTGTATCCTAGTGCAAATATCATGTAATTTGGCATGTCTTTGAGGTAACGTAGCATTGCGAAAAAGAAACGGATAATTATTTCATTTTCAATACGGAAGTGAAGGTCCATTGCACCTAAACGCAATTATGTCCGATACCCGACAGTTAAAGGGGAACAACAACCCTGGCCTTTCAGACCTAATTGACCAGCAGTTACGTAATTGCCATAGCTGGGAAAGAGGTCACATGACACGGACTGGGCGCCGGCCAAGCGAGCAATCGAAACACCCCGTTACTCTCCGTTACACTCACGCGTGGCTCTCGTAGTTTCGAATGGCCAAGCGAGGTGCGGTCATTGTGACAGGGGAATCCCCTTTATGACATGCGATCGTTGATGTCGTGTGACATGATGCCTGAATTCCAAATTCCAAATTGATTTTATTTTTTACCACTTTAAAACTTTTATTAACTTTATTTGGGTGTCTATGACCTATTCTAAATCTTATTCCCCCATTCATTGCAAACAACTATGGCATAGGCCCCACGTCGACGACATCGCCCTATGGTGGAAGCAGACGTTAAACTTCAACCCAACAACAACACGATACCTGCAGTCCAAAATGGCTAGCTTTTCTACTATCACATGTCGCTGTAAGAACACCTGCAATATGCATGAACAAAAATGAATAAAGTTATAAAAAAAGAACACCTGCAATCGGTAGACTAAAAGGGGAGCATGTCCTTTCCGTACAACCGTATATTGCCTTTTGTCGATAATTATTGAAAATAAGTAAAGATCATAATTTTGGTATTTAAGTAATGAAAATGCAATTATTTCGACATGACTTGAACTTTATGCAGGACACATGGTATATGATTTAAACAGTATTTTATTTCCATAAAACATGTAATACACAACATTAAGAATATGTATATATAACGATTAAGATATAAAATATATTGTTGGAAATATATTATTAGCAATTATTCTTACAAAACTTATGAAGCATACTCTGCGTCACTTTAAAATTGTCTCACTAGTTATGAATAAATATTTCAATTCTTTTATTTCAGTAAGGTGCCTAATTACGCCCACATACAATCATATACAAATAAAACTGAATTAGGGAGGAAGTGAATTGACAGTGTTTATTCCAGCTCGTCAACTAAAAACATGGGAGTAGAGCGAGATTACAGTGACTGTTTAGACCAGACTTTCAAAGTACCATATAACTTCCTTGAAGTGTTATAAACAACGTATGTGATTGATCTCTTACATAATATCCTTATTATCATTTCCTGTTCCGAGGACCACTGTGCTTTATTGCTCTATGCCTGGCTGGTTGATAAATTAGATAACATCATTGTTGATTTAAGCTTTACCGTTCATGCATTGTATAATGTCTGAGAGACTACGTGGAATAAGATATATCTATAACAAAATGTAAATTATGCGGTTTTCTTTATGTTCAAGATGAATCCATTTATATTTCATATTTTTCACTATCTTTTAAATGTCAAAAGCATGTGTTCATTTACTGTGAATTGGCGAAAAAAATCAAAACAAAGTAACTATTTGTCAATCCGGGATTAGGACGAGATAATTTTTATTGTCATTTACTAAAGTGAATCTATCATTTGTAATGGCTCAGATTGTTGGTGCCCTTTTCTCTGTAAGACTGGTAAATACATGTACGTTAACAATTACTGCCAGGTTTGTATACATCATTTTTCAAGTCATTCTTATTCTTATCCATTCGTAATCAGAAATCCCTTATCGGAACTATCGGGACGCATGATGTGCGAGGTGAACCCCTTGTCGATGACTATGAAATAATGAAAATATTAAATCAATTTTCGATTGTATCATCATGAGATTATACCTTAAAATTTTACTGATGAATAGTCAACTCAAATGCGATTTTTACAGTGTTGTAAGACATACTAAACCGGACCCAAAATAACAGTTTAAAACACCCTATCATCAAGGTAACCCTTTTAGTTAAACTTTATAACTAGTGACTAGTATATGCTTCATATATTCATTTTTTTATAATCATCAGTGATATTTTCAAATTATGGCAAACGTGTCTTAAATTTCTGAAAAATGATTGTGTCTTTGTTAAATGTCACCTTGGTGTTCAATTATGCTTGTAAAAAGTTGGATAATTATATCAGAATTGTATCAATATTAAAAGTGCGTTTATTTTACAGTTGTTTAATCAAGGTTAAATTTACTGCCAAATATAAAAAAAACAACCTCAAACCCCTATCTGCCATAGAAAAGAAATTTCAAATAGTTAGGAATTGAGTAATAGTGACGAAAATCCAAAAAATATCCTCACAAGTCAAAACCTAACTTTAAAAAATATCGAAAGAAATATTGTGAAGTTTGTAGTGTCCAAGCTTACAAGTAAAATGTAAACAACTGCATAATACCAGAGTACCAGAATTTTTTATCTAATTTTGTAAAAGGTGAGGGAAATCTAAAAAAACTAAAAAAGATTTCACTTGACAAAGATTTATAATTTTTTTTCTCATATCTCATATGGCAGTTCAGTTGTAGAACGATTTGTTTACAACGACATTCTCCCACACGTATCCGGTTGGGTAATTCGCGCGAGTAGGGTGCAGCGCAGACGAAACACCGCTGAGTAGAGGGCGCGCTGATTGAGATTTACGACTCTCACGGGGCCTCGCTAATTAAACACTGGAAGTTAAAAATTAAGGTTGCAGACCCCCTTTAACATAAACAGTTTTTGGCAGGTCAATGAAGTGACCAGGGGTCAAAATTCCGAAAACAGTAATTTTTATTTTTATTTACAAAATCCTTTAGGAGTGACCAACAGCTTTAAACACAACTCATGTTTGTTCTTTTGCATTAAGTCAATATGATTTTGTTGATTTTTTTCTCAGAGAGTCGAAATGGAATATTTTAATCAAAATTTAAGCAAATCGGAATTTCGAAAATGTGACCTCTTCTGTCTATTTAAGTATGCCAAAATTCTTATTTTTGCTCCACAGACTGGACAATCCAACAATAAGTTAAAGAATGGCTATTTTACAAATTGGTAATGGGAAATCCTTTCTCAGTTCTGCTGAAGCTTTTTTTATTGACGTTCAAACAAAGCCTAAAGTACATGATATTTGCACTGAGATACACC
This sequence comes from Phorcus lineatus, assembly GCA_921293015.1. NCBI lineage: Eukaryota > Metazoa > Mollusca > Gastropoda > Trochida > Trochidae > Phorcus > Phorcus lineatus. Next base: position 31,081,015 of record OV121088.1, on the reverse strand, counting down.
AGTAAGAAACTTTTGATATGCAGTTGTATATGAATACAGAAACTGAAAATTGCAGACTGTTAGATTCCTTGGCTGTTAAAATATAAATGACCCATCTTCTGAGACTGTTTTATGATTATCATATATTACAGACGAGAAAAGATTTCTCATCTAAAATGTAACCTATGTCAGCTGATGCTTAACGATCAGGACATAGGAGTGCAATTAAATTCGCCAAGTGTAATAAAAAATATGTTATGTATATTTTATAAAATGGATTATTGGCTTTATTTGCTGTTAAATAAAACAATGTGCTATTGCGCAAAACATACCTAAATCGAATCCTGACATCCATATGCCATCTCCAACATCATATGTACACATACAAATCAGAATTATAATCTTATTATTTTTATTCCCATTCATTTTAGAAGTTGAAAATTTTAAGAGTCAGACCTTGATGTTAATATTAATGACATTCAGCTTAAATAACATCTCGATACTGTGACAATTATTCCTATTTAAGTCTTTGAATGTTTTCTTACTTTCTGTTACTTTTTTTCATTATGGGCTATCGTGATTTTCACCTACAACCTAAAAGTGTCCTCGAAATCAATTCAACCCAAAGGTCGACTTTACCAGAAAACATAAACTGTACCTACAAATTACTGTTCTCCCGTTCAAAAAGTCCTTAAGAAGATATAAAATAAACTAAGTGAAGGATACCTAATACACATAGTTGTCATTATGGCAAAATTATATCTTATAAATAAACATGATTATAATAGATTAACTTACTTTTATTTTAAAAAATCAAACATAAGAAACACAATTTTATGTCCGCAGTTTACTTAGTTAGACACTGATGACTTGTTGCCTGCTTTAATAACTCTTTTGGTTAGCTTACTTTGATAATTTATAGTAATGAGTAAAAATGAGTATTAAAGATAATTCATTCATAATAATGTTAAAGATATAAAAGAATTATCGACGCACAGTGAAAATGGCAGATAGTTAAAGTGCATGATTATCCGAGATTGTTGATCTCATATTTGAATTCTATGTACATTATAATTTCTTCAGTAAGTGAATCAAATATTGAAATAATAGTACGTTTTTGATTAAACGTCATTATTTTTACTTACCGTAGACAAGTGACCTTAGCCTGTTAGCCATATAACATTGTAATTGACTCATTCCCACTGATGTAACGAAAACATCATTACCCAGAACAAACAGAGTTATCCGCCCGTCACTAGTCCCCCAGGTGGCGTGACCTGTCATCCAATTAGATTCATTCACATTACCTAGGAGTCCCAACTAACGACGGATACGTAAGAGGGGAGGCGAGCGGGAATGGCGACGGTCACTTGTCTACGGTAAGTAAAAATAATGACTTTTAATCAAAAACGTACTATTATTTGGTTACTAACCTCCGACAAGTGACCTTAGCCTGATACCACTGTAGGTGGTGGGCAGGATTCGTCGCGTTCAGCGGTAACTCTCAAGATTGTTCTGAGGATCGGCGACCTAGCGAGCGACCGTTTTAATCGGGAGAATTGTCTGACCTCTCAAAGTCGACGACCTCTAACTAAAACACCACAAAACACGTAAAACGTTACAACCAGAGTAATTTATTTACAAGTGCAGAGATGATGACCTCGACGTGTCAGGTGCCATCATCGTGGATGGTTGCGTCCCCTACCCACTCGAAGACGAGCGAAGTCGTCGGTACTAGGTCCGACTCGTCTAGGTTGACAAGCCAACCCAGGCGTCTGAACAGAACGATCACAAAGTCTCTTTGTCTGGAAAGAACAGATGGGGAGCGATGGTTCCCAAACCCGTCGTCCAGAAACAACCCAAAACTGGACGATGGGCTGGGTCACCCGGGTGAACAGCCATGGTGCCGTTGAGATCCTGAACGGTAGGACATTTCATTGGAAGTGACGCCCCGCCAGAACGAATCGGAGGTACTTGCAATCCCCGGGACAGATTGGGACATGCAAGTACCGTCCTGGAGGTCCAACAACACCATGCGGTCATATGGTTGAAGTAACCGCATGACAGACTACACGGTCAAGAGCCGAAAATATGGCGGCCGCTTGAGGTAGGAGCGGTTGAACTGTTTCATGTCATGAATCAGTCGCCATTTTTTGGGGTCTTTCTTCGGTCTCACGAACACGGGTGAGTAGAACCCTGGTGTCAGATCCAGAAGCGGGAGTTCTCTCACTGCCTCCTTGGAGATTAGAGTCTCCACCTGTTCCAGCATGAGCGCAAGCTGTTCGGCTCTATTGGCCGCTCCACTGGCGAACAGGTTAAAGGGGGGTGGGTGTGCACGGGTATACGAAAGCCGCAATACAGGATCTGACAGACATACTCGTCCAAGACCAACTGTCTCCAGTTGGCTACGAATTTTGAAAGACGGCCTCCCACTGGCCCGTCCAAGTCCGACACTGCTGCCACAGGTAGGCGTGGCAGCTCCCAGAAGTCAGCGCTTCTTTGGAGTGTCTCCGTATTTGCGCCCTCCCCCATGTTGTGACTTCTTTGGCGTCCTCTTGGGAGAGGGGCCGGCATTGTAGTTGTTGCGACCCTTGGCTGGCCGACCCCCATCCCGAAAGGAAATGCCGCGGGTCTTAGGGCCGGCCGGAGACTGTGTCTTGCCACCCTTCCGTTTCTTCGGGGTGGTTACAACGGAGGAAACTCTGCTACCTCCCGCTGCCAGGGGGTTGGTAAGCTCCTCTTGTTGGGTTTCCTGGCGGTGTCCCCTAAGACAAGGGGAGAGCGCCTGGAGCGCCTCGACCACAAGTCAAAAAAGTCTGAGGTTAGGTAAGGGGAGAGCGCCTGGTGCGCCTCAACCATCCACCAACCAGCGCCTGAAGCGTCAGGTGCAAGTACCCAGCCAGTTAAGCGGGGAGAGCGCCTGGAGCGCCTCGACCACTAGCCAACCAGCGCCTGAAGTGTCAGGCGCAAGTTCCAATCCAGGCAAGTGGGGAGAGCGCCTGGAGCGCCTCGACCACCAACCAATCAGCGCCTGAGGCGTCAGGCGCAAGTTCCAACCCAGGCATGAGGAGAGTTTCCCCTATACCCAGGCATAGAGGGAAGCTCCCCTGATTTAAGACAGAGAGACACGGGCGCAAGGGGCGCTCAAGCGCACTGTCGCACGACCTAACCAAGCGCCTACTCGATAGTAGGCGCCCGTGGAAGCGCCGACACCCAACTCAAAGCGTGAGGCGCCTGCAGACAACCAAAGCGAGAGCGATCGAAGGCCGTCCCTCGCCCTGCACGTGCAGCAAATGCACGAACGAAATCGACAAGCCCGTGCAGAACCGGTTCTGGGTTTGGTTGAAACAGCCGACTGTTTCAAACAGAATACCTTCCGAATACACAGTATTCAACCCTTAGGATTGAATACCACGTAGGAGAGGTAGACAGACGAAAGAGAAAGAGAGGCTTTAAGAGAGAAAAAGTCAAGAATTCCTTTATTATGCTATGTAGCTATCACAATCGGGGAGTGAGACAAAACCACGTCTGAACACCACCGACTCTTTAATGTGAATGAATCTAATTGGATGACAGGTCACGCCACCTGGGGGACTAGTGACGGGCGGATAACTCTGTTTGTTCTGGGTAATGATGTTTTCATTACATCATTGGGAATGAGTCAATTACATGTTATATGGCTAACAGGCTAAGGTCACTTGTCGGAGGTTAGTAACTAAATAATAGTATTTTTAATACTTACCCCACTTCTTATATTGCATATTACCTATACTTCCGATAAACGATTGGAAAACGTGTTGGAAAATGTCATCCTATCTTCATACTGTAAGTCGGGGAATATGACGATGACAACACGGCCTCGTAACCGGAAGGTAACGATCCAATCCGTCACGTGACCACGTCGACAAAATCACATTCCATATTTATCGCTATGCGAATGGACGTGTTTCGTAGTTGAACTAACTGTGTTGATTTTGTTTTTGATTTAAAAGTCTATCTTTTGCTGCACGGTATGTTCGCTTTGTTATCCTTATCTTGGTGCCTGATGTGAATAATGCAGGGGTTACCTACCTCGCTTTGCTTCGCTTGTAATTCTCTTTGGGCCGTGCTCGTCACGTCTCGCATGTTGTTTCACTGCTTGAATCGGTTGTGGCTGTTTAATGGTATCCATTATCCGTTTTTGAACCTTTTCACGCATGCTATATCCATTAGAATTCACTTTTCACCACGAAATGTCTTCTCTCTGTACTACGTGTCACCTAACAAAATGGCGGTTTGTTTGGTGTCAGTTTCGCACGTGCGCGTGTTTTTTTTCAAGCAAGTTTATCTTAAAAAAATTGTGTTCAAAGTTTTCGTAACTTTCTAGCACTGGAAATGATTTTTCATTTTCCATATTCTTGTTATTTAATTTTTTCTTATTGTGATACCACTTTTCTCGGCAACGTGAGTTTGTGCGAGACTGAGTGCGGTACTGCTCTTGTTTATTCACATTACGGTGGCCCGTAGGGGCTATTTTATGTATGCTTTATATTTCATATTTTCGCATATGTTTGCTCGTTTTTTGCGAGTTTGGTAATGTGTGGCATTACTCTAGTTATTAGAGTGATGTTTCTCATAAAGTAAATAAATATTTTTAAAAAAAAAAAAAAAAATATTTTTCATGTTTTTAGTTTGTATTGCTTTTGCGCTTTATCTTCTCATGCTTTGGCATGTTTGAATATGATTTTTTGCGCAAATATTTTTATGTGTAACATTGCTTCTTTCACATAAATTTTATTCTTATTTTCTCGTTTTAAGCTATGTGGTTTACTGGCCTTTGCCAGTTGCTCCTTATGCTTATTATATGGCTTTTGTCTGACTCACAGGTGAATGCTGCGAGTGTTTTGTTGCGAGTGCAAGCTCTTGAAGTCTTCAAAGGACCCGCACCCACTGTGTCCTGACTGTGTGGCGACAGTTTGCGGGCTTGACTCTCGCTGCGTTTACTGCAGACCTCTGTCCCCACAGGAGTTCAAGCGGTTTGCCACCGCTCGAAGGAAGAGGTTTACCCAGAGGGCAAGGAAGACAGTGCGGTTGACGATGGAGTCCGCTGTCCCTCCGACCTCTCCTCCCGAGGATGTGGAAGCACAGGTTCCACTACCGGAAGTGATCCAGCCGCCGCTTCCAGAGGACTCGACGCCTCTTCTGCCGCCTCCTCCTCCCCCCAGACAGCCGTCACTCTCGAGGGACGACTTTGAGAGGGCTGTCAACCCGGGCGCCCCCAGCATCGAGTTGATACAGTCGTTGGTCTCCAGGGCTCTGCTAGCCCACGAGCTAGCTCGGGAGAAGGCCAGGGTAGACCAGACCACCCCGACGTCGGATCAGCGTCCGCGGAGGTCAGCGACTACATCCGGACCTGAGGACGATCGTCGTCGGACCCTTCCTCGGACGTCCACAGAGCGTTCACGGACGCCCCCACCGCCTCCCGACGCCCGTCGTTACCCGTCGCCGGCCAGTACGGTGACTGGTCCCCGTGCGGAGCACCAGCGCTCTCCAGTACAGGAGGTCTCCGGTCGTTCTCGACGTTCTCCTGTCCGCCGGAAGTCACCTCGTCGGTCACCTACCCGTCGGACCCCACCCCGGAGCCGGAGTCCCCCTCCTAGGCGCCTCTCGCCTCGGCGTTCGTCACCTCGACGCTAGCCTCGACGGTCTCCGACGCGACGCTCTCCACTTCGGCGCTCCTCCCCTCGTCGGACGCCTCCGCGTCGATCACCGGTGAAGTCCCCCAGGCGCCCCTCGCCTCGTCGGACTTCCCCAAGATTTCCTAGGTCCTCGGTCACCTCGGCGCCCCTCGCCTCGACGCCCTTCGCCGCGCAGGACGCCTCTTGCTTCGAGAGTCTCTCCCCGGCGCTCACCTAGGCGCTCCCTGCCTCGTCGGACGCCTCTCGTCCCGGTGGTGTCCCCTCGACGCTCTCCTAGGCGCTCTCCCAGGCGCTCTCCTCGGCGCTCCCCGCCTCGTCGGACGCCTCTCGTTCCGGTAGTGTCCTCTGATCGCTCTCCTAGACGATCTCCATTGCGTCGGCGCTCTCCTCGGCGCTCGCCTCCTCGTTCTAGGTCGCCCCTCAGGCGTGTGTCGTCAACTATTGGATCTTCCCGAGTGAGGACGGCTTCTCCGGTCTTCCGGGAGGAGCATGACTTTGTTCCGGACTACGAGGAGTACTTTGAGGACGTGTCCGAAGATGAGGAAACTCACCTGGAGTTATCCGGGGTCTACGCCTGGATAGCGGACCGCCTTGTTACATGTCCTTCTCCGGGACCAGGGGTGGACAAGTCCTCGGCTATCTGGGATGAACCGGAGCTTCTGATTCCACCACATCCACTGGTTAAGGATGCCCTTGACAACTTGGATGAGGACTTCGCCCGCTTGTCGCTCAACCCGTCCTTCAGATTGGCCCGGAATACGACTGCGGGGTTCAAAGTTCACTCCATGGACGCTTTTGACACCGGCGCCGTTCAGGACGACTCAGTGCACCGGCTCTCAGATGCCTCGCCTGCCCTCTTCAAGGTGCAGGATGCCAAGCTCCTCGGCATAGACACGGAGCTGCGCCGCGCCTTGAAGCCTATCTCGGCACTAGCGTCATCAACAGAAGCTCTTTTGCAGGACCTCACGGAAGTGAACCCGTCTCGTCTAGACCACCTGGCGACTATGTTCAGATGGCAGGCCAACAGCCTGTCTCCAGTGGTTGCACACGTTAGAGCTGCGTTGGCCCATACTATGCTTATCAGGAGGAATGGGTTGCTCACCCCCTGCAAATGGAACGAGGAATTCAAGAAGACCCTCATCCGAGCCCCTCTCTCGTCTTCCTCCCTCTTTGCCAACAGGATCCCGGAGGTCCATCGTGAACAGTCGGCGGTATCTCAGGCGGACTTCACATTTCAGGCCACCAAGATGGTCGTGGCAAACCTCCCGTCTACGTCATCGTCGGGCCGTGTGTACTCTGGGCGCCGCAAGTCTGTCCGCGGAGCCCTCCGTGGCAGGGGGGGCTCGAATTGGAGTTCCCGAGGAGGAGCTTCTTCTACCGCAAACGCTTCTGGATTCCAGCGGAAGTCGCAGAAGTTCCCCCGCACTCCTGGGAAACAGAAGCAGAAGCCTCTGTATAAGCGACGTTGAAGAGGTGGACAATCACGATTGGACACTCCCGCCTCCAGTCGTCCCAATATCAGATATCCCCGTAGGCGGGAGATTAGGAGTCTTCTGGCCCAATTGGACAATCCTGGAAGACCCTTTCGTTACCGAAGTGCTAAAGACCGGCTACAAGTTGCCAATAGTCAGGTCTCCGCCTCTGACCCACCTGCCCCGGTCACGCGTGTATCCGTTAGCCCAGGAAGAGCAGTTGGCTTCGAACATCAAGACACTGCTGGACAAGAAGGCTTTAGAAAGAGTGCTAGTTCCCGAAGACGCCCCAGGGTTCTACTCTCCCATCTTCCTTGTCCCCAAGAAGAACTCGGACAAGTTGAGGATGATCCACAACATGGCGGTGTTCAACGAACTCTACATGGCAGAGCCGCCACACTTTCGTATGATCACCCTGGATCTGCTGCGTTCCAAGCTATCGCACAACGATTGGCTGGTCAGCATGGACCTTCAGGACGCATACCTCCACGTGCCCATCTACGGACCTCACCGGAAGTTCCTGAGGTTCGTCTTCAGGGGAACGCATTACCAGTGGAAAGTGCTGCCGTTTGGAATTTCTACGGCCCCGTGGCTCTTCACACGTATCACGGCACCGATAGTGCGCTTTCTTCATCTGAGAGGGATCGAGTTCGACCCCTATATCGACGACTGTCTGATGAACCATAGTGTGAGACGGTCGCTTGTCAGACAGTCGCAGTTGGCCCTCGACCTGCTTCGCCAGTTAGGATGGGTCGTCAACTACGAGAAGTCGCAACTAGTCCCTTCGCAGCAGTTGACTTTCATCGGGGGATTGTTTCTCACAGACCTAGACCTTGTCAGGGTGCCGCCGGACAGGTGGACCAAAATCGTGACGTCTGTGCACCGAGCTTTGGCCAGTGCATTGTCCCTCAGGGAGTGGCAGTCCCTGCTAGGTCTGCTATCATCAGCTCAGTACCTCACCGACAGAGGTCGGTTAATGCTTCGACCGTTGCAGAGGTTACTGACGCCCTTCATTCAGGAGGACGATCTGAAATCAGGGATTCGTTTGCCAGAGGCCCTTCATGGGTTCCTCCGCTAGTGGACAGTCCCATCGAATGTCTGCGAAGGCGTTTGTTTGACAGACTGGACCCCGGATCGGCAACTTTTCGTGGACGCCTCGAAGGAAATGGATCTGCTTTTGGTCGCGCCTTATTGGCCAACGAGGTCGTGGTACCCAGAGTTACGCGGCCTCGTCATAAGGGCACCAAGTCCGCTCCCTCTGTGGCCTCATCTGCTGGTCCATCCACACAGTCGGTCGCCTCATCCCGACCCAGGACGATTTCATCTGTCCGTATGGACCATTTGCAGAAGACGCTAAAGGCGAAAGGCTATTCGTCCCGGGTCGCAAGTGCCATCTCCCGGGCCCATAGGGTGTCAACAAGATCCTTGTATGATGATAAGTGGTTGTTGTTTGTGCGGTTCTGTGAGGAGAGGTCACAGGATCCGGTGCGGGCTCCCCCACAGTTTGTGGCAGAATTCTTGCTTTACCTTCGCAGGAAGAAGCATCTGAAGGGAGGTACCATCTCCACTTATCTTTCGGCGCTGAACTCGGTTCTGGCTGTTAAGCAGGAGGTTCGGTTTTCTAAGACGCCGGAACTGATCGCCATGCTCAAGTCCTCTAAGCTGGAGGATCAGAAGTTGAAGTTTCGTCCTCCGGCTTGGGACCTCAACCTGGTTTTACGGCATTTGAGAGGCCCTCCGTACGAGCCACTGGCGGAAGCATCTTTTGAGGATGTCACCCTCAAGACGGCCTTTCTCCTGTCCTTGGCTACTGCAGCCAGGGTTAGTGAGGTACACGCACTGGACGTGACAAGGGTCCGCTTTGAGCAAGTGCGTCATGGGGCGGTTCATTTGGGACTGCTGTGGAACTTTGTCGCCAAGAACCAGCTCCCAGGGCAGCCGGATAGGAAGTTCGTTGTTCCGCCGTTGTCGTCGGTCGTACATCCCTCTGAGGTGGAAGAGTTGTCCATGTGTCCAGTCAGGGCGCTCAGGGAATATCTCAACCGTTCCACCTCCAGGAGGAAGACCCGGAAGAGGCTGTTCATCCCATTCTCAGCTTCGGGGAAGGGTGAGTTTAGCAGGAATACCATTGCCTTATGGTTAAGGCAGACGATTCTGGCGGCATACGATGCAGCAGGCGAACCTCACCCAACGGCCAACAACCCTCATGAGATTCGGGCTTTGGCATCTACCATGGCGCTGCACCGCAACATCTCTGTGCCGGCCATAATGGAAGGATGTTTTTGGAGGTCGACTTCAGTCTTCGCTAGCCACTATCTCAGGGACTTGGCAGTGGAGGACGTGGAGGGACTCCAGTCTTTCGGTCCGTTGGTGGTCGCTCAACAGCTGACCCGACCGACCAGACACTAGGTAATTGCACCTTAGTGCTCTTTAACCTTAGGGCTTTCCCACGGTCTGTCGTGGCGTTCCCCTAGGGTTCTTTTGGGCTTACGTTATGTTTCTCCCTTGCAGGGGGCTTCTGACGTTAGTTCTGTGTGTTTTTCCCTGACGGGTGGTCCATTCGCCTGCCTGCCCGCCATCCTTGTCTGTCGGATTAACATGCAATATAAGAAGTGCGGTAAGTATTAAAAATTTATTAAAATCTAAATATTTTAGATATTTAAAAATACTTACCCCACTTCTGGGATTAAGCCCGCCCAGCGATGTCTCACTTCCTCCCCTCAGGCGGCCGTCGTTGGACCTGCATATGGAATGTGATTTTGTCGACGTGGTCACGTGACGGATTGGATCGTTACCTTCCGGTTACGAGGCCGTGTTGTCATCGTCATATTCCCCGACTTACAGTATGAAGACAGGATGACATTTTCCAACACGTTTTCCAATCGTTTATCGGAAGTATAGGTAATATGCAATATAAGAAGTGGGGTAAGTATTTTTAAATATCTAAAATATTTAGATTTTAATAATTCATTTAATTCAAAACCTTACTCTACAGTTTCGAAATGCCAAAAATGTTGGGGGTTTTTGTCAAGTATTTGTTTGTTATGTTCGCAACTTTTTTCTTCTTTATTAGGTTTCATATTTACGTTGTATGCCAAGAAAGTGTTTTATAACTCTATATTAAATCGGAAACTGTCTGGCCCGGCGGTTTAGTTAAATTGATTTATGTCTGATAAGGCATTAAAAAGCCTTGATTTATTATCATTAAGGGAAAACAAACATACATGTAAGGTTGTAGTTAGCCTGAAAGTCCCTAGGGAAATACACTTCTTCCTGAAAGTTGCTCAGTGGATTACAGACAAATATGTCTGCGCAACTATCACTTCAATTATTATTCTCACTCTTCCAGTCTGGTTGAATCTTTCCCCTATACCATTCATAAAGAGTAAGTTTCTAACAACAATTTCTCACAGATGAATTTCAAGTGCTTCCTTATTTTATGAAAATTATTTATAAGATATATTAAGATTTTTTTCTTCTCTTTTTGTTGTTTTGATAGAATTATTTCCGTATGGTCTCAGTTTCACTTGAGAGTAAAGCTACCATCTTCCATCTCTAATATTTTAAAATATCCTATATACGTAATAGTAAATCAGTGTATAAACCAAGCTCAGTAAATACATGGAATTACTGTTTCACTCAGTTGATATGAGCTTATAACACTAACTACAACCGATAAAATCGAAAACTCTGTACATAACTCATTTCTGTCCTTCGAATTTTAGTTTTTCTGTATAGTGATAAAATGTCTCGTGAACTTATTTATGGTAATGCCCTCTGAACTGATTTTATAAACAACCTAAAGTGGTAGTCTGGCCTACCATTAGGACATATTTCATGACAGTGAAGTCGGATTGATAAGGACAATCAATCAGCTTCTTTTATGTGAAGCAATTTTAAAAAGATTTTTGTAAATCTCTGTTAAGAACTCTCTGGACTGTTTGCTCTGAAAAATTGGCTTTGAATCTGGTACAGACATGTTATCACAGGCTTCTAACATCTTTGAGTATTGTGATGTCTTTCAAATGCTGCTGTAGCCGGCATCATTTTATCAACTTTTGATAGACACAATGATATTTGTGAACCAGTCCGAGTTTATACCTTCTGATGTTCACAAACGAACTTATCTATAGAAGCAGACAAATAATCTACTTACTGTAAGTACTTTAGGAGCAGAAAACATACCAGCTGTTTGACAAGTAGATGCTCTTACTTGTCATTCTATACATGGTTGCAGCATCTGAATTGACTTTATCATTTATCAGCTTCTGCCTAAGAAAAGAAACTGAACAGCTTCCGTAGAATCCTCTGACATCATACTGTAAATCTAACACTGCTCTCTCAGCTGTAGTTGATCCATAACCGATATTTGGACAGATGGGTGTTATCATAGAGTATAATCATGATAGATTTACTTTTTAGATAAAAATCTATAGGAAATGTATTTCTTTGAAAGATACTTTAACGAAGCTTTATCGCAATAAAGTAGATTGGATAAGGCCTTGTTGCACCTGGTCGCCCTAGATACGAGGGTAAGTCAATAAGTTCATGGAAGTGTATATTAAACAGAAGCCAATGATTGTGATAGGGATTTTATTTTTCAATATAAAATCCCTGGACCCCCATATATTCAGTTTGCCCATTTGTCTTTTAGATTGTCATTGCTGTAGACGTCTTCTGACTGTCCCTCAGTAGCTGCCTCATTATCGCAAAAGCTTGTACCACGCAAGTGTGAACTTTTTAACTTCCGTTCGTACCTTGAATGCTATTTGATAATTAGCTTATTGCAAATGAAGCAGAAACAAGAGAAAGGGAAAAATGCTTCCCACTGCCTTTCCATTGTGAAATGACTTTTCACATGAAAGTCATTGATAATGTGCCACTGTTCCACTCCACTCCAAAAGCGAAACACAAGGCCTTCCAGTAATTTAGACTGTCAGGGACGTGAAGAGGCGAATGTCTCTCATTTTAACATCCTTAATGTTATTCAGGACGAAGGAGTGCAATCACATTGTCCCAGTGTAAGATGACGACTAAATATCTAATATAAGTTATACTTAAGTGTCTTTATGAGCTGTTGTAATTTAATAGGAAATTGTGCAGTGATATTTCATAGTTGTTTTGATAAATTTAAAGATAAAGGTCAATTAAGTTATGTGCCATAAGTTTGTCATATTTTATTAAATCACCAAAACTTCGTTATATTTCATTGATTTTGGTGTAAATTTTACGATCAGATTTTTTATTTACATCTTTGTTAAAATTTGTGTATAAATTGGACAAGTGTTATTACACATGAAGTACACAATTTCAATCAAATTATTAAATGTCTATTAAAACTATTGACATCACATTTATCTACGTTAAGTCGACTTGTAAAGTATTTATACAAAAATTTTAATATAACATTTAAAGTAATAATTAATAGACATGAACAACAGAAATTATTTAATCGAAGCTATGATAAATCCCTTCAAATTTGCATTTTTTTTTTCAAGCAGAAGTCATCTCATGAAAATGATTTAATCAACACTAAAATAATAAGTGTATGGAAATTATATCAAATATGATATAATAACGGCACACATTACCGTAGCTAAGATGATATTATCTTTAAACAGCTTGATACATCATCAATCACCATAAAAGACACACTTGATGAATATGTTATCTCACGTAAACATTTAGGCTATTGATTTCTTATCTCATAATTGGATGTGTAATTATCCCTTTTAGTGGAGACTTGTCTGGCTCGTGTGACCTGATAATAGGATTATGTCGTGCTGAATAGATAACATAAGGGTCAAGGCAGACTGAGAGTAAATTATTTTCTTGGCTTGGGTTACTTAAAAATTGTCACTTAAAAATGTTTGATTGTATTTACCCCAATTCATTTATATGGTTGTGAAATTTGGGGTTTTGAAAACACTTTATGTTTTGAAAATGTCCATCTTCGTTTTCTTAAATATTTAACCTCACTGCGGAAATGTACACCTAATTATATGGTATATGGGGAATTTGGGAGATTCCCTCTTATAAACGTTATCAAAAGCAGGATGGTATGTTTTTGGGCTAAACTTATATCTGGAAAATTTTCCAAATTGTGCACCTTGGTCTATAAATTGATATTCAACGATTGCTTATTTAGCAAATATGTATATAAATGGACGAAGTATCTTCAGACAATTTTCGATGATCTTGGATTGAGTTTTATTTGGAAATTTCAAAATTTTAAAAACATCTTCTGACTAAAATCAATTGTTAAAAGTAAATTAAAAGATACCTTTCAGCAAACATGGATATCAACAAATGAAACCTCTTCAAAAGCAACAACTTATAGTGTTTTTAAAAATCCATCTCTCAATTTTGAACAATACCTAAACTCCTTGCACTACAATAACTTGTTGAAATTCCGAACTTCTAATCATTATCTCCCAATTGAAACAGGTAGATGGCGTCGAATCCCTGTAACTGACAGGCTATGTACTCTTTGTGATTTAGACGATATTGGTGATGAATTTCATTTTTTATTTTTATGTCCGAAATTAGAACTAGAAAGAAAAAAGTATATTCACAAATATTTTTATATCGGACCAAATATGCACAACATGAACATTCTGTTTAATACCAAAAAACTAGGAACTCTAAGAAAATTGTCACTATTTTGTAAAATAATCATGTCGCATTTTAAGAGATAACATATTTAACCTCAGAATGGCATGTCAGCCTTTTATTGTATTGTATTGTAATGTATCATGTATCATTGTATATATATCCATGTACCTCTTATGCTGCAGTTTGCAGCCTGAGTGTAATAAAGTTCAGTTCACTTCAGTTAAGTGCTTATTTGATTATTATGAAATTTCAAAGAGTTTGTCAACACGAAAACAGAAGTATTAGCTTAATAATTTGTCTGTTTATATTCATATAGCCCTAATTAAGAGTAACAATGATATTTGTCTGATTGATGACTGGCTGCCGATAGCATTACCAAATACTAGCATAGATACCCATTGTGTATATCTTTGTATAACAATAATTAGGTCCATTTGAGGAATTTGTTATTCTTGATAAGCTCAAACATTTTATCATTTTTTGTTATTAATGATATCATCCTTCCAATTTCACATCTATTACATCTGTTTCACTTTTGTATTAACAAAACACGAAAAGAAACTTCTTTATGTAACAGGAATTTCTCTGATAATACATGAAAATTGAAAAAAATAGCAAAATCATAAACGCTTTTACATCCAAACAATGATTAAAATCTATGAGATGTAAAAAGGAACTTATTTATGTAACAGGAATTTCTCTGATAATACATGAAAATTGAAAAAATAGCAAAATGATAAACGCTCTTACATCAAAACAGTGATTAAAATCTATGAGATGTGATGTATACGTCAATTACGAAATGTATATGCAGTTTACTATTCACAAACATTTGCTTAATAATTCAATGTTGGATAAACAGATAAACCCTTACTAGAGGTCTGCTGATATGAAAAATATCAACCCTTCAATTATTCTTACTTCAACTACACCTACATACAAAAAGTTTGTTCACATACCTGCCTATCCTAGTGCAAATATCATAATTTGTAAATGATAAATATTTTAACTTATAAACCCTCCTGGATATTACATACGCTAATATTTCTATATTTTTTCAAAAATCATCAGTTATAACCATTTACAACTTTGAAAAACAACACATAATGCCACATAGACATGCGTAACGTTGTTTTTCATATTTTTGGAAATTACTGTTTTAACTTATGATCAGTTTTAAACTAACATCACATAACAATATATCTTATATTGTTATAACTTTCTATCAATATATAGCGTATATCTGGAAAGAAATGTCAGAAAACACGTCTGCAACTTTGGAATAGCAATCATTGTAAAGTTGTCTACATCATTCAAACTCCAAGCTGTTTTGTGATCATGAAAACTTTAAAGGCCTCCCCCCCCCCCCTCCCCCCCCCCCTTCCCCCCAATAATACCCACAATACCTTTCTATATCAAATGATCTCTAACCGATGACAAGATGTTATAAACTTTGTAAAAAAATCACTTTCTGGTGCGTTTCGATTACATTTCCTAGAGGTCTTTTGTAAAGCTCTGGTTTGGAAAAACTGTCTGGCTTGTTTCCTCCGATAAATTGGTTTTGGGTCTGGTCAAAATATGTAATAACATGCTTCAAATGTCTTTGCTTATTGTGATATGTTTTTCAAGTGTATCTGCTCTTCTGTAACTGACAACACTTTATGAAATTTTGATAGATACATTAAGTTGGTGTACCAGTGCAAGTAATATACTTGATGTTCAACGGCTATGGTATTTTTGTGAAAGCAGATATATCAATCTACTCTATGGAAGTGCTCTATAAGTGGAGACATATAATAGCAATTTGTCAAGTAGATGCTTTTAACCCTCGTCCTTCACATCACTGCATATTTGTCATACAGCATTTGAGATGATCTTACCATTAACAAGCATCTGGGTGAATACAGAAACTGAAGGGTCCAGACTCTCGTCATGGTGGCTGCCAGATCAGCTGTATCAAACCATACTCGTACACCAGCTGTATTCTTATAAAAAGGAATGTTGTATGAAACGGGCATGTTCAAAACACCAGAATTCAAGCCCATAATTACCAAGGTTAACGTACCTTAAACACTTTGTCCATAGAAAAATGACATGATATATTTGATTCCTTAAGGATATTTTGTATTGCTTTTATGTTTTCAAGTGGACACTTCCCTTTTCCAATTCAATACAAAACATGAAATGGTATTTTTCTGCATGGATTTGCAGATAAATAATCGGGGTATAAATTGGTAATTGAAGGCATTCTATTGGTCTTAGTTAAAGTTTTATCAGGAAAAGTTAATGAACAATTTATATCAAATTACAAATAGAAACACAACTCACATATCAATGATAACAAAATTGTAAAATGTATTCACATACTTATGTATTCAAATTTAAATCCTGACAAGAAACATATTGTGTTGTTACTCATATTACTGAAGTGATTGCGACATTAGTGCCAGAATAATTGTATCTCAAGAGAGTGAGAAGAGCTTCTTAAAATAAATGTTAAGGGGCCAAATATACTATCTTATCTGAGCAGTAAAGAAGTTTAGGAAAACACAACTAGCATAGATGGTCATAAAAGTTAAAGTTCAACGTCATAGAAAAAGATGACGTCATATCAATAAACTTAACATTGTATTAAATCAGAAAATATTGTAGTAAATAAAGTAAGTAAAGATACGAATGGAAATTTTTCAAGCCTCAAAAATATTTTCATTCATTCATTTAATTGTTTGGTCATTAAACAAATTTTCAGGAAGACAAATATTTAGAGTTTTTTTAATCTTCATTGAAAACTTTGAAGAAAGGAAGATTCATAAATAGCATTCCAAATACAACAATCAGTGGCTTTTGCACTCGTGTCAGCATTACAAAAAATTCTACGAAACTCTGACAAACATTCCGTGTTGAAAACCATTGTAGCGCGAATGATTTCTTGATTCAAATTACTCAATGAATTGTTGACATTCATATAATAAGCTATCATGCTTCAACCTAAAATTGCCCTCCAAATCATACCACATGCATGGTTTGAAAGAACTTCACATTACCACTGATGATTAACTTTTCACCTCATAAAAAGCTATATGAGCTTTATCTGACACAAAATCTATTATTTGTCCAATGTAATATTTTGCATAGAAAACTGTAATGTAGTGGCTATAATATGATAAAGTTTTGAAGATAATAGTAAATATTGATCTAATTAATTTCATTATCTAAAGCTATGGAGACGCAAGTTTCAACATTATTCTAATTGAGAAGAAACACCATTATATCCTATTCTGATACAACACGGATATAACAATGACAGAAAGGAAGCTTGTCCTTATTGAATAAAGATGAAAACACATCATGATGATATCGAAAATATCATTTTCAATAAGAAAGGAGTAAAAATATGGTACATAAAGTATGGTAATTGATCATGTCTACTTCATCAGATAATGATACATTCCAGATCTGCTGAAAAAGATTCCGATTATCTAATGTCAATAAGTTTTATTAAGTTTATTTGAATGAATGATATTTTTATAAAGGTTATATAGATGTTTATTTGCTACTGTGTTCACAGCTTAAGAATCTGAATACAGTGCTGTTAGGTAAAAAGTAGGGAACCTGAGATATACATAATTAATCATGCCAGTAAAATACAGGATGTGAGGTAGAAACCACATCATTGTGAATATTTAGACCTCGATTGGTAATATTAATTAAAATCTACCATGCTGAAATTGGTTTTTAATGACTCAACTACTACCCCCCCCCCCCCCCCCTCCCATGTATCTTTACGCTTAATGACTGTAATGCTAAAGTGATATAAGAATATACATATATATATCGTTATCATTTTACCAATGTCTTTAAAAGGGATATTTATATAATTGTCATCTAGCAACGGATTAGTGAGATTGGGGAGAAACATCAAAATCTATTTTCAGCGAAGATCAGCATCTAAACATCATATTCAAACCTTCTATCAAGAATATGGTTGTAGTGTTAATAAATCTTAATATTGTAGTCTATGTAAAGAAAAGTTAGATATTTTCAAGATTCAAAGACATATTTATTGATCTATGTTACAATTATGTGGTTCATTTTTCTTATCAACACATGAGAGAAATTATTTTGGAAATGTTGTTTTTTTTAATTTAAGATTCAGGTTTATCTCGGTTTGACTTTGTTCATGGCTCGAATAAATATATAACGAAATAGTTACAGATATATGATACATTTTTATAATATTCACCAACAAGGTTAACTTTTTCAAATTATGAAACTGATGAAAAATCTATCGTAAGTATTCATATTACCCTAAAATAGTGTGTCCACTTTATAATATGAGATAGATTTCTTAAATGCTTTCAGCAATATTTTCCAAGTGAATTAAAGGATTTGGTCTATCCATGTTTTGATTTATGCTTTAATTCCAACATTTCAGATAATCTTACCAACCTTTTTCTTGGTACCTTGACAGCTTTTCTGTTAATGGAGGAAATGTTTCTAATATCAACTTTCACCACTCTTCACCTTCCTGCACTGTGTTGACAGTCAAGAAGCGTTCTTCAGATCGATGGAAGCCAAATGTCAAATTCACAAGAAGTTTCACAGCTGATGGGGAGATGGGCACAGCCAGGAGACAAAATAATTAAGTTTTAATCCCACGAGACATACTAATAGACAGCATTTGACAGATAATCTAGCAATTCATTTTTCAGTGTCAAAGTCTTCAAGTTTCAGCAATTGAATATTGTATCTAAACGTTTGCTAAATGCTTCTAGGAGCAATAAAGCGTAGGTGTTAATCTAAAAGATAATACATTAACGTTATTGAAACACAAATTACAAATTAACATCAAATATTAGATATCAATAATCTTTCTACAAGAGGAATAGGGTGTATTTATGAAAGAATACGAAGCATGTCATGGTTCAGTCACAAAGATATTATCCATAATTTGACATGAAACTGTCCAATAACATGCAAAAAGAACAATTTGATTTCTTAAGGATGTTAAACCCTCACCATAAATTAATTCTGATATCTTTGATTAACACAAAAATAGATACAATACACATTATACAAAAACATTCAATAATGCAAATTTTCAAAAGATCATTTAAGACACAGGAGCGTGCATTGTAAGAAAGCATTTGACTCTATAAACTAAAATGTTTAAATGACCTCAAGGTGTATTTGTTTAGTCCAAAAATTGGTACAAGATGCTAATGTGTTAATGTGTTAAGGAGAGCTCGATTCAAATGACGTTTCCCTTCCTATTTATTATGGTTGTAAGTAAATTGTTCAATCCAAATTTAACCAGAGAAAACGTATTATTACCATTTAAAAAAAATAAATAAAACATGGAGGCTACTAAATAATGAGTAACAGTGTCAAGGAGAACAAAATAATAAATCTCGCATTGGGGGGACAAAATGGTTGTACCTGAACAACTGAGAATATAATTCCTAAATAAGTTACTGTATCTCATGTGAACATGACATTCTTTTGTGGCGCTTGTTTAGATTGACAAAGAGTTTCATAAATTTTGTTTTTATTTCTCCTCTAGAGTTATATTTTCGCCTCAACAATATCAAAATCGTGATATTTTCTTGTTTACAATTGTAAACGGCGATTTAATGTTAAGTAGTCGAAATATTTGGTTCCATTTACAGGTATATTTGTTAAATGAACAACTAAGCTTCACCAACATATATTTGACGTGTCTGCTGTAAATACGTTTCCGAAATAATATTTGATTCATTGACGCCATGGTCCGGATTTTTAGACTTATCAAGATTTAGCCTGTTTATTGTCGCTATATTGAACTCATAAGGGTTAAAATGCTATATTTCAGAAACAACCATTATTTCACGATCAAATAACACCATCCATGAGGTTAGACATATTTGAACCCTAAAACATACACTAAATTAAGCCCTACGCCTTTAAGCACGTAGAAATTTTATGAGATAAACATTTTTTTTCTGTTTCGAAACATCAAAAGAGATCGATATCAAAGATTCAAGTATTGCTTTTCACCAAACAAACAATGTATCAATGGTAATCCTTTAAATTTTCCGTGTAATAACTCCCTTGCTGCAAATTCCAAACATGCAGAAATAACACTTTTCACAGATATGGAGATTTCTAATTCTAAAGAGAAAAAGCCTTAGGGGGCAACATACCAATAATAAATGGGTGTTTTGTTTGTTGTTAATGGCAATGTTTGTGATTAATATTTGTTCGAAATGAATCCAGTGATTTTTTCACAAATACTCGTGGATTAAAATGTTTTTAAAATGTCTGGCAGAGGCTTCATTTTTAAATAAACTATCAAATTATAATCAATGTCAAACAAAGTTTACACATGCCATAATGCAACGATTAACAATTCCTTATTTTCCTATATACATCAAAAGGTCAGGGTCTTTACGTAAATAATTACATGTAACTGTTTGAAGCCTACATCGGCAGAGAGCATTTAATGGTTGCTCTACACATTGATTGAGCTAAATCTGTCCTCAGCTTTCAATTAATGATAAATTTCTGAGTTCAGTATGAAAAATACACAAACTTATATTAGAATTACATAATCTTTTTACGTATATCCTCGTTTGGATTCTTTTAGGTTTTTACTTTTTTTTAAAATGCACTACATACACACCTAAAATAAAACAAATATGTATTTATCTCCATTGTTACACGACTAATTAGAGTCGGGTAATACGAAAAAATCAGACTCGTTTCGTAAAAGTCATATGATGCACTTTCTCGGGTATACTGAAAAGAAACTTGGAAGGGACAATTTAAATACAAGTAGTATTCAAAGGTGGGTGGATAGTAAGTAAAGTCTGAATATCACGTATTGATATTCAGATTCTGGCCTGCACATCAGATGCTTTGATATTGGACCATAAGCTTTATCTATTATAACTATAAATAAAAAAGTATATACAGAAACAAGAGAGGGAACAAAGTATGCTTCCTATTGTGAAAATGACATTCCAAGTCAATGATAATGTGCCAGTGTCTCATCTCAAAAAGATCAATTGTTTCTCAAATAAGTATTTCAAATCAGCTGATTTCTCATAAATCGAACTCGAGTACAATGCGAATATCTAGGGTTAAGGATCATACAAAGGAAATGATAATTTAACTTATATACGCTTGTATTTTCATTCATTGGTTAACTTAGTAAGTAAAAATAGGGATAAAATGTCATCAAAGAAAGCAACATTTTCAGAAAATTTTGGTAGTTATAATCATAATTAATAACTGATAACATTATTCTTACAACGGATTATCTATTATAAATCTTATGATATTATATTGATATTATTAGTGTCAAGTGAATTATGAACGTTATTTATCGTCAACCTTTAACAACGTCTGGTATGACGCAAGCGTTATAGCTTGAGACATCATGGTAGTTTCAATTTAATACAAACATCACATAATACCCCCTTTATCAATGGGGAATTGGGTTAAATATATAAAAGTTTCAAAGTTAATTGAAAATGTTCAGGTTGGATTGGTTAAAGTTACTGTTTTATACAATGTAGCATTCTGGCTTGATTCTGTATTCTGTTTGAAGTCACTTTAAACTGACAGCAAAGGTTCTAATAAACTGAATTACAAAGCCATGTAGGATATCAACAACATTATTCTCTATTAGATAAAGGTGACGCAAGACGCCTTTAACATCAAATTGTCAAATTTTATCACATTATGGTTTAAATATTTAGACTTCTATTATAAGAAGTTAAGAAACTCTTAATATCGTTCACACACATTGTTCATAGTTATGTTTAGAAAATAGACAGATGTATTTTGATAACTCTCAAAGGAGAGGAAATTATGTACAGCTGCATACCGAAAGTTTGTTCACTTACCAATGAATCGTAATGCAAATATCATGTAATTTGGGTTTCGTTTCAACGTCAATAGAATAACTTCAGCAAAACTGACAATGGATCACCTACTGTCCATGTGTGAAATAGCCTTTGTTGAACTGATTCTGTGATCGTCTGGTCTCTCGTGCAAAACATCGAATTTTGACATATTGATAAAGACAGAAGGGGTAATATTTTCGAAATTTCAATTTCGACAAATGTCAAATGAAATTTTTCATATCAACTCTCTCAGATTAAAACCAACCAAATGACATTGACTTTGTGCTAAGGAACAAACGTGACTAATTTGTAAAGAAGTAGATAACTCATAAAGAATTTTATAGAGAAAAATAAATATTAGTGTTTTCGGAATTTTGACATCTGGTCACTTCAATGGCCTGCCAAAACTGTTACGGGTAATTGTGGGGGTACGATAAACATTTGCCATAAAGAAGAAGGATCTGCATATTGTATTGAAAATTCAATATTAACGTTTCTTTTTCGCAACGCTACGATACCTCAAAGGCATCTCAAATTACATGATATTTGCTCTAGTATATTCAGGTATGTGCACGAACTTTTGACATGCAGCTGTAATTGCCCATGTCATAACTATATCAGTTTATCATTGGTGCCTCAATATTGGTATTACCCAAGTGAGAATAAATCATATACCGTTTAAATCAGCTTATAGTATGTCTTGAAACTTTGTTTGAAAAAGGGCAAGATTTTAACAGTTTATTCAATGTAACATTCAAGTAGTAACATAAGTTATGTAACACAAACCCAAATCTCCTTTCATCGAAGGGCAAACGGAGCATTTAACTACAACCTTTGAGAAAAAAATATGCGTCATGTAATTGTTCATGACAATCATGTATGAAATCATATGAACCAAAATTTACATGCATTGATTAAGAAAATTCCTTATTACAAATTATGAACAGATTAAATCAAATTGGAAATGTTAAAAAAAATATATCATAAAGGAAAATTAATAAAAATTTACTTTCAGTCAAATGCCACCGTCCCCTTTAGGATACAAAATCATAAGCAGAACATGATGTCATATCAGATGTCAAAAATATTTCAACAAAATTTTGATTACACTGGTAATAAAAAAAATATCGTATGGATGATAAAAATGGGAAGACATTTGAAAATCTTAATTTTCTAAACTTTTGCAATAATGTCTCGTAATCTTAAAATCGTTAGGTTGAGTTTATATTGAAACCCAATTTGAAAAAAATGCGAAATTGGTTTCCCCATACAAGGGTGTCCCAAAAGTTTCGGGCCTGATCGTGGAAACTAAAGAGAATTGGTGGTCATTTTCCGCACTAATGCATGACGGCCATGACACATATATAGTTCCTTGTGTCTGTCTATGATGAAAAGAATACTCTATAACTCTGATGAACTCTTTGTTGAAAACCAAGTTCCTGATATTTGGAATGCTTTAATGGATGGCATTTTACATATTCAGTCATCGTAATGCTTCAACACAATTCCCTGAGGTTACAGCCTTGAACCGTCCTCAGATCAACTGAAGCCAAATGTCAACTCCACAGAAGGTTTGCAGCTGATTGGGAAATGGGCACTGCCTCGAGAAATATGATCAACTTTTAATCTAACTTAACATAGTATAAGACGTCATCTAATGGAAAATCTATTGATTTTTTCGATGTTAAAATCTTTTCAGTATTGTATTTTACCGGCGAAAATATGATAAATAAAAACGAACATAGACGTACAAGAGTGGAAATGATTTTTGATGAACGATTCCACTAATCTTGATCAAGGTCTTAAGATGAAATTGAATTGATATGATACAATAATATAAAGTATATCATAATTAGATCACAGAGTTTTCTTATGCAATATGAGGAGAAATTTACAATGTTATTGTCTTCACACATGCAATACTGAAGTTCTAAATGATTTACTTTTATCTCATTTGTTAAATTACTTTTCAGAGATGACAACGATTTAGAATTAGGGAACATGGGATTTTGGTTTTTAACTCAATAAAATAGAAAACAGTATCACAAGAATGTATGAAATATCATTTTGAATTAACTTAGAGAACAGTTAACAAAATAAACTTCGGACATAAACAAACAATTCTGACAAATTATAAGCTGTAGTAACATATCAGTTTGATGAACAAAACATTTCACAAGGAATTAATAAAGTTTTTGGTGTTTTTGTTTGTTTGTTGGTGTTGTTTTTCTTGTTTTTCCCTTTTTCTTACAAAACACAATGAACGTCAGACATAAACAAATAATTCTGACAAATAATAAGCTGTAGTAAGAAAGCAGTTTGATGAACAAACAATTGATAAGGAGTTAACAGAGTTTTGGTGTTTTTTGTTTGTTGGTGTTATTTTTCATTTTTTTTTTCATTTTTCTTATATAACTTCTTCTCTTACTGACATTTTTCTATGATAACAGAAGGATACTATTCGATAAATGCATCCAAATATCAATTTGAAAGTTTTGTTTCATGAGAGACACGGTATACTAGGAACATTTGGTACGGGATATTATTTTGATAAGCGTTTATAAATGTCATCAACAACATAGGAACTGCCCTAACTTTTTGATACAATGTATTTTATGTCTTTCATGTAAAACGTGATCATTGTTGTTTATCATTGAAACCTGTTTCATGGAAAAAATATGTAAGTGTATACACGTTACAAAATGACGCATCTCATTAACGACAATCGCTAAATATATATATATATATATATATATATATATATATATATATATATATATATATATATATATATATATATACACACCGCCTAAGCATATCCTTCTTCAACCACTCCTTGAACATGTAAATAGTTATGTTAGGGACGATCTAGATTTTCTAAAGCATATTCCAGATAGAGTCACAAGTGATACAATCCTAGTTAGCTTTGATGTGACTTCCCTATACAGTAATATCCCACATGAGCTAGGCAAAACTGCACTAGAATTCTGGATTGACAAACATCCTGAGTCAATCCATCCACGTTTTAATTAGCAAAGATTTCATCCTTACATCAGCTGAATTTATTCTAGAAAACAACACATTTCAATTCAATCAAAATTCATATCTTCAAATTCTAGGTACGGCAATGGGGACAAAATTTGCGCCAGTCTATGCCAATTTAGTACTAGCGTACCTAGAAGAAAATCTCTATACTACCATAGAGGAAAAATTCGACAAGAATTTTGCAAATGAATTCATCTTAAAATGGAAAAGATACCTTGATGATTGTTTCACATTTTGGGAAAAATCTAAAGGGGACATATACCAAATATATGACATTCTACAAAACATGCATCCCAACATCAAATTCACAATGGAAACAAGTGAGACAGAATTACCTTTCTTAGACATACTTATCAAGAAGGATAATACTCACATCATAACTGATATTTTCCATAAGACAACAGACACAAAACAATATCTCCATTTCAAAAGCGCACATGAACGACATGTCAAAACAAACTTGCCCTATTGTCTAGCTAGACGTGTCTGTGCCATAATTAGCAATGAAAACCTCAGGTCTCTAAGATTAGAGGAAGTAAAATCTTCACTATTGCAGCGAGGCTATCCAAAACCTCTTATCAAAGATGGGATAAATAAAGCACAGGCACTCACTCTTGAAGAGTTACGTACTCCTAAAGATAAAATAAATGAGGACCAAAACACAATCGCTTTTGTGACAACACATAATAAAAACAATGCGGAATTATTCCCTGTTATACATCGGAACTTACCTATGCTTAGTCAAGACAAGAGGTTAGGCCAAATGTTGAAAAGAAATAAAATCATTAAAAGCAAAAGACAGCCCAAAAATCTTAAACACATCTTAACAAGGGCTAAATATGATGGTATTCAAAACCCAACAGAAAGACCTTCAGTTTCCAAATGTTCAAATAAAAGATGTGGCACATGTCCCCATTTATTAGAAGGCTCGTCTTTCACATTTGACAATGGCAAAACATTTGAAATAAAATCTAACTTTGATTGCAATTCAAAAAATGTCATTTATGCAATAATGTGCCCTAAGTGTAAAAAATCCTATATTGGTAAAACTGAATGCCTAAGAAATAGGGTAACCTTACACAGACAACACAATAACGATAGCAGATACCGCTGTTTATTTGTAAATAAACATCTTTCTACTTGTGCAAATGGTGATTTCAAAATATTTCCTTTCTATAAATTATTTCATAAATCTAACATGGGCAGTGTCTCAAATGCACTTTTACGACTTGAAGAGTCCTTCATTGACACCTATAGACCCTCACTGAATAAACAATGAGATGATTACCCTTAAATCACTGACATATATCTCTACTATCAACTACAATTGAGCTATTTAAAAACAAAAGGGATTATGTCACATTAACATATTGCTCAAGGGGTAAACTCATAAGAGAGTGATTGTGTCAATCAGAAGACCAACAAGGAAGAACCATGATGTCACCTGATTAGCATAATTTACAATATATCCTTGTACATTGTACGTATATTTTGTTATAAAAACGCTTGTAATGCGATGTTAACGATCATATCGTTTCATCCCTGATGAGTCAATACTATTGACGAAATACTAGTATCGGATTAGAATGATTCTTCAAACGACTATGTGAAGTATGTTATATTTAATCTATATGTGACCTTGCGTTTGAACCAATTCAACTTTTCATATATATATATATATATATATATATATATATATATATATATATATTCAAAGACAAAAAATGACACATAGCCATCATTACTCCAACATGTTTCATTGATATCTTCAGGGAGTCTTACAAAAACAGTTATGACGTTATGATGTCACAATATAATTGACATAACAATGGTATGACGTCACAATATAGCAAGTGGTAGGATGGACACAATATGTTATATTGTGTCCATAATAACATATTGTGTCCATCCTACCACTTGCTATATTGTGACGTCATACCATTGTTATGTCAATTATATTGTGACATCATAACGTCATAACTGTTTTTGTAAGACTCCCTGAAGATATCAATGAAACATGTTGGAGTAATGATGGCTATGTGTCATTTTTTGTCTTTGAATATATAATACTGTATACTTGTGAACTCTTTTTCAAATATTGTGTATATATATATATATATATATATATATATATATATATATATATATATATTCTATAATATTGACAATATCAGACGAGAAAATAAGAAGATCGATGTCCTAGACAAATTTTTTTTAACACTTAATCAATAGTATGGTATCGAAAAAGACCCTAACACGATTAATACTTTATAGATATTATTGCACACTAGAAAGTCTAATATATGTTTAAGGAGGTAGCGAAAGTAGTTGCTATATTTTGCGCTAGACTGTTTCAACCACATTCAGCACGGAAACATGTGTATTGCTGGTTTACCGGAATTTTGTAATAACGTATCTTACCATGATAGTATCACAAATCTCATAGATCATTTACGAACCTTTGTACAGAGAGACACGCCGAAATTTTCGTTATACAAGATCATTTCGGTTGAGTAATGGCTGTAAGCTTTGAGGAAAAAATGTCTAAAACCAATTCTTACAATGGACACGTACGATGGACATTCATTCCCTTACCATATTAAATATCACACAGATCATCAGATAGTCTAATATTCAGTGTCTGCTCTAGCTATTTCCCCTTAATGTTAAATTAAGGTCAAATGTCAAATGACAGCAAAAACACATAGACGTTCTCTATTTGTCGCTGGCAGGAAATGAATGAGCCTTGACCTTTAGTCCATGAAGGACGCATTATCTTAAAAGCCACAGGGGGATGTTTCTTTATTAAAGGTCACAATTCAGCTTTATCCCTAAAGATATCGTCCCTTACTCTATTTCAAGGATATTTTCTTTAAGATCTAGTAAAGAAATAGATTTCAAAATGCGTTTGTTCAATTTGCAATATAAACTTGTATAAATGCCGGAGCTGGTCGACGGCATTTATACTACAGTTTAAAATGAACGTTAAATTCAAACACATTATGAAATCCATTTCTTATTAATTCAGACTTTGAAATTTAAGGTAAGTTTTAGTTTCTTATTTTACTAAAATTTCAATTATGCAAAATCTTTTTGCAACAAAACAACGGATTTAGATTCTTTGTAACACGTTCGCCTCCACCCACAAAAGTGCCGCTTCAACAAAGGAGTTCACAGAAATCATTATGAAAAGTATTTAATCAATTATCTGATAAACTGCTTCAATCAAAATTGTATTTTATATATTTTTCATTATGAATATTTAGTCTTCTATAAGCACCTCCAAAAATATATTTATGAAAAAAGCATGTAATAAAAGTTTATCACTGCGCGATGATACATTGATAAAGTTGCCCTTACAAAATGACCTTGTTTCGGGAAATCAGAAGGCAAAATTGTGTGTAACCTCCAAAATACGGCGTTTATACGGTATAAACTGCAGAACCTGTTTGTGGTGCTCATTGAAAGTTTTGAAGACACGTCTGGACATGAAGATAATCCTTAGAAAGAAGACAACCATATAGACAGTGAAAACTGAATCAATAAAGCTTGACAATAAAAACACATAAGTTTACGTGAAGTTAGTACAGTGGGTTTTGTTAAAGGCTACCATATAATTACTCAAAATGACAATCCGTTTGTGGCGTTTATTAAAGTGCATGGAAACAGACAAAGGTATTCAGTGCCGAAGCATTAGGCCATCGATGGCAAATATTCCGGCAACCCATGCCACAGAATAGGTATTGTATCAACGGTAATCCTTTAAAGTAGTATGTGTTGTTCAATATTCCCTGGTTGCCAAATCTAAACATGCAGAAATATCACATTGCTAGAGAAATTTATTTGTTCAGGCTCTAAAGGGAGACAAAACCTTTGGGGACACCAAAAAAAGGGAGTTCTAGGCATATGTGGTTTCAATACACTTGCTTTCAGCTTTTTACTTGTTTATTCAGAATGCATTTTTCTACCAGGCAAACCTAATATGTATTTCATAATCATATTATCAGAAAACATAAACCACAAATGCAAAAAAAGTATATTCATAAAGATCCTTTAGAACATGCTAAAGCAATACATGTTCATTTGACATGTGTTAAATAGAGATGGTTCGGGATTTTTTGCAAGACTGAAATATCTGGTATAATCGTTCAGTTAATTACATTAACTGGTATTTTCATGATATACTTTAAACATTTAGAATAAATAGGTATTCGATGTAACCAGTTATATCATACAGAAAATGTTAGGAGAGGAATATTAAACAACTGCTAACCTCGACTTTATCACTTCTCGATTTTCGTTCAAAGATTTTTCAACAAAAAAAGAACAGGGCTTGATTTTTTTTATTTTGTCCTTTAATTAGCCTTTCATTGAGACAGCGTAATTATCAGCTGTGAAAAACCCACCTTGGTTAGGGGCCATAAAATTCGCGCGAGTGGGATGTAATTTATTTTCTTAAATGGTTACAACTTTTTAACTTTCTATATCATGTTTTATACTTTTACTTTATCATTTTGTCCCTTTTATCCGCCCTAAACGTTATAGTGTCTCATAAGTCTTTTTAGGCTGGATGTATGTATAATTTTACCAATATACCAATGTCTTTTTTTATGTGTGTACATACATGTGACACTCTAATAAACTATATCTGTCTGTCTGTCTGTCTGTCTGTAATAAACAGACTGTACAGAGTGGTGCATCATTATTTCAACTGAAATACCGCTTTAAATATTTGTTTAATTACCATTGATGTGGATATCTTTTTTACACCAAACGCAAAATAGTGTTACATCGTCAAATGATTTATCTAACTGAGTGGAAAACTTTCTCTGAAAATCGTTGATAATTGGGGTTTTCTGTGATATTGTTACGATAGATGTATAGATCACGAGGCAATGATTCTGTTTATGACGTCACAAAAAGGGCGTGTGACCAGTCATGCAATCACTGGTTTGTGGCCAGACAGATCCAAGCGCATCAATAGTGGCATTCATAAACGGCTTTCATTACCAAACTGAACATATTTGAGTAGCGGCCTTTGGCGCACTATACAATATAGTAATCAGACATTCATATTGTTCAAAGAAAATAGTGAAATATGTTTGTGGTTATGTAGACTTTAAAGGATCACTAACATACTCAGGTTTGCCAGAATTTGGATACGTTGGATTGTGTACCCGAAAAGTATTACGGATAGAAGTACGTTGTAGCAAGAAATATGTAGACCATAATTTTGATATTCCTGAGTAATGTTGACGACATAACAGACCATATGATTCGTTTCCTAGAACATAATAACTGACTTTAAAATGAACAATTCAAATAAATATTTCAGTTTTTAAATTTGTTTTAAGTAAACAAATCCTGTATACACACCATTATATAGAAACAAAAATTAAAAATATTTTTCAGGATGGACAAATAAATAGAAATCGATTCTTTTAAAGTAGTAGGCAAAAATAATTTATTCAAAACAAAATCAAATCTTAGACTAAAATTTAATATGAATTACTTTACTTTTACTTTTCTGTTATTCTGATAGTAGAAGTAGTTTGGTGGACCTCCATCATCCTTCATAAACGCCTAGTTTTCCACACCAGGAAGTCGCCTTCAATACCTTGGGGAGTATTTGTGAGTGATGAAGAGTAAAAAATATAACTAAATATATTTGTTTGATGTCAGATCCACTTTTATCTTATTGTTTCCCATGTTGAATAACTGTCAAGTTTTATCCCATCTTTCACAGTGTCGGTATTCTATTTCATGAACCGGTTTACCGAAATTCATGTAAGCAATTAGTTTCAAGAAAAATATAACAATTATAAATTTTTTCAATGTTCGGCAATGGTATAAATCGTTCATAAGAACAAAAGTGATCTATTGATACAAATGAATTGTTCCAAATGTAATAGTCCAATAAACTATGTACACAAGCATATTTCCTAAGAACACAGAGATTAGACGGAGACTCGAGTATCAGAAGTGTTTTGGTAATCGACACGAAAGTACACTTAAAAGGGGCAGTAGCACGTTTTTTACATAAATAAAGTGACCTCATGAGAACGAAAATAAAAATTTGTAATTTCAAAATAATGTAATAATAATGTAATGATCAAAAGAAGCAGTTTTAAAACGAACGTACCATGATTGGTTAAACTATGCGAAGCCATTTCCCTACCTCATATTATTAAAAGGTGGTCCCTTAAAAATGGCCGCTAGTGATTTTTTGCTTTATACTTGATTATTCCATGATAGGGTTCAGTAAGGAGACGTTTTGACCCTCTGAATATAATGCAACAAATGTTGTTTGTTTGGGGGACATTTGAAGACACTAATCTTTCAAAAATAACATGCTACTGCCTCTTTACAACAAACATCAGTGCAAATGCCAAACATATGTTACTTAAACTGGGGAGTTGCAAAAGTTCAAGATGTCCAAAATTAAATGAAAGGGAAGAAATCTACCTGTAACTATTTGAATCCCACTGGAGCAGACAAGATTAATTGGTTTGTCTGTGTATTGATTGAGATAAATTTGTAACTGTCTCTTCAAATAAGGGTTAATTTGTGAGTGCACCATAGAAATAACAATCAATTGATTATCACATACTTACAGTGGAGACTAAAATTAAGTCAAGAATTCCGTACACTGTGCCCTTATTTAAAAATTGACAATCTTTTTTTTTTTTTAAAATTCTTAATCATATAAACCAAATTCGTTTCTCTGCATATACGACTAATTATCTAAATCATTTTATTAGATTATTATTATTTTGATTATCGTATCAAACGTGATTTTTAAAAAGTCATGATTGTTGTCATGACGTCACAAACACAAAATTTACTCAGAAAATTCAACAAAAAAAGATGATATAGCTTCTTTTATGAGTATGTGATTGTTCAAAAGTTTAACGCTCTGTGATACATTTGCACTGTTAAAATTATCACACACACTTCTTTTGGTTTGGTTGTTAAAACCTAGCGTTTTCTAAAGATTCCCGTGGGTTTCTTGGTGGCAATATTTCTCCGTTCATATAGAAAGTTTTACAATCCTGACATATCTATCAGCTACTTTCAAGTCTCCTTCGTTTGATTAAACCATTATCAATTGCTGTGTTAAGCATAGACAATGGACCTTCGTGGAGAGGAAAGCCCCTGATAGAGTACGTTCGAATACCGGTAGAGTCAATATATGAAAACTTTAATTCCTCGGAACATGGTCGATTTTAATCAGACTGTGTAAACTCATCATAAAAGCGTATAATGAAAGTGATTTTATATTGCGTTATATTACACTAGATAATATTAAATCTCGCAATAAGGGATTGTAATAGTTAACAAGCTGGCATTAGCTTTGATTTGGCACCAACCGGTCAATGTTGACACGAGTCAGGCAGAAATATCCCCTCATTTTTTTCGAACGTACGATTGTTACAAAACACGGTAAGCAAGGATGTTTCACACAACCGTGCCAGACTACTGATTAAAGATTATGTTTGTGTGTACATTGTGGTACCAGACTTGCTGCAGATACCCATAATCTAGGATCAACTCGCCCTGTTTTATCTATGAGCTGATATCAGGTTGTGGTTTATGTGTCTGACACAGTATGCTTACTGCTAGGTAATTATCGTTAAACCGATATATTATATGAATTATGCTCCAGATGAACGATTTGGGGATATTCTTGTCATTGAATTAATTAACAACATTCTCACTTCCAGCATATATTGGTATTTGCACATTTGTGAACATTAATGTAACACACAGTTGTAATATCAAATATGACACACATTTGTGATACCAAATATAACACATTTGTTACCAAATATAACACATTTCTGATTCCAAATATAACACACAATTGTGATCACAAATATAACACACATTTGTGCTACCAAATATAACACACATTTGTGATCCTATATTTAATACACATTTGAGATCCAAAATATTACACACATTTAAGATCCAAAATATAACACACATTTGTGATACAAAATATAACACACATTTATGAAACCAAATTGTGGTACCAAATAACTTGTTTTTGACACTTCATGATCATTTCATTATATCAGCAACGACCTGGCATTCATGTCGTTTGTATTATCTTACTAAAAGTATTTTATTGAAGATAGCGAAGAGACCAGTGAATGTGTTTGGGGCGCTGTAACTCTAATAACCAAAGAGTGTCTACCAAAAGAGGTAGGTATAGACAGAAGGATAAACAGCGTGGCGGACAAGGATATAACCCATACTACGTAAGTAGGGGTATAAGAACTCTCAACGATTAGTTCTACAAATTTCCCTTACAGATGTAATTATCAAATCAAATTACTAAGTCTGTCTACTCAATCAGCGTCAGTGGCCGGACAGTCGAGTCGAACGTGTGTCCACCATGACTGGTCATTCCGAGTGGTCAATCTGTACGTGTCCGTCTCAGTCTGCTGGCAAGACCTCGGTTGTGATTTCGCAACTGACCTCCGTGTCCAAGAACTGTGTCAGAAGGTCACAGGATTCATAACTAAGATGTATTGTGGATGATGAGGAAATTGAATACTGATAATGGTGTGACTATTCAGGACCACAGAGTATGTTGTTGTAGTGAGATATGTCAAAACTTTTATCGAGAGGCAGTGTTTTTTTTCTTTTGATAATCAGTATCATAATGCTTATGACTTCAATACAAGAACAATTTACAGGTTTAAGTGGTGATTTTGATCGAAAACCGGACAGTGGCGCGCGCCGTTGTCTCAAACGTAATTTTTGAAACTGTTGTAGGCCTACAGCGGACATGGATTTGGAGTGTTTAATATGTCGTTTAACTAATGTAAATGTAAAGGGGGCGCAGATATTCGATGTATTAACAATGATGTGGTTCTTTTCCGGTTATCATTGAATACAAGGAAAAAATTATAATTTGGGCATTTTAGAGAAAGGTTTGCGAGTTGCGATATGAACTTGACTCAGGACATATGATATTTTAAAACTTATTTAAGCCACGTGAAACTCAACATAAACGCTCTGTCACTTTTAGATGATATTGTATGTTTAGCTCAGATCACAAGCTAAGAGTCATTGTCTCTGTATCTCATCAGTCTTTGCATGCTTTACTTCCGATGTGGGTGACTTAAAGTTCATAATATGTCCAAAAATCAGTTTGCTGGTAAATAGACAAGATTTCGCCATTTTCGTTAATCGAAAGAAGAGTGACTTTTTCGGAGTGATTGCAATTAATTTGTCATTTACTCGCTAATATATTTCATCTTTGTTTCAAATTTAGCAAAAAAGCTGTTAATTATCAAGGAAATGAACACAACTAAAACCAAGCCTATAATAACTAACGAGCTGATCTCTCCTTGGCACAGTGCTGGTCACAGGTCACTCAATTAAGATAGATAATTCATAATTCAATTCCGGCGGTGTAATGCAATATTCCTTTTCTTGACTTACATGACATATATTCTATTTCACTTCTTACAATATGAATATAATGCATGTCTTAAAGCTGGCTTACCAGCCAGATATAAATCCATTGATTATTTTTCATATAATTTTAAGCTGCGAAAATCTAGGCCCAGTTCTTCAAGTAACAAGGATGTTATTCTGATAATTTGAGCTTCCTATACCTAAAGGTTTTGATTAACGACCGAAAGGTCGTTTTCGTCATGCCCCTATTTTGGACAATGAAATTACCTTATCATCGTCTCCATCGACATATTTTTAAATTTTGATGGTTTAGTATTAAGGGTTTCTGGTGAAAATCAAAAGCAGAATCCAGGGTAGACATCCTGTAATATAACATGGTTGCTCAAGACCAAACTTGGTCTCCATGTAATCTTAAATTCCCTATGCCAACCGATATCATAGGAAAAATCAGTCATTTTTTTAGAAATGAATAAAAACTAAGGCCCATATTTGTTGGGGGTCATATTTACAAGCTTAGATCCCCTTAGTACCTCCCCATAAAATTTCATATTTTGGGCTGCAACAGTCCCGTGAAGTAAGAAATGTAAAAAGTTCACAGAAAACACGAGACAGATGCCTTATGGATGCCTCAAGCTGACACATAAACCCATCATGCCTCATGAGCTAAAAACATTTTTCATTCATGCATCATCCTGCTACATCAGCGTTTTTGTCTCCACCCAGCTCCATCATATACCCCGATATCCTTCGGCCTAAAACGCTCATATCGCTTACGGCTGGTTACTCATGGCTATTTATACTTGGTGAAGGTATCGTTTCCTCTATTAGTAACTGTTAACTTGTGTTTATATAAATGATACCAGACTCTACTGTGAGAGATCAACTATTCAAACTTATGTCATAATTTAAACACAAACCTCTTAGTTTGAAATGGGAACATATCAACCATGGTATTATACTAACCAATATCTATCATATAAGTTATCAATCCTATTCTAATTTACAAATCAGAACAAACAAGGGTGTATTGATGGAGAGACAAACAGTCTTTTTATTCAATGAGGAATTAAACTATGGCCATAACCCACTTGGAATGACAGAGTGAAAGCCTTGAGAAAGAAAGAAAGGAAGAAAGGAGCAAATAAAGGAATGAAGAGATTCGAAAGCAAAGATGTGAAAATACAACATGTATAAAATTCCAGAGAGAATGGCCAATCAGCTGAAGCAATGGAACGGAACTAGATCTCTGATAAACTTATCAACTTGTTTGCTAGCAGTATTGTTTATTTAATATTTGTCTTTTAAATATCATCATTGTACTTTGCTGGAAAGCACAGTTATTCAGATGCCCAATGCAGTAACTGCAAATGCAAAGGGTTTTTTTAAGTGCATATCAATTACAATTCAGATTCTTACTACACATTTATAAATAATGAGTGAGTGAGTGAGTTGGTGTTTAACACCGCTTTCACTTATATCGCTGCTGCTAGTATTATTGCAGAGAGAAAGCCCGCAACACCATTGTGGCTATGCATTATGGTGAAACCTGCGAGCATTGGCTGGAACTAGCGAACCATGGGTGGTACTGCGCTGAAACTGAGTGCAGCTTTGCACCCAAACCTGACTGTGTGTAGAACTGTTCTCTACTGCAGACAAAGTTGCCGAGCCTCTTGCGGGATTCGAACCACGGACCTCTTGATCCGAAGCCGAGCGCACATTTATAAATAAACAAATATTATTAAATAAACATTCTAAATCAACATACATAATTCTTTAAAGTAAAATAAATACCTTTTTTTAGATAATACTCCAAAATTTAGCAGATTTGTTTACAGCTACAACAGTGGTATGTATTTTTCCCAATGGAATTTTGCACATTCAGTTGAGGTAAGGTGATATGGGGTTTAACGCCGCTTTCAAGAATATTTCACTTATATCGCGGCTGCTAGTATTATTACAGGGAGAAATCCTGTAAGGCCATTTTAGCTATGCATTGCCGTGAAAATTTTGCACATTGTGCATTATTTTTAAATCAAGGATCACACTTATGCTTTGTATATCAAACCTGTTTCATTTCTCAGAGACCTAGTTCCATTGTGATTCTAAGACTTCAAGATATAACAAATAGATTGACAACCACCCAATACATAGCAAACATTAGCGAATGAATGAATCACGGGTAGCATGATTCCTACACAGTTGGTATACAATTACAATATAGTACCAAAAGCTTGCCCATGACACTGACGAAGCTATCAGGTAATCTTAATGTTCACAAATAAGCTAAGTATTACAGTTGAAACGTGACATCATACATTATCATTTGCTATAAGTGTGAAAAATTAACAGTCTATTTATCTATTTGCATCTCTGAGGTTACAGACAAGGGAGATAATTAATGATTTGATTTAACTCAGACGGTCTATTTGCATAGTTTTGTTTACTTCAATTTTTAAACAAAATGTTAGGAATCCTACTTCAGGTTAGACGCTGTTAAATGATTTTTGAATTAACAAAATGTGTTTGTTTATGTATCACATGTATGTTCCTGTGCATTCAAGCTCTCTAATGATACAAACTGAATTCCTTTCGGGGTAATGAAGTAGTATTATTATTATTCTTATTTGTGAAGACAAATGTCATCTTTAACATTTTGCAGATACTTCTATAAATGAGTTTCAAAGTCAAATGTTGACCTCAAAGATTGATGTAATATTTTGTTTCAAGTTTGTAACAGGAATTAATATAGTAAATAACACATGTTAACTTTGCACACTCAACTATTCATGAAACATTTGCATGATCATTTAGCTTACTTTTCAATTATGACATCAATTTTAAACATATATGCAAAATCTTCATTTTAAAAAAAAACTTTGCTCTTAAAAATAATTAAAATATTAAACATATTAAATTTACCAATCAAGCATCACATTTCAAAATATTGCCATTGATGTGTTAAATAAAATTGATGAATTATTTGGTTCTTCATGTGAAATGTTTTTTGTATATATTTGTTTATACACCATATTGAAAAACCATGATAAATGTAAACAAAGATTTAAAGCTAACAAATTTTTGGATGAGATGAAATATATAACTTCTATCACAAAATGTTTATTTTTAAAATAATTTCCAAATGATATCTTAACTTTATCAATGAAGACATTGTCAAAACGAATCAAGATTTAAAAACATCATTATGTAGATTGGCATCCATAGCTTCACTCAAAATATATTTTTGGCTGAAAAAAGTGTAGAAAATGAAGATCCTAAAACGTTTTGGATCTAAATAAGTCAATTGATTCATGATTGGAAACATTTTGAAACAATTTATAAGTGATTTGTGACAATACTTTTGACAACAAGCTAGTTGCGATATTTTTTTATTCACAAATGCTTACCCAACACGGTTTAAAGGACAACATTGTCGGTTCACTCATTTTTTTCTCTTAATTTTTTGAGTGAAACTATAGATGTGTACATAAAAGCTAAGTGATATGTAAAGGGAAGTAATCCATCCATAGAGTGGGTTGCATACCACCACACAAACAGTATAGTTCTCTTGCACAATCAACTTGACATATACAATAATAACAATGCTCTTTGTACAATTTATACACAGGAGAGGACGGCTCGCGGCCATCACGACTTCTTCGGGTCTGGTTCCGGTTTGATGATTTGAAATGTGATGAGATACTCGGGGTACGCCTGAAATGACAAGAAAAGATTCATGAACAATTTGTTTGTACAAGAATAACTAGAAATAAATTTTTTACTATCCTCTATCTTATTCTATCTTTAAACACTGGCTAGATAAAGTCTTTGAATGCCATAAAGAATTTTAAAATGCCATACATAATGATAAAAAAAACATCATCTGATGAATGGCTAACAATAATAAGTAGCTAGAATTGTGCTCTCGATGTTGAATTTAATGAAATGAAATTTATTTCTACACAGTTAAGGTGTACAATTTGCAATATAGTTGTCCAATCCTTATAGGACTGTCATGTGTACAAAATAATCAAAAACATAAAAGTAGGAAGCCCCATGGCTCCATTTAACCCTATTTTCTGCTCTCCTATGTGAACGTACCTGCTCTCCCCTATACACAACGTATTCAGAGAAGCAGAGGCCGCCTGAGCTGGGTCTGCCTATCACAGAGTGGTGTCCTGGCGGGGCATGCGCCATCTTCATTGCACTGAACTGGA
Organism: Phorcus lineatus; assembly: GCA_921293015.1. Lineage (NCBI taxonomy): Eukaryota > Metazoa > Mollusca > Gastropoda > Trochida > Trochidae > Phorcus > Phorcus lineatus. The sequence goes on along the minus strand of OV121088.1, from coordinate 31,042,691 downwards.
GGAAAGACTTACCCAGCGTCACTCGGCACAGCAGTAGTTGTCTGCAACACAATATGTTATAGTGAACGTATGAGATGATTCTCAGACTCCTCTAGACTTCTTTCAGCGGTGACAGTAACCGCTGCCAACCTACAACCTCTTGTTCTCAACCTTCTGAATCTACATACAAAGGCTGTAATAACACTTACATGAAAACTGATTTTTTTAATATATTGTCTGCTACAAAAGCTCAAATAGTGAATATTTGCAATACATATCCCAGTTCTGTTAATTAAAATAAATCTACATTCATACTCTGGATGGCTCAATTGTTTCCTCTGATATACATATTAGCCCATATATATATATTGCTGGCTTTGACATTTAAAAGAAGCAAATCAGATAAGAAAATCCGAGTATGTTTATATCTGGAGTCAGCAAGCAAGCAACTTTGCTGATTTGGGAAACAAATATTGCAGACAGACTGTCAGATGTATGAATTTCTAATGATTGACTGATTATTGACTGATTGACTGATTATTGACTGATGATTTACTGAGGATTGGCTGACTAATGATTGACTGATGATTGACTGATTGACTAATGATTGACTGAGGATTTACTGACTAATGATTGACTGATTTTATTGACTGATTGACTGAGGATTGGCTGACTAATGATTGACTGATGATTGACTGAGGATTTACCGAGGATTTACTGAGGATTGGCTGACTGATGATTGACTGATGATTGACTGATGATTGACTGATGATTGACTGACTGATGATTGACTGATGATTGACTGATGATTGACTGAGGATTTACTGAGGATTTACTGAGGATTGGCTGACTAATGATTGACTGATTATTGACTGATTGACTGAGGATTGACTGAGGATTGGTTGACTAATGATTGACTGATTATTGACTGATTGACTGATGATTGACTGAGGATTTACTGAGGATTGGCTGACTAATGATTTACTGAGGATTGGCTGAGCCTGGAATAGCTCACACTCACAGATGTCACCTGTTCATACAGTGTCCAACTTTACTTATACTGTTAGCAATCTAACCTGACTCTTAAGTAGTTGTATGAAATGATGAATAAAGTGAATAGAAAGACTACTATAACACATGATAAGAATCACTTGTAAACTGTAATTGGGGATATCAAGAATTGTGAGTTTGATGTTGGAGAAAGATTATGTTTGGTTCACTTACCTATTACATATATAACAAGATCTGTCTTTATGAACTGGACACCCTGTGCCTCCACCGATCCCGTAGACGTACTGGTTGCTTTTAGAGGAATTCTCAGCAAAATAAATACCTGGAGAAAGGAGACAATGCTTATTGGCATGATTTGACAAGTTTTTATTCCCTGCAAGCAATAAGTGTTAAATCAAAGCCTTGAAATAAACACTTCTAAAAAAAACACAAAATTTGATTTTATATGGTGACTTGAATATTCCAGCAGCCTATCCTTTTTTGGCTAGTTACAGGTTATACCCTTGTACTCTTTGCAACTAACCTACAAGAAAAAGAGATTGATTTGCTCATCAACATGGCTGATAACCTACCTGCCCCAAACATGCCGCCTATATATGCGTGCCTCTCATCAAAGCCCTTATGTACAATGGAGTTGGTGAAGGGAGACCCGTGGAAGAGGAGACGCTCATTTGGGTGACCATGATTCTCCTCCCCGACTTCCTTCCTGCGGTGACAGTAACGCTCCCACAACCTCTTGTTCCTAACTTTCTGGATCTGAAAACACAAAGGCAATAACAATACTGTGACGATAACTGTTTTTGGAAGAATTGGGGAACAATCAAGTATGGGTTTGTTACAGGCAAGTAAATATTCCATAAAATATCACTACTAAAATAACAAATCAGTGTCCTTATTGATACAGTGTGACGACATCCCTAAACATCAGTGTCAGGCAAAAAGGTTTTTTTCTCCACTTGCCCAGGGTGACAACTGTTACTTCAACAGATCTCTCATTCTTTTAACATGTTGCCTGATGATGTTTTCTGATATGTATACTGTTTCGGTTACATAAAATTAGGGCTACAATGTGGGGATCGTGAGAAGGGAAGTAACTCTCTCTCACCTTGTGTATCGTGTATCTGTTGAAGATTCCTCCGACACTGTCCTTGTGGTCTCGTATTGTACTCTGCATCTGTCAACAAATAAATCATCATAAAACTGATTTAGCATTTGGTGATGTTGCCATTTTGTCTTTATTTCTTTGACTACAATAAAAACAAAGGAGAGGATTTTCTTGAATTCATCATAACACTGTATGCACAACTGCTTCGAGACCTACAAGAAAAATAACTACCAGTAGCAATCTTATTGAAATAATATCTAGCCATTTGTTCACATTTTGTTGTTTTTTTACAAAACTTTGGATGTGCCTTATTCAGATCAATGTTGCATAGCGAATAGTAGATTTTCTGAAGCCAAAAATATTTACGGATCCCCAAAGAAGAGACATTAGACATAGCTGTGACGAATTGCAGAAAGTTTGGTTTCGAAACTCTGTCGGCAATCATGCTTAATTTATGTGGTTAAGTAATAAACAGAATACTAAACTTCCTTTCATTTGATATTATTTCTAATAAACATGTAATTGATTTGGCATAAAACTTGCTTTCACTCGTTTTATACTAAACAATCAATTCTTTAAATAAAAATAGAATTAAATGGAAGGTTGTAATATCCTCTCTGTATTACAGGGGTCTTGAGACTATCATAGGTGTACCTGTTCTTCCACAGAGATGTACTCGGGATCATCCGGTGCGAGGTCAATCAGAACAGTTCCTGAACTAGACACTCCCGACACAACAGCTGTTCCTGCACATCAGAGAAAGAAATAGGGTTAGTCTCCTGATTTAGGATAAATTGTATAACTTCTCTTCTACGGTGTTACATCCCGCAATTTTTACCTACCAGGACGTATGAAATAAGGCTTTTAAGTGATATAAGGCTTGTCATACAATCCAAAACATGATAGCTTTTGCTCGAAGTGGTAACCTTTGATGTTTTTGTTTGATACTGCTTTTACAAAAGTAGTACTCAAAGATTTCAGGGGTTTTTTTTCAGATCAGAACGGTGACTGTAAAGATGGTCTATTCTTTCCAATTTGGGTACAGGTGATGTTGTTCAAACAGGTACATATGTGATTATTAACACAAAAAAACAAAAGATAAAAGAAAAGTCTCATGATGTTCAATGAAAAGTTTTAATCACAAAATAGAAAATAAAGCTTAGATAGCAAAATTAATGGTACAGGGGAGGATTTTTTTGGTACATTTGGACAATTTCACAATTTTAAAAAAAAAATTCCAATTTCAACAGAACACACAAACGTGAATTTCTTGGGACATAATTCTCAAACAAGGTTTCGGCTAACATGAGGTCAGTAATATATGGCATTCTTGTAACCATGACTACTACCTAACGACATTTCAGCCTTACCTTTTGTTGCGACAAGTTTCTCCACTCCTTTAAGTATTTTGTGTCTGTGACCGTATGCATTGATTCCAATGTCCTTCAATTCTTCGTGTCCCATTTCCACTAAAATGTCCATCGAAATCTGTTCCTTTTCGAAAATATCCCGAAGCTGTTCGAGTCCAATTGATCCGAGGAAGGCCATGACACTAACTGCCTCGATGCTCCTCTCTCCCTCACCGATAGACCGCTCCATGTTACAGCCGTCTCCAACCTGTGGACTTCCGCCTACCGCTCCCGGGAACCCGTCAGAGCTGCTGTTGAGTAGGCTGCTGTAAAATAAACGGGGGTGTTAAAACTTTGACGATGCAAACCCTTTCGATTTTAGGATCTCTCTCAAGGATCTATTATGATTCATGTTACATTTCCATATTTTTTGGTTATTTCATAACAATAATAAGTTTTCACAAACATCCTATGTTAAAATAAAGAATTAAAATGAAAAAATATATTTAAGGATACAGACAAGATTTTATATAAAGTGTCAGACGATGTATCACGATCCTCGATAAAACAAAACAACATCTCAATTCTAACCTATAGGTATAATAGTGTGAGAATTTAGCCATGTTATGAACAGTCTTTAACAGATAGAATGCAATCATGATTAATTGTCTTAGCCTGTTTACTTACTTGCTGGATGAGGAGCTACTGCTGGTGAGGTTACTGGCGACCTGAGCTTTGGGAACACTCGGGGGTAGCGCCACTGGTGGCATCGCGTCTTGGAGTAGTGCACGTACATCATCCGCCTGAGTAGATAGAGAATATATAATAAATGCCACAACTATGATTTAAGCTACGTAATAAGGATAGAAAATAAGTTTGAGGAAAAAAATAAAGTGACAAAATCTGTTAAATCTTTACTTACATTTAATTTGTCAGGTTAAGCTTGAAACTGCTTGATTTGTGTGAAACCATTCGGAATGATCAATTAACACCAATCAAAACTTCTTAACAGAGAGTAAAATCCTGGAGTGAATTTGGACAGGTATGCTATCAATGGTACATGATAAGAAGGGTTTGATGGAAGTTTCAACTTACAGTAGCCAAATCTAGAGGAGTCTGTCCTTCCTGGTTCTTCATTGTGGGATCGGCTCCATGTGCAAGCTGAGAAAAATATAGGAAAGTTATAAAAACCACCTTGCCAAGGGAGATAATCTGTGAATAAGGAGAGTTGTCTCTCCTTACATTGTTCAATAGAATTTTAAACAATTCAAAAAATTCAAATCATTTAGTGTTAAAAAGCTGCTGATGAGAAGACAACTCAAGTACTGCTTGAATGTAACCAGAGAAAGCCGAGTGACATGCAACTCTCCACTACGTAACAAATAGAGGATACAATTTAATGATTCAGTATAAAACGAGAGAAGCGGTGCAAACATTGTTACGTCACAGCCACACAATATTATGACGTCATATGTGCAGCGGTATTACACTATTTTAATATCGCCGTATAAATATTACACTGCAGTATCTTACACGGGCGCGTAATAAAGCTCCTTTCTCCTTGAGGTATTGTTTATTACTGCTTGAGCAATATTCTAGCCGTTAGCGGCGCTATCAGGATTTGAAAAGGACATAAAGTAGATGTTGAACCTACCAGAAGAGAACACAACTGAGTGCGCCCTTTCTGTGCGGCTTCATGAAGTGGAGTGAAGCCCCATCTGTCCTGAGCATTGACACATGTGTTGAACTTGATCAGTAGAGCGGCAATCTCCACATGCTGTAACCAACACACAAGTTTAGTACATTAAGAACGTTCGAAAGAATCATAACTATTAGGGAATAGATGACAAGAACATTATTTTCTTTCATTTGATGACCTTCAGCAGGTTCTATCTTCAAGAAAATGAAGAATAAGAAGAGCTCCCTTTGAGTTACTAAATTGACAAACTCAGTTACGTCATAAAAGACGTCATGTAAGGTTTTAAGATTGGCTTATGTGTTTCAAATCACAATAGATTACAGTCTGTCACAGAAAGAATATTTAGATACAACTGCTTGTCAGGGCGAAATGCTACCATACACAAAGTGTAATGGCTGTCACAACAAGAGAAAAGTTGAAGACTCTCACCCCATACGAGGAAGCGTTATGTAGAGGAATGAGCCCGCCCTTGTCCTGCACGTTCACGTCAGCTCCGTTCTCGAGGAGAAATTCTGCGACTTCGACATTGTTGTAACCGGCTGTTGTTAGAAGGAATAAGATAAATCTCCAACACTTTTTATAGAGACAATATGCTCCTAATTTTGACATTCTACTCATATGCTACTGATTGTAATGAGTACTAAATACTGCCTCCACAATCATACATGAAGACTGTTACATATCTGGCTAATAGTGGACCATATTGAAAAATATTTAACAAATTTAGTTGTTATTTGGGGAGTATCTTCCCAAATTTTGTAGACTTCACCAATACTTTTCACACTAACCATCTGGGAATGGATATCACAAATAACTAATTTCAAAGAAAGTGCCAGAAGTGCTTCATGATGTGTTTTGCTGTATATTTATCTGAACCATTTCTGACAGAAAACCTGAATACAATTGCAAAAGCATTCTCACCAGCAAGATGTAGAGGTGTGGAGTTCCTGCCCTGTGTGTCTCGACAATTGATATTCTCGGTTGTTGACAGTTTTTGTACTCGAGCTAGGTTTCCCTTTTTCGCTGCTTCTAAAAGTGCGGCATCACCTGAAACAGTATACATAGTTCAGTGTTTCCGTTTACCGGCATGTGCCGGTAACTTACCGGTAAAAATATCCAAGGACCGGTATATTTATGGCTAATAGGTCCAGTGGACCGGCTACAAATTAATACGTACATTGGCATCTCACCCGATTTCGAAATCCGACAAGATTTTAAACTTACTCATCTTTTTCAGTTGTAATTAAAACATATCTTTGCCGAAAATAATATCACAAGAGCACGTTGTTATTGTACAACGGTGATTACAGAGTTAGTTACCTAGTAGTTTTTATTCCTGTTATATAGCTGAAGCTCGATAATTTACGTTTAGGTGAATGATAAAATATAACAATATTAATATGATAGACTAAAGATGGTTGAAAGCATATTTCTCATAATTCCAAAGATTCAACAATCACACAAAAACATCAAAGAATAATGACGAGATCCTTTACATTATCTTACAAAGAATATTAAAAGGAAACACCGTTTGGACTATAATGTATTTTCTTTACGACAAATAACATTGAAAACATGCTTATGTATCAATGATAATCTTTACGATTGTCTTTCTTTAAGTTATAAATGATTAAATATACGATTTATTGCAGATTTATTTATTTTTGAAAATAAGAGTGAATAGTAAACAGATCATCTTTTATTCAAACATTTTATATTGTATCGCTAACATGTTGCCATGAAATTATCACGAGCACGTGTTTTGACCAACTTGTAAAATTTACTTCGCAGTTCGGAATCGCGTTTTCGTACGTTGCTTTTGAAACACGATCTGACTTATGTATTTAGGAAGATATTGTAAACCAACCATAATTTCCATTGTTTGAGAAGGCAGGTACGATTATACTATTTGACATTTCGGTAAAACTTACGCGGACGAAACTAGCTCATTCAGGCACTGTCGTCAGTGTCGATAAATCGCTAACATATATAATGCTGTTTTTGCAAGTAGTGCATTTGTAAACAACGTCCTCTCATCGATTCGTAAAAAATTACAAAAATTTTTAATTTATAGATTTCAATATGACGGTCACAAACGTGGGACTTTCTAAATGAAGTTTTATTCAATTAATATTTTCAATCAACTAGTTATTTTGAAGTCAGATTAGTTATGACACCGAATTTAATTTATGATAAATTCAATTTAACTTGATTAAAATAAAGACAGCAAAACATAATTTCGCAGGACAGACACAAACTTCGTATGTTAATTATTGATATCCTGAATAATAGACTTATAGTAACTATATGTGATAAGTTGGAAATAACTTTCTTGATTAAGATAGTATTGTTGTAACAACATTGAGTTATTTAAAACAAAACACATAGTAATTATGGAAAATATTTGTAATGAGCTAGTACTACATTTCCTGCATTGAACTTTAAATATTTTGTAAAAATAATAAATTATTTTCAAACATATCTAGCATGTGACAAACAGGTTTTCAAAACCAAAAAAAGTGTAGTAAGATAACAATGTTAAGTATGTACTACATATACTTTCATTTTTCATATTGTTTTCATTGTTCACATAAAAATATTTCAATTATATACCCCCTTGACGATTGAAGTGCAAGCCAACAAGACATTTTTAGTGCAATTTCAAATTTCACATTTGAGTATTAAAAATAAATCGAACACAGGCATGTTATATCTTATTTTCAAATATTAACATATGAAAAGTAAGTGGACTGGTAAAAAAAGTATTTGACTGGTATATTTGATGCTTACCAGTCCTTGGGACTGGTAAATTTTAAAGTCACTGGAAACACTGCATAGTTACATTACACTGTAGGTACATGCCACCACTTCTAACCTTTAATCAATCCTTGAATACAATCCTTGGCCAAATACTGTTTGAGTGGCATTCTATAAGTTTGCACATTCAGGAAGATGAGGAAATATATAAATTATCAACATCTTTATTAGACAATATATATACATGGGTATAGGCTCTTATACTGATTTCAACCATAAGGGCTAATGGTGTAATACAGTATCTTTGGGAATATAATTCGTCACTAATAGAGCTTTTGGCGATTGGGTTGTAAGTTTAGGATAAAAAAAACCCATCACTTTTGTCTTTTTTGTTTTTCCTCTTTACCTCTGAGTAGGTCAGCGACATCCTGATCACCTTCCTTGACTAGATCGAGAGGGGTGTGTCCGTCTCTATTCTTTTTGTTTGGATCTGCACCATGCTGAAAGAAAGGAGAAATAATCATCAGCTCTTTTAAAATGAAATTCTGTCTTCACTGTTGATTATTGTTTTTAATTAATTATTCTAATTTATTTTTACAAACCTCAGAAGCTTTTCTAGTATCACAGATAGAAAACATAGATATTTAAAATCACAGACAGACTGAAGATTTAACTGGTTCTTACCTTCAGAAGAAGTTTGCAGATTTCGAACTTCCCCTTAGATGCTGCTTCATGTAGAGGGGTAAACTTCCACAAGTCAGCTACATTAACACAGGCTCCATGCTGCATTGATCATAAACGTTGAGATTGGATTATACATTGTCACAATGCAATCTGTCATCAAAACAATACTTAACAAAATAATAGCATAACCTCTGCTTTTAACAATTTCATTGCACAATGAAAAGAATTTTGGGTAGCAAATATGTAATGAACAACAAAATAAACAATAATTTGAACTGATAGTAAACCACATATAGGGAATATCTTCTGGCTGACAATTATGGAGAGCACTTAGCTTAATTTGATCAATTCTGGCAACAAAAATACATCAGCCATGCTTGTCAGTTCACATTTAGTGATCAACTTTTATGTTTCATATAAAGCATGTAGTTTACAAACAGTATTATTACAATCAACACAATTCAGGCTCCTATTATCAAACAGCATTATAAGACAATACATTATGAAGAATGTCTAACCTTGATGAGTAATTCAGTGACTTCAAAATGCCCATAAGAGCAGGCATTGTGGAGAGGAACTAGACCTCCTTTGTCTTTAGCGTGTACGTCTGCACCCTGCTGTAGAAGATAGTCCACTACGCTGACTCGGTTGTATCCGGCCGCAAAGTGAAGAGGGGTTGAGTGCCGGCCGTCAACGTCTCTACAGTTCACTGCATGCGGATTGGTCGCCACAAGCTTCTGAAGTCAAGGGAACAATGTTGACTTGTGCACATAAAATTATTTGTTCATGGAATTAATGTTGTATGTTTGTGACATCATTTCTAACATGATGAATTTTTAGAATACATTTTCTATCACTTACATTTATATTTTAAGACTGAAGTCATAATCTCATAGTAATCTTAAGGAAGTTTCAAGTTGACTAAGTGTTTACCAATACAATAAAATTTTGGTGCTATGGCATATACATTTTACACATAAAGTGCTAAGAAAAAGGGTGTGCACTTAATTTTTGATAAAGCACAACCTTTTCTTGTCAAATGTGATCGATTTTTAGAAAAGAATGCAATACAACATTCCTCTGAAATTTTGTTCATGAAAAAAGCCTGAAATGAAGCCACCTCAAAATTTGCAATTTTGTAATATAAATAACAAAATAAGATATCAATTTGACTGAATTCTGAAAAGGCTTTAAAACGATTGTCAGGACCCACACAACATACAATTTATGGACTACAACATATCACCATATCACATATACTAGAGGTGACCGACTGACCCACCTTAACCATTTCCATATCTCCAGCCTTTGCAGCCTCCAATAGTTGGTAGTCTATGTCCGTACCTCCAACAGGCGGGTCCTCTGTGGAGATATATGCAGAGGTTAGTTGAAGGCTTTACTTTCCTAACTTATCACAAGCCATTAGTTTGAGTGTTTATCTAACAGTTCTACATTGATCAGGGCCTGAGAGTCCACTTTAAGGAATCAAAACTCAAAATAAGGTTTTGAATGACCTCGGTCTGAACATAAGCCATCCTGGAATATTTTCGCACTTTGGATTAAGTCAAAATTTTCTACAAGTAACTCCTACCCCTCTTAAATATCAAACTCATGGAAGTTAAAATGGAGTCTCAAGTTAACATAGATACGAAAGAATCATAATGTTAACTAGAAAAGACCAGATGGCACATTAATTTTATTATAATTAGGACTGAAATCACCCATGTATTCATTACTGGTCCAGTATATAAAAAAAACATTTCACAAAAAGCAAAAAGTTAACTCTTGATAAAATATGAAATAATAGGCTATTCAATACAAAGATATTACCCTTTCCCGGGCTGTTCATCTCAGACCTTAGTACCACTTCAAGAAGTAGCTCACCTATGAGAAGCCTCTGTATATTTTCTGTGGCAAGCTGCGCGGCAGTGTAACCCTGAAGAGAGACGATACTGGGATCGATACCGTACGACATGAGCAGTCGGCATGCCTGCATGTTTCCTTGTTGGCCCACTCGATGTAATGCCGTCTGTCCGTGTCCGTCAAGAGCGTTCACCTGAAATATTTAATTTTAAATTTATTTTATGTAAATGAACATTTAAAAAAAAATTTTTTGTTTTAGTCGTGACAATTTAGATTGATTGAACTACTATTTGATACCCATTTTCAAGGACTTGTAATTGAGAATGAACCAATTTCTTAAGCGATCTAAATCTATTTCACATTTATGTATTTTGTAGGGATGGCAATTCATCTGAAATTTAGATTTCACTTTATTCAAGAAAGAGTATTAATACAAAGTTCATGGTAAAAAAAAAGTGATGTAATGTTATAAGTTCCCTTTCAATTCACCTGTACAAAAGCATTGATTCTATTTGCATATGAGAATTGATTTACATGTCATTGTTGATGATATATCTTATTTTCAAATTGATCTAGTCCTAATTGTCTGATTAAGCTGTCGTTTCTAATTGATTCATTGACCACATAGAATTAATTTGCCTGATATCTAGAATCTACTTGAATCGATTTAACATTACTGACATGCCTTCTGAATCAACCATACTTCTTTAACTTTGAAGAAATTTCAATAGAGCTCCATTTTGACCTTAAGATAAGAATTAGTTAAGAACAAAGTTACATGCAAATAATAGAATAATATACTAATGTCAATTTTGAAGATGTCACAACAAAGTTAAAGTTAGCTTTATTACTAACTGTAAACACTATACTAGCTGTTAATATCCTCTAGCGCTTTGAACATGCCTTAGAGCCTGGAAGAGGCGCATCATAAATATGCAATTTTTTTTTTTTTAGATTCTTTTTTTTCATGATCTCCATTTATGTACTATATTATACTCTTTTTCACCTCAATATTTTTTTCTAAAGGTGAAGATAAGGTACCTTAGCTCCATGTTTGAGGAGATGATCCATGACATCATAGTGAGCCTTGTCTCCAGCTATATGTAAAGGTGTCAAGTAGCTGCAAGGAAGAATCAGAAACTAAATAAAATGTACATATCACAAAGAAATAACCGAATAGAACCATCATAAGATTCGATTTGCTTTCCTAATTTGCAATTATTTGTAACTTGTTAACATTCTAGACTATTTCAATTTGAGAAATTAGATGAGAATATTACACATTATTATTTAGTCACAATTAATTCCATGTAACATATGTACTTTTTTTTCACTTAACAATCCATCTGAGACAAAATCTCCCCAATAAAATCTAAAACAATTATGAATGTACAGTTTGTAGGAACGACACTGACAATGGTGTAGCAGAACCTGAGTTATCACCTGGAAATGATACTACTGGTTTTCTATCCAACTTATTGAAGAAACAGTAAAAGTTGTATCTAACAGTGCAAATAGAGACATTGTTAACTCGAAATATCATTAGAAAATGGCTGAATGCTTAAAATTGTCAGTGGCTTCATTGTATATTTTTTAAAAGACACAATCATTCTTGTAAAAAAACTGCTTTCTTTGAAAGAAACTGGTGACCTGAAAACACTCGTTGCAACTGCCTCCAAGGCTGTTGCTATTTCTTTAAAGGGCCACTCCGTGAGTTGTTGGAGTCATATATGCCAAACTTAATCAATAGTGTCACTTGATCGCGAAGTATCGACTGTTACCAAAAGACACATTTTAAAGCTTTTTGTTTTTTTCACAGTGACAATATGAAGGTAGAATGTCGCAATTACGATCGAAAACCGGACAGTGGCGCGCAGCAAATAGTCAAAGGTAATTTTGAAGAATCATCTAAAAAAGCCAGGAGGGCAGTTAGGAGTTGATAGTATTTGTTAGGTTATATTACTAGGATCCATGTAAATTGGACGTGATATCTACACTTCTGTGCATTTATAAGGCTGTTTTTAGATTTTCATGGAAAACCAGTATTTTTCATACATATGTCTTTTGGACATGAAAAGTTAAGATGTTTTGATTTTATATCACCATATATAAAATTAAGGTTCGTATCAAAGGTAAATAATATGTTATGTAAATCACGGAGTGCCTCTTTAAATGACTGCTTACAGACAGGGTCACTCATAAAACGCTAAGCTTTTCTTTTCAACTTACTCTTTGTTCTTGTCATTGAGGTTTGCACCTTTCCTGATAAGGAGCTCAACCATCTGTTTTCTCTTTGGAAACGGTGATGCCGCAGCGCAGTGCTGGAACACACAATCACATTATATGCTGGTGGACAATCTTACAAAGAGTGGGTGTTAGAAGAGTCAGTGTTTGGAGTCTTGAATATTCAGCAATTAATTAATGTAATGGTAAGGATTTGAATTTAGTAATTAGTTTCCAATACATAGCCTGAAGTTCCAGAAGAGGCTTAACAAGAGTTCAGAAAGGTCGAACAATTGGAAAGTCAAATTCTGTTTATTTTAGCACAGTTGAAACAAAATGTTGTGAAGACCAAATCAGACATGGTAGGAAATGCCATTACAAGATAACTAAAGCTTGGTTCAATGTCACATTATTTGATCTAATTATCTAAATGGAAAATACAAAACATTCACTGCTTAATGCTAAATTGGAGTGCAACAATGGTCCTGCCCTTTCACAGTGCTAGAAAAATCCTGCACAGAGTTTAAGGTCTTCATTTCTTCTGTAAACAAATAAGAGAATAAATACATGTAGGAAAATAAACTCACCAGTGCTGAATCCCCGGTGTATGGATGTTTAAAGTTGACTATTTCCACAGTGAGATACTTCTTGACCCGGGCTAGGTCCGACTGTCTGGCCCCCTCCAAGAGTGAGTGACCCTTGTATTCATCTGTGGATAGGATAAAAAATAGAATAATCTAAATTTACTCATTATACCATACAAATTTTTAAATCAACTTCAGATTCATATATATTTCTAATTGATTTCAAGTTAAATCAAGGAATAATGTTTACAGCCTTTGTCGTGTCAGACTTGGCTATTAAATAAAGTTTTTCGCATTTTCACATGCCCTAAGCTGACTAGGCTTTTCAGGCCTGATGAGCGAAATTATTTAAGATTATCTTCTGATTCATATTACTATATGTAACATTTCAAACAAAGAAGCCGGAAGTCTGTAGCCCTTGTTATGGCAGATAAATCCAGTCTGGATTACTGAATTGCAAATAACAATCAAATGTAAATGTCTTGAAATGGATGCCATATAAAAGATATAAAACGCTTAATCTTTTTTCCACTTCAAAACTTCTAAAACAAAGCGATTGTCTGTCAAATGTTAGCTTGTGTGAGGCTGTGAACGAAGAAACCATAAAACCTACACTGCAATCGTTCGTGCAACTCTCTGGTGGGAGCGACATCGAGAGCGCTCTTGGAGTGACAGTTGACGAGAGTGGGGTCGGCTCCGTGGGACAGGAGAAGAGAACAGACTTCCACTCGTGACTTTGACGCTGCTTCGTGGAGGGGTGTAAACTGCCAGAGATCCATCGCATTCACACTTGCACCAGCCTGGGGGAGAACACATGATTATTATATTCTAGATGTTTATCGTTTTTATAACAATTACGACAAAAATCAATGATCATCAAAAATTGGTTGGAAATGTGCTTAATCAATGTCAAGACTATTAACTGTATAAAGATCGCGATGAAAAAAATTTTTTTGACACTTCTAAGATGCACACATCTATCTAAGTCACTGTACGGAAAACAATGGTTACATCAAAATTCATTCACTTACTAATTTTTTACTTGAGTGTCTAAATTTACTTTAGGTAATTTTATTTTACTTGTTACACTAAATATTTCCTTACCTTCAAAAGCATTTCTGTAACTTCAAAATGGCCATAGGAACAAGCATTGTGTAAGGGAACAAGGCCTCTGAAAAATAGAAACATATTCATTCAACCTTTAGCAAAGTACTGGTACTAAAAGACAAAATGCTGATTACATACGCATAATATGATGAGTGCGTTTTTTGGCGTCACTATGTCAACCACTAGCAGAGTGAAACTCCATGAAATAGTCTGTCTACTAGATAATGCAAAGCAAAAAACAATATCAAGAACAACTACATCTGAAAGCAAACCATTTCAATCAAACTTACCCCTTGTCCTTTGCATGTACGTCGGCTCCATGCTGTAGAAGCAGCTGAACTATCCGCGTTCGGTTGTAACCGGCTGCTAGGTGTAGAGGGGTGGACTGAAAAAGATTGAACGTCCCATCAACAACAAAATTTCAAGTATCGTAGTTATTAAACAGGGTAGTTTTCACACAAGCAGAGATGTTTCTTCCTTGTTTTCCAATAAGAAGCCCAAAGCTCTTCAAACAACAGGCAAAATTAGAAAATAGAATTGTCATGTTCATCTTAAAAGTAGTCTTAAAATAATGTAACACATGACACATTGGATCTAATGTCAATTAAATGTTTCAGTTGATTGGATTTAATGTCAATTACATGTCCCAGTTGATTTCCATGGCCCTAAAATACCTTGGAACTATATGTCTTGTTAACATAATTAATGCAATTTTTTTTATGTTGGTTTCTATCAAGATATGTCATCACTAGTTTGCACATAATGAACGTCGATATGGGTGGATATTCAATGAGCAGAATGGAGAAAGACAGAGCTGGATATTTGTCTAACTGAAGAACGCGATCATTTTATCTACAATAATTCTTTGTTTAAGTTCCACTGATCCTTAAGATCATGATTACATGAAGACATGTTTACCTTCCTTCCGTCACTGGCATGACAGTTGACATTGAGTGGCGTCAGTAGTGACATCAACTTTTCTTCATTCCCACTGCGAGCTGCTTCTAGGAGCTCATCTTTCTTGTATTCACCTGTGTCCAATAAATAAACGTTCAATTTCTTTTTACAAAATTCAGATAGAGAAATTACATAAGTGATTGTTAAAATCAAGATTCCCAAAAACTTTATAAATTATTGATTAATGTCAAAATAAATATTTTTATCTTTTACCGACCAGAAAACAAGGTAGAGGGTTGTAAAAATCAATTATCATAAACTTTTGGGAGAAATTTTATTTGATATAGTACAAACAATTGATTACATGTATAAAGTCTTGATGAGTTTTCGATCCAAATTAAAAATTGTATCTGCATTCTACAAAAATATCAGTTTGAGTTCTCTTAATCAAATTTCAGAAATTATCACAAACATTCAACGCTCCACATACCTGTCAAAACAGATTTTGCTGTGGGGTCTGACAAATCCAAGGCAGTTTTGCCGTCTGTGTTACGAATGTTTGGGTCTGCCCCATGTTGCAAGAGGACTGGAAAACAAAGACATATATTTATATATACCCATTGTATTCAGAATTGGGTCACAGCTGACAAACATTCAACAGCATGCCAAGTCATTTGTAATGTATGTCTTAGCAGTTTTGGGTCTACATAATTTATCATTCTTTTCAAAAAGTAATGACTATTATAATGATATGAATTTGACATTCCTTGTCTTAAAGTTAACTTATATGAGCTATTAATGGGGTTCTCATGTCATACCATTTTCACATGTGATTTTTGATATCGTTAGATTGCATTTCATGAGCTGATATTTTACCGTTTTAATTGTTATTGATTTTCATATAAATTGTTATTTTAAACGAGAAAACGTATGGACAAAATTTCACTCAGATATCTAATGCATTGAATTAGATAACTGGTAGCAATCCTAAAGATAAATTTCAGCCTAATACCTTGAAAAATATTTTGATTTCAATACTAATTCATGTCTGATTCCTTGACAAAGGGTCAACAGATCTGTTACAGAAATTACCAAAATGGATTTTGCAACAATCTTAATCTTGTTCAGAATGATGATTTGTACCACATAGTCAATTAGAGCAATCATTTTGTATAAAAGCATTCAGATGTCATATCTTTACCATTAACATTTTTACAGGAAAATTTACAACCACAATGGCAAAGTATATCGTGAACAAAAAAACAATAAACAACTTCTGCTTATTGATTTCAAATAAATATCAAGTTTGCTAAGAAACAAAATCTTTATTGCCGAAATTACTGAATAATTTAGAGTAAAACAATAATGTAATTTTGCTGATGCATGGTTCATACAGCCAAAACAGAATAAAATTCCAGTACTTTTCCAGGACTTTTCACAAATATTCCGGAAAAATTATTCATACTTATTATATTATAAAACTTCCTGTCACGTTTTTATCACCAACATCGACACTATCTTTCACAAAGAAATTTGAAATAGTTGTACTTGTAGACGTAATTACTTTCGATTTCATAGCCCGTTTCTCCCATATTTGAAATGTCAATGGTACGATTGCATCGTGTGCAGAAAGCCTATCTCTTGTCACCAGATGGTTTTATCCAACTAAAAGCAGGAATGCTTAACCATTTAGCGTTGAAAACGCACAAACCATGCTTGCCACTCACAACTGAAAGATTTGACATGTATCAATCGACGAGGTCAAGTGACAAAACTTTGTTAGATGCCGCTAATATCCAAAGTGCTGCATTGCAACACAGAATTTCCCAAATGCAATCGATCTATCAATTTGCGCAGTTAGTAGGACGACAATAATTCCATGTTTTAGATTGTGATCGATGTCACGAGAAATTCCAGTACAATTTTGAAAATTTCAAGGACATTACCGCGAAATTCCAGTACTTATTTCCGGACATTTAGTAAGCATTATAAATTCAAGTACTTTTCCAGTATCAAAACAAAATTCAAGTACTTTTCCAGGCCCGTGTGAACCATGTGATGAGAAAATCTGTTCATAAAACTATGAAATCAAGAATCGGTGAAAAATGTTAAAGGAATTGATTTTTTACATTTTTCCTACTGGGAACCAATATTATATTCCTTCTAGTTCCTTATAGGCTTGGCACAATTGTGCTATGGTTTGATAGAAAGTTCCTTGATTTCTTAATGCAGTTATCTGTCAAAGAAACCTTAAATATTCATGATAGTTTGTTGGTGTAAAGGCTTTTATGTTAGGGCTATGAATTATTTTGGTGCAAGTGAGCTGATGAAAGGCAGTTGAGAAGTCTCAGTGAGTGATGTCCGCAGAAGCGTGAAAACATAAATACGCAAAAAACATCTGTAGATACAGGACATTTTCTTATGTATTTAATTCCTTAAAAAGGATATAAGAAGTGGTACCAATGGGAAGGTAAAAACAGGGATCACAGACTAATGGCAACAAAGTTTATTTCACAAGTATCCATAACAACCAACCAACTCTGTCATCCATGAAGCTAAAATATTGCATTGCTTTGTATAAAGGCATAGTCCATATCTTGAAATGAAAAAAGACGTGTTAAATCATTTAAAGCACCATACCAATGCAGACGTCCAGCTTGCCCTTAATGGCCGCCTCGTGGAGTGGGGTGTAGTTCCAGTTGTCGCGAGCGTTGGGGTCGGCTCCCTGTCGCAGTAAGAGCTGTACGACCTCTGCGTGTCCAAAGGAGCAGGCATTGTGCAGCGGGATGAGGCCTCCGTCATCCTTCGCATGCACATTGGCGCCACAGTCCAGGAGATGTTCCACCACGTCCTTTCTCCCAAAGCCTGCAAAGGATAATTCATATTTAATTTTGTTTGTGAAATATTCAAAATTAATTTCTTTAAGAACTTCAACAAACATTTAGCTGTTGAATTGTTAGTGCTGTAAGACTGAAGTTCAGGAGTTAGAACAAAGCCTTGTCGACAATGACAAAATGATTTAAACATATGTATTCATGAAAATATATAGTGCATGAATTTGAATGAATGAATGAATGAATGAATGAATGAATGAATGAATGAATGAATGAATGAATGAATGAATGAATGAACGAACTTTTATCTATATAAAATAGTTTTTCTAACATGATCCAATTACAGGACTTTAGCACTGAATTATCATATATCGTAATATGAAAACTTACAAAACATTACAATTTTAATGATTTATGATTATTAAGCTGTTTTAAAACATTTGTGTTAATGTTAATGTTGTTAATCTAACATTGAAAATGAAAGTTTCCATCAACATGTCTAAACCCTTTTTAAAAAATTGATATTGAAAAGGAAATTGTAAAGATGTCAAAGCTGGTAAATATTTCTTCTGTGTAATACCTGTTTTTGGGCAACTGCTTCCATCACAGCTGCGGGAAATCTTTCGAAAGGATAACTTTTCTCTAACATGTTTAAAACTGGGCATTTTGTGAATTATATTACCGGTAAATCAAATATTCATCACCCTGTTCACTGGGTCAACAAGTTATCAACTGTCCAAGTGATGGAATGTTTTTGGCTATATCCTATTCTGCCATAGTGTCATTAGGCCTCAAGATTTGGGTTAAACGACATATAGATTACCCTAACATGTGTTTTTATGTAATTATAAACGGCACTCCGGGCTAAAGAATCACTCCCCACACAGACAATCTGACTATTACTTTCAATGTGTTGTTCCCATATTAGGCTTTTTAATGGGCTGGCACTTCACACACATAATCCCAATCAGGCATGTTTGTATAGTCAGGCTAAAAAGATTCTATTTCAATGCATCCCTCTTTGTGATCAGCTCTAAACACCCCATCAGCCAGTTGATTGACAGGTGTCATGTAATTGAGTAGCCAATCAGAGGAAAGCTGCCCAAGCCTCTGACCAATCTAAAGTCACCTGCCATAACCTTTGACCAATCAGCAATGACCTGCCATAACCTCTGACCAATCAGAGCATGACCTGGGAAATTCAATGCATGTCAAAACAATTATCTTTTGATATCTCATCAAGGCTGAACAAGAGATTATATGTAATCTAGGACTGGTGTTGACACCTTTGGCAGGTGGTCGGGTCTGGCCTTCCTCTGCTGGCCAGTGGTCAAGCTTGTTGTTTATGGCTGGCAGGGAAAGTGGTGACATGCACAATTTATTAGGGCAGTGGCAACCTGGACAGTAAACATACTGATAACATACACCTTTGGTCATATATGCCAGAAATTGGTTTTAGTAACATCTGTTCCAGCTGTAAAGATGTCAAATTAATTTTTAATATCTTCTTGGTAATTCAAATCAGCTTTTCCGTGCAGGATGGATGGCACATTGTAGTTTTTGAGAAAAAAGTATGTAAAGAAAAATTGTGTTAAAAGATATTGTGCAAAAATGATTTAAACCGTATCCAAATTGGACATCAAGTAAAAATATTTTGGAAAATATTTGACATATATATATTTGACATGTTACTTTAAACATACCTCTTAAGGATTGTGTTCATACCATATCAAATTCAAAACTTCCTTATAAAAAATTTGTTATCATCGGATAAACAATAAAATCAGACATCACTAAAAGTTCCTTGCACATGGAAACAGCAGAGATATTGATTTTGCACAAATTTAGCATATTAATTTTTTTCCATAAAATATTCACTGGATCATCAAGAACAATGACTTCTTTTTGTCTCAAACTCAATAAAATACAAATCAGAGTAAAATTCACATCTGCCTAGGTTTGGGTGACATTACAAAAGCTTATAGGCAAAAAAAAGATAAATTTTTGATAAATTTTAGATAAGCAAATTAGATATCCTTCTTATTCAACTTTTTTCATCTAAATTTCTGTAAATCCAAATGTTTAAAACTTCCATCACTCAGTCCTTTCATTATGTGGTTTCGTTATTGGTTTCTTTTCATTTTCAACTTCAAATACTACAATAACAGCATCCCCATCCATAATGTAAATTTTAGATAAGTTTTAATTTCTTCGGGGTAAAAATACGTGAAGAGCATATTGAGCTTAAAATTCTTGATTGAAAATATGTGACATGAATATCTACATTATCTTTCAGAAATACACATTTTATCACAATAACCTTAATTGCCAAGTATGTAAGTATATATCAATGCACAGTGAAGTTAAATCACACATTGAGATTGCTCAACACATTATAGGTATTTCATGTACCATTTGCAGTTATGAGCATTCACATGATACAGCTTTCAAGCACCTGTCACAACAATTTATCAAAAGCATGTACACTGCAGACCATTATAGCAATTCCTACTTGTAGACTGTGAAACTTTTCATCCATGAACATGCATGATGTTTAGAATATGAACACCATGAATAACCTAAAGCATCTACATGTGCTTCCCTGCCTTACCATAAATTATTTATGAAAATCAATTCTTTATTGGCTGAGTAAGGCTCTGAAGTCCAAATTTCATTGAGGCTACCAAGTCCTTCCTAATACTTTATGAACACGAGCTTTTGATTATTAGATACATCATAAGTCATTTCTAAGATTCCATCCAGAAGCTTGAGGCCAGTAACTGATGATAATCATATTGCTTGTAGACACTGAGTACACTGTTGTACATATCATGTCAATAGCATGTAGATTACGGTAAATATCACATAACACTTGCTAATTCCATTCTCCATTATACAATATCCATTGATTCATACCATCTGGTTAACTGTAAGTCCATGTGTATAAATATACTGATAAATTGATGATAGCAATCAACAAATTAACCTAGATTCTTGTATAAACACAGTAACCAAATAATTCTTATCTAATACTTTCATATCAGTTTTTTTCATATCCAACAATAAATGTTGCCTCTTATCTGTTAATTTTCTCTAAGTAAAAAGTGTCTTGTCCAATTTAAAATTGTTTTTCGCTACAAAAATGTATTTCTCAAAATAATCTAGAGAGAGTAAAAAAAACATTGCCACTTTTTACAGCTAGCAGAAGAAATGACTTGATACCCTCTTTGAAGAAAATGCCTTTCCCGATGATTTACTAAGAATGTCAATTGACAAAATATTCTCAAAACACTTGCCTAAAATAATCACTGAAATAGCATAAAAATCATGAAATTTCAGATTTAGAATAAGACCAATAAAGTTGAATTTAGTCACTAGTCACTCAAGTTACTAAACAATGCTACATATGTTCATCTAGCAGAAATCCAGCACTGACAATCCATTTTCTGTAAATTTATAGAAATATACCGTTTTAACCATTCTGCCCTGAGTCAATGATATCTACATTCCATAAATAGCCCTAATGAGTCATCTGTGTAATGTCATCCAGTGTCATGGAATTATTCTAATGGCAGCTAATGGCACCCACTGTGGCCAGAGTTCCCATCTCAATTATTGACCTGCAACAGGTGCCCTAATGACCTCTGACCTAAGGCTGACCCACGAGGAAAGATGTCAGAATGTTGACCATGCTGCAAGTGACACTTGCCAGGTCATCTTGATGAGCTTCAGCTTAATGACTATAATCAACTAGAGGAATTTGTTAAATTTCAACCTCAATTTGAATTTCAAGTATTTTTGGAGATGGTTTAAACATATTTATTCACAAAAGTGATAGGATCGGCAAACCAGCAAATCTTTGCTTATCCATTCAGGACAGATTGAAGTTTGTAACTTTTAAGAAAAAATATGAGTTTAATCTTAATTCATTGTAAGTAGATTAGAAAGAGGTGGAGTGCATCTTCAACACATCATCCAGAGTCTCAAGCAGGACTATCAACCAAAGGTCTCGGTAACTTATTCCTGTTGCAGTCACTACATCCATAGCAAAGGATTGGGTGGTGAAATGAAGGGTTCTTATTAAAAATTAGGTTGTTTTTTTATGTCATGTCGTATGTTAGAACTTTATGATTAATCAAATGTTCAATTAACCTTTTAATTACATCAAATACACGGTAATTTACAAACGGGGATCTTCATATCTTAAAGCTTGTGAGTTAACTATATAAGCTTATGATTTCATTGATCACTTTG
Source organism: Phorcus lineatus (assembly GCA_921293015.1). NCBI lineage: Eukaryota > Metazoa > Mollusca > Gastropoda > Trochida > Trochidae > Phorcus > Phorcus lineatus. Next base: position 31,020,345 of record OV121088.1, on the reverse strand, counting down.
CTTCATGTCGTATGTTAGAACTTTATATTTAATCAAATGTTCAATTAACCTTTTAATTACATCAAATATAAGGTAATTTACAAGCGGGGATCTTCATATCTTAAAGCTTGTGAGTTAACTATTTAAGCTTATGATTTCATTGATCACTTTGCTTCATGTCGTATGTTAGAACTTTATAATTAATCAAATGTTCAATTAACCTTTTAATTACGTCAAATATAAGGTAATTTACAAGCGGGGATCTTCATATCTTAAAGCTTGTGAGTTAACTATTTAAGCTTATGATTTCATTGATCACTTTGCTTCATGTCGTATGTTAGAACTTTATAATTAATCAAATGTTCAATTAACCTTTTAATTACGTCAAATATAAGGTAATTTACAAGCGGGGATCTTCATATCTTAAAGCTTGTGAGTTAACTGTTTAAGCTTATGATTTCATTGATCACTTTGCTTCATGTCGTATGTTAGAACTTTATAATTAATCAAATGTTCAATTAACCTTTTAATTACGTCAAATATAAGGTAATTTACAAGCGGGGATCTTCATATCTTAAAGCTTGTGAGTTAACTATTTAAGCTTATGATTTCATTGATCACTTTGCTTCATGTCGTATGTTAGAACTTTATGATTAATCAAATGTTCAATTAACCTTTTAATTACATCAAATACACGGTAATTTACAAACGGGGATCTTCATATCTTAAAGCTTGTGAGTTAACTATATAAGCTTATGATTTCATTGATCACTTTGCTTCATGTCGTATGTTAGAACTTTATATTTAATCAAATGTTCAATTAACCTTTTAATTACATCAAATATAAGGTAATTTACAAGCGGGGATCTTCATATCTTAAAGCTTGTGAGTTAACTATTTAAGCTTATGATTTCATTGATCACTTTGCTTCATGTCGTATGTTAGAACTTTATAATTAATCAAATGTTCAATTAACCTTTTAATTACGTCAAATATAAGGTAATTTACAAGCGGGGATCTTCATATCTTAAAGCTTGTGAGTTAACTGTTTAAGCTTATGATTTCATTGATCACTTTGCCTTCGTTTTTTTCTAATGATAAATCAATTAAAAAGCTAAGAATAACATAATAACCATACAAAAAAATCACGGTTTCTTAAAAATATGAGGTTACAAACTAAAACATCTTGTCTCTGACTCAGGAAAAAACTAATCATCTAAAAGACAAAAGACTATCCTAAGTAACATTATACTAACATAAGCTACCATTTCTTATATAAATTTTTAGTCAGAGCTCTGAAAGTTTATTTGTAAAAAATCTGTGAAGGTCAATGATAAGTCAACACTGTGAGATTAACGCTTACACACATGATGAGTCAATAAGATATAATATAATATCATGTAAATGAACATTAATTAAACATAAAGAGCTGAATCCTTCATATTTTATAAACATTCAAATGGAATGTGCAGTTTTACCCATACTAAAAACATGAGGCAGTGATTTAACTTTATCATCGTCAACAGCAAAACTGTACTTCATTGCAAAATACATGATTGAGGCTACTCAGTTTTCTAGCATATAAAATTTAACTGACATGTCATAATTAAGCATTAATAAATGTTAAATCAAGTGCATTCTCAAGCAAGAAAACTGATAGTGACATCTTGACACCACTGTCGTATCTTTGTTTCACCAGTCACTCGAAAACTTCACTTTATTGCAGAATCAAGGCCAATGGAGCCTTTATCGTTGTCAAAAGAATGGCAGAATAATGCTTAACTGATATGATTTGTTATGAACTTCGGATTGATTTCATGTCAACTTTGCTTTATGACTAAGCATCTGAGCAAAATTATCAGCACTTGAAGAAAATATCATCATTGTTCCTAGGTGAGTCAAATCTGAATAGATCGAACCCTAAAAAATGGTAATGGTATTCAACTTCTTTTATTTAATGGGACAGTTGGTCATTGGCCAAAATGTCCTCAGAACCAGCTCCTCAATGAACGTGTAAAAAGATATTTTACCTGAGAGAGTGCATCATTTGACATTTAAGAAATGAATGTGAATTATTGTATTATCCAAGTTCCGGTTATACACAAATTTGCAAAAATCAATGACACACTTCTTCAGGTAAAATATCTATTCAGTGTTTTTGCAGTAGTAGTTTTTTATTACCAGTTATTCTCTGTTTGATTCACAAGAAAACGCCCACAAAACGACCAGCTTTTCTTGCGAGAATACAAAACAGTGACGTTCATAACAAATGTTTTAAGACATCATAGAACAAATAATGGGTTTTTTACTGTGAAAAGTTGCTATGCAAATGTGATATTTGCACGTGTTGCAATAACGTCACTGCTTGTTTTACGCTATGAGTAAAAATGAGACATTATCTAACCAGTCTTTTTATCAAACATAACTTGCAAACAAGTATCTTTACAAGAGTGGTTTACTTGCTCCAAGAAAGTATGGAAGTGTTGGGCACTCACAACTTGTCAATTTGCTTCATAAACCTAGAAGTTATTGTGTTGACAATTATACTATTTGTGCCTAGTAAAAATCATAACATTTCACACAAGATTTGTCCTCATACTATAGGTCACCTTTGCAAATCAGTAATTTAAAATGGATCTTTCAGCATTGCAAGAGATGTATCCAAAACATTAGTGAAATCAATATGGATTAAATTAGCATAACAGCAAAAATGTCCAGCAAATTTAGATCAACTTCATAACGTTTATCTAGATATTTTGTCATTATTTCTTGAAAGCATGTTCGAAATTGAACAGCTGTATGAAAAATCAACATAAATTTTCAAATCAACATTTTCAAAATATCTTTTGAAAACATATTCTGTCATCAGATGGGGGATCCAATTTGCAAATCAGGATCTTAACCTATGTTGTACAACCGTATCACAAATTAGCAGTTCAAAACAAGACTTTACGAACAATGAGAACTGAAGAAATTTGCAACCAGACAAATTGAAAACATTTCCTCACCAGCAGCGAAATGCAGCGGGGTAGATTTCCTTCCAGCGGTATCCTTGGAGTTAACATTATGAGAATTAACTAGCTTTTTAACTTTACTTAAGTCACCATTTCTGCAGGCTTCAAATAATTCTCTTCCAACGTCATTTGAAGAAGAACTTGGCTCGTTAGGGAGAATAGGCTGACGACGGCCGGTCGCCATTTTGGACCAAGTTGCCTACATCTCGTCGTGTCAGCGAGATTTCACGATACTAATTTAAATTTTCTGCGGAATACAAAAATATTATAATGAAATGATTATTTATAAATTAGAAAGGTTGCATATTATGATGTACCCGCTGGTAATGTATCATATTATGTTGTGTTATTTCTGTACAATTTTTTATTTTATGCCAAAAATTTAATAATATCCAATCACAGTCCACAAGTATCTCACCTCGACACTGCGATGGCGGGAAATTTACTCTGAAAGATTGTTTACATTTTATCAGAGCTCGTTCTCTAAGAAGATAATTTGGTCACATTTTATTTTAAATCAGCTTATAATGTCGGAACTCGATGGCATTTTAGACGAAGATGAAGAAGTTGAAACTATGACAGCAGCTGAAGTGCTGGAAAGACTTGAAGAGGTTGTTTTCCTCGTAATGTTCAGTATTCGATCATGTCACTCATGTGACTTTTGTTTTGTGCTTATCTGAATTTAAAGTAAATATATAATAGTATATCATGAAATTTTAACATATTCCAAATTAAGCTCATTAGCTAAGGTTTGTTGGACATATGACATAGACTGTCATACATCTTAATTTAATCAGGTGTCACCTCTAGGTAGTAAATTTGGAGCGGGATAGCGCAGTGGTTAGCGCGTTCGGCTTTTGAATCAAGAGGTCTGTGGTTCGAATCCTGCCAGGGGCTTGGCAACATTGTCTGCAGTAGAGAACTGTTCTACAGGCAGTCAAGTTTGGGTGCAATGCTACTCTGAATTTCAGTGCAGCACCACTCATGGTTCGCTAGTACCAGCTGCTGCTCGCAGGTTTCACCGCATTTCATAGCCACAATGGTGTTGCGGGCTTTCTCCCTGCAATAATAATAGCAGCCGCAATAAAAGTTAAATACTCTTGAAAGGGAAATACTCTTATTCATGTGCTGTGACTGCACAGCAGAAATTTAGAGTTGGAAACCTATTGTATCTGTCGCAGGTTCCAGAAGGAAGGGTTTTGAACTTTATCCGACACCCTTTGACTACTAAAACCAATCAGTTTTTCATCTTTTCTATTTTATTTAGTGGCAACAGATGCATCGCTACCCGTCACCGAAGATGGCGTCTGTCAATGTTGTCAAACATGAGGGGGTAGCGGTGAATTCTATAATGCCGACCTTCTCTCCCGACAGAGGTAGCTCCTGCATTATTTCCTATACAACCTCTGTCTTAATACGAAGGTTTCTCGTGCTTCCACCAGTTTTCCCTTTAGCTACCTGGCTATATTTCAGCCAATGAAAACAATGAATGCAATAATAACATATTTGGTGTTGTTTGGCAATCAAACAATCGCAAAATGAGGTGTTTGTCTTCTGTAAAGACGACTCAAAGTGTAAGGTGCATATTCAAATAAAGTTGAGTTTTTGGAAAGCTTAACGAAATAACTTAGGCGATTTGAATGATAACTTTTGAATCGATTGCACAACTAACTTTTTTATTGCATCCAATCAGTGTTCTACATTCCTAGGCCAAGAAACCTTCGAATTAAGACAGAGGTTGTATATGAATTTATGACGAAGCTACCTCTGTTGGGAGAGAATGTAATGCTGAATGAAAAAGAAAATTTTCTGAGAAGTGACAGCAGTTTGATATAATAGTTTAAGAGTTTAAGAGTTTATCTTTCCATCCGAGTAGACTGAAGTTTGTTGTTTATTTATTGACTCAGAAGGCAAAAGCCTTCCAAATGAAAATTGTCCGGAAGCTGCTACCGATAAAATAGGCTTCCCACCCTAGACCCAGACAAAAGTAGACATCTAGCATGCTGGACTAGCAACACCTGTTCTCTAAATTGCAGAAAAAAAGCATTTTATTGCTAATTGGCGTGGTAGTGATATTAGAAATGGTTTTAAGTAGGAGTGAGTATTGACCCACAAGGGATAGCCTATCGTAACCTACTATTGTGTGAGTTAATCAATAATTCAACAATTCAAGTAATAATCAGTGTTATAGCTTCTTTATGATTTTGAAGTCGGCCCGAAGTTTCCAAAGCATATAGCAAAAAGAAGAATAATTCTTGCATTTTCCGATTAAATCATCACGCTTTCACGGATCAATCCTGGCATTTTTTCAAATCTAAAAACTGCAGTTGTTACTTTTTTGGCAAATTTCACTTAAAGTTTCATATAAACCTCTTAATTGACTTAAATATTCAAACTATTGATAGTTAGCTTGGCTTTCAATACAGTCAATATGAATTAAAAATTACTATCAATAAAGTACCAGCGACGTAGCAACTATCACGAAAAGTCGGTAGTCAATCTATCGTTAAACCCCTAGTTTTAAGTTTAGATGTTGATTGAAAACTCAGGGCTGACGCCGTTGGTTTTAAACTAATTTGCAGGTGTTGAATAACAATGAATCCAGGTAATTTTACAAACGCAACTATTTATCTTCTAATTTATTTCCTTAGGTCCAAACTTAGTTCTGGCACTCAATGATAGGCATGCAACTTACGCCGTATAAGGGCTTGCATCATACGAGTGTGCCGCCCGAGCATGGATAATGATAAAATGAGATCAGTCAGATAAATTCAATAACCTTTGGTTTCCAAAAGGTTGCCATCAATCAGGCTATTTTTCGAGGTGTAAAGATCAGAAATGTAGTATTGAAGCTTTGTTTTGAAATCGAATGAATCATCCGTGCATATTCTACGCACATACGCATCTTATCTGGAGCCTTGAAAACTGGATACTAACACACATCAATTTTCAAAAGTAATTTTGAAAAGTTATCTAAAGCAGGTAGAATATATTTGAGTGGATGGTGTTGGAAATGTAACATAACTTGCATTCATGTAAAATATACAGGTTATTTCATCTGTGGCATAAAAATCAGGGTCTCGTTTGATTTTCCTAAAAATATAACAATTGCTATTTAATTAATAATTGGCAATTTATAATGAAAGTGTTAGATGTTTTGAATGAAATTCATCATATATGTACTTTTGACACTTGTGAATGCCAAATCAAATGAAGGAAATTGTGCCTCATTGAGGCATATTTTGAGGTCTTTTTAAATTTATTTAGTATCTTAGGAGAGTGCTTCCACCATGACATCAGATCTGGACCTAGATTTTCGAAGCTCTCTTAGTGCTAAGATAGCCAATGTTAATGTATGGTACTTACGGCAATCTTAGTACTAGGAGAGTTTCGAAAATCTAGGTCTTGAATATGTAGCACTGAGTCTCCAGGTGTCATCTGTGTTCCACATACAGGGAGACTCAAATTTTGATCCATCCCCACCATCCATCAACTTTCTTCACAAATACAGTCAGACTTCGATAATCCGAACACTTCCATTTTTCATCAAAAACGTTCGGATAGTGAAATGTTCGGACTACTGAAATGAACCAAATCTACAGACAGACGACACATATTTATAATTATCACACAAAATGAGAAATTTCAATTTATTACAATCACAAACCTTTGATACACAAAGTGAGACATCTCAATTTATTACAGTCACAAACTGCTGACACGGCTCAACTCCCGTGTCAATCCACTGTCATTGATGTTTAACTATTCAATCAGTGTGGTGCTCGCTTGTCTAGGGGATTACCGAACGCTTTGATGAACCATCGGATTAATGAAGCAGAAATAGCTGTAATTAACTAATCCGTTACAGCTAATCAGGGTTCGGATTCGGAGACTGAATCAACGGATTAATGAATCAACATTTAGTGAGTTTATATGGAGATTAGTTTGGTTACAGCTTGCTACCGTTCGGATACTGCGAGATTCGGATTATTGGTTGCCGGACTATCGCGAGTTGACTAATAAAAAGTCCTTTGAAGTTTTTATAATGCACGAGCCAACACAATGTTATTGAAAACTGAATATTTGCTTTTTCAAAGTTCTGCAACCTACTGTCTAACAGAATTGTTGATTTGCATAGTAAGGCCAGTTTGAGATGGCAAATGGTTCATTTAAAGTTCTTTCCGTTGCATGCAAAAGGTCAATGGGATACTCCTCTTTCAGGCCAATGTAAGATGGACTGTAACTGTTGTAACCAATAGGGCTTTGAATTTTTCCTTCTTTTTTGAACAACAACTAAAATCGTTGAAATGCTTAAAACAAAATTGCAAGGAGAAAATTAAGCTTGCCTGTGACAAATTTATATTGAGCGCTGGCCATAATAAAATTTTGCTTATCAAAGGCCGTTAGTTTAAGTTTATATCGAAAAACTCTTCAAAGCGCTGTTAAAACACAAAATCACCTCACCTCACATAAGCTTATATCATCACCGTGTGGAGCAAATGGTCAACATTTAAAACAATCTGATTTGAAACAGGATAAGTTAAAATGGGAGTCAATCTGGCTGGGGATGTTGATGACTGTGGATTCTATTTCCAGTTTTCAAGCCTATTGGGGGCAGGATAGCGCAGTGGTTAGTGTGGTCAGCTTGGATCAAGAGTAAACTGTTCTACACGCACTTAGGTTTGGGTGCAATGCTGAATTTCAGCGCAGTACTCCCCATGGTTCTCTAGTTTCAGCAAATAGCTTTCTCCCTGCATTAAGACATAGGTGAAATAATCTTGAAAGTGGTGTTAAACCCTGAATCACCTCACCTCACAAGCCTAGCATCTTTTTCACTAACCATTGTCCATAGGCCTGGTGCTGGTTACATACCCTGCAATAACTTTCTCAAATAGACACCTCATTAATGTAACTATTTGATGTTTCAGGCATGGCTTAATGAGAAATTCTCCCCAGATTTGCTTGAAGCAAAGACTGACCTGGTAGATTGCATGTTGGAACAGATAACCGCCATGGAAGAAAACATCCGCTCTGCCAAGAAAGGAGATTTCAAAATAAGCATACATAGGATGGAGGTAACAAGATATCAGTTGTGAAATATAAACGTTTAGTTTACATAAATTGATTTAAACATCATTAACGTAGGTCTTTATGTAGATACTTATGTTCAGGGAGTATGCTCGTAATATAGATGTAATTCATGACTAAAATATGTTTTATGAAAGGAATAAAGTCACATTCTTTAATCTTAATTTTCTAGATTAATACCGGTATATGCAGTAAATATTTTCAGTATCATACAGTCTTGTACCTTGACACCCTTTTGGTAAGGGTTTTATCAAAATTTGTAAAAATACACTTTCATAATTGTTTAGGGTCCTATCTGACAAGAATTGTCCAAAATAATTCAATGACCACTGAACTTTTCTTGTCAAAGTGAGGGATGTGTATAGAAAAATGGCTGCACAGTGTTAAAATTCAGAATTTTATGCAAACCTTGAATTTTACATGCTCGTAACTTAGAAATCGGTGAGTTTGCTGAAATTTTGGGAACAAGTTCTCGGACCTCTTTGCAAATTTCTGTCTGCTGTATCATAGGAGCAGCCAAACTAAATGTCAGCGATAAGTCTTTGATTTGTAATCAATTGATGTGACTTTTATTTGCTGATGAGAGCAAATATACAAGAACTCATCATGCGAATTCCTTTTGCCAATCAGATAAGTGAAATTATATCTTGGAAGTGAAGTACCCGCTACCACAATATGGGAGTATAGATTGTTGAAGTGTAGCAATAGTTCAGATTCTGAATCTGAATCACTTATTTTGCCTTATTTCACCCTATGAAGTCTTGATAAGGTTAGAGGAATTTCAAAATAATGGCTTACAAAGTATCAGTCTGATTAAAACTGACCATGTTATGAGTAATTATGTTTGAAAATAATGAGTTTATAAAATAAACTCGTTCTGTTCCTTGCCTTTCCTCCTCACAAGGTCCCATCGCAGACACAAATAGGTCATGTTCTGACTTTAGTTTAGAGCAGACAAAACCTAGTCATCACATCGTCGCGTCAGAAAGAAGGATGGTAGGGATAAAGTGTACTGAAAGTAGCAAGGGAGTTACTTACCCCTAATTACTTACGCCTAATGCGTTTTCTGGAGGCATTGTGATTGTTTAGCTCAGATTACGTGACAACAGGAGGCAGGGATAGTGCAGTGGTTAGAGCGTTCAGCTTCGGATCAAGAGGTCCATGGTTGGAATCCCAACAGGCTCGGCAACTTTGTCTGCAGTAGAGAACTGTTCTACACGCAGTCAGGTTTGGGTACAATGCTACACTGAATTTCAGCGCAGTACCACCCATGGTTTGCTAGTTCGAGCCAATGCTCGCAGGTTTCTCCGCAATGCATAGCAAAATAATGTTGTTGCCTGCTTTCTCCCTGCAATAATACTAGCGGCCGCATTATGAGTGAAATACTTTTGAAAGGGCCATTGAACCCCATTTCACCTCACCTCATTTGATAACATGTGCTACATGAGGCTGCGGTCAGACCATATGAAGAGGAAAGCCCTAGACAGAACAAGTTTGAATCACGATAGTCAATATTTAACTTTAATGTTGCCCAGTCCAGTCTACAAATAATGTTTTTCAGTTGAACTCAGGAACTGACCATGCTTCTGCAGCAAACTATTCCTTCAATGAGACTAACAACTTACTTACATCTTTCCTTAGTTTTCACAACTGAATCAAACTTTGATTGAACATTGTCTGCAAGGAAAAACTCATCATTGACTAATTTAAACCTTGCCACTTAGCACCAAAACCTGTAAAGTGCAGTGTCCTCTTTTGATGAAAGTAAGCTGTTTTCCCTGAATTTTTTTTATGAAAGTTTGCTGTTTTCCCTGAATTTTATAGAGCTGTCGCACACATTAGGAGCGCAGACATAGAAAAGTGAGGAGAGACACAAGAGTACTTAGCGCAGTTGACTGCAGTTGATTTCCTTATGTTCTTTTGGTGATGAATTGATGGAATAGTTAACTATAGATATATCTTCTATAAATAATATGCCTGCAATTTTTCTCACAGATTGACAGAATCCGCTACATATTGAGCAGCTATTTAAGATTAAGATTAGAAAAGGTACGTACCGTAATTCAGAATTCACTGTTTTGTTAAAAACATTCTAAACTTGATGTATAGTATAGATTGAAAGATTATTGAAAGTCTGTCTATGGTCATAATTTCTCATTTGTTGTTAACTATGTTGAAGTTTTCACAGTAACATCTTTGCAATATCTAAGTATATCAAACGTGTCAAAGGGGCGGGATAGCACAGTGGTCAGCGCGTTTGGCTTTGGATCAAGAGGTCCATGGTTTGAATCCCGCCAGAGGCTCGGCAACTTTGTCTGCAGTGGAGAACTGTTCAACACGCAGTCAGGATTGGGTGCAATGCTACACTGAATGTACCACCCATGGTTCGCTAGTTCCAGCCAATGCGCGCAGGTTTTCACCGCAATGCATAGCCACAATGGTGTTGCGGGCTTTCCCCCTGCATTAATACTAGCGGCCGCAATATAAGTGAAATAATCTTGAAAGCTGCGTTAAACACCAACTCATCTCACCTCTCTCACAAAGCGTTTGTCTGTTAAATGATCTTTGAATTAATATGATGTGTTTGCTTATGTGTCACATATATGTTCCTGTATGTTCAAGCTCTAATTATACAAACTGAAGTCCTTTCAGGGCAATAAAGTATTATTATTATTATTATTATTATTATTATTATTATTATTAATTATGCATGAAAACTAGTCATAACAAAAGTGTGTTTTCTTGAAAGTTTCAATTGAAAATTGTAGAAAAAAATCTAATGTTTGCTAAATATTAGAGGGTTAAAGACTGAAGGACAGACTTTATTTTATTGATTCATGGAATGTAACACTCTAAATGCAAATTACAGATAGAGAAACACACGGGACACATACTGCAGTGCTCAGACCAACAGAAGGACGAAGACAATCCCTTGTTATCACCCGCAGAATATACCTTCGCTAGAGAGTGAGTTGCGCTTAAAGAGATCAATTATCAATAACTCATTAAAACTTAAATGTACTCCTAAATCTAGGTGTGACGATACAGATATTTCATGATACGATACATATCATGATATCTTATTACGATACAATTCGAATTGCGAAACACATTTCAGGTATTTTTGATAAAAAGAAAGATTAACTTTTGACAAGCATCTAAATTTTTACGGCAAACTAGACGATTTAAAGTCAACATTACGTATCATGATACAGAGGCCGTCTCATGATAAGTAAATCATCAAAATCGTCAGCTCCAATATCACGATTCTTGATACTAAGATACATCTGCACAGCTCTACACCTAATGTTAAAATCTTTTTATGTATTATTTAGATGGGTAGTTCCATTAACTCTTTCTTCTGTACAGGCCTGACACTAGGTAGAAAATGTATCTGAGGTCTGATAAAGGAGTCAACTGACTCCAAAACATGTAACATAATTTTTCTGGCTTTTTTTCGGAGAACTGCTGGGGTTGGTGGCGGCTCTTTCCTCTATTTAATTTCTACCCAACTTCTGTTAGTACCGTCTCAGTATCCTTCAGTGGATCCCCATGTTGCTATCCTTAAACGAAACTTAATTTAGACAGGTCGTCAAGCGGCGCCTCCTAATGTCAGAAAATGTATCTGTTACTGGTCTCTTTGGGTTGGAAGGGTTAAGTGGTTTGTCTTTCCAATGAGAAAAAACTTCAATGTGAATTTAATTATAAATCCACAATTATGATCTGCCAAGACCAAAGACTCTTTTTCACAAGGTCTTGGGAGTCTGAACAAGATTTTAGGTGAGTTGTCAAATAATTATTTGTAGGTTTGAGCAAATTATGCAAGTGCTTAAAAAAGTAAGCTGTTAGTACAAGAATAAAAAGCATTGTATACCATAGGCCGAGAGCCTGAATTTTTATGGGTCCTTTCCAATGAATAAATGATGCTAGACTCTGGAATAAATTTATCATTCTTATCTATTTGTGATTCTTGTTTTATAAACATGTTATGCATTTAATAAATAATATCATTTTATTTTCAGATATCAACAAAGTCTCGATAACCACTTAAAAGATATAGCTTTACGTCACATGCCAGCAAATTTGCAAACATTATCAACAACACAGTCTAGTAAGTAAAAAATCTTAATTGTTCTATTAAACAAAATCTGTCTTATCATACAATTTGGTGCATTTTTGATATGTGAAATAAATTACCTGAAAATAATTCTTATGAAAAAGATTTTCTCTAAAAGAAGAAAAGCACTGGTGTGCTTTTGATAAAGTGATCCAGCAGCCTGTAACAATAAATGACGATAAAATCTGTCTTCGATTGAATTAAGTTGTATTTGTCAATATGGCGAGGCTCATGGAGTGGGTGTATAAACCCTCATACAATTAATACATTACATGATTCACTCAGTACTCATGTACAATCAGATATCAATCTCATTAAAACATGCTGTACTAATTATTCACTATTAAATTCAATTCTTGTTGTTTAGGGGTATTATTATTGCTCAATGAAATGTACAAAAAAAAGTAAATAAAAAAATTTCCAATTTGAAGCAGTTTTGAATTAAACATACCATGATGCGTTAAATTATGCACATTGATTTCCCTACCTCAAGCATTTAAAAGGTCTTTGCATGAAAATGTTTGCTAGTGGTTTTTGCTTGAGACATGATTATTTCCTTTACATCTACAGATGACAAGGTTGAGTAATGACACGGTTTGACACTCTGAAGATAATGCATTTTAGATGAACTACTCTTAGTGCAAAAATTGAAGAGATAAGTCTTTCAAAAAATGTGCAATTAACTGCCCCTTTTAGGTAAGTAAATGAAACCATCAAGGCAGATAATTCAGAAAAAATGGAAATTATTTCCCTTTGACTTTTTCCTCAGTTCTTTAGCAGGGTCTTTAAAGTAAGATCAAATTTAATAATTATTTTGTTATTTATATTTAAAGAGTGTCAGTTTTGATTTATTTCAGTAATCCAGCCAAATCTTGATAGTTATGTCTTTCTGCGAGTCAATGAAAACACTGATGGGGTGCTTGTAGAGGAGGAAACTTTGGACACAGGGTAAGTTGGAGTTATCTCCCTTTAACTATTTTGTAAGTTCATTATAACCAAAATTTGTCTTCTGATATTAAATGCCAATCACCTTTACATATGTTTTCTGTTAAGTTGATTTAAAATGTTCATGAATTATCATATTCAAAATGTTCTTTGAATATAATTTCGAAGAGGTTCTTAAACCAGATTTTTTTTTTTTAATACTCTTATCACAATTTACTAAAAAATATTAACAGGCAGCCTATGTGCTCCTTAAACAAGTGGAATGGTATATCCCAAATTTGTTCATGAGATGAGATTATATTTGAAAATCTAAACCTTGTTTTGAAGTAGGAATACATAACACAAGCAACATGCAAAGAATTTTTTTTATCACATAAAGAACACGAGTATTAATTTAATTTAATTTGATTAACCTCTGATAATAGACAGGTATTACCCATATGCCCTCGTGCTGTATATTATAAAAACATTTAACCTTTTAATGTCAAGTTGGTCTGACATTAACATTGAAAGACTCGAAGACGGTTCATGAAATTTGGCATCAGTAAGATTTCCTTGAACTAGGTGTACGTGTACGCTTGATCAAAACAAGCGTATCTAAAGGTGACTTGCTTCAAATAGTTCAAGTAGTTATGTTGCCATATTGTGGCTATTGAAAGAAAAATGGAAACAATAACTTGCATGTTAAAAGTGCAGTTGTTTCTTCTCCCTCAGACCGGTAACAATTTTTAAAACATATATATCACGAGGAAAGCAGGACGACCTTACGCAGTGCAGTTAGGTTACATTCTAGTGTTGTGCTTGCCATATGGCTTTCATAATCTGGTTGACATTTTGGGTTTTTTTTGGATGCAATAGCATGTGTTAGGGTATCATTCACAAGGGAGAATAGACTTGTTTTGACAAGTTCTTTCTATGCTGCCCTTAACCCTTTAAATACTGGTAAAAAATATTTTTTAAGTTTTTTTTACCGGGTTTATTATCCTGATAATTCATCAAGTAAAAAAGGTTTATTGTTGTAAATTTGCCAGATTGATTAGTCAATTTAATAACCATACTTAAACACTTGCATCTGTTGTGAATTTGAAAATATGATTTGATTGAACTTTCAGTTGTCAATTTATTTGTTTGCGCTTAAATTAACTGTCAAATTAGCAATAGTTCTCTAAAAAAAAATTTCTATACAGGTCAGAGTTACCTCCCTTCCCTTAAAGAGAGGCTCAATCTTCTCTGTTTTTGCTGATCACAACCCCTCTCTATATTGCTCTTCAGTAAGGTAGGCAAGTGAAACCTTGAGACTTGTTCCTTATTACTATGTGGCTACCTGTGTTCGCAGAGTTTTGCTATTTTGAAGGGGATGGGGGGAGTTTGGTTGGGATTCACACTTGGGGGTCACAAATTTTATGATATATATTTTTTTAGATCAAAAGGAATTTTCAAACAAACCCCTCCCCAACCGCTGGAGCTGCTAACTTAACATTTTTAGAATTAGATATAAATTCGTTAGGATATTATGTCATTCATATTGCTACAAAGTATAAATTTCAATTTTTGCATCAATGGAGAAGTGTCAACCAAGTTGGTTCAAAGTGCTATTCAGAAGAGACGGCTGCTTCTTTGCCTATGCAATTATTTCACATTATAATAACTCTTTTACAGGTCTTTTATTTTAATATCACAATAATCCGAACTTAACATAGATATTTGCCTTTTTTATACAAATTTCTCTTGCCACTTTGAATTTTAAAAATATACATTGTAATGTTTTTAGAAAATTATTATCTTTACTATTAGTTTCCATTATTTAGTAACACAAGGAATATGTTACTGTGTTTTCAAAGGGTAAATTGATGAATGTAGCAAGGACCTTATGAAACTTGTATGGATAATTTTGAAAATTGCCCGAGCACCTGTGAAATATTGATTTGGATTCAAATCATTGTCACATCCAATAGCCAAGTACTTTAGTTTGTGCAAGGTCATTGAATCAAGTTGTGAAAAAAATGCTGACTTGCATGAATAGCGTGAGTTATCAAACAGCCTTGAAACTTCAACAAACAAACACTGTCTGTGAGCTTCTGACCCCTCTTAGATAAGAGTCCTAATTCGCCTAGTGACAATAGCATTATCTCTCAATGGAGGATGTTGTCAACACTCCTTTGTACAATGAATGGTTTCCACATGTTTAAATGAGATTAATAATGATTTGAGTTACCCTTCTTTTTTTTCAGTATAATTATTAGACGTGTTTCCCTTCATTACAATGGTTCAAAGGTACCCTTGTATTTGTTGCTTTTATTTCGATAGAAGTACCTTATTATTTCCCTTTGTTGCAATGGTTCAAAGGTACCCTTGTATTTGTTGCTTTTATTTCGATAGAAGTACCTTATTATTTCCCTTTGTTGCAATGGTTCAAAGGTACCCTTGTATTTGTTGCTTTTATTTCGATAGAAGTACCTTATTATTTCCCTTTGTTGCAATGGTTCAAAGGTACCCTTGTATTTGTTGCTTTTATTTCGATAGAAGTACCTTATTTCCCTTTGTTGCAATGGTTCAAAGGTACCCTTGTATTTGTTGCTTTTATTTCGGTAGAAGTACCCTATTATTTCCCTTTGTTACAATGGTTCAAAGGTACCCTTATATTAGTTGCTTTTATTTCGATAGAAGTACCCTATTATTTCCCTTTGTTACAATGGTTCAAAGGTACCCTTGTATTTTTTGGTTGTTTTTTTTTAAAGTGGTATCTTCCACTTTGCCACTTTATTCATATATGGTGTACTACCTGGAATAAAATTGGACAAAAAAGGGTAACAGTGAGTCAATTCTGTCGCATTCTCACTCCCTGGGGAAAATAAAACCATAACTGCTATCGACATTGGTGAAGAGAGGTTATCTTTTGTTTGTACTTAACTTCAAAACAAGTAGCAGTAAAACTATGAAATAGTTATGAATACATTTATTTTATGTTTTCAATCAATTTCAATTTTCGTTTATTTATCATCTTATCACATAGGATATGGCTTGTTCTCTGGGCTCTTTCCATGACAGGTTATCACGGCCCATTCATATTTCATGTGTCAAGTGACAAAATCAAACAAATCGAGCCGTATCTTATCCGTCAAGTGCGTCGTGTGTCTGTCTGTGTTTGTTTAAACCCACATTCGATAGCGGATCAATTGCTAGGATTGTCCCATGTCTAGGTAAACAATTTTGCTCAAGGTCCCTTCATTAAGAGATTTGGGTTTATCTTTGATTTAATTCATACAATCACAAATTTTGTTTTTTGATAGTGAGTTGTTTGTTTAATAACTGAAAGAGCCAGATATAAATTTTAATCATAGACCGAACAAATACCAATCTGATTAAAATCAACCATGTTCAATATTTTGAAACTTTCATTCCTCATAATATGGTTGGTTTTAACATTGGTATTTGTTCGGTCTATGATTCAAATGTATGCCAGGTAAACTGGGCTCAAGATAAGATGCATATTTGCGTAAAATATGCACGGTTATTTCAGATTTATGCATTAAGAATGAAATCAATGAGTAACAGATACGCACAACTTTCAAAGAATACGAGTCAGATATTAAATTTTAAAAATTTGTTTACAGGAGTAATCGTGATTAATCAAAATAAAATTTCATTTCTACATGTCTGATCTTTACATCTCAAATAGTAGTCCACTTGATGCCGACCTGTATGTAAACAAAGATTGCCGATTTTATATTTCGTCAAAGAGAAATCACTTGTTTATTTAAAGATCAACGACTAACATCAACAAAGATGCTAACTTGCAATGAGGATCTAACATATAATAAACCTTGAAATACTCCTAGTTTATTTCTTGTGGTAATTTTTCTCCTCAATTTTTATTTCGAAGGGGTGAAATACCCCTGAGTCCAAATAATTATCTGGAGCCTTGGGTAAAAGTACATTTACCAAATTTATGTGTTATGATCAAATGATGATTTAATACAAGCGCTTGGGAATGGCAGGGGCCATGGGCCATTTGGGCCATTTTGCACATTGGATGAAGAATTTGCCCATTGAAAAAAGTAATTTTACCATTGCTACCATAGGAAAGGGCCTATTCAAAATGAAATGATTGATTATAAGCTTTAACAATGGCCCATTGTCAAGGGTGCCTTTCCCAATCCCTGTAATACGATACATTTCAAGCATGATATGACAAATTATGTCTTTGTTAAGACACAGATTCCTACACTTTTAGTTTATATAGTTACCTAGGGACACCCATCCAGCAATAAGCCACACCCATTGTTGAATTGAAACTACATAAGGGCATTGTGTAAACAAATCCAATGATCCTCGTAACAATTATTTTAACTCAGTTTTTCTCAAAATTTTAAGAGTGATTTCAATGTTTATAATAGTGGTCGAGAACTAGGTTGGTTCCCCAAAAATTATTTGTAAAATTTACTTTGGCTTTTTGAAAAAAAAAATTGTCTCATTCCATATCACACTATTGATTTATATTTTTTATAAATTATCATTATTATATTTTTAGATTGTTTCAATGATTTAAATATGGTCTAGATTAACCTTGACAATCAAACAAATATATATATATTATTGATTTTTCTGTAAGGTTAACAAAAATCAATATTTTGATTTGAAAGTTTTTATGAATTTTTTAATGCAAAATTTGATTCCTAAATTTCATTACAAAAATTCCAAAACAAGTGCCAGTTTTCAAGAACCCAGTTATTGATCGGTTCTGCTGAAGTGCTTCTATTTGTAGCACCGAGTGGAGATCTAGTCACTTATACATTGATTTCTCAGTCACTAAGTGAGGGCTACCAAATTATTTCCCCATCTATCTTCTGTTAGGCACAAATATGTCAGTTGT
This sequence comes from Phorcus lineatus, assembly GCA_921293015.1. Lineage (NCBI taxonomy): Eukaryota > Metazoa > Mollusca > Gastropoda > Trochida > Trochidae > Phorcus > Phorcus lineatus. The sequence continues at coordinate 31,002,329 of OV121088.1, read as the reverse complement.
GCTCTAGATACTCATCAATTGGAGGATTTTCTGGACTTGACCTCTTGACCTCTGTTATTGAACCAATCAGTGATAAGTACCTGGTGTAAGTAGTTCGTGGGTATGAATATCAATTCTTATTGATTTCCGAGTGAGATGGATTAAGTATATTAGTTTATAAAGTGTATATTTTTGTGGGGATATGTATTTTGATTATATTTTAACTCTTATTTTCCTGAAGAGTTATTGTTATTCAAGTTCAATTTGTGTGATTTTGAACATGAAAATTTATGAAACTCCCATAGAAAAGGTTCTTTTAGAAAAGCATATTATTATTGAAAACTATTTTGTTACAATAATTTTCAAATACTTTGTATCAACCTTGTATTCTGTTATGACTCTCGCTGTTGCCTCAAAATAATTTGTTCAGGATTACAGGAATTGCTTCCTCTAGTTGAGGAAATAAGATCATTCTTAGTGCAGAAGTCTCAAGTTTTTTCGGCTAATTTGAGAAAATGTCCCTCCTCATTTGTAAACAACTACATGTCCTGGTTCAAAGGAAAGGTCTTTGTCGACTCGCGACCTAAAGTTGCGTTAATTCTTATGCAAATGTTACATACACTGGCAAACTTGTCCTCTATAAACAGGGACTTTATGCACAGCTAATTGGACTGTTGCGTCAATTGGAAATATTTAACCGTTGCCCCTTTTCAAGCTACAAATATTTTTGACTTTTGAGAAAGTTGTCAATGTTCTGATTTAAATCTATAGAATTTGTGTTGTTTGTTGGGCCGTTAAGTCATTTTGTTAATTAGAATACATTCTAGAATGTAAACTTTGCAGTTTGTGTGAATAAGTTCTTCATTTTCAATAAAACATATAAATTTACATCAGCCTTGTCATTATTGCAAATTGCATTCATTTGTCAACAAAATGTATGTGTCTGTGTGACAGATTGTGCTTCTATTTTCTATACAGCTAGCACAAGCTTTATTCTGATGATAAGCGAATAGTGTCATTAACATTGTTTCTTCTAGTGAAAAATTAATTGAAGTCGTCTCCCCGCCAGGGGCTTGGCAACTTTGTCTGCAGTAGAAAACTGTTCTACACACAGTCAGGTTTGGGTGCAATGCTACATTGAAATTCAGCGCAGTACCACCCATGGTTCGCTAGTTCCAGCCGATGCTCGCAAGTTTCACCGCAATGCATAGCCACTATAGTGTTGCGGGCTTTCTCCCTGCAATAATACTAGCAGCCGCGATATAAGTGAAATAATCTTGAAAGCGGCGTTAAACCCCAACTCACCTCACCTCACCTGAAGTTGTCTCACTGCCCTTACAAATAATGTAATTGAGAAGATTTTTTTTATAAATTATGCAACCTTATTTAGTTTCATATCATATTGTTTGTGACTATCTATTTATCTTGTGTTTTTCACAAAAGCATTGCATAAAAGAGGTGTTCTCTTCTAAAGTTGTGCTCTTTGCAAATAAAAAGTACCAAACCATTCGAAGTGCAAGTTTAAATGAAGTGTAATTTGTAAATATTATAACTTGGGATTAGGTACTTTAGGCAGACAATAAATTTAATGCATTAATAGCACTGTAAATACTTACCCTAGGGCAACAAAGGAATTTCACAAAAAGATGTTACAATTTGAAAGAAGGTAAATTTTGAAAATATAAAGATATTGTGGGAAAAAAATTAAGTTTCTATTTCCTGAATTTAATATTAAAATTTGTTTTCGTATAAGTGACACAATAATGGGTCGAGTAAGTGGATGTTTTATCCTCTCATGATACTAATAATTGCAGTTCAACTAATGGTTTATTGAGAAAATTTTAAGAAAGTTTTAAAAATTTGAAAAACAGTGTCTTCAAAGTGGCAGTAACACTTTTTTTTAAATATCTATTTCTTCAAATTTCGGCAATAAACATTATTGCAAATTATTTTTATCCAAATTCACACCTCTTAATCAATTGAGGTATGGGAATAGATTTGCTTAGCTTAACACGATCATGGAAGGTTTGTTTTAAACTGCTTCTTTTAATTAAAAAACTATGTGCTTCATTTGGAAACACTTTATTTATCTTTATGTTTAGGAATTTTCAAAGTTTTTAAAGTTTTGGTAATGCATTTATAATTATGTATTCTGGAAATGAAGGTCCCCTTATTTTCGTTCAAATACAAATATATATTCAAGACAAGCTTTTTTTGCTTAATTTTTTGTTGTTGCAATGTTTAGGTTCAGATGTACTCTCTACTGCAAATGCACATTTATCCGGTTTTAGACTGTCAGCTAGATTATAATTTAAGACCCAGTCTGTCACAACCCATATGTTTCTGAATGTGACCTTGTAGTCCGCAATCTAGTTCACTTAATAATGTGAATCATAAATATAAGCAGAGGAAATATGATATTTTTTTAAAATTAGAAATACTAGACAAAAGGTTTTATATAGAATTTTGATATATATTATTTATGGTTTTAATCAATGGATTAAGAATTGTTGTTCAGATTATATAATCTATGATTAGCCAGGAAAGCAATGTGGTTAGCCCGCTCGACTTGGGATCAAGAGGTCTGTGGTTGGAATCTTGCCAGGGGCTCGGTAACTTTTTCTGCAGTAGAGAACAGTTCTACATGCATTAAGGTTTGGGTGCAATGGTACACTGAATTTCAGTGTATTACCATCCATGGTTTTCTAGATCCAGGATTGCTAGTTCCTCCCTGCAATAATACTAGCAGCTGAGATATAATTAAAATACTTTTATAACCCCACCTAGATAAGGAGAATACACATTTGCAATTAGGTTTTGCAAATAACCTCTATATAGGTTTTGTTTGTAAATAATCAAATCTCGTAGTCGAATCATATTTGTGTTATTTATCTGAATTTTTTTCACAAATGTTTAAAAATTTATTTAAAATCATACAAAATATGCAAACAAAGCATTTAAACAACTGATCCACAAATATTTGTGATCCGTGAATTTTACTTATTTATTCTGTCAACAGTAAAGTTTGGCAAATGTGGGCAAATACTGTTCAGATGCAGTCAATAAATGTAAAATGTTTCCTTATGATCAAGCAATACTTGCCTGTGGTTTATAAGGTGACTTTTCTAATTAAATGTAATTGATATGTGACCTGTTATTCTTAAATGATAATTCTTACAAAACCACATGAGCTGCAGAGCAAAGGACCCTTACAATTTATGGTTTGAAGCAAGGAAATGAAATAAAAATTCTACAATTTCTCTTGCAAAAGAGCTTTCTACATTCTAGACTCAAGCTATTAATTTTGTTTATAAAGAATATATCTTTTTTTAGAGATGCCATTTAGATACTAAGATAGTTAACAAATGTAACTTTGTTTAATTTGGGATAACAATTTATGCAATAGTACAAATTCTTGGACATTTTGGGTCAAATCTGTTGTCAAGACAAAAGAGGAAATTTTGTAAGCTTCTGGTATGGTAAGTCCTGGCATTTTTGCCTGACTCTGAAGGTGTGGGTTCAAATCCAGCAACCCACTCTAAGTGGTACATGAAATCCCAATTGAATCAGTGTTGTTTTTTATTTTTAAGAATCCCCAGTTTTGAAGATCATGTTTGACTTGCAGGGAAGAGATCGTTGACCTTCACAAGAGTGACCAGCACATCATGAGATATCGTCCAATCGCATCGTTAGTTGCTTCTGGTGCCGTTTCACTCATCTGAGTCGCAGGAACTTCTCAAAGACTCTGATGCAGGAACTTCTCAAAGACTCTGATGCAGGAGGTGTTGCAATAACAATGGTCATATTTTCTGGTGAAGAATTTGAAAATTTGAATATATGTATAAATGAAAGGTTAATGCAACATTGTCAATTATAGATTAACCAATCAAATAATTTCAGTTTTAATATAAATCTGTTAAAAAAAGTTTACTGCTTAGAAAGTTTCTGCTTGCAATTCATCAAATCTCATTCTTTACCGTTTAAAATATTTATCATTCAATAACTAGAATCTCTATAGATTTGGTTCTATGTGTATTAACATATTAAGTATTCAATTGTTCATTTTCTTGCAAAATAAGGTATTCTTGTTTTCTTTGTAGATTTCTTTTGATGAGGTGACCACAATATTATTTGGGTATAAATTTACATTTGCATTTGTATAATAAAATTATGGTTCTATTTTCCTAAGAATTGATTGCACTTCTGCTGATGGAGCTATGAAATGACACAATTAATATAGTTAGTTTTCGACATCAGGGTTTGTATGATGTTTGTATGTTTGATGGTCTAACCTTTCTGTAAATATCATTTAGATCACACTTGTCAAACAATTTGCTAATTTATATTTTCATTATGTATATTTCAATATGACATGTATTTATGTACATATATCGAGAGTACCTGATAAAATCATAAATATGAAAATCAGCCTTTTGGAGGAGTTACCACTTTATGTCAAGGATTTACTGTCTTATGTCAATATGAATATATCATTTTTTCATTATCATAATAAGTGCTAGTTTATGTTGAAAAATAGGTGACATATGTTTTCGTAGCATGAAGGGCATTCTTTGGTGTTTCAGAAATTATGGTGATGTCAAGTTGTGACATGATTGATATTGTTATCTTTTGATATAAAAAAATATGTACAACAATTTTGATTTTCTTTTTTTTTACCAATTCTTCCAATTCCCCCCTTCAAGGTATTAAATAACCTTGGATGATTAAAACGTTTGCAGTTAAATGACAAACGTTAGGCATGTATGCAGCTTTCTCTTGCAAGAAATTTTCATCATCGCTTGATTTCTCATTGGACTATTGAGGTCAATCATGAATGCCAGTATAGAAGCACTGAAATGTCAGGGGAAATGTATTCTCTCCAAACAGAGGTAGCTCCGTCATAAATTTCTATACAACCTCTGTCTTAATTCTAAGGTTTCTTGTGCACGAGATGTAGAACGCTGATTGGACGCCGTTTCAAAAGTTATCATTCAAATCGCCTAATTTATTTCCGTAAGCTTCCCAAAAGCTAAACTTTATTCAAAAATAGGCACCTAGCACTTTGAGTCGTCTTTACAGAACACAAACGCCTCATTTTCCGACTGATTCATTGCACAGGCCTGTGTGACATCAAATATGTTATTCAAGCATTCATTGTTTTCATTAACTGAAATATAGCCAGGTAGTTTAAGTTGCAATGTTGTCCCGTTAGGGAAAAGTGCCGAAAGACTGAGAAACCTTCAAAGTAAGACGGAGAGATGATGCGTGAAAAACATTTAATGATATTTTGCCCTTCAACATACTACTTATGTAAAGGATCTCTTTTTGCATCAGATGGGCACACTACGGGTGTTCTGCTGGTATCAATGCTGCAGCCAACTGGGCAGGTAGGTTTTTACCAGGTACTCAACGTCCCAGGTTGTACACCAGATGTTCTATGGGGTTCAGATCGGGACTGCATACGGGCCATGAAAATTTAATTATGCCTTCTCACAATATCATCAGTTTAACCACTCGCGCTCTATATGGTCTTACATTGTCTTCCATGTAAACTGTCTTATTCAAAAGGGTGATTGTCAAAATGTTGAAATACCACAGGAGGTGCATGTTATCCCTGTATTTCCAAGGAACAGTAACATGTTCTATTTTACAACATCCCATTATTACATAGCCACCACCACCCTTGTGGGTTGGTTGAACATGGCTAGGTGCGTCACGGGTATTGGGTTGTCAATAAAGGTAATTCTGCCATTCACTACAAACAGTATCGTTTTGCACTCAACAGACCGATAAACCGTTGTCATGATGCCACCTTTTAACGCGCCCTGACTCTGCACTCCTTATGACATTCATTGAAGTGTTTGAGTCAATTGCAAACGTTTGAGGTGTCTACGTGCCCCATTACCCGCCGCCCGAATACGATTCCCGAAATGGCAACCCTTCTGTGAGTATTCCAATTATACATCAGTACTAACGTGTGTGGAGGTAGAAGCGCGGTACCACTCATGGTTAGCTAGTTCCAACCGTTTCTTGCAGGTTTCACCGCAATTCTAAGCCAGTATGGTGTTACGGGCTTTCTCCCTGCAATATTACTAGCAGTCGTGATATAAGTGAAATACTCTTGAAAGCGGCGTTAAACCCTCATACTCCTCAACTACTTTCATGTACAGATGAAAATCACGGGCATCCAGTCTTGGTTTGGTCTGGGCGCATTTGTGATGATAACCCAACTGTCGAGCAGTAACACTCTATGACATAGTTACGATATTGAGTTCCATTATTTAACCCTCTTTTACCTTATCCTTGAAGAGGCATTATAAATTATATACATAAAGAAAACAAGATTTTCTGGATAAAAAATTCTTTTTTTTTGTGAAATTCACGACGTTTCGGATTATAAGCTTACTCCTCAATCAGGGAGATACTATTTTATCGACAGGAGTCTACATATAGTCCGAAACGTGGTGAATTTCACGATAAAGATGTTCATATCCAGAAAATCTTGTCTTCCTCATCTTTCATCTGATTATTAACGTTATTGAATTTCAAATCGAAATATAGATCACATGATATCCAAATTAACTATTGCCATCTAAAGTAGATAAGGATCCAAGATATATCACAATATAACATATGTCTACCTACTTACAATACACTGAGGTGACACATTCTGTATTAACTACCAGTTTATGAATCATTTTATCTACATAAACAAAAGTTGTCCTAGTCTATCCATATGAAAATTATGGTTCGGCCAGAATCGTACGATAAACTAACATGTGTTACATAAATTCAAGGTCTCTGATTCATATTCCTTTATGAGATATTGGAGCAATAACGAAATATTTATATTAACAATTTTTTTATTATTAATGATTAATCTTTTCACCAATATGGGTAAAAATAAATGCTTTTGATATGTCAATAAATTAAGTTCCAGAACAGTTTTCGCTACGTTTTAGGTGTCTACGTGCCCCATTATCTGCCGCCCGAATACGATTCCCGAAATGGAAAGCCTCCTGTGAGTATTCCAGTTACCCCTTAGTAATTGAGTGTGTAGAGGGTGTGGTTCGATAGTTCCAGTCGTTTCACCGCAATGCATAGCCACAATTGTGTTGCAGGCTTTCTCTCTGCAATAAGAAGTATAGTCATCTGCAAGAGACATCTAACGTTACTATTGCCATCTTAAGTAGATAGGGATCCATGATATATCACAATTAACATATGTCTACTTACAACACAGGTGACACATTCTGTGTTAAAATCATCAGTAGATGAATCATTTTATCTACACTATCTGCATAAGTTGTCCGTGTCTATCCATATGTAAATCATAGTTCGGACAGAAACGTACGATAAACTCCTATATACAGTTCATACAAATATGAGAGGGAGATTTATGTCTAATCGTGTACATACAAATAATATATAGAGAGATTTTTGTCTCATCTTGTACATATAGGAGAGAGAGGGAGATGTATGTCTCATCGTGTACGTGCAAATAGGAGAGGGATATATTTATGTCTCAAATTGTACATACAAATAGGTCATACACATTTTGTTTTGGTACAATATGAAATAAAATGTACAAGCCGCCAAAAGGCTATAAAATGTACAATACAATAATATCACATATAATGTTCCAATAGTCATGTAAAGGTAAAATAAACTGGTACAGTTTAAACGTTTTCGCCAATTAAAGAAACAGATAATGATAAAATAAATGTAAATATGAATATTTCATGAACACTTTTTCATACACTCGCCCTTACTTAAAGTGATATTTATAAATTATAAAAGAGACGATACAAAGACTAGCGACAGTCTTGGAGGTTGTTTTGATACGTGTGCTTATTCACACAATATGCGTGATATCACAAATGGAAAGTGTTAACCTTTGCAAATACACATGCGCAATAATACAAAATCCAGTACGGTATAAAACGCACGTTTTAACTAGTGATAAACTTAGACATTTTATATTTATACTTAACGAATTCTTCTGTCTCGTCCGCTTTTACTATATCTCCGACGAATTGTTCCGTCCATAGACAAGAATATTGATATAAAGTTTTATCTGATTCTCAAATAACTAGCTGGTTTTAATGTTTCCCTTAATTTATTTTGGTTTTGTTTTTATTACTTTCAAGGTCTATAATTCTTGATTGATATCTTCTATTCGAAAAAACAATGCATGATGCAACTTTATACAAATACATGCTTATGCAATTTAACAACTACCCAAGCATGTGCTTTTCTCCTTTAAGGTCAGTTGGCGATTTCAAATGGCATTTTCATCATTTTTTTAGGTCTGATAGCAATATGAGAGTATTTGTTTGATAATCTCGGGTAAATGTTCCTATAATTATCGATGGGTAATGTGTGGCGTTGAGAGTTGAATCATAGATGTCCTACCCAGGGACATGCTCTTCCCACAAAGGTAGATCCGCCATTACTTTCTATGTTGAATAAGAATTTAATTCTGTTTGGACAGAATGACGCATGCAGGAAATTTAAAAATAATCAATATTCAAAAGTATATATAAAGTAAATATATCAATATCCCCTCGGTTATACGGGTAACAAAATAGTCTATTTGCATAGAAGTGGAGAAATATTATCTATATTTTATATACTTTGAAATATTAATTATTTTCAATTTCCTGTGCCCGAAACTTCGTTTTTTTTTTGAATGGCGTGAAGACAAAGAACGTGCACGAAACAGTTGTTTATAATTGAATGTTTCATGAGGATTATTTGATGCCTTTAACCCCGATAACGGCTCCTGCAAAGACTGCTGAGTCAATGGCTATATGTCAGACCTTGTTACCAGTGTTAGCTGAGATGTTTTGGCTATGTCGGATCGCTCGTTTGATGTTGTAAACAGAAAGTTTGCTAAGCTTCAAACATGGATTATCTTTTGTTTATCCGGAAGCAAATAAAACTAAACTAAATTTGGAGAGATTAATGAATGAAGATAGAACATTCATACTGTGAGTGTTTAAAAGACACAGAGTCTAAAACCTTGGTGAGAATAGATTCGTATGAATATTTTGGGAGTTCGGAATCAAAACTTCATAAACCAAAATAAAATGAAGACACGAAAATATTTTTAAAAAGCACGGACGATTGACAATGAAAGAGAATTGACTATAAATAGAAATCCTCATTAATAACAGGAGTAGTCAAATACAAGCTGAAATGTGGTGACACTTCACTTTTCAAAACGAGTGGGATTTTTTGTGATACCCGAGCGAGAGCGACTGTAAAACAAGTTTTTATTCGCGTACATTTTCAAGTGCATTCATTCATTACACTTAATAATTGATTTAAATGGTATAACACAGTTGTAAAAAGTTTGTATGTTAATAAAGTAACCATGACAACATTAACTCAATGCTCAAAGTGTCGACGTAGTATTTTTCAGCGGCTCGACATCTGTTTACGTCACCCCACAGCAATGCTAGAATAATCTTTCGTGTTAAATTTCACTTCAACTTAATCCAATCTAACCTGTCACAAGATCTAATGTGTTTTCAAATGCATCAATCTCTTCCGCTAAAGTCACCTCCCATTAACGTTTAACAGAAAACATGCGTAATACTTATCTTTTTAGTACAGATATTTATGGCTGACAACTTCTTTATTATGATATTTGCAAAGTTTCGCTTCACGCTTACGATACAAGAATCTGTATCGAAACATCGCAAATCTCATAATAAAGAAGTTGTCATCCATAAATATTTTTACTTAATTGCTTCCAACTTCTAAAATGCCACTCAAAGAAGTTACTTATCTTTTGAAAAATAGCTTAAAGGGACAGATGTAGTAGGATTTCTTTAAGAAAATAAAGCTTTCTTACGAAAATGAAATATAAATATTACCAATTGTTGGGCAATCCTTTGTTACTTAAAGAAGCCAATTGTAAAGGTTAAGCTGCGCGAATCCATTTCTTTACCTTGAATAATTAGAACGGGTTCACACTCAAATGGCCCAAAACAGTTTTCGCGTGATACCGTCTCCTTAGACTACGGAAGATCGGTTAGAGTAATGAGGTGCTCGGTCTCTGAAGATAATGCATTTGGTACAAACAAATATCTATTGCAGAAATGTTTGCCTGAAGATAGTGTATTCGGGCACAAACAACTATGCAGAAAATCTGACGAAATAAATTTTAAGAACACGAGAAAAAATTACAAATTATCATTTTACAAAAGCGTTGAATGAACACGAAGTCTCCGAAATGTGCTGAATATTTTATAAGGCCTACGCATATTTAAAAAGGATTTATAATCCGAGCAGACATTGCCGTACGCGGAATGACCTTGTAACAGACTGTTTACGCTGTAAAGCGTGACCTCAAGATTCGGTTCTTGTGTACTCGCGTTTCGCAACAGGGACGATAAATAGGTCTACAGTCTAAAAATAGTTTTGTTCATTTACACTTTGCTGAAACGTAGACTTTTGCTAAGCCTGGTGTCTAAGAATATGTCTACAATTTTGCCAATACATCTAAAATAACAAAATCGCTGACTCTCGTAGTTTTCTAACATCCGCTCGGTGTCTTCTCATAGACTTGATTCGGCTGTTACTAGTATAATACTTTAGGGTGTGGATGACAGAGTTTACCGGTATATACTCTACATCCTGTTTGTCGAATGCTTCTGCTGACAGGTGTTGGGTAATTGTAAATGACACGGTCCTTTGTTCGCAACAGGATGAATAAACAGGATGAATAAATCCTACCTATGCGATAAATGAAACTGGTAGGGTTGATGTGGCTGTTGTCCGTAAAGAAAAGTTAAGAACTTTTATTCAGTTTCAAAGGGATACCCATGTATATATTTAATAAATGTTAAGACAAAATTGCAACTGTTACGATCCTGAGAAAAGACTTGTAAAATCTAGATGTTGATTGTCCTTTATATTTTTTTAAATAAAAATCGAATTGAACTATAGAATATAATCGAAGCATAAAGAATGTTTAATTATAAGTAGTGGTAATATCAGTGTAATCAGGTGTTGAAAATTAATTAATTTTGATATTTAGAATACGATACGAATATTTATTTCACAAGTTTCGATTAATTACATAATTTTCCATTCTTTTTTAAACTAGTACGAAAACAAGTCATCTTGTTTTGATTAGGTTTGTTAGTATGTGCTCAATATCAAGTAAAAAACGGTAACATTCAGCTTTGGTTCGTCATATATCAAGTGATGAAAATAATCTTCTCATATTTTGATAAACTATAATAAAGCCGGAATGTACCAATTGAGGGCTGCTGGAAGATCACAAAATATCTTAAGGAGAATTGATTTTTCATCTTACTCGAACTATTCTATTTGAAATGTCAGTACAGATGTTGATATTTTGGACGAAACCTCGAAATTTACTACCAAAAGGTTTAAATATATTCATAGATACCAATTACTTTTCAAACAATGGCAACATCAACCATACCAAAGTGTGAAATCTTTCATCTCCTTCGAATGCATAGCAGGCTAAGAAAATCTATATATCCACCGTTTATATCGAAGTATGTAAGGGGGTCGTTTTGAGGCCTATACTCCATAACTGTGTATGACATGGTCGACGCGCCTACAATCTTCTACTTTCGCAACACTATATGGCGGCCGTAAGCGCAGGGTTTTGTCTTGATGAGACAACTGTGTCGGTTAAAGTAAAAGTTCACTGACAACTACTGAAATACATATCTTCATGCACAATAGTTTTCAGAGAACGATTTTTTTTACCTAGGACATATTATTTTCAGTAGACTAAAATTTATTCTATGATTTTTTTTTATACAGTCAAATCTAGCTGAATGAGGATCTAAAATGAATTAAAGGTTCCTATTGAATACAGTCATGAAGCAGGACTTTATGAACAGAAAATCCCTTTAATACAAAATAAAGGTCACCTTAGTTCAGTGTTAACGACCTGGGTCCCGTTTCACAAAACACTAAGGTGACCTTAAGTCACTAAGGTAGCCTTAGTGCAATGTTAAATGATGGCACTAAGGTTAACCTTAGTGTTAAGTTGTTTTGTGCAACGGCCCCCTGGGCCTGGATCTTCGATGTTGTCTTAGTGCTAGATAGTCGTAAGCCAATATTAGTGTTTACACTATCTTTGTGCTAAGAGAGCTTCTAAAATCTAGGTCCTTGCTTTATGGTTAACTTTAGTAAATGTTGCTTTGTGAAAGAAGGCCAAGGTCCTCATTCAGCAAGTCTAGCCTTTAGCGATACACATTTTATTGTAACTGCAAGACCAAGTAATAAGCATATCAAAACCTCACCTTATTAAAAATCATAGTCTAGCTCTTTTTCTGTTTGGAATTTTTTTCTCAAAATAGTCATTTCAGATACTAAGGTTAGTCTAGAAAGGATATTGACACGTTGATATGTGTATATGAAGGTTTTTATTTTTTAAATAACACTTTTATCAACAAAAAATGTTCAATCACGAATACAAGGAATTTATGCATATGGAGCATAGCCAGTTTATATTATCAATGTATAGATTAGCAACAGCTGTGGATATTTACCTACCGTCATGGTGTCACGTTGTTATGTATGTACATTTCCTACATGTATGCAGGCCAAGCATGTGATGTGTACATGTATGTCAAACATTGTGTACATTTCATTATACCAGCCTTTCAACTGAATGCTTAGCACTCTTCTCTACATCGTCACGTGTATTAAGTGCTGTTACATTTTGAAATATACAAAGAGTGTGTACATTTCATTATGAATGACGGTCTCGGAAATATTTAAGGGTTACATTTTGGTAATGAATGTCAAAAAATGTATAATTTTATCGTACAAACCTTTTGCGTGTCTACAGAGTAATTTATATGATCACATGTATGTAATTCGTATTTTACACCTAATGTACGTGATATTTATGCAACAAATCTCATAATTTTCACACGAGTCTATATGTTGTACATATACATCTCTCTCTCTCTCTCTCTCTCTCTCTCTCTCTCTCTCTCTCTCTCTCTCTCTCTCTCTCTCTCTCTCTCTCTCTCTCTCTCTCTCTCTCTCTCTCTCTCTCTCTCTCTCTGACAGTCAGCGCTGAAAGATTCTATATCATGTACATACACTGTCAATTTAGTTTTATGTAAAATAGATCAAAATATGTTGATTTTTATGTAAAAATTATTGTTGATGTTTTCATGAAATATCATTTTGCAAAGAAATTTGAATTGTAAAAGAAGTGTTTTATGCAATTGGTAAATAAAAATATGATATGTTATTACGTTTGAGTGAATTAAAATGATATTCTTTCATGATTTATGAAAATTTGCTACATCAGCATTTTTCCTCACAGAAAAAATTCTATCCATGTCCATGACATGCAACATTTAATACCGGCATCTAAATGTAAACGGTAACATATTCAACATTTTAAATTAACATATAATCCCTGCAAAAATACTAACCAAACATGTGTGTTTCAATAGTTGGTGTGAAATAATATTAACAGGGTACTGTACCATATTTAATATTTACATATGTTTTAATATTTGCCATAGGGCCTGGATGACAGATTAAGCTAAACTAAGCTAAATGCTTAATTGCTAAACCTAATATGCAAGGTAAGCACAAATAAGCCTACTATATTACATGACAGCATGGTTATAGACACGTCCGTGTATGACCCAATAAAAAACAACAAAACTCTACATCGTGAAACACAAGAACACAGAATAGGCAAAACCCACAACTGTATAAGCCCATGAAGGAGGTACATATCCTTTCATTCAAGTTCGGAAGAGATTAAAACAGCATTAAATAAATGACAGCAACAGAATAATGTATGGTACCCTATATAACGCATGATAAATACATTCAGTGACAACAGGTTGCATATTTCTTGTTTACAAACATGTCTGTCAACCATCCCCGGGGCACGTGCATATCACGTGAAGCACGAGATACATCCAAGAAAGAGATCAGCGAAAACCCGAGAAACGCTTGCAGTCTAGACAGTCGTGCTTCACTAAAGTGATTGTTTTGACGATTGAATGATTAATAGTTATTTTCGTTTGCGTACGAAGTTATCATTGTCTGGTAAAAAGTAAAGTTGTTTCAGTTTCCTGTTTTCATTTATCTGCTAAATATGGATTCCATAAATGTGTCTTGTTAGCTAAATTTTGCCATTTATAGCATTATGTGTTGAAAAAAACAGTTATATCATCACGCCTGGAGCGATTTATTCTACCTCGGAGGTCATTTCACTCTTTCAGAGTTCGATCCTATGTTACACTGAAATTAGGTATTAGGGTAGCGCAGTGGTTAGCGCTTCGGATCAAGAGGTCCGGGGTTCGAATGTCGCCAAGGACTGCAGCCGAGAACCGTTCTACCCGCAGCAAGGTTTCTGTGCCATCCTGCACTGAATTTTAGTGCAGTACCACCAATCGTTCGCTAGTTCCAGTCAATGCTCGTAGGTTTCACCGCAATGCAGAGCCACAGTGGTGTTGCGGGCCTTTTCCCTGCAATGATATTAGCTGCCGTGATATAAGTGAAAGATTGTCTTCGTTAAACCGCAAATCAGTTCAACTAATTTCAATTCGAGGTCAACACACGTGTACAATTGTATTTTGTATGTATTGATCCAAATATGCATGGAATAGGAAATACGGTAAGAAGTGCCCAAACTATAATTTATTACAACAGAAACACATGTTAACTAACTTTAGGCTTTCCTTTTATTCCTCGTCAGCGTTTTATCAGCGTGTCACAAATTATCGTGACATTTGCCTGCCGTTCACATATTGTTTTCGCAATGCCTAGTGGCGGAAGAAATGGCCACCTGAAAGCTATTGTATATTCCATTAATACATGCAACTTTTGTATATTGTAAATGTCAAAACGGAGTGGTCGCACAGGTACAGCGTGAAAGGTGAAGGTCCATCACCTTCATCAAGGTCAAGTTCACTACATTACTAGAACACGTACCAATATCGTGGGTTGACCTCGTCAAATGTAAATAGGTTACACGATGATTTATCGTCCCTTAGCACATATTTACACCTAAAGTATAAAAATAGCCAATCAATTAAATTGGGAGATCTTAAACTTCTGGTAAAGAGATATAATAAATTTCAAATTCAACACCGAAAATCCATAATCGGTAAATACCTGTATTGACTAAAACTTTACCAATGTGGAACGTTGTTTTGCTTCGTTACACGTATTCACTGAAAGTGGCGGTCGGTAACTACCTGTCTACTTAAAACATAAGTTATCATATTATGATATAATAATGACATAATATAACACATTATGAAAACAATTGATTATCCTTCTTGAAATAAATCCAGATACGACTTTTCAAAAAGAGAAGGGTGATATTTTTTTTTATCTACTTTAAACCTTAAAAATTGTCTCATTCGAAACATATCTGTCAATATCAACATCCTGTGTATCTTTAATAAATTTCAGTGTAGTTTTATGTGTATGTAGATTTCGCTGTTCCAATGATTTTTTTTAACTTAAACAAGGTCGCAAGTATATGTAACCTCGACTCGAGGAATATTGTTTATTTAGTATTATTACCTGTGTAAAGTCTGAAGTTAACTTCAGTATTATCTGTCCCTTATATGACAGTTTGAGAAGACCCATTCTTCCTGGTTAGTATGTAGAAAACTCCTCATACCTCTAAGTGTTGTTAGATGTTTAGCCAAGTGTGTATGTTTAGGCATGAAGAAACACAATAACATTTTAGAGCCTTAACATGATATGCTTTAAAGAGGCACTCCGTGAGTTGTTGGAGTCATATATGCTTAACTTAAACTTAATCAATGGTGTCATTTGATCGCGAAGTATCGACACATTTTAAAGTTTATTGTTTTTATACAGTGGCAATATGAGGGTAGAACGTCGCAATTAAGATCGAAAACCGGACACTGACACGCGTTAAATAGTCAAACGTAATTTTGGAAACGTATCTAAAACAGCCAAGAGGGCAGTTAGGAGTTGATAGTGTTTGTTAGGTTATATAACTAGTATCCATGTATATTGGACGTGATATCTACACCTCTGTGTATTTATAAGTCTGTTTTTAGATTTTCATAGAAAACCAGTATTTGTTATATTTTTATATATTGTCTTTTGGACATGAAAAGTTAAGATGTTTTGATTTTATATCACCATATATGACATTTAGGTTCTTACCAAAAGTAGATACTATATTATGAAAATAACAAAGTGGCTCTTTAAGAATGTAACCGAACCAGTTAACTTGTATGATATTTCTCAATTTCATGTCGTGCTATATGTAATCAGTATCATGCTTCTATTTATATGATATGTATAATAATTGGCCGGTGTCCCCCTTGCAGAAATAACACACATTCAATTTATCTTCTTGATATTCCTCATTAACGTTTTGAATATTTGGTTGAGGGAATACTCACTGCATCCCCTTACAGGTTGCTAATGTCATTATGTCATTCAAATGCAATTGTGAAAACTTGAGTTGAATAACCTTTAAGGGAAGACGATGATAGGCCTATTTAGTAAACATTTTGGTAAAAATACGTGTTACGTGCTTTCACCATACTGTTACACGAGCGCACGTGAATCGGCAGAGCTCTTCCTTACTCTTTTTTAACTTATATACATCAGACCAAATGCATCGTATTGTGCGAATGGTTATGTATTATAATAATAATGATAATAGCTTTCTTGTACCGCGCATATAACCATGTCAGAGCATGCTCGAAGCGCACAAATTGTATTATTACCCTGAGGGAATAGTACCTCGATGCAGCCTATTAAGCGCTTCGCACGACCGTGTAGGTCCATACCTTCCCTTGTTCGGGTACCCAATTGTACAGCTGGGTGGACTGAGTGCAATGAGGATGAAGTGTCTTGCCTAGGGACACAACACACGACATGGCCCAGGTTACAAATATTAGGTGCCTACACCGAGATTCGAACCCGAGCCATAGGCGTGATAGGCCAGCATGCTCCCACTACACCAGTGTGTTCCATGTATCGCTCTGTATTGCGTGTATTTTTTAACTAATGAAAAGAAGTTATGAAAGAAGTCTGGAGCAAAATATCTGGGACCCCTGCCGGCTTTAATCCGGGTACTGTCGCTATTGTTAGATAGAAGTCATTTCGTTGGCTGTTACGTGGAAAGTGATACGAAGCATATTTGCCTTGATATATATTAAGGTTTGGTATGAGCTACAACAGCATTAAAGTTCCGCTTTTTATCCTTTTGGACTTTGAGTAAAGCTTCCTGGTTCCAAGAGCGAAATCAGCTTCGCTGGAAGCGCTTTAAAATCTCCAATATCAGTAATTAAAGCTACACGGATACGAAGACGATTATTTACCTCTGTTGGAAGTGAATGGTATTTGTTTGATTAGCCTTTCAGTAGATATGTTTATGAACTAGTTCCACAGATGAAAACATATTCTTGGACATGGTTGTGATTGACGACGTACCAATATATCGTCGTCGGACATGGTAGAAATACAATGAAGTATTTGATATAAAATATACATGTATATGAAATGGTACACATTTATATGCAATATAAAATATTCTTTCATTGTTAACTTTGTACCGATATTATTGATAAAGAACTCTACTTTAGTATAAAACTTGATTTTAATTGTAATATGAAAAATGTTAAGAGACAAATTGCTACGTAGTCAAAACACGACACACTAATAAAAGAAAGGAAGGGAGGAATGTTCAAGGATAGGGCATATGTACATCTTAGATACAAATATAAAATGACCAAATATTTCGATTAAACACAATTTCCCATGATTTTTTTCAAGTGAGATGAAAACATTAACAACCATTAAATCTGATCAGTTAATCAGTTGAACCAGCTTAACCAATTACATTGAATTGTATAAATGAAGAAGTTACAGAAATTACGTCAAAATAGTTTCCACTGCACAAAAATTATCAAAACTGACTGGATTATTGGAAATGGACAAAATACATAAAATTTATTCGATTGAATAATACTTGATTAGCCATATGCCATGACAATTCGAAAGACCAGTCAAAGGGAACAAATGAAACGACTAAACGGGAAGTTTATTATATGCACGTGTAGCCTGTGTATTAACCACTATCTGAAGTGGTACCTTTTGGTATTTTCAGACTGTAAATAAATATTTTGGAAATACGTTTTCAATTGACATGATAAAGAGGTTGGCTCTTACAGTCTAAGATTTATGTCTTGAATTTCAACTACACGTATCTAAATTCTACTGAATGATGATGTTACTTAACTCTGATAAGGGAATCTTATATACATTTCTTTTATCATAAAATTCACGTGTCAGTAAAATTATGTCATCTTTCGCTGACTCTTGTCTCAAAGGTGATATTATGACAGTTTACGTTAAGTATCTTCTAGCCTTCTATGAATTTAGTTATTAAACCGGCAGCTGACCGCCTAAGGGAAATAAAATGATTGACAAATTGCATGAAGCAAGCTTAACTTTCGGATAATTCACGGGGAATATGAATGTGGATGTCTTCATTAAATCTTGTAAATGTCTCATAAAGATGAGAAAATAGCAACCACAAAAAGCGCAAAATTTTATAATGTAAAATGTTTAAAGTATGTAGAAGAGAGAAAATGTCCTACAGTCTTACTGAAGCTTTCAATGAAATTTCAAGAACACAAATCTTCACTATAAATCATAAAAGCGCAAAATTGTTTTAAGTATGTAGAAGGGAAGAAATGTCCTATAGTCGTATTGAAGCTTTCAATCATATTTCAAGAACACAAATCTTCACTATAAATCATAAAAGCCTTACCACAAAAAAATTATAGAACCATAATCTTTTAAGACCAAATAGATAAAAAGGATTGAAATATGATTGGCATATAATCCCTGTATTATCGAGCTTAATAACTGATATGAAAGGCAACAATGCGAGGTACTGTATATTTAGGTATGTATATAATCCACGTAATACCAGGTACTCGGCGTTATCAGTTGGTCATTATTAAACCTTTCTGCCAATGACCTTTAGTGAGTGGGATTGATATTTGCTGTCGATGCATGTTTCTGTTGAGAAGATTTGTTTCTGTGATGGATAAGAAGCTATGACGTCACTGATAGAAACGTGGGCACTACGTTTCTTAAGGACATACCCTACCCAGAAATAAAAATATTTCGATTTTTATGAAACTTAGCTTGTTAGTAGAACTGATTGTGCTGAATTAACAAATCAAATAAATAATGAGGACCAACATGCTCGTTTTTGAGTAAAATTGTGTCCAAAAAAATTATTTTTTATAAACAGCCAAAAAATTAAAATTTCCTATTTTCCTCATAAGTTCTTGAATAAGTGAAATATATGCAAAATTTTAATCGTCTAATCGTTTAAATTTAAATTGTTCGAGCCACATTATGTACTTTTCTTAAACTGCTATTCATATATCATTTGTTCAACATTTAGCGTTAAATATTGAATATACTTCAACACGCCCCTTTCCCCTCTGTAATAAATGATTTAAACAGAGTTTTTACGACACTTGACACGAGTTTTAGTTCAACCTGAAAACTGTTTGTAAACATTTAAACAAATATATCATTAGAAATCTCTGCTACATTCAAACATTCAAATTAAGGAAATATTTAAAGTTCAACCTTGAAACTGTTTGTAAACATTTAAACAAATACATCATTAGATATCTCTGCTACATTCAAAAATTTAGATTTAGGAAATATTTAAATCCGTGAATATAACTGAATTCAAAATTAGATTCTTTCCGCTCACAGATGTTCGAGTATCATCACAAGCAACAATAACAAACATGAATGTAAACATTAAATGACAACTGCGCAGTGCTTCAGCGCTTAAACAGTCCAGGTGATTTAGTTTGTGTCATTGAGGTTATACATGTACAAATGTCCTAACGTAGCGTTAGGTTTCAAGAACATAAGTTTCACTTGTCATATAATCTTGATAGGAATAATGAGGCTAGATATCGTTAAAGTTATTGAATTTTCCGAAATGCTCGTCGAAATTTTACTACTTCTTTCAATTTATTTCAATCAGTAAGGATGGAGACATTTATTTATCGGTAATCGAAAGTCGATTTCTACTTATATAAATATATCAAAACCTTGTACTACAGGCATTTTAGTATGGAAATATACTATTTGTTTTTATAATCGAAAGTCTAGTAATATAAATATACTTATCAAGTGCGAAGTTATCAGTTTTCAGCTATCCAAACGATTAAAACGTAATAGCATATATCAAGGCACCCTGTCTCATCAGAGCTTGCAGAATACATGTAATATGAGCTGATTCCGAGATTAGAATTTTGAAGCATTTTTAATTCAAAACTGAAAATGCATTTGTTTATTTTCATATTTTATTTATAACGTCAAAAAAATGATATAATTAAATGTATATATTGCATTGTTTATTTTTAAATGCCTTAATAAAGTCAATAAAGATATGACGGTGATGCAGACCAATTCTTAACAAAACTATTCCTGTTAGCACAGACAATAAATCGCCCTTTTCCTGTTTCCTTGTCTATTGTGCATTTTGTCTTTGAGATCATCTTTCCATATACTTCACATCACATAGGAAGATCCTCTTTTGTTGACGTGCTATACTGATATAAATCTTGTTACAAAATAAACTTTTACCCTAAAGATCAAACAGAGGGAACAAACGGACGTTGTTAGGTGCGCAAAGGAGCGATACGGATGAGAAAATATAATCGAAATCAAACAAACTTTAATCATTTTATGTGTTTAAAAGACGCACGACACAGGTATAAAATTCAGGCAATCGGGTGCAATCGATCTGATCTTTGACATAAAAGTGCCCGACAATATACCCAGCGTTAGCATTTACCTGTGGTAAATCCCGGGTACCGTATTTGACCTAGAGAAAACAATCTCTGAAAAAAAATACAAATGAGTATTTAGCATGGCTAAGATTTTTGTGTCCGTCAATCTTAAACTATAATTGGCTTCCTCTTAAGAAGTAAAGCCATAGAAAGGTGAATTTCTCGTGTTAAAACTCTTTCACCATATAACAAATGTTTCAAATTGAATTTGATAACCTGCAAATCATTTTCTACTTCTTTTCAGGCGTGATGAAAGAGAAATGTTAAATGACTTAAATAGCTTATTGACCAATGGGAATTATAGTCTATAAAACACGAAATTAAAAAAAGTATGACCCCTGTAAAGAGCATTACAAGAAGGCCGATTCAGTCTATTTGCTTAAGCAATGAAATCTCAGAAAATGGAAGCGTTGGATCAGAACCGCGTTTCTTAGACACGATGGGTGGATGAAGTGGGGAGGTAAATATCCCGCTCGATTCACCTTATCAACAAAATATACGGCAAAAAGGCTTGCATTTATAAAACTGGTATAACTGGTTTTATGGAGCATGTACGGTAGGTTCTTTAATATACATCCTTAAGTACATGGACATTTTATGTCTACCTTACCTGCGCAATCACATGCAAGGTACAGTTGACCCTCCCTGGTTCAGGGGGGACTGTCGATAGTAACGCCGATATATCAACATGAGAACAAGGGGTTAGTGTTTTCAGGTGTGTTATCTGTCGAAATTGACAAGACGGTTGTAATTTATATTACCTGTTACCTTGAACCCATCGTGCTAGCTCTGTGTGAGTGCAGTTAGGGGCTTGACTGTTTTGGAGTTTTAGGAGGTACAGAAGATTGCAGGGTTCCATTTTTTAAATTGATTTTTTTCAGAGGTTTGATAAAATTCATTCACAGGAGATAAGGATTCACTTAATTATATACTTATATAACAATACTCTACCCTTTACATCACTTGAAATATTTTTTGTGAAAATATATGAATTCGTTATTATTTGGGTTCTTGATATATGAACTCAAAACGGGAAAAAAGTCATATTATTTTGAAAAGCGTCGTATTCTGCTATGACCTATTCTACCTTGCTACGTTATTATGAGTGAGTGAGGTATTGTTTAGTGATATTTTAGCAATATTTCAACCTTTAGCGGAGTGCCATATTATGATCAGAGAGCCAATAAGATGAGATACGTGTTAATACCGTTGTCCTAATTTATTTCAATAATTATGATTATATCACCAATATTTCATTGTCCGAAAAGAATTAGGTTAAGATCTTGGATAAGGTCTATGTTATCATACTTTTTATAATAAAACTACAAAGCAGATTTCTTTATGTAACAATTCTAACGGTTTATCTACATAAGAGCGATAATCTTGCTGGTTGTGAATTACTTATATAGAAGTTTATAATCTCCATCATTTGTTTACATCCAGATAAAAACGCTTTATTTACTTCCCTTGTTTACGTCTAATGCTTCTGATAATTCTATGTAGTGTGACCTATATAGTTCTTTGTTTACGTCCAATGCTTTTGATAAACTCATATAGTGTGACCTATTGATATGAGAACCCGTAAAGCGTGGTCCTATTCTATGACTGTATATAACAAGAGCTTAAAGAGGCACTCCCCAGGTAGCAATTCAGCATCGGGCCAGTACTGGCCCAGTGCTGTGTAAAACACTGGCCCATTACCGTGTGCCATCACCGGGCCGGTACCGTTTATCAACGCTGGTGCGGCACTGGGCCATTACTGGCATACTGTATCAAACCCAGTACTTAACCAGCACCAAAACTATATTGAAAATTTCAGCATTTTGGCTCGTTATATCGACTTCGGACCCTCATAGAAATTGTTAAATATTAAAGTATTTCCAGATAGTGATCAATATTGAATGTTACATATTAAATTGTTTGAATTCTGTAAGTCCGAACTTTTGTCTATATGGCAATGTTTGTATTGTTATATACACTACTATTTCAATATAACAAAATTTAAAAAAGATAAAACATTACAAAACTAATAGGAGAAGGGGACAAAGTAAAATTGTTATCGATCGAGAACTTTGAATATTCAAAACTAAACCTACACTGTTACTTACATAGTAGGGGTAATCGAAATATTAATATAACATTCAGATAACTTCTGGAAGGATTAAAAATGGTTTATAATTAATGAAAAAAGAGGGTTATTGTTGATAAGGGTTTATTTACTTGACTATGCAGATACAACAGCAGTCAATGCGAAATTATATTGAATTGTCACTTGAAACCATTACAGTTGATAAGCTGACTTCTTCTTGAGTTCTTTGTGTCTCCATTTACATATCCACAGCACTCTGGTACCAGAATTTCACAAAGTTTCGATATCGTTGTTAACTGCTTTTCCCCCCAAAGGACGTTCCTGTGTAGTCTCTGAAAATATTCAACACTGGCTATATTACACAAATTACAAAGTTGAACATTATCATTTGAAGTCAGGTAACAGCTAATGCATATCCGTGAGTTGTTGGAGTAATATATGCCAACCTTAATCAATGGTGTCATTTGATCGCGAAGTATCGACTGTTACCAAAATGACACATTTCAAAGTTTATTATTTTTTTACAGTGACAATATGAAGGTAAAACGTCGCAATTATGATCGAAAACCGGAAAGTGGCGCGCCCTTAGTCAAACGTGATTTTGGAGACTTATCTAAAACAGCCAGGAGGGAAGTTAGGAGTTGATAATGTTTGCAGGTTAAATAATTAGTATCCATGTATGTTGGACGTGATATCTACACCTCTGTGCATTTATAAGGCTGTTTTAGATTTTCATGGAAAACCAGTATTTGTCATGTCTCTTGGACATGAAAAGTTAAGATGTTTTGATTTTATATCACCACCTATGACATTTAGCTTCGTATCAAATGTAAATAATATGTTATGAAAATCACGGAATGGCTCTTTAAATACAGTTTAGGTCCTCGTTCAGCAAGTCTAGATTGATAGATACACAACGAGAGCATTAACTTTATATAATTTAATTAAAGTTATATTTTTTTTTATATTTCGTAGACTGGATTTAAGTCTAGGATAAGAGGTAAGTGTTTACTGTTATATACCAGGTAGATATTTATTAAGTTGTCAGAGTAACATGTCACATTGTCCAGTGACCTTGGTCAAGATAAACTGATGACCAGATGACCCAGAGATAGCCATTCACGTGTTCGCAGGATGAGTGGACGGTCCGGTCAGAATCTCTATGTAAAGATTTAGATAGCTCTAAGTATATTGCGTGGCTTTGGGAATTTAGCTACAGCTTATAGGGTGGGTAACCGTGCCGACGTCTAGTAGACTAACTAATTCAATAAAAGTTCAAAAGCAAATTTCTCAAAAACTTTCCAATGAAAGAAGAAAAAAGGATTTTAAGGACGATGTCAGTAAACTTGATTAGGTTACAGTTAAGAGACCATGATTGTTTTTTAAATTTTTTAACAAATAGAAAAAAATAAACATCGATAATAATGCTTTATTTAAAATCGATAGTGTGGTTATGAAAGCATTTTGTATATTCTAAAAGTGGGTTGGTATAAATCATTTATCATGTCATAACTTTATATTCCCAAATAAATGGCCAAACAATTGATTTATGCGTTAAAGCGGCCATCTTTATTTGAATAAAAGCAAATGTATATTTCGATTATATTTCAAAGTGTATCAATGTGTGTCATTTTCTGATAGCTACATCTTATTACATTTTATTAAAAATAATTTTCTTTTTTATAACTTCACTCAATCTTATTATATTGACCACATTCCTAGGAATCAATGGTGCATAATATCATATGCTTCTATCGGGATACGAATTTGTTTGGTTGTTTGCTCTCGACGTGCTCCGATGGATCGAGTTCGCATCGTGGTGGAGGCGATATTTTTTAAATCTATTCTTCGGAAATCGGTCGATGATAATCAAACTGCACCCTCGCTATAATGACAGTGGTGAGTGTAATGGTAATAATTAAATAATGGCTCTTTGGCTCTCTTGACCGTTCACATCTCGGTACACTTAGTAAATTACGCTCCGGCACTTTTCCTTAAGACATAGACTAGCTATTGGTAGATTTTCTCGCCCTATGGTGCCTCTTGAATAAAGAATTTTAAAATGTTGTAATAGTAATTGCATTGATGATGAAATACATTTTCCAACTTACATAAGTATTCTTCTTCCTGTAAATACGTGATCTTGCACTTTCCTTTACAGGATCTTTATGTTTTGACATAAGTCCAAAGTACTATTTAAAACCTATCTAACGCGGTCCCAGACATATGGTATTTGCTTGTTTACAGCAAGTTTGCAACATAAAAAACTAACCACATTGCCAAAGTATGTTATTTTCTTTTCTTTTACCGATGAAT
Organism: Phorcus lineatus; assembly: GCA_921293015.1. Lineage (NCBI taxonomy): Eukaryota > Metazoa > Mollusca > Gastropoda > Trochida > Trochidae > Phorcus > Phorcus lineatus. The sequence goes on along the minus strand of OV121088.1, from coordinate 30,977,072 downwards.
GATTATATACCTCTGCATCCAAGATTTAGTATCTGGAGAATTTCCAGGATATTTCTTGCATCATGTATTTTGGAGCAATTCCCAAAACATTTGAGGTATTTCTCTTGTAGACATGTTTCTATAAATAGAACAGCTGTATACATGTACGTACCTTCGTGCTGTTATGGTACTTGTGCGCATGCGTAGAAATGTACCATCGAACCGTCTTTTGGCACCGATTTATGGAATGATTTTTATGAAAAGTTCCTATTTTTTTTTTGTTATGGAAATGTTGTTAATTTTTGGAACAAATTATTTATACTCAAATCCAATGATCTTACCAAAATAAAACTTTAATTCAAAGGTTTTAAATTATTAGGAGCCTCTATGTCAATAACTTTTGATATGGCCTGAGTCTTTGACGTTTTAGAAAGTGTCTCGTATAGTTAGTCTCTGGAATAAAGATATATGCTGGTTCTGGTGAATACGAAAATAAGTGTTCCCAATTGTAAGACAATAAGTCTTAATAATAATAATAATTATAGTAGTTATATAGTTTTAAAACTAAGGTACAATGTTCAGCTAAGTTATGAGAATCGATTTCCTTTCCTCAAATGATTAAAAGGTGTTCATAAAAAAATGGCCGCGTATGGTTTTGATTGACAGTTGATAATTCCTGGATGCGTAAAGAGGTGTTAGAAGATAATGCATTTTGCGTGATTTAGTGTTTTTATGGGAAAATTTTAAGAAATGAAATTTTGAAACGATCAACTGACCCTTAAAGAATTTAATTTACTTTAGATTATACAAATATTCCTGGATTTGAAAATTTGATGTCTTGAATTAAGCTTGAAATATTATTTTTATTATGAAACGTTTTGTAACTTAAGTATATTTTAGTTTATGAAAATTATCTATAGGATTAAGCCAATGGATTTCATCACATCGGTCAAGCCACGATACCGATTTAAATGATTTAATCGAACAAAGCTCTCAAATTTAAAAAGTCTATGGGATATATAACCATGTATTTCATCAAATGTAAATATTTATCTAATAAACCTCTAAATGAAAACTGTCAAAAGGATAAAGCTAATGGATTTCATCACGTCGGTCAATCAACGATACAGATTTAAATTATTTGAACGAATAAACCTCTCAATAGTAATTGTCTATCGGATATATAACCCATGGATTTCATCAAATGTCGGTCAAGCACCGACATCTTTGTAAATGACTTAACAGGTTATCTAATGAACCTTAGAAATGAAAATAGTCTACAGGATACGGCCATGGCTTTCATCATAATCGGTCAAGCCAGGACACAGATTCCAAATGAATAGTATACTTGTTCCTTAAGTCCTCTGTAACCCCCCTCATTAATCTGGACATTTACCTACGGGCATTAAGAGGAGAATTAACAGGATTACAGGTAAATCCGGCCAATTTATAACGATCACGATGTCCGAAATTTAAAGGGGTACTGCGCACATGAAACTCATTTCAAAGTGTGATTAGTAATGAATATTGACTTTAGTCAATACAATATTACAAATAGTATGACTTTTCGATTCTCAAATTTTTTTTCGAACCGCACGTCCCACATCCTTAGAATGGCAGATTTTACTGCTATTTATCAGGACGTTACGTACCGGATGATGGTTGAAATTGCACCTAAGTATTAAAGGAGATAATTAAAGTGACACAGAGTATGTTTCAAAATTGTGTATGTCGCTTAATTAGTAACCAATATACCATGTGTCCTGCGTAAAATTCAAGTCATGACGAAATAATTGCATTGTTATCACTTAAATGCCTAATTTTTGATATTTACTTAATTACAGTGATTATCGACTAAAGGCAATATAAATGTTACAAGGCTGAAATTCTACGTCCATTCGCTTGTATACTACGTATGTGATATGCTTAACACTATCATCCCATATTTATCGTTGTGTCTGCTGTAGATAAGTTTCAGAAATTACGTTTGAGTCATTGACGTTCGTCACTGTCCGGTTATCGATTACAAATCACAACTTAAAGCTGCTTTTTCTTACTAAAATGAACTGATAAGCATTAAAATTGTTATTTTCAGATACAATCAGTAGTTCTCGAAATAATAACACCATTGTCAAAGTTTTACATATTTGACCCAAACAACACACTCTGTGCCCCTGAGAGTTTCATTTATTGAGACAAAATTCTAGTGAATTTGACCTTTTGTTCAATATTGATGTTCTTATCAAAAGGACATGCAAATTGATTTGATCCAAAACAGTCCCAAAGCCCTTAAGTGTCACAGATTATTTTCCAGTTATCTTACTTGACTTTGATATGCGACGAAATACAACATGTCCCGAATTTATATCATTGATATGGCCTAAGTCTTTGAATTTTTGTAAAGTGTCTCGTATAATTGGTCCCTGGAATAAAGCTATATGCTGATTTCTATGGTGAATATGAAAATAAGTGTTCCCCATTGCAAGACAATAATTTTTTAATAATAATGATAATAATTATAGTAGTTATATACTTTTATAACTAAGGTACAAGTTCAACTAAGTTATGCGAATCGGTTTCCCCACCTCAAATGATTAAAAGGTGTAACGCGGATGGCTTTTGATTGACAGTTGATAATTCCTTCTTTATTTATATCATTTCACACAAGTCAACTATTCATCCATACTGTGCAAATGTAGTCAGTTAAGTCAAAGAGTTTATTGTATTTAAGGCCTCCGGCCCACATACAAAAGTACATATACAAATAGTGAAAATACAAATGATATACAATTCAAAGGTTTGATAACAAATGGCAGTCGAAAGATCTCGTTTTAGTTACTAGTTTTTAACAGTTCATCTCTAAGTACGTCTTACACTATGCTTGATAAATAACGATAAATGAAGAATAACATTTTCGTTTTGAGAGGACATTAAGGATGTAAAGGCAACATTAGGTGATTTTGATAATAACAGTTAAGGAATGTACTTTCTTCTGAAAACGGTATCCCCAAATATCAGATCCATATAGCATTATCGGTTGTCATTGATCTGGAAATCAAAGAGTTTTAAAAATACTTTATGTATTTAACGATTTCTCTCAATTGAAATACATATTGAGAAACAGGAATTATATATTCCATTTTCACGTATACTAGTTAAATGACATATGTTACACTATCAACTAAAATCTTGATATCAGCTATAGATAATGATTAAAAATTACGTGTTGATTTGTACGAAACAGCAGTTGTACATTGACTATATTTTATTTTAAATCTCGTCTTTACACGATTGGTATCTGCATTGAAATTATGAATCTCAGTAAAATTCCTTTCTTTCGATAACATTCTATTAATTACGTTCGACAAATGTGACGACAACGATCATAAAGTAGCTGCAGCACGATTTTGAAAATTGTATTTCTTCAAATCCCCCCTCCCCCCGTCCCCATAAACATTTTTTATGGCAGATGAATTATCTTCAAAGGGTCAAAGAAATTATCAAGAATCGAGCATAAACCACTGGCGGCCATTAATATGTGGACACCTTTTAATCTGTTAAATCATTAGAGGTAGGGAAGTAGATCAGCATAGCTTAGCTTATCATGGTACGTTTGCTTTAGAACTGCTTGTTTTTATTATCTTGCAATTGATAACATCTATTTTCGTTTACGTGAGTTCACTTTTATTTATTTAAGAATAAGTCTCACTGTCCCTTTAATATCGTGGTATTCCTCAAATGTTTGTCTCCCAAGTATAATAGGTCTATAGGTATAAAGGACCGTTACACTACACCATTACATCTTGTCTTGATAAACGGTTTATAGTGGTCAACGATCGGTCACTAGTGGACAATGTCCCTCTACAGGTGATTTATTTGACCGGCCAATGGTCATTCATAACTTTGACATGTGCGAGCCTGTGGAATAACAGCAGAGTGTTACACGTTTAGGACCTGTGGATTGTAACCATTGTAACCCCGTTGTCAACCATTGTCAACCAATTGTCAACCAAAGCCGATTATTTAAGGTTAACCAATTGACAAGAACCAGTGAAGTGTTTCCATACTCAGTTATGAGCAATTTGTGAAACGTTTTGGCAATTAGTTATATACCTTGAGGGTATAGTATAAGAAGACCAATTATTTGATAAAATTGTGGTTATGAAATAAAGAAACTAGTACTTGTTTTCTTTAATAAACACATATTGCTGCACAGTTTCTGAATCTGTATTTGGAGAGAGTGAATGAATCATCAAAATCGCTCGTCTTTTCATCTAAATATGACACTTTTTATCCAGATTTCTCTCCAATCGAGGAACAAAACACAAAAATTTAACACACAATTTAGGACATAAAATCTTTAACATAACACTTCTATTGTCTAACACAAAAACTGTAACAAACAACACTGTTTTTAATACAAAATCTATAATATAACACCTTTTTGTCGAATACAAAAACTTGAACATAACACCAAGCGAAAAAATGTAAGTCATATCTATCATAGTTGACAGGAAATAGCATGGAGAATCTGCTGCACCTTCTGCTTCTTCTTCTTCTTCTTCTTCTTCTTCTTCTGAAGCATTTCTTTCCTCTACATGTAACCACAAAATTTCAACAGAAGGATTTAATATGGACTTTAAGTTGTTAACGAAGTAACTCTAAAACGTATCATAAAACCTAACGATACTATTCGTTTTCTTTTTCTTTTATTATAATTTCTTACTATAGGTTCAATATATCAATCCTTATGTTTTAACTAATATTTACATATAATGAATGACAACTCCCTCTGTTTGTATATATCCTTGTCGTCTATTTAACATTTCGGACAAAAAAAGTCAGCAACATCGTGCATATAAAAAGGTTGTAAAACTTTCATCTTTATATAAATATAATTTATTCGCATGCACATTATGTACAACTATGTACTTTGGGCCAGATGGCCTTGAATTCACGAAATAAAGCTATATGCTAAGCTATATCATATATATAAAGGTCGATTTTGAATATATCTCATAAATGTAAAATCTTGGTTAACATGAATCTTAATTTAGTTAAAAACAACTCCCACAAACGTAAGTTATATATTCTGAAAAGGAATGCTGTGAATATTGAAGGTATTGTGGCATATATGCTTAATGCTCCATGAGCCTTTTAAACTGTCTGGTAGGCAAACGTATGAGTAAACCATATGGCACCTTTGTTCGACCTTATGGACCCATTCTAATCCAGGTTGAACATTGTTTTCATCATTCTTGAAACAAAATTGTTTTCATCATTTAAAAAATAAAAAATCGTATACATTTTTTATACCTTATTGTATGGGGTCATTGGGTCAACTAATTTCAGACAGCATCTGCTTTTAGTACATAATGTTAATTTTCATCAAACTTTTAGAACTAATGCTATTGTTAGGCAAGTAATATTCGTTGAAATATTTTTTTTTGTTTACGATCTCATCGGTCATCTTAACAAGTCCGTCTCCGATTATTTGATAGCAATTGATAGCAAAAGCTACTCGGTAAATAACTAGATTTATTACCTACGAGGGCAGTCAAAAAGGGTTTTGTATATTTCATACGATGCCTTATGGCAAAATATCCCTTTTTCATTTTGACGTCACGTCCATACCAACGCTTTGACGTCAGAATTCGCCTATGACGTTGCGTTCCAAATGCGCTGACCCCGGGGGATCTACATAGGCGTAGATGCAGATTTTGATTATTTACTTTTCTTTTCACGACTATGGTAATACACAGAATATCATTTTCACGCCCATAATATACTTTGCATATGGCACTCGTGGCTACAATGCTGTATCTCCCTCGCTATCGCTCGAGAAATACTAATATTTCGGCACTCGTGTCGTAAACATAATATGTCATGGACACTCATAAAATATCATCTATGTAGACCTACTTTTGATTGAAATGTCATGAAGACATTAAATATAACCACAAGAAAGGTTGCGCAAAACAACATTTGTAGACTGTGCTTTGCAACAGCGAGCAGTGTACATGAGATGATAGCCTAAGTTTGTGCTGCCATTTCCGAATTTGTTTTCCGTTGGATCACCATTCATGGATGGATCGAACTGGACCAAGCGAGTCATCATCATACTTGAATATTATTTATTTTCCCGTTTAGGTACTCCGAATTTGGTTTGTCCACATACTGATTATTTAATATTAAATTGATATTATTGGTCATGAAAAATGTAATCATATTTAGATAAAGTGAATATATTGATCAGGAGACTTTGGCAGAGTCTAGTAAACACAGTATGTAACAGGTTATCAATAAGTCTAACTTTAGCATCACACTCAACCAAGTCGACGGAATTACATATACACGTTCAGAGCCACATGTTGTTACTGTAGGTATCTAAACATGAATACTAGCTGTTGATGATACACGATCCCTACCGAACATCACATATACACGACCAGGGCCAGATTTGTAGTAGGTATTAAAGGAAACATGGTTACAGCATAGTGCTGATACTGAGATGACTCAACCTTTGGCTGTTATCTCGGAGTATTTTGAGTGTTGGTTGATGATGTCATCGACAACGCCAACGTGATTCGCTTAATCAACGTCTGGCAGATTGTGGGTCTTGTGGGTTCCATGTCTTGAAGAACCAAGGATATCTGGTAAAAATATACTTGAATGTGTATATTTGTCATGGGGGATATAATTGTATCAAAATTTTAACCGTGACCTCGGAATAGAATAAATACACATTTGGTTGTCATTCCGAAAATTAAGGTGACGCAAAGAATGTTCCAAAAGAAAACTCAACAATGTTTTTATTTCATCGTGAAGCAGTGTGTACGGCTGATCAGTTCGATTTTGCTTAACTGTTCAGTACCGTTAAAAATAGTTTCAAGTTGTGATTCGTGATCGAAAACTGAACCATTTACACCGCTTACTGCGCCTTGGTAGGCCTGCGACGAATAAAGATCTTTCTTATGCAAAGTTAGTTCCTGTCAATATTCAGTGGTTGTCACCCCTCCATGATGAAAACACCTAAAATCATTGCAAAAAACAAAAAAAAATCAAGACCAAAAAACAACGGCTTCAAACAACGACCTCATGTCACAATACAGAGAGAGTACTAATCTTTTTGAGGTGGTGACGGACGAATTGAATTGTTGCAAAAGTTGACCATGTTCATTTAAGATATCTAAAGTGTAAAACTGGTTTTTCATCTTCAACTTAAGTGATTCGGGTCTTTTTCTTAAAAAGGGTAAAAACATAAGGTATTTTTCGTATCAATCATCTTAGGATTTCAGTAGAGCTTTATACTTTGATCTGAAGTTTCTTGTGTATGCAAATATATTAGAAAATAGTAAATTTTGAATTATTACACGTTCGTTGTACAATATGAAATGTTATGCTTATTTCATAATCGCAATAACCAGGGTTTTCATTTTTACATAACTAAAATATTATTTCGATGGTTTTCATATATGTTTTCAATATAAAAAGGACATTTATACCCAACATTCAACTGAAAAGCTTATTTTATATGTTGAAGAAATAAAGCAAACAAATAATTAAATGTCATAATTGTTTTAAAGGAAAAAACACGTTTTCATCTTTGAAAGAAATAACAAGCAACTCTAGACAAGATCGTGCGACTGTTTGAAATCAACAAATCATGAGTGATTTTTACGTAGGAAGTGACTGAAATAAACATGTGCGTCACCACGACCTGTTTGTGCCCTTTGTCACAATGGTCAGGAAATGTGATTTTTTTTTACCTGATTTATAATTTTAAAATGCTGTTAAATTTATATTTAGACCATGGAGGTAACCTTTATTTGCCAAGTAATTATAAAATAAACATTAATTAGACACAAATAAGTTATGACCATTCGAAAAGAAATCGAAGATATCACCATGGCAACTGCTTTGACAAAATACCAAAGCTATTTCAGAAATTCCTTGACATTTCATGATATTTCAAGATTAGAATTTAGCTAAGAATAAATAGGACATATTATTGATAAACAACTCGTATTTACGCTTCAAAATAACTATTGAAACAATATATTAAGATGTTAGCGTTCAACTGTTTATATCCCCTTATAAAAGACTGGTGTCGCATGAAACGAAGCTCAAGTTTCCAAACATTTGACTCACTCTTGCCAATCTCACTGAAATCGGATCGAAACTCGAAACTTATCAGCTTCTTTATTATCACCGAAGCTACTGACCAGTGGTCAAGTATATGCGACAGTTGCCTTCATTGTATTGTGGGATCCCAGCGGATACAAATATACTAATGTAGCTTGTCTACGTATAAAGACCTAAACCTGTTCCTAATATGAGCCGGATTTTACTTATAAACAGACCATTTTAGAGGAAATGAGTCGGTTATCACTAGAAATTTTTTCATGAATGATTTGTAAGGTTTATTTTAAAAAGGCATCATCTTTATACATGCTTTGTATCCTCTTAGTAAGTTTGCATTGTTGGCCATTGATATATAGATCTAAGCAATTAGATAGCTATTGACTAGCTGGAGAAAGATAATTGATTAAAAGCCTCCTATATATTACTATGATTATGCTTTGGCTACGAGGTACTTATCAGTCCGGCATAGATTAAAGTTAATGTGTGGAAGCGCGTCTGTGTGTTTATCAGATTTCATCATATTTACCTTCTTGACGAAAAATAAGCCGAAGCATTATATGACACGTAAACATACACATGTCATTGAGAAACTTATATTTCAAGACATGCGTACTTATAACTTGAAACAGTTCGGTCTTTGAAATTGAAACTTGAGAAATATACAACCCTTTCAAACTTCCCATCGAGTCTCTTTGAGACAATGGATGATTACGTTAAACATAGAATCAATATTGAAAGTTGGTGATATATTTATTTCCCGAAACGTACAAATATTGCAACAAAACGATAAGGTGTAAATGAAGTGCGTGTATATTTCCCAACTGTTTGTCAACGTCTTGTATACCTTTGATCTTAAAGTTTCGTCTTATTTATCCTCGAGGCTCACAGGTGTGAAATATTCAAATAATGGGTGTGGCTTAGACGTTCAGGTCAAATATCATAAAAAATTGTTTTACTGCATGAATCCATAAAACTCAAACATATAGAAAAAAACAGTTAGGGATTGGTTGATACAAGATATGAGATAGATATTCAAATTTAACAGATAAGAAAATGCTTACGGATGAAAATGAATTGAAATTAAGTAACACTATTCCATTGTCAATATGCGGATGAAAAGAGATTTAATCAGTCAGCGACATCTTGCAAAGGCATCGCAGGACCTTTTCGAGTGTTTTATTTATTCAAAGTTCCCCGTTTAAAAAAGCTTTTGCTAAATAAATTGTGTTCAGAAGATACAACAGCTCATTGTCATTAGTCAACCTGATTTAATGTAGTCACGGACAAGGTGTTACAAGTGAAAACTGAATGCAGCCATTTTGGTGTGAACACCTTTTTCTCTTTTTATAATGAAATGAATTCGCATAGATGAATGAAACTCTATATATATTTTTTAAGAACTCCTCTTGTTGATTCCAAAAGATAATGTTGCAGTTTGTAACAATTGATTTCCTTTTTGTGAGATAGCTCTCTGCAAAATTGCCTTTAAAGCTCTTGGTTTTCAATGTTTAGAGTTCTTTCACCTGCAGTTAAGATGAATATCTACTTAATTATCATGTTTGTTCCCAAATTTCAAAACATCAATATAACATAATTATCTTAAATTTTCAAGATAATTAAAAACATATTTGGCACTAAACTTCACAGAGGAATGAAAACTATTCATAAATTACGTATCGAAATCCGTGGTGAAAACCTTTTAGCATTTTCAGGTACTGTCGACCTTATGATGTAGAAAACATGTGCATTGGCCTAACGTACTCATTATAATAACAAACCGTAAGATTACAGATCACACTGCGCATGTACCGGAAGTTAAGCACATCCGGTTCACAACATTCGTTTCCATCCAGGGTGAATACCCTCGTTCATGACTTTTTCCGACCAACAACAATGACCTTTCATATAATATTATGGGTTTTATCATTTGTAAAAAATAAAAAAGGAAAAAGTTTAAAGTTTTTACACAGTTTAATTCGTCTAAATATAAGGCAACGTGTTGAATACATTGTAAGTAACAGGGAATATAAATTTGTTTGGGTGAATAATTGCAACTAAGAATAAACGGAATAGTTTCATATGTTATAAGATTGATTCACCAAAAGTCAATAACACATGTCCACATTTCGTGACATAGGTATATTCTATACACAATGTACATTAACTACATTTCGACATGCGAAAGATAAATCGATTATGGGGGCAATATTTACCCCACTAATACTATTAAAATTTTCAAAATGTAATGTCCAAAAAGCAATAAAGGCGATACACCTATGAAAACTACTATGGAAAAAACACATATGTAAATATGCTGTTAATCAATTTGTTTCCGTGATGCTCGTGCGGCACGTGCAAAGCAAACGACAACCAGTCCACGTCTGGCTTGTCGCTTTCACGTTGACTTGAACCCAATCGTGTCTCGACTTCAGCTAATGGCAAACATTTCAGGAAACTGTTCCCCTTTTTGTTTATATTTGATTATATACATATAAGAGTATACGTGAACCTGTATTCGCTACAAGGTGAAGGTCAGACATCGGTTGCTTAGAAAGCCTTGTGAAGTGATTTTTTCAGTCTAGATTTTGTTAAATCTAGATAACTAAGGAAATAAGTCAACTTGTGAAAATGAAATCATAAAAAAAACTATATGTTAACTTTAATAATCTGATATTGTTCAAAGAAATATTTTAAACTTAAAAGTCAATTATACATTTTGGATATGAAGGGTTCACAAGATGAAGGCTTTAGGGTATTCGGTAATGGAGCAGACGACGAATAAATACTGTCAGGCATGGTTCCTGTGTCACTTATTATGGTCCACAAATATTCATTCACATCATCCAAAGTACCTGCAGAAAAATTTCAGCCCAAACGGCCGGTGGTTATCAGGATTAACTAAACTTTTAATGAAGCCGAAAGCCTTTAATGAAGCGGAAATCATGTGTCATACCATCAAAAGCCAATCGGGTCTCTCAAGCTGTATGAGCTAATTTCAATAAATTTTGTTATTTTCGCGACGTCTTCAGTAATTTGAATGCTCACAATATAATGTCATATTTTGAATATGAAGAAGGGCGACCGCGACTTCACACTTACAAGAAAAGCAATCTATATTCGATCGTTTTGTACATAGCCTTTTTCTGGATCTATAACACATGTGACCATATTCATTAGATGTTCATAAGTATATCAAAATTGCATATAAATGGTAAATATCAAACATACCCATAATAGTTCAGAAAGATATTGCATAATGAGAGCATTTGATGTTCTCATATTCAAAAAGCTGTGAACATCATATGAAGGCCGGATGGAGCAGTCTGATTAAAATCGACCGTGTTCCGAGGAATAAAAGTTTCAAAATATTGGGTCTATCGAGATTCGAACTCTATATCTGTCTAGGCTATCCTCTCCACTAGTGGAGAGGATAGCCTAGACAGAAAGAGTTCGAATCTCGAGAGGATAGCCTAGACAGAAAGAGTTCGAATCTCGATAGAGTCAATATTTTGAAAGTTTTATTCCTCGGAACACGGTCGATTTTAATCAGACTGCCGCATGGAGGTTCCAAAATCCTCACTTGTGAAGAGCTGATAACTCCCCATCCCTCACCCCATGATGAACGCTAGAGGATCGCCTTTTTATTGATAATGTAAAGTTTTTGTCTTGTCGATAGTCAAACACTGGTCAATCATATTGCACTATAGTTAATAACGTATGACGTTAATTTGTTATCGTGCTCATAAGATGCGTTTGTAGCCAAAATACATATACAACTTGACAGAAATCTTTAACAAGTAGAAGAATAGATATTTGATATCTACGCACAAAAAGTTTTGTATTTAAAGGCACTGATCCACACCAATTGCACTGTTTCGTAAAGATAAGTAATGCACAGATAATGCATACCAAATATATTAAAAAATACCGATGTACGAATGATCCGAATCAAGATTATTAATCATATAAATTATTTAGAGATAAATAAGTACGTATCCAGGTTATAAAGTCAATTCTAAGAGGCCGAAAGGAAATTCATGCAATACGCAGATATTGCATAAATGTTAAAGACCAAAAACAGCGTTTTAGTATATTGTTAATGCATCAGAAATACTTACACTGTGTATAAGAAATTGGTTAAGTTACACATATTACCAATAACAGAATTGTTATCTGCTTAGAGGTTATGCTTTAAAGAGCCACTCCGTGAGTTTTTGGAGTCATATATGCCAAACTTAATCGATGGTGTCATTTGATCGCGAAGTATCGACTGTTACCAAAAAGACACATTTTAAAACTTATAATATTTTTTACAGTGACAATATGAAGGTAGAACGTCGCACTTATGATCGAAAACCGGACAGTGGCGCGCGTCAAATAGTCATAAGTAATTTTGGAAACTTATCTAAAACAGCCAGGAGGGCAGTTAGGAGTTGATAGCGTTTGTTAGGTTATATATAACTAGTATCCATGTATATTGGACTTGATGCACCTCTGTGCATTTATAAGGCTGTTTTTAGATTTTCATTGGACCATCATTTGCAATATACATGTCTTTAGGACATGAAAAGTTAAGATGTTTTGATTTTATATCACCACATATGACATTTAGGTTCGTATCAATGGTAAATAATATGTTATGAAAATCACGGAGTGGCTCTTTAATCATAAGTAGCTTTTTTCTAAGTATGCCATTTTCAACAAGCAATGTGTCCCGCACAGACGACTCAAACTAATTTCTATAACCCTAAGTGCCTTCAGCCGTGGTAACTTTTTCATTTTTGATTCCAGCTTTATTAAAAAGAATGGAAATTATTTCATTTATTCGATAGGAAGCTCAAGTCAATGCATTTGTCCCCCCATGTGCCCTAAAAGAGCTTATTTTAGTGTATAGATATGTACTATAGTGTCTTCATGATTTTCAGTAGTTCTTACTACTTAGTTGAGTAAAAGAAAACCATGTATATGTACATGTATATAGTGTCACCTCGCATCGTATGTAAATTTTGTCTTTAGTTATAAATTATTATCAACATAACAAACAACTGAAAATGAAATTCATTTACCTTCATTTAATACAGATGAATAATTTCAAAACGTCTCGTCAAAGATTCACAATTTAATTTATAAGTTAGTAATTAATTTAAGGAAGACAATGATATATGGATGTACAACTTCTTTATTACACAATGGCGACATTTCGGTCTTCCTTATACTAGCAACTTCTAGAATGCCAGTGAAACAATTCAGTATTTAATTTATAAGTATTTAATTTCTGAGCACCATGATTTTAATACCGGAATACGAATTGCAGCATATTTCTTGCAGATAGACTATTGCGTGGCAGAATTTCTTTTAACACCCTTTACTGCATAAGGATATAATTAAGTAAATCTACTCTATAGGTTGGGCAAAGTGCCCTAGCCACGGATCGCTGTGTCCCATAATATAAAGAATACGGATATCTCTGATTTAACACTCCCACAATCAACCAATATCAAACAAAGGTTTCAGTTGAACCCTTATAAACACACATAAAACAAGCAGAATCACCTATTTCCATCGCTTGTGGGAAAATTTGAAATATCTAGATCTATGACTATGCTTATGCCTTATTGGTTGGAGGCCCCAACGGCCTCCAACCATCTTAACAGCTGAAATTCTCTCTATATTACAGTTGGAATTTTCAAAGGAACTTTCAACCAATCATATTTACCCTCATTGTATTTCGGAAATATCGTAAACCAATGAACACATCTGTATCAAATTTAGAACCACGTGACCATGTGGGTATTCCGAAATAATTGGCAACCTTTAATACGGAAAACGATTGTCTCTGCAAATCTCAAAATTTAAAGGGAACAGTGGTGTTTAAGAATAAAAAAGACAGTACAATTCTTCATGACCGCACGTGTACTAAATTAGACGCGTAAATGTCGCATGAAAGGTTAGAAAACTCTTATTCCATGTTAGTAAAAAACCCTCCTTTACAACGGCACACGCGAGAAACAAGCGGCTACAAGTCGATAAGTAGAGAATGTCATAAAGGCGAGTCAATCTGGGATATCGCTTCGTGACAGACAAAGATAGAGGTAGTGAACTATGCTTTGGACTTTAATTTAATATACCTTGTACTGGTAATCTTTGAGAGTTGAGAAACAATTAGTGATACATATGGATTTATGAACTTGCAAAAGAGTCGAACACTTTGTGCGGTGCTGGACGCTATCAATTGTGAACTATATTCTAAAAATAGATCTATTTCCAAGGGATAAATCGGTGACTGTTGTTTAAAACAGAACTGTATAGATATATTTATAACTGCAAGTTTGCCTGACTATTCTATTATTTGATGCTATGAACAAATAATTGTATAACTTTTTCTAAATAAAAGATAAAATGAAGATCTTTTGCTCTATTAATGGCCTTAAACTACTTATTTGCTGTAATGAAAATCCTATCCTATTTGTACCCTATGATTTCGCAGTATTTCCTAGCCTAACAAGGGTGCCTCCAACTTAGCCTTTTTAAAGGCTTTTCTTGTTTTTTAAGAAGTCAAGTTACTAACATTTCTAATGTTGAAAGTTGTTAATCATTACCTATAAAAATCATTGGTTTTAATCAAAAATCCCAAGAAGTTGAAAACTCAAAAAGACACATTTTCACATGCTGTTATTCATATACCCAAAATATAAATATCAAAGAAAGCAAAATCTCTAAAGGCATATTTTGGTGGTGGTAGATTCACATACAAAGTTTCATTGAGCTACGTCTTACATGTATTTTTAGTTTTGCTTTCCACCGAGTCATAAAAATATTGGAGACATGTACATGTATTATGAACGTAATTATGGTATTCATTCATTTTACTGATTTTAGAAATAAAGATGAATATTTCTTATACGGATGTTTTAACAAGGATCACAACGGGCAAAGCGTTCTCCAAGGCTCATGTTACGCTTTCGAGGGTTACATTAGACATATGCATCATAGAAAATTATAAAGGCAATTAATAAGAAAATGTATCGCTCAATAAAATCAAGAAATCGATTTACTTAATCGGTACATGAGGGTTCAATGTCACGTTTTTGGGTTTCTGTAAAATATCTGAATTTTGACATATACAATCCTTAAACGCACTAGTGCACGCCATTATTTCGTAAACACAACGAATGCACAGATACTGCATATCTCTCGATATTACCCACCATCCTCACTTAAGTAATCTACCTCGTAAGTTATTTAACAAATATATATGTATTCAGGTAGTAAAATGGATTTATAAAGGACGGAAGTTTTTAATGTTACGTTACATTAAATCCGCATGAACTACGATATCGGAAATATTAAAATTTTGCTCATAACCACAAAAGCGGAAACGGCAGCCGCTGTGGTCAATCTAATAACAATGCTAATACTGTGTTATTAAATCGGTTAATTTACAACATTGCTTTCATAAAACATATTTCATGATTTGTTCTCAGTTCAGGGTTTAGGTAAATTCAATAGCTGCACACAGTACTAGTTCAGCCGTTTCCGTGTGTCAATAATTTATCCGTTTTGTGCACAGCTAACCATAGTTTTTTATATGTCCAAGCCGACAGCGGCTGTCTTAACGTTTTCATTGTTGATTGCAGGTAAATTGTAAAGAATGTTTAGTATTTCATTGCATCGATAGAAAGTTTAAGTGAATGCATAAGTCCTCGTAAACCTTAAAATAGCCAATTTAAACCGTAAAAGCATGCACTATTGCCTTTATAGCAAAGTCGGGCTTTTTTCGAATATTTTAAACGTATGTGTATAACTCATGCTTTTCAACGTTTCATAAGGCTTTATTTCATTGGTGGATACTGACCTGACAAATGACGCCATCTGTCGATCGTAAAAGGTACTGTAGCACTTTTTAAAAAATATATGAAGATATATTCAAAAGTGATTTTAAGAAAATTCAACAACTGGAGGACATTTATTTAGTCAACCACACTAAAATGGCCACATACAGTTTTTCTGGATACATCATGTTCCACAACCACGGATAATCATGTAGAATAAATTGATGTTTATTTATATTTTTAATAAACTAATCCATAATTGAGAAAATGTGAAGAGGAAAAACTTGCTACAAAGCCATCAGGGGAAAACAATGCAACCTTTAGGTTGCGTCATCTAAAAGATAAAATCCTGGAAAACATGATTAAACGTCTTCATGCATATTAGAATATGATCATAAATGGCATTAAAACAATGTGGTTTTCCGGTTCATTATGTCGATGCAGTTTAAACATGTTCTATGCCAATAATTATATGCAAATAGCCATAACATCACGAATCTCATGTACATGCGCACTAGAAAAATTATTGAATACGCCACCCCGACGAAATAAGCTGCCCGAACCACTGTCCTTGTTGCGCCCAGACAATATCGTCTACTTTCAAGGCCAAGGTCATCCGTTGAGACAGCGTTTGACATTTGGCTATTCCGTCTCAACACGTTTGGACAAAGACCTTCTGTCATGAACCCGCTGAACCGGTACCAATATACATATACTATAAGTAATTCCAATATCAAGTTCATTTGCTCTTTCACCACTTTTTTAGATATCGGTTCAGACAAATGTGTTCAGTTAAAGCTTGATAGATGTTGACCCTTTTACCAAAGGATTTGTCAAATTTTTGCCGATTCAGTTGTTTTTCCAGCTTATATATGTGTCTTCCGCCAAACAATAAGCTGTTAAACGGTCATACCAAACTATTAAAACGATGCTAGTTATATTTTATCCATACTTAAATATTTGTAGAATATACAGTGTCCACGTTAGAAAAAAATACTAAAAATAAAACAAGAATTATTCAGGTAAAATGTATAGAGTCATTCACTAAAAATCAAATGTCATTTGATCATAAGGTGCATTAATACTTTTTCAAGACCTTCCAATTCCGCTAGATAATCAAAAGGTGTAAAAAAATTAATTATCTTGTGTGATTAACGTGTGTGTTATTAGTTGAGCCAAAAATGGATATATTTACAAAGTTGTAGATGTAAATTTTAAAACCAACTGTGTTTAAATATTGTTTTCTTTCTACAGTTTTAAGCTTTGTATGCATGTAATGCATTGATGAAAAAGATTTTAGAAAAGGAAAGAAAACGAAAAAGCACAAGAAAAGAAGATGTTAGGAACAAAAATACGCAAATGTGTTTATACTGAAGAACTAAGGTACAAGTTGAATGCTAATGTACTTGAGAACAATTTGAATACTGAAGTATTTAATAGCATGTTGAATACCTAAGTACATAGGTGCAAGTTGAATACTGTACTTCAGTATAAATTTAATACTGGAGTTGAATACGGAAGTGCTAAAGTGAAAGTTGAATACTTAGATAATGAAGTACAAGGTATAATGAGGTACTTAAGTATAAGTCAAATACTGAAGAACAGTCGAGGCACAAGTTGAATGATGAGGTACTGAAGCACAAGTTGAATAATGAAGTACTTAAGCATAAGTCGAATACTGAAGTACATTCGAAGTACAAGTTGAATGCTGAAGTTTTATAAATACAAGTTAAATACTGAAGCACTAAGGCGCAAGTTGAATACTGAAATACTTCGGTATAAATTGAATACGGAAATACTTCGGTATAAATTGAATACTGGAGTACTTAAGTATAAGTTGAATACGGAAGTGCTAAAATGAACGTTAAAACTTAACAGTTTAAACTGTCGAAGAACAAGTTGAATGATATAGTATTGAGGTAAATTTATAAGTTGAATACTGAAGTACTTAAGTACAAGGTGAAAAATGAAGTTCAATGTGAATATTAAAATGCTAAAGAACAAATGGTCTTCTAACATTCGTCCCAGTTAACGTCCAATATTGTTTTCGTATCTGCCCCAATAACATGCCAGAATAGAATATATGCATAACAACCACGAGCTTTAGGTCACGTAGCCTTACACCGAGAGGCCTTGAACACCAGTCAAGGGTAAAAAGGACGGATATAGATATATATACTCTCTCATTGGTAACATTCTCGTTTTTATTATCCTGATCTGACGAGAAAAATAGAGGGCTTTTTATTTGTTTTCTAATGCAAATCAATTCATTAGCGATTTTGAATCACTTAAATAGACTAAATTGTGAAAAATAAAAAATAAATCCAATTAAAGCAGCTGTTTTTATTTTTTAAAACATCTCCCTGAAGATACCTTCAATCTGTATGAAATTAATATTCTAAGTCGTTTGCAAAATACCCGAATACCTGAATGATGATTTTCAAGAGTGAAATATGAATACTCGTCGATTTGAAGACAAAAATATATTTATGATCATCAATACCATAACCCATAGCAATATGGACTCCAACACAAGTCAGAAAATCAAATCTTCTTCCCGTCCCCCTTCTTTCCTAGATTTAATGCGAAACTGGCATCCAGCTACATCAGCGTATTTGTAACAGCGAGGCTCCTACAAAACCCTGATATATATCAAGGGCATTGGTTTTTATAGCTGATAGTTCGTTAAGCATGATTATCATCAAATGTTTTAATTCATCCATTGATCTTGAAGTAATACCATGAACACATTCGTTTTTTTTCCGGCTACTGCCAACATTGCTCTCATTCTCTCCCCACAAGGGTAGCTCTGTCATTTAGTCCTATAGAACTTCTGTTCTGCTACGAGCTCTTCTCGGTCCTTCGACCGGTTCCCTTAGCGGCAAAATATTGCAACATACACTACCTTGGAATATTTCAGCTAATGAAAACCCCACGTGCATGGATGAAATATGTGTCGTCACACAGAAGATGCATCTGCTAAATAGGGCGAATGTGTTCTGTAAAGAATGTTCATAGTGCAAAGTGTTAATGAACCAGTGATAAACTAATGTTGACGGGTACATTTGTCATTTTGAATCTTAAATGCATTAGGATTCTAAACTTCTATTGTAGACTGTATTGGGGACTGTGAACGATAAAGTCCCTGTTTCTTCCAAAGGCCATATGGGAATTGTTTAATAACACGGTTCACTTTGAATAGCACCAGTAAGCTGATTTGATACAGGACTCCTTGATCGATGGATATTTCACCACAAAAAAGTACCCCCAACCTCACAAACACACCTTAGCTCTCAAAGATATAATTTATTTTGTCTCCGTACCCCTTTTGAAAAGACCCAAGCACCAGCATCGTAATAACATAGATAAACTGTTAAATAAACTGTCAACACGTGTTACACTGTTTACGATATATCCAAAGGTATATCAACACATAGGGTTGTAGACAATAACCATGTTTATTGCTTTATCTTTCATCTTTGAAGATGATTGATATGTAAATTTATATTGAATGTTATAATAATTCTATCTATGTCTATACCAGTTAAACAAGTTTATTAACTTAGTTGTATGTATTCATTTTATGTATTTATTTCTTGATATCATGATGATATATACGTCGCAGTATGGTGTATAGATAATGGTGTATTTTCCAACCACAACCCTTTTTGAAGTATATAAATACACTTGGAGGTATTAGATTCTTTAAAATCTATTCACCTCTCGCTAACAAACATGAAACGAAAAAGGGACAAGGTTGTACAACGTTGGTGACCTCTTTGCAAGGGAGTTTATCTATTTATCAACATGTGTTTTCAAGGACGCTTTGGTCTCTTTATATTTCAATCAAAGAAAATTACGTTATTTTTGCTATTGCTTCTGAGAGAAACACAAGAACTTTTAAAGTTATAAAGCGATTGCCAGTGATAAGAATAATTTATTTGATGATATAAGTAAAGTCGACGCGTCAAAGATACAATCTCTCAAACCTAAATGTTTTATGGATTTAATGGATTCAACTTGAAATGCAATAACAGGAAAAATTACGAACCAATCACATACGGATTAGAATCGTCTACTTCTATCACAAGATCCCATCCTTCCATTTATCACATTAACAAAGCTTCCATATCAGACCCGAAAGATGTTTCAATGCCGGACCTCAACGATATGTCTAAGCAGTATAAATACAAATTTTCCTTTCAAATGTTTTCAATAAAATCTCATGAACTGTGAAACGATGATCAGTACCCAAAGATGTTTCAATGCCGGACTTCAACGATATGTCTAAGCTCATGAATACTATTTTCCTTTCAAATGTTTTCAATAAAATCTCATGAACTGTGAAACGATGATCAGTACACGAAAGATGTTTCAATGCCGGACTTCAACGATATGTCTATATAAGCAGTATGAATACTATTTTCCTTTCAAATGTTTTCAATAATATCTCCTGGACTGTGAAACGATGATGATCCAGTAACGTCAGGAAACATCAAACATTGGTTTCTCTAACGCTGTTTAATTGGATCGCAGATTTCTCAGAATTTGGCAGAAGTTCGTGACTGAATCTTGTAGTCTCATCTACCGAACTTATCTTGCAAATCATTTTCGACGTTAAACAACATCTTTCTCAACCTTAACGTAAGCGGATATGAAAGTTTGTGCATGCAGGATATTAACCCCCTTCCATTTATTGCCATTTTATTAAAGGAATAACTGATTAAGTAAAAAACGAGCGTAAGGTTGTTTGATACAAAATCATTCACAAGTCTTTATTGAACTGTCATGTAGTTTTCTCCTATTACGTGCTCACATAAACTAAGCAAAACTGTTGACATATGCTGAAACTTACATTTTCTACGACATGAAATGACTTGGTGATGACAATTTGTGAAATAATAACTTTACGCTATAGGGACATAGGTTTAGCGGCATTACACTAGTTTCATATTACCGTATCAACATAACACTGCAGTATCTTACACAAGCAATTGCTCAATACAAATAATTTTAAAAATCGTTAAAACCAAAGGTCTGGTATATAACTTTTATCACATGCATTTGTTACAAACTTGATTTAATAGATATGTTTATCCACTGTATACAAGTGCAAAAAGTGCCCCTAGAATGTTATGAAAAGCCGTTCATGACATGTCCTTTATAAGATAAAACGATTTAAATAATACTATACAAATGCACCCGACACACGGATATGCACAACAATTCAACAAGGAACTAGTTTCGGATCAATAGCAAGGTAAGCACGTGTTCTAACACGTGATCATGTACTTGATGATCATTAAATTTTTTGACAAAGGTACACGCCTACCTTCATATTTAACGACGACATTATGCAATATTAGTAAAGCACGTAGGTATTTAAAATATATCTGACATAAGCTCAAGTTCATTCAAGCATGTCGTTGCTGTCAAACAAATAGTTCTATGACCGATTCGAACCTGATAAAAATTGCGAAAACTAACCAGGTAGACTTTTAATGACAATATAGTAGACGAAAAACATGGATATTGTATTTTGCTATTGTTGATAATTTATCAGTTTTTCAATGAATAATTAACAATTTAAAGGTGTTTTAAATTCATATAAAACACGTTTGGCTTTTGTACAATATTATTATTTGAGTCACATTTGAAGCAAAGAAACCGGGACCCGTTCATGTGGACAGTAAATCGAGATCGATTCAGATAAATGGGGATAAAAGTTTTACTGATATGACTCGATTACTCAGCATGTATGGTTTTTATTTCATTATGTTCATTTGTAGTTCACATAAAGCTCGTGGTCCTCTGTAAGTTTATACCTATATATGTTTTGTGAATATAATGAGGAAAGCACATTTTGAAAATAATATATCACGGATGTAAAAATATCCATTTTGATTATGAATACTTTTGGCTGAGTGGGTCAGTGTGTTCCTAAAACTTTGAAATCTTATGAAATATGAATTTAAAAATTTAGTACATGGCAATCCAACTCATCATTATGTGGTTCACTATTAACTATTTATAGATCTTTAGTAGGGTTTGGTCATCTAGGATAAAGTAAATTCATTTTTTGTCATAAGACTTATCTTTCATGCTCAAACCGGTACCATATTACGGAAAGGCCTCCTTTCAAAAAGCACTAAGGGGCAATGTTAAAGAATGGGAGTTAAGGTTAACCTTAGTAAAGGTTGCTTTGTGAAAGGACACCGTGGGTCCCGTTGTACACTTCACTCAGGTAACCTAAAATCACTAAGGCAGCCTTAGTACAATGTTAAAGAATCGTAGCAACCTTAGTGCTAAGATGATTTGTGCAACGACCACTTGGCTATTGATAACAGACTGTATTGATCGCCTGTCAGGTTATCGATACACGTCGATACACATCACAAATGTATTTGAAATTCGTCAACGGTTAACTCTAACTAGTAAGACTAGCGCATGAGGTTGTGAATTGGTTGATGACGTCATTACGATTCAATAGAAAGGTGCTTAAAAACAAAAAATGATTTAATCGTCTATTACATTCTACATTCTATTACACTATTTATTATGAATTTTGAATGAAAAAGAATGATAACAGTTATGTCAAATATCAATCTTATATGCATAATCAGCAAAACCCAAAGTGCAAGGTTTGCATCAATTGTAGAATTACTTTGGATTGAAGGACAACTATAACGATGTTTATGATATGTGCAGTCGTTAATTTCTAATTGTACATTACACACTTGGAGACGGAATTATCATGCGCAACACGACAACACATGACAACCAAACCAATTCCTTGATTAGACTTTCAATCAGCTACACATCATTGGCATGGTAAATGTATATAACACCAAGTGGATTCAGTCGTACATGGCTGTACATAATGAAGCAGCTAATGAATTCCTCCTTTTCTGTGTTATTTCATCTCGGTAATGAAAAACGATCTAATTGATTATTCAAGGAATGGAAGGCTTTGAATAGCGGTGGTTGTGTATGACATTTCCATTGCAACCTAAGTACACGTGCTCTCCCTGTACTAAATTTTGTACACTACTGTTTATAATTTATCACTAGCACAATGCCAATGCCCTATACAGTAAAATCTACTAGAATCGTCTGGCATTAAATAAAAAAAGTGCTATGATATGTAAGAAATGGATATTTATCAACAAAAGGGGACTTGAATTTGTATCGTTTCTGTCATACTCATAAAGATTTGGTTATAAACATGATGATGGTAGCTTATAATTGCAATTGAAATTCAGTGTAGAGGTGTACTGGTTAGCCAGGGAGGAACCCGAGACTGGCCTATTATACCTCGTAATATACCCAACGCAAGAAAAGGGAGCAGCCCCTATGTTATATCACCAGGATATTAATAGTTGCTATTCAGTGAACGATTCAAAGTTAAGGGGCAATCTAGATAAGAAGGGTGCGCCATGATACTAAACGTTAAAAAAAAACCATATGACGAAAGTGGTATACATACTAGTTTAGTATCGCAGACATTGCAATTGCGGTGAATCCTTAAACGTAAAACGTTCTTTTTAGTACAGTAGTAAAATTTCGCCCAGCAGATTTCCTTAATGACAATCTCTTAAATGTAGGTTTAAAAAGGACAGTCCTTTCGGGATATTTCTGTGTAAACGAAATTCATGGGGACATTCAAGTTTATACATAATATGTTATTAGTACATGATTATAACACATCATAGTTGATACATGTTATAGAGGATAACGGTTTTCTTGATTCGACAACTTGAATAATGAGAGCGCCCACGGCGGATAATCTATCATATATATATATATATATATATATATATATATATATATATATATATATATATATATATATATATATATATATATATATATATTCTTTAAAAATAACAAACTGAAGATTGGTCTTCATATAAGTTCATTACCAAACGGTTTCACAACATGGTGATCATCAGGGTAACTTATACATTGTGTTGCTAATGGTATATATATATATATATATATATATTGTTTTCATAATGTTCACCGCTTTTTAAGTAATTTCCCTTCTTAAAAAGATGGCGGATCGGACGCCGATGGGAAAGGCACTTTAACTTAAACAAATTACAAAACTGTAAAGGCTATTAACTAATTCGTGCTAACCAAAAGGTTGTCTCAATATTTTACGATAACTGGGTTCCTCCTTTCTGTCTTCTTTCCTCTTTTTTGAAAAAAAACAACATATATATGAATATATACTACATGTAAACTTTGTTTTGGAGCATACTTTTATTGAGCACGACTATAAACACAGGGTTATCCATTACCAATGTTCTCAGCTAGCAAGTCAACAATAGTGTAATGACCCCCTGCAATCTTAATTACCATCTAAAGGTACTTAGTGTGCAATATGATACCTCCAATCGTTCCTGTGGCTTGGCAAGCCAGCTAAGTCAAAGCAAAAATAGTTTGGTGTTTGTTTACTCCTATTCTGTTAATTACTTGGTATTAAAAATAACTAGGCTGTACTTTACCCTTGCGAACACTAACTACCATATCCACAAGGTAATTCCTTTATTTCAGGCCTCTTAAAAACACGCAAATTGTCTTATGATGTGTTTAAATTGTTTTTGAAGAATATTGTCATATTAAATTGATACTTTGATTATTTACGACAGATTTAATGTTTCTTTTAAATTGAGGAAATATTTTTTAAATGTATTCATTTGATGAAATTGTTTCATATAAGTTTCATATAAAAGAAAATGGGTTGATTTGTCTCATCCAAATATGTCTTGAATTATGAATTATGTTGTCTGATTATTCTGCGCTATACACGAGTGGTTAAAGAATTTTTTTTCTGAAATGAACTAATATTCTTTTCTGTTCTGTTCTGTTCTGATTTTTTAAACCTTAGAAACGCAAAGAAACGACTGACACTTGGTCTCTGTTAAAAAGATTTTCAAAACTTGTTATCTTATCAAATATAAGAAAGGAGGCAAAGAATTTGACATTTCATTGTAGTTTAATCCAACTCTAAACTTGCTTTACAAAAGGTTACGTTAAGATCAAAATACCCTTTACAGTGTCGGTGGTAAAGACTTAATCGGTGATCGACAGAGGGAATTTGATGGCAGGACTAAACATGTTTCACGTTAATATGAGCTCGTTTGATTTTTTCGGTGTACAAAGTCGTAAATATATATATTTAAAATAAATTGACAACGATACAAGAATATGTATCGAAACGTCGCAACCTGAGAATAAAGAAGTTGTCATCCATAATCACTTGTACTTAATATATATTATTGTTTAGGATTTATTGTTACCAAACTCCATGCTGCATAATGGGTAACATTAGGCATAGTGACTTGGCATAATAGAGAGTTCGATATTTCTCTATAAAATAATAATGTATTTGTTTTGCTTATAGAGCACCAATGCGTTAAAGGGACACACATTGTTTGGATTATATTTATATATATGGGTTTTTTCAAAAAAGAGGAAAGAAGACAGAAAGGAGGAACCCAGTTATCGTAAAATATTGAGACAACCTTTTGGTTAATGCGTTAAAGGGACACACATTGTTTGTCGTGACATTAATTTTCGTTCTGATACGCGCCAAGATAGAATACCTTATATGAATAAACACTACCATCATCTCCCGATGCCTTACATAATATATGACATTTCATAGTTTTCAATAAAAATTTGAATCAAAATATTTTTTTCCAATTAAAGAAGCCGAAATAATCAATTCAATTTACATTCTAGTTGTACAACCTATGAAATCAAATAATGATATATCTTTGCGATTTGTATATAAGTTTCCAACTTATGCATATATGTTTGCCGCTGTACATTGTCCGATTTTCGATCAAAACTGGAATTATTTACGTTAATAATCTACCTATATTTAACCATAAAACATTGAAATGATAATTTTAAAAACAGCCAATACTTTTTGTTGAATTGACACCATTGATAAAGTTTGCAATATTTGATTCCAACAGACGAGTTGGACGAGTTTTAAACAACCAGTGTTCATCTCTTTGAGAGGCGTTTTAGAACAACAATGGCTCTTCACTACAACCATTTTTCAGCTATGGTCAAAGGAAGTAACAGAATGAAAAGGTATTTATACAATTGCGCATGCATGAAATGAGCGCATGTAAAGATATTTCATGAATTTGCTGAAAGAGGTCTTAGTTTTTACCACACGAATTTTGACGACTATTACAATAGGCCTTGTCAAATATAGATATTGATGACAAAAATCAAAAATTTAAACGATGGTGTATTTATTTTTGGCTTTATATAAAAAAACATTCTCAGAAAACGTCGCATTATTATAATAAAGAGTAGACAAATGTTTGCATGAGATCTTTTGTTGGGCTTCTGTTTCTTCTGTACATTTTCCAGAGTTCGAACACATGATATTAAACATCTCCCGAGTATGTTTTCATAAATGATGTATTGTTCTACCAGTCATACGGTTAATGCTTGTTCTAGATACCAACGCAAGTACGAAAAATGATTCCTCAAACATATGCGTAGGTCGTACCTGGTCTTACAATCAAACAAAAGCAAAAAGCAACGGCGTCCAACGATTCCTAGATGCAACGGTATTCATTCGATACAGACTAACAAAAAATATTTTTAATTGAAGGATGACACCCAAACTTAACTGTGACAATACTATCTGTATATCATTACATCTTTGTACTTTATCTAACTTTCGGTTTTCATGTAAACATTTTTGTAGGTCACGACTCATACAGCAGAAACATGCAATTAGGTCGTCCAAATAGGTCAAACAATACCATGCAGCGAGCTGTCGACATAAGTTCACATAACAATGACTTATCAAAAACATGAGTGCTAAAAGGTCAGGCACGTTGCAGCGGGAGGGGTTGAGGGGCGCCACCAACCTTTCCTGACGAAATATTACATTATGAAAACATGAGAGACATGGCTTCTGCAGCTCCTCTGGCTTAAATATGAGATAACGCAATATAATCATACAGTAATAAGTAATAGGTTCTAAAAAAATCATGCAAGCTGACAAAATGAAAAACCCTGCTCTAGCTGTTTCTATCCCGAAAGGCCCCATCCCCATCCAATTCCCTTTGAGCAACAAATTAAATCCAGATATTAGTTGTTGATAGTTAGGGACCGGTCATTTATAACATAGAAGGGGGTTTCAGGGTTGGGTCAGAAAAAAATATATAGCCACCAAGGGACCAGGGGAGGGTCATGAAAACAATATATGAAAGGTGAGGGTCATTTTAAAATAGACAGTTTTAAACCATTTTTCTTAAGGAATTGAAAGATGGCTTTATTATAATAAAGCATTTTTAAATGAAAATAAAGATCAAGAACTTGAGCAAGGCTGGTTAATACTTTTAAAAACCTATGCTTATATACAAAATCACCATGAATTCTCTGCCCTATTCATTGTTCTTTATACTTATAGAACAAATAGTAGAAAGTTTATACAAGCAGTTAATATATAAAAGGTGTTTGCTATATTTATATACAAGGTACAGATGCACCTTCGATATTAAATAGACTCATACAATTAAAACAGCTTGTCAAATTATTAATATTTGAATGATTCTATTAATATTTCTCAATAATATTTTTTAGAAACGGTAACACTTAAGCAGATTACTTTTGTTTTGTCTTTATCTAGCTATACCTTTTTTAAAATATTGAAATGCTTATATAGATAAATAAATTCCTATGCTGATGTTTAAAAAATTGGGAACATTTGCTATGTTCATACCTCAGCTTCCATGCTTTTGTTGCATGCATGTTTTTTGTTCCTCTTACAGATCAAACAATAATTGTTGAAATATCATTTAACATGTGACAAATGTAGCATATTATTTTCTATGATTCCAACATGTGCATTTATTATAATTTTGTTATTTAACTTCAAAATTCTATATATTCCTTATGCTACAGACTTGATGAAGATTTTAAATTTTTTTACAATCAAACTCAGACACTAATAGTTTAAATGTTATGAAATTTGATAATTTAATCCCTATGATGTGAAGATTTGCATTTTTACATTGTTCTGTCCTTTACTCTCAAAGTATTTGTACATTTTAAACTTTTTTGTGCTTTGAAGAAATCATTTTGTCCAGAGCTTATCTTTCAACCTATTGATGCAGTAAAACACTTGTCAACCATGGTCCTTTTAATGAAACTGAATTTAAAACACTATAGACCATTATTAGACATCATGTTAAACCTATCAATGGAAAGGTAAATTTGTTACTTTATAACATTCGTTTAAGTGTTATTTTCAAAGGAGAAACTTCTTTAAAGTATCAACAACAAAAAATTTGAATATAGAACTGAACATAAATCTTCGAAAGACCAATTTCAAGAAGTTTCGTGATTTGAGAGAAAGTCATAAAAAAAATTACGCTTAAATCGGAAGGGCCATGAAGAAAATTACGACGAGTTGGGAAGGGCCACATTTTTATATATGATCCCACGAGAAAAAACCTGGCCAACCCCCTCTGTAATAAATGAATGATGGAAATGAACCTCTGAAATTAAGTTCACGTGACCGTGCTCTCAACCAATCAACGTTAAGGATTATGTGTAAACTTCAAAGTGCGAAATTATTTATGTTTGCGCTTCATTCATCAATTTTTAGCACTTCTAGTACACAATATCCTATATTTCACGGAATAAACGTACGTTGAATTTTAAATTGGATCTTTTTTCTCGTTACACAATGTTACCCGTTCAGTGGCTAAGACAGAATTTGTATTTCTCCGCTGTCCAATTCCTTATAAGGTGCAAAATTATAAGAATAGTATGTCAATTTGTGTGTGCACGATGGAAAATGAACGATGTCGAAGTTACATTCAAACTCTTATCGTCTATTTTCCATTGCAAACACACAAACTGACATTCAATTCTAAAATAAATATGTGATGTACACCAAGTCATATCATCGTGTTGATTATCACTTAAATGGGTATTATCCGGTTAAAGCACACTGGTAATGATATGCTTAATTTTTTTTAGTCTACGTATGTAGTTGTACATACATTTTATGTAAAGAGAATTTTCCCCTTTTTCTATCTTTATTTAAACGCACTAGTGCACACCAATATTTCGTTCACAAAGCAAATGCACAGATAGTGCATATCTCTCGATATTATTCAAGAGCCTCACTCCAGTAATCTACCTCGTAATTTATTTAACAAATATTTACGTATTCAGGTAGTAAAGTTGATTTTTAAAGACCGGAAGTATTTAATGTTACGTTACAATAAATCCGCATGAACTACGATATCGGAATTATTAAGATTTTGCTTATAACTGAAAAAGCGGAAACGACAGCCGCTTTGGTCAATCCAATAGCAATGCTAATGCTGTGTTATTAAATCGGTTTATTTACAACATTGCTTTCATAAAACATAATTCATTCTTTGGTCTCAGTTCAGAGTTTAGGTTAATTCAACAGCTGCACATGATAATAGTTAAGCCGCGTTCAACTGTCTATAATTTATCCGTTTTGTCCACAGCTAACCTTAGATTTTTTGTATGTCCAAGCCGACAGCGGCTGTCTAAATTTTTTCATTGTTGATTGCAAGTCAATTGTAAACAATTTTAAGTATTTCATTGCATCGATAGGAAGCTTAAGTGAATGCATAAGTCTTCTTAAACCTTAAAATAGCCAATTTAAACCGTAAAAGCGTGCACTAGTGCCTTTAATATCTAACAACTTAAGAAGGAAAATGTGGATGTCAAAACATAATCATAAGCAAAATTATTTGATGAGCCGTTCTTATAGATATAGCATGAATTGAATACTTACAAAAAAGACAAACGTTAAATCCTACATTTGAAAATCTGAAATCAAGGACTCAAAATTGAGAATAATACTTATTTTATCCTCAACATCTACACATAAGATTAATATAAAAAAGTTTAATTTTCTTATATATTCTTTTCCAAAACTATAAATCGTCAACTTCATCGATTATCGATTTGAGATAATAGAATTATATTGAATGAAAAACGAGTTCCTAGATTATCAACTTCTTAATTGCATGAGTTTGACTTTACGTTGTAGACACTGAGACCACCTTCAAGCAAATGACACGTGTTACTCATTCGCCTAACTTTAAAACGCCTCTCAAAGATGTGAACTTTAATTTTATCGATAATTCTTTTCAAAACAATAAATCGTCAACTTCATCGATTATCGATAATATCAAACAGTTGATCACGATATGGACATGCAATGTACACTTTTCTACAAGCTATGAACAACAAACTCGCAGTGTATATGAACAGCGAATACACACGCCGGTTTATAACCTGTTGCCGTCACTCTATACATAGATGTAACGAGCCGAGGGTACAGTATATCTCCGAACCTTTCTAGGTCATGTCGGGGGATTTAGGTCGGATTTGGGGTCAAGCACATTACCGGACAGCCAGAAATCGATCCAATGTGGGGTTATGACCATTTGATCTGAAATATGAATGAAAACGGCGACTTACAACGTAATGGTGAGTGGCTGTTATTTTTCAAAGCTCAGCGTTTTGTCCACGAGTGATACAAATCCTTTTTTTCATGCACAAACTCTTTATACATTATTTTGTTTTCGTTGTCTGTCAATATTTAAGAACGTTTTATGTCAAATTATATAATTATTTCAATAATAATGAAAAGGAAATGACTAGTTCTATAAATAAATAATTAGGGTGTTACATAACTAAAGGGTACGAGTCTGTACACTTATCCGCTGGATGTTGAAATAAAAAGCATGCGAAGCGTGATACTCAAGCTAGGTTGTATATTACATGTATAAACAAGGTCAATCTTGAGTGACAGATCTTCATAAATATGTTGTGTATTGCATTGTATCTTAACTATTTTTTTTATAGTAGCTATACTATTAAATGGCAGCATTTGACCGTTAAGGCCAATGGCTCATTAAGTATTTTGGCACCGGTCCAAATTTCAAACGCACTGTCTTTGCTCAGTTTCTTCTTATGCTCTACCGCTTAGTGGTTTTAGAGATGAACTCTGAAAGTTGATTTTTTTTGCAACACATAAAATACGAATCATTCTTCATTTATGAATGTTACAATATTTATTATCATTTCAAGGGATATTCCGTGCTTTGACACATGCCAAATATAATGCTAAACAAATTTTAAATATCTCACATATTTATCCCCAAATGCCAAATATATGACAATAAACATTTTTCGATGAAATTCGAGTAATAGCCTTTTGAAAAATTCAAATCAATTTTAATTATTTTACCAATCAAACTCTACCCTTCACACTAAAAAACCTTCCGATTAGTCCATTTCCTTTAAGTTAAATTTTGAAAACTACGTTTGAAAAATATCCAAACCTTTTACCATAATAAATGTCACTATTTCAACATATGTTGCATTAAAAAGCGAAAGTAGAGTAAACGCGTGTTTCTAGACTTATTGATTATTTCATATAATAAACTTTTTCTACTTTAATGCACTTTCCAAAATACAATTAGTGTTCTCCAACCCGAAATTCGATATTTCAAATCGACGCTTAAGGTTCTATCGCAAAGCATATTTCCAACAATTTTGCAGGCTCTCTCCCTGTAGTGTGACTAGGCACCTTGATATAAGTTGAATATTCTCGAGAGCGTCTTCTCATTGCACAAACGGTTGAAACCATTCTTGATCTAGTTATGTACTGCTCTCATAAGTTAAAAGATCGTTCTGAGAGAAATGGTCAAAAATACTTGTATAAATATCACTCTACCATCAGTCTGTTCGATAATTCGTAGATTTTGTTTTAATGAGGCCATCACTCGAAATCAAGACGATGTCTTACTGATTAAGCAAACGTATTTGTAGTATAAAATCGTTTTTAAATGAGATTCGTGAGCACATTATCTAGTGTTCGTGATTTTGTTCAGACATTAGAATTACTGTACCCTTTTGCGTAAAGAGACACTCCGTGTTTCCACGATATTGGTTTTTGAAATACCGTTATACCATATATTCATCGTATTGTCTCTGTTCTAAATTGATTATGATTATGGAAATGATACCTTTAACCAACAGTCATTGCTAAAATATTACAACATTGTTAACTTTGACATATGCGATTCTAACAACCAAGAATATAAACAAACCAGTGACAGTGATATCAAATTTATAAATTATATTGCTAAGCGTGTTATATTGCATATTATAGTATATCATATTATATTTGTAATCCTTTAACCTTTTGTTAAAGACACCAATAATTAGAAAATAGATAAGATATTCATTACTCACGAACAGTAAATTATGCTCCACAAGAGGTCTCGATTATATCATTTTTATCATAATTAGATTATATATCTTATGTATTCTAAAAAAGTAAAGTAAATGATTAGATGTTAATCACAAGTAGCTTAATATGCCAAAATGACGTCATGTATCCCCATGTCATTATGTCATGATAAATATCATTATCATTATCATTATCAAACTTTTTTGTAATTTGCAGTCAAATATGTCACTCAAATACAATCGCTTTTTTATTTTTCCTATATTTGAATATGTTTTATATTTATGCAATAGTTTCGGATAATGCACAGTTCAAAATTGGTGACTGTCAGCAAATTTGTTTGTCAAAATTGTTAATTTAGCATCATTTTAATAGTTTAAAGTGCAATTACTATTAAGAGGTCTCATGATAGTGATCATGATTTCAATAATTGTTCATTGGGTCTAGTTTCTATTTTATATGTCTTGGTGTTGTTCAATAGGTGACAAGTCTTAAGAGTCTAACAATCAGGATAAGTAGCAGTTTGGAAATCCTGACTCTGCGACAGTGATATGATATTTGCCACAAATCGATATGAAGGGGTTTGAAACCACTTGGACGAGGATGTCTTGATACCAAGAGCCCAAAGTCCTGTTACACGTATTGATATCAACACGTCGATCTCTAGCATTCGTCTCCAATGAATTGACTATGTGTTTGCGGTGTGGTGACGTAGGCAGTCTTCCTGTGGCAAAGAGGCCATCAATTTCACTTTGTTCTCCGATATTTCTCAGGCCTGACGGTTAACCAATTGTATTACAACAAACATTGTGATTTTTCTAACGTATAGGTATACACTGTCAAGTTTTGTTTATGTTTTAATACCAGTCCGATTTTTCTAACAGAAAGTTTTAAAGATGTTAGATTTCCGATTAAATTGTTTCGAAATGTATCAGTTTATTATGATATAAACAGGCCTCTGACTCACACAGTAAAATCTATGTGTACGGTCGTGACAAGGCCAAATGAAATTAACACTGATATATACGTACAAGAAACATCTGGTAGTAAAGTAATCATTGTACATTTCATCTGACTGTGAGTCACGGTGATTCACGGATACATCGTGATTGCTACCTTTGTTATACATAGGTAATAGTTATACATTTATATATACATGTATAAACATATGTCAATAACTTTATATTAGGTATTGCAAACGTGAATCATCGGGTGATTATTTTTAACCTCTTTATTATCGAAACTTTAAAGATCTAATACAGTTTCAGAGATATATCATCGGCCCCTTTTTTAGTTATGTTCCAAAAACAAAGAGTACCAATTTAACGTTTCTTATTCAAACGGAATTGTTTTGAAAAAAATATATGACAGCACCACTTTAGCAGGGTAATATTCATAAAAAGATTCAGAAAGATATTATGCATGGATTTTGAGTTTTGCTATCAATGCAAAGATTCAAAATTCATCTTGTATCCAAGGAAGCGATAAAATTTAAATTTTTTTAGAAATATGAAAATATAAGGCACCACTTCAGAGGGCGGGTACGTACATGTAGTAAACACACGTTTCTGAAATATTTGATGAGCGTTACGTTTAAGGTATCTTGCTCATAAAAGAAAGATATCCTTTTGTGGAGTCCAAATTCAACTTGTTTCGATGGAAACGGTTGGAAATAAAATATTCAGATATTTGTAAATATCAAATTTTTATTATTATTTTTTTAATTAGTTCCCAGTTTTACAGAGTCAGACATCCATCCATATCTCCCAGACAAATATTTAGGAGTTACATTCTAAATATCAAGTAAATATCAAAAGTTACCACTTCTTCAGGTGGACTACACACATGCAAGGTTTCAGAAAGATTTTCAACCATACATGTACTGTTGATATATTGACAATTATTTTGATTTATATCTACATATATAGATACACCATATATACCTTTATAGATATCAGTAAGTTGAAATAATCCCAAAAAATAATTAAGTAATACGCTTACGCTGATTTTTACGCTGGTACACATATGAAGAGGATAGTAAACGATCTTCCATTCACAATCCTT
Source organism: Phorcus lineatus (assembly GCA_921293015.1). Taxonomy (NCBI): domain Eukaryota; kingdom Metazoa; phylum Mollusca; class Gastropoda; order Trochida; family Trochidae; genus Phorcus; species Phorcus lineatus. Next base: position 30,942,758 of record OV121088.1, on the reverse strand, counting down.
TATTATAAAACGAGTTACTGATTTAGTATTAAACGAGCGAAAGCGAGTAAGATAACAAAATCATTCACGAGTTTGATAAAAAGTAGTAAGTGGATGAAGTCAAGTATTCTTATATCAATCGCCCACATAAATCAAGCGGGTTTGACATCTTTATACAATCAATACTTATATTCTTATATAATTACGTGACAAAACGGTATACACACGTGTAGTGGTATTACACTAGTTTGATATTACAGTTAAATTATAATTCTGTAGTTTCATCCATTGACGAGTATTTTTTGGATTAATTACCCTTATGGTAAACATAACAAGTATCGTATATGATAATATGTGCGCTAGTGCAAATATCAATATTGCTTATCAATCATTGTTTTTGCGATTGTTTTTATTTCATTGCAAATGATGTTATAAAACAATTACGTGGCAAGTTTTTCAAACTGAAACTTGGACTAACAAAAATAAAAGTAATCGCCAATAAGATAAAATTTGTCTTCAATAAAACATTTTGGAAACATATCGTTTTAATCCTATGCCTGTGGATTCATATATAGATAACGTCTTTCTGGTTCAAACTTGAAGGAATGATTTTTAAAGTAATTCTCGACATGCTACCTTGATCGCTATTTTCAACATGAGATTTTGAGACATTCATATTTTCATAAGTTTACCTTTTTTCATATCGATGATAAGAATATCAGGATATATATAAAGTGCGCGTGTTTCGATGTGTTATATGTAGAACCAGGTGTTTTTGTTAAAACACAAATAAAAGTCAATATCAATCTAATTTATATGAACATTGTACTTCGACCCTTTTAGTCATTCCTCGTCTCCGAAATGTCATTTTGGCAAATCTATTTTCTTCCAATATTAGAAGTTAAATATACAAGTCATGTTGATTTATATAAACAATGACGTACGTTCATTTACGTCAAACCCTTTGTTATGTATCGTTTTCGTAATCTTGGAAATCATTAGATGTTGCTATGGAAACAAGATCAACAGTCTACTTCTAAAAATACACATCAAAAGCGGTGTAAGTTGACAATCGTCTTTGATCTATGTTTTTAACGTTTTTCAATGTAAGACTTTTTTGTAATTAACGATATTACCCTCAACATTAAATCAAATAGTTAAACAAATTACTGAGTTCAATTACTTCAGAAACTTAAATGGCTAATTTGATTAATGTATTACACATAGTGATTAAGAGACCATTTCGGTTGCTATGGGAACCAAAAAATAATCCAATACCCATTTAATCAGTGCAGTGATTTAAGTTCCTGAGGGGAATATGCTATTGTTTATTGATTATTTTCTTCTTTTGCAGGTGTGTCATGCTTTTTGACGTCAATCACCATGCTTTTACCTGTGCTAAATTTGCTAATTGCATGTAAAATCGATAAAATCCTGAGATTTATGAGTTAGACTTATGTAATTAACTAAATTACTTATCTTTCTTTTGACAGTCATCTGCGGCTTTCAAAGATTTTGGTAATGCTAAGCTCTAAAAATCAATTTCATATGAAGCATTCCATTGGTTAGAAACGAACTTAAATTCAGTCTGTTTTCTAAATGATTCAACGATTTCCTAATTACGTTCATTAGTTGTTTTTTCCAAGTATATGGAATCGAGTCTAGAATTCCTTATAGAGGACCTATGCTGTATTAGGACTCCCATTTTTATACACAGTCTAAGTAACATTAACACTACTATTTGAAAAAGGTCTATAAATGTGATACAGAACCAACAAGACATGTTATTAAAACGAAAGTAAAGAGATGCAGTCAAAGGAAAAACAAGAGCTATTTTAGACCAAATTTATATGGCTATTCTTCTGTGTGTATCTATACGGTTATTCCACATCAAAATAAAAAATATTACAATATGTTATAGGTAGACAGCATTCATAAGGCATCGGTACGTTAAATCCATCAACGAAATATCCAGTCAAATTTCGTTTAAAAACAAAATACCCATTTTTATTGCGAATGTTAAGTACTTTTATTGCAGTGATAATGTCAGATTCATGTATTTTAATCGATATCAAGAAGAAGGTTTAGTATTGTGTCAGGCTCAAAGTATTCCATTTTATCACGCAGCCTTATTGAAGGAGGAAAGGCCGACCCCCAGAAACAGAAGAGCATCAGCTAGAACCAGCTTATCATAATTTGTGCTTCTAAAAATGAAATGGTATTGTAGTCAAACAGCTGAATTAATTTAACTAATCGATTTGCTCTATTGATTGACTTATAAGACATTGACTTGAAGACTAAGACTGTCGACATGGCGGGAAATGATTTAACATTTTGAACAAAAGCAATTTTTATTCATATTTACTGTGATTGATTTTCTCGTGAAATCAGTTTTAATATTTGAGAGTATCTTTTTTAAATATTTTGTTAGTTAACATGATATTGCTGCGTTTTTTTCTCTTTCGAATGACTGGCATATATTTTTTTTTTGGCTGGGTTTTTATCATTCTGACCAAAAACGATTTTTCATTTGATTGATTTTCTCTAGAAATCCTTCTTGACATTTGAGAGCATTTTTTAAAGGGTTTCCTTTCACTTTTGCTTGTTTTTGGCGTACATAGGGTTTTTCCTGTTTTTGTTTTTAAATGAGTTCACGACATTACGATTAATCATGAAAAAATAAAGTGTAAATTGTGTTGGTTTTTTTATTTTTTGTTATTAATCTTGCATTTTTATTTCTTATTACTAGTTGTGTTTTTTGACAGGTTTTTCAATTATTTAATTTTATCTATTGTTTTATCCTATCATAAACATATATATGAACTTATTCATATTAAATATACAAAAATATCCATTACATAATATTTCGTTTAATGCTGGGTCTCATAAGACTGTACTATTTGCAAAACACATATTCTTAAACTAAGCGACAGATGGTTTAAAAGGTATACTTTTCTTTAGAATTTACTTTTTTTAAATAATATTGTACATGATTGGCAGGAAACTTTAAAGTTCAAAGTACCTGGGGTCGTTCACCTGTACACAAAGTCTCACCTTTGTGTTTTATTGTTTTACCTGTCTCTTTTTCCATTCGGTCAGGTGTGAACGCGGTGTGTGGAGTTGTTGACAGTTCTCGTTTACAAGCAACATGTAAGCTCCGAACAGAGTTTGTTTCGTGAGACTCGGCCATTCAACAGTTTTATGACAAAACAAAAATAGAAGGTCACATGTTGAAACAGGCTTTGCAAGTTGGAGAGTAAAGATATAACATTTTGTGTTGACCCTTTGCGGTGTTGGTTCTGGTTGAGTTGTTAGTTTATTCGATAGGTTCATCTTAGGTGACATATGACGGTGTGAGTATTTGCTAATTTGGCGAGTATCACATATGAAGTCAAAATTATTCACAGAATCAAAATCTATATCATTTCATGTATACATGGGATCTACTACTGTCTCAATGTTACTAAATAAAATTAATACAGACTCTGAAATATGAATTATTGAAAATGATCAAAGGTATATATTGCAAAACTAGACTATTTTAAAGAGGTTATGTTTATTAACAACAGTCTTCGTGTAGGATATCTCTAAATGACGTAAAACTCTATTATTATGATAAAATACTTGTGAGAAGGTTACTTAAGGTTGATACTATTACCCCTTATCCACACTGAATGAATATGTCAAACCGATCTGTTAGTGTCTGTGACCTTCCAAACCCGAAAATACTTTAAAACAAATGCTGCACATGCAGAAGGGAGCATGTGTACGCGTCCACGGTTCACCTGCATGCTTTTTCCGTGCATGTGTCAATATCAGCACAATTTGCACGTGAAACCTTGGCTCTGCGTCAAAATCAGATAACTGTCTTCCAGAGGTCAAACAAGACTATAATTACGTCTCTGGAAGGATTGTGATAAGAGATAGGTATTCTTTTAGAAATCATTAATGATTTTGATTTTTTCACCAATATTATCAATTGATTTTAGAGAGCAACACGGATTTTAATTGTTTAATGAGTTAGCGATAATGAATTTTCAATATTTTACACGGTAATTTATCAAGCACTATTATGGTAGAGAAGATGAAAATGAATTTTAAAACCGAAAACAGAATGCCACTTTCCAATATATAACCTCACTGCCTCGTATGGTTTAGGGGCAGAAATGAATGCTTTGGGGCTCCTGTCATCAAAGATATTTAAAACGATAATGCTTAAACGGCTTTTCTTTGAGATAATGGCTAAATATTCCTTTATTGTATGTATGTAAAAGTAGGCTTTGGGGACGTTTAGCAAGGCTAAGTACTTGTAAGTTTACTAGAATTCCCACGAGAGTAAAGACTTTCTCGAAGGAGACTTACCTGTTGACATATTAACAATCGTCTTATCATTACTCTTTCCTTATGTCCGACCTTTCTTGACCTTTGGGCAGTTTCATGTGATACAAATAAGTGTAAATGTTCCAACATCTATATAAAAAGAAATTCTGGCCTGAAATTTAGTTTTCGCTGGATTAATGATTTGCTAATTTGTTAAGCACAATAGAGATATGTCTATGAAAATGCTTTGCTATCAGATTCAATCTTATATCAATTCCGATTCACAGTTTCATCATCTATAAACATTTCCTTCTTAGCTTTATCGAAAGGCATCATGGTTTAGATGACATTCTCATCATGAAATCCTTTTTAGGCAATTTATAAACAAGCCAAGCCCATTTACCATACTGTAGAGATATACTTTCAATCCCGATCTCCGACTAATCGCATACGACAATCTAAGAGTGAGAACAGGACTCCCAATCTTAAAGATTAGCTATCCACCTCTCCGATTTATCGCAACCAACAATCGCAGGTTGTTAGCAAGGCTTCTGATCATGCATTTCTAGCATGGCTTCTGCTTACATAGATCACAGTTGACCTCGTGAACACCAGATGACCTCGCGGTTACTCTGGCCAATGCAATTCCAGTCATGGAGGCTGCTTTTGTTTATAAACATTGTCTCTCCTGCACCATTAGAAGCACAGGATTATCATCTGAGAAATTCCAGTTTGCACAGTAAAAACTGCTTATTGCGTATATCTGAGACAAGTCGTAACACTCGACCAATATGGTAAGTGTTGTAGAAAATTGGATTACTTTACAGTCTGACACTCATCTAATAAATGGCATGAGTTCCTTTGAGTGTTTATGGTAATGGATTGTGGTTTCCTAATCCTAATCATTGTTTACTAAGTTGTATAAGTTGTTGCATAAGTGTGTCCCAGATATGAACGCTTCAAAGCAGAATTGGCATTCTGAAAGTTCGTTTTTAAACATGACTTTTGTTGTTTTTAAGCAAGTCTGGTATTTCTAAAATTACACGGATTGCCATTCTTATAGTTAGTATTTAATGGTAGTTATTTGTTTTAAGTGTTTCTGGTGTTTTCTAAAATAACACGTATTGCCTTTCTAGTTACTAATCAATGATAGTTATTGTCTGAAGTAGGACTCGGGTTTCTAAAAATACTCGTGTTGGTATTCGTTTAAAATAGTTTGTATCTTTTCCTTCAATTAGTATTCTTCAAGTTTGTTCTAATGATGATGTTGTTGTTTTTAAGTGCGACGCGTGATTCTAATTTTTTTTGCTGGCCTTTGTATTGTTTCACATTCACAATGGTCTTTATGTTTTGATTACTCGTATTTTCTGTTTTATTCAATTTAAAAGTGTTTTATGTTATATATGGTATACATGTATGATGTGTTTATTGCATTTGTGTATCCTCATTGTAAAACAAGCAAACATCACTTGGATTGAGTCTTGATGGGGAATTACTTTGATTAGTTCCACCTACAGTTTCTGAATATAGATTTTATTACACAATGACGTGCTGATAACGTATGGTTTTACATAAATAATTTTTTTTAGAAAGAGGTAATTGGTCCGGATCGCTTTTTCTGAAACTTTGTTTCAATTTGTGTTGTTGGAACCGAAATGCAAGAAAAATCAAGAACTTTCAGTTATTTACACAGGGAGGACTATTTCAATGTTTCAAGAATCAATTATATGAGTCAACCTTTTGAATTAAAACATTTTTCTTACATCCACTAGCATTTGCAGTTTTGGGTGACATACAAATGATCATCAAGATTATTTGAAGCAAAGGTGCACTGAAGCATTGGGACGATCTTGTGAAAATTTGGTAAGAAAGTGCTTTAATGAAATCTCAAAAAATTAAAATGACCTTTGCCAATTCAAAATCGTGTTATTATGGATCATTTCCACAAAAATTGAAAGTAAACATGTCTCAAAGAGAGCCATGAGCTTTGGTTCCTATCAAATATTCTCATGTCGATAACGTACATGTATAGATACTTCAAATCTATTTATTTATAATCATTCCATTGTCACAGTAAAAGAGATCTGTTTTTAACTAAGAATGTTAAGAGGAAAGAAATCTAGATTTGTGTGCTAGGTAATCAAAGTAAGCATCAATCTCACAATTTGTTGAGGACAAATAATATGAAAACGTTATTGAGATGTAGCTTCATAATAAATCTGCACCCTTATAGCGACTCACGATGTTTACTGATACTTTTTAAAGGCACTTCACAACTTGAAACAAAGAAATCTCACGAAAAAGAGAACAAAATCATTTCCAAGATACGTCAATATATATCCCTAAAACTATATGATAGATACCAGTGTCGAAATCCGAAGGTTTATATACGCTTATATAGCAGGATTTTGACACCGGAAGATAAAAAAACACTGGTGTATACTTTCTTTTGTCCGTCATTGTATAACACAAAGAGGAAGTTACGTTTCAGCACCCATCAATCTTTTCATCCCTTGTGACACGATACAATTGTTCTCCTGTACATATCTACCTGAAACATATTACTTAAATGATCTAGAATGACATCAGCAACAATAACACTTTTTTAAAGTGCAAATATATGTCAGCTGTGGTATACAAATAATAAATACATTATGTCGAAACTCTTCGCCACAGCTATTCCGTATATAAAGCCTTCATTGTGATGAGCTTGTATAACCTTCACACTCGAATGCTTCGCTTGCATTCGGAACTTGTCCTTGTAAAACTTAACTCTATCCTTGCCACGAACGGCTAATGTCCCCGTTTTTTTAACTACCAAGAAAACAAGGGGTTTAATGTTTCGTTGATTGAGTGCGTGTCCTTGAGATTTGAAAAAATCGAAATTCGAATTAATGATTGATAAATGAATTATTGAAGTTTTATATCTAAACTGAGATGTTGTCTCTGGTGTTCAGCTCATCTGGCTTGAAAGGCCCGATTGGCTTATGGAGTGTGTCCAGAGTCGGCGCCCGTCCTTATATTTTTGCACTATTTCATTTTCTGAAATATTGTGAACAGATTTCTTGACTGATGAGGTTTTAAATCTATAAATAAGGGCCACAGGGGCTACGCTCTAAAACACCTTCTCTCTTCGTCTCTACAAGCGAAAGGCTTAGAAATCTAAAACCTTGTGCACAGACTCCTTATAAGATCGGGATTCTTATTCATAGATATGGTGACCCAGTGACCCCTGATAAGGACTACAGGAGCTACGCCCTTAAAATATATTTCCATCTTTTTCTCCAGTAGCAAGAAGCATAGAAAACTGAACTGTTCTGCTCATACTCCTTAGCTGATGGAGATTCACATTTTAGATTTGATGACCCTTTGACCCCTCATCAAGACCACAAAGGACCCCAAAAAAAAGACATAGAAACCTAAAATCTAGTGTATACTCCTAAGCTGCTGAGGTTTATAATATATGGATTTTATGATCCTGTGGCATCTCATATATGTATTCATAATATAGATAAACCAATGAGCTGCGGAGCCAATGGCTCTATTTTCCAAATTTTACTCATTCATTGAACATGTGTATAGCGCCAATATCCGGCTACGCTGTTCAAACGCGCTTTTTTTACCCACCATCATTGGGTGTCAACTCTTCTCTACACATTTTTTTCAACATCAACTACTTTCGGAGTTTGTAACTGTGCAGCCATTCGTTGCACTGAGTTTATCGACCATGTTCATACTCACAATGTACGTGATTTTCAGTGGTTCAGACCCTAATCTCGACCTACTTTTAAAAAAGTTTAGAATGAATTCCAATGGTTCAGACCATAATCTCGACTTACTTTTCAAAAAGTTTAGGATGAATTCTAATGGTTCAGACCCTAATCTCGACTTACTTTTCAAAACGTTTAGGATGAATTCTAATGGTTCAAACCCTGTCTAGACTTACTTTTAAAAAAGGTTAGGATGAATTCCAATGGTTCAGACTTAATCTCGACTTACTTTTCGAAAGGTTTAAGATACATTTCAATGGTTCAAACCCTTTCTAGATTTACCTTTCGAAAGTTTAAGATGAATTTCAGTTGTTCAGACCCTTTTTAGACTTACTTTACAAGAGGTTATGATGAGTTTTATTAGACAATGCAAAGTCATTTTCCGACCTCGATAGTTTTCAAACAAAAATGGCCGCACGGAGCTTTCGTTTGATACGTGTCACTTTATTTAGGACAATGGGTAGAAATATTTCTGTCAAAGTAATATCTAAAGGGGATAAAACATCAACCAACGTGCTATAGTGCCTAGCTCTCTGTAATTCGCTCTCTGCTGTTATCTATTAACGTAGCATCATTCCTGAGAACAGCACATCATTGTTGTTTTGGTTTAATGAGAACAAAAATGTAATTGAAATGGTAGAAATTTTGAAAAACACATGTTTTATTTTGTCATTGTTTCCATGTGCGTAATCTTGCCAAAATCAAAATATATAACTGACCTTAAAAAGAATTATGTTTGGCAACTGAGTACACACAATACAAAAAGGTACAAGATATCATTCTTGATTTGTCAACGGGAGGAAATAACAAGTTTCAATTTGTCAAAGTAAGCCCAAAACTATTTATTGTTTTTTTCTTAGCATGTCAAATAAGCAAACTTTAATCATCATATTTTGTCATAACAAAGCTCAAGAGATATTGTTCTGGTCTCATCGTGTCAGATGAAGGAAATTATGGGCATACGAGCAGATTTAAGACTTGTCATTATTTCTTAGTGGTGCTCTGGTAAGTAATGAATCAATTACCTCCCCTGAGCGATGTATATTCCATGTGTCACATTAGTCAGGTTGATTGACATGTTAAGTACATCTATCCGTGTCAGCTGTCTCGTGCAGCTCGTGCAGCTCTTGTATATAGCCCGCCTAGGGCAACCAATCAAGTAATTGATTTCATTCATAGTCAGCTGATGGTGTTTATTACTAGACAATATAGGACCTACATGGCGGTGTGGATTTCATATTGTTTGGGTTGTTATTTCTACCAAACGCAATGGTCTAGACATTTTATTCTAATGTATAGATACTTTGACGAGAACTTTATAAAAGTTTAATATGATAGTTGTTTCAGATAAATAATTTGTAAACGTGATACCATTGTGAACCATTTAATGGGAGAGACATTTACAGTTTATAGGTTAAAGTCAACGTATGGCGTGTGTTATATTTTATGTGTTTAAATTTTTCTAATAAATATTATTATGTGCAAAATAAATAGTAGCACATTGTAGCACTCATCGTAAGTTATCTGTAAGATAAGTATCAAAACACATCTACTTTTGATTTATGAGTACCCAGTTAAGGTCACGGCAATTCAATACAGTATGTAATTCCATTATATCCCAACCGTTCGCACCCTGAATTTCAATTCAGCACATTGACAGGTTTAAATAGAATGAAAATATTTTTCATTTTCTTTATTCGGTGGATTTAATATAGTTACACGTAGAATCGAGATACTGCTTTTAAAAACCTGTTATTTATTTTCTGACTGGCTGTATTCATCGTGTAATGTTGACACCTCCAGTTCATAAAGAAGCATTTAGATTATCTCACCCCATGTATTGGTGATTGAGTGGTTAATTTGTTTGTTATGTCCAGATAAAAGTGAATGTACTACAGGAGTTTGTCGTGATAAGGGGTAATTTGTATTTCAACGATTGAAAAACCCATTTGCAAGACTACAAGATAAACTCAGTCGATGCATGTTAAAGCGTTACTTTTGACGGGACTACACCTACGAAGTAAGATCTTAAGGGCGTAATTGATCTTTGCATAAACCTTTATGCTTGTTAACAATCTTAATTAGATTTTTGTTAATGTGTCCATATATCATGGTATACCATGCCTGTGTTATAAATAGAAGACGAATACCATTTTCTTTTTATTTGTTCAGCATATAATGCATTACGATGTAAGTATATTAAACAGTACAACTATGTCCATCCAAGTATTATAAAATTCTGTAATCTAATGAACAGTAAAAAATCAAATTACACTACAAAATCTGGCTATGTACATCTACAATGCAATGAAGTACAGAACATATGTCATATCACTAAAGTGTTAACTTCTGTAAATCCCAACTACTTCTGTATATGTACTATAGGCCTGAGGCCTCTTCAGTACCGAAATAAAGAAATAAATAAAATAGGGATCATGCCTGTGTTTAACGTTTTATACACGTGTATCACCGTTTTTGGTACAGAAAACCCTAGAAAATTGCGATATTTATGCGTCGACCAACGGGAGCATCCAATCATTGAAGACTTCAGATTATTTTTTATAAAACCGAGGATTTGAGTATGCTACATTCAACCCCTCATGTCTATTGTATTTACATTTATATACCGTGATTTACTTATTTCACGAGGTACTCAGTGCTTATGTACTGATTATATCCATTATAAACTTACATACCGTACTTATATACATTGGAGCCGTGATCGCATGCATGTAAACCTAACTTAACTTTAATATCGTTCTTACACATATGTACTTTCTTTTATCACCCAAAGGATAAAACATAAGTAGTTAGATACTTTGGATATGTACACATGTGCGCAACAATTGTTGTATCCCGAGTTCCGAAATAATGTGGTTTGTAGCGTCATTAATCAATTTTTCGTGACCTCATCTCAGCAAGCCGACGCAAAAGAAGCGAGTCGTGTTGAGAGTGTTGCCCTTCGATTCAAAGGGAGAAGAATCGCTAATACGACTTTAACAATCAGCGGTGTTTTTGCAAAACTTTGTGTATGGCCCTGTGCCTCGCTCTCGCTCGGGTAACACAAAATTTCACACTCTTGACATTCACATAATACACTGACTTAGGTAATAATCTCTTTATATGTATAGCTGTGTACCTGTTTACCTCGTCATATATATTCAGGGTCTCCTCAATTATTCAAAGATCACAAAATAACATAGTTGCTCGTTCTGGTACAATTGCCAAGGATAATGAAAAGACTCACAATTGACACGAGGACGGTTGACTAAGTGTATTTGTCTCTTGGTCGGATTCAAGCTGCAATCAATAGGATTGTACAAAATCACGTAAGCCTCTTTGTGCAGAATGAAGCGATCCAGGGCACTGAACATACAGGATGTTAAAAAGCTTGGATTCGTTAAAGGGGAACCGTCACCGGCGATAAACTTGAGTTTCATATAGTGTATTTAATGAACTTTTGTATACAAAATCAAATTTAGATTATAAAATTAAAAACAAGAGTTTGGGAGAGGCAAAGGGAGATATGCAGCGAAAGTACTATGTATCTTTTTCATGTCATTCCGTATCAAGTATAAAAAAATTAAGATTCAGTCAATTTTTTTCCCTGGGACTATATGCTAGTCTAGATAGAGACTGATAGGAAGATAGAGACAGGGAGAGATAGACCCACCGAGAGATATGGCAATGACCGTGTCTACAGTATATAAGGAAGCACAAATGGCTAGGCCTTTATAATGCATATGAACTTTGTTCATATCAATAGCTTGAACAACAAATTGATATCAATTAAAAAAAAGAGGATGCATAACATTTCAAAATATGTTTCATTGGCTCATTTTGGTCCAACTTTACCCCAAAAAAATTTGCTGACATGTACAATTTCAATAAACTGGGGAACTTCCTGGATTTACAACTTCATTATTGGAGGATTGCGACGTTTCGGTGTAGATACTAACACAGTTATCAAGCAGATTCTCAGATCAGGATGATTTTGTTTTAGCGACTTCTTAATTGTGAAAATCAAGACGTTTAGGAGTATCGGTTTGCTATTCATTAAGGTATAAACGTATCTGATTTTGTCATTCCCCACATCTAGATGATGAAGTACGGGTAAACTCCAAAACGTCGTGATCTTCACAATAAAGAAGTTGTTATCCAGAAATCTTGCTGGTCTTAATCTATGCCACTTCTAAATATCCTAGTTCAACGTACATCATAAGAAAAACTTCAGTGCAGCGCCTGTGTATAAACATGACGCAACAAGGTAACATCGACCCGACTTATCTATCACAACTATAGCGCATGTGTTTAGCATACTTAACGAGGAGGTTTACCTTCCATTCAGTGAAAACACGTGGAGAGCGAGGGGTGTTCATTTCGTCAGTGCGTGCTTCTCGCTTGAGTGTGTCGTTCGATCATTTCACCTCGCTGTCTATTACGGGATCTCATACCTTTCATTTATAGTGAACAAAATTAGTTAGGTATATATGTCATTTCCATAACCTAAATAATAAGACAAGCTTCATTAAAAAAATTATTGAATATCAATCATTGAAAATGAAATTAAGGACTTTTTTGAAAATAATTTAATTGGTTAGAGATTCATTGGTCGTCCTTAAAATTTTTACAGTACAAAGTAGCTTATTTACGATGTGCTTTTTAGGGTGGAATTTACAGCGTTTTCTTATAACAATAAAATTTTGTTAATTATGTATTCTTAAGTTCTATTTGATTAGCTTTTCCTTCTAATTAATTTATCTGTTTGTGCCTTGTGAACTCTTTTGGTATTGCTTTTTTTAGACAGGAATATTTGATTCATATAGTAGCATAACATTTGAATACTTAATTCTTATAATGACCTTATGTCATATTTCCTAGCTAATGAATAAACGTTTCACGGTTATAAAACCACCATCCCTGCCTCACCGCCCCCAACACCGCCACTTTTAACCGAGTCTGGTTCCAATGATGTCTATTTATTCTCCAAAGTAAAGGACTAAATTTTTGCTTAAAATCAAAATCCTTTTTGTTGAAATGTCAAGGGAAGCACATGTTTCCATTGTACAGTAAACCATATTGTAATTATAATGTCAGTTTAATGACGTGTTAGCAACGCGAACCCTACGCCGTTAAACACAAATTATGCTTGTAATCAAATAAATGGAAAAATCAACACTTTTGCTGTAGAAGTAATAAACTTGTGTGACATTGTTAAGGACGCCAATGACCACAGTGTTGTAGTATCTGAAAGTTATTTTTGCGGGTTTTTTTTGTGGTATTCAAATTCACACCACGCAAGTCAGTCGGTACTGATAGATTATCCAATCAGTCATCGAGACTTGACTAAACCGATATCAAGGAACTGACAGTATAGGCTACTTTATTTTCACAAACCCTCAAATAGTGTCATTTTGCTGAGAGTTTGTTTGAAAGGTATCTCTTAAAATTATTTGAAATGTGGTATCAAATTCCATTATTATCAGAACGATGTTTTGTTTAGCATTATAAACCAGATGCCAGTTGAATCACTAAACATAACGTATAATTCATAAAGCATGGTAACTATTGTAATGAGTAAAGCAAAAGTTTTTTTGTTTTTTTTGTTTTTTTTTTGATCCCTTATGTTACATAGACAATAATGTACAACATAGAACATATAGGTAAAAATATGTCAACGATAATCTATCGTCCAGTCCACATGAGATAACTGTCTAAAACTATGTTTGACAAATTGGTACACTGTCCGGTTTTCGATCATTAACCAGGATTTTAACCTCATACTTATCGTTATAATGAACCCATAAGATTTAGAGTGATTACTTTTTAACAACAATCAGTACTCTTCGATAAGAACAAACTATTTCAAAAGCATGCCACATTTCAATCCAACAACATATACACCATGTCCCTTTAAAAAGCCACTCCGTGAGTTGTTGAAGTCATATATGCCAAACTTACTCATTGGTGTCATTTGATCGCTAAGTATCGATGTTACCAAAAAAAAACATTTTAAAGCTTATTGTTTTATTACAGTGATAATATGAAGGTAGAACGTCGCAATTATGGTCGAAAACCGAACAGTGGCGCGCGTCAGATAGTCAAACGTAAGTTTGGAAACTTATCTAAAACAGCCAGGAGGGCAGTTAGGAGTTGATAGTGTTTGAAAGGTTATGTGACTAGTATCCATGTATATTGGACGTGATATCTACATCTCTGTGCATCTATAAGGCTGTTTTTATATTTTCATGGAAAACCAGTATTTGTCATATATATGTCTTTTGGACATGAAAAGTTAAGATGTTTTGATTTTATATCACCACATATGACATTTAGGTTCGTATCAAAGGTATATAATATGTTATGAAAATCACGGAGTGGCTCTTTAACGTTTACATAGCCATCAGAAAGCATTTACTGCGTAAGATCATTATAAAGTGTTTACTCAATCCCCTTACAAATCCTTTCTGCGGGGCGTCACACTAACACTGATAAATGCTTAAAGAAGCGACACTGCTATCAGCGAATAGTTCTTATCATAACAGAATCTAATTGATTTTGAGTTATAACCAAAACTTACCGCCTCACAATGGCGTGAACGTGACCCTGTGATAACACAAACATATACACAACCTTGGCTGAAAGTCGGGTCAACAAATTGTGTAATGTCATGTCAGAGTTGATTTATCATATTAGCCTCTTGACATACGACGTTGATGGCCATTTCAGGAACACCAGATTCTTTATTCTATTTTGACATTATAAAATGTACATTTAAATCTTGTGTTTATTACCAAAAAGCCTTGAACTTTTTCTGATCGTACACAAATATATGTAACCATCATTTTATAAGCTATGTTCATTGTTATTATATACTAGTGTTTTGTACTTAATTATTATTTTGAAAACACTTTAAATCCAGCTTACTCGCTCACATAATTCTTATCATGTGCTAAAAGCCTTGTGCTTTCCTAGTCATAATAAACTTACGACTTTTACATAATCATACCTAAAATCGTCTCTTTATAATCACGGGCTTATGTTTAGACCTTGATCTTAAAATGTTTAGAATGTATACTTTGTCGTCATTTACTGAAGCCTTGTTCATTTACAAATCTCTTTTCATGGTTTATGTGTAAAATATTTTTTTAAAATAAAAGACTGAAGATGCATCTTTGCATATCAGTTTATTACCAACATGTTGTTACAACGCATCATCATATGCTAAAAATCTTTTTCGTTACTATCATGATTTAAAAAGTTATGCCTCAAGTCTCATCATGTGTCATCATATGCTGAAAGATTTGTTTTGTATCACCATATGCTGAAAGATTTGTTCTGTGTCATCATATGCTGAAAGATTTGTTCTCGATCACCATATGCTGAAAGATTTGTTCTGTGTCATCATATGCTGAAAGATTTGTTCTGTGTCATCATATGCTGAAAGATTTGTTCTCGATCACCATATGCTGAAAGATTTGATCTGTGTCATCATATGCTAAAAGATTTGTTCTCGATCACCATATGCTGAAAGATTTGTTCTGTGTCATCATATGCTGAAAGATTTGTTCTCGATCACCATATGCTGAAAGATTTGTTCTCGATCACCATATGCTGAAAGATTTGTTCTCGATCACCATATGCTGAAAGATTTGTTCTCGATCACCATATGCTGAAAGATTTGTTATGTGTCATCATATGCTGAAAGATTTGTTCTCAATCACCATATGCTGAAAGATTTGTTCTGTGTCATCATATGCTGAAAGATTTGTTCTCGATCACCATATGCTGAAAAATTTGTTCTGTGTCATCATATGCTGAAAGATTTGTTCTCGATCACCATATGCTGAAAGATTTTTTCTCGATCACCATATGCTGAAAGATTTGTTCTGTGTCATCATATGCTGAAAGATTTGTTCTCGATCACCATATGCTGAAAGATTTGTTCTGTGTCATCATATGCTGAAAGATTTGTTCTCGATCACCATATGCTGAAAGATTTTTTCTCGATCACCATATGCTGAAAGATTTTTTCTCGATCACCATATGCTGAAAGATTTGTTCTGTATCGCCATATGCTGAAAGATTTGTTCTGTATCGCCATATGCTGAAAGATTTGTTCTGTATCGCCATATGCTGAAAGATTTGTTCTGTATCACCATATGCTAAAGGTTTATTCTGTCTCTTTATATTCTGAAATTTTAATCTGTATCAGCATATGCTACAAGTTTTGTCATTTACATCATTTACTAACAGGTTTTTTTATACATTATAATATGATTATACCTTCGTTATCACAAAATACATCTTGAAAATGCTGCTCTTTAAGAGACGTCTTTAGAAACTATCTCAAAATTTATCTTTGTGATTATTTTTAGATCAATCTTTAAAAAAAAATAATTCTTGCTTTTCAAGCTATGAGTTGAGGTCTGCGGTTAAAGAAGGGATTCATAGCCTGTTATACAGACCACAGTACATTTGTTTTGTTGCTTTATATCTTAGAGAACGAAGGCTTCCATTGTCTAACTCAGTCGTGAAATGTTACTTCATTGGTGTGGTTAAGATAACAGAAGTGTGTATCAATCTCATTAAAAGCTCCACTACATTCCGCGTATAATTGGCATAACGTAATGCAGCAATATTAGATTTTATTTTAATGAGATTGGGTGAGAATTGGCTTCGCTGTTAATACTCCAAGTTTATACGCACAAGTAAAGGAGGTTTTAAACATGTCCATCCCAACCTGTAATAAGCGTCCTTCTCAAAACACCTGATCACGAAAAAAGAACAAGATATTCTGGTTAACAACTTCTTAATTTTGAAAACCACGACGTTTCGAAATAACCCATTTCTCCTTCATCGGTCCTAAATGGCCTTTTTAAAACTTCACGATAAGTATATTGTATAAACTGTTTTATGTTCTTTGTATACTCTCAACAGCAAAAGAAAACACACTCTTGCATATCCTCGGACGGACAGACAAACATATTTTAGGATATATAAAGGCCCCAGAGTGAATAATTATACTTGTTGAGATAATTAACATTTTACTGTTTTTATGTTTTTATACTCTGTTATATGATATTTCATTTAAATCCGTTAGTCGATAAATCTGGTTCGAATCCCGCCAGTGGCTCGGCAACATGATACGCTCTTAAAGAGTACTAGCGTTCTGCCTGTATGAAGGATCCGGCGTAGTCTTACGTGCATTGAGCGCATTACATTTGCGCTATTCTTTATTGATTCATTTGCGCGGGAAAATTAATTGCCATCTGAATGCAGAACCAAACCCAGTCCGACTGGTATTCAGTGATTTCACCGTTGTATCGTGAGCTCCTTTCCGTTATTTGATCAAATATTTGGAATTTTTATATTTTTTAGAAACTAGGTGTTAGTCTACCAAAAATATGTGAAATAGTGTGAAAGCGGGTACAAGCCCTGAATTATGCAACATAATCTGAACACGTACGTCCCAAGCATGAAATGGTAAGAATGGACTGCGATATCGCGAGCATTTATTTTTCGCTAAAATCCATTACCATTGCTTGTCTGTAAACACTAACTTTGCTTCATTTCCAAGCTCGATGTAATACGTCATTAAAAAGTTGGTGCAAAAGTGCAAATGTTACGTCTTTAATTGAAATCAACCTAAAGGACGCGAAAAATATGAGAAAATATAGACATGTTTGGGGTTAGAACCCGTTAGCAAACAGAACTCGGGGTAGTAGAATTTAGCTGCATGTATAATGCAGTGCTGATGCTCGAAATTGCATTTTGTATGAACCTGTGCATTTCCTTTGATGGCCAAAGTGCAGCCAAGTGCATGGGGACAATATTTGCTGCAGGATTTGTCTATTTACGCTGAGGTTACCGTTTGTTTAGACTTCATCGCTGCATATTTGTAAACAAATTACGTTTGCTCGTGGTTCTATGTTTGAAATGGATATTTTTTCATTAAAAAATTTTATTTACATAATTTTTCTTAGGAAATTTGTCACGATGTCTTTCAAGAATATCTAAGGTTGTTGATTTTTAACGAGCAAATCAAAACATACCGATGTTTTTAAGATTTTCCTGTGTTTATAAATATAAACTCTTAATGAACAAGAGTGAAATCGATTATTCTGTTGTACTTCTTGTTTACTTCTTATAAACATCATCACGATGAATAATAACAAAATATTTCAACATCTTAAAACAGAAAAGTGATATTTTTCAATAAATACATGCCATGATCAGATGAAATTCTCTAGACATTTATGTCTCATTCGTTACAGAATTCTGTAATATATTGTCCAGTCATAAACGTCCGTAAATATAAATATATCAAGTATTTGTTGATGAAAAATAAAAATAATAATTTGATGAAACATCTCATCACACCCGTAGTCGAATAAAATGTAAGTTATCAATCGAAAACTGCATACGGCCATTTGTGTGTAAATGCTTTTTAATCATTTCAGTTAGAAAATAAATTCGTGTAGCTTTAACAAACTTACATTCGTTTACAAATGCTTGCATTGATTTAAAAAAAATACTTGCAGTTTATAATATTTGTTTTTTTCCTAGAATACGTGTAATAGTGCCTTTAAATAGATAATACATAGACTCCTTCCTTTACAACATGCTCTCGACTGGATACGTTATCAGTTTGAAAAAATGAATGAATTAATTAAAGCTGTTTTGTCTTTATAGCTCACCTTGAAACGTGTGTGCATTAAAAAAAACTCGCACACAGGTGCTATTCAATCCAATGTTTATTCGGTCCAAAGTACAAAAGTGATCAAAATAAATAAAGTGACAAAATATTTTGGTATACAAATCAAACACATCTTAACCTCAAAGCTTCTTTAACAAACTTTGCTAAGTTAATATATACATCTAATAATTGAAATGTAGTGGTATTCGATAAAGCATTTCATCATCAAAAAGCCATACTATCAAAAAATGACTGAATCGAAGTTAACTGTGCAAGAAAATCAATTTATCCATATCTATCGATTTGTTGGTTCGGTCAATATGTTTTAACAGCGGGTGTATATTTTAATAAGTAAATTTTGGTAACGCGTGTTTGAATCACTACAATTATATACATATTACGTCACACGATCGTTAATTATTGAACAAGCTGTGACTTTAATTAACACAACTGAAGCTTTAAAATATTGACATAGAAACATTGATTGTAAAGGTGCCATCTGTTTACACAACTTAAGTATACCTCTTTTTTATCTTGAGAAAATGGTTTTAAAAAATATCAATGATAAGAATGTATAATTGTTTATTGATTAGTTAACTAAAGATGACTATGTATGTTTGCAACCGGAAAGAACAGTAAATTATTTGTGAAAGTCAACGAGCTTGTTTTACTTAATCTGAGCTTCTTGTTCAATTACTTGCAATTAACATGTTTTGAGAAGATTTTGAAGCAACACCCGGGTCCTTGGATCGTCGGGCTATGTATTAAACTTATTGCATTGCTTATGAGTATATTCAATATTGTTTATACTTCGTCTTGGCAAAGATATACTTTTTTATTATTTAAATGTCTAATCAGGTTTTTAAGGAACACAAAGTTTACTTTTCCAAAATATTGTTGATAAATATGTTTCTTTCTATATGTAGATTGTGTATTATAATTTAAGCTTCTATGACGATAATTATGCATCAGAAATAACAATATCATTTCAATGATCAAACTCCACTCTATACCGCAATTGACAAACATGGCGTATTATTCGTATGCATTGAAACGTGAAAGTGTTTAATTTCCGTTTCCAATTTTGTTTAACAAACAAGCTAATTCAATGAACTTTCAGTTCCGAATCACTTATTGATATATACAATGTGATCATATTCGTGTTAAGCGCCGCTTTGGCAATATGTCAGCAATTAGCGAACAATCTGATAAGTTTCGTTTAAAGCAAATTGCAAATAAAATGACTCAATAATGCACCCTGAATGAAAAACAAAATGAACATTTCGCAACACATGTACGTGACAATTTGTGAATAGACTTATACAGCAGAAAAACATAACACGACGGATGTATATGTTTGCGTATTGGCTAAACAGGGTTAGTCAATAAAACTGATACGGTCTTAGTTTGTATTGCATACTTAGACTTCCTCATCTACATCACGCAGTGAGAAAACATGTGATGATATAAGAAACACGCCGTTTTAAATATTTCTTTGTTGTATTGTTTATGTTTTCTATGCAAAATGCTCTTGGGATGACACAACATCTTATCTATAATGTATTAATTTATGCAAATATCAAGGATGTTTCCACTTAGATAATCGTTTATACGTATCTAGTAGGTTGAAATTGATTTACTGTAATCGACAAAATGATGAATGAAATTTAAACGCAAGCTGACATATCGACGTCGTTATCAACCGATGGTTGCTTAAACGCATGCTTTAAGTGCCCATTTACAGCAAATATACATTTTGTATTCTAATGGTTGCTTCGACATGTAGAGGTAGGTAAAATCCCATCTAATGTCTTTCTGCTGTGCTGCTGCGTTAGGTACAGAAAGGCTGTTATTTACTATCCGCTTATCATGCGATGGGCAGATATATGAACTGATCGCTGATTGGCCAGCCTTCATAAGACCGCTCTTTTCATTGGTTGACCTATCAACGAGCACGTGAACGAAGCTAAATGACATCATGGACTAGCGACCTTGAATTTTGGCTATATGCCGGCTTCACATGCAGTAGATTCAGTCAAGAAACACAGTGGATCAGACACACACGGTTATATAGATCGGGAATAAAACAGGTAAGAATAACAAACATATATTACAGCTGGAATTGTCCATTCATAGCACGAAAAGATCATGAGTTTATCAGTCAATTTCCGCTGGAAATCTTGTTCTTTATTTGGATGGACGTTTCAATTTGACTGACAGCTGATTTGCATGTCACTTCATGAAAATCATGTTTCATGTTTTGCACGTGCAGTTCGTGGGATATCTTACTCATTCGTCCCCAAGTTTTTTGTATCTAAAGTGGAAGTGCTTGTATGGCTTGAAGGATGGACATTATGATAATGATTGATATTATTAACTATGGCGTCAGTGGAGAATTGATCCGGCGTTGGCTGCTAGCTAGGCCAGTCAGCTGTTCAGTCGGTGGGGAAACCAAAAGGGGACAAGGTGAATAACCCCGTGTTTGAGGAGGAAAGAGAAGGATATTACAGGGGGAGTTCGGCCATTTACATATTCAGGACCATACGGTACCAGTATTACTGTGTTTTTTTACTGGAACAGTCTGACCACATGTTTTCTTCATGTACTTGCAAAAGTATTGGCCAATACGTACCGAAAACCTGTGATATACACATTCGTTTTTATCCCTAGTTTCATTTTATCATCCTCGATTTATGCGAATATTGTAGATATGTTGACAGAGCTTTGATTTGAAGAATGATCATGAAATATGTAATTTCATAATTTGATATTTTAACTATGCACAGGAAGTACTTCATGTACAGAGTGTACTAACATCGAAAAATAAGAGATTTTTAAAATCGACGTCTAAAGATAAGTGAATTGAACAAGTACCGTATGTTCATATTATATTCACAGTATATTTAATGAAACATTCAACATCATTAATGACAAAGATAAACATTTTGATAAATAGTCCCTTATTAGAAACACATGGTTCCTTATTAAACATAAATATGCAATAGCTTTACATCTGTGCTTAATTGCAATCTAATCAAATTTTCAAACCGCGATGCTATTTCATGACTCACTTGTTTTGAAGGACAAATGTACGGAATTCGCGTTGACCATTCGTACAGACATTCAAATAAGGAAATGAAATTAACATCCTCGTACGTATCGCACATTGAAATTGATATATCACTTCAACATAATCAGGTATGTCAATCGATTAATTACCTCATTCAAACAACATGCAGAGTATCGTATTACAATAACAGAGATAAATATGTTGAGTTTGGCCTCCTGTCACGTTTCCTATTGCAACGTGAGGTGTAACCAACCCTTGCCAAGCCTTAGTAGGTGTCTATTTCTATATCCAATACCCTAGAGCCGGAAGTACCCCAAAGTTTTTAAAAGGGGAAATTTTTCATCCCCACTTATTATATTCTATACCCCTACCCTCCCTTAAAAATTTTTTTTTTCAACAAAGGGCGCTTTATATATTTTGGGTTGATTAGCGTTTAGTGATAGGTTTGAGGCTTATCTGCATTTGAATATGCATTCTTACATCGCCAATTTTTTAAATTAAATGGTCAATATTAATTAAGATATTTTCCTTTAAAAGATTGTTCAGGGGGCTGGTAGAGAATGAATAAAATCATATACCGTATTACGTTATATCAACTATACCCTTGTGCTACCACATGAACTTCATCTAATATCAAATTAGTTTTTTAAATGTTAAAATATGAAAAGAAGCAACTGAAATGTCTCAATATTTGTCTTTATGTTCAATTAATCAAACCCAAGGGCTCGAATTATCAATATTATATCAATCATCTTGATAACATATAGTCATCCCCTTGCAACATTGCGAAACAGATTGTGTACAACGCAACGTTGCATATTTGGCGTGCTTGTTGGATGTACTGTGTCATGGGGTTTATTGTTTGGTTACTGGTCACTTGTGTCCAGCTAAGGGTCAAGCTGGGATTATAGATAAGATAGACAAGCTGAGTTGGGTTTTGTTTACATTGACGTCGTGTTGCTTTGGTTCGTTTATCTCGTGCCAGCGAAATGCTGTAGTTGCAACTGTTCATAAGGTATTTACAATATTCAAGAGGCTAGTATGGTTATTGCGAACTGTAAACAATTATCAATGATTTTTATAAGCTTCTTTATAGTGTCGAATACAACATTTCTGAGTTGTTTCCCTTTAAATCGTAACGGGAAAATGTCATGATTGTATTGCTTACACTGTATGCACTTACTATTCCTTTTTAAAATGTTACTCATGGCACAATAATCTTGACACATTTTTAGTACTTTATTTCTGAAATTATTAATTGTCTGAAAGATATTTGAAAATATATACCTCAATAACACGTTGCAAGAATGTACGTAATTATTTTCATGGTTATAGCGTATGGGAACACAAGATTAACTCGGTTCGAGGACCATCAGATATCCATAATTGCAACTTGGTAAAACAATCATCTTTAATGCATAGTTAAGTACGATATGGTTGGTATGTATTCAATTATGCATAAGCAGCATGTGATTTTGAAATAAAGATACCCAAATGACAATCAGAGACCGTTTACTTTAAAAGGAGTCATATGTAATCTTACTGTTACAGTCTACCAGTCTTGTCATTGCGCAAACAGACGCAATAACCAGTCTATGGCTTCCTTTATTATATGCTTATTGGAGCGTTGCATATGGGACACAGACAACGTGATACGTGCGTGTAGCAAGGTGGCTGAACTTGAAATAGTGCGGGTGCCTCGTAATGTCTGTTATCAACTAATTCGTGTATGGCTTACATGTTTAGGATAATGAAACATGGCATTCTTGGAAGAATGTTCCTTCATCCATTATATTTTTTATTTTGGCTCCTTATTTCATATTCAGTCAATCTAGACTTCCTGAATGTATATCTAGACTGTATTAAAGGATCCTTTATATACACAGTCATGAAGCAGGACTAACGTTTTTAGGATAATGTAACATGGCATTCTTGGGAGATATGAACATTTTGATGAAACGGATTAGTATATAAGTACCAATAAAAAGAGCTTATGTTAGCCAAACATACTTTTGTGTAAAGGTCAGCATTTTGTGAGTAACTGTGACTTCAATTTATGTTTAGATTCATTTTTTTGGGAAAGAGAAGAACTACGACAGGTTAATTCTCAGACCATTACTCTCTGTAGCATTCACGTGTTTAAGATATCAATGCAAAGAATGCCATGCGGTATACAACATGATGTTGTATTGATGCGTATAGAGACGGTATAGTTAAGATTTTAAAGCAACATATAAAACCGAATTATTGCAGTGCTTGCAAAGGAAGGTACATTAGAGGAGTTCCTTCTGAACATTGTCAAATATATTGCACCTTCATTTAATAAATAATCTTATCAAACCAGGAACTTATAATTTAAACCTGTGTTAACAAAACCATATCATTTGTGAAATTTGAAAAATGTAAATTGAGCGTTTGAATAGACCTAAGAATACGCCAAAAAAAAGTCGAGAAACATGTGAAGACGTCTAAAATATATCAGTGCATGACGTTATTTTAAGATCTTCAGTAACTGACCCTATTCCCGTAAGCAGGATATGTACAGTTTACCTAACAAGCATGTTGTGTCTAGTTTTACAATGTAATATGACCCAGTTAAGACCCCTATCTGCAGACAAGCCATCTATATCCCTTCTTTCCCCAATTACATGTCCACTAAATAGCCGGCGGTCATCCAGAGGTCAATTCAACATAGACATATGTACCACTGGACATTAGTTATCTGGTTCGGTTGGGTTCGGTAGTGCTATCTACCATGTGGCTGGTCGCTCGACCAAAGGTCTTTTTGAGTAGAATTATTATCCCATTGTGAAAATTCGGTGTAACATGAATGCCTAGACAAAGATAAGGTCGTATATCTGATATTTGAGTTACAGTTCATGGACAGCCATTGTGTTGTATTTTACATGAGAAAGCATTTTAGAGTGGAAAAACGGGATCACCTTTTCACTACTTGAATGATGGAGAAGATACAATAAAATGGACCCAAACGTAGCTGCTATGTGATATACACTCAACACGAAAACAAAGAAACACTAAGAAATCCCAGATATCAATATTACATAGAAAAAAATCGACTATGAAATACTTCAATACTGCAAATGAGGGAAGTTTGTTTATGGTATTAATATTTCATGGTATTTGTATTTGTGAACATATCTACTCTTTACTACAAGGGAAGTCATACCTAGTTTTCATATTTTTCATGCGATGCCCTAGTGCAAAATATCACGTTTTCATTGTGACTTCACGTCATAAACAATGCTTCTCTACCAAGTATGTGTGTACTCGACCTACAGTTTTTGTCACAGCTTTGATGGTGTCACTACTTGACATATACCACAGTGAAATATCGATTTTTCTCATCTTTCAAATTCTTATTCCTTATGTCAATATCATTCCAATAAATGGTTTTTGCTCTCTGGTGCATGTAAATACAAACTGTCAGTCGAGGAGGCTGAAATAACGAATACTATTTGATACTAAGAAGTCAACTTATGCGATCTTGATTTGTATTAACACAAAAGTTATCATTTTCGTCGTAAGATAATATTCATGTTGTCATGATTGTTAAATAACAACTTTTTTCATTTTCAGAAGATCCGATGTTGGAAATAACGAACCCGCGCGGCAACGGCCATAGAATGCCAGTCGACTTCACAACATATTTGCTCTCCTCGAGTCCTCCAGCCTCGAGCTTAGAGTTGCTTAGCTACGCCTTCAATCCAGACGATGACTTCCATAACAGACCAGGAGACCGGAAGTCGGACTTTTCATTTCATCAGTCCCGAAACCTGCCGAGTTTGAGAGAAAGGCGAAAAGCTCCGTTGAAACCAATCATTATCAAACCGCCGGAAAGTGATGAAAGCTCTGCGAACACTTCCGGTAATACGACTCCAACAAGCACAAGCCCTCGCTCCACAAGTCCACATTCGCCCGGCAGGTCCAAGAAGAAAGTGTCATTCGCAGATCACAAAGGCAAAGCTCTAGCAACTGTTCGTTTAATGACCGAGCCCTCAGATATGCCTCCGAGGTTAAAACCCGAGGTTTTGGCTTCCGTAACCAAAGGCGCCTCGGCTGGCGTCACAGAACAACCGCCACTTAGACTCTGTTTCAGCCAACCCGCTTCGGATTACCTAGCGTTTAGAGATAAGCTGGAGAAGGAGTGTGTGTCATTAGAAAACGTGATCTTGCGGGACTATCGGGTGGGAGGTACAGTTAAAGTAAAGAACATTCATTTTGAGAAGCGTGTGTTCATTCGTGTATCCTTCGACTCTTGGGAATCTTTCGAAGACTTCCCGGCACAGTTTGTGCCAGGACCATGTGAAAACAATGTTTATGACACTTTTTCGTTTGAATTCAATGTTGCAACGAACTTTGATATGGGGAAAGAGGTTGAATTTGCTGTGTGTTACGAAACGAACGATTTGCAGTACTGGGACAGCAATGGTGGTGAAAATTACCGCATCGTGTCAGCAGACTTCAAGAAGAGGGAGCCTGCATACACGTCAAGCTCGTCATGGTCCGACAGCCACCAGAACTGGACTCAATATGCGTCATGGAATCACACAGATTCAACGACGCCATATTGGTGAAGCCGTCGCCATGACAACCCATGGAATCCGCTCTCATCGCAAGCTCCGGGCTCGGAGAGATAAGTCTGACAGTGCGTAGAAGCCAGGAGCAGACGATACTAAACCCGTGCGTGATCTAGCTTGTGGCGCACACACCTGCCAAGAAGATCGGCTGAGATGAAATTGGCAAGAAAGCAAGCTATTTATAGAACACCCGAGACTTTCAAATACGAAACCAAAGATATGACAGTTCTTTGTAGAAGTGTACGTAAAACCGTTGTGCAGAACCCTGGTGGCCACGGCCCCTGATTGACTAAGGTCAAACTGTTTTATATGATGTAACAAATATGTATGCTGTGATACACACTAAATGGCTGATATATCTGGATGTATTCTCCTCCATGGATACACTCAGTTATATTGTATAATCCTATATTCGCAATATTATTACTTAAATGCGCTGGTATCTTCATAATACGGAGTTCTATGTTAATCATTCGTGGATTTTTTTTACGATGTTTGAAAACTGAGTTGGGTATTTATGCTCTGAAAATATACTTAATGGCGACAGCCTAATTCAGCTCAAAATGTTTGAAGTATCTGTGATTGAATTTCCTTGTCGGAATTGACTGATAGCAAGAACAAATTGTTGATTTCAAGATGGCGGCTTATAATATCAAGGTCATATCTGCCCATTCAGTTGCAGCTAACGTCGTTTGAAGTTCTATCCTCGATGTCAAGTTGGTTTTATGTGCGTTATGTGTGAATGAAAGTGTGATGTGGAGTTCGGAACTGTGAAGAGCGAATGGCACATATTTTCGCATTTTTCCCCCGAATACGGAGTTAGCAGGAAATACGAGAAGATGTTTGCATCTAATTAACCTTCCATGTTGCCTTTTTATCCGAAATATTTCATTGCCTTTATTATAAAAATGCAAAATAACAATCCGAGGTTAACTTTCTAAATTTAACTTCAACGTATTATGATATGTCGTACATTAGATAGTATTTTAAAATATGTTTTGATTAAGCCAGTATTAATCAAAGTCTCTTAACATACGGGTATACTTACGTATTGCTTAAACCTGATCTTGTACCGGAAATGCCTCCGCCGCCATCTTGGAAACTCAAATGAACGTCATTAAATCAGAATTGGTATATACTGGTTTTAGACGATTTTATATCGATACATGTGTTAAAGAGATTAATTTGTTGTTCGGTATACTTGTTTGTATGTTGATAGTATTTTAGTACATTGTACAGAATGTATCATTTATCTGAAATCTGAAAAGAAATGTATGAACTGCGATCTCAATACCGTGGTTGTGCAAGGTATCTGATTTGACGGTGCTTGTTTGTTACAGGAATGACGGATGGTGTTAACATTGGGTGATAGAATTGTCCATTGTACCTTTTGTATCCTTGCAGAACTGCAATAAAAGTGTGGACATCTATTTACTTGTCATCGTGTTATAATTGCTATTAAGTATAGACTAAAATTTAGACTATGCAAATTAATTCACTCAATGAAATTTGTTTTTCTAAATTTTGATTTTAACTCCTTGATCTTATGATTTCATAACAGTTGAATCTAGACTTGCTTAACGAGGACCTAACAGTATCATTGACTGTTATTTTGTGTGGTCCTCCAGCAGTACTGGGTAAAATTCCATTATCATATTCTGGACTATAGGGATAAATTGGAATTTATGGTAAATGATATGTCAAATTTAACATATTAAAATTTTTAATGAAAACATTTCAAACTTTTTCTCTGAATAAACTTGTCCAATACATTAGTTCGAATATGCACTTCAAACTATCTCTAGCCTTATGCAAAAGCTAAAATTCTGAAATTATTTATAATGAAATATTATTACGTTGAGCACCTGATGAATTATTCATCATTAAATTGACAATATCCCTAACTTATTTTGCTCTATATAGTTTGAAACTACAATTCACATACAAAACCTTTACGCTATGCAATAGATCTGCGATATGCTTTTCATCAATGTGACAAGAAAGTAATTATATATTTCAAAGGGGGCGAGAAAGCGCAGTGGTTAGGGGTTCGAATCCCACCAAGGGCTGGGCAACTTTGTCTGTTCCAGTCGATGCTATCAGGTTTCGCCGCAATGCATATCAACAATAGTGATGCGGGTTCTCTCCCTGCAATAATACTTTCATTTTTTATATAAGTGAAATACCCTTGAATGCGGAGTTAAACACCTCACCTCACCTCAACATTTCAACATGAACTGAGGCGTTATTTTGATTTAATGATTTAAGTTTATCCTAGGCACATGTATGACTAAGTCAATGCACCTTGCCGATTATTCTCTCATAGACCAAGACCTTTCAAAGACCCTGAGTCGACAAGTGCAATAAAAAGTTTTCATGGTTTTCCTCAAACATCAACTGCACGTGGTAAGTTGAAGTGGCTGTTTTGAATTGTGACCATATCCTATTTCATCGAAGCTTTACATTGTTACAAATGGAAATAATTTCCATTCCAAACCGTGAGTGGTTTATGACGTCATGTAAATGTCACTTCAGATAACAAAGCACCAGAGGTTGGGGGCAAAGGCGTGGCATGGTGTTCGGGCGTCCGTCCGTCGACTGGACTCACAGATTTGAAGTACTCTGGCCTAAGTTGAACATAAAATGTAATTTTTCTCACAACGACTAAAAACTTTTATCGTAAAAATTCTCAAGAAGCTGAAGTCTTGTGCATTTGCCATGGAAGATTAGGAATTGTAGAATTGATGTGCCTCATGATGGGTCATACTCTTAAAACCAATCTCATTGCTGAAACTATGGTTTGTGACCCTGTGGCCCTTTAAAGGGATACATTGACCGCACCCTCGTAACACAATTTCGTTGCATTCTCAAACAGAACTACATTGTATAAGCCATACAAATATATTTTTCACACTACTTTGCTGACACGGATCGTCACATATATAATATAAACTTGTAGTTCCAAATAAGTGCCACTAGGAACTCATTTCTCAAAGCATATTTTAATCCCATCCTCAACTAAAAAGATTTTCACTTTCAGATATCTATCATAAAGGATTTTATAAAATAAATTATTATACATATTTAGGTTGATTTGCCTCGTAATTGATATATTGTAATACGAGTAATTTCTAAGAAGGATAAATACAGAAATAAGTTGGCGTGGTTATTAAATAAAAGTTCAGTGAAAAAAACTCCACCAAGGTCTAAAATGCAACCCGAACCACTATTTGACGATTACATGAAAATAGTCCCAGCTGTTACCTTGTAAAGATATTTTTTCAATAAGTTATAAGGAGTTTTTAATTTTCAAAGCAGCCAAGAATAAACTGTGTTATTTTCAAATGAAATATTTTTAAAACATCAAGGATTTATTTAAATTTGATATTCTAAAGATTTTAACGATATTCGACAGCAAAATTAGTAAACATGTTTATCATTTATGATTCAAACTACCTTTTGATTATTCTTGATTCATTTATCTGAAGAAATAAAACATTCTTTAACTTAAGAATTACTTTAACAAAAACGATAATAGACTAAGCAAGACTCAAATGTAAATCTAAGGTTTTTAGCTTAATGCACTAGTGCACGCTTTTACGGTTTAAATTGTCTATTTTAATTCAAGAGGACTTATGCATTCACTTAAACTTTCTATCGATGCAATGAAATACTTCAAATTTTACAATCGACCTGCAGTCAACAATGAAAAAATTTAGACAGCCGCTGTCGACTTGGACATATAAAACTCTATGGTTAGCTGTGCACAAAACGGATAAATTATAGACAGTTGAATCTAGTATTATGTGCAGCTGTTGAATTTACCTAAACTCTGAACTGAGAACAAAGAATAAATTATGTTTAATGAAAGCAATGTTGATAATAAACCGATTTAATAACACAGCCTTAGCACATCTTCCGCACGCGTCGGGCGAGATATGCATGAATATGAATTTCTTGTAAATGCATATCTCGCCCGATGCGTGCGGAACACTTTTGAATATATCTTCATATATTTTTTAAAAAGTGCTACAGTACCTTCTACGATCGACAGATGGCGTCATTTGTCAGGTCAGTATCCACCAATGAAATAAAGCCTTATGAAACGTTGAAAAGCATGAGTTATACACATACGTTTAAAATATTCGAAAAAAGCCCGACTTTGCTATAAAGGCAATAGTGCATGCTTTTACGGTTTAAATTGGCTATTTTAAGGTTTACGAGGACTTATGCATTCACTTAAACTTTCTATCGATGCAATGAAATACTAAACATTCTTTACAATTTACCTGCAATCAACAATGAAAACGTTAAGACAGCCGCTGTCGGCTTGGACATATAAAAAACTATGGTTAGCTGTGCACAAAACGGATACATTATTGACACATGGAAACGGCTGAACTAGTACTGTGTGCAGCTATTGAATTTACCTAAACCCTGAACTGAGAACAAATCATGAAATATGTTTTATGAAAGCAATGTTGTAAATTAACCGATTTAATAACACAGTATTAGCATTGCTATTAGCTTGACCAAAGCGGCTGCCATTTCCGCGTTTTTGGTTATAAGCAAAATTTTAATATTTCCGATATCGTAGTTCATGCGGATTTAAAGTTACATTGCATTTAATACTTCCGGTCTTTAAAAATCAACAAATCTACCTGGATACGTAAATATTTGTTAAATAACTAACGAGGTAGATTACTTGAGTGAGGATCTTGAATAATATCGAGAGATATGCAGTATCTGTGCATTCGTTGTGTTTATGAAATATTGGTGTGCACTAGTGCGTTTAAATAAATTTTAAAAAGGTTTTATTCAAATATAATTTCAATTATTACCTTGTATTATTATAAATAAGAATCTACATTAAACCTATCCATATCAACTAGATAGATTCTAAAATTAAAGCGACGATTTCTAAACATTACCAGATTTTGATAGTCTTACAAAGCAAACTAACTATATACACCTTATACCTGTAAAACACGATATGTTTATTCCCTTCGGTATATCGGTCATCATAATAACATGCTTGGCGATTTATTTCAAATGAATGCTACAATCTGCGTCATCGGCGAAATATTGATCGTAATCTAATGAGATTGACACAAACTAATAAATTTACTACAGAATATCCAAAAAATAATTATTTTTAGATTTTGGGTTAAGGGGAAGTTACTGTCAAAATACCTTGAACTCTATGAAAAATGTTAATAATCAACTGTTTAACCTTCATCCAAACTATTTTTTTTCTCAGGGCTCCTAATTTCATATATGTATTCAGTCAATCTAGACTTGCTAAATGTGGACCTAGACTGTATAAAAGGCTCCTTTTTATACAGTCATGAAGCAGGACTACTCCCCTCTACATTTCCCTATTTATCGACGAGCATTTCATAGAAGCACGAACCAAATACAATGGACTAACGTGAATGACATATCACGCATCAAAGCCTTGGAGACACTCCATTGGACAATATATATCACATGACATCGTGACCTCGAGACACATAAAAACAGTGTGTTTATTGTTGATTATATCATTGACTTAACTGCTCAATAAGCATTTATTCCTCCTGGTTCAGTAGCCCATGCATTAGCAGGCAAGGCTGTGGACATTTGCTGACCGTTTAGTCATAAGTCCCCGGCTAAAATGTCTTTACTTAGGCGTTTGCTTTCTGATCAAGATATCTAGGGTTGAATCCTGTCAGGCTTTGGGTAGCTTTATCAGTAATATATAAACGTTATTTATGTGTCATATTAATTTATTCCCCGTGCATTGAGAGATATGAATGGGTTCAAGTTGCAGGTTCTACTAAATTTCAGTCATGTAGTGATGCAAGCTTTCTTCCTTAAATATTTGTGAAGGTTTGCTTAGCTTTACCTGCAATAGCCGACCAATTGCTTCACAGTGTGCTGTCAGTTAGGGAATTAGTTCAAGGTGCAGGTTTTACTGAAATGTATATTCATTATGGTGAGGGGCTTTCCTCCTTGATTGTAAACATTAGTAAATGATTTGGGTAGCTTTACCATCAATATAGAACTATTACCTTTGTGCCGAATTTAAAGTGCCTAATAGTGCATTTTAGTCATTCTTTATTTCCACCTGCAGGTTTTATTGACATGCATAGTCATAACAGTATTGCGAGCTTTCTTCCTTAGATTTTAAAATTGGTGAAGGCGATTTTTCCTCCCGAAGTGTTACAACACGATAGGATTTTGCTCCTTCCGCCATCCCACACTTCCTCTTTGTTGATGCTTATTTCAAATGAGCTATGAATAATTGTCTTTGTTGGTGTTTGTGGGCCTGTGTTTTCAAGGAGAAAATGGTCCCCGCTTTGTTGTATCAAGGTGGCTAGAGATATGTGATGTTCATCCCGGAAATGCTTTTTTTAATTATGTATCAATATAGATCATGAATATTAACACTAGCTTTTATAATTAAACTTATTTACTTGAGTCTGGAATTGTTTACACTCATAACTTGGGCCTTGACACCGATTATTAATAGCCTGCATTACGTGCAGGAATTTCGAAAACAACCTACAATTGCGCCAACAACCAACTCAGCAAGTGCAAAAGTGTCAAGGACGAATACGTGTCAAAGGTTAAAGCAGCATTCGGAGCGTTCTCTGTCGATTTAGCTCTGTGTTAAAGCTTCTCGCTAGCGGAACCTTCCGAACAAATCCGACTGTATTGACTTTGGGTTTTCATCTAGGACATAGCACGGCCACTAGACTTTGTTGGGCTTAATATTTTGATAGACTAGAAGTACATACGAACCTGCGAAAAATAGAATACAGTTATCTAGACTAAAAAGACTAAAAAAATAAAAAGGGTTTGAATATACCCTTTTCCGAGAACAATAGGCGTAGTCGTTGGAACCTATCTATCTATCTATCTATCTATCTATCTATCTATCTATCTATCTATCTATCTATTTATTTATATATATAATATAACATACTTCACATAGTCGTTTGCAGAATCATTTTAATCCAAGGTTACCCTATTTCTTAGGCATTCAGTTTTTCCAATATAGGATTTTTTACACTTAGGGCACATTATTGCATAAATGACATTTTTTAATTGCAATCAAAGTTAGATTTTATTTCAAATGTTTTGCCATTGTCAAATGTGAAAGACGAGCCGACATGTGCCACATCTTTTATTTGAACATTTGGAAACTGAAGGTCTTTCTGTTGGGTTTTGGATACCATCATATTTAGCCCTTGTTAAGATGTGTTTACGATTTTTTGGCTGTCTTTTGCTTTTAATGATTTTATTTCTTTTCAACATGTGGCCTAACTTCTTGTCTTGACTAAGCATAGGTAAGTTCCTATGTATCACTGGAAATAATTCCGCATTGTTTTTATTATGTGTTGTCACGAATGTATATAACATTGTCTTCCTATAAGGACGTAGCTGTGATGCAATTTCGAGGGGCCAATTTTGTGTGAATACCTTTCAATCATTTGAAGTTGGGTATGGATTTGTTCGAACACGGAATAAATATTTCAACTAAAACATCACTAAAAATAAGAAGTTTATGATCAATATAATTTGCTTTTACTTTAGCATGTAAATGCTCACAAAAACATTTAGGTTTGTAACAGTTTCACACTTTATTTAATGTATTTAAAGTGTCTGACAAAATGTTAGGCTTCGGTTAGAAGCAAAGAGGATATAACTGGTTGTCTTTCCCAGTCGTTGACTTCAACATCGGCTAAACAGCTATTTGTAAATACGCGTTATCATTTGTGTGGGATGTACACGTGAGACGATAAGATAAAAAAGTTTGCTCATCAGGCTAATTAATAAGACAGACGTGCTTTGTGAGTCTGCGTCTGTCGGGCGTCGGGCGTCGTCCGTCGTCTGTAAACTTTCATTTTTTTCGAGTTTTCTTCCAGAACTCTTGACAACCCGAAGCTGAATTTTTTGATTGAGGTACCTTGCCCCTTGAGAACCAATGTCTCTTGCACCGTTAGCAACTTAGTTCTCATATACTTTCTGACAAACATCAAACAATACAAATCCTGTTTAGCTTCAGAGCCAGATTCAATTCTTAATTCTAGTGGCCTAACTTGATTTCACTGACATAAAGTTGAAATACATGACCATTTGATAATATTAACGACCATTTAATATACAATTACATATTTCAAAACGTTTATCGGTACAGTTGGTATGAAAAGAAATGAATACATATCGCATGTCTACAATTTATCTATCACGTATGCATCATCACGTACATCGTCTAGTGCGTATATCGGCTGTATCCCTCGTGCTGAATTCCCTTATCTCGAATGTCACTCGGATAAGCTACTGTCGCCAGTATGTTTTGACAATGTCTCATCGTTCAGTTAATTTTAGTTAATAATGCGTAACCTTAAACCACATAGTAATTTCAAGGTCTGTTGTCATTTCCGCTCACGTTAACCAGAACTGGAAAATGACTGTCTTTGCGTTGCTTTCCGTTTTCTATTTATATTTTCTATCAAAATAAGTTCATTTTTTTCTCAACATTTAAATCTTTGTAAACCTTCAATTGGTTCTTATGTTTCAAAAAGGTTGAATTCGCGTAGAATTAATGTTTTTAATTGCTCCAACTGCCAAAAATGTTATATTCCAGAGAATTATTAAATTTGAATTTAATGTACAATTTACATTGTATATATATGTTCATTTTCAAAATATAGAAGTTTACAACGCACCGAAAATTGGTATATATTTTGTTTTATAAACATACAGCTGACATAATACTGACAATAGCATACGATGTTTACGATATGAATTCATATTTTGGACGCAATAATGTCAATGGTTTGTCACGTGTGTCGTAATGTATATATGGATATTATTGGAATCGTAGATTAAAAAATAATATAGTTTTGGACAATGAGAGTTGATACGCCAAACACAGCCAAAATATGTTTCAACCTGTCGTTAATTTACAATTTTCAAAAAATATTATGTAAAAGTTATGATATACATAATTTTACATAGATCCTCGGGAAAAACGCGTGAAATCTTTTGATCTCGTTGTTCCTTATAGTTTGAACCCGATATTTAAAAACGTCAGTGCAAAGACGAATAGTACGACATTTTCATGGATGCCACCACGTTCAAAATAACGTTCATAGTAAAGCCTGATTTTTGTTCAATCTGCTTCGCGAGTTATCTCCCCATGACGTTGAAATTTCAAACCTCGATATCTCAAGACAATTACACCAACCTTTCTACAGATGTTGACAGCAGCCTTCTCCATCGATTAAAACCATTACTGTTTTCAGTAAAAAAAAAAAAAAATTTCGAGATTCTCTAAAAATTAAGCTCTGACGGTATCCGATTTTTGAAAATCTTCTCCTCTGGTAACATATACAGAAACATGCCATCGCTCATTCCTGCTACAACATACATGTGTCACTTTTAAAAAGTTCTTTTTCAAAGTTTGTTAAAGGAAAATAACTTCGCTTTACTCTGATTAACGCTTGTAATTATGATCTTTTAAAGGCAGTTCCACCTAACATATTTTTTAGACAGGTGTATTTTTACAGAAACGGTGTTTTTGGTGTGAATGAATCATTCCTCAGCATAAGCCAACTTTAATTGTTCTGTTTTACAAAATTTGGTTTTTGAATAAAGTCTAGCGTTATTACAGCAAATACGTTTATATGTCACTTTGACATCGATTTTCCATATCTTTCGCCCACTAAATGGACAGTAGCGCGCTTTTAGACAGATAAACTTTCCAACAAAAACATTAGTTAGTGCAAAATGTATTATCTTCAGAGAGTCATGACATCTAATTATTCAAAACGATCATCCCTAGAGTTAGAGGAAATGATCAAGAACATAACAATAAACACTTTGAGTGAACATCTTTAAATCATTTGAGGTAGGGAAAGTTATCGCATAGCTTAACCAATCATGTTCGTTTAAGTATTGTTTCATCTATGTAGAAAACATTGTCTTGCAATTGAGAAATTATTTTTTCGTAAATTCTTTTTATCTATCTTAAAAGTGATCCTTTCCCTTTAGGGTTGTATTTATGTTACATGCATTTTGTATGTAACTTTGTTATGAAAGTACTTTAAACCTCTTAACGATGAAGACTGTATGACATGCATTTTGTATGTAACCTTGTTATGAAAGTACTTTAAACCTCTTAACGATGAAGACTGTATGACATGCATTTTGTGTGTAACCTTGTTGTGAAAGTACTTTAAACCTCTTAACGATGAAAGACTGTATGACATGCATTTTGTATGTAACCTTGTTGTGAAAGTACTTTAAACCTCTTAACGTGAAAGACTGTATGACATGCATTTTGTATGAAACCTTGTTATGAAAGTTCTTTAAACCTCTTAACGATGAAGACTGTATGACATGCATTTTGTATGTAACCTTGTTATGAAAGTTCTTTAAACCTCTTAACGATGAAGACTGTATGACATGCATTTTGTATGTAACCTTGTTATGAAAGTACTTTAAACCTCTTAACGATGAAGACTGTATGACTTGCATTTTGTATGTAAGTTTGTTATGAAAGTACTTTAAACCTCTTAACGATGAAGACTGTATGACATGCATTTTGTGTGTAACCTTGTTGTGAAAGTACTTTAAACCTTTTAACGTGAAAGACTGTATGACATGCATTCTGTATGTAACCTTGTTGTGAAAGTACTTTAAACCTCTTAACGATGAAGAATGTATGACATGCATTTTGTGTGTAACCTTGTTATGAAAGTACTTTAAACCTTTTAACGTGAAAGACTGTATGACATGCATTTTGTATGTAACCTTGTTGTGAAAGTACTTTAAACCTCTTAACGATGAAAGACTGTATGACATGCATTTTGTATGTAACCTTGTTGTGAAAGTACTTTAAACCTCTTAACGATGAAGACTGTATGACATGCATTTTGTATGTAAGTTTGTTATGAAAGTACTTTAAACCTCTTAACGATGAAGACTGTATGACATGCATTTTGTATGTAAGTTTGTTATGAAAGTACTTTAAACCTCTTAACGATGAAGAATGTATGACATGCATTTTGTATGTAACCTTGTTGTGAAAGTACTTTAAACCTGTTAACGATGAAGACTGTATGACATGCATTTTGTATGTAACCTTGTTATGAAAGTACTTTAAACCTCTTAACGATGAAGACTGTATGCGTGCATTTTGTATGTAACCTTGTTATGAAAGTTCTTTAAACCTCTTAACGATGAAGACTGTATGACATGCATTTTGTATGTAACCTTGTTATGAAAGTACTTTAAACCTCTTAACGATGAAGACTGTATGACTTGCATTTTGTATGTAAGTTTGTTATGAAAGTACTTTAAACCTCTTAACGATGAAGACTGTATGACATGCATTTTGTATGTAACCTTGTTGTGAAAGTACTTTAAACCTTTTAACGTGAACGACTGTATGACATGCATTTTGTATGTAACCTTGTTGTGAAAGTACTTTAAACCTCTTAACGATGAAGAATGTATGACATGCATTTTGTGTGTAACCTTGTTATGAAAGTACTTTAAACCTTTTAACGTGAAAGACTGTATGACATGCATTTTGTATGTAACCTTGTTGTGAAAGTACTTTAAACCTCTTAACGATGAAAGACTGTATGACATGCATTTTGTATGTAACCTTGTTGTGAAAGTACTTTAAACCTCTTAACGATGAAGACTGTATGACATGCATTTTGTATGTAACCTTGTTATGAAAGTACTTTAAACCTCTTAACGATGAAGACTGTATGGCATGCATTTTGTATGTAAGTTTGTTATGAAAGTACTTTAAACCTCTTAACGATGAAGACTGTATGACATGCATTTTGTATGTAACCTTGTTGTGAAAGTACTTTAAACCTCTTAACGTGAAAGACTGTATGACATGCATTTTGTATGTAAGTTTGTTGTGAAAGTACTTTAAACCTGTTAACGATGAAGACTGTATGACATGCATTTTGTATGTAACCTTGTTATGAAAGTACTTTAAACCTCTTAACGATGAAGACTGTATGACATGCATTTTGTATGTAACCTTGTTGTGAAAGTACTTTAAACCTCTTAACGACGAAGACTGTAAGACTTGCACATTAGGTCAACGTTTGTAACTATTCCCGCATGGTACTTATATAAACTTAAAACAGGTTTCATTACAGTTTTCCCAAAACGTATTTTCGAAACGTTAATGAAAATTTACAGAAATGTTTCAGAAATGTTTTTAAAACATGTTTGAGTTAGCTTTGAAGGCAAAGAAAACAATACACAAATATTTTCTTCCAAAAAAATAATAACGTTTTAGTAGGAATTCAATGTTTTAACGCCCTGAATTATCAAAAATTCAAATGTAATGAGTAAATATGCAATGCACGTACAGGGACAAGGATATGAAGGAGGACAGGATCTTCTGGATAAAAACTTCTTTATTGTGAATTTCACAATAAGAAGTTGTTATCCAAAAATACTTGTTTTCCTTATGTATATCACTTTTACATACCCTTCAGCGATTTGACAAGGGTAACAGTGGATATTCATATAGCGTATATGTCCATCCACTAGTGCACATTCAAGGCGCTACCAACGTTATAACCCTGGTCTAACCAAAGCCGACACATTTGTGAAAGTCGACACCAACACTCTGCTTGACCAGGTATCCATTTCCTTTTGGGAGAACACGAAACTAAGTATCGCTGTTATTCAAATATGTTTTTCATTAATTCCCGCATTGAGTACCCCTTGGAATATTTTTTATAGATTATTAAGGGATCCAGGTTATTTGCAATCATTAAATTAAAAATTCTGGAAAATTGCATTTTAGGTATTCGCAGCAGAACAGCACATATGAGACTGTGGGTAAACGCAAATATGCTTGACAAACAAATTTCAAGGCCTTCTTATTTTTAAATCAAGATGGCTCAACAAATATTTAGATAAGGAAGGCAATCTTGCAAGATATTATCATTGTTCAAGAAAAGCTCCCTTGTAATCCTGTAGAAATGGTGGTAGCCTCGAAAACCTTGTCCTAAATCAAGAGCGTGGCAAGACAAACTGATGAAATAACATTTTATTCTCTCATATTCTTTTTTATTGATTGTTGTAATCCAGAAAAAATCTAATATCATGAATATTTCTTAAATGATTTATCTCATATGACATGGGTTTTGCTTAACCTGGCACACACAATTAAAAAATCACATCTTTATGTCGGTCGCCAAATCTGAAACACAGTTCAGTTCAATCCAATTCAGTTTTGTACCCTTTTGAACGTTAAAGAATTCATTTTACAAAATAAGTGTAGAGAAAAATGGCTTTCCAAGAACTCATCAGAGAGAAAGACTTTAGTGACGACAAGCTTGTATTTGCCTGGAGTATGATATTGTATAAACAGTAAAATGTCCTGGGTAAGAACGTCTTTTATTGTTAAAAGCACGACGTTTCTATCTGTATGCTTACTCCTTCATCAGGTAATATATGGGGGATGAGGAATGGAAACAAAATGGGAAACGATAAGATAAACCACACATCCTCCTTTATGAAGGTATATCTTGTATTCCGAAACGGGGTGTTTTTCTCAATGAGGTAGAAGACATAGGCAGTAATTTACGTTTGATTGTATACACTCGATTGCGTCTAAGAACTACAGTGTGTGTATATATATATGTATGTGTGTGTGTGTGTGTGTGTGTGTGTATGTAAATATATATATATATATATATATATATATATATATATATATATATATACATGTATGTGTGTGTGTGTGTGTGTGTGTGTGTGTGTGTGTGTGTGAAATCAAAAGGTATTCCAGCTGTTATAAATTGCACCTATATAAGTTATGCAGGTGTAGGTTGATATTGATGAGCTAATTATAACGATATAGGTATATCAGGAGATTCACGTGATAGAGATGATCACGATTCAAGGACTTTGACAGGTTCAAAGGTGTTCGGTGACTGGTGACGAATTAAGGAGTGATTTTACGTTTGTGCCCAGTTGGTCCGTGAACAGGTCGATTGATTGAAATTATCCAATCAAATAATTTGGTTTTTATTGACATGAATATTAGCGTTGGTAAAATCTTTTAAATAGACTTGTATATACATATTCTAAAATGGTTTGTCTCATTTAAAAAAATCAACTTCTATTCACGAAGTAACATAGTAACTTCGAAAATAGACTTACTTGTGGCAAGGTCATAAGTCAGTCCGAAAAAGTGTAAAATTTAAGATCCTTTTTTAACCAAAGGTTTAAAAAAAAAATTTTCTTCGGGTATTCAAAACGTTAAATTAAATCTCCTGTAAAATATGAAAAATCGGTAAAATTTTGGAAAGGTTCTATCTCTGAACAATAAAATCTAATTTGAACAAAACCTTTGATCAAACATGTCTACTACTTTGAAACTGCAAGCACTAAAACATTAAAGGAAATACGCCATGTAAGACGAGTAAAACTATAATAATAGATAATTTGGTAAAATGAAAGAAAATCAAAAGTAAAATACAAAACGATAAGTGGTAAATTTTGAATTACATAACAGTAAAATTCTTTTAAATTTGACGTTATGTCATTTCCATGCAGTTAAATCATATTTTGATAAAAGTATTTACTCAATAATGAAATTTAGATATTTTTCTCCTGTTATGATTGTTATCAAGGTAATTACATGTATAACGTGTTGTTCTCAATTTACCTGAATGAATCGTCTCACCTGTAAAAGGTTTTATTTCGGTAAAGGTCAACGACCAATTACAAACTAAACATAAGTATCATTTTAGCACACACAGAAGTAGACCTAAGATAGAGTATATACAAATTTGCCATGATGAAAAGGTGTTATAAATCCTACTATTAAAAAAATCCCACCATAAAGGTTTCAATCCTTATTAACACATGAAGCCACAGAATACATAGTGACAACCATTCATTACTTTACATAAATATTGCACGAAATCCAATACATCTCTTTTTTCTATACTTAAAGGCACTAGTGCACGCTTTTACGGTTTAAATTGGCTATTTTAAGGTTTATGAGGACTTATGCATTCACTTAAGCTTTCTATCGATGCAATGAAATACTTAAAATTCTTTACAATTGACCTGCAATCAACAATGAAAAATTTTAGACAGCCGCTGTTGACTTGGACATATAAAAAATCTAAGGTTAGCTGTGCACAAAACGGATAAATTATAGACAGTTGAACGCGGCTGAACTATTATTATGTGCAGCTGTTGTATTTACCTAAACTCTGAACTGAGACCAAAGAATGAATTATGTTTTATGAAAGCAATGTTGTAAATAAATCGATTTGATAACACAGCATTAGCATTGCTATTAGATTGACCAAAGCGGCTGCCGTTTCCGCTTTTTTGGTTATAAGCAAAATCTTAAGATTTCCGATATCGTAGTTCATGCGGATTTATTGTAACGTAACATTAAATACTTCCGGTCTTTAAAAATCAACTTTACTACCTGAATACGTAAATATTTGTTAAATAACTTACGAGGTAGATTACTTGAGTGAGGATCTTGAATAATATCGAGAGATATGCAGTATCTGTGCATTCGTTGTGTTAACGAAATATTGGTGTGCACTAGTGCGTTTAAGAACAACTATATTGATTAAATATTTTTTATGTTCAATAACATAATTAATATAAAAGATAATAGTAAAGCGGTAAAAAAAAAATCAGTCAAAATGTAATAGAATTTTTTTTCTATAACAAAATTTAGTCTAAGTTAGTATCCAAAGTGAAATTGATAACCATGAAATGGGACTCGAACTCCAGCTAAGCATAGAATTTAGATCACTGGTTCTAAACGACTGGTTTTTTATGTGAAATCAAGATTGAAAGGGCTCAACACTGTACTGACGCTTTGTAAAGAATAATTTATTACCCATCCTCCCAACCATTGATATCTACTTACTCCTGAACTAACCTTCACCTTCGTCTGACCCCATGTTGTGACCTTAAGAGGTAAAGGTTTCTCAATACCTCGGTGATTTCTTTGCAAAGGGGTGCTTGCTGGTTAGCATGTTCCGAACAGGTTTCATCAAAATAGAAATAAATTTCGTGTCAGCAGTTTTTTTTTTTTATGTATAAGATGGGAAAAGCTAAGTTGAAGACTTTGGCCAATAAAGTCGGTTTAAAAAGACTGACAGCATTCAATTTACTTTATGCATGTGACAAAATAAGAAAGCAAAAACATGTT
Organism: Phorcus lineatus; assembly: GCA_921293015.1. Taxonomy (NCBI): domain Eukaryota; kingdom Metazoa; phylum Mollusca; class Gastropoda; order Trochida; family Trochidae; genus Phorcus; species Phorcus lineatus. The sequence continues at coordinate 30,900,088 of OV121088.1, read as the reverse complement.
ACATGAAAATTAAGAAAAGATGTGTGAAAACTTGCAAAATCACTTTAAGATACATAATTATGATAAAATAATTTAACATAAATTCATTTATATAATTATAAACGTTAGATGAATTTAATAATGATTTATTGTTTGTATTACTTTTTCTTTCGTTAACTATATCTCAGTTTATTTAAGTTTTACTGTAGATTCAACACTTTGTTACTAATATCACTGATAACCTTGGCTTATATACCCTGTCCATCCATGAGGACCAAGCACACTAAACATTAAAAAAATTTTTTGTTACATTGATCAATTTGTTCATCCTCTTTATATCTTTAAAACTCTAATATATTTTATAGTTTTTATAGTTTTGAAAATCCAGTTGAGTTTTTGATTTCCGAAATATGCATTTTTTAAAAATAGAAAGTACAAATACTAGTATATAAGATTTTCAAGTTTTGGTTTAGATGCTGTATGGTTATTTTACGACCGTTTCGCACATTAAAAAAAGGAATAGAGTTCAAAGAGTTAACTCCCTTTAAAAGGTGAGTGTTACAGAGATATTTTCGGTTACTTTTGTAGAATCCCTTACCCCGTTAGCTTACTATTTGTTTTATTAAATGTACAGATTGATATGTGTTTTTGCATTGATAATGTTTTGATTCGTAAAAATATTACCATGGAAGGTAACAATGCAAATCAAGCATCCAGTAATGCAAGTATTTCCGAAAAGTAGTTATTTATCCAAAGTTAAAATACATTCCACAATTTCGTATTTTCATAAGATTCCAGCTGAGCAAGTCAAATAAAATCAGAAACACTTTTTTAAAACTTTATCATTGCCTTGGGATTCATTTACGACAGTTACTTTTTAGTATATATAATTTGTTAACGCTTTGTAAAAAGTGTATCTAATTCAAATGGTTACACGAAATACTTTTTAAAAAACTCATTAAACAACATTTTTTTCATCGGTGTCAAAAGTTATTTCGAATGTGTCAGAATTATTCTGCACTACTAAATTTTGTTTACCATAGAATCATATTCATAGGATGTGAATGTGTGACTGATTGGGCGAAGGCCTTGTTTTTTGCGTTACCCAAATAAATAAATAAAAATCTTCCTCAATTTGTTTTATAATTGTGTATGACATGTAACACGTGTTTCTGAATTTATGATATTTTTTTTTACCTTTTTAAAAAATACTGTCTTATCTTGGTTCACGATTTTGAAGTTGATATTTGATATCGTATTCAATCCCTCTACTAATAACATCTATATTGTCGATAGTTTACATCCTTTTTATGAACTTCTAGTTTATCATTACTCCTAACATGTTAAATTCTGACCCGCCAGAAGCTCGTCAACTTTGTCCGCAGTAGAGAACTGTTCTCGCAGTCAGGTTTGGGTGCAATGCTACACTGCATTTCAGCGCAGTATCACCCATGGTTCGCTAATTCAAGCCGATGCTCGCAGGTTTCACCACAATGCTTAGCCACAATTGTATTGCGGGCTTTCTCTCTGCTATAAAACTATCACTGTTAAGTGAAACACTCTTGAAAGCGGCGTTAAACCCGAAATCACCTCACCTCACCTCACCTCGATGTTCTGAAAATTGAACTAAGTCCAAAAATTAGATGTATCAAACAAAGATTACTCTTTATCAATTTGCATCACATGTCAGGATAAAATTACTATCTACCCGGAAGTGAAATTGTATTTTGACATGATATGATACACAACTCGATGAAACCATCTGGAAAACACTCTTCCGTTAACACAATCTACATCCAAAGCGATATTCATGAATCAGGATGCTTTATACATGCGCGTCGAGGGTTACAGACTTTATCACAGTCTCCTTACACATTTTCAAAACATGAGATTTATATCATAAAAAGGTTGTCATACATCGAGTGAAGACGTTACGCTTTTCTAAAGGTATTTTTTATAAAATAATGCAACACGTTCATTAATGTTAATTAATTTGACTAAACTTGACTAATCATTTTTTAAACCTGCTAGACTTTATTATAGCTTTCTCGTTCATATCCGATCGTCTAGCACTGTCGCACTGTTCGCATCAAAGGTAAATAATTTGTTATGAAAATCATAATCAGTGGCTCTTTAATACACCTGAATTTGCTATAGCTTCTTTAGAGTCTTCTTCTCAGAATAATGATTCTATGATAAATCATACAGGTCGACTTACACCTCACTCATAAAGCCAAAATAAGTACGAGAGTAACAAATACATGTGTTTTAGAAATAATATTGATATCGACATGATAAATTATTGTAATATTATGTCATTTTTCACTGAAGATGATAATCATTCTGAATATTTCTTTAGCTATCGTGGTGTTCGTCAAGGAGAAAGTCTTTCTCCTTTGTTAATCTCAAATTTCCTTCGATCTGGAAGATTTCTGAAGTCAGCAAGATTGTAATTGTTTCAAAATTAATAACTCTGTTGATGTTTACTGATGAGAAACTCTCCTTATACTTCAGTATTCACTTAATAGTATTTACAAATATTGTGAAATATGGAAAATGTGTGTAAATACTTCTACTACCAAGATTGTTATCTTTTGGAATGGTGTAGCCATCGAGGTGCAAATTATCCGAAGATTCGGAAAGAAATATCCGATTAATACAGTTACCTTGGGATTATCTCTCATGGACATTGAAGATTGATGTTTGCAATGGAAGACCTCGTAAATAACGCAACAAAATCTATGTTTTCACCCATCAATTGTAACTGGCGCCGAGGTATGGAGATATGAAAATCTAGATACAATTGAAAAAATTCTTTTAAATCTGTTTTTAAAACTGGCTGCTGGTTTACGACCATCAACACCAAACTTTATGGTTTATGGCGAACTTGGAGAATTCCCCCTTAAGATATATGTTACACTAATACTGATCAAATTCTGGTATAAACTTGAAACATTTTCCAAGTAAATTTTCAACGAACATCTGCCGAATTTCAAGACACAATGAATCACTAAATGTTTGTAACTCTTGTTTTTTAAAAGCTTTTTAACAGTTGTGGATTGACCTATATGTTTGATGAACTAATTAAACATATTGTAGCACTTATCTCCCGCATATTATAGGATCATTTCTTACAGAGCCTGCAATGATGTCTCCAGCAGTCCTAAAGATTATTACTATGAATTAATTAAAAGCTCACCATCTTTAGAAGCATACGTTTTACAGTCTAAATCCATGTACTACCCACTCTTCCTTTTCAGAACAATTAATCGCTATCTACCTGGCCGCTAGAGAGGCATGGCGCGTGAATATAGAAATTACCGGCTCTGTAACTCCCCAGCAAATGTTCGCCGATATAAATGAAACTTTATATACCTGAATATCTATATGTATTTCCGAAAATTTATGAATGTGATTATGCTTTAAATTGTTAAAATCAAATTTAAAAAATCAAATCAAAATCAAAAGTTATCACAATTGTAAACCCTAAATATAAAAAAATAGTATATATATGCTCTTGTACCACCATTCGTGGTATGTAGAGAATAAAGAATTTGAATTTGAAACATGAATGTGGTAAAGATGAAATAGACCAACACTCTGATGACAGTAAAGCTTCAAATAAAAAAATGTCTGCGGGGCCCTGACGTACTACTTTATAAAAAAAAGCGTGACTCTTGCGGGACATCAAATAATAAGTTAAATCACGAGACGACCTAAGCATTGTTAATAGGCACTCAACACGATCTTCATGATATTCAAGTTAAGTGTGTCGGACAAGGAAATACTGCGATACCTATCAATTATATTCGATTTTGCTTACCATGCCAAAATCTTTTTTCATTGATTCTGAGCTTTCAATGGAACCACATATAGATAAAATTTGGGAAACGTGTCTGATCGCAATTGTATCACTTGTATATATCAGTTGTATATATATATATATATATATATGATCTTATAACAAGAGATGGTGCTGAAGTACGTGTGCGAGTTGTTGTTATTTCTACACTTAAAAGGGCAGTAGCACGGTTTTTTACATGAATGAAGTGATCTCAAGAGAACAAATAAATCCTGTGTTTAAATCAAATTTAATCAAACATACCATGATTAGTTAAGCTTTGGGAATCCATTCCCCTACCTTCAATGATTAAATGGTGTTCACACAAAAATGGCCGCAGATGGATTTTGCTTGATACTTGACCATTTCTTTTACAACAACGGATGACCGGGTTGAGTAATAAGGTTGGTTTTTTCCCTCTGGAGATGATATATTTGGTAATTGGTATAAACTAATGTTAATTGAGGAAAATTTGATGAAATAATTTTTTTTAAAATAAACATGTTACTAAAACATGCTAATAATAGTTTGATAATAGTTATCATCAAACATCAACTAAACAAAGTCCAAAATGTCCAGAACACAGCAAGAACTGTCCAAAGTCGATATGGCTATTTATTACTTTTAATCTCCTTTGCTATATTCATAAGATGACTAATAGTCATATCGTTGGTTGATTTCAGAGGGAGCATCCTATCGGGAAAATAAAATAAAAGTAAATTGGTCACTTACAGCATTTTGTATTAATTTTTTCACCTAATGCACATACAAAGTTGATGCTTTCATATAGAATTATCCCTTTCAGGTGACCCTGAATATCAGACAGACAAACAGAAAAAAAAAATTAAGTGTCACATGGTATTTTACAGTTTAAATATCAAATGTAATAACAAAGAGTATAGCATATCACCCAGCTATATCATTTGCTTATGAGACACTGTAAAATACATAAACTATATATACAGCAAGGATGAATGTGTTAATAATTAATAACAAAATAAGATAAAGTATACATAGGTAAAATAGATTAGGAATGTAACTGTAATGTATCTTTCACGTAAGCCAATTTGTTTTCGTATGCTGTCGTTTTATCGAGAAGTACGGACTGTTGCTCAAGATTATCAATTAATTCTAAAAGTGTCAGTATGATAGAAATATAAGGTCAAAGGCGTGATTAATCATGGCGGTACGGTGGTAAGCACGCGCTCGTTAGTTAAAAAAATCGAAATTTACCAAAAGGGGGGTAGGCACTTTTTGAAAAAAACTGCTTTACTTGTACTAATTCTACAATCTACAAAGACAAAAAATATGTGTAAGAAGAATCTAAAATTAATCAATTGATTAATAAGAAGGCTAATCAACAATCCCTTGTCATGCCGTAGTAATTAAGCCGTTTCACACTCATAGCGCTGTCTTCTCTGTTCATTTTTCAATGTTGATTTTAAGTGTATGCGAGCATTTTTTTCAAGTTGTAAATACTTACACAATTTATTGCACTCACTATCATGCTTCTACAAAATTCCAATACAATAACTGACGACGTATTGTATGAACAGCAATATCTTGAATTTCAAGTCAATTGAAATGATCGATCTAAATTCATTACATTTGCTACTTTGGCACTTATGAAAGCTAAAATGAAGGGAGCTGTCCTACCATGCCCCCGGTATTTAACGTACGTGTCTAGACATGAGGTAATTAGAATGACCGGTCAGTCACCTGCTTCCTCGTGTCATAGAGCATTCCTCAAATTGACCAATCTCATTGAAATGAAATCTACATGCTCCACTACATTACGCCTGTAATCTGCGTAACGTAGTGTAGCAATGTTAGATTTTATTTTAATGAGATTGCAAATTGACTGTCAATCAAGTATTGCCAATTAAGCGTGCGTACATCAGTTTCAATAATAATAATGATGATGATGATGATGATGATGATGATGTTGTTGATGATGATGATGATGATGATGATGATGATGATGATGATGATTACAGTGTCATGTTGTGATACATACAATTTTTACACAGATATATATCACATAAAACAACCAGCCCTCATTAGGCCAAGAAAACACCAAGGTTAGGACATTTACTATAAAACCGTAAAAGACACAATATATGCATTTACATTATTCACATTCTCCATAGACTTAAATCAAGTGATACAAGGGATTAAAGAGCCTGACCTATCTTTTTTGTGGGGGAATATTCAGTTTAACATTTATTATCTCTATTTTTCATTTTTTTAAATTGACGAAAACTTTTAAACTGTACCAATTTATTTTATCTTTACAAGAATATTGCAACATTATATGTGATTTTATGGTATTGCCTCTTATAGCCTTTTGGCGGCTTGTGCATTTCATTTCTTATTTACCAAAACAAAAATTGTGTATGACCTCTTTGTATGTACAACATGAGACATAAATAAACAAAGTCTCTCTCTCCCTCATAAAACAGGCGCTGTACTGTTAGTTAATTTACAAAATAAACTTTATATTGATAGAATATCCACATATTTACCAATGATTAGACAACAGTCTATTCACAGTCTTACAGTCTTTGTTTTTGTGTATCGAGTGCGTGCTCTCGTTTATATAGTTGTCAAGTCTTAACCATCCAAAAAGTTACCTTAGTGACATATTTGATATTTCAACTTAGTTATGTTATAATCATGTACTAATAATATACAGGTATAACTGAAATGACCCCTTGAATTTCGTTTCCACAAATATACCCCGATAGGACTGTCCTTTTAGCGCTTATATCGCCTACAGCCAAAACCTCTATTAAAAGTAAAGGCTGCTTCCTATTGGTATCATACATTGGACGAAAATAATAAATATTTGAACTTTCTTACATTATTTATAATGCCAAATTTTTACATTGAGCACCAAACGAAATATTAATAAAAATAAATTGATAATATTCCTGACTTATTTTGTCCAGTTATATTTTGGAATTGATGGGATTGTGAGGGAATAGAGGACTTCATTAGTAGGGCATTTTATTAATAGAGGATTTTAACAGATTCAGTGACGACTCATTACTTATCAAGTAACATGAAAGAGTTTGTGTATAGAGTGAAATCGGTAGAAGTAAACAATGTAATCAGGACATTATGGCGAAGAAAATTACTTTCAAGGAAAACTGTCGAATGCAAATTTCAAAAAATAAATTTTTTTAAAGTTTCTGATCAAAAAAAGTTTTACTTTAAGTGAAACAAAAGGCGTGCTCCTTTCGAAATGTCGAATAAGTTCCGTTCTGTGTGAAAGGAATGATTAATTTTTTTAAAAGGTCAAAGTTCACTTCCGGTATCATGGCGTCAGGAAAACCACCTAAATAAAACAACTTTTTTAAATTGAATTTGATTTCTAAAATAACTATTAAAATCAATTAATTATTTTGTATGAAAAGATATGTTTTAATGGGAAAATACAGAACATTATTTCTGAATTCACTTGAATTAAATAAACCAATTTGATGAAAAGGGGTGACTTAAATGGGAAAACATTCTCTAATGACCAAAGTGACGTAATTAGCATTTCAATCTCATTGAAATCAGTTTGAAACTTGTCCTTCGTACTTCGCTGCGCAAGAAACGCAGCGCGGTACGAGGGATAATTTTCGATCTGATTTCAATGAGATTGTTAGAATATAAGCCTAACTAAATATAAACGGAGTAGCCCACCCAGTGAACTTGAGGTAAGGGTCAGGCCATTAGTGGTGGGTTACATGAGGACTATAACCATATTGGTATGTTAGCTGCATATATAAGTTTTAGCGTGTAGACATTTGGGAGGATGCCGTTTAAGCGCATTTTATTCATAAAAACCATTGGGATGAAACAAGTTATAAAACTCGGAATACCTTTTTCTTTTGTGCAAATAATATTGATTTCCATTTTTCCTTTTTTTGAACGCATATTATTCAAAGAGAAAGGAAACAATTCATGCAGATACGAATCTCTTGCCTAACGTCCAAAAATATTTTCCATTTTTTACAGAATAACTATGTGCAAAAGATGATACAAGAAAATATTTTGCGTGATGTTTTTAAACTTTACAATCCAAATTGTCTTAATAACCATCGTTTACGCTATAAACTCTTTCGTTTTTCATTAATAGATTTTGACTATTTGCTATAAACACTTTCTGTTATGAAATGTAGATGCTAAATTCGTATAAGAAATATATCGTTTAACGTATTTGTAAAAAATATATATATGCAATGCAAACGTTTTACTTAACTGTCAAGCAAATACAATGCAGCAAGAACAAAATATGAAATATTTTATGTCATTCTATATAAAGTTGGATCGACAGTTTAACATTTTATTATAAAAGCATGACCATTTTTTTTCTTTTAAACTTGTTGATTTAAATTTATTTGGATTGTACTTATATTGGATTGTTTTATTTGTATACAGCTAATTGGATATCAACAGCTTTCAGTATGGAGAGGAAATAATTACATCAATTAACATAGCCTACTCTAATCACGCAATTAACAGGTCCAGTGCAAACATTTAAAGACGTGTCCTATTGAGAAATGGATACCACCCGCTGAGCCAATCAAATGAACCGTTGAGCAAGCTGATTGACAGGGATGTTAATTACAGATGTATATTGCCCGGGTAATGACTTTTGAAACTTTTACCGATTCGATTGAGAGGTTCTATTTCAAATATTTACGAATTGATAAAATTGAGTTTCAAATCAAATCATATGTTGTTCAGAGAGAAAGAAAAAAAAAGTATCGTTATTAGAAATAAATCAAGGCGAATGTCCATGATACATAATATAAGATAGATAGATAATAGTATAGAGTGGTACTTCGATTTCCCCAATTCAGATTTGTATACGGCCTGTATAAAATATGAATAAGAACTATTAAAAATAGATATACCTTGAGTCTATGTCCAATAAAGGTTCCTTATTTTTTCATGGACTTTATCACCATGTTTTTCGTTTATCTATGATAACAATACACATATAATGTACAGAAAATACCCAGTGACTAAACGATATAATAGGTCTATATATAGCCTACTTGTATTGGCGGTGGTTGGTGCGTGTTCTCTCAGGCCTGTTTTATTCCTTTCATAAACGTAGCTTATTAAATGTTAAATCAACATGTGTATTTGCAAATTTGTCAAACAGAGTTGATTAATCAGACAGATATCAACACCTGTTTTGGACGATGATAATCTAATTCAATTTCATATAAGCGATAAGGCATCAGCTGTCACCCTAAGGCTAGGCCTACATTCATGAACTTGACATCGCCTACCTGTCAAACAATTTATTTTAATATAATCTCGATCATTATAGAAACGATTTTTTAAGGAGCGGGTAGAAAATATTTTAGATAAAATAATCTCTTATTAATTATATCTTATCTTTTGTCAATTAATGTCTATTACTTAATCTAAGGCAAGGCCTAAGTTATTTATATTATCATTTTTTTTCGAGCCAATACGCTGTTAAGTAATATTTTCAAAATGTCGTTCACTTACGTATCTATTTTGTTACAAGGGTATTGACCAAAAGAGAACTAATTTCTAAAATTATGTCTTGAACTAATTTCATGAAATCATTATTAGTTTTTGGATTATATCAAAATCTAGTTAGATAAGCTGCTTCCGTCTCAACTTGAGTGCAATTATATTTGAACTTATTAAAAATAAGAAAGAATGCATGTTACAAACAGCGTCGAACAATCAAGTGCGCGTTTGGCGCCTGCGAATCAACTGATTGTTGGTTCTTGAAAGTAGTCCTGTTGCCATATCACCAGAAGGGAACCAGGTACCCGATTACTACGCAACAATCATGAAACTAATCGACAGTCATTAATTACTTTAAGGGGGAAAAATGAAATAGAAATATAGATTCAGAAATTCTTTTTAATAAAGCTAATGCATTCATGTCAATATATGATAAAAACACTTCAAATATGTGGATCTCTTTGTTGTCTCGGCGGATTTTCCGACTGTTGACTCACCTTCATTCCAAAGGTCAGCTGAGTTTGTCTCAGCTTCGCACTTAGGTCAATTTCGTTTAATTTTCATTGAATATTTCGAGTATATCAATTTGTAGAGTTGACAGATTAGAAGATGAAGTGTTTCCGATGCTAGATGGCGAAGTCTGAAAATCGCAACATGGCAGGAGCGGTTTAGACACCGCAAATTGCATACCCTAGCCATGGCTACGATTTTGACAGTTGCAGAAGGGAAATTCGACCAGACGACACTGGCCCAAAGTCTTCCAATGTTGGTAAGTGCAATGTTATTTTACAATGTAAATCATTGATCTCTGCAACATGCACTAAATTATTGTGTATTAATCAATCGATTGCTTCCGAGCGTAGCTTAAAACGCAGAGGTCGATTGATAGGCATAGTCTTTTCGCTAGAAAGGCGTAGCCAGTAGAATTTTCAATGCATCTTTTATTTTCACAATTGATATATAAAGCAACTCGGGTAAGTTTTACTCTCACTGTAAAAACAAGCATTTTAAACGATGTTTGACGCCAAAGGTGAATTTAGTAGGTGATCGCATGATTTACTTGCATCACATTTACTGATACGACCTTCACCTCTCCTTTACGGAAGCTAGACGATCGTCATTCCTCGGCATGGAGCCAGGAAGCTTTGGTATGTTTGTTAACTGGAATGTTATCTTTAGGATGCTGAGAATGCTTTTTGCGTTTGTTGATTTGTCATTATCTACCTCACCAACTATTGAAATCATGATAATCACGTTTGCGCTGAAATAAAAACGCCCAGTCACATTAATACTGATTCACCTATAGTGAATCAGCTGTTGTAACTAAGGGTGTGTCATCACATGATTTTTGACAGTCCTCTTTGTTGATTGGACTTGTAACTAAGCCAAGAAATGTGGTAAACATGGAAACGGTTGTCTGTGATTTAAAAAAAAAATACAAACCTTTGATTCATATTGATTTTAAGCAAATGTACAACCAGAATTAATTTTTCAGTGGCTTCAAGTTTTGATGCATTAGATTATAGGTTTTTCTGATTTCAAGAAAAGCATTTTCTGTGTATTGACAGATTGTTATTGCCTCTATTTTAAATGGTAATTCATGTATGTGTACATCAAGTTACTGAGAAACTAATAATAATTTGCTGGTGTATGATATACAAGGAAGTAATAAAAATTAAAATTAACTAAAATATGGTCCAGGAAATAAATCTATTTAATGAACATTATTCATTTCCTTTTTACCCATCAATTTTGAATGGTAGAGACAATATAATTGTAAGCCTTTCTCTAACATGTCATATGTCCTCAGTTAACCATCATTTGGCATTCGTATTCACGAAGTAAAAATATAATCTGACCAATGCTTAATTATGATATTTCATAAGCTACTTGCATCCCCTTGAATTGATATCTAAGGATCCCTTTTTCTCCTTTGTACACACAAATCGGTTTGAAATTTTATCCAGCAAAAGAAACCTGTAACAGTTGAGAGCTGTTAGAGAGCAGATAGATTTAAAATTTATTTGAAAGGAATAATAGTGAGCATAAAATTTTCAGAATTGAGACTAGTGTCTTTTTCTTTTCCTTTTTACAGTATTTCTGTTTAGTTTCTGGAGGATCTGGAGTAGAATGGCAGAGTGACGCCAAACAGCAGCTCACAATGGATTGGCAAAGCCGCCCCCTGTTTTAAATGTTTCTCGCAATGTTTACCCAGCAAGTTGGTACCTTTGCCTCTGTCTTGAAGCTACCCCTAGCAGGTTTGATTACCAGTGAGCTACGGGACAGTCAAGCTCCATGAAGCATCCTGAACATAAAATGTCCTTAGAGGCCACGATGCCTTCGTCGGACACAACACTGAGCTGGTTGGGACATCAGTTGGAGCTGCGTGGGATAGATTCTGTCATCTACACTCGTTATGTCATCAGTTTGCTGCAGCAAGACGTCGCAGATATTGATAGCGCTGATCGAGAGGGCTTCTGGGATCGGAAGTCTGACATTAAAAAGATCAAGGAGAAGAAAGATGTAAAGAAGAAACCTGTCAGCGAGGAAGAAAGGAGGAAGAACGCTGCAGTGGAGTGTCTCTTGTCTGTGTCTGATGAGGTGAATGACTTGGAAAATTTGCATTTTAGTACTATATTAAATGTTGTATTCAATAAAGATTGCCTGCTTGAAGAATTCTACCATCAGTCATGATCGGGTGAGCGATTGTGCAAAAGAATAACAAAATCTTAAAGGTTATTATAACTTCTACAGTGATAACTCTGGTCTGTCCAACAAATCAGTTATTATATGGTTATAATTAATAACTTTTTTTTTCTTTTTTCAATAAGATAATTGTGTGTTTCCATATGTTTTGACAACTATATCTATCAAACCTTCTCTCTAAAGTCTCTTCTTTGTTATTTCTTAAAAGCTAGAGAGTTGTAATAACAGAATCTAATTTCTGATTATAAAGATAAGCAAAATTCCATATGCATATATAAATTTGCTTCTGCTTAAAAACTCAAATTGAAAAGCAGAATGTTTGATTTCATCACTGTTGGAAATAAACAGAATAATCTCTAACTGGGTAATCCTGAATGGGAGGATGAGGAAAAAAACTAAATTCTCAAAAAAATACATGGACATGATGCTTAATTCAAACATTTGTTGTTAACATGCTGGCTAATTTTCCTATTATGCAATTTAATTATTTAAACAAAAATTGATTGTTAAGTAAATTGCTGCAAGTTTCTCATCCTATTTTATGAAAGGAAGGAGAACTTCCCAAGATCTAAAAAACCAAGATATTGAAGATGAAGTAATTATTATTTGGTGACAACTCCTATATTGCAAGAATGAAATATTTCGGTGCCCTTATGATAAATGTCCCTTGATTTTTAGATTGAATGTTCCAAGGAGCATCATGTCTAATATCTTCTTTGTTTGAGGAGTGAATTTGGCCACTCGGAATGTTTTTCACACCCTTACATCCCTAAGAAACCAGTAGCATATAACAAAAAGGTTTACAGGCCTTCCTATAGGCCTTTAGGTGTTAAAGTGTTAACTTATTCATTTGAAAGTGATTACCTCTTTGATTGGCATTTTAAAAATTGAGTTGATAAAGATTCAAGAATAAAAACTAATTTCATTGATATACAGTCTCTTTATTCTGAATAAAGTTATTGTTGAGAGTATTTTAAAGTGTTTAATGTGTTAATGCTGTATCAAAACCATAAGCATGGTTATATTTATACGTATCCTCTGTTTTCAGGATAATGACATTGAAAGCCTTGTCGAAGAGTTGTGTACCAGACTCAAGGAGCACAAGAGCACCAGAGGTACTTGTTATTTTAAAAAAATGAACAACAGCAGTGTCTTGAATTAAGATTTTATAAGGTTGGTCTAGTCATGGCTTAAAATTCACTTTAAATGCCCTGATTCCTATTTCCTTATACATCTTGATCCCTGGGCCTCTATGGTGTTTTGAGTAAAGGACAAATAGAGCATGTATATAATCATCATGAAATAAAATAGAATCGATAAAAAAAAAAAGTAACAAGATCAAGTCTTGAATAATGACATCAAAATTGTCCCTAGTTCCGTTTGGACAATTATGTGAATGACAGGAACTGGGAAAGGCAGGGGCCAAGGGCCATTTTTAACATTGGATGAAAAAATGGCCCATCATAATTGGAAATTTTATCATTGCTACAAGGGGGGATGGCCCATTCAAAATTCTGAAAATGACTAAAAGCACTAAAAATGGCCAATTGTCAAAGGTGACTTTCCCAATCCCTGGAATGATAAGCCCTAAAAACTTATTTGGTGTTTATTTGCAGATTACTTCACTCCTCTGTCTATCCACACCAAGGAGCAGCAGCCATTTCAAACCAGCGAGTGTCAAGACCCAGCAGAAAGGCAAGTGAAGTTGTTTATGAGACTGAGTTATATGAATTTATTCATTCTATTTCCTTATGGGGAAAAATCAGTGTGCAAAGTTCATTCAATTGGGTCTTTTGTCCTTTAAGTCCAAAATATGGTACCAAAGACATCATGACCGAAAAATTATTATTATTCTTTGAAAAGTAATGTTTTAATTATAAATTTGTCATAGGTCAATGGAGTATTTTTTAAATCAAATAATAGGATGAATTTTTTAAATATGAACAGGGATTGACTTGGGCCGCGATATCGCAATATTATCGCATAAATATTAGAAATATCCCATTACATTTTGCTAAATGCGACTTAAAATCTCATGATAATCGTAGTTGTCAATTTTTTTACAAACAAGTGAATAAACAAGTATAAAAAAACTTCCGGTAAAAAAACTCTCAACATTGCGATTCTGACGCTGTGGGGAGATCAATATTCAAAACTCTTAACATCGCCTGCAGTGTACTACAAATGAGTTGATCGGTGTAAGGAGTTTTGTTTACCGGAAGCAGAGCTGTGCTGCGAAAGCGTCTGCTTGAGAATTTATCCACCAACCATATTTCTAAATAATTCTTCTTAACAGTAAGTGAGAAAGATCAGACTGTAAATAACCATGATATTGTTGATAAAGATGACACTATCGCTAAAGATGTCAAACAACTTCTGAAATATCAAAGATCTTGGGGAAACAAAGTATCGTTGGTTGCGGTAACCATATTATCGTTGCAAAATTATTTCAGTCTCCAGCGCTAACCAAGAATAATTATATTTGTAAAAGGCGTAATAAATATATAGAACGTCATACTAGTGCATTTTGATGTTTTGTATTGAACGAGAAGATGTCATGGGAGCAGAGAAACAACGAGTTCGAAGAACGAGTTGTTTCTCTGCTCCCATGACATTTTCGAGTTCAATACAAAACATCAAAATGCACTAGTATGACGTTCTATATTTATTATATACCCGATCTTAATTAATAAAAATATGTTTTATAAAAAATAAAAGGTTGCGTAGCGATACACATTTTCACGCCATACATACTTCCGCGTTGAGGTTACCTTGACATTGGTATTAGTACGCTGATGACCGAATAACGCAATTGACCTGAATGCCACATTCCTCCGCATGACGTCAAGTATATCAAGTCCGACTTTCACATCTTACAATAACAACAAATAGATAAAAAGAAAGATATTTTGATCAAATTCAGAATTGATTTAATATGATAAAGCATAAATAAAAAAATGATCAAGCTATTTTGTTTATAAACAATTGTATAGAAATCAATAACTTTTAAAGTTCAAGGTCATTTTCAAAATTTTCAAATACGTTGTCGTCATATTGGCTCGCGCCGTCAGTTAGTCGGAGTCACTGTTGAAGATAACACGTCTACGCTTTCGCTGCTGATTTTCATGGTTCATGGTATTTGTTTATAATTGTAATCAAATCATTTGGAAATGACAATCTTGTTTTATAAGAGCTTTTGTGCACCTCTCGCAAACTGGGAATCCCAATGACCTAAATGTATATCTATAAATAGCTGCTTCGGGGAAAGCCGGGTAATCTCAAGGTTCAGAAAAAAGTAGAACCGGCAGGAGTGCAATACGGATTCTCGAGTGCAATACGGAATTTGAAGACGTATTCCGTATTGCACCCTTGTATTACTATCCTAAGTTTACATGGGTATATAATAAATGAATAAACCAAATGCACAGGTATCTAAGTATTCTAATATCAAGCTATATATTCTTCCATCTTCACTGATTTGAAGTCTTCAATGTTATTTTCATTTCGGAAATATTTGCCTAAATTGAAAAATTATTCTTTCTTCATAAAATATAGCCCGTTTCGCTTGTACTTTTGCTCATGAACAGTTGGATAGTCAATGATGAGAAATGAGCACATTAAAAATGTTTTGAAGGTTTCACATGCGTTAAATGTAACATTCCATTTACAAGAAAAGTAAGAACCAAATCCAAAAATTAACCTTTATGCCAAATATAAAGAGTTCACAGATATTAATTTATCAATTATTATCAGATAAGTTACCCCGATAATAGGGACACCTCTGTTAAAATACATAGCATAGACAAAAAATCGTCAAAAAAAATATTCTCCCATTATAGAATTTAATTTTCACATATTTTTTTAGGATAATTGTGCAGTTATTAAAAAAAATCAACAATGTAAATTGTACTAATTTTTATGAAAATATACATTTATAATGATAAGACCCAAGATAATAGAGACCTTCATATAACGCGAATGAAAATGTTATCAAAAATGTCCCAACCTAACTCCAGGAAGTTATGTTATATCAGGGGTGTGGAAATAGGCTGTCCGACTCGTCCTACTCGGGAAAACTTTGCACACGGACAAGTTAGTGTTTTCACGCTAGTCGTCCGCGGACAAGTTATATTTGATCATAATAAAAATAATAAAATTGTTGTTTCAAACCTTTTGTTGCGTTTTTTCATTTTTTATTTAAAATTCGTCACAAACTACAACACCTCTCGTTACTGAAGCTTCCATTAATGGACCAAGTAAAGCTATATGTAGCCGCTTCGTTCCGTATCTGTTTGACCAACCACAGAGTGTGTTTATGAAATTAGCGTGTAACAGACGTTCTGATTAGCTGATATATAAAGAGTGGGAGAACCCGTGCGGGAATCCCTGTCTGGAATAAGATCGTTTTATTTTCATTTGAGTTTATGTAGTTTTGAATACTCACGCAACACATATTAGTGTCATTTTATCAATTCATTGTTACGAAAATATATTTTGCCATTGATTGAATCGAACCTTTTGTGTGTATTGCAACATTACATACGAAACGAAACACAAACAATGAAACGTAAAAATAGCACATGTTACGAGTGTCTGATTGTCGAATGCTGGGATTGGTTAACATACATGCCCCCCTTTAGTGGCTTTACACAGTAAAGAGGGTTATTATGTAATATCACACAATTTAATTAGTTTGAGTCCGGACAAGTACATTTTTCTGCGGACAAGTACATTTTTATTGTTTACTTGTCCGTGGACAAGTGAGTAAAATTTGTATTTCCACACCCCTGTATATGTTATTTAAGATTATCAAAATGGTTACTGAGTTAAAACACAATTCCTAATATTCAACACTTGTGTTGTTGTTGACTCTTTGTGGTTGTTTTATATTATTACAATTTCACAATTCATGTAGATTGGCAATCATAACTCATTCAATATGGATAACAAAATCTCACTCAATCTCAAAATATCTCACTCTTGTTAGTCAGGCGAGATAATTATCTCACTCCTCTTTGAGCCCAGGAAAATCCCTGTATGAATTCTAACCCAAAGACACTGATTTCACACAAATAAAATCTTGACCCATATTTTGATAAATATTAGGCATGCAATGAATTATATTTTTGTTAAACTTTATTGGTAAAAAATCGCTTGAATGGTAATAGACATAATTTAAAGGAGTAGAAGCATGTATATTTTAAATATATATTTTTCTCAGTTTTCTCTAATAATCGCAAGCTGTAATGGTAGTGGATGAATATGTGGTTTGAGATGAACAAATGCTAAATGATCTGTATCTATGTTACAGGTACTATGCAGCATTTCCAGCTCTTCCTGGGGAGAGTACTCCGCCACAAGTCTCCCCATCCTCGGATGACAACATCTGGAGACGTAATAGCAGGAAGAGCAGTTCACTTGCTGGGGAAACATCTGGGAGCAAACAGTCATCACCACAGAACTATTCTCCAGAAACTAGAGAGGAAAACACTGCAAAAGAAGTCATGTTGGAGAAGAGAGGTGCAGCCGATTCGAAGTCCTCGTCATGCTCACCGGCAACCACAGAAAAGCGTAAAAAATCAAAAGGGGATACCGGTCAAAAGATAACACCTACTGGTCGAAAGAAGGCTGCAGGTCCAAAAGGAAAGAAAGAACCTGAAGGTCACAGTAAGGCGGTTCGATTCCTAAGTTGGCCACCGTCGAGTAAAAAAGATCGAAAGAAAGTGGAGAAGGCTGAAGATCGAGAAGAAACTGAAGAAGAACGATATTGTAGTATGGTGGAACAGATGTTGAAGGAAATGCTGCTGTCTGGGAAGAAACATGTAAACCCTCATCTGCCAGTCCTTGCATATTTCCCTGAAGAAGGATTTACAGATCAATGCTTCACTGAGTGGTTCCGAGAAGATAGCCAGAGCCCAGAGTTTACTGAGAATGATGATTGGTACACACAGCCGTTGGAACATATTTTTTACACTCCTGTTTCCAAGACTAAACGCTTGTACAAACGCCACAGCTATCCTCCAACCTTGCTGAATATCGATAGTGATGATGAATGGAGCAGTTTGGTCACAGAGCAGTTGCTTTGCTTGAAGAGAGCCTCTCAAGAATATATTTTACTAGGTGATGTCTTTGATCCCGAAAACTCCAATAATGATGAAGGTAATGGGCTAGAAGGAACACAAGATATGCAAAATGTGGAAGGAATTAAAGAGTCTGATGAGAGAAAAGATGAGCAAGCTGAGAAAGATAATATTGAAGGGCAAGGAAGGGAAAGTACAGATGAAGATGGGAATGAAAAGGATAATCAATTGAAGAGTGACATCCCAAACCCCTTAGAATCAGAACCATCTGCCTCCATATCAGAGAAATCATCAAAGGAAGAGAGTTCCCCTAAAACTGAAGTTTTGCCGCTCTGGTACGACACCCAAACCACCCCAACTGATCCATTCAACTTTGATCAAGAAGATTTTTTCACTTACAAAGTAGATGAAAAGTCAAACTCCAACCAAAGTGCCTTGTCGCTTACACTACCCTATCCTTTTCCCGGCATGGATCCAGAATGTCTTGTCCAAGCAAGTGAAGCCAGTAGTCCTGTATCAAGTGTTGAAAAGGGCTATTTCAGTGATGTCACTGAGACATCATATGTTTATGATATTAGCAGGCACACAAGTCCATTCCCTGATATGTTGTTGTTGATGAATTATGGCGAGGAAGAAGATACTACGGATATCACCAGCACTGCAAGTAGTTTGAAGGGGAGCAGGCTTGAAAGTTTGTTTGAATCTTCAAGAAATGAAGTACAAGAAACATGCCAATCTTCGGAAGTTCTGAATGTCCAGTTACCAGTTCAGTGTCAGGCACAACCAGAATTTGATTTTTGTGCAGATGATCTGTTTCCATACCAACCTGAAGAGGAAAGTTATATACCTTCTGGCACTAAAAATATGTTCCAAAATGGTGCCTTTATAAATGGAAATCCTCAAGAACCAATTCACGAAAGTAATCTGGAAACAGAGGCTGACAAGTCTGCATCAGCAATTTCAAGTAGCGACTCCCAACTGAGATTAACAGACTCGTCTTCTGAAGAGCGAGATGAAAGTGCCTGTTTTCCTTCTGATCTCTTCAACAGTTTCAGCTCTGTCGGCGAAAGCTCTGGTGGTTCTGTCCTCACAGAATCAGCTCTTGTTGATCACAACTATGTTCTTGACCTGCTTGACACTCAAGAAGTCAGTTTACAGACCGACTGCCCCACCTCAGTATTCTTCCACCTTTCCCCAGGCTCTGCTTCTGGTTCGTGCTGGCAGAGCAAAGTACTGCTTAACGATTATGGGGAAAATCTCTCCTTTGGAAAATCCTGTGAGTCTAACTTGGACTGGGATTCTGTGCTGAGTCAGACTAAAAGACATGTTTGGAACTCGGTTATCAGCAGCAGCCCTGTGGTAGAACTGTCTCTTGGATCACCGGCTATACAGGGAGGCTTGTGGCAACTCTGGAATGTCAACGGAAAGAGGAAGATGCCCGATTTGTGGCAGAAGACTCCAGATGATACAACCTGGAACAGTATCTTGAATCTCTCTGTATACTCTCCTGGAAGTGTGAATGACCAGGCAGCCTGGCCAAATGATGATGTGCTTTTTTCTGAGATTATCAACGAAGAAGATGCAGTTTTAGGTCTACAGTTCCTTGAAGAAATTGACGGTTTTGGATGTAAAGGGCCGAGATATGAACGAAGTGTGTCAGAGAGTGACTTGAACAGTATGTCAAATAGTATGATGCTTGATACATCAAAGCCAAACCTTGATATTAGTTATGAACTGATACCATCTGAGAATTCAGCTTTTCAAGGGGTTGTTCCCAAGAAATTACATCATGTTCGAAGTGCTCCTAATCTGCGTTACAAGTCCTTGATATCCATGCTTCCTGAGTCTGATTTTCCACCGATTGGTCTATCAAGTACAGAATCTCCTGTTGAACATCTGTATTTCTCTGCTAAAACCCATTTCCGACCAATTCAAACACCTGTTGCCACTCCTGATGAAGAAGTAGAATCCCAAGTCCATGATTTGTTTGGAGGAATGTCAGGCAATACTGGAACTCCTTATCAACATTTTGTAAACCCAGGGGAAGAAGCAAGCAAGTTTAGACCTAAATTCAAGATTCAAAAAGATCTGGATAAATACATTCAAACTGGAGGAAGCTTGGATGAAACCGATGACAAGTTCAGGCAGTACAACACTGAAGAAGCGTTGGATACCCAAACAGAATTCATCGAAGAAGTTGTTGGATGCATTTTGGAGGATGCGTCGGAAGTTATAATGAAGGAACAAAACAGGAACAGTAACAACATGAATCTTGAAAATCCTGCTCATCCACGCATTGATGATCCAAGCATCCATGAAGAACAGTTTGTTATTGATCTGTGTCAAAGTTTTGCTGGACTTTCACATGTTGAAGAAGAAAATAGAAAAGATGAACAAGTCACTGAGATTGAAAAAGTGAAAACTCTGGAAGAATCTTGGGATGGCGAGAAGATAAAAGAATTGCACTTTGGAGAGGGTGCAAAGAGTTACCATGATATCTGGAGCTCCGGATACGAGATTGACCTACATCCGTTTAGTGTTGAAAACGAATGTTTATTCTTGCCATGCACTGTTGATGAAAAGATTTGTGAATCCGAGGTCACAAAGGATGAAAGTGAAGCTCGGGAAGAGGAGAACTATGATAATTCAGATGAACTCTATTTCTACTACCTGGATAATTACCCGGAAGTGGACTCCTATATACTCAGTTCCTGTGTTGATGATTGTTCTGGGCAACAGGTATGTATTTCTCTGTGATTGTAAAGTAGAAATTTTATCACATATAATCACTTTTGATTAAGCCAGAACTTACTTTTCAGGGACAAGCTGCTAATGGCTGAAATATTGCCCATGTAATCTTAACAATTACCCACACTTTTGAGGGATATTCATAAACTTTATTAAAAGATATCTTCTTTTTAAATCAATGATGATTGTTTGACTCTCCACTGCTTTTGTCATTTCCTTCATTAAAGGAGTTTCAATCTGATTCAGAATTACGAAGTGTCTGGCTTGATTCCAATTCCACATCAGGCTGTGTATTCATCTGATTTGGAGAAACAGTGGCTTGAAAGGCGTGCGCTAAGCGGGAAGAATTCAAAGAAAAAGTCACAAAAACTAAAATCGAGAAAAGGTAGGTTGACTATGTGGCAATTTGCCATCCACTAATTATTGCAATTATTCTTATTACTCTGATGGGATCCATTATCATGCCATTATTGCTTTCCTCTGAGGATTTGTCTGGAGTTGTTCCCCTTGGCTTTCATATGCAGTTTAGGCTAAGTAAAGAGAAAATCTTACTTCTTATAAGAATTTGATACATATAATTTTGTCAGTTTTTTTCATTTATTCATGAATAAATTATTCAAAAGTTTGAATAAAGGAATGTACTTTGCCGCTACAATTTTGAAGTCAAAGCCTACAATATACAGCTATACAATACAATGAAATAGGTTTCAAAGGTTATTTAAGGCCACCAGATTTAATTTGAATGCCAAATGTTTTATTTTAGCTTCAATTCCGTCAAATCTGATAATTTCAGATTCAAGCAAGCGCAAACCATGCAGCTTTTTCCTGGAAGGAAACTGCAAGAGATCTGACTGCAAGTTTTCCCATGACTTGTCCAGCATTACCTGTAGATTTTGGGAAGAGGGGCTTTGTTTCAAAGGAACCCTGTGTCCGTTTTTTCATGGATATCCAAGGTAAGTTTCAGCAATAGATTTACAGTCACGTTGAAGAGTTATATTTTAAGGGCAGAGCTCTGGAAAATTTGCTCAACTTTTCGGCATTGCAGTCCTCAAAGTTTTGAAAGTTTGTTAACTATTCTAGAGGGTCTATTTAGAATTTGCCAAAAGGCACCTGAAGGCATACTGAACTTAGAAAGCCTTTCTGATTGTGTTCAGGAGAAATAATGTCATTCAGAACAGTTATAAGATGGTAGCTTAGAATCTGTTTGTTCTTTCCTAAACAAGCAATTGCTGACATCAGCCATTTCAAATTTACCTACCAATAGTGGTTATTTTTATGTTTTGCAATTCAATAAAAAACAGGTTAATTTATATTCAATGACCATATATATGTAACAGTTATTGCAAAAAAGTAATTTTGAATTCTCCTTTACAGTGATTCCGAGGCTGTTGGTCACAGTGGGAAAAATGGTGATAGATTCGAGTACAAAAAGGATGAATTTCCAGAATTGGATACCTTTGGAAAGGTTAAGGTAAATAATTCTTTACATTGAGAAAAAATCATGAGACAGTGTAGCATATCAATAGTATTCCAAAACAATGTTCTAAATCCTTTGATTTATTCATGAGCTAAAGGGAGTGAATATGTTAAAACTTTAGAAATATTGATTTGGACTATTTTATATATTCAAGACTAACAAGTTTTGTGATCTTGGGATTTGTTTATATATGAAAGTGGAAAATATTCATGATTCGCTTGATTGATATCTTTCAACTGGTAACACAACACTGGTTTCAAAGAATCAAAGTTATCCCCTAAAGGTATCTGGAACCTATGTATTACAGTCTGATTAAAATCAACCGTGTTCCGAGGAATAAAAGTTTCAAAATATTGACTCTACCGAGATTCAAACTCTATCTGTCTAGGCTCTCCTTTCCACAACGGTCTGACCGCAGCCTACTGTAGCGCACGTTCTTACGTAAACACAGCTAACCAATCACAATGCGTTCGGCAAAAGCATTTGGTATCAGTAGCTAGGGGAAAGTCACTCCCATTTACCACTCATTAACCATGATCACCGCCATCCTTATTTTAAACGCGATGATGTGATTGGTTCGCTATTGACTAGGTTTTTTGTCTGCGCTAAACTGGTGTCAGCACGTGTGAACAGTGAGGCTGCCTTCAGACCGTTGTGGAGAAGAAAGCCCCCTGATAGTCTTTTTTAAAAAAACTTTTATTCCTCGGAACACGGTTGATTTTAATCAGACTGCTATGTATTAAGAATGTTTATCAAACTCTTAAGGAAATAAATAATTTGATTGTAAGAAACATATTTTTCAACCAATTCTTTCTACAAACATCCATGGATTGGCCCTTTTTTCCACACATTTCTCATTTTGTAAAGCTCATGACAAGCTGTTTAACACAATGTAATACATAAGTGTATATCGTCATTAAGATCTCATTGTAAAGATCTTTCAGAGAATTTGTTGAATCCATTTTACTTTCATTAGATTTTATTGTAACCTGTATTGAATGAGCTTTCGTGCAAATTTTTGTACAGGATTGTATATTCTTATTTATTTTTTACAGCACAAGGAATCTCACAGCCAGAAGATAAGTTTCAAACGCCAGGCTCACAAAGAGTTTCTCAAGAAAACAATGTCAAATCGCAAGAAGAATCGACTTTCAAAACAGCCAACCAGATCAATTGCATCAAGTAGTTGTTAGATTATGTGCACGGGAAAGAGATCTTGCAAGTTGCAATTGTGCCTTTCCTACCCAATCTTTCTCATGTTTCTCAATTAGAGCTGTTGTTTACTGTTGGAATCTATTTCTCAGGTCCTCTGTTTATGAAAGAAATAGTTTTCTATGGACTGCTTTGATATCAAACTAATCATTTTAAAAAAGGAAAATGTTTAAAACAGCATTACTGTGTATATACCAGAGGTCTTTTCATCAAAGTATTTCAATTATAGATCCCTTTGGTTTAATTAAGTAATGAAAATCCAGGCTTGTATTAATTATGTTTACTGTTTAATTTCTCAATATACTCAAATAACTTTAGTAGTTTAGAAAAGCCTGTCCTTTATCTTATTTTTTGTATCCAGATGGTTATACACAGTAATCAAAAAAAGCAACCAAGGCATTCTCATTAATGTCCTCTCCATATCCAAACAAACGTTAACCAATTCTGTTGGTGTGTGAAATCCATTTAGGGGTTAATCTCTAGCTTTTGAGATTTTCTTTATCCCCTGTACTGGGGGTATTAAAATGAGGTCTATCTGTCCACAACATATTAGTACAATTCATATCTTGGTAACTTAAAACCATTTTAGATTAACATGAAAATGCAGAAATATGGCAACTTGTATGAATATTTTTGTAGATTGTTTTTAACAAGTCCTGCCTAGCTCATTACTTCAAAATCAATCACCTTAATTTGATAATATTTCATAGAAGTTGTTTCATAACTAAATTGTTTTTAGATATATTTGTGAAGGTTGTTTTGGGTGAAAAGTGTTGAATTTTTTAGAAATTGTGTGTTAAATCTATAAACATTCTTCCACTTGCGGGGGATATAGCTTTACCAGGTCAGCTGCTTGTTTGCTTTTTGTTTAGAGAGCTTTGGCCAGGAAATGGTCATTGTTTCCCCTTACAAATAATGTGTATATCTCATTTGAAAACTCAAGGCTTGAATAATTACTTTGTTACTTGCTCTGTTACAACCACTGCAAAAATCAAAACCTTCATTAATAGTTTGTAATGATAATATATAAGTCCCCAACATTTCTTCAATTGACCAGGTCAACAAACCATTCCTGGCCAAGTTACCTGTTAAACTTCAACAACCATTTCATCAATGGTTTCTATCCGTGTGATAGAATAAACAATGGTTGATGAAACAAGTGACTGTTTTGAGCTGTGTATGAAAAGAAGCTTGAATAACTAGCCAGTCTGTTATTTTTAGACTTCATCGAAATGTATCCATGTAATGGGCTGCAGGTCGGGCCTTGTTTCATGCCCTGGTCTAAGATTGCATTGGATTAGATAAAAAAAGAAATTACAAGCGCTCACTTTATCACTTTTGAAGTGTTTCATATATGTATCCAAGGCTATAAACAATATATCGAGAATTTTTTTTAAATATTCCTATGTACTGAAAAGCATGTATTTTTTTCTAGTCATTGGGAAAGAAGATGTACAGAGGAAAACCTTTGTGTATATTAAAGGTTTCAAGTTCAAGGTTACAGATTTCAATGCTTCAAGATACCAATTTTACAAAAGTTGTCGAAGATTTTTATGATGAGATTGTTCATCCATTACCTTTTTAATGGAACTGTACATTGTTGCATGATTATTAAACAGTTTACAAGTGTTAAGAATTCTGGTAGTTTAATGTTAAGGATTCTAGTTGTCTGTTAGTCGTGAAACAGTTGGTAATTTAACATTTATCCTGCCGGATTAGATAATTGCAACATTTGGGAAAAAATGCTAGATGGCTTGTGAATGACAGGGTAATTTCAATCAGGCCAGATGCTAAAATGGCCAGCCAGTTTAATTTGCTTGTTGATTGTTTTAATATAATTTGAGAACTTGAGCCCGACTGCTAGCGATGACTAAAATATTATGTCATTCACTGGATGTGACAGATGCTGTGAATGCAGCAGATTCATTAATAACTACAACTAGTTGTTAAATTATAAAATGCTATTATTTTGTTTGGGGAAAAAATATCATTAAGGATAAATAAATAATTAATATGTTTGGCATATATATGCGCATGTAAATTTTAGCACAGTTTATTTTTGTTTTTGTGTAAAATATTAATGGCTCTTCAATTTGGGCTACTTTCCTTTTAAGAAATCCAGTGATGTTGTTACAAGTGGAAAAATATAACACGAATTGTTTTTCCTCCTCTAAATTGATATGTTAGCTTTTACTTGTTTTTGTTTTTTTGTAGAATAACTCAATAAGTTAATAATCTAGGGAAAGATTTGTTGATTTATGTTAATTTATTTGAATCTTAATTTATTTTCTTGAATGATATTTTAGTACTTTATGAATTAAACTTATATTACATAGAATAATATAAGATATGTGAATTGCAACAATCTTCAGTTAATGTTTTACTTTTCCAATGATTATGAAGCAATTTCTATCTTGGAAAAATGTATGTTTAAACATCATGGCTTAAACATTTTGCATATTGTTGGTTGGCCAAAAACAAAGCAGAAACTTAACATTGCATTGGCAATAGGTTTGTGTACTTTCAACCAGCATTTATGCATAGGTATGAACCATAGATAAACAACAACAAAAAAAGAATGAGTGAGACAGTGAATAGAAAAAAATGTACCATAAACAAAACATGGAAAATTAGACCACCTGGAAATTAAAAGAAGTTAAGAATCTCTGTGTATATGTGAAAGTGCACTTAGTATGTTCAGGAGATCATTTTCTTTAAAAGAAAAGGGTTAAGAAGGGAAATTATGTCATCACTTTTGAGAAATAAGTTCAAAGGTACATTTTTCAAGGATATAATGTAATCAGATCAGAGTATTCAGTAAGCCTCTTGAAAACTGAGATAAATTTTTCAAGAATTTGTGATAAATGAAGATTTTTGCGTGTCCACTTTTGAATGAATATTCTTTATTCAAATTTCACTCAATGTTTGCATATTACACATTCTTATCCATTGAAAAATCCTCACTGACTTTTTTTGATCATTTTTCCATCAAGGCTAAGTTTTCAACATATTTTCCATGATATTATCTTGAATGTTTTTTCAAAGCTTGATAATCACAAGCATCATCTTCATACTGGTCTATCGTTCAATTCCTTCACTCCTAATGTCATTTTTTTTCGTGCCAAATATATTTGATAAATAATTGGAACACCTATTTAAAAAACACTTTCTTTGCACTTTTTTTCATGTATGTTGTTAAGAAAGTATTTGTTCCTAAATTTATACTCTTCAGGAATCATAAAGACAGTTTAAGTTTCAAGTTTGCTCCCAACCCCCTCCTCCCCCCCCCCCCAGATAACCCATTTGAAGCTCTTTAAAGGCACATCATCTTCCATACTTATTTAGTAGAAGGGTGTTAATTATTTGGAAATGATATCTTACTTTTTATTTATTGTTTATCCAAATTTAAAATAGTTATTTAGGTAATCAGTTTCTTTGGTTCTACATTACATGTGAAATCAAACAGTTACATTTACAAACATATCAGTGTAATATTTTGTATATATGTATGCTACAAGTCATAATATAATTTTGAATCTTATGAAAGGTGTGCTGTAAATTGATGTAAATTTTTGTGTGTTTATGAACCGTACTTAATTTATTTCACAGAAATTTGCCACTGTAAATTGACAAACTTCAATCTAGTAGTCACATAAAATTGAGTTAACATCTTGCTGTTTTCAGGGCAGTTTTAGTGTTTTGTGTGTACTATATGATTTATTTCTTTCAATATTTTGCCATTCATTCCAAATGTTGCCATTTTGACCCATATTGATTTCATTGTTTTAAATGGCAGATAGATATTTTAAAATTATTCTATTTGTTATGAAGATTATATTTATTTAGATTGAAAGGTGCAAGTTAAAATGTATCATACACCTTTGCAAATTTTATTAATGTCTCATAAATCTGGATTCCTAAAAGTTTATATGGATTTGTGTGACGAAAAAGTAAAGTATTCAAAATATCCTTAACATTTATGTATTGAATGACTTATTTATGTCCAAATTATAAGATAATCAAAGATTATTTATAAGTCTACTTTTAAGACCTCTACACATGATTGAAATATTTTGAACTGTTTCTTTTCGGGTTCAATATGTTCTTTCTTTGAGTATAATCATGTCAACAGTGTTCGTTTTAATTCATTGAAATTTGGTTTTAAATTTGTTTTGTTAAACCTCATCTATTATTTACTGGCAAGCAGTTTAGTAGTTTGGTTTCTATTCACCCAGGAGTTAGACAGTTTGATCTTGTAATCTGTAAAGCTGTAAACATACTTAGTCTAGCTTTTGAAATGAAATGAGAGTATCTTGTGTTAAAAGAGAGGATACTCTAAGCAAAACACCATCATATTTGACAAGAATTTAATGCCTTGTCACAATGTGTGTACCCTAATGCCTATTCACTATCCATTGGTAAAGTCAACTTTACCCAAATGTATCACAAATGTGGATGTCAGATGTATTATTACACCAGAAGTGTTTCTTAAGAAGTAATTGGTATGAAATAATGATAAATAGTTTGATATTTTTAATTTGTCTGCATTAATTGATAATTTATTAATCTATCTGACATCCCTAAATTCATCATTGTTAGTTCGTTAAAAAAATAAAATCAACTGTAAAAAAAAAGGTGGGTGCATTTGGAGTAAACCAGAATCTCCTCAAAACATTGTAAATAATCAATTGCTATGAACATTACTTGTTTCAACACCTAACTTATTGGCAAGGCTCATATTACGTGTCAACAAAACCCAAAACATTGAAACTTGATAAAAAAATATATATATATATGTCATGGCTAGTCCTCAAAACTTGACTTTTGAGTTACAAAACTGATTGTTATAAAAGGAGTTGTGCAAATTTCCTGCATCAGCATGAAGTGTAGCCATGCACTGAGTTTCAAGAAAACTCCTAACAGCCTTGCTATGAAGTGTGTTGTTCGGAGTTGGCTTGTGAACTCCTTGATAATAGTTCGGAGTTTTGAAACTCCTAACTGCATCTTTATGATGTCACAGTTGCCATGATCGTTGTTGAGCATGTATGGAGTAGAATTCGAGGTGAAGAAAACATCAAAGGACACAGTATGGTGGTAGAGTGTGTCCCTGTATTCAGCATCTATGCATTGTATTGATAGGTTTCATACAAAACCACCTTTGGGAGGCTTCTGCTTGAATGCAGACTGTAAAGCCAAACCCTAAACTCTACCTTCAGAATTAAAACTTGGTAGAAAGTGGTCGTTTGTGTTGTTTATTAGAATTCAGGGTGGATATAGTGGAACACATGTAGTGGGTTAATGGTGTTCTTCATAAAAAAAAATAAGTCACTCAGATTTTTTAGCTGAAAGGTCAGATGGGCTTGTGGCCCGGCATCCATCATTGTTCCGTAAAAAAATAATATTTTCATCTTATATCTTCTCGAAAATATAGGTGTAACGTTTATCTGACATGAAAACTGAAATTGTAACCTTAAATTCTAAAGCAGGGGTGTATTTTAAATATTGTATTGGACTCGTTTGGTCAGAAAACATCAACCCGCAAAGTGTAAATGTATAAAGTTTATAAATTCATTTTATAAGAATAATTTAGTTTAAAATTATTTAGGAATGTTCCGCTTAGTGTAAGCAAAATAATGACAAGCTTGCCTCGCGTTATGGAAATAAACTCTGGTCGGGCTACGCCCTCGCGAGTTTATTTGCCATAACCGCTCGGCACCTGGTCATTATTTACTTCCAATCTCATTAAAATAAAATCTTAATATTGCTGCACTACGTTACGCAGATACCTTCAAGCAATCACAATGCGCGTGACTTGACTATGGGATGGCGAGTAATTTCTCAAATGGCAGTTGAAAGTTATGAATTTTCGTATGTACAGAGAACAAGCTGAATTAATTTGCATATGTCCTTTAATTGAATGGCAACCAGGCAGAGTGAGATATAAAATGTCAGTCTTTGACGAGACAAGGGTCAATCTTATTAGCATATGTACGTAGCATATATGATAAATAATTATCAAGAAACCTCTTCTTGGTATCTGTACATGTTTTGTTTGTTTTTGTTTTTCAACATGCTTATGGTTAATTTGTTTCACGAAATTAAAAATTATCCAACCATTATTAAAACTAAAAGACGAAACGTTTATTCAACGTATCTTTCCAGAAGGTATTTTGGATGTGTCCCGTCTACTATGCATTATATTGAAGATAACACCACAGTGTTCGATTTGACATTCTAGGTTTAATCGAAACTGACGAAAGTACACAAAATACATTTATTCGGATATTCGACATTCGGAAAACAGTCGGAAATGTTCTATTTTCGAGTTCTGAAAAGCGTACAAGCGAAATAGAATTAGCCTGCACCATAGAATACGGGGCGAACTCACTGGTTGGCTGATTTGAATTATGTCAGAGGCAAAATGGCTCGCGTAACTGTGCCTGGTGAGATCTACACGCGGAATGTAGTGGAGCATTTTGGGTTTCATTTTAATGAGATTGTATTTAGTACGTAATCCGTAATCCAGAATGCCGGGCTAGAATGTCAGAGGCTGCCAGGTGGCAGATTGTTGGTCTTCTCGGAGCGGGTCTTTCTTGAAAGGAAATTGCTAGAAGAACTGGACGTCATTACTCTACCACAAGTCTTATATCCAGAAAACATGCATAAACCAATGACGTGAATAATCGCACAGCCTCAAGCAGACCACGTATCACCTCCATGAGAGAGGATAGATCATTACTAAGGCTCGTAAGAAGGTATCCTTTCGCTTCCGGTACAACCCTAAAACGCAAAAGGTCTGTTAAGTCACCCAAAGAGTTGTATGGCCTATATATATCCTTTAGTCACCAAACTCAGAAATCGACTCAATGCCGCTGGATTGAAGTTCAGAAGAGAAATCAAGCGTCCAAAACGCAGTAACAACCATAAGCAGTTGCGTCTGGCATGGTCTAAAGAAAGACTTGGGTGGAATTTGAAGATTATGGAAGAAGGTTCACTGGTCGGACAAAAGCAGGTTCCTTCTGCATCATGTGGATGGCAGGATCAGGGTTTGGAGGCGTATGCACCTGTGGCGGGGGATCTGTGATGGTACGGGGGTGCTTCTCGTTTGACTGCAAACTTGATCTTGTGGCCATACAAGGTAACTTGACAGGAGATTGCTACATCCGGGAAGTCCTTGAACCTGTTGTGCCCAATTTCGACAACCATGCACTTGAAACAAGACCTGTATTCATGTACGACAATGCTAGACCATATCGTTTACGAGCTGTGAGGCAGGTAACCCAGAACAATGCCGTGACACACCTCCTGTGACCTGCAATGAATCCAGATCTTAATCCGCATGAACATGTTTGGGACATTTTGGGCTGACTGGTAAAACGCAGGGATCCTCCTTAGAATTTGCATGGAATGAAAGCGGCATTACACAAGGAGTGGCAGCGATTGCCACAAGAGCGATTTCGACGTCTTTTTAGGGGTATGAGGCGAAGACTTAAAGCTGTCATTAAAGTGCATGGTGGAAGTTCGCGATACTGACTGTTTTGTACCTCAAGTCCCTGAATGTTCCTTTAAACCAGTCCAAGTTACTGTTTTTTCATTAAAGTTTGATCTATGACCATACTTAGATTGTTGTCTTTTTGCGCCCATTTGAACCCCATACTTGAGGGCCTATCTTTACGTTGTAGTAATGAATTACTATATTTTTTGTACACTCACGGATAGTAATTGAAGTAAAGTGAAAGAGCGATAACATCGTGAACTGGTTAGTCGTGTCTTGATCATGTAACCCCGAAACACATTACTAGAAGCGTTCATAAAATATTCTAGTTGAGGTGTTGCATATATTTCACAGCTGAAGTAAATAAACTTAACTTAATCCAGCGAATCAATGGTATATATAGAGCAGATTGTTCTCAGTTTCATATGTACAGCGAAGCGAGCAGTTGTCTGATACTGTGTTTTAATGTCAAGATCTTGAATCATAGAAAGTTCACCTAATGATATAATAGAAAGATGATTTCACCCTTTTTACGGTCGATCGAAAATAAGTGAACACGATCGACTTGTATGTCAACGTCACCCACGTCACAGACATGTCGTCACTGCACAGAATGAGTGCCACTTTTGGGGGAAATATCCATTCATTGCCATTAACGTCGATGGAGTGATGTTGCTTGAAAACTAAATGTGTCTATAACTTGTAGGCCCATTTGTAGGTTCATATCTCAAACTAAAGTCCGTTCTTATCACGACACTTTATATAGCTTCGGCCACTTCGTTCACTGACGATCCGTAAGCCTTTCTGGTTACCTGAACGTCATTTCACGGGAACAAGCTGCTGACATGGTCAAAAAAATTATTTGTGTCAGTTTTTCTAAGATTAAATTGATTTTGGCAGATTTCCTTGACATAATTGATTATTCTATTCAATCCTATTTAGACTCATTCAAAGCTTATCAAGTAAATTTTTCTCCACTCGTATGCGTAAATGATTGATTTTGGATACAGGTCTTATACTTACCAAGTCAACAATAAAAGAGATTAAAAATATATTCAATAAAAAAATCGTTCATTTTCCCTAAATGGAGTTCGATATTATTTCCAAATGTGTTAATCATCAAAACCATTATGTAATCGGCATCAACAAGCTGAATTTTATGATAGAAATGAACTTATGATCTTATCAACTTGAATGATCTCCAACCCCTTACCCGTGTACCTCCTGACATTTAGGATCTGAGTACTTCTCCGAGCAGTCTTGTCAGTTGACCTTTGCACTCAAACCAATCAGCGACGAGCCTAGAAAGCTTGCGGCGGGGCTGCCTTCTTGTACTCTTTTCGAGAATCTGTACACATAACGGTCTTAAAATATGATTGTAAACCAATGTAGCAAAGTGTATACCTTTCCTGAAAAAAGTTCTTCACCTCATAGTAATATTATTAGAGTTTTTGGAGTGCTAAGTGTTACAGAGTTCAATTTAAACTGTGAAGTTAAAATAATGCCTGAAAAAAGGTTTAGATATATCAAACCAGAGCATAATATGTTTTAAATAAAGGTGAAATGATACTTTCATTTTTCGTACATGTACAAATTACAAAATACACCTATGTTACAATATGTCTACACATTCAAGGAACGGAAGGTAGGCAGTTCTGCTAAGGGACTATTTAATATTTTAGCAGGCCTCTGATTCTTTGTATAAATGGAAGATTAAGATCAACTGATCCGATCCTCATTGACCAGGGCCCCCTTTCACAAAGCCCTAAGGTGATCGTAAGTCCTTAAGGTTACCATAGTGCAATGTTAAATGATTAGTTAAGGTTGCTTTGTGAAAGGAGGCCCAGTACTCAAACCGCAACGGGGTAATATGTTCCAACTAATTTTAATGACATTGCAACATATAGAGTTTTTGCTATAAATCGCGAATATCTGTCTACAAAGTGCATTTTCTACAGTATAATCATATACAATGTTAACCATTAAAAACATTGTCCTTGAGAAAACGTCAACAATAAACAAGATGCAATTTATTCAACAAGCGTGAACAAAAGGGCAGTGAACATTATTAAATGAAAATAAATATTAGCCAAATGATAATGAACATAAGGGTTCAAAGTAGAAGAGGTGGATAAAGTCAAATGGATGAGGCAATTCAAACTTTACCTAAATCCAAAACTCTTGCTGCATTCCAAGTGGTATATATCTTGACGAAAGTAGTGGGTATCCTAGCGTCAAAGCAATTGGTAATAAAGCGTCTCCATACAAAGATAAAGATAACAGTACGTTTGATTTTTTAAAGAATATATTTTGATTGTAAAATTCAAAACAACATTTTATTTCAGATAATTTAGTTTTTTTCATTTCTGCAATAAGATATTATTTAAACACATTATCGAGGAAGTTTCTCACAATTGACAAAATGGGTTAACGTTGTGATATATCTCGAGTTTTGTTACAAAATATATTTTGAAATGACAATTTCATGAAATAATCTAAGAATTTAAGGCGTCGCATTTATCTGCCATATTTCTTACTGCAATACTATGAGTATAATCTATATGTATCCAATGAGAATATATATTTTTTCTCCAATATCTAAAAAGATCACAACTTCTGAGAGAATGATGTTTGGGTAAGTCTATCTTAACTGAACACAATTTTACATGATATTTGCACTAGGTTTGAAAGTAATGAAAGAAACTTGTACTAAGCAGCTGTACAGGAAAGTGTTGCCTAATTAGACTGGACTACAAAATGGCAGATTGATGGTAGTAGAGAAATATCTATGTCCTTGACACAGGTTCGAAGACGTGTGAATGTTTTCCTTAGCGCCATATGCAGGTTGCTAAACAAAATCAGAACAGGTCAAATCAAGGTCGCTTCTCCTAGACGTAGGCTCACAACGACAAAAGTTTGTTGGTGCCCCGTCTTCGAGCTTGTCGTCCACCCTGACTGGATCTGGATGATATGCGCCTTCGTCTTTCATGGAAACGGGTACGACAACATTTGAATTAGTGTACCTGCATGGCGACGTGCATGTGGTCAAACGAATCCAGGAACATTTAATACAATTCATAACCAGCAACCACAATTGAAACAGGCAGATGGCAAGCAATTCCTAAAACAGAACGTACGTGCAATCTGTGTAACTCGCCCGCGATTGGTGATGAGTTTCACTACCTACTGAGGTGTGAGGCTCTTCACCACCATCGTGTACAGCTCATTGGCAATTACTATTTCAATTGGGCAGACCTTTTCAAATTCAAACAACTAATGTCCAATAAGGATACCAAAAAATTGAAAAAACTATCGAAATTTATAAAGAGCATCTTAATTAAATCCTGATTTACATTACATGTACAATACCTGTGACCATGACTGTTTTATTCAATGCTTATACCCATCTTCAGTCTCTTGTTACTCGTTAAATGAAAATTTCACCTGTTCATCTTGGAAACTATGTATATATCTTTGTTATATATTTCTATGCTCATGTACCACCGTTGGTGGCGTTTTTGAGAATAAATGAATTTGAATTTGAATTTGAACAATCTGTAAGTTGCTGACGGCCGCTACGTGTCCGACGCCTTCCCAAAACGGCAGTCAACTCTGAATGCATAATTAATTGGTGATAGTAATTCCTGCTTTTTGTCCCGACCAGAAAGTGGACATCAAGGTCAGAAGACACCAATGAGTTATCTACCAGGATGACACCGCCCACCCCATCGTTCCATGATAGATACTATATCATCTCTTGCTTGATAACGGTGTTACACCGAAATGTCGCAATCCTGCAATAAAGAAGTTGTAAGGCGTCGCATTTATCTGCCATATTTCTTACTGCAATACTACGAGTATAATCTTTATGTATCCCATAAGAATATATATTTTTTCTCCAACATCTAAAAAGATCACAACTTCTGAGAGAATGATGTTTGGGTAAGTCTATCTTAACTGAACACAATATTACATGATATTTGCACTAGGTTTGAAAGTAATGAAAGAAACTTGTACTAAGCAGCTGTACAGGAAAGTGGTGCCTAATTAGATTGGACTACAAAATGGCAGATTGATGGTAGTAGAGAAATATCTATGTCCTTGACACAGGTTCGAAGACGTGTGAATGTTTTCCTTGGCGCCATATGCAGGTTGCTAAACAAAATCAGAACAGGTCAAATCAAGGTCGCTTCTCCTAGACGTAGGCTCACAACGGCGTTTTTGAGAATAAATGAATTTGAATTTGAATTTGAACAATCTGTAAGTTGCTGACGACCGCTACGTGTCCGACGCCTTCCCAAAACGGCAGTCAACTCTGAATGCATAATTAATTGGTGATAGTAATTCCTGCTTTTTGTCCCGACCAGAAAGTGGACATCAAGGTCAGAAGACACCAATGAGTTATCTACCAGGATGACACCGCCCACCCCATCGTTCCATGATAGATACTATATCATCTCTTGCTTGATAACGGTGTTAGTATCTACACCGAAATGTCGCAATCCTGCAATAAAGAAGTTGTAAATTCATATAACATGTTCTCTATTCATGTCACCAACTTCTAAATGGCTCTCAAAGAAATGCTTGAATATTAAACGATCAACAGAAACAACAATAATACTGCCTTTTACGGGCGATTATTCAAGGCTTATATTTCTTTCGATGGAATAGTAACGGTATTCACTTGTTTTTAAAGAAAACAACATCTCTAGCAGAAATTTTTACCTGAAATTCCGAGTTCTTGATATAAAGAAAAATTTCATATTCGTATGTTTGAATGTCGAAGTATTTTGAAGAATAATCACAAGTTCGATTACCAGGCGATTTTTCAAGGCATGGGATCTTTTATTTCAGTGAGTTTTTAGACCAATATTCAAGATTTTACGGAAAATATAAAAAGTCCAAATACAGACCAACCTCACAAATCTATGTTTAATAAATTCAACGAAAAAACAGATGACAACTATGTAACCTACCAGAGCTGAACTTTAACTTTCAAACTATCATAAACAGTCGATACCATTACCTTACATGTATTGTCTGATGTAAATGGACACTGAACAATGTTACGAGCAACAAAAGTTAAAACAAATTAACTCTACCGGGATTCGAACTCTTCAGGGTTGTCCCGAATGAGGTTGACTTCACAGGGACGCGTATCGCCGAAAATTATGATAATGATTATATATAATGAAAATAAAAAATGGTATAAAGAAGAGATACCATTCTTTATTTTCATTATATATTATTATTATAATTTTCGGCGATACACGTCCCTGTGGTTGAGTTAATTTTTTTAAACTGTTATATCTCGGAACACGATCAAATCTAATCGGATGTACGTTAAAACTTCGATGCAAAAGGTCCTGAGTTCAAATCCCGCAGTAAACTCGACAATTTAGTTTTAGTATGTTTAGTTTTCAGCGCAATGAATAATCGCAGCGCTGTTGTTGGCGTTCTCTACAGTATACGCTGCCATAATAGTGAAATATTCTTGAAAGCGAGACGAAACTCAAGTCACGTTCCTTACCTGTGCCAAATTCCCCTCCCCCAACACATCACTTCTCTACGCCCCAATACCTCACGTGTAACAGGTAAAGCAAATCATACCTTTAGGGCAAAGATTAAAGATGAGCTTAGATAACACACGTGTTGTGATTGCTAAAAGGTAAACCTAATGTAGGTCATATACCCCGAAAGAAAAAGCATGTCAAATTGATTAATATCTATTGAATTTCGACGACTCTGTAAGTGTGCTGGAGTGACATTTATGGTTCGAATATTTAAAAAAATACCTTTACTACTTGGCCGCATGGCCCAAATCTATTAAACGTTGTATAAGATATAAAAGATAGATACAATTCTACTTCTAAAAAATATTTTCCTGGAGATTATTATTAAAGCTACTGACCTACGACTAAGGGTACTATTTTAAATTTTCTAGCAATGAATTTCGTTTCATAAGATCATGTATTTCAAATTTTAAGGGTTTTTTTTCTATTGCTAAATATTCATATCGTTCCTATCATTTCTGACGTAGCACATGCTAATAGAAAAAATCGGAATTAATTAACTTTTCCTGATTCTAGTCAATCACAAAGTTAAAAACCTATTTTAGAACTTTCATCCTCAAGTTTAATTGAACATTAAACCATCGTGAAAATTCCAGTATACACTGGAGGTTTTATGAAATGAATATCCAATAAAATATTAGTTCTAAAAATTGCCATTATGTAGTAGAAATTAAAGCAAAGGCAAGTCTAGAGCATTTTGTCCAGGTCACCTTTTAACTATATTATAAATTTTAAATATTTGAAAAAAAAAAGAAAAAAAAATTTAAATTCAAAAAAACAAAAAGGAAAATATTTACTTCGGAAATGACCAATGAAAAAGTCCAATCTGAAAAACGGAAGATGCTCAGGGCAGTTCAGGACCACTCCTGCGCGTAATTAATTATACCCCGTGGAATAGAAGCGTTCTGAACATAAAATCCGCGTGAAATCAATCACTGAAGATGTCAATCAATCACGAAGTCCTTCCTAGAAGAACGGTATATAAGGAGAAACAGACTAGTCCAAAAGCACTGCTCATCCGATAGCTTAACCCTTCAACGGCCGCTGTCCTTCGACGTCCTGTCTGTAAGTGGTACATTTCAGTTTTAAAATTATCTTTGACGATTTAAAGGCACACTTGCACACTTGTATATCAATTTTTTTAAATCAACTTTTATTTACCTGTTTTAAACTTTTGCCCACCTCAAAGGCGCAGTATTATCTCAAGACTCGACCCGATTATCCGTAATAGTACAATAAAAGAGATCGTTGCCATATTAGTGTGGACACCTCCTAATTTCGAATTATGTAAGTTGTATCGCAAAGCTTTATCTAATTTGTCGCGTTCGTCTCATAAATCCGTGTATTTGTTTGATATTTGATAACGTTTATTTTTATTTTTGTGAGATCATTTCCCCAAGAAAACCTGCTAAAGTGTTTTGTAAACGGTTTTGAAGAGATAGTGAACGAGTAAACAACAATTAATTTTGTGATTTTGATAATCAAAATGGAAAGAAAAAGCGAAAAAACATTTTTGCCTTATAACATCTAATTCGCAATACCAAGATCCGTACAGTATCCAATTATGGTGTTTTACCTAAAGACAACATAGTTAAAACTAGCCGAATTAATGTACGTTTCGATACAAAACAGATAGACAAACCTTTTAATAAGTACATTTCAAAACTGACATAAACTTATCTGTGATATCATATACCTTGTCAGAAAAATGGAAAAGGTTTCAGAAATATCTTTGAAAGGAATTCCGAAACATTAACAAGGCTATCATCATTTGAGCCACTTTTGAAGATAGAAAAATCTGTACAGCTTCTCAAAATCTTCGCCTAAAGTGAAACTCCCGAACAACTTATTAAAGTTTAAGAAATGAAAAATATTTGAAAATGTTTTTCTCACATTTTCCAAAAATTCCATATATTAACAAGAAATGTTAATTAATAATTTAAGCTCGTTGTACATTCTGCTATCTAGAATCGTTTTTTAATATCTTAAACATTTCTTGATTTATTCAAACTTCTTCCATTTTCTTCTCGTTTTCTTTAATCAATTAATTTTTAATTTAATTAATTCAATTGAATATGTGTTTAGTTTCATTATTCAAAATTTATATTAGTACCTCACCTTTTATCAAAAATTGTTTTCACATTTTTTGCTACATATATTAAATGCTAGTTAGATTGATTTTATTCTATTATCTTGAGTGCGGAACTGTTTTGTAAGAGTAATATGTTTTAATGTTTGGCTATCATACCACTGAAGAAAAGTCTACTTTTTTCACAACTAAAGATTGAAAATTGACAGAATAGAGAGAAAGATCTTCCTTCTGATATGATAAACTTTACTTAAAGTATTTCGAAACTCTGCTGAATTCGATGACGTCACGAACATGCACTGCCTATTTCTCAAAAGCCTGTTAATGGGAAGCTAAGGTTTCCTTCGGATATACCTGATAAAATAATCGCAGAGGCATGCTGCATTTGAGTGTCTTTTTTCCAAAAATGAAGTTTTTCGTCGTTTCGATTATATTATCATTTAAAATACTTAAATATCCATAAATATTGTTTTAAACAAAAAAGTCATCTGTATTTAGTATGTACATTGTCACCATAATCGCAATTTGACTGAGGACGACAAACGCGTTTCAAACGTTGAATCAAATACATATAACAAAGAATCGGCCTTTTTAGAGACTTTTGAGGGAAAAGCAGATGTAATTTCCATGACGTCATCATCAATAGAGTCGCATATTTTATAATTGGATTAGGATCAAAGGAATTATACTTCCATATTGATACAATCCTGTCCCGTGTATGTATGTGAATAGGAAGCAGATATAGACTTATATACATATATATTTAAGACTGGGTCTTCATTCTGCCAGTCTAGATTTCAATTAAGTCTAAAAAATGATATGATATAGTAATTATTAAACAAATATTATGGACGCTATTGATGTTTTAAGTGACCAATATGATAATTATTTAAGGATTTTGTTCATGTTTTGTGTATAACATAATTTTTTTTTATAAAATTATATTTTTCCAGATTGACAATGAAGTCCCTCATCGTTCTCCTCCTGGCTGTCATTGCCATGGCAACAGCCATACCGTATGGTTACGGTATGTACCCAGGGTACAACTGGGGATACAACTGGCACATGCCCATGTGGGGCTTCAACAGAATGTACATGAACCCATGGGCTTACGGCGGCTTGATGAATCCAATGTACAGCATGATGGGCATGAAGGGCTATGGTGGATTGATGTCCTACTGATTTGATATACCAAGGTAAATATAGACCAAACAAGATACCCAGGGGATTGGGGATGGGGGATAGGGGGGTGGGGGCATGCAGGGCTATGGTGGATTGATGTCCTACTGATTTAATATACTTAGGTAAATATGGTGGGGTGGGGGGGGGGGGGGGCATGAAGGGCTATGGTGGATTGATGTCCTACTGATTTGATATACTAAGGTAAATATAAACCAAACAAGATATCCAGGGGATTGGGGGGCATGCAGGTCTATGGTGGATTGATATCCTTCTAATTTGATATCCAAAGTAAATTCAAACCATTGCCGGATATCCGGATATACAAGGAAAGTGTAGAGCAAGAAATTAAAATTTAGTAAATGTTCACGCAAAGCGTAAGAGAATCTGCATAATAAATAACTAAATTGTCACTTGTGACACCCGACCAAATCGAGAATCATGTGACCCCCATGAAAAGATTTTTTGGATAACAATTTCTTATTCGTGAAAATAAGGTCGATTTTGTTCTTCTTTGAAACGATGCAGTGTCTATTTCTTGTACAATTCATCTATAGATCCGAAATCAAGAATTTGGAATATATGTCTAAATTTCCATATTCTATGTGTGGTTTAACAGTTCTTTTATTTTTTTTTTCGGATTTTGAAAAATAATGTCTCTATTACAGGTTGACAACACACACTCGGAATCTCGAACAACGATCACAGTCTTTTTAGGGGTCTCCTTGATCTCAAGTCTTGTGAATAAAATTTGCAGTCGTATTCTTTTTCATCATTTATCTTAATTAATGCCAATGTCAATGTCGTCATTGAAAAGTAACATATCTTTTGTATGATTAAAATGAACTCCTGCCAAGGAATGAAAGATAAACAATGTCTCTGGACAATATGCCAGGGACGATATTTTCGAAGATCTCTTAGTACTAAGATAGTAGTAAGCCAATGTTAATGTATGGTACTTACGACACTCTTAGCGCTAAGAGACCTTTTGAAAGTCTAGGCCCAGGATACTATCTGGGTTACCAAACTTCCTTTGCAAGGAATTACTCGCGTCAATCTCAGTCACTGGCTGATTTAAACCTTGCTGCATTTCCTCAACCTTTCTGAGTCAGCTTTTTAACCACTTTTTTATGTCAACGTCCTATCCTTAAATCTGTTATTGCCGCTGAGGGCTCTGTACTCAAAACCACTTTGTATGACGCATTGCAGTAAGATTTGAACTAGCCGATGATGGAGACAAGCGCGATTATGCCTTGCGGATGGTCGTTTCCTGTCAAAGGAGAGTTCCAGCAGAATAAAGATACCTTTCGAATGGTGCATCGATATTGAATGCATTAGAGTTTAGGTCTGCAGCAGATTGAAGTGAATGTAGTTAGAGAGACGAAAGAATTTTTGTCAAAACGAAATTCGAGAAGTAATCCCATTATATTCATACAAAAATGCATGGTCACCCCAACGGTTCACTTGAAGAGATTGCTTAGAATTATATGATGCAATGTGATTTTTAATATTACTATCTATATTTATCTAGACTGCATTTGATGTTGAGTATTGATGGCACGTTTGCATTAACATCTACAAATCCATCGAATTTGTAACAAAGCAAATTCTCTTGACGTTTTATCGGTTTGCAATGACTTTTTTGAGGGGTCAATTTCTTTCGGGGTAAAGTGATTTCACAACACCCTCGCTATTTTTTTAACTGACTGAAATTTACGGTTCATATCAACGTTAAAGAGAGATTTCGTGATATTTATGGCTTTCATTCGTGTCGAGACACTAATTATTCAAAGCAAAAGGATCAAACATTCAAACAGATTCAAAACAACTGTTAGTTTTGTTCCAATGCATTCAAATGTCATCAAGCTATATAAATAACTTAATACTAAGCCGCCGTTTTGCAGAGTATTTTTCTTTTCAATCTTTAATCTTTATTTCCGTACTTTATTTTTCTTTTATAACACCAACAGATAGACGTAAAAAAAGTTTAAGTTTGATACTAATTGAAGTAATAATTGACATAACCCACATTACAACATGCATTGTAAAAACACAACAGGCTGGTATACCAGTTGTTAAAGAGACGGACGGGGCATTCGTAAAACATAGCCTTACTTGTTTCAACAATTCATATATGAAGTTATCAGAAGCAACACCGTTTTTGTCAGTTCTTAAACTAATTACGTAATTAATTTTCCCAACGGGTCTGTTGATTACTTTTTATTACACTGCTTAAAAACTAATATCTTTGCGCTACCATTAGTGAAACAGTACTCTTTTCAGATACCGTACAATCCAAAAACTATAATGCATTTTCCCCATAAAGCAAGGACCTGTATAATAAAAGTCCTTGCATAAAGTGATCAGATTTATGAGTTGACGTGACATATATCACGGCTGCTAGCATTATTGCAGTGAGAAAGTCCACAACACTGTAGTGGCTATTCATTGCGGTAAAATATTGCGGTGAAATCTGCGAGCATTGGTTAGAACCATGGGTGGCACTGCAGAATTGCACCGAAACCTTACTGCATGTGGAACAGACAAAGTTGCCAAGCTCCTGCCGGGATCCGAACCCCGTATCACTTGATCTAAAGCCGAACGCGCTTACCACTGCACGATCCCGCACAAACAGTCTTAATAACAATAATAAGTGCATTTATAAAGCGCCAAACTCCATTCTCTTGGTGAATGCTCATAGCGCTAACAAAATGTTAGAAATTTACAATATTTGATTATACATCTCAACTTTGTGTAGTTTCCTTGTAGAATTTCTTGTGATAAGTTTTTCAAGATTGATAAAATTAAAATACATCTTCAGCGTTTTATAACGTACATCTTTTGGGCAGGTTTATGTAGTTAATGAGTTGCTATGGAAGACTTAAACTTAACTATTGTACATTCTAAAACTTTTGCCGAAATGGCGTATTATTACTATCGCAATGAGGGTATCATTTCTAATCAACAGATTCGTATACAACTACATGTGTTACAATACTAATGAAGTGTACATATGCCCAATTTGTAGAGTTGTCTTTTAAACGGTTGTCGTGGATATTGTAGGGGCGGATACAGGAGTTTCGTTTGAGAGGGGTGCGCCCTATGGGTGTCACAATTACAAGTATTGAAATTACTTTTATTATAGAACGTGAGTCTACAAGAATATTAACTTATTTACTGAATCTAAGCTCCATGCCCTACACTTTTCTTGTATATTTTTATCATGTATTGACATGCACGTACGACTGTAAACATTTTATTGCTTATACCTCGTTGTCCATTGCAACCATTCATACCTGTCCTATTCATTATCGATATCAGTACATATTTGGCAAAGAGTCCTCATATCTGATGCAAGGACTCTTTGGAAAACGGTTTAAAAAAAACAAGGTTAAAAATTTAACAATTTCATATTTCTAGAAAACGGACTGAAATATGTGAATCACTATATATAAAATGACTAAAACTCGCACCGAAAAACTGGTAAAAAAATCAAATAACTTATCTTTAGGTTTACACTGTATCACATTAACCATGTTGTCAATAGAAGTTAAGAAAAAAATTGTGTT
The DNA here is from genome assembly GCA_921293015.1 of Phorcus lineatus. Classification (NCBI taxonomy): domain Eukaryota; kingdom Metazoa; phylum Mollusca; class Gastropoda; order Trochida; family Trochidae; genus Phorcus; species Phorcus lineatus. The sequence continues at coordinate 30,856,632 of OV121088.1, read as the reverse complement.
AATACCTAAAACGGTTTTTGATAATTATATTATTAAACATGAGGTAAGCGAGGTATTCCTATTTAGAAACCTCTCTCGACTTTTCAACATCCCCCCCCCCCCCCCCCCAGCCATGGGGTGTTGGGAAATCCATAAATAAACGTATGATGACCAATGGGTATTGGAAAGAAGCGGAGTCGCAGCTCCTTTGCCGCTAACCCTGTGTCTCGAAGATCTGTTGAAACTATTACAGATGATATGGTTTTACGGGTGCAGGGCTGAATCATGTCCAATCGTAGAATATAGATATGTTCTGAGTATATGGCATTTCTAATTGAAGTGTATACACCATAATTCATGAGCACTTGCACATGTCAATGGTGTCTGCAAGATGGGTGCCACTAAACTAAAATGTTCAAGATCGACACGAGAGATTTGAATCCAGTGTTGAGCTCTTATACATCTACAATGCTACACCTGATAACTTTCTTTCCCGTCTGGCTCAAGGTGATGAAACGTAGATTCATCTCTGAAAACCTGACACCAAGCAAGAATCCATGCAATGGAAGCATAAGCCCTCTCCTGCACCAAAGAAGTTCAGATCATGGCGACCATTTTCTGGGCTTCAAGGGGCCTGATACTTATATATACTATAAACCACCAACTACAATAGCAGGAGCCTTTTATGCTGACTTGTCGAAACAATTGAGAGCGGCGATCAAGAAGAAGAGGCGCGGCATGTTGACTTCTACCGCAAGGGCATATATATACAGCCTCAAAGAAAAATTGGCAAAGTGCATCGAGGTCCAGGGAGATTATATTGAGAAATAAAATCAATATCACAACCATTGGTTACTGTTAAGTATCCACTTCTATGAACTTATTGACTTCCCCTCGTATCTTTTAGAAAAATATAGATAGTCTTACGTGGCTTCTGCACACATATACGGGTATTGTTCGGTTTCCATTCAATACTAACCGTCGCATCCTTTGCATTTTAAGATGAATATGTGAGATGTTTCGACTTCATGCCAGCACTGATATTTTTTCACGTTTAAAAAGCCAATTACGATATCATGAACTCTTACAGAGTGTCTCTTTAAAAAGAAACATGTTCACCGGGTTAGTATGTATGTAAAACAGAAAGAAGAAAACTAAGGAATAATTAAGTGACACTTTCCACTTTTATTCATTCAACATTCAACATAATTTACAAAGTTGTAAAAATGTTTGTTTCTACCTTATTGCGAAAATGACGTAAATCATTGTACTATACAATTATAATTTGCATGACTAGAAAAGAAAGTTCTCCAGATATATACAAAATGGTAACGTAAAAATAATGGTTGTCCGTGTCCAGGCTTTGCTAAAAATGGCATCTGAAAGAAAACAAATAACAAATGAAGAAATTGATATCTACATAAACTGTTAAACTTCCATGTCATTAGATACTGACAATTGACAAAAGCAAAAAAGAAGAAAGTTTACTTAAATCCGACATCCTAAACTGGGTACATGCATTACATTTTTTTCCAATTGAAACCGAATTCCTACAGCATTCCAAGAAGGTGACTCTCATTATGTTGGTAAGCTTTTGTGAATATAAATCTTTTTTGACGAAAACATTAAAACACGGAAAGTTTCAAATTATTTCATGGTAAAATCTTTATCATGTAATTTTGAAAAACAAAAATGTTACTTTAATTACGATATACCTCTAAGAAGAAAATTACCTAATCGTCATCTTCGTTGAATCGTTGGTTCCACATGTTGGGATACATCATATTACCCATAAAAGGGCTCGTTCCCATTCCAAATTGCATTGGATATCCCATTCCTAGTTGTGGATAGGGGTTTACGACGCGTAGGGGATAACCAGGGGCACCCACGTTTGGAAACATATTTTCTGTGACGAATTGATTGAACTGATAATGCTGGGGGTAGGTGTAGAACAGGTTGCCAGGGAAACCGCCTCCGAAACCGTGCCACGCCCCTGGTCCGTGATACATGAATTGCGCTTGGGCACAGAGAACAAGGACACAAAGAACGATAACTCTCAGGGCTTGCATAGTGGCTGGAAAAAAGAACAAGAGAAAAATCCGTATGCTTTTTACATATTTGGTTCAAAGTTAATTTAATAATTAATAAAAATCCTTTTTAATTGATAAACATGACCCTATAATCTAGAGCATGGTAATATAATGTTATGGATTAAATAAAAGGAAAGAAGTTAAAAGGAGTAATATAAAAGCAAAGAGCATGAGTTTTTAAATGTGATCATAAATTACTAAAGCTATGGATACCGAATGCAGAATTTTTATATTTGTTTCCTTCCCCTATCACAAATGTCAAATTCAGTATTTAAATTTTATCGGGGCACTTCCGTTCATAACATGCGTATTTACAACCAGTCTTTTTTCTGACATATTTTCATCTATATTTAACAATGGCAACAACAACACTTTCTAGAAAACTGAAAGAAACTGTAATATTTTCTGTACAACTTACCAGAGATGAAGATGTGAATGAATGAATGCTTGAACTTGGAGTGGATGATTTTGAAACAGTTTTCAGTAGCTTATATACCCACACTGACCAATTGAACAACAGTCTTACTATGTCACGTGACCAGTTTTCTTCCGCAATTCGGCCACTGCCGTAATTCGGACATGACCTTAGCGATCACGTAATAGAACATGATCATAACTGCCATCGATCACTGATTTGAAATTCCCAATCATTTATATGTAAATTTTAGCTCTCAATTTACTAACACACGAGATATGTAAATACCACATGGAGACTTTAGCGTCGGTGGGGTTAACCTTGATTTAGAAAACGATATTCAAATATACTAGAAAAGCCATCTATCAGGTGTACAAATGTGAAATGTTTGTACAATGTTTATTCATTTTTTTAATCGAGATTCATTTTTTACAGTCATTAACCATGTTTTTATTTATGCTTTGCCTGGTATATAATGTGGATATATAATTATCATGGAAAATCTCCGGCTTGGAGTGGCATATAATGGACAAAGAAGACACCTCTTGCGTAAATTGTATGTTCTGAAATTATTTTTTGTGACTTATCTCTTGCAAAGAGATCCGAAGGTATATATATATTCGACTGGGTTTATTGTCATCTCTCAAGCAAACAGTAGGCTTTTTTCTACTTTGAATATGAGTATAATCATTATTTACCGTTTACTTAAATTTAAAACAAATAACTCTATTTCGTTTAAATGTTTTATTTTTTTCGATTTGAAATCAGACAAATATAGGCCCTACGTCTAATAAATTTAGGGGGAGAGAGTTTTGTGACTTTCAGAGATACTAAATGATTAGAATTAATTAATTCATAATTAATTTTTGCAATATAATACATCCCATTCCCGGTCGTAATCTTTCATTATTAAAATTTGAAATAACATTGTTGATGGCTTAAATATTGCCAAAATCCCGTAAAAATAATAATCATACGGTTTACTGAAGAATATAACGAAAATAACTCTCCAAAATACTAATCATAACTTTCCAAACAAATAATTAAAAATTTTGTCCAAAGTTTATACACGATTTTTTCATTGTAAATTCAAAATAACAATCATCTCCTGTGCTAAATATCATTGTCAAAACTTAAATATTTGAGGAGATGTTTATTTGACATCTGATTGATCGATTATTATGTAACAGGACTTTTCTAATCTAAGTCTCCTGAGAGCTTTGACCGTAGACAAGAAAGTTACCTGTAATTGATCGATTTCGGGGTCAAGTATTTTACTTCAAAAGCCAAATTTTATATCTGCATTACAAGGTTATTATTTTTCAAACATACAGTATATCATAATACAAATTTGGATTTGTATAGTACTTTATGATGAAAAATAATGACTATCAAATAAAATTGAAAATTTTATACTTATATCATACCATGTAAAATTGAAATAAATTTTGAATATAGCAATATTGAAATATTGATACTTGCATTATACCATGTTAGATTAAAAAAAAAATTAAATGTAGGAATATTCAATGCACACTTAATTTAGCTTCCTCTTGATGTAACAGAATAAAATTACTTGTTATTCATTACAATTAAATTAATTAATGATAAAATGGTTAAGGCATCCGAAGTCACAAAGCAATTCATAAATCATTGAACTGATGACAAGGGAAAGTGTTGCATCCACATGTCTTTTCACCAGTAAAATTTTCTGATAAGAGAAAAATACAATGTGTGAGAAAGTGGAACTGTATGATGTGATAGAATCAATTTCGTAAAGCTTATTTTATTTTTTATTGTTTCACTACTTTTGGAAATTTGCATCAAAAAAAAAATTAAGTTGTGGGTTTTGGGTGTTAAAGAACATGTTTAATTTCAATTAAGAAAAAGAAAGTCATTATTGGTTTTTATTCAGTGACTGTTTACTGATGAAAACTATATTATCTGCCCTTTAACAATAGTCAGTATTTACAGCAATACAAACCTGGAATTTTTTGATTTTTTTTTAAAAGACAAATTTAATCAAAGTATTTCATGATGAAATCCGGACAGTTTTAGCTAATCGAAAAAAGGAATGTGTACATAAAGAATTTTAACATAAGTGATGTGGAATCATAAGCTGAGGGTCTCTTTGTCAATACTTGTTGAAATCGAGTTGAAATTTCAAGAACAATTAAAGAGCCACTCCGTGAGTTGTTGGAGTCATATATGCCAAAGTTAGTCAATGGTGTCATTTGATCGCGAAGTATCGACTGTTACCAAAAAGACACACTTTACAGCTTTTTTGGTTTTTTTTACAGTGACAATATGAAGGCAGAACGTCACAATTATGATCGAAAACCGGACAGTGGCGCGCGTCAATACTCAAACGTACTTTTGGAGACTTATCTAAAACAGCCAGGAGGGCAGTTTGGGGTTGATAGTGTTTGTTAGGATATATAACTAGTTTCCATGTATATTGGATGTGATATCTACACCTCTGTGTATCTTAAAGGCTGTTTTTAGATTTTCATGGAAAACCAGTATTTGTCATCTATATGTCTTTTGGACATGAAAAGTTAAGATGTTTTGATTTTATATCACCATAGGTGACATTTAGGTTCGTATCAAAGGTAAATAATATGTTATGAAAATCACGGAGTGGCTCTTTAACATCCGTTTTTTGTTTAGACGACTTGGTTACAACATTCATGTTTTCTTTGTCACATGGAATCTAAAGTTTATTACGTAGTTACGGAATAGTAACAATCGTTATTGTATACAGAAATTCGCTACATTCACACTTATACTTTAACATTTTGAACACATCTGAAGTAATTATTTTACTTTGACGAAATTAGCCACATTCATGCTATTTCTATGTCCTTTGTGTATAATTCTGTTCAATCGCATGTTCTCTTCGCATCAATACTGAGTTATCAATATAGATCATTTTATCTATGGTGTAGATATCTACATTGCTAGGAAGTTAAGATTGATTTCAATCGGTTTTATTATTGCGGTATGCACCGATAGTCACTAGAGTAGCCTCCCCTGGTACGCATTAGAGAATGGCGGCTCACGCTTTGTGTGATTGTTTTGAAATAATGGTTTAAGAACTATATAGTTGTATGCAATTTTCTGCATATATCTTGTGCAATGAGTGCAGTTACAGATACCGATGCATCAGAGGCTCCGTCGCCTGTTGTGACCGAGATCGTCAGCACCATAAAATCGCAGGGTCTCTTCGACGAGTTTAGAAAACAATGTTTGGCAGACGTCGATACCAAAGTAATATTTACATTTTGATTTAACTATATGAACGAAACTTACATTACTTCTCTTTCCGCCTGTGTTATATCTAGGATTATTCTGAGGTTATCAAAAAGATGGACATGTCTTCCAATTTACTCAGTGAAAGTAGTTGTTTTGGAACCAAAACTTTCTAGTAAAATTTCTAATTTCTTTTGGAGGTTGTGCACCACTAAAGGATAATAGGTATGGGACAATTTATGCCAATTCAAGTTAGAGCTACATAGCATAATTTACCAGGTGCTAGTGATCATCAGGAGAATCAGTTACAAACCATCACATTAGATAAACTATCCCCAAAAGAATTTGAGATTGGTGACAGGCAACTTTATTAGAGTTAAAAAGGTACAACAGCCTACAAATATCTTTATAATCTGAAGGCTTAATAAAACAGTCTTGGTGTTCAGGCTAAATAGTTGGTATGAAGGTATCATGTGGACTTTAAACAAAAGACTTATTAATATGTTCCTGGCTTTGGCATTATGGTTGTGATAAGGATGCATAACTGTATATTATGGATGTGTCTTCTTAGAATTTTTATCAGTTTATTTTAAGGGGCCTGATGTTATTTACAATTTGATAGATTATCAATACCCTCTCAATGATTTTGGACTAAAGTAATTTGACGATCAAGTTTCTTGTTCTTGTTCAAATGTTTTTGAAAGATGATGTTGTTTTGAATCAAACTCTACCTTCATAATTTTTCATGAAGTTTCTGCTTTTATATCCAGCCTGCCTATACAAACCTGAAGCAGAGAGTGGAAGCATACGTCAGTCGGCATTTGGCTACAACAAAATGGAGCGAAAATCTCAACAAGAATCAACTCAGAGAAAGTCTTCGCAAACACATTGATCAGTCAGTATTTTAGATATAATATATATGATTTCTATTCTATTTCGTTAATTTGTTATTGTCTGGCAAGGGGTGCTTAATTTTGAACAAATTTCTGTCGAAATGCTGATAATTTTAATCATATACAGTAATCATAAGAAAAAAAAAATTTATAAGCTGCGTTCCCAAAAATGATGACCTGCCTGAATTTCCAAAGTCAGCTTAAAAGAAAAGGGTTTCTTTCATGTTGATCATGCTATGTTAACTTGACCATACATTATAGTATATCTATGTATATTCATGTTCAAAGGTCTGGTATGCTGAACACTGGAGTGGAAAGAATCATCGATCAAGTTGTAAATCCAAAAATCTTTCAAGTAATTAAACCTAAAATTGATGAAGCGGTCTGTAAACATCTGGGTATTGACATCAAGGAGTACCAAGAGCAGCTTCAGCGACGTAAAGTTCAGCAGCAACTTCAGCAGCAAGCAGCTCAACAAGCGCAGCAGAATGCTCAGCAACAAGTGGGTGTGTCACCTGCCCAGAATGCTGGTAAATATTTATGCTTTTTAGAGAATATAATGTTATTTCTCCATCAAAATTATCTAAGTTGAGTTTTAATGTAAAAAAGTTTTAGAAGGTTTATTGAATAGGTTTTGAGCCCTCTGGCCCAGAATGTGGGAAAATGATTATGTAATTATGAACATTTTAATGAATTTTACTTAATTTTTCACTTCACTCATGTTGATTTGACACAGTCCTTTAAAGTCATAGGCTCACTTTTGTAAAGCAAATTTAAATGCGTGCCAGGCAGATAGTTGATCACTTACATGAATCTCTCCCTTGACGTTTGCAACAATTTTCAGAACTGAAATATGCGTACTGAAATATTCACTATGGAAATTCTGTTCCATTTTGTCATACTAAATGGCTTTACACGTTCTTTCACAAAAGAAATAGAACACATCAACTTTCCCAGCTGAAAAAGCAATGAAAATAGGTCATGCTTGCCTTCTTCAAATACAGAAAGAATACAAAAAGGCAATAACCTTTATTGTAAAATGGGCATGAAAATTATTTTAAAAAATTGATATTCTTTTTGCCCGGCAAGAATAATTAGTTCAAATTAGTAGCTTGCCAAAGTGAATATATGACTTCAAGAAGAGCGTCCAAGTTATCTTTGATTTTTGCCCGAATGTTTTTGCGTCTCTCACTCAGGTTTAAGACAGAAATTAGCATATGTATTCAGACTTTAAGAAATTGATATGTAAGTTAATTCTGGTTATAACCTTCTGCATAAACGGGTTTTTGTGCTATTCTCTTTCTTTTTCAATGTTTCTGAAAACAAACTCAAATCATTTGCAGGTTTCTCATCCCCTGAGTATAACATAATGATGGGTGGCTTCACTCCAACATATCAGTCAGACAGTGGGTGGACGGGCCAAACCCCCTTTTCCCCACCCAATGTTAGCAACCCTCCCCCTGGTCCCTTCTCCTCCCCGCCCTTCAACTTTGGCATGATCCCCCAGCCCTTTATGTTTCCTACAGGCTGGCCCCCTGGTATGAACATGTACAACCAGCAAATCCTCCCCCCACTGAATGTCCCTCCTCCTCCTCTCCATGGAGCCACTGCACCCCCTGGAACCACAAAAGCTCCCTTTATTCCACCCCCCACTAATATTCCTCCCCCATCTCTACCTTTGCCTGACGTGTCAGTGCCACCTCCGAACATGCTTCCAAATCAAAATCCTGGCTCCAAAACCCCGCCCCCTCCTGGAACCGTAGACATGCCCCCTGTATCAACGTTTGGCACCCCTGGGACTCAAGTTCTCCCAGGGATCACTGCCACGCCCCCTTCAGTACCCACCTCCCTCCCAGCACCTGTAATATTGTCAACTCCCCCTCCTGTCAGTGTTAAAGAATCCAAAGATCTTAAAAGTGACGTTAAGCAGGAACCCTTCACCCCTCCCCCGCCACCAGAACCCCAGAGGTCAGAGGTCAAGAAGGAAAAGGTGGAGAGTGTGGTTAAGGTCGAACCAGTCCTAGAGGAAATTCCTCTTCCTGATATTCCAGTCCCGAAAGAGAAAAAGACAGAATCTGAGAAAAAGGAGAACGAAGAAGCAAAAGAAGGTAAACGATACAACTTTGCTTGGAATATAAACGTGCACAAGGAAGAAGAGGAGTTGTCTGATGTGACAGTGAGCTCCATCCATACCAGTGATCTATCATCGTTTGAGGATGACATGATCGAGTCAGAGATCGAGAGTGACGAAGACAAGGCTGATGCTACTGAAGATCTTGAAACTGAGAAGGAGACAGAAGGTACTCTCAATTTAAAGTTCCTTTCAATGATAACATGATTATTTGAAGAAGGTAGTTTGTGTTTTTCCTTGTTCTCTCCACACAAAGTTTTCTCATTTCATATATTACATATGTGCTGTGCCACATTACATCTGTTTTCCAGTTTTTAATAAATATTTCTACCCTTTAAAGCTTGATGGGTTTTCTCTGTAAAATTTACATACCTTTCGACTGTAACTTAACATTTACTGGAAAACGTTTTTTCAATATTTATGTTTCCCATCTTTCAGCGGAGAGTGAAAAAGGAAGTCCAGAGAAGAGACCCTCGATCTTGCCACCTCAGTCCACCCCTCGAGAGGTCGTCAGTAGCAGTGCTGATTCAACATCGACCCCAGCTAAACCTCGTAAACTCCTCGCTCTGACCTATAACCTTAGCGACAGCGAGGATGACGAGACACGGGAAGAGAGGAAGGCCAGAATCGTAAGCTCTAAAACATTTATCAAAAGTTTTCGAAGTTGATTGGCCAATTTGTGAGCAAGTCTAAGGATTCAAAATTTGATTTTGTTTATTAATATGTTCTGTTAAGAATAAAATCTAACTTTTAAAAAACTCTTTGCTGCTAATATGATTTGACCTTGCAATGTTTAGGGAAATCTTTTGCAAAAATTAGAAACTTGCAAAACTATATGTGGTCTAGTTTGTGATTGTGGTTGATCTGTAGGAATTCTTTGAAAGCATTCAGGAATTCCCTCTTTAAGCCCTTTGTCTGGGCTTCATTATCGAACATGTTATAGGATATTTTATTATGGGATATCTAACTGCTTCAATTGTGTATGGCAGGCTAAGGAAAAAGAGGAGCGTTATCTGAAGCGACTTCAGCGCAGAGCGGAGCTGGAGGCAAAGAAGAAGGATAGAGAGGAGGAGAAGCAGAGATTGAGAGAAGAGAGAAGAAAGGCAAAGGATACAAAGGGAGAGTCTTCTCTTGAGGAGAAGTCGGAGGAAACACGTATGTTTACCATTTACTTCATTATGTATTCACCATTACCCTTGTTGAAGGGTACCAGGTAGTTAGATATTTTATCCATCTGAGTCCCTATAATCATTGGATTGGTAACTCTTAATTTCCATATCTGTTTGATAACACAAGAAGTTATGCATTCTGTTGAATTTCTACTTTTACTGATATCTTTTGCTTCTTTAATAAGTTTAGGTTTTATGATGGTGATCTTCATTGAAATTCAACCTCAGGTTTTAAAGATGAGTTGTTGATGTATCTTTCTGTTTGATTGATGATCATTGCTAAGCTAGTAACTTAAACTAAATTCAACCTCTTTGTCTTTTAGAAGAGATTACTAATATTTTCCATATCGATGGATTCAATCTGTTTGTATGATTTTATAGCCAACAAAACTGAAGAGGAAGTGAACACGTCTATAACATCAATAACTTCAACCACATCTCAAGAAGAGGAAGAATCCAAACCAGCGAGGAAACCTGCCAAGAGACGCACGAAGAAGGAACTCAAGGAACAACTTCTTCAACAAAAGGTCAAAGAGAAGAAGCTAGCCTTACGTCGACAGCGAACCCGCAACAAACGGTACACTTCGGAGGAGTTCGAGAGTATTTTTACGGAGAAAAAACAACCATTTAGCAGCCAGAGCTATAGTGAAGAAATTGCAACAGATGTCGTGGAGGAAACTGTTGAGATTGACACATCTGTCTACGTCATATCAGAGGAGCTCGAAATTCAAGCAAATTCTCCTGCTACCCCAACCCAAGACGAACAATTCAACTTGGATAGTGTGAGCGATATACCACTGCCTGAACAACCGATCCCTATAATCGAAATGACGCCAAACACACCAAGTATTTTGACAATAGGCCAGTCAATCCATAACACTCGGTCTCGGAACAGACATAGTGTTGATAGTAAGAGTAACGATGCAACTGGAAAAGACAGATCTGGATCTCCGTACAGCGATATCTCGGACACATCCTCGAGAACCGATTCCGAACGAGGAGTAGCAAGACGGAGGAGAAATGGATCTGGAGAGAGCAGCCAATCAGGGCAGACCCCTGCACGTAGATCTCTTAGAACAATTAGTCCTAACGAGGAGGGGCCCACTCGAAGAACAAGGAAAGATTCAGGGAGGTTAGTAATGTTTACCTTTCACTGTCTAAAAATTAACCAGTTTGAGCCATTCTCTACCAATAGATGTTATTAATTTCTTCATAAGTAAACCCTGCTTCAATTATAACAGGTTCTATGATAAAAATACAGAAACCTGATTGGTGGCAATCAAAGTAAGTTGAGCAAATAGAGACATTGTTTCAAATTGACCATTTAGGCATCTTCCCACACATAAACTAAACTTGCTTCAGCCCTAATGACTTGCCAAGACAGACTCTTCCGCATTTCCCCTATTTTTCTGTGCTTGTTGTCAAGGCTCCTGCGATGAATGGCCATATAGTCCAATGAGAAATGATATGAGAATTGCAACTTTTTGCCAAAGAGGGCGCTGCACTCTTTAACCACGAATTTTGACTGGTTGGCAGCAAGGTTTAAGTTAGCGATAGAGACTGGTGCAATTTAAAGTTTTGCGGGGAAAGATGGCATCTAGGAGACTGCAGGTCTTTCACCTGTACAATGTCTCTGTTGTAACACAATATTTGATTGGAAAATAAAAAGGTCTGTTGAAAATCTGGGTAAAATAAATCCTGAACTCCCAGGTTACATATTTACCAAATTTGTCCTATGAGTCAACCAAGAAGTTAACCATTAAGTCAATGACTTGCCTCTTTTTAAAAGAACTGTTGAAATGATTGGCTTGACTTTCACTCAGGCTTTTGTGACTTAGTAAGCGAACCTGTATACGTTGTAAGTGATTTAGGACTTTTTGACACTAAAAAGGTTTTTTAACCACTTTAAATTTTCACCTCTTTGCAATAAAGCATGAACCACTTGTAACAGAAGTCAAAATGGAGGAAATGACTGAGTTACCTCTGTGGGAAGAGAACCCATTGATTTGAAGTGTTTGAATCTTCAAGTTTTGATTTTATAACAAATGATCAAAAGTGAGTTCATTGAAGTGATAAAAAGAATTATTATAGGATTAGAACATTTCCGTCTCTACGATTGGCCTATTTAGTCACATGACAGCAATGGTGACAACCTGTGAGATTGCAAGAGATTTATATAACAGTCCAAACATAAATTAAAAAAATAATAATAGATTTGGAAAATCTCAACCTTGAACTCCGTTCTCCGTGTGTAATACTGTAAATCAAGCAAATAGGCATTGCTTTGTATGTGACAGTGCTAAATAAGAGCTACTTTCCTCATATTTTATGAATAACGTTAATTTAAAACATTTGAATATAATTAAACAATTATTGACTTCAGAATCGGTTAATCCAATGATTAATCCAAGCTTGGACACTTGATATTAGCCTTGGCTTTGCCTCAATGAATATCAAGTGTCCAAGGTCAAAAAATAATTTGATCAGCCTCTCTTGAAGTCAATAATTGTTTATCATTGTTGTTACTTACAATCTTAAGCCATGATGTAACTATGATGTTTACATTTATTAAATTCAAGGTGGCAGTTTTTGTTTTGTTATTATTACTGCAGTGTTTTTACAGCCTGAAGTGATTTAGAAGCTAAAAATCCCTTCTCTGTATGTTTGAGTAAATTGAATGTTGGTCTACGAATATACCAGGCCAGCTCCTACCCATTTGGGTCATGGAGCAGTGTTATGTATGAAATTGTTGTGACAGTGCTGTTAGATAATAAATAAAATATCAAAAACACAACTTCCTTTTCTCCAGAGGCAAGTCCCCTGAAGGAGAAGGCAAACCCAAATCTAGTCAACGATACAGCACTGACGACCTCTACAAGCCCAGGATCAGCCACAGACGACCTTTGACCCCTCCTTCAGCCTCTGATACACCTGTCAGAGGACTACGTAGCGGGTATGTATCACGATATATGTCAGTGATACTTGTTAAAAAAACAAGTAACGAAATGTGATTTGGGAAATTTTTAAAATAATTTTTTCAAGATTGTGTATTTACCATGTCCATTCGTTCAAATGATGGAGCAACATCCTAATCATTTATTATTAAAATCAGTGTCGTGGTTTCACTGGTTGGTTGTGTTTTGCCACATACAGCACCTATAAACAGAATTAGATACAGCTAATAAACCTATTTCTATTTTCAGGAGACAAAGAAGTTCCCCGGCTGTGTCAGAACCATCTAAGTCTTCTGAGTCTCTGCCCGCTGAAACATCTACAGATAAAAAGAAAGAAGAAAGAGAAACAGAGTCACCCGCGTTAGAGATAGTCATGGTGGAACTGCCACAAGACAAGAAGCGACGATCACCACCTAGACGGCGCCGTAGATCAGCAAACTCTGATTCCGATTCTGGCCGGTCTCGAAGAAGGAAGCGACACAGCTCTGACTCAAGTTCAAGGTCAGGTAGTCAACGTAGACATCGACGCAGACGACGCTCAAGTTCTAAAAGTAGCAGATCTGATAGCACAAGTGAAGAGGAAACAACGGATATGTTTGGAAGAACAATCCGCAGAAAGAAACGAAAGAAATCTATTAGTAGCAGTAGTTCAAGCAGGTCAGATAGGTCAAGGTCAAGGTCACGATCAAGGTCAAGATCTCGGTCTCGTTCAAGATCTAGGTCTAGGTCAAGATCACATTCTAAAATGACATCAAGGTCAAGGTCAGAATCTGTCTCACGGTCAAGGTCATTGAGTCCTGAGAAGAAGATAAGAAGTTCCTCAAAGGAAAGAGTAAGTAGTCTTCAATCCTGCTCGGACATTAGCTCTGAGTCGGACTTTGATGATATCATTGGAGAGGAAGAAAAACGACCAGTATCAAAAACGCCAATAGATAGAGTTGACTTTGGTGAAGCTGAGAAGAGACTTCGTCGGGCAAGGTTAGCTGAGGTCGATTTTGGTGAAGCTGAAAGAAGGACAAGGCAGTTTGACACGAGAAGACAGAAAGGTCACCCACAGCTGGGCCATCCACAAATTGGTCACCAGCCAATGGGCCACCAGCCAATGGGCCATCAGCAAATGTACTTTGGAGAAGCGGAAAGACGATCAAGAAAAATGTAAGTCATTTTAGGACCAGGAAAGTGTACTAACAAGCATTCCTATAACAAAATGTTTAATACTGTCCTGTGAAATAACCCTAACTTTATGTTAAAACTAAAAGTAATTTTTCAAAATGATTATGTCTTACTCTAGGATGATATGTTCCTTTTGATCCATTTGATTCAAGCACTTATTAATTCCACCTCTTGTTCCTCAGGATGATGCAGAAAAACCCCCAATTTTTCCGCGAATGGCAGTCACACCGTTCCCCCCGAGGTAACATGGAGGGACGGTCACCTCCAAGGTCTCGCTCCCCACTAGGGTCATACAGCAGCGGGTCTGAGGGATTTGCAAGACCAGGAGCTTCGCCAGGTCGGATGTGGGATGAGATGGGCCGTGGGACTCCCTACAGGGAAGGCTCAAGTTCCCCCTTAAAGCGACCTAGCTCACCAGATATGAGACTCAGAGGATCTCCTCCCCGCCGCCTTCCCTCCCCACCTTCTCCAGACATGAGACTCAGGAGGGGAGCTAGTCCTGACATGAGACGTCCCCCATCCCCATTGGAGCAGAGAATGGGTCGAGGGCGACGGCCATTGTCGCCTGGAGAGCTGGATCAGCCGCCCTCACCTCCAGATATCTATCAGTCACCTTCTCCAGAATCACCCCCAACTTTGAGGAGATCCCGCAGACCTCCATCCCCTCCTGATTTGAGACGAGGGATCTCACCACCACACCGAAGACGACCCCCTTCACCACCAGATTTGATGCACTCTCCTGGACGACGGCCTCCGTCTCCTATGGGACACCGGTCATTATCTCCCTCTGATCGCCGCCCACCCTCTCCTCCGATAAGCAGAAGACCCCCTTCTCCCATGTCCCCCAGACACAATCTGTCCCCACCTGAACTTCGCCGCCAGCAATCTCCCAGGAGACCTCCATCTCCCTTGATGAGATCACAATCTCCTCCTGACCTTCACAGACCCCCATCCCCCTTCGATGATTCTCTGTCACCTCCTGAACTTCAAGGTCCTCCTTCCCCTCCTGAAATGAGACGAACACGTCAGTCAAGCACTGAATACCCTGGTGCCAGAACAAGGCGACATATGCCGTCCCCTCCAGAAATGTTAATACGAGGTCGACGTGGCAGAAGTCCGCCAATGCCCACGGAGTCTGTTGGACGAGGAAGAAGGGGCTCAAGTCCATCCCCATCACCAGTTGGAAGACCCAGGAGAGTCAGAAGTCCATCACCTCCTGAACTAGGTCGAGGTCGTAGGGTCAAAAGGTCACCAACTCCACCAATGATTGAAGCAGTAGGGCGTGGAAGACGAGCACGAAGTCCACCAATGATGTCACCCCGCCCTCCATCACCTCCATTGACACGGTCAGAGCGGAGGTCGCGACCTCCGTCACCCCCTCCACAGGCAATGACAAGACGTCAGAGAAACGCATCACCCCCTCCTCCCCCTTTACCCTCCCAGAGAGAAACTCGGTCCATGGCGGCGCCCGTACCCCAACCAATGAGGGAAACCAGAAGCAGAAGGGAGAAAAGTCCGCCAGCAAAACGCCCGAGAAGATAATAAACAGTTCTACAATCATGTTCTTTATCCAATTCTAAAATATCAGGAATCGGAATAATGTTACAAAATTATGTATTTCGCTGCAATAAGGCTTGCTTTCATCTCAATTTTGGCATCATACTGTTATTAGCTGGTTTTTTTAGTTCCTTTAAAACCTGGCACTATAAAAAATTATTTTATTTAAATCAGAAAGCATTTAAATTCTAATGTTCTTTCAACTAAAACATGTGCCATTGTTTTCTTTAAATCAGTTTAACATGGCATGACTCAATAGATCTTTGAATATTGATAGCTTTACTGACGGTTTGTTTTGAAAGATGAATAATCAGAGGACTACAAAGGACTTTGAAAAATATTTCAGCAATCTTGGTAAATGAGAACAAAGGAAGGTTTTTGTAAATTATGCCGAAAAAAAACATTTTCAAAAATAAATTTGTTGCTTTTACTTTCATCTGAGCAATGTGTTATAACCTGTTGTAATGGTAGAAGTGATATCATGAAGTTAAGAATCATCATTGGAATTCTTTGTATTCATCATGAACTAATTTTTTTTAGTGTTAGTGGATGATGTTTTAATCATGAAACTGCATGGATAATATGTGAAACTATCAGCAAATTCAACAATTAAGTTATAAATTGCCCATAAAGCAAATCACTATATAAGAACTACATCATGAATTTGATCAAAATGTACAAAATTTAGTCGAACAGTTCATGCATGGAATAATTGATTAATTTTAACATCAAATAGTGCTTATGCAATAGCAATTATCATGAAATATCACTTGAATATGAATTATTAAGATTCCATTAATTGTTATTGAAACCATTTTAAGAAATTTATCATGTTAAACTTAAATGTGTTTCAACAGTTGATATTTATCAAAGATTGAATTACATATGTATGTGTATATATTGTTGTAAATATTTATACATAAAAGAATTGGCATGTGACCTGCTTTTGCTATCTTATTTTTTGGAGCACAAAGGCTGTTTGTTCGCCCGTGTTCAACAGTACTACCAGGCTTTAAGGTATGACCGAGTTTCCAACATTTTCAAGAAGACAATCGCCAGTCTCTGTTTTGTTTATGAAACCCAATGAAAAATTCAGTGATTAAATTTTATCGTAACAATGTAACAGAGAGTAGAGGCAGGGTTGCAGAAAATGTCATCATTGTAGCGTTTTTCCTTCAAAAGACCATGATAATAACTTTCAGGGAATTATTTTTATAGCTTTCAAATTTTAACTAGATGCCTCACCTCTTATAAATTTGCTCTCACAAATGCCTTCCAAACCGTGATAACTGGCATTTGAAATAAATACAAATACATTTGAAGTAGTACCTTTTCAACACAACACACTGAAAACCCCCTCCCAAACTATTGTGTTGACATCGGTGCAATACACATAGACCAAATCCCATGGCTTTAGACAATACACTAATGCTTTCCTATGATTCAGAGTGGAGTCTTATGTGGCAAAACAAGCCAGTGTTAGATATTTGAATGCATATTATCTAACTTGAAATTCGAGTTACAGAAGTTGATTCATTTAAACCTGATATTCAAACCTAATTTTTTGGCATCATTTAATGTTTTAATTCTCAAAATTTCCTACGTTTTCAGAATTAATCGGGAATAAAAGAAAACAATTAAATCATTGATTTCTAAATTCCCTAACATTAGGAGAAGTAAAAACAATTCAAAGTTTTCATTCATACGATACAATTTTGCCTGTAAGAAAATCGTATTTTTAAAGAACTTCTCAAAAAGAAATTTATGAAGGTATCGAACCCACACTCTAAATTTTCATTTTCGAAAACTGAATGTATGCAATTGGGCAGCGCGTTTCAGAACAAAACCAGTCAAAAACCGGAAGTAGTGAAGGGCGACAACTCCGCAAGTTTGAAATTGGCTCCTACAAATTGAAATACAAAACATATGACAAAATGAGATAAAGTCACTGAAATATAAGCAAAATGGAAACAGGGTAAGTTTTCCTGTATTTTCACGGCTTATGCATCTTTCTTTCTTCCGCATTGTGCAAACAATTTGCAGTCAAGAAAAATATTATCTTGTGAACTCGTGTGCATTAGATCTAGTGAAATTGTGTTTCGTTTACATGCAAGATTTAGGTTCGTGTCAGTACTTTTCGGCCGGTGACGTTGTTTCCATAGACTTACATGATACATAAGAGTAGCATTAATAATCCCTGGACGCAATAAATTTCATGATAGAGGTTTTTGTTGGGTCATCTATTGTCAAACTGCAGTTTGATTTGAAATCATCTCAGCTTGTACAGCTTCATTATTATTCAATTATCTATTTGATACTTAATTATGGTTTTCAGATTTGCCGAAATATGCAAATAGATGAATAATAAAAGTTTACATGAATTACCATTAAGAAAATTTTCACAGCAATTAATAAAATTAAAGTATTAGGTATACAGTGGAAATGTAGCTACATTGATTCCATGCAAATGAATAAGATAACACCGTAATTAAATTTAGTGGGGAAAACGTCACCATCACCAATAAAAGTGACATTAGTGTGTTGTAGGAGAATATTACAAGTCAGTTACTTTGCAGTGGATAGCTTATTATGTCAACCAGCATTATTCTGTTTTGTTGATTTAAAAAAACTGTTGCCATTTTGCACAAATTATTGTCATTTCACCTTCTTTGTAAATGATCCCGACAGGGGCTTGGCAACCATTTTGTCTGCAGTAGAGAACTGTTCTAAACGCAGTAAGGTTTTGGTGCAATGGTACATTGAATTTCACCGCAGCCCTACCATGGTTCTCTAGTTCCAGCCGATGCTCACAGGTTTCACCGCAATGCATAGCCACAATGGTGATGAGGGCTTTCTCCCTGCAATAATACTAGCAGCTGCGATATAAATGAAATACTTTTGAAAGCGGCTTTAAACCCCAAATCACCTCACCTCTTTCTAAATGATTTGGAATTGAAAGATGATGTCTATATGAAGATTTTTTGTTGTGATATTATGTTGCTTGTGACAACAAATAGAATTTATCAAGGGTGATTTTGGAGATTGTAATTTTTTAGCTCAGTTTTTTAATGTTATTTTGTATGTTTGTACAGAGAGCAAAGAGACACTTCAGAGGCTATTAAATTCTCCGAAATCATATCAGACGAAGTACCTTCTGCAGATTTGGAAGATGACAAAAGTATTCATCTTGAAGACCAAAATAGTCAACAAGAACTTGAATCCCAAGTCAAAGAAAATAAGCAAGTTGACAAAGATATTCAGCAAACGGATAGAGACACTCAAGAAGAAAATAAAGATGTTCAGCAAGAAGACAAAATCAGTGTCAACACCCAAGTACAAAATGAGAACCAAAATAAGGAAAGAGATATTGAATCTCCTGAATTGGAGATAATAATGGTGGAACCAGGCAGAGGAAGAAAAAGAAGAAGACAACGACATTTCAAAGGCAACAAAAACCAAGACAAGGGTGAAAATGAGACTGATAAGTATGGGCGGGTGATTGTAGAAGGGAGGTCAAGAAGTGTCAGCAGTTCAGGGTCATCGTATTATTCAAGTTCAAGGTCAGACTCCTCTGACGATGAAGAAAGAAAAGTTGGTTTGAGAGTAAGCGTTCTTCAGCCAGCGTCTCCAGGGGGAAATACAGACATGTTTGGCAGAAATATTCCCAGAGATCGACCGAGAAGCCGAAGTAATTCAAGCGGATCTGATCCATCAAGGTCAAAGTCACCAACCATGAAATCTAAAAATCCAATAGAATTGACATTAAAGACTGTGAGCGCTGAATCAGATGATGTTACATATGTAATCAGTTCCGAATCAGACACTGAGGAGAAGACATCTACATCAAAAGATAATGCCGAAGATGTAGAATCCATAGATCTTTAGTGCAACTTGTATTGATAGTCAGTTCAGATCTCATTAAATATTTAGGGAGGTTTAGTAAGGGTTTTGATAGAATTTGTAATTGAAATATTTAACAGGATTTCAAAAGAAATTTTATGAATCTTCCGATGTAGAATAGATACTTTGAAATCATGTACTCAAAAGACTGAATTCATTAGATGATAGTGCTTGGAGGATTTGATTTAACAATTCAGCCAGATTGTGCTATCAATATTTTCTCATCAAAATTTTAAATGATCATGAAAAACTGAAAATTTACACATTTGAAATAGACTTGAATTTAAGGTGTTTATTGTGAAAATCAAAATATCATCCGAGAATATTTGCAGAAGATATTGAAACATTGATACTCCAAACTTGTCAAGGATGAGATGTAAGGGGACCATTATCACTCATCTAAATGTAATGCCATGTTCGATCTTTCATAAATGATTTCTTATTGCTGATCTAACAATGCCTTTTCATTTAGCATTTCTTCATTTATTTGATGTGCCTTTCCTGGTCAGGGTAATTATCTTTATGATAAGCTTTTTTGAAAGATGGAATTTTGCAAAAATAATTAAAATACTATCCAGGCAACTCATTCTACCAATGAAACTTTCCCTTCCTCATATCTTCCCATATAAGGTGTCCTGCCAGTTGATCATTCTCAATTTTGTCTATCTTATATGGTTCCATTGTATTACCACTGCAACCCTGGATGCATCAACTTCTTAGCATGGTAATGTTATTATCTCCCTTTGTTGGCCTTTTATCCAATCAGTTGTTTATGCAAGGAAGACATCAATTGTAAAACATATATTGCCAGTTTTATTCTTTGTCCTTGAGAAATTTGCTAATCCGTTTTTGTCCGGTGGCTTTTTGAATTATGAGAAGTGGGATACTTTTAAAATCTGCTCTGAATAGGTCAAAATGTTACCTTCAGCTGATCAGTTATAAACTATACTATTTCCAAATTTTTGGGAGGCAGAAATAGCCAAGGGAGATAATAATTTACTTGGCTGTGTTTTAGATGCATTCATTGTCCAAGAGAGGTTATAATGGAACTAATGCCTATTTTTGCCCTATTAGAAAATTAGAATTGATTACAAGGTGCCTTTTCTTTTGAATTTTAAATATAACATTGTTATTTAGATTTGTTGTGAAATTGGACTACTGATATTTAGATGTTGATCTTTTCTTTCAATCATTGAAAGTGCTACTATTCTGAAATATTTTGAAAATAAAAATCATTTCAACTTTATGTCAAAGTTGCATTTTCAAAATCCCCATCTTACAGCGTAACCGGGATATCTGGCGTTCATTCTGTCCGTCTAGCTGGTCATGCTTGTTTCATCAAACTTCATACACATATCAGATTGACATATTAGGTCATAGAAGACCTGCAAATGGACTTTATTTTTTCAGTTTCCATTGGAAACATGACTAAAACAGTGACTATGACAATCATTTTATCAGGAGCATATACCTTTTTGTCTACTCTATTTGAGTGCTACTTAATACCTTGTCAACTATGCTCCATTGATGTGCCTTTTAAACATATCTACACCAAATTTGTTACACATAAAATGTTTTCCCTTTGTGTGACTTTTGAGGATGAAACCAGTAAGAAATATTGTTTTGTCTTGAACATATCCCCTATACTATACATGAAAGCTACACCATGGAAAAATTAAAAGAAAACAAAAAAATTATATTTAATGTTTCTAAAATAAAAAAAATCCTAATCGCTAAATTTTTTGTCCAGGTTTGGTTTGAAGATATTTATCTATGAAGAATAATTTGAAAAGTTCACAACAGTACAAAACTCCTCTAGGTTGATGATGTCTAACATGTACTAAAACATTCTGCTCCACTGGCGGCAGACTCAATGCGTTGATGACTGTTTCTCTCTCTTCTTAGTAAATTCTTTTGTCATACAATTTTACCCACTGTTAATCAATTCATTTTGATGTGTAGTTTCTTATTATGGAATTCACAGACAAAAGCGGGAAGTGGGATATACGAGCTCTGCTTGCTTCTACACTTGTTCTTTCAATAATTTTTGGATGGCCGAACAGTATGTGTTGTCACATAATTAATCTTGATATGTGTTTAGAAAACAGTTGAAAGCCAGTAGTTCTGTAGTTAGTTTAGGCATATACATGGCAATGAAATCTCATTCATTAAGAGGGAACATCCGTGGTTAGCACACAGAGTTTCTTCTCAATATGGCTGATTACATAACCTCTGATGTAGAACCCTAGTTTGGGCCAAGGGATGTAAATCCAAGATGTTGACACCAAGTTTAGAACACTACACATAGTAGTTCAGCATCAGTTGGAATAGTTCATCATTGGATAGATAAACATCTGCGAATGGTTTCACATGGTATATCATTCACAGTGGTACAACTTCCCCACTCATTAGATATCCCTTGACAAACAATCTTTTTGGGCGGATACAGAAATGCCCTCTGTCCGTCCATTTATGCTAACTCTTTTCCGGTTTTCAGAACTTAAAAGACCTCTTTAACCCTACCCCCCATAACTGGGGCCTTTGAGGCCCAGCTGCACCTTTATGGTGTTGCCATTTGTTCATATTTGACATAGTTTTGCTAGAAGTTCATATATTCCTCACATATGTACTGATTTGTAAATCTGCACAAAACATCTTTTTCCGATTCACGCAGTTTCCCAAAATTACATCTTTAAAGAAAAAATAACATGAATACATGACATGGGCCTCCAAGGCCCAAGGCCCGCGTAGATTTTTCTTCCAACTTGCAAGAATTGCTTAAGGGTCCATGTCAATAGCTCATGCAGTTATCTGGCATCAATCACTATTAATACTCGGAAGGGGAAAGTAAGTCCATCTGAAGAGTTTGATTTTGATCAAATGTCCTTCAGTGGGGAAAGTGAGACGAACAGTGACTTTGTTCCACATGAAACATCAGAAACAGAATCTGATGCAGGCAGTGACAGTCTCGTTTTTATTTTTGTAGGACCAGTTATTTAAATAAAATAAATGGATTTGTTTGGTCTAACACCCCGCCAGGTACATCAAAGACACAAGATAGAAACATTCTTAGGACACAACAGACAAAGTTTAAACATGCTGATCATATTCAGATTGAAGTCGAAATGTTACATTCACAAACATCTATGGTAGTAAGTTCATGTCTAAAAAGGGTAGCCAGTAACCAGAGACAAAAATGAATATGAAACCTTGGCTCTAATTGGTATACTAAATACAAAACACTATGAGCAGTAGGATGATTTGGAGCAAACAGTTTAGTACTCCTATCATCAGACCAACGATGTTATGCAATAGGTTTAAACAACTGATGACAATTCAACCATAAGTGTTCATCATGAAAAGGTCAAGCTAGCACCTATCAGAGAAGAGTGGGATATGTACTCTTCCAAAAAAGTAGAGGGTATTGAAATACATATACCTATGCAGGTTGTGGTATGATAAACAGTCATGGACACTTGACATGCTTAGAGAGTTGGTTCTTGGATGAAGAACTCCCCCAAGAGAACCACTGAGCTGCACGAGCAACATGCAATAGCGCCTTCAATGTAGGAGGGGTTCATTGTCAAACTTGACTCTTCAAGAAAGCATTAATGAAAACTGCAGCGTGCTGGTTTATCCCATCCAGGTTTTCTTTGATATCAGTTCTTGCGTATAACGAATCATTGTTTTAGTGTGTTATGTTGAATTTGCAATGATATGTCTTCAACATAATGAACGTCTACGTGCTTTTGGTATGCTTCAAATGGGTTAAAAACAGCAAGCAGTGGCCAACATGCTTAATGTGTCAGCAGACTGTGGAACCACTACCAACAAACACACAATGTTGATGATAGACCTTGTTCAGGTCATCCTTGAGCAACTACACAAGCTCGGGATCCGTACAAAGGTCCTGCAAAATCGAGGACAAACGACCAATCAGCTTCCTGTACACTTGTATTAAGTATCAGGAATTCGAGTTACACTCTATAAACGATTAGAAATCGGCTACATGCAGCCCATTTGCATGCACGACAACTGAGTGTTGTGCTTCCATTAACGTGCCAGCAAATGACAAACAGGCGTCAATGGTGTATACAGCGTAGAAATTTGGTTAATCGTTGGGATCACCATGATTGGCACAACTGACTTGCATATTGTTCAAGGAACGGTCACTAGTGTGTACTACTGTGACCACATCCTGGCACTGATAGTTCTGCCCTTTGCTCAATGTAAAAATCTCCGATGACATGTCCGTGCTTCGTTTCATGAATTACATGCGTCACCATATGGTCTATATGCCTTGACCAGCCTAGAGTCATGACCTAACCTCAATAGAGCATGTCAGGGACATGATCAGGAGACGTGTTCGTCGATGTCAGCTTCAACAGACAACACTACAAAAATTTGCCGTGGCGCTGCAACAGGAGTGAGACAGATTGTCCAAAATCATGATTGGGTGGTTAATTATGAGAGCGCCACGAGGAATTGCTGAGGATTGAGCAATTACTCATCACTAAGACAAAAATAACAAAACGTCCATTTTAACTTTAAACATATAATTTGTCTTAGAGACCACAAAAGGCACTGGGCCTTTTAGGCTCACGTTATGGGTAAGGCGATATGAAATAGGTTATGGGGGGGGAGGGTTAAATCATTATGTGGAACAATCATCATGTGAAGTGGTGCCTTATGGGGTTTTCAACCTATTTCTACATTAATTTTGGCGTTTCCCATGGAAAATCCGAAATGCAACTGAAAATTTTGTTTCCTGTCCAGATCTCATAAACTACAAGGCCAAGCTCTTTGAAACTTGGTATATGGAACAAACATACGTACTGGTGGCAATTTCATGCTCAAATTGGCTATGTTAAGACATATGCACTCACTTTAGCTTTTAATCAATGCAATAAAATATGTTTTACTCTTTACAATTGACATGCAATCAATTTTTAAAAAATTGAGGCGGATAAAGTCGGCTTTGATTTATTAAAAATCTACAATCTTTTGTGCACAAAATGGATAAATTATAGACTGTTGAAAACGCCAGCTTGTATGCAGGTTTTGAATTTACCTTAATCTCTGAACTGACAATTTAGCAAAATATTGTTAATTAAGGCAATCCCGAAACTTTACTGATATTTTTGCACAGTTTTAGAATTGTTGGATAAACCACAGCAGTTGTTTGGCTTTTCCGGCTTTAAGCAAAATTTGAATATTGCCAATATTGTCGTTCATGCGGATTTATTGCAACGTTGCATTAAATACTTCAAGTCTTTTAAAATTAACTTTATAACCTAAATTGGTACATATTTGACAAATAATTCATATGGTAGATTACCTTGGTGCAGGTCTTTTGTAATATAGGGTAGTATGCATTATCTGTGCATTAGTTGTAAATTAAGAAATGTTGGTTTGAACTAGTGCCTTTAAGGTTAAAATTATCAGGGATTTTTCTCCACAGGTTGTCGGATAATACTTTTAGCTCTATCATATTCCAACGTTCCTGTAAGTCCTAACTTGAGCTTGTCGCCAACCTAAGCAGTTTGAATGCAACGCCC
Organism: Phorcus lineatus; assembly: GCA_921293015.1. Lineage (NCBI taxonomy): Eukaryota > Metazoa > Mollusca > Gastropoda > Trochida > Trochidae > Phorcus > Phorcus lineatus. The sequence continues at coordinate 30,831,561 of OV121088.1, read as the reverse complement.
TTTTTGGCAATAGGAAAGATAAGTTCTACTGCATTTGCTAGAGAGCTTGCACAGAAAAGTTAAGAAAATACAGCCAAGCTCAATAGCCATTGATTTGGATGGAAGCGAGTTTTGGGAAAATTTTCATTTTCAGATGCTGTCCCTTTATTCAAAAGGCAAGATGCCATTGCTTAAGTATATTTCCTTTTGAAATTTACAAAATACGACTAACTCCTTTATCAATATATCTTCATCATTTATTCAAACATACTTAATACATGTACACACCATTCAAGTCAGTGAGAATGCCTTGTCAATAGTTTGAAATCAGCCTCACTTCAAAACCATTCTTATATTCCTGGCTAGTAGCGTCCCCCATTCTTACAAAATATGTAATACTAGCACAAAGCATGCAATGTATACAACAAATTAGGTCATATATTAACATGATTTTCAAGTTTCTTTTTTAAAACTTATGCTCTCTATAAAATGTCTAAATACATAATTCTGTTTGTACAAGCAGATAAATTGAAAAGAATTTTTAAAAAATGATGATAATAGATTCTAAATGCATTATCATCTCTTGAATTATTTTATTTTGATCACCATTTTTAGGCCAAGATCCAAAAATCATATTAAATATAAATAATATTTACAAATTTACTCTACAGGACTGGAACCAAAAGACTAAAAGGGACACAGAGTATGTTTCATGAATTTTGTGAATCGATAAGCACTAAGATTCTCATTTTCAGTAATGACCACTATTTCTCGATAAAATAACACAAGTTATGAAGTTTAACATATTTGACTCCAAAAACATACACTGTGCCCCTTTAAGCTACAGAATTCTGTCTAATTTCATTTAAGGCTCACCATATCTGTATGTTTCAATGATCGTAATGTATCATTAAAAAGCTTATTTAAAGCCATTGTCATTGAAATTAAGGCTAAAGAAAGACGATGTACAACAAAATTAACTTATATCATGAAAACAAATTTCTATAAGAAATTAAGTGTCTTAAACCCAACATTATCCAAATGAATTTAAACATTACAGTATTAAATTCTTGAATTATTAACCAAAATTCATTATCTGGGTAAAAAGGTCAAACTTTAGTTTGAGACTCAAAGTATAACAACAAAGTGATCCAATCAAGGATCTGAATTAAACATATTCATAGTGCTATAGTCACAATCATTTTACCGATAAAAGAGTTGAGAAATTCTTCAACCTAAGCAATGTTGAAAGAAGACAATAACTGAAAGTACTTGTATATACATAAATGGCAGTTGTTTGATAATACTTGTTTAACAGACTGTTCAACTTTGATTCAAGCAGTGTGTATCAAGCAATTCACATTTGTCTTCATGCATACTTAAACTCTTAACCGAGACATGCCAAGATAGGGGTACTTAAGTTATCTGATTAACAATATTGTCCTAGACTCATTATATCAAGTAACAATTTGCCAGTACCAGGATATTCAAATCTCTTTTAGTGCTAGGATAGCCGTAAGCCAATGTTAATGTATGGTACTTACGACTTTCTTAGTGCAAAGAGTTTTCAGAATTTGGGCCCTGGACATACTTATTTGATAACAGTACTTCCTTGGACATGGATACTTATTTGATTAGGCAACTGTACTTCCTCAGACAGGGCTACTTACTTTATCAGACAACTGTACTAAATTCTTTATGCAATATGCATTTTAGCAGGGAACATTGAGTTCTCACTCAAACACAATGACTGCATTCCTCCAGAAATGGATCTTCCTATGATAATGCTAAGGACTTAAACTGTCTTAGCCTTAAAAAAAGTTGAGTTTTCACAAAATATGACAAGCTTAGTTCAATGATAATTTTCTTAATTTAGTAATTGATCAGCAGCATGATAAAGGTCATTTAACTGAAAAAGAATCAAATAAAATTTCACAGTTTGAATACTAGAACAATGGTGGTTCAAATTTATCTGAAGAAAGTCAGTGGTCAATTATATCCATAATAAGCTAACTAACAATTTGTCAGCTATTGTTCAAAGTTAACAAAAAATACATATATGGTCAAGGTTTTAAAAAAAACTCAGCAACTGATACAGTTACCAGCCAATTGTTCAACCATGACCAAAAAGCTCAGGCCTAACATTCTGAGCCTATCGTAAATTCTGCTACATCAGCGTATTTGTATCTGCATAGCTCTTAGCAATATGCATTAAGTCAAATACCTTAAATCATTGATAAATGGATATTATCAGCTATATAAGGTATGCAATTTCTTAAGTCTATAAAGTGTTGTTATTTAAGAACCCTGAAGCAAAATATCTTGAAATCATCTATCATCAGATACTGATGCAATTCCCTGATAGGAGTAATTTCATTGGCTGGTTATAGAGAGTGCTACGTGGCATTTGCTTTAATAGATATCAGGGTGGGATAGAAGCTACACAGATACACTTACGCTTTGTTGCAGGATGATTGAAAACATGCGTGCAATATGAATGCGTTTTAACTAAAGATGACAAAACTTAAGATACATCTTTCTTAATTTTACTTTCTTGAAAAGAAAAGAAAGTGCTGATTTTGCATTTTGTTTTACTTAAAGGGGCACAGAGTATGTTGATGGAGTCAAATATGTCAAACTTCATAAATGGTGTTATTTCATCAAGAATTAGTGGTTGTTACAGAAAATCAGAATCCGAATGCTTATCAGTTCAGTATATTGACAATAAACGGGTTAATGTCGTGATTAGTGATCGAAAAAAAAAGGAGGGTGAACCACGTCAATGATTTGAACGTAGTTTCGGAAACTTATTTACAGCAGACTCAAAGGCAAACATTGGTTGATAGTGATAAGTAGGTCATTTAACTAATAAACACGTAAATTGGACACATTATTTGGAATTCTTAACTTTTATAGGGAGGTTTTCTGATTATCAGTAAAAACAAGAAAATATCATAATTTTGGCATTTTAAAGGTAAAGATGCAAGTTTAGGGGGTCGATTTTACCTTAACTCAGTTTATAAGATATTTTGAGTCTTACTAACGCGAAATTAAAAATCATGAAGCATACTCCGCGTCACTTTATCAACCTTTGCCTAGACTCTTGAAGCTCTCTTAGTGCTAAGACAGAATAAGCAATTTTTTTGCAGATAGTTTGCCTTGTGGCAAAAGTTTTCCCTACATTTTTTTTAAAGATTGCTTTGTGAAATAAGACCTTGGCTAAGGAATTCCAAACCCTTTAAAGGTCTAAGATGATCTTATTTATGTAACAATAACTTTGTTTTTCCACTATCTCACCATAAAGAGCTTGGTCTTGATTTTCAAAGCTCACCTGACACTCGGCACCTGTGTATTTAAAAGGTTAAGGTAATCTTAGCAATAAGAGAGCTCTGAAAATCTGGGTTCTGGACTTTCAGCCGATTTTTATTATTAAGGCAAAATAGAAACCTATCCTTTTTCAATATTTTTAAGTTCAATGCTTTCTGCCCCTTATGTGTGATATCAACAACACTTAAAAACATAACATAGCACTGCAGCTAAAAGATGATTTGAATTATTATGTTAAAAATGTTCGAATTAAAAAATGTTCTTGCTTATGTTTTAATTGTCAAATTATTCCATAAATGATGCAACAAACGCCAATAAACATTGAAATATGAAATGCTGAACTGACGTCAGGTTATGAATGTAATTCGCAAAATTGGCAAAATTTAAACAAAATTAAACATCAACCTGAGACAATATTAAGCAAAGCTCGTCAAAATGGATTCCATGGACACCAAGTCACTAACAAATACTAAATCGTTGAAAATTCATTAACAAGTGATACAAAATATATTACATGACAATGTTAAATGCAAAACTTTTCAAGAACAAGTGTGCATTTAGTGTCAATACATAATTTATCTACACATTTTTTATACATGGGTATCATCATGTTAATCATGATGATTAACTCAATATCAAAACATCTGCCCTTAATGATGTCAATAATCATTAAACCAATTTTTTTTCTCCATAAAATACACAAAATCAAATGAAAATAAGGAAAATAGAAACGTGATAAATTGAACTTAAACATATGACAATTCTCTTTTAAAATAGTGATCAGATCTTTGAAAATATTTCAAGTACAAACATTATGAAAAATATGATGTGAAATAAAAAAAAATGTTTTAAAAAAATTGATATTTTGACTTATCAAAATTTATTCAAAAGGAATTCTTTACTGATTCAAAGGTGAAACAAGATGTGAAAGTGGGAAAAAATATTTGTCCAAACAACAAAGTCCCATAAATAAAATGTCATGTTGTTGAAGTTTTTGGATGATATTTACTGAACAACTTATCAGACTTGAAAAAGACACAACAATCTAAACACAATTAACTTCCAACATCTTTTTTGATTCCCTGTTTTTCTTAACAATGACAAAAAATATAACATGGACAATGACTTTTACACTTTGAAATGCATAAAATCAAATTATTTTGTCACGCTTAAATCATATCCCTTTCAACTGAGTAACACTTACTTACATTTGAAGGGAGTTACTTTATCTAAATATTCAGCTGTTTGTTCGAAGCATTCAGATTGGAAAGAAAAATTCATTGAACTTATGTAAAAGATTCTGATGTTGAAGTTGAGCCCCTTTAGCGTGATGTGATGTCTTCTTTGAAAATGAGTTACCTCCCTTTGTCTACTTTGTAATAGGGATAAACAGCTGTATTTATTTGAAGAATTCATCATCGAGTCATGATGTTGACAATTTCAAGACTGTTGGTTGGATTTGACCAATCAGAACCAACGAAAAAACCTATATCTGAGAAACAGTCATGTGATGTCACAATCCTCAGCCATTTTTTTTCGTGAATTTGGTAACAATTCTGTCTTGAAACTTTGGTAAGCACTTGTTTACTGCTTGTCCGTTGCAGATATTGAATGTAAAACTTCCTCCCCAACATATCCACATGGGGTTAGATTTCATCCGGCAGAATTGTTATGCAAAGTTTCTTTTCTGGCCAACTGTAGGTCTTGGGACACATCAACTGAAATCAGACAAAAAACATTTGAAGTTTCAATTCGTCTTGATCCGCATGTCACACCATGTCTACAGAATTTTAATAATGAGAATGAAAACACTGAAAATTGCATTAGCCTTGTCTTGGACTGTCGCTTCTATCATAGCCTTTACTTATATTATATACAGAGAAAGCTATTTGATATAAATCAAATTTTGAGACTGACCTCGTCAGGACTTGACAACTCATCCAAGTCTTGACTCATCTCACTGATAAAATCATCCGTTATAAGAACCTGCAAAAAGAACCAAAGATATTCTAAATAGCAGCTTAACTGTACCATTTGAACACTAGGATAATCTGAACAAAAGCATTATATGAAAAATGTCATGCTATGAACTATAGCATTATATGAAAAATGTCATGCTATGAACTATAGCATTATATGAAATATGACATGCTATGAACTATAGCATTATATGAAAAATGTCATGCTATGAACTATAGCATCATATGAAAAATGTCACGACATGAACTATAGCATTATATGAAAAATGTCATGACATGAACTATAGCATTATATGAAAAATGTCATGACATGAACTATAGCATTAATGAACAATGGCATCACTTTAACAAAAACATTTTTTTTAAACAGACCATTTAAGTGATGAAACACTTCGTTTGGATATGAATCAAACAGTATTAAAACTATGATAAAGAAATAATTCCGTTAAACATTATGAAATTATAAACACAAGAAGTTTCAAACCGGGGATGTAGAAACAAAATCTCTTCCATATAAGCTAACATAATTTCTCATAGTTAAACTTTTACCTCAGCCCATCAAACATTCAACATGCAAATTCCAAAGGTCAAAGTTCAATTCACCTGCAGCCAGGAGCCATGAGCTGCATAAGGATGTTCCTCGTCAGCGATGGAACCAATGACGCTTGGCGAGACTAGAGTGATCGCCACGTCGTTAAGCACGCTCTTGAATGTGAAGTGGCGGCCATGTTTTAATCTGCCCCTGTTTACAAATAAGGAAAGTAAGCATTAGTTGATCAGTACTTGAGGCTAGGGCGGTGCTGACCTACGCTAGGGAAATGTGGTAATCATAGAATGACATAGCTGTGGATCAAATAAATGATTCACAACGGTACAGAAAAGTTAAATGATTTAGGGGGGGAGAGTACCGTTAAAACACAGGTATGACAAACTTGAAAGGTTCCTCAGACGCTGAGGAAGGGGGTTTAACGACCCCCGAAACGTCACATTAAAATTTGGAACCTTTCAAGTTTGTCATACCTGTGTTTTAACGGTACTCTCCCCCCCTAGATCAGTACTTGAGTAACATCAGTATTATGTTCAAGTAAATGCTAATTAAATAATGGGCAATCAACTCCAGCCTTCTATGATGGATTAGAAAGAACAGATTCCTGGATGACAACCTCATATTTGCGAAAAATCACAACAATACAAAATATATGTTTACTCCTTCATCACCTGATTACATCATGTAATTACAATAGAAGTGAAAGCGAAGAAGAAAACGTTGTTATCCAGAAAAATCTTATCAACAAAAATTCTAAATGCCCTTCAAATATCTGGATTACTAGTATGAAGATTACTACATTAAAACGTAGGGCTAACATTAGAGTGTTATTATCAAACTTTTCTACGACAGCAAAAATTGGTGAGGTGAGGTGAGTTGGTGTTTTAACGCCTCTTTCAAGAGTATTTCACTTATATCGTGGCCGTTAGTATTATTGGAGGGAGAAAACCCGCAACACCATTGTGGCTATGCATTGCGGTGAAACAACAGCTCAAAGCTTGGAAGATGATTTGTAGATGTAACCTGAGCGCTAGTGGAAGCAGAGACCCTGCCTCCAGATTGAACTTGAGATGGACAGCGTCAAGGGTCCGGGTTCGAATCAACTCTGTCGGACCTTCTGAACTCACTGTGCTGTCAAAGGATTCTTTGCGGGATGCATTTTGATTTCTGGAGAGGAGAGATATTTATTATATTTTCAATGGTGAAATACGCAATTTATCAGTGAAAATAAAATCTGTCTTTTCACTGAGCCAAATAACCATGTGATTCTACTCAATGAAATAGCCCTAAAGTCATTTGACATAATCAATGAAATCAAGAAACAATTGAATGAAGTCTTGAGATGGCTGTGATATTGCTGGCGAGCTGGCAACTTCAATCATGAAATTAACACAATTTCTGACGAAGCGGGGGATAAAATAAACAGAATATTAGACATTTTCTTTTTTAAGTGGCCTTCTAATATCATCTTTTCTTTATGAGATATAGAAATAACTTGACATATCTCATTGAATACATTGTATATCTCATCTTGTGAAGTAGAAAATTATATATTTCCACTGTATGACTTATATCTTTGAATGTTGTTATAATTTTGATTTAAAACATTATTCAAAAGCAAATAAGATCACCATGAGTTTAATGATTATTTGAATATTCATTTTTTTTTTTTTCACTTACTGGTCAAATTCTTCTTCCTTGCCCCCATGACAAGACGGTACATTTGATCGTGAAGAGCTGAGACCCTTCTTCAGTGTAGCCTTGATTTGTTCTGATTCTGAAAACATAAATACACTTGTGTACTGAGATGTCTTGTTGTGTAGCCAAAGACCAAATATCACTAGCCTGAAACCTTCTTATCCATAGCAAAAGTTTCAAATATTAGTGTTATGGGCCCCTAATATTAGTAGCCAAAGACCCCAAGTAACCTGAAAGTTCTCTATATCAGGAAATTAGGTCCCAAATTTCAGTAGCAAGAAAAAAGTTGCCAAAGGCTAATTATATTTGTAGCAAGGACCCTTTACATCACTAGCCGCCAAAGATCCATTTTCACTAGCCAGATACTTACGATATCAATATCCAAAAATCCATTTTATCACTGCCAGATACTCATTATATCAAAATCCAAAAACCCATTATATCACTGGCCAGAAACTCTTATTTCAATAGCCAAAACTCATTATACCACTAGCCAGGTACTTATTATATCAATAGCCAGAGACCAATAATATCAATAGCCCGAAGCCCCTTATATCAATAGCCTGTTACTCATTATATCAGTAGCCAGTGAGCAATTATATCAGTAGCCAAAACCCCATTATATCACTAGCCAGAGACTCGATCATTATATCCCTACCCAGAACCTCATTATGTAAAACCAATTTTTTCATGAGCCTATGACACAGAACATTGTCCATTATCTCAGTAGCCAGAAACTAAAATATCACTAATACAAGAATCCACTTAATGAGGCAAAGACAAAAGAAAAAAAAGAAAAGTACCTAAATATCAACAGCACAAATCCATTATACCATCACAAAACCCTAATATCAGTTAATAAAGGCCGAAAAATCAGACCCAAATCACTACACCAACATTATTCACTCACCATAGTCAGTGATGACCCGCCTATCACTGTCACCACTTCCTCTACGGTCCAATTCAACCAATCGGTTCTCCTTATCCTCGTCGTTATAGTTACTATGAAGGTCAGGGTCGCCTGGCTCCTCCCATGAGCACCGACTGCTTACACCGCTCAGATTAGAACCCTCCGTCTCAATACCGTGATCTACCGTGTCCTGGGGAAGAAAAAAACATTGATTTGAATGAAGATATTCATAAATAACTTTGCAATCAAATCTGATGTCCTTTCTTCTTGCTGTTTTACTATGAATTTGACCAGTGTCTGACCGATGGAGCATTATGATGAGATCACATGGCTTTATTTCAATATCATGACATCATATATGATATATGCTATGTAAATTTCCTTTGCAAGCCTGAACATTCAGAGGCATTTTGTCTCCCTATCCAACAGGGAACAGTTTTTTTTATTTTTTTAGATTTCAAACACTCATATTTTTGTGTTTGTTTTTTTAATTCTTTGGATGAGGTAACTTTCAAGTTTTTATCGAGAAGGGTGTATTGATAATTTTGGAGCAAATGCATTTTCTTATTTAGACATTTTCACATTTATATGCCTTTATTAGAATTTTTTATATATTTGCAATGCTATTGCAAGAGCAGGAATTCAACTAGAGACACCTAAAAGCCTAAATACCTGTAGAGAAGGTTCAATCTCGAAGATTGTTTCTCCGCGTCTCATGTCTGTCACTAGCCACGCCCCTCCCGCTCTGCAATAGTAGAAAAGCAATGAAGACATAATCAAGTTTTAAAAAGCTGCCTGTACATCAGCCAGCATTCTCTCCCCAACGAGTTAGCTACATCATTAATTCCTATACAATGTCTGTTCTAAAATGGCCTCTACCTGGGCTTCAGGCTGATTTCCCTGGGGGCAAAATATTGCAACATTAACTACCTTGCAATATTTTAGCCAATGAAAACACCACATGCACGGATAACACAGTTGTTGTCACTCAGGAATATGCAATGATGCAGCCGCTAAATAAGGCAAAAGTGTTCTGTAAAGAAGACTCAAGGTGCAAAGTCTACATTCGAATAAGATTTAGCTTTCCGAAAGCATCCAGAAAAAACTGAGGTGTTTTGAATGATCACTATTGACGGTTTAGCTGATTGCACAACTAACTTTGATTGCATCCAATCACGCTTCTATATTTCTAGACTGAGAAACGTTGGTATTAGGACAGAAGTTATTTATGAATTAATGACAGAGCTACCTCTGTTGGGAGAGAATGGCCAGCCAGTTGCTGGTTAATTTCAGATGGAGCCTGTTTGAGATGAGGTCAACAATCCACCTGTTTGTTTGACTGTAGATATTTTAAAAATCTTTACAAGGGTTGTCAATTCTTTAGGAGAGGTGGTTGATATTTCAAAACACAAGCACTGAATGCAAGTACTGGACTTGAAATTATTTTAAAGTCCCTTGTCCAGGAGCTACGGATATTGACACTTAAGATGCTACATTATCTTTATTCAAATTGTACTAGTCAAATAACATCATACAATTGAAAGCATCATTTCAAGTTTTTTCCCTGTGAGAAACTACATCCTTTATTCTAACAAGTCACTTTTAGAATATGCTAAATTTTAGTATATTATATAGGATCTAACCACATAAATAAGATTTTAATCAATTTCCTTAAGTAGAATTAAGCAATACTCATGGGAGACACCAAGACAAGGTCGCAATGACATACACTGCTTTAGATCTGAGGAGTTCGATCACACCGGGCCCGTTCCAGTGTTGAGCTGCCTTTAGTTCCTCCCCACACACCCCCACAATCTGCAACAGAACATTCAGAACTTCACAGTAGGACTTGACGATAATTCAAATTTGGACATCAGTTTATACGTAAATAAACAGCCACTGACAGATCCTTGGATACAACATGCCAGTAAGGTGCGGCTATAGTCCAAATGTTTTCAAAATTCCTTTTCTGATACTTATGCTGCTCATCCCACTAAAGCTGTGATGATATATTGTAGAAGTGAGAATCGTGATACTAATCTGATGATATATCATTCATATTACTGTCCCTGTACCATGATACGTAATGCTGACTATAAAAATGCTTATTTCGCCTAATACGGTCTCAGTATCGTGATACGTAACGTTGACTTTCAAAACGCTTATTTTGCCTTAAAATCAAGGTGAATGACAAAAGCTTATCATTCTCTTTATCAAAAATCCCAGAAAATAGTGTACCTTGACATGTATGGTATCAAATCATATTGTAATATTTTATCGAATCATATTGTAAAGAAAAATCATGATACGTATCTATCGTGAAATATCTATATTGTCACATCTTTACACTCCACAATATCGGGGTATTTTCTCCAAGAAAGGCACCCGACTGTATTGTCAAGATGCCTCCTAGATATATATAGAATAGAGAAGCGGAGCAGCTCTCTCATACAGTCACTATCGATATCGCAACATTATAGGCAAGCTCATTGGTTTGTTTTCAAAGTTACGAGAAAAATGGTAATAAAGGGATCAGTGGACTGTAGGCAACCTGCATGGATATAAATACACTACTATAGCAGAACATTTCATACTCTGTGTTAAAAAAAATTTATGCTAGAACTCAATTCCATTTTTTTTCTATAAGCGCCAAACCTTGTTGTTTTGAGAGGAAAACCTACAAATGGTCTCTAAAGAAAATGTTGACTACCTGAACAAAGTTGGTGACCCCAAACGGGGTTGTGATTGGCTGAAGTTGGGCGTCTTCGGTCATGAGCATGTGCTGCACCCGAGACTCGCTCCCGTCTAGAGGGGTGTGCCATGATACATGGTCACCGCTACACAATACGTTTTCTGCAAGATGAAATTGGCCATTATTATCAAGATGTATTAAAAGTTGTTTACATTTTAGATTCATTTGATAAGTGCCAAAATACTGTATGTTTGGATGTACAATTCACTCACCTTGCAAATTAATCCCAAAATGCTTATAATTTGGTTATCAATATTTTACAATGAAAATGTCATGTCAGTTTTACTTACATATATATATACACAATACGTCTTCCTGTCTTCACTCGTTTCCGAAACTACTCTTGACTTTTATCCTTTTTTATTCTTATCATTTTATCCCTTTATAATGTCACTACACTGACCTGAGTTGTATTAAAATGATCATTAAGCATAAAAATAGAAATAAACAAGTTTCAAGAATCAAAGGAAATGTGTGAACAATTAAAGTAAATAATGAGGTTCCTAGAAAATCAACACAAAAATATGCCGTCTCACCTGACTGAAATACATATCGTGAGAGAGATTGCATCAACGCTGCCGGCCATGTAGGGGGGTTCGTTTCCTCTGGCTCACGCCGTAACCTGAACGTCAACTCAAAACCAAATCCGCTTGGACCATCCCCATTCGCAACTCTGTTAAGGATAACATACAAGTAACCGTACATTCGTGAAAAAGAATGTACGAGCCGCGAAGCGGCGAGGACATTGTTTTCACGAATGTACGGTTAAGAGTATGTTATCTGACTTAAAATACAGCCTAGTTTAAAGTGTTTTTTGTATGACCTGCTTTGGTTTATGATAATAACATTCGTATTTCATTGCATAATTATAACACAAAAAACGTTTTTCAATAAAACAAAATCCTTTAACAAAATTTGAGATGGTCCCAACTCGCTCACCGGTCATTCTTAATGCACGTGCAACGTAACCATCTTGCCGGTACATTCTTAATGCACGTGCAACGTTACCATTTCGCCAGTACATTCTTAATGCACGTGCAATGTATCCATCTAGCTAGTACATTCTTAATGCACGTGCAACGTTACCAGCTTAATTCACGTGCAAGACGTTTGAAACCGCAATCAGCTTGGGATTTGGTATAAAAGGAAGGTGGTTTTAATTCAACTTAGACATTATGTATGGCAATTTTGTTGTTGAGTGGGAAGACATGGCCGAGTATCCACACTTCGAAGACATTTCTTCAGAGGATGATGTTGTGTTATCAAATAATGAAACCAATTCCCTTCCGGGGACCATCTCAAAATTATTATTGCTCAATTGTCCACATAGAAGCAGTAGATTCTTGTAGGATAATGTCTGATTGAAACAATACAATGACGTCACTGCTGTATTTTAAGTGGATAGAATATGACATAGATTTTTGATAATACAGATTTCTACATAATTACTGATTGCAAATAGGCAGATAATATCTTTTTCTATCCATGAACTCTCAAAGCAGTCTGAACTTCCAAAAAGTACTCTGATTATGTAATTAAACGTGTCTGATAATTGTCAAAATCAAAACTGACTTAACCATTTAAAGAATTTAAAATAGAAAACCTATTTAATTAATTTTTGGTTATTAAGAAAATCTTCTTTGCTTAAAACAACTCCTTTCAGCATTTATTCAAACTTGAATACAAAATCAGAATTTGATGTAAAAAAGGAAACTATTGTCACAAAATGTAAATTGTTCTTACAAACTTTGATACAATATCAAAACACATGCATGAAAATAGCACGAAAAATAGGCAATGAAACAGAAAAATAGCTGCTTTTTATAGTGAATGACAGTATGTATACAAGATAAAAGCTTTATTATGAACTGTGTAATGTCATGATAATAACTAATTAATATTACTTGAACTGTCAATGACATTGATAGAAGTGTCATGGTTGAAGACATGAAAAGAATTCTTCAAATGAATAATGAGATATATAATCTGTGTCATCTTATAAATAACAGCATTTGAATCAGTTGTGTTGAAATAAGATTCAAATAACATCATATTTAACACACACAAATTTAAATTTGTAAATTTTTCAGTCTTTCTTGGGACATTTCTAAATCATTCTATCACACGCTATATCATGAAGAAGCCAAAAATAGATAGAATAATTAATAGCATATTAATAGTACATTTAACACACACAAATTTAAATTTTGTAAATTTTTCATTATAACTTGGCACATTTCTAAATCTTTCTATCACACTCTATATCATTAAAAAACCAAAAATAGATAGAAAAATTAATAGCATATTTAACACTCACAAATTTAAATTTTGTAAATTTTTCACTCTATCTTGGGACATTTCTAAATAATTCTATCATACTCTACATCATGAAGATCTATCCAAAAATAGAAAGAATAATTAATAGCACATCAACACAATCCTTTTGAAAACTTACTCATGGACTCTGCCATCGCCATGGAGATCTGAGAGTCCGAAGCTGATATAATGCCAGTGAGGGGGAATGTTACGACTAGGCTCCCCGGGGTTGGCGTACATACTGATGTAGTCCAGAGGGTCTGGACCACCCAGCCTGAAACAGACAACACATAGCTTATTTTTCTAAAATATACAAACAAAAATCAAGCAGAAAAGACATTGTCAACAACTACCTCTACAAGTCAGAGCTAGCAAAGTCTCAATACATGGCTAATTCAAGCCTTCCTGCACTGTACCATAATTTGTAATTAATGTATACATTGCACAGCATCTTTATCTGCAACAAACACCAATGTCTTATGATTTTCTGATAGCTACATCAAGAGAGAGCTAAAGACGTGGCCCTGTTTTTGCAACTATCACCTTAGTTTAAGAGAGCTCTGTGAAAGCCGCATATAATAGTTCTGGAAAAGATCATTGGTGAAAGAATGAAATCAAGATCTCCTGAAAACACCTGGCATGAAAACCAACAAGGTTAACTTAACCTGAGAAACGCTACGATAAAATTTTTCATTCATTAACCCCTTGCCTTCCAGTCTCAGAATATTCCAGTATAACTTTACTTTAGCCAGAAGCATATTTCTGAATATTTCATGTAGAAATGTAGACAATGAATTTTCCCCATAAGTGTAAATATCAAATCTCCTCTAAATAATTCATCTAAATGGATAAGAAATTGCATCTTTCAAAGGTTATTTACCCAAATGGTTGGCCTAATATGATACTGTTGATATTGAAAACAGAATCAAGAGCAATGATGACTCATGGGATAGTTTATAACAGTTACGTGAGTTTATTTTTTTATGACATCATAAGCGTCAATATCATGAAAAAAATGTGAAAAATTCAATTGAGAGACATTTGCCCTATAAAACAACAGGCTATTTCATGACATATTTTACAATCTCATTCAAAGTTGCAAAAAATACATTCACGGAACAAGTTGAAAATAATTCTTGTACAAATAATCTCTTGTTTTTTTCCCAGTATAATTTTAAATAACAGTGGTACAGTATCCAACTAAAAACAATAAAACATCCAAACTAATGAAACATAATAATTCATTTCAAATATTTTATACATTTTAACTCAAGAAAGACATTTAATCTCCCCTTCATGTAATCAAAAACTTTCAGATTGTTTTTTCCAATTACAAGTATAATCTTCTGCTGTGATCAAAACCACTTCTGGAAATTTAAATCTCATAAAAAACAGAGAAAGAGAAAAATTTTAAAGGCAAGAGAGTAAAGGTAGTATTTCGGTACGATATCTATTTACTGCTGGCGAGTTCCCACCCACATACAGAGCCATATCACTTGGTGGGGGGAGATTGAGTTAGATATAGACAATACAAGGCAAGGGAGGTTACTCTGTGAACTGTGTCAAATTTCATCCATTGACAATAATCTTACTAAACGCCAGAGTAATGGCAGTCGTAAAATTAATTCTTAAACGACAGCGTTTATGATAATCTGTTAAATGGTTTTTTTATGAATTTCTGATAACTTTAACCGTTGAATATCTCAAACTAAAAAATACAGCATGTAGAACAAACATCTTGCTTTAAAATAATGTTTTACAGTAAAAGATATTTTCTGACAAAAGTGTCAAGAATAAAGCGCTTTGACAACAAAATTCTTGATATGAAATAACTTAGCTTTCAGATCTTGATAATAATCGCAAACAGATGAATTGTTGTAACAGTATCAAAACCATAACCAAAATCCAACTATATCCAAATATAATCCAAAACTATATAATTGGAGTTTGTGTGTTGTTATTATCATCATTCTTGCGAAAACTTGCTTCCCTAAACTTGCATCTTTATCTTTAAAATGCCAAAATTTTGATATTTTCTTGTTTTCACCGATAATCAGAAAACGGCCCATAACTATCAAGAATTCAAAATTCTGTGTTGAATTAACTTGCGTATAAGTTAAATGACCTACTTAATACTATCAACCAATTTTTCTCTTTAGGCATTCTGTAAATAAGTTTCCAAAATTGTGTTTGAATCTTTGGCACGCGCCACTGTCCGCTTTTCTATCATAAATCATTGTCGTTATACCTAACTGACAAGCATTAGAATTCTGATTTTCTGAAACAATAACTACTTCTAGATAAAATAATACCATTTATGAAGTTTGACATATTTGACTCCATCAACATACTCTGTGCCCCTTTAAAAGATTATTCATAAATAGAGTAAGTTGTAATATATTGGTCATTACTAAAGAATTTTGTGCATAGAATTTCATCCACGAAACTTTAAATTGTCCAAGATAGCAAAAATCTTCCTTCCATGTCTGTCACGGTCTTCATATTTAACAAGGTACAGAAAGCATAAATAAATAAATTTGTTAGATTTGAAACATTATCAGTTTGCAATTGATAAGATATTATAATAATTTAATTTAAATCAAGTATCAAAAACTGATTTTTAATTTTTCTCATGATATAGTTATACTTGTATAAAAATTTTAAGAATATGCTACATTAATAGATTTAAATTTCCATGAAATGTGTAACATAAATGATAGACAACAATCAATCCAAAGAAATTGTTCTTAAAGATAAATATTAGAATGAATATCTAATTTTCAAAACTTCAAAATTAGGTGCTTTTGAATTTCAGTTCTTTAAAAACTTTGAATTTATGTCCATTTAATCTCACTACCATAAAACTATTTCATCAAACATCACATACACAGGACTCACACAACGCAATAACCACCACTAACAACCCCCTGCACAGATAATCCAATTAATCACTGCGTAGGTAAAAATCACTACAACAAGGTTCGCAACTTTCCACACCTTGGCATATCAAGGGGTGGCCTATCACAAACAATTATCACTGACCAACGGGAGCAAACCCCCCTAAGCATGTCGCCTCCCCAGTCTGCACACCCCCCAGGGGCGAACTGATCAATATTACCGTGAGGAGACCACAACCCATGACACCCCCAACACCAACCCCCCCAAAACATTTACCTCCCCCCCTGCCACCCACTTTCCTGTACTTACCTGTATGCATATGCAGCACTCACCCATTTCAAAGCATGTATCATAATTTTATGGAGGATTCAATAAATCATTGAAATTACCTGCGTATATTGAAGTAGTACTTTCAGTTTCACAGACTTCCTAATCAAATTTCATATTTATATATGTATCAAAATCTACCCCCTGTATTTACCTGTTTAATTTTTTTTAACACACCCATTTTTCCCGAGTCTCTCACAAGCCCTGTATTTGTATGCATAAATATAATGAGGGCCATTTAAGTAAATGATTGAAATCACCTGTACTTACCTACCTATATTAAAAAAAACACTTACATGGTTTCACTATATCTGAAAAGGCCCCATGTTTGCATAAAAATATGATGGCGCCAAAAAAGAATTATCAAAAAAAGATCAATTCTCATGAAAAAAGTAATTCTGGTATTTTAAATAGTGTAATGTTTAGGTTTTGGGTGAACTGAAGGGATAGTATCAAGGAGGGGACTCTGAAATGGACTACCACTTTCAAAACCTTCATACATTACATATTCATCCTAGCCCAAAATATCACCTTTTGAGAAGCAAATCAACGGCTCCTTTCAAATTTTCAACACGATAATCTAACAAGACTGAGTGCTAGTCTACAAGCCCCCTGTGTGCACAGACACACATCCCCTGCCCCCTCAATTGAACACACACATCGACCCCACCCCAGGTAAACAAGAAACCAGCACCCCCTATATCAATCGGACCCCCTGTATCAGCCTACATATAGTGCATTGTGCGTCTGTCACTATGTTTTACACTAAGCTACGGTATGGCATCTATCTTGCAGCCTAGGGGAGAAAAGGCTGTGGGATAAACAAGCCTAGTGGGAGGTCTTCAGGAGGGGGGAGGGGGCGGGGAAGGGGGGACCCATTGGGGGTTTGTGAACCCTCTGTGACCCACCATCATTATATCCCCATCGTTATTTATATATTCTAGCCTATATTCATAGAAGCTCACATAATGCATTTATAATGCGACTTTGCCGAGTTGATTTTTCATTTATTCTGTGATTGTAATTAAAATTTGTTGGTAATGTCATTAGCTAATGAATAAACAATATTTGATGGTTTTAGAAATTTCTGCTAAGATACTTTGGAAGGTTTTCCTAAATCTGTAATACATATTTGATTAAAAAAATAATGAATATTTTAGAATAATTTTACATTGAGAACCAATATCCCAACATGAGGTATAATTTTTTGAAGCCCTGAGATCAACTAATTTATGTGGAACTTTTGGAAATTTATTTCTTAGCAAAAAGTTGTATTGAAAGAAAAAATAAAATGTTAAAATGTTGAGACTGTTATGAACAAATATATGCAAATGAAACAAAAATGTTGTCAACAAACCACCTACTTACATAACAATGACCAATAATGATTGTATTAACTTTTTATAATAATTAATATATTATTTACATCAAAACACCAAAAATAGCATCGACTATAACACTGGCAAGTTATTTTCACTCAATAAATATGAGTGCACTCATAAAAATAATTATGAGATCAAGATCAATGAAGTCAAGATACTTATTAACATAATAAACACTCAAAGTAAACAACTAAAAACATCAATGTATTTTTATCTTAACATTGAATTTATTTCTAAAATATTTTCTGAATTTTAAAAAAAAAATTACATTATTAATGAAAAGAATAAATGAGGGAATGGCTACACTCAAATTTAATAACGAAATAATTTCTTTTTTAATCTAATACAACATTGTGTAAAGAATCAAGTATACACTTGCTAATAAGAACCTGGATTGTAAGGCTGTAAGTAAGTTTTTACAGTCACAGAGCTGGACTAGAGAATGACAACTGGTATTGTTGAGTTACTATAAGGTACTATTTAGAAATTGTTTTATGCCCGAATCAAAGATTCCATGGTTATAATATTACATGACCTAGTGTTGAAATGATCCTAAGGAGTTGAGATTGTAAAGAAGGAGTGTTTGTCCTTACACCAGGGTAATAATGTGTGTGGCACTTTGAGCATGCCCCTTCGTGGTGTGGAGGAGTCCAGCGCAATATAAGTATCCTCATTATTATTATTATCATTAAACTCTGTAAGAATACCCTATGCTCAGAAATCTTGTTTTTATGGGACTGCTGGACTGCATGGCTAGCCACAATGTATGCTAAGTGAAAACACCCCCCAAGAGCAACTACCACAGAGATATATTGTCAAGCCCTGACTTATCTCGCTAAGAGTTCACCTCTTTTCCCTTTTCTCTCACCCCTCTTACTCTAACCCACAGATCCCCCCTCCTCCCCTCCTCTACCCCCCAACCCCTCGGTTGGCTAATTTCTTTGACCACAGAAGAGGCCATAAGACCAACAGAGAGATATTCACAAGTTTATAACAAACAAATTTGGGACACGCCCAGTACCACAGCCAGTAATTTATTATCTTTGTTAAAGTTGAAACAATGTCCTCTTTCATAGATTTGTGAAACATTTTGGGTTCTTCTTATTGAAATTAAATTTGAATTTGAATTAGAAAAAGGAGATGAAGAATATTCCGGTTATAAACAGAGCTGAGATTTAACTTGAGTCCAATTTTGCACAGACTAATAAAAATCAACCAAAACTTGACTACTGCAAACACAGTACAAAATGCATGAATATAATCAAATTAGTCTTCCTTTCTTGACATATAGAACTGGAAAAAAGATTCATACTAACTCTCTAAAAACTCTCATTAACATACTCATTCAAAATTAAAACAGATCAGTTTATCAAGTATTTGAGCAAGGAGCCTCAGAGAAAATCCTTTAAATTTAAATCTTCACTGATTTTTAGGGTAGCTTAGGATAAAATAAAAAAAGAAGATAATTAATACAAGCTATAAATCAGACTTTTATTATGAAACTGTGATTTTTATGGTATTTTTTGGCTTTCATACATGTAAAAACACTTATTAAGATTTTTCTTCAAAACATCTAACATATTTATCAAAAAAACAATCAACTTTAACATTCCTAAAGTATTCAAGACAATCAAACCATAGAAAATCTTCAAATGACTTTAGTATGAAGTTAAAAACATATCCAAAACATTCTTAGAATAAGGATAAAGTCGCAATCATTAAATCCCCAAAGTGCATGGATTTACAAAATCCATCTAAAATCCATCAAAATCCATCTAAAATCCATCTAAAATCCATCAAAATCCATTCAGTATGAAGACAATAATGACCATTTGAGATCTTCAAAGTCACAAAATTCATTAGTTGACATATTGTATACATTTTTAATTCCTCTGAGGAGGTAGACAAGTCCAGACCCAAATCTACAATCATTATTCAAATCATCACCAGGATAAAGGAACCTACCCCACTCAAGCTCATTATAAAATCATAAGTAATACAATACTGGACACACACTAACCATTGGTCATCGAATCAGACCAGTCAATAAACATCACCTCCCAGGGTCCCAGTTAGACTAAGCTGTTTATCCTATAATTAGTGCTCCAACTCTTCAGACAAACTCTACTGGTTACCAAATAGCAGTGTTGTTCCTAGGTGATCGTCTGAGGGGGTCATTTTGGCCAATTTTGAATTCTCTGCAATGGTAAACCCATCTCACTTCTCAAAATTTAAGAGACAACAAGCCATATTGATAGTCAAAATTCTGAAGAACTCCTCTAAGAACACCTCTGACACAGTCCATTGATACCAATACAGACTCTGATGGTACCTACCTTAAAGGGATAGTTGCACATTTTTTTTTACGATAAATAAAGCAATCTCAAAAAAACAAAAGTAAATGTTACCAATTGCAAGACAATGGTTTAATCAAAATAAGTAGTTTCTAAAACATATGTACCATGTTCATTCGAGTGATGCGAATACTTTTCCCTACTTCAAATGATTAAAAAGTGTTCACACAAATATGGCCGCAAGTGGTTAATGCTTGATAAGTTCTTTAACAACTACTGGTGACCAGGTAGTGTATAGAGATATTTGACCCTCTGAAGATTAAACCTCTGGCATAAACTAATGTTTATTGTGGAAAATTTGAAGAAATAAAATTCTCAAAGAATGTGCTACTGCCCCTATAAAGCATGATTTTATAAAGCTGAAAAATATGAATATTAGAACAATTATTTTATGGTCAAAGGCATTCATGTTAATTTTAATGATAGCGCCATTAGTTGTGTAGTTCATCAATAATTGCTTTATTCAATATCCAAAGTTGAAGACCTATGCATTAATCGAAACTAGCGAACCATGAGTGGTACCACGCTGAGATTCAGTGTAGAACAGTTCTCTACTGCAGACAAAGTTGCCGAGCCCCTGGCGGGATTCAAACCACGGACCTCCTGATCCGAAGCCGAACGCGCTAACCACTGCGCTATCCCGCCCCTGTGTTATAACAATCATGTACTGATAACAACATACTTGTACAAAAGGGAATATCCCCTTGAATTTTGTTTTCACAAAATATACCCCGATCGTACTGTCCTTTTAAGCAGTCAACACTAACAGCAGCATTTGCATATTCTAGACTTTGCTGGTCAATCCATTTTTTTTACCTTTACAGAACTTGCTACATGTGTCAACACCTACACTATGAAAACTCATTTGTTTTGTACATATAATTGACAGGTTTCACAAGAGAATTTCACATTACTAAATGTCTAAAAATGTTCCTTGCGTGTGAATAACTGAATAGATGCATTATGGGACTTCGGCAACAGTTCAAAGAAGCATAACACATTAATAGCTGTTCTCTTTTTAATATTTTTGCGACTTCAAAAAAAAACCCATACCAAAGCTTTCAAACACTGAAACAGTTTAAAAATATTTTATAAACACATCATGACTCTTTTTCATCTTATAATACAAATTCTATGTACATAACGATCTAAAAGTAAAACTCAACTCTATCTAATTGCTCTACTACTTTCATTATTTAACCGAAGATAAAATTCAATACCATTCAAAACATGTTCGGGGCTGTTGACAAAAAGATACCTCCTGGAACTGTATGGATCAACTATCACAGATATCTTTACTATTCATGTTTGGGGCTGGTGACAAGAAGATACCTTATGGCATGTGTATAGATCAAATACTGACAGATTTATGCTTTTATTCATGTTTAGGGCTGGAGACTATTTACAAAGTCCCTGCTTTGTGCATAAGCATTAGTGGCTTAGTTATGGTCTGTTGCTGCTGTAGCTGAGAGATGGGAGAAGCTGACCCCCCACAGAGAAATCCTGACCCCCCACGGAGCTGCTAGGCATTGGATTCTTATCTACCAGCAAATCTTCTCCCGTATAAATTGATAAACAGCTTACAAGAGAACTAATTTGGCATGGCTCTATGATTATTTGTTTACATAAAGAAATTAGTCCCCCCACTGTGAATCAATAAATGGGAATATCAATAACATTACAGATAGATTTTCTTATTATGTAAACATTTGAAAGATACTCATTAGGTATCTATGGTTTTACCTGTATCAAATTTGACACTTAGATTTTGAAATTAATAATTAATTAATTAAACCTTGCTTACAAGTTGCATGGTAATCTAAAGAATATTTGTAAATTCATTAAAGAGTTTTAAATGAATAATGAGTTGCCGTTAAACACAAACATTTAAAGTCATAGTCTCATTTTTGCAAGGCATCTAAACTGGGCTAATTATTCTTCACTAGCAAACATCTTATCATTTACACCAATATTTCCTGTCTCGTCTGCAAAGATTTTCATTTTTATGCCCGTTTTAAAGTTTAGGATGACGCTGCTTATTGGCGTATGCCGTTTCAGACTGATGAGGTACCGAATCAAGTGCAATTCCATCGCGAGTACGAAATACCGGAAATCTAGTAATTGCAGCGTCGATACTTATGACAGACGCATTCTTCATTGAGTTTACCACCTTTTTGTTATTTCTGTATTTGGAAAAGGTAAGCTATTGGCAATTTTCATGGATATTCAGCTGGGAAATTTCATGTGTTTTACGTCATGGCCTTAGCGAAATGACGTGATAAGGACTAACGCTCGCCAAAGATATAGGGTAGGGTGTTTTGAACTTCATTATTGAGGGCTAGAATGCACGCAGATTTCTGAAAATTGTTGCAAACGTCAGGGGAAAGATTTCTGTGAGTGACGAACTATTTGTCTGGCGTGCATTACAATTTGCCTTGCAAAAATGAGACTATGACTTTAATACCAATTTTTGTATATTGTTAATTCTAGATAATTGAGGGTTAAATACTGTACAATATTTACAGTAAAACAAATGAAGTTTTGATACTTTAATCAAATTGTTTATGAGTTGTGCTAAAACATTGTGGATAGAGTATTTTCAATCCCGTAATATTTCTATAAGTCCTAAAATAACAAAGAGTCTGTTTCATAGATTTTATCTGTTGCTTAAATAAGAGCCAAAATACTATTTGACCCGAGTTAGGTTCAAATGAGCTTTCGAAGGTTACATCTTTATCACATAATAGTCAACATTATGATATTTTCTTCTTCTTTTTTTTTTGAAAATGGCCATATATATGTTATAAAGTCAAAATTCTACATTGCCACGTACATTTTTGTTTTCAAATGGCCTATTATGTACTATCAACCTATATTGTGTTTGATGATAATAAGTTTTCAAAATTATATTTGAGTCTCCTGCTCGTGCCACTGTCCTGTTTTCGATCACAAATCTTTAAATCACAAATCTTTAACCTGTTAATTATCTCTATACGGAACTGATATGCACTGAGGTGTTAATTTTTAGAAACAACCACTTCTTCTTGATCAAATAACATCATTTATGAAGTTTGGCATATTTGACCTGAACAAATAAATCTGTGTCGCTTTAAACAACCGCTTACTCTCAACTTTATCATTTCTTGATTTTCGTTCAAAGATTTTTCAACAAAATAAGAACTGGGCTTGATTTTTGTTAATTTGTCCAATAAACACCTTAGCCTTAAGACAGCATAATTTTCGGCTGTGAAAAAACCACCTGGGCTATGGGCCATAAAATTCGCACGTGTGTGACGTAAACAGACTGTACAGAGTGTAATAAACAGACTGTACAGAGTGGCCACAATTTACTTTCATTTATAAATATAGGCCGCATTCGGATTTTATAGTTGCGTTATTTTACAAAAGAATGCGTTAAAGGGGCGCAGCTTCAATTTATATGTGCGGGAATTTTCATTTGTATGCGGAAATGCCGCAGAAACGCATCCTAGGTTTATCCCTGGTGGCGCATCATATTTCAACTGAAACACCGCCTTAAATTATTGTTTAATTACCATTGATGTAGATATCTTTTTTACACCAAACACTTAATAGTGCTACATCGTCATATGATTTATCTGAGTGGAAAACATTCTCTGAAAATCATTAAATATTGGGGGTTTTCTGTGACATTGTTTCCATAGATGTATAGATCACGAGGCAATGATTCTGTTTATGATGTCACGACAGTATCACTAAATATAGCAAACCAATGAAATGACTCCCATTCAGCAAAAGCAGCACCACCCGGATGAGAATTCAAACAAATGTCAATGTAGGCTATAAATAGCCATGACTAACCAGCTGTAAGCCATAGAAGCATTTTAGGGCGGAGGATATCAGGGTATATGATGGAGCTAGGTGGAGACAATTACGCTGATGAAGTAGGATGCAGTTCATGCTCAGAACTAACACATTAACCTGCAACTACCTCATGGGGACATTTAGACCATGGCTACATTTGAAAAAAGATTTAACATGAACACTGAGCACCTTGGGCTTCCAAAAGGTCCATTAATTGGACGAAAGTACTAGGGGTCAGACGAGACTCGGACGCGAATAACTGAAATTCTTGGACCCAAGTACCTGAAATTCTGAACTTTACTTAAGAGGTGATGTAATTGTTTAGCCTAGGTATAATACACATATGACGATTTACAGATGGTCAAGAGTGATGTAACGTTTCATGGATAGTATTGATGTTTGCATTGTCTACTTCACAATACGAGTGCATCGATACAAAACAATTGTAGACAGTATATCAGGATATCTATATCATGAGGGTCAATGATACATCAATGCATTGCCATAACCGACAATATTTTATGGTAATATTAACATAATTTGTTTCAAACAAATAACTTTATAAGCTGACAAAGTTTTCATTCTATTTCAGAAATTACAGAGATCAGAAAAACAGAAAATATATAATATTTCTGATATTTTATCTGTACACTCTCTCTGATTTTGGTATTTTCATTCATGCAATGTTTATGACATCTGAATCTAAAAATTAACATAACTTTATATGTCCCACCTATTCTTCTTTCATAAACTGTAGAGAATTGGGATACGTATTGTATTGCAACCATGGTATCATGATGATATTCGTCTTGCAGGTGCCTTGGCAATACATCCATGATATATCGTCTCACCTCACAAAACTGGAATCAGGATATATCATCTCGGCACTAAGGCCGCGATACTAAGGTCTAATGGCCATATATTGTAAATTTTGGCATGACTTATCTTCATAAGATCATATTGATCATTTTACTTCACACATCACAAACATTATAAATTTACCTTTTGAGTCCCCGAGTCCAAGAAATGGCCCTGTGGTCTCTCAATATTTAATAATCAGTATTAATCATCAGATTTGATAAATTCCTGTGATAGGTGAAAAATATGAGTGTCGGTTTTTTCAAAAGACTGTCCAATGTCTGATAAAAATAAAGTTTTCAACTTCAATAATTTCCCTAAATCAATCACCAAATGAACCCAGCAATGAGTGATCTAAAATAAAACGATACGTAATAATCAATCCAGATTTGAAAACCCTTGCTTGCTTTAGATAGAACGTAGGTCACGAAGGGTGCAAAATATACTCATATAGCATTGCACCCAAACCTGACTGCGTGTAGAACAGTTCTCTACTGCAGACAAAGTTGCCGAGTCCCTGGCAGGATTCGAACCACGGACCTCCTGATCCAAAATCGAACGTGCTAACCACTGCGCTATCCCGCCCGACTAGCTGTTAATAATGCCAGGGGAAACACTGATTATATTGCAACAAATTAGAGTTGAGCATTACAAAGTAAAGAGTTTGTAATAAATCTGTAATTACAATTTGGCAAGAATAAAAGACCCAACTTAAATGTTTATCACTGCGAATAATTTTAGAATAGTGCTTATCGTTTTGAAATATTATGATAACTTTCAATCAATCTTTATTTCCGTACTTAAAAGGCCACAGGCCTGTAGTACATTCATGGGTAGATCACATTATCAAATTATTACAAGTTTTTACAATATCTCTTCTATATAGCATTGCATAATAAATATAAATTATGATAACTTGTTAAGTTTATTTGTAAGTTGCAAAAGTTCATCCATATTACTGTGTAATTGACAAGAATGAACACATATATACAGGGCTACACATAAGATGCGTATCTGCGTAAAATACACACGGGTAATTCAAATATACACATTAAAAAAGAAAATCAATGAGTGACATATACGCAAAAATTTCCCAGATTACGAATCAGATATCTTTTTACAGGAATGATCGTGACTTGACAAAACAAAGTTTCATTTCTACATGTCTGATCTTTACACCTCGAATAGTAGCCAACTTGATGCCAACCTGTATGAAAACAAATATTACCAAGTTTATATTTCACAAAGCGGATCACTCATTTATTTACAGATTAAACATGAGGAAATTAAAATAGACGACTAACATTGAAAAAGATGCTAACTCGGAATGAGGATCTGAAATTGATAAACCTTGAAATACTCCTAGTTTATTTCATTTGGTAATTTTGCTCCTCGATTTTTATTTTGAGGAGTGAAATACCCCTGAGTCAAAATAATTAACTTGAGCCTTGATATATTTATTACATATACTACAAAACTACAACTACAAAAACCTTTTACAAAGATTGTAGTTCCTCATTTTTCGATTCATAATTTCAATCATTTATAACTTATTTGTTCTTATAAATAACAAGAGTTTTATGGTTATAGAAGTAACCATCTATATTTTGAATTAAATAAACAAAATATCAACATTAATATTGTTCCAATAAAACTGGTTGATCAACATCTTTAACATAAAGGGTCAAGTCACCAATTCAACAAATCTACATGATTTTAAGTTAAAAACATGAATTGTCTTTTAAAGAAATCTGATAATCTAACATCCACCATCCCTCTTTTTGGGATAAAGCTGTAATAAACAATGTCATGTAAATAGAGACCATTTTGACACACGGTATGCTTTTCTATATATGTACTCTGAAATAAAGAATCTGTGATTCAGAAAAAAATATTTTGCTAATACGTAGACATTACTTAAACACAATATTTCCTCAAGACACGAAAACACCATGGCAATCATATGTGTCACAAAAACGATGTGGATGCATTGTTTTGATGGGGTCGAACGAAAATTGGGATTGTCAAACTTCGACTTACCAGTATTTTACAAGCGCTGTAACTTGTAAAGGGTTTGGCTGGGTAGGGTAAAGCCTCCGACATGCTGAATATATTGCCTCTAATCCTGGAGGGGTTAAAGCGACCCCAGTTTGAGATGTATAGCTACCCGAAGACGATTGGTAGCCCTCTCTTTCCTCCATTTTAGTTTCACTGTGGTATCTAGGCTCTTCCGTTTTCACCCCTCGGTAACGCATTTGATCGACTTATTGTTTTCTTAGTAATTGCGTTTGATTTTCTGTCATAAAAAGAAATCTCATGATATTTTACTGCTTCAACTGAAATTCAATCATGATATCTATACAACCTGAAATGAACTTCTCAGAATGTTTTTGTTGTCGAGGTGCGTTCATTTGATGGAACAGCCACAACATCTTCCGCTGTTTAGACCACCCAGCTTGTCACGCTAAAAACGATGCGTTAGGAAATAATTAAATTTCATCATAACACATTCCTTTTAGTGGGTTTTAACGCAGAAATATATGCTTTTTAGATAATAATTATTACAATTTCACAAAAGTTAAAATAATTTCTCAGAAAGAGCATGCCAAACAACTAGTTTTACGATAACAATAAGGTACTGAAATCTTACGTTGATTGAACCGAGAGTGTTACAGACTTGTAAAAAATACTTTTAGGATGTTGTGTTTTATGCATAATTCAAATGTTAAATATTTTGGTCGTTATATCTTTTTTGGAAAGTGATCATGAACTACCATCAACGCTATATATGTACATCTCCAAGCTGAAAATTGTGATGCATTATGGAGTGCTTTCATGTTGTATTGTGAGTTATCATAATTATGTCAATCCGATTTATTATTACAGCTATTCACAAAAAGCACTATGATTTCTCCCTGAGCGCAAAAGTCTCTTGAACTGCAATAAATTCACAGATTTTGGAAAAAAAACTATGTATGCGTTTTCGCGTAGCGGATTTACGCCGAGTTTGCACATCGGTTTTTAAGTTTATACCTCCATGAACTTAATAAATGTTGAAGTCAATTCTTATAAATAAATATATACATACTAGTTGTTTTTAAAACATTTTATTGCTTTAAATATACATATTTGCACCAAATAGAGCTGCACTATATACGCGAATGAATTCAACGCTCAACAGCATGAAAGAGATAAAATGTCAATCAAAACGTCATCGGATCCCTAGCCCCGCCTACAAAACGTTCACCAGCCAATGAAAATCTACAACGCACGTGGCCATGAACTTATCGGACGTCCGTCACACGTGGCCTTGACATTGCTAGTTCTCACAGTTGTAAACACAAATCGCGAACGTAGAACTCGGAGAGGAAACCAGCCGAATTTACTTTCATAGATGCCATATACTGGTGGTGTTATGATCTCGATCTAACGGAATCTTATTAAACAGCACACAATTCTTAAACTTTTTGAGGAGCCAAGCTTAACTCTGTTCATGAACTTAACGACAATACTTTGCCAACCTCCCTGCAACGGCCGCGAGAGCATTGAACAATGACATTTGCCTTCTGTGGGGTGTAACACGATCGGTTGTAATTTCTGATAGAGCTCTCTTGTTTACTATGAAAAGGACTACCTTTAGAACCTTTGACAACAATAATTATTTAAAACTGAATTATGTTAATTTTTTATTTACATACTTTCAAGAAGTGGCATTGCACAAAGTGTTGCTATTTTTAGAAAAACGTAACTCGTTTTCAAATAGTTCCGTCGATGGGCGTGGCTTAAAATGATGTGACGTCACGAAATTAAGTTTATGGAGGTATGAACTGAACTTCTATTACCGTGTTTAGCGAATCAGATTGACGCAAAGCAATTGCTATTTATTTATATGACATACATTCAAAACATTATCCATTTATTTATTTAACTCAAAGACAAGCTCTAACGGCAAAACTTTTTTTCAGGAAAGTGCAAAGGAAGAAGAAAACTCATGCCCGAGTGTATCGTTAAAATCCTCGCCGCATCTCAACTCATTGTGTTGAGATAAGTGCTATCAATTAGTAATGTGATAGCCTCTTTACAACATGTTGATTTAAATTTAGTAAACAATACATCAAGCGTATTCCTTCTACCAGCCACCACTGATGTGTTTAATTGCCTTCTTACGTAATAGCACCGTAGCCTGAAGATAATACAAAGAATATTCGTAACAGTAATCGCGTCACTGAACCTGACCAATTTAATCTAAGTGAAATGTGACATATACTGGACAAATATAATTAGGAATATATGAAAATTCTGAAATTATTTATGTTGACATATGTCTGCATCTTTATTGACCAAACATTAATTGAATTATATAGGCCCAACAAGTATGTGTTCAGTGCTGTTGATTAATTTTTTCAGAAGGTAACAAAAATCGTTACTCATCAACCGATTACCAGACCTGTTAGACCAAAGGTTAAATTCCGAAAAAATCAGAGTTAATAAGTTGCATTGAAAGTATTTTTAGACTTTTTGTTTAATATTTGTATCAATTTTTTTTTACATTTTGTGAATAAAGAAAACAGTGATAAAATATATATGGGGCAAATCGCATTTTAGTTACTACCTTGATTAAACAGAACTCCGATGTTCGGTAGAAGGTTGTTGTTCTAAAAATTTATTGAAATGAGTGAATAGACAGATAGTATTTTGACAATCTGTACCCACAGTGCAACAGGAGGCACCGGAAGTTCTATGATCATTAGGAAAAGTGTAGTTCGATAAAAGCGAACAAATAAGACAGAATTACTGTCTTTATGGAGGCTTACGATGTTATTGCAAACCAGCCTGTTGTTATAGACAATGTAAGTTTGCAATCTGAATATAATGATAGTTTTCTGCGCTATAGATCGTTCGCAGTCTTAGTTTGGCAGACCCGATCCGTCTGTCTCTGGGGCACTTGTTGGCTCTGAAATGATATGTGAACGATGTCGATGACTCATTCCTCATATAAACTTATGTATTAAGGCAATTATTGCAACTTACATAATCTTTCTTAGTATCTTCACATTTGAATAGATTGTCAATTCAATAGATCACACAAACTAACATGTGGTGGCTGATGTTTTCAATTGCTATGTTTGATGTGACAGGTGTAAATGTCAAAGTGACAGAACTGAAAGCCTTACAGAAATCAACAGGTTAAATGCATTTGTTACCTTAAGAAGAGATCTACCTCTTTATTGGGGAAAACTTTTGCAGAGGACAGAGTTTAATAACTGTTTCTAACCTTAACAGAAGAGTTAACATCAATTTATTTGTCAAATACTAGAATTGAGATGTTGCATGTTTCAAAGGCGCTTTCCTTCTTAACAAGGCAGTTTTAATGAGAGATCATTAGGGTTTCAAGCATGCAGTCATGTCGCGATACAATGCCATCTCGATACTACTGCTAACTTTCTTTAGTTATTTGTTGATGTCAAATCTTCTTTCATAATAATAAAGTCTTGTTTTCGGTCAAATAGTCAAAGTTCAGTTTGTTTGTTTGTTTAGTTTCGGGGTCCGAGCTTTCTGAATTAATTCAAAAATATTTTCACCTAATTTATCTCTCTTTCATTGCTCATTGCATAACAAAGTCAATTAGGGGAACATAATGATAATGTTCTGTTTGAAATATTAGGTTTCCAATCAAATCTTTACAGATAACTTTTCTCTCTTTTTGATACAAAGATGTCATATATTTTGATTGATAGATATTTTGGATGCAAGTGACTTTTTGATATTAAATACGGTACAACACATATTGTTCAATGTTGAATGAATAAAATCTTGATATTTGTGTTTTACTGTTTCTAAATGATATCTTATTATTCTTTCAGGGGTCTGGAGTAATTAAAGCTGGATTTGCCGGTGACCAAGTTCCAAAATATATATTTCCAAACTAGTAAGTAACGCTTTTGTTCTGAACTTCATTAGGGGATCACAGAGACATTAGTCCACCCAGTCCTGATTTCTTCTAATACTCTAATACTGAATATTTTTTACGCTCATTGAGTTTGCAAGCAGTGCATATAAAAAAGTTTGTTCAACTTAATCCGGCCGCAAATGGCTGAAGTAACTCACTAGCTCAACATGATCCTTTGTCAAGCCCTTTAGGTGGCAAAATGTAGTGTTTCCCAGGGATTGGGAAAGGCACCCTTGACAATTGGCCATTTTGAAGGCTTTTAATCATTTATTGAATAGTAAATGGACCGTTTTTTATTATAGCAATAGTGAAATTTCAATTTCAATGGGCCATTTTTCCATCCTATGTGCAAAATGGCCCATGGCCCCTACGTTTAACAATTTCTGGCTTTGGATCAATAGGTCAATTCTCTCCATAACCTTAGAAACTCTATCTGCTGTGGAGAATTGTTTATGAGGCAGTAATGTTTAGTTACAAATGGTACACTTCTCAGGTCAGAAGCAACCCATCTTCATCCCATGTCACTACTTGCTCCAGCCCCTATCACTCCCTAAGTTAGGCATACATGACATATTACCCGATTTCGGCGGGTTTACCCGATTTCAGGCCGCCTAACCCGTGTACCCGATCGGGTATGGAAAAAACCCGATTTTAAGAGAAGTGCTAAGAATGATTTTTCTGAGGCTGTGTTACCTATTCTAAATCTTCGATTTGATAAAATTTCAAACATATCAATAGTTTTTAGTCGAAATTAAAACAAATATTGTTATTGAACACCGGTGATTCGAGAATTAATTATCGAGTAGTTTTTATTTCTATAGGATAGCTGAGGCTCGATGAATTCCGTTTAAGTTAATGATAAGATATTACAATATCATTATGATAGACTATTAAAGATCGACAACATACCTCTTAAACTACAAAAGATTTAATAATCGCACAAATTACCGAAAATGAACGTTGAAGTCGTGAACATTATCTTACAGGAGCTTTAAAAAGGAAACACCGTTTGGAAAATCAATGCCTTTTCTTAACGACAAATAACATTGAAATTATTCTCTCGTGTCCATGATTTTCTTTACGATTGTCTTTCTTCGAGTAATATATGAATGAATAAAAGTATTTATTGTATGTTTCATTATTTTAATGAAATACGAATTACTGCTAATCAGATTATGGTTTATTTAAACATTGTATGTTGTATCGGTAATATGTTGCCATGAAATTATCACGACCACGTGTTTCGACCAACTCGTAAAATTTACTTCGGCAGTCCGGAGTCGTATTTTCGTACATAAATTTAGAAACACGATCTTATTCATGTTTTTAGGAAGAATATTTGTAAACAAAACATATTATCGATGTTTGAATGAGGCAAGTACGATTAAACTATTTGAAATTTCGGTTAAATTCACGTGGAGTAAACGCCCTCATTCATTCAAGCACTGTCGATAAACCACCGTTCATCAAAACTTCTATTATTGCAAGAAGTGCATTTGTAAACAACGTCCTCTCATCGATCCGTAAATAATTATAAACGATCTGTAATTTTTCAATTTCAATGTGACGATCACAGAGTTGGACTTTTCTAAATGAAGTCTCACTCAATTGATATTTTCAATTAACTGTAAATTATTTGATGTCAGATTTAAGTGATAATTCAATCTAAGTTGATAAAGATAATAATAACCGAACTGCATGACAGTCACAAACTTCTCATGTTAATTATTGAGATCCTTTTTAAAAGACTTGTATTATGATTTATGTTAGAAATAACTGTCTGGATTCTTATAGATTTATATGTCACAATATAAAGTTATTTTTCAAATAAAACATATAGTAATTTATGGATAATATTTGTAATAAGCTAGTACCAAAATTCCTGCAATGAGGTTTGAAATATTATCTAAAAATAATTAGATATTATCTTGATAATTATCTGCTAAACAGTGAGTTCTTATTTTTAAATACAATAAATCATATGTTCCTCAAAAAAAGGAAAACCCCCATTTCAGACCCTAAAAACCCCCATTGAGAAGGAAAAACCCCCATTTCAGTCCCTAAAAACCCCCATCGCCTCTGTTGGATTATGCCATGTATGAGTTAGGCCTTGCAGCATTTCCCCAACTTTTCTGTGCTTGCTGTCCAGGCTGCTGCAACTGAGCTTGACAGTCTAACAAGAAATGTAATCTGCCCTGAAAACACCAAGTTCGGCGGGTTAGCAGGAATGTTAAGATTTGTCAGTGATGGAAAGTGGCGCAACTTTCAGCTATGCAGGGGAAATTGAGTAGTAAACATGGTTTGCCATTACCAGTCTATGATTAAAGGTTTCACTGCAACTGATGGCTACAAAGGAGTTGCTGGCTTTCTCCCTGCAATAGTACTAGCTGCCTTGAGATTAGCAAAATACTCTTTGAAATGTCTTTTTGAAACAAATCTGACCTAAATAAAAAATGAAAGGGTCAAAGACCCTGTAATGGACAATTGATTTATTTTAAAACCATATTTGAAGGTATGATATAATATCTATATATTTATACATTTTTAAAATTAATTTAACTAGATAACCTTGAAAAAGTGTCATTTACACAAAATTTACCCAGGCTTTGAGAATGACTTACTCAGAAAAGTGAAATTACATCCCTTCATAAAGTATTTCCTGCTTTGAAGCTAGCATCTAGATAAGTTGTAGAATTTTATAATGAGAGACCAAATTTAAAATTTATTATTCTACATTTAAACCAATAGATGGACCATTTGGTAAGCTTTTCATTGACTTTACCTTCTTTCTATGTGAAGTTAGGGTATTTATACATTCCTTCCATGACTGAGGCTTTAGTTGGAATATTTCATGTCATTTGTTAAATAAAATTGGATTTTTGTATCATTTTCATTTTGATTGAAATATCATTTTTGAAAAAAATATTGCTTGTGTTGATTATTTACCAAACCAAAATGATAATTATATTCATGTTTTCACCAGTAAATCTGACATTTTCTTAAATCTGGATATTTAGATTTTAATATTCTGTACCCTTTCAAGACACAATTGTCGAAGAATTCACCCAAGTGCTATTTTTCATTATGACATCAGCACTTGTATATATATATATATATGCACTATATCTCTTATGCTAACAATATTCACTCAGTTGTGTCAATCTCTCCCTCTTGCCAGCTGTCACAGCTGTTATTGATCAACTAACCGAGTTATTCAGCTGCTTATAACAGTATAGATTTTACTCTTGAGTCAGACACTTGGTAACTGTGTAAATTTACAGGATATGAACAGGTTATTAGTAAATACAAAAAGTTTGTTTATGATTATATCAGACCGAGGCCATTTTGACTGTTGATCACTGTTTATTTGCCAAACACATGCAGTTTATTACATCCATCAGAGATTTCTTTCAAGAATTAGCTTATCTTTGAGAATGAACAAATTGATCTCTAGACCCTTATGCTAGAAGCCAAACAAAGTCTAAAGATTGTAGCAAGTGTTACAAGTACAGGACTACAGGTTAGGAGAAAAATTTCAGAAAACAGACAGAAACGTATTCTATTCTTTTAGAGTCGCGGCGTTGTTCCTAGAGGGGCACCTGAATAAATTTGCTTATCCCATTTGGTGTCCCTTTAATTTTTTAAAAGAAGGATACTTATATCATTGTGAAGGGTCCCATTTGCACAAAATTGGCCAAAATGACCCCTGCAACTGACCACCTAGGAACAACACTGTCCGAGAGATATAAAAGAGAAGTAACTAGTCTGCCAAAATGTTCAAATTTTGTCAATTAGAAAACCCCAAATCATATGAAATTCTCAACGTTATCAGACAGCACAGCACTGGGTTGCCAGGGTAACGGGGACTTAGTCACTTTGAACATAACATACTAGTAAGGGTAAAATGAAAAGAGAATACTGAACAATTACCCATTTGTTTTTATGAAACAAGTCAATGGTTTGGTATATATTAAGAAAAAGTGAGTTAGATACAGAAACCATTCAAAAGTTTCATGTAAATGTTATTAAATGGGACTGAGTTTAATATGTCATTAATAACTTGATTAATCAAATCTGGCTAAGTTGCCCAAAAGTTACCTCTATGATGCTTACTTGTACCAGTGTATCAATTGTGTCATCAAACATAATGAATATGACGTCGTGTCATTCGGCTACTAACAACTTTATAACAAAAAATATGATGAAATTCTGAATTTACTAAAAAAACGATATCTTCATATCATTTTCTTTGTCATTCAATCTGAAGCATAGTTCAGGAGATGACTTTCTCTAATAGAACTCTTTAAGAAATGCAAACACTCCTAACAGAATGAATTCATAGAGTTAGTAGGCTTTGTTGCATAAAACCACAAAAACCTGGCTTTTTTTTTTTTGGTTTTTCTTTTACTTCGGACCTAGTATTCCAAAATGCTCTTTTGTCTTCAGAAGAGATTTTAACAACACGCAATCAGGTTGGAATGACATTCATTTGTGTGTTCAAGATGACGTGAGTTGAATTAGCTTTTATGTTTTTCAAATTACATTTTTGTAACCTTTGACCTTTTGGTTTTAGCATCGGCCGACCAAAGCATGTTCGAGTTATGGCAGGAGCCCTGGAGGGTGACATCTTCCTGGGACCAGAAGCAGAGGTATGATCAATTCTTTTTGCAGGAAGTTGTCTTTAAAGGGCACCAGATAATTATTTGAATCCAGGGGTATTTCACTCCTCCAAATAAAAATTTAGGAGTAAAATTGCCAGGTGAAAATAAACAAGGCTTATTTAAATGATTATCGTTTTCCGATCCTCATTACAACTTCGCTGTATTAGGGCTTGTATTAAACGTTAGTGCCCCCTGAACATGAAGTATGATTAAAAAAGAGATCATTCGGATAATCTTGGTTTCCACACAGGTTGCCATCAAGTAGGCTACTGTTCGAGATGTAAAGATCAGATGTTGAATTGAAACTTTGCTTTGACAACCCATGTTCACGCATGTAAACAATAACTGAATCGTAATGTGGGAAATTTATGCGTATCCGTTACTCATTGATTTCATTTTTAATGCGTATATCGGAATTACCCGTGCATATTTTATGCAGATACTCATCTTATCTGGAGCCCTGCTTTATTAACATTGTAGTTGCTGTGCTCTCATAGTACTCTTGATCCGAAAGCTTAAGCTAATACTATAAATATAGAAATGAATATAAATTATTAGAAACCTAAAAACCAAATGTAACTCCAGAAGCAGAAATGTTGTACATATTGAAAATTTATTTGGATGTATAAATTACAAAACTGAAGGGCATATTTTGATTACTTGTAACCTTGCAACAACCAAGTGAACTTTACAATGTGACTCAGTTCTGTTACATTTGTTTATCAAAACGCAGGAGCACAGAGGCCTGCTGTCTATCCGGTACCCGATGGAACACGGTATCGTACGTGACTGGAATGACATGGAGAGAATCTGGCAGTATATCTACTCTAAAGATCAGCTACAAACTTTCTCAGAAGAGGTAAGTGCTTCTCATTTGAAATTCAAGTTTTTTTTATCCCAAAAAGATTTGATGTGCATGGTGCATGCAAAGTTCAGTTAGAAACTAAAATCAGGGTACAAAAAGTCAGCAGGGACAAGAGGCAAGGGCAAATATGGTGTGATTCAGAATCTTCTGTTTTTCTATGTTATCCATGGCCAATAAATTTGATGGGTATGGCAAATGCAAAATGCCATCTGAAATCAAAATCAGGAGGGGGAAATGGCAGGGGGAAAAAGTCGCAGTCAAATTTTGTCTGTAGATACTGATAGATCCTGAGGTGGCCATGAAATCAGATTTTCTCAAAACATCTTCAGAGATAGCAGTGAGTAATCTCTATTTCCTAAAAGCAATCCATTCCTTTCATTCGCGTGTTTACGCGTGTCTACTCCGGCAGTCAATATAATAGAGTTAGAAAATACTTACAACTCACCTATTTTACCCATTTGGCTTTTGATTACAGCATCCTGTGTTATTAACTGAAGCTCCCCTCAATCCGAGGAGAAACAGAGAAAAGGCGGCGGAAATATTTTTCGAGACATTCAACGTACCCGCACTCTTCATGTCACTGCAGGCTGTTCTTAGTTTGTAAGTATTTTGACCTTCACTTTGTCAGTCTTCCAATTCCGTTTGTTTTTTGTATGAGATAAATCACTTTTGTGTGATCATCTGGCAGCACACTTGTATCATGGTGATTATATTTCCAAATATTTAAACGTCTACTCAAATTGTAAAAATGTCAAATTCGGTTTCTTGTAGATATGTCATAAGTTATTTTGAAAATTGACAGTTTACTGTATGTAGCTCTTTGCAGGCGAAATTCAAGCTGATTATTGCTCAAACCCCGTTTGAAATCATGAGAGTAATCTTCTTATGTTATTTAGTGTTTATTTTCTTACTTGTCATGTATTTAATTCTCAAGATGTGCTACTTGTCCAATAACTTATATCAAATATGAAAAGAAACGCCAGATATACTACTTGTTACACAACTAATATCATGCATTTCAAAATACTAATACGATAGTATTTTCTTTTCAGATATGCCACTGGTCGTACAACTGGTGTAGTTCTAGATGCAGGAGACGGAGTGACTCACGCTGTGCCTATCTACGAGGGCTTCGCTATGCCTCACAGTATCATGAGGGTGGATATAGCTGGTCGGGACGTCACCCGCTACCTTCGTCTTCTCCTCAGAAAAGAAGGACACGACTTCCACACCACAGCTGAGTTCGAGGCTGTCAGAACAATCAAGGAGGTGAGAAGCAATTCCAAAGAGATTAAATATATCAATATTTAAGCATCCTCCATCAGTGTATTTGCATCTGAAATCTCCTGCAAGACCCTGGTATCTGTAAATCTCTGTCTCTGTGTCTCTGTCTTTCTGTCTCTCTCTGTCTGTCTCTCTGTCTGTCTCTCTGTCTGTCTCTCTGTCTGTCTCTCTCTCTCTCTCTCTCTCTCTCTCTCTCTCTCTCTCTCTCTCTCTCTCTCTCTCTCTCTCTCTCTCTCTCTCTCTCTCTCTCTATCTCTCTGTCTATCTAATCTGTCTATCTAATCTATCTATCTATCTCTATCTATCTGTATGCTGTAAATGGCCCTGAAAAACCACTCCCCTGCATCATGAGGTATTTCTTCTGATAGCAAATTTAGCAGGATGTGTTGTAAGCAGTAGTAAACAATTGTATTTCTTCTGTAGTAATCTTTCAACTTTATTCTTTATCTTAACAATCTTTAAATAAAACATCAATGACATATGTTGCAGAAAGCCTGTTATTTATCCATCAACCCCCTGAAAGAAGAAACAATGGAGACGGAAAAAGTTCCTTATGTGCTTCCTGATGGAAATACAATTGAGGTAGGTTGTAGAACTGTACTTTGTAGAATTGTAGTGCAAGAGTATTGTAATGTTACATATCATTTAGATATTTGCTGTTGGATTAAAAGCATTTCAATGATATATCTTCAGAGTGCTGACTTGTGCTAACACAACTTAGTTATTAAGTCGTTCATTGAAATGATTTGTGCTGTGAAAGTAAAAAGTGTTCACATTCTCGTCCTAATAGTAATATTTATTATATATCATCAAAATATGGTCAAACACAAGCAATATCATTCATGCTGTTTGTGCGAAAATCAAATTTCCTGAGGAACATTTGACCCTGGAGCATTATTTTGTTATCTTAGTTTTCAAAAAGCGATGAAAGGCATTTTCACTCAAAACAGGCCTTTATGCAAAATCTATGAACTAAATAGTTATGCAGAGATTAAAACATGAAATCATGGCATATGATTTAAACATGATATACTGGACAAAAGTAGTTAGCAATGTTTGGGAAATTTTGATCTTATCATTCTTTGACATAATGATGAATATTATTCATGAAAATTGCAATATCCCTAACTTAGTTTGTCCAGTATGTATACAAATTTGTGTATTTCACTTGTTTGCAATAATTTAAGATTATTATTATTATCATCAGATAAGATAGTTGTGTTTATATAATTTCGAGGATTCACTATCATTCAACAACAGCAATTGTGATTCAAGACCCACAGTGCTGGTGTAATTATGTAATTATAACCCCACCTTGTTGGCAAGAGGTAATATTACACACTTTTGTTTATGTATTGATGTCATTTCACCTTAGCATACGTAACAGAATACCTACGATGTCTCATATACAGGTTGGTCCAGCCCGGTTCCGTGCCCCGGAGTTGTTGTTCCGACCAGACCTGATTGGGGAGGAGTGTGAGGGGATTCATGAGGTGCTAGCATACTCCATACAGAAGTCCGACATGGATCTCCGCCGTACTCTCTTCTCCAACATCGTACTCTCAGGAGGATCCACATTATTTAAAGGTATCAGGGATACTAGATTTTGGTTCAGATGAGAGGGGCGCCATATGGGTGTCACAAGTACAGCTGTTGAAATGATTACTTTTAATCAATGAATGTTTATTCAAAGGAAAATCAGCCAATAAACTGTATTTAAGTTCCATGTATGTTCTTGTATGATTTTACCATGTATAAGAGTTACTGCTTTCGACAATTACTATATTTGGAACTTTATGTATCAAGTTTCATGTGTTAAAACCAGCTTTCACTGAATTTTAAGAATGTGTATTTCTTCTTTCTTTTTCAGGTTTTGGAGATAGGCTACTTAGTGAAGTTAAGAAATTAGCACCAAAAGATATAAAAATTAGGGTGAGTACATAAGGGGGCATAATCTTCATAACATCACTTTCTATTCTATGACAATTCCCAAAGAGACCCTTTTGGACGAATTCAGAATCTTTAAGAGGTATTTAGACATTAATGCTTTGAGAATTAAAAATAAAATTATTTTCTACCATTACTCATCATCTTGAAGAGATGTGATAAAAAAAATTCAAACATTTGTACTAAAGATTAAATGTGTTTTCTCTATACAGATATCTGCACCTCAGGAGCGACTCTATTCAACATGGATTGGGTGAGTAGAGATTGATAACTAGAAATTCTTTATCTATATACATGTGTTTCTGAAGGCTTTTAAAATATCTCTTCGTTTTACTCAAAGGCAAGAAATTTGATGACATTAACAGTTTATTTGAAGTGAAGAGTATCCAATAATAAGTGACTGCAAGTGACGTAGAGTTTTAATTGAGAGTAATTGTCTTTTGCTAAAGATTTTTTTAATATGATTTTGTCTTCAGGGCTTTCATTCTCAATTTGTGTAATTTAATCCCTACTTATATCATTGATATTCTCCATCATCATAATTATAGCAATTAACCAAGTCATTTAACATTTGCTTCAGTTTGACTAAAGGGAGATTAT
Source organism: Phorcus lineatus (assembly GCA_921293015.1). Classification (NCBI taxonomy): domain Eukaryota; kingdom Metazoa; phylum Mollusca; class Gastropoda; order Trochida; family Trochidae; genus Phorcus; species Phorcus lineatus. Next base: position 30,791,084 of record OV121088.1, on the reverse strand, counting down.
TCAGTCACTTAGTTAAATACCACTAAGGAAATATTTTTGGTAGTTTGATGCAGGAAAGGTGAATACTTATGTCAATTATTCCACCATGATCTTGATTACTTTTTCTTAAAATAATTTTGGTATTACTTAAATTTTTTTAAAGTGGTTCCATCCTGGCTTCCCTGGACACTTTCAAGAAGATGTGGGTGTCAAAACGGGAGTATAATGAAGAGGGGATGAAGGCCATCCATCGGAAAACATTCTAGACCAGCGGACATTTTAACATTATCTCACATATGTGCAGTTTCTGTAAATGTACATGTAATATACTTATTTATCTGTTGACTTTGCTGCCGCTTTTGAACAAGTTGAACTCCATATTAGCAAAGTGAAAGGACTTTTCTCTGTAAAGACAGATTTAGAAAGAATTTGAATATTTAGAGGCTCAAAATGAATTTTGATCAATTTTTTAGGAATCGATGATGTCTTAAATGTGCTTAAAGAATATTGTGTTTGTTTTGAGCAATGTCAGTAAATGATGAAAAGAAATCATTTTGATGAACAAACATTTTTGTTAAAGAGGGTTTTATCTTTCAATTTCTTGGAAATATTTCTTAATCTGATCTTAGGTATAAAGAACTTGAATGGATAATTATGACATTGGAAAATTTTATGCAAAGTTGAAAGGAAAATAGTGATTTTCAGTGCAATTTGAACCAAGTGCTAATGTCCAACGACACAATAACGTACTAAGAAATTGATGAAAAATATTCCTGATATTTTCATCTCTGGGAACAATTGAAGTTCATTGCTTCAATTCTATGGACTTAATATTGTATATAGAATATTTTCATTGAAAGTTGCATCTATAGTGAAAGGCTCTGTATGTGAATTTGCAACACTTTGTTGTTTTGTCAAAAAGCTAACACCATTGTGATTTTTGTGTACAATAATGAAATTCATTAGGTGTTGTTTTACAAAAATTTGATCTTGAAGGGTTTGTTATTTATTTTGAATACTTAATGGTATTGATTTTTTTCAACTTGGACGCTGATTGACTAAACAAAATCTGTGATTACAAATTTGATCTAAATATCCAGTATCTGGTTCAGTTGATAGTACCATTTAAGAGATTGTACAAATTTAAAAAAGAAAAATTAAATCTGTAATAAAATTATTGAGCAGCATGTCTGGAATACCTAAATGGGTATTTGAATTGCGAAAAGGTAGACTGAAAATACTCACAACCGCAAACAGCTGCCGAAAAATTTCGTATAGTATTTCTACCAAATAATGCCTTAATTTTGGCGATGTTCATAATATTAGTCATATATTAATCCTTCACTTTGCATAAGCTGTATTGGAGAAGCATTTATGATTCAATTCAACAATTATATTTTGTCGGTATAGGGATATAAATTAATTTATTTGAAACTACGCTTTTGTACTTTTAGTAGCATCCCTTGTAGTAAATATATTTTGATTTCCAAATATGGTCATCATTCCAGTGAAGTGTTTCTTAGGTCAGTTGCTATGGCAACATGGTTTCCTGGTATCGCCATGGTAACTGTCATAGAGTTCATGTCATTGCTCATTTGTCATCTGCTGAGTCTATGTGCAATACTGCAAGAACCAAGATCACAAGATAATAAACCTTTCTAACCCTCTATATTTTCCCCTAAAGAGTGGTAGAGAAGGAACTGGCCACTGTCACAACCCTAACTTCGGCTAATCATTTCCTAACCAGGGCCTAGATTTTCGAAGGTATCTTAGCACTAAGATAGTCGTAAGTACCATACATTAACATTGGCTTACAGCTATCTTAGCACTAAGAGAGCTTCGAAAATCTAGGCCCTTGCTGATAAAGTTTTTGTGATTTTATGTTATTTTTGTTGGTGACAGTTTCTCATTTGGGAGATATTTCTCAGAACATTTTGAATCATCTTTTTCGACAGAAATTAACATGGCACAATTACGATTAGGAAGTGTACTCTAGAAGTAAATATGATTCTTTAATTTTTTATTAGAAAAATATTTTTAAAATTTTCTTGGCATACTATGGTGCTAATCAAATATGTAATATTAACAACTTCCTTTAATGATGATGTTGTATTGCCACTTTAATATACTTAAAATTCTTTAGAAAATGTGTTATCAGTAAATAAAACGTAATGTGAAGTCCTATCTATAATTATTTTGAGACAAAGGTTGTCGTTACCTCCGTTTGTTAAGTAATATTTTCACTTCAAATCATTGAATTGAAATACATTTGATTCTGATACTCTTAGCAAAGTTAAATAATGGATATTAACAAACACTTCAGTGACAATTTCAAAACTTTGTTTTGTATGTAAATTTTGTTATGTTGGTGCTTTAGTTTACATTAGTTTATCTATGCTTATCTGGATATAAAAAGAGTCTACAGTTTACGATCATTTATTTCTTACTGTAATTAACATACATGTTTATTGTACCAGGAGAAAAGACTTCAGAGCCTCAAACTTCAAATATTTCCCCTTTCATGTTGAAATATTACACCGATTTTTGGAAAATGGTAAATTTCAAGTTCATGTTTCAATTTAACATAGGTGTTTGAATTGTATTTCCCACTTATATGTTGATTACAGTAAGTCAAGAATGGTGTGGTGATGGAAATACAGATAATTTGTTGCCCAAATGAGTATTTTAAGTTAAAAACCACAATAATATTTTTTTTCAATCCATTTTACCTCATATTTCTAGTCTCAACATTATAAACTGTAACTAAACATTCTCAGTGAAATATTTCGAGGTATAAATTGTTTTTCATCATAAAAATTGTTAACTGTGTGGAACACACGTATTGAATTCCACTGGACATGAATGATTGTGTTCTTGTGAATTTTGTTCAAATTGCCTTAAGATGTTCCGCAATTATTCAAGTTTCATTAGCTCCCTATGGTGAAGTGATTTAACTAGAGTAGAATCATGCGTCAGTTGATCGGTAAGTGTTTTCCTAGCTTGAGTGTAGTTACGTCACCCTGCCATGTACAGACTCTTGTTTTCAGTAACTATCATATCTGCAAACAATAAAATGTTAATACTGAAATGTTTTTGTATTGGTGTTTCATTAGACATTTGCTTCATTATTGACTTCCCGCCAGGGGCTCGGCAACTTTGTCTGCAGTAGAGAAATGTTCTACATGCAGTAAGGTTTGGGTGCAATGCTGCACTGAATTCCAGCGCAGTACCACCCATTGTTCGCTAGTTCCGGCCGATACTCGCAGGTTTCACCACAATACATAGCCACAATGGTTTTGCAGGCTTTCTCCCTGCACTAATACTAGCAGCCGCAATATAAGGAAAAATTCTCTTGAAAGCGGCGTTAAACCCCAAATAACCTCACCCAATCACCTCATTATTGACCAGTTGGCAGCTAAAAGCCATTCTGCTACATCCACATAGCTCTAACAAAAACGATCAAGTCAATCCCACACTTGCCAGTTTTCCCACAGTACACACCTACTATTGTATCTGAAATCTTAAAGTTATATTTTATGTCATGTTCAATTAAAATCATTTCACCCTGCGCAAAAGAAATTCTGGATTATCAGTGATTAAGGTTTTGCATATCAGTTTATCATCTAAAACTGTTCCATAGGAGATATCGATTGTGGGAGATCAAGTATATTTCCTTTTTACGGTAGATTATACAGGGTGCCCAGCACTGCCATCATCACGTACGTGACATCTAACAGGACTTGTCACAAATCTTTGACATCACTGCTTTTGGTAGTGCAGTGTTTAGGGATGGCAATTTTCATGGAAACATACATTTCCTACCCACAGAGGTAGCTCCCTGATAAATCCTATAGTAACATCTGTCCTAATACAAACATTCATCGGCCTAGAATGTGAAACATGACAGTAAGCAATTAAAGTTAGTGGTGCTATCAGCAACTGCGTTTCAAATTTTATTCTGAAAGCCTTGGTTATATCCGTATACGTTGGAAAAGCTAAATGTTACTTGGATGTGCACTTCTCACTCTTCTTTACAGAGCACAGTCACCTTATTTAGCGAGTGCATCATTGCATAGGCCTCAGTGACCACAATGCTGTTCTAGGATGCAATGTTTTCATTGGCGAAAATTTGGCAGATTTAGTTTTGTTGCAACTTTAAATTTATGATGGAGTTACCTCTGTGGGGAAAGAAATGGAAAATACTGATAAACGATTTTGAATGATAAATAGAATCTTAAATATTAGTAATTGTTATCAACTCTTGTTGATATATTTGATATCAGAAGCCAAGTGACAGAGCAGTCCAAATAGTACGAGATGTGTGGTTTTGGTCAGGCATGGATGGAGACTTGGAGATCTTACAGGCGGCCTCAAGAATTAAGTCGACTAGTTATTTGGAAATTTGTCTAAACCACCTTTAAATCTATAAAAACCAAAACATATTTATGTATGAACTCTAATCTACTGGTATAATACTACTCAAAATTTGCAAAGATCAACAGAAAATATATTAACAAGGTTAAGAAAGCATAGGTTTTTTGATGATCATCAAGTAATTCACTTAAATCCATATACCGTTTCTGAAATTTATTGCTAATCATTCCAAGTAAAAATTGTAGGTGATCAGTACTCAAAAGAAATTATGGACTGATGATTACTTAACATTGCATGTCTATGACTATTTGTATGTAGGTAAGTATCTACCTATATTAGGATCATTGTCAATGATTTCATGATAACAGCTGTGAATTGTTTGATACTTTTCAAATGGTAAATAATATAATGAATTATATTCAAGAAAAACCATTCCTTTAAATGTGAGATACAACAATTGCAATAGCTGAAGACAGTAAAAGTCAAACATCAAAACTCTTTCAAATTCTATTGCATCTTTTTCAATCCTTGATCCTCTCTGCTTTTAGATAAGAAAAGACTATCATGATAGATGTTTATTCAATTATATATAAATGCAAAATAATCATTCGTACATGAGCCAATGTACAACATGATTTACACAAATCAAATATGAAATTTTGTTACCAAAGTGATAGAAAGTGTTAATTCAATCAAAACTCTGAAAGTCATCCCATACTCTTCCAAGGATAATAATTCCCTATTATCCACCATATTCTTTAATTTTCAACAGTATAACATGATTTTAAAAAGTTTTTTTACATCAAAGACAATAGTTCAATTGTAAAAAAACATTAGACAACTACCAGAAATTGTGCTGAAACAAGGACTTTTGGCAAAATTGATGTGCGCACATATGCAAATTGACAAGCCTGATTAACATTCATAACAAATAATCCACCTTGTATTCCATACATTCTTGTACATGAGGATAATGGGCATACATAAACACTTTATCTTAAAATAATTATGGGTAATAGATATAAAATATTATCCTTTTACATGTATTTGATATATAATCTCGCTTTATGGATGTCATGTCTGGTGGTGAGAGAAAGTTCTTGCAGCCAAAGGCCACCTGGGTTTTTTTCTCGTTTTTTTCTTGGAACAAAAAATAGAAAAAAACATTAGATGGACGTTTGTCACTTATTGCAACATGTTGAAAATCTAATTTGATATCCCACAAATTCAGAGGAAAATATCAGATGTTGATGATATTATTTAATTAATGTGATAAATATTTCATTTAGGCTCAATCCTTCAAACCTTCAAAAATACATGAGTAGGAATTAAAATTGTGGCAGTCTTAATCATTGAATCACACTTGGTCCGAAATGAATTTTACAGAAAGTATGTAAAAGATTGGGCATTCATTTTACAAATGATCATATATAAAGCTAAAAAATTTTGCTCAACAAAACTGGCTCACATTATCAATAAACATGGATTTTACGAAAGACAGTTTTGTGATTTCCTTAAGAAACAACTATCTCTAGACATAAAATATATACAAATGTTTTACCCTAATTATTGACCTCAATAAACATCAACATGATCATATATACACTTGTGCATTATTGTACCGACTTGTACTATTCAAAATGTATTATGCAAAATTTTAATGTTATAAATGTGAAATTTTCTCGTCTTACTAGTTTTATGATCAATGTTAAAATTGGAATCAAACTCATTCCCCACAAAAGAAATTGACATGACTTGAAATGAAAGTTGTTAATGGAAATCAATTGATATATAAAAAACGTATTTAATATTTCTCGGCCATCATTAAAACAACCAAAGCTGACCAACCAGTGAAAGGATGACTTCCCTTTCCTTGTCCAGTTTTATCGCTGTAATTCTCCCAAATATATCCTGTTCTCTCGTAATTTGCTATAATATTACCGACAACATTTTTACGTAAATCTTTATAAATTGACAAGGCCAAATCCTTATAAGGCCCGTCTGCTTTTGAATAATGATCTAAGGCACGAAGTGCAAGAAAGTTCATGTTGATCCAAATCGCACCTCTCCAATATGGAGGATCATGTTCAGTGTTATATCTGTTGTAAAGTTTGGCACTCTGGGCGAGAGATCGTAAACCAAAATCTGTCCAAAGTAAAGATGGATCTTTAAGATCATTTAGAACCTTGTAAAGCTTTGGTGAACTTGGATCTACAATTTGCAAAAGAAATGGGAAAAGACTGACGTAACCAAAATAGTTTACAAATTTGTTTTCGGGTGAAGACAAAGTTACACGAACTTTGTCTTGACTCATCGGGGGTGGTCGTTGACCTGGTTGAAGATTCGTTGGAGGTTTAGGTCGTTCGAGTTTGACGCGGTCCGTATGAAGTCCATAATCGCTGTACTGTTGTCCCTGCTCTGACCAGTGGAGAGAGTCGAGAAGGAAGTTGTCCGTCAACATCTTATATGTGCTTTCATACTCAGTGTCTTCCTTGTTCAACGATCGGGCAATGTCAGCCATGACACCCGATGCTAATGCCATCCAACATCTTAGATCCACATGACGTTCATCGTTGCTAGGGTGAGATGCTCTTGGGTAATCGTCAAGCCCAGAGGTCAAGGTCAAAGGATTGAGTTGTTTGGCTGCAGTTGCATCTCTACCCCTCCATCTGTAAGTTGATGGCTGATTTCCAAACTGACTGGTATTATACCACGTATACCAAGCCTTTAGACGTGGATAAAGAGCACCGAGGAAGGCTTTATCTTTATCAGTGTTGCTCTTTATCATATCCTTAATCAGACGCTGAAGAGGAAGAAAAAACGTGGGAGGATTGGCATTCTTATTCCTCTGAACAACAAACTCAGCGGGAACTTTGGCACGAGCCTCGACTCCTAAGATTTGTTCTCGAGGAATCCATCCTTCAATATTCATAGTGTCCATCCAGTGAGCGATGATATCTTTGGAGATGGTCGGATTCCACTTACTGATAAGAAGATTATGAAATCCCTCATCCCAGAGAAAGCCTCTTGGAAAGAAAGGTCTTGAAGGGACGCCAGTGTAGAGTGGTGTTGCCCAATATTCAAGGGGTTCTTCGTTATAGACAGATTGCACTAAGGATGAACCATGAAAATACCCAATACTTCCTAACATATTACTCAAGGCTGCCTTACCAAAATCTATCTCTTTAGCTGAATAGCCCTTCTCTTTCAGGGGAAAGACCTGAAGAAATTTGTTGTTGAAGTCGGCAAGGTGGGTATTCAATGAATTTTCAAACACGTCTCCAGAAAGGACATCTGGACGGTTTGTGACACTGCCAGATTCAAAAACAGCTTCCATTTCAAAGGGCAGTTCTGCAGTTACTTGATGTACAACAAAGTTTGTCTCTTGCTCACTTGGCACGACTCGTCCATTTAGATTGAAATATGGTAGTGTGCGCTCTTTATCCCAAGTGTTGACGACAACAGAAGCCATTAGAACATCCTTCAGTTTATCCAAGCTGGGTGCGAAGCTGATCAAGTGACTGAATCTAGATGAAGGAGATTTTGTTTTTGGAAATTTTAGTTCAAACTGACCAAGTTCTTCAGAATATCCTTGAATTGAAGTGAGACGTTTCTTGTTGAGTTGAGGCTCAAGTCTTCCTTGTCCGTCTAGCGCCATGTAGAACATCAACGACACGACAGTCGGTCTTCTAGGGTCTGTCACCTGAAGTGTTAATGAACCAGTTTACCCTTCAAAAGAATAAGTGAAATCTTGCTTGCTTAACAGAGTTATTTCGGCCAGTTTGCTTAGGGCATTCTTTATAGACAACACACTGGATTATGTTTTTGATATTAATTTCAAAAGTGGGCCAATTTGTCATAAAAAAAACAACAGCAATAAGCAATCAATGCTTTATCTATTAACGTGGCATTAATTTCTTAAGTTTTGATTAATCAAGATATCAACTCATTCTAAATATAAGTCAGAATGTGTTGAACAACCTCAAATGTAACTTATTAGAAATTGTATTCAAGTTTGATGAAAAGGCGACTTTTTACTAAAGATACAAACAAACACAAATCAAAATAACTACTGATAGAGATAAGCCTAAATCCTTAAATTCATAACATTACATTTATATATATTATGAAGTTATAATATTATTATATATAAGGAGTTATGTTGGCTATGTGTCATTTCTAACCTTTGAATATATGTATAAATATATACAGAAGACTTTGAATTTCTCGACAAGCAGGAAGTATCTCGTTTTGTACAGGGTGAGAGAATTGCTTGTCAAGGATAGTAATACAAAGACTGGAAAAAATTTAAAATCTAAGACTTACCTTTGGTTTGAGTTTTATCCTAGCAGACCAATCACCACCATGATTGCCTCCAGGCCGCTTCACAAACTCTGTCCTGATAGAAAACTGTCTCTCCTCAATATCCTGAACGCCAAAGCTGACGCCGTCATGTGCCTTCCAGCCATAACTCACAAGCTCATCTCCCTGGTCGCACCAGTGCCGAAGAGGGGGAGGCATTTTCCCTATCAAGGATTAGTCAATGTAAAGTATATGTGCATTCCATCAACCAGAGAAAATCAAACCAAGTTGAATCTGTCTTCTTAAATCCAACAGAGCAGAAATTTATACATTAATGCTGTCAATGAAAAAACTGAAATTGTTTTTATTGGTTATAGCTTGATAAATCAGTATAACTATCATAAATTTATGATTTTAAACATTTTCTTAAATTCTCAAAGCATATAAATATTTACTAAAATAAAATTCTTACCTGTAAACTGATCAAGCCACATCAGACCTGGAATAAAAAACAAAACATTACAGGCTGGTTAATTGTTATAAATCTTGAGATTTGATAAAGCCATTTAAACGCCATAAGTTGTGTAAAGTGCTTGAATGAGTGTTCAGTCTTGGGTCTTCTCCATCAGACATATCAAATATTGTAGTCAAAAATACTTCTTTTTTTTTCATTTCATTATTCTCATATCAATTAACCAAATTGAATTTTTTTTAAATCATTATTTGGTGTCTTCTTAAGAAACATCCTGTCTCAGGGTAAGACATATAAATGTAATAAACTTTGCGCCGTGACCTATGACCTACAATCTTTCTAAAAATAACCAAAGACAGCGCTTGAAAGGCGAGTCTGCAATTTCATATGGCTGTGCCTATCCCTTGAAAATCAAACCGATTATTTGCAAAGTTTTAATGAATTGCGAATATCATTTCATGGGAAAATATGTTTGATTTGCTGCAATAAACAAAACAGAATCGCAAATATCGCTATTTAGCAGAAGAGCGAAAGCCAACAGCAGTTTGAGAGGCTCTCTTTTGTTGGCTGAAATTCAATCGCAAACATCACAATAAAAGTATTTGATTGGCTGAATCATAGGTCATGGCGAGAAGTTTATACCAGGGTTTATACCCAGGGTAAGAAGAGTGGAGTGTCAGCTATAAGTTTTACTCTGAGATGGGATGCTTGAGAAATATCTAATATTTGAGTCAAACATTTTGACTTTTTGTGGTCATTGCGGTATTCTCATATCCATCAGCTGAGCAAAATTGATTTCTTGTGGTGTTACTCACTAGAAAGAGGAAGAAAGATTCCTTATCGAAGTACCAGGCATAAAGAACAATCTTTATTACAGTACATTTCTATAAATATTGTTAAAATACTTTACAAATACTTCAACCTGACAATAACATATTTGATTTTTACAGATGTTTATGATGTCAGTTATTAATCTATAAGTTTCTAACCCTGATGTATTCAATTTTTCAAATCTTTTTCTTTTAATCATATCAAAATAAGATCCGTGGGGAACTGCCTTTGGGCGCTATTGATTACCAACTGCAACACATAACCAACCCTTACACTAGTCAAACTAACCCGAAAAGTTAATTGAAAGGGTTCCAAGGGATAAAAACAATAGTCTCAGGGCTGAAAAAGACATGCAGTCAAACCAGGAATACAAAGGCAAACGAGATGGTGTGACATGAACATGTCATGAGCGATGTATGCCCGGTGAAATGCAGTATATACAAGATCTCCTTTTGAATAAATGGCAAATTTACAGGAATGCATACCAACAACGGGAGAAGATTTTGTTCTTGTCTTCATGCCAAAGTACATATGAGATCGGTACGTTCCCCAAAACCTTTCAGGATCTTCAGCTGCACTGGAACTATTTTCAGCAAGAATCGTTGGAGATCTCAGTGGCGTTTTTACCGCTAATTTTAGAGACATTTGATACCTATAGTATGTGATAGCAAGTATTATCGTTGCTACTAACGCTAAAATAGTAAACTTCAAAAGCGTGCTGGGATTTGAACCAGATTTTGTATTCTTGTTCGGTCTTCCGTTCGTTCTCGTCGGCCCCGGTCCCTCCTTTGGACGATTTCGCCTTCTTACTTCTTTACTCATTTTTCTAATAAATTTACATATAAATTTTCTAAGGAAACATGGCATTAAAATCTGTGTAGCATTAGAAAGCAACGTGTACAGAGACTGCTAGCAGAAAACCGGAAGTGAAGAACGGATTACGGCCTGTTGAGGAAAACTAAATGTCGTAAACGTTTATATTTTATATTTTTGTAGTAAGTGTGTTGGGGGGACTTCAGGACATCGAATTCAAAATTTTAACACTGCATATCGATAGAACTCTTTTTCCCTTTTCTTTTAACGAATAGTTTCAAGTTTATTTACGACATCTCCGATGGCTAAAAGCTTATAATGAACTACGTAAATTACAATATGAAAAGATATTAGATTTATATTGAGATAAAGATCTAAAAGGTATCTACACATAATTATTAAAATTTGTCATCATACTTTGTAATGCCAAAATAATCATTCGAAACAATCTTGAATTTACGCCTACTGTATTTTCGGAAAAAAAAACACCTTTACAACAGCTTATCTTCAAGTTCACATACTATCATTTAAGATATGTGTACATTGACAATGAAGAATACTCTGGCGTTCATATTCCTAATTACAGCCGTCTTGGCTACTTCGGGTGAGTTTGTAAACAATTATTTACATGATTTTAATAAACACTCTAAAAAGCCCTACTAACCTATACCTAGCTTGAGAATGCGAATCTGCGTGGAAACGTTGCATACAATATACAATGAATAAATATGTATGTTTCTCTAAAAGAAACGCATCCCACACTATTATCATATTGTTTTCTTTTTGCATTACTTTGCAGTGGCGGATCCCGGGGGGGGGGGGGGGGGGGGGGGGGGGGGGGTCTGTCAGGGGTCCGGACCCCCCCCCTGAAAATCAATTATAGATTCAAGTCAATAAAAATAACAATAGCCCTCCATTTCGTTTACAGTTTCTGAATCCGAACCCTTGGCATAATTTTCTTTTCAAAGTCTAAACGTTCTATTGTGAATTCCTCACCTATGTTTCATTATATATGTTGTATCTACCTGTACTCACTTATATGTAAGTCCTGCTCACTATCTCATTGAAATCAGATCGAACCTATCACTTGTAGGCCTACCTCGCTTTTTTATCAGGTCACTGCTCAATAGGGGTCATAGATTACATAGCCTTGTCTAAGACCATTCGTTTTACCATAGAAATAAAAAAAAAAAATCAGAGGTCTAAGATATCAAATCATGCCGATAGATTTCTAGCCTCATCAACGATTGGCTGGAGTATTAGGGTCACATGACACCGCCCCTATTGGGCATTACCCAGATCAGAAACGGAACGAGGTACGAGTGTCAGATACAACTGATTTTAATGAGTGTTCTCACCGATTTTACTCAAAGAAGAAGCGGAACGAGGTACGAATGATGTGTCCAATCTGATTCTAGTAAGAAAGGTCCTGCTCACTGATTTAATAAAATATGAGATGAATAGAGTAAATGTACTCGTTAATCCAGTTGAGACTTAATTCTAAATGTAATTGCAAGACAAAGAAAAGAAAATTAGACAATTTTTGCATCATGTAGAAATAGAGAAACCTTAAATTTTGAGCCAAATTAAGTATAGGCTTGGTTCGACGTATCTTTTCGTTATCTGTATTCCGGAGAAAGCATTATATCGCGTCATGACGTGCATATCTATTCTGATTTTGGTAAAAAAGATCCCTGATTTATTATTTTGTATGAAATTTTACCCAAAATAAAAGATCTGGATTCTCATCATGTACCGCATAATTTCAAGAATGACCCCTTTCTATTCTTTTTAGTATATATTTGAAGACTCCGTCAAATAAATTTTAAACAAAAAGAAGCCCGTAGATTTCAACATTGGAACGTTTTTCGTTTATTTATAACTCACTAAATTCTTTAAAATTTAAGGTGGGGAGCCTTTGCTGTAAATGGCTATAGGCAAACAGTAAATGAAAAAAGCTCCTGTCCTCATAATAGGCTACCATCCAGCTTCGTATACTATTTCGCATATTTCATGGAATAGAATCCCTAGTGTCTATATTTTCAGATCACCTTCGACCCCGTCATCAATTCGAGATCAGCCTCTAATCATATTTCGCAAATAAAACATTCAAGAATACAAAAAAAATAACTATGACAAACGTATTTGTCTCGCGTTAAAAATCCATTCATTATTGAACAAAAAAATGTCAGTTCGACCCCGTCATCAATTCGAGATCGGCCTCTTATCATATTTCGCGAGATAAAACATTCACGAATACAAAAAAATAACTATGACAAACGTATTTGTCTCGCGTTAAAAATCCATTCATTTTTGAAAAAAAATTGTCAGTTTAAATATTGTGGCGTACTATTTCTGATAACAGGTGAGGGGGAGAAGGACAGACGTATGTGTATACCGATTGCATGTTTCATCAGTCCGTGTATGACGAGTCGATGCCCTTCTAACCCGGAAGCGAAATGCAGGTGCGTAATCATTCTCTCCACACTGAAGATAATCAATTCATTTCTTTCACGTAACCTCTGTTAAAATTGGGCCATGTTTCTCGGTCATCAGGATAATGTCCATATTTAACTCCATCTCTCATTCATCTTCAATCGGTTCTCTATCTAAAATCAGTCTTAAAGTTTTACCAATTATCTGTGTTTTAGACCAAAATCATAGATTTTACATAAATGCGTCAAACTTCAAACTGTCTTTATTTCTTTCAGGCAAAGCGTTTGCGGATGTTCGGCTGAGTGGTACGATGAAAAAGGAAATCGTGTTCAGTGCTAGACGATATGTTGTTTATTCAACATCGACGCATGTTGTGTATTGAAAATAACATTTCTTCTTTGAAATAAAACATATTGAATCAGTAAACAAGAGCTGTTTTTAAAGTTGTAGCTGTGGTAGTAGTAGAAGATACAAAGAGAAAGAAATGATAAACAGTGATATGTTTAATCATTATGATAACGTATCAATAAAAGACATTCGAGTCTTCTTTTTCAATTTTGTCTAGTATCACTCAAAGATTGACGACAGTTGCCAGTCATTTCACTTACAGGAAGTGCCACAGTAGTAGAGTATGTATTTTACGTACGCTTCTTCCAACGTTCCACTTCCAGATCTGTACATCTCAAGTAGACATACACCAAATAACATCGTCCTTCAGTGCAACAACATTCGTCAGAAATTAAAATCTCATCGGCGTATGTATTAGTTGACTCGATTGATATATAGATAATACACAGCGTGTTGAATATCGACAATATCCTTACTCATCATTTTTACACACATATACATGAGCGGAAACAAAATCGCCAACTTTTAAGTGTCAGGTAAACTCTGGAGACCATGTCACCACTTCAGCAATCGTCGTTATAATGGATTGCTTTCTGACATGACAGGCGTTAAGATTACAGATCATGAGCAAACAACGGCTTGACAAACGAGGCGAAAATTATTTATACACATATACTTTTGATATATGGGAAACTCGTGCTCAATCACATTGGTAAAACGAGAACTTCTGAGAGTTTCCATCGAGGTACGAGCGATTAGTTCCGTCTGATTTTAATGAGATTGGAGAGTTTCCTGACTAATGCCACTATGAATAAAGCATTTCATCGAGGGCTGAGTGTCCGTTTTATCTTATGTACTCTGCTCTGGAAAGCAGACACAATCACTGGAACAAAGAAACAGATTTAAAGTCACACGACACATATAACCCGAAACCAGCATCGCGTTGATAAGACATATCCAACATATAGTTTAACTTGATCTAACGAAATGAAGTCCGTTGTTGCCATTTTCCTTGTTTCGGTGCTTTTGGTCGCGAATGGTAAGTAAATCGAAATTTATCTTGAAATCTGAATATGTTAAACGTATTTGAAATCAGTTTATTCATGTGGTTAAATATTGTGTGTAAACTTGATAAACGACACATTATTGCTATATATTTTCTTGTATGCCATACCAATCTTAAAGAAGAATCGAACCTGGAAAGAGTCAGATTCATTTAGTTTCTTTCGTTAGGATGCAATTTTTAAAATTATATAATATTAACTATGTTGCAGCCGCCCCCAGCCAAAAAAGACTTCTTACTGACCGTGAGTTTTGAACAAATATAACAAAAGTAAATTACTTCATTAGACGTTCAGCTTTAAGGGTAAATGAAAATGATCTCTTAAAAAAATTCTTTTCATTTTCACCTATCTAAGTGAAAACTTAGAGTGGAGAAAACTCATTTATTTTGAAATATTTATCATATTTTGATTAATTAATTAATTTAATAAAAATTGCACAGAGTTTTCAGTATGTAAAAGTGTGGTGCAATGCCCAGGGTCTCCCTTGAAATAACAATCTTCGTTTTCACATCACATCATATTCTGCCGAACCACATTATGTTCTGCAACACCACACCACACCACACCATATTGTGATATCACATTATGTTCTGCAACACCACACCACACCATAAAGGGATATCACATTATGTTCTGCAACACCACACCACACAATAAAGTGATATCACATTATGTTCTGCAACACCACACCACACCACACCACACCATAAAGGGATATCACATTATGTTCTGCAACACCACACCACACCATAATGTGATATCACATTATGTTCTGCAACACCACACCACAAAGTGATATCACATTATGTTCTGCAACACCACACCACACCATGTCCTGACATTACATTATCTTCTGCCACACCTCTCGATACCCTGACACGTCACATCACGCTTTGCCCTGTCACATCATA
This sequence comes from Phorcus lineatus, assembly GCA_921293015.1. Classification (NCBI taxonomy): domain Eukaryota; kingdom Metazoa; phylum Mollusca; class Gastropoda; order Trochida; family Trochidae; genus Phorcus; species Phorcus lineatus. The sequence goes on along the minus strand of OV121088.1, from coordinate 30,775,554 downwards.
CCACACAACACCTACAACACCACATCACACCATGTTCTGGCATCACATTACGTTCTGCCACACCTCTCGATACCCTGACACCGGCGTCACATCACGCTATGCCCTGTCACATCATACCACACAACACCTACAACACCACAGCACACCATGTTCTGGCATCACATTACGTTCTGCCACACCTCTCGATACCCTGACACGTCACATCACGCTTTGCCCTGTCACATCATACCACACAACACCTACAACACCACAGCACACCATGTTCTGGCATCACATTACGTTCTGCCACACCTCTCGATACCCTGACACCGGCGTCACATCACGCTATGCCCTGTCACATCATACCACACAACACCTACAACACCACAGCACACCATGTTCTGGCATCACATTACGTTCTGCCACACCTCTCGATACCCTGACACCGGCGTCACATCACGCTATGCCCTGTCACATCATACCACACAACACCTACAACACCACATCACACCATGTTCTGGCATCACATTACGTTCTGCCACACCTCTCGATACCCTGACACCGGCGTCACATCACGCTATGCCCTGTCACATCATACCACACAACACCTACAACACCACAGCACACCATGTTCTGGCATCACATTACGTTCTGCCACACCTCTCGATACCCTGACACCGGCGTCACATCACGCTATGCCCTGTCACATCATACCACACAACACCTACAACACCACATCACACCATGTTCTGGCATCACATTACGTTCTGCCACACCTCTCGATACCCTGACACCGGCGTCACATCACGCTATGCCCTGTCACATCATACCACACATCACCTACAACACCACATCACACCATGTTCTGGCATCACATTACGTTCTGCCACACCTCTCGATACCCTGACACGTCACATCACGCTATTCCCTGTCACATCATACCACACATCACCTACAACACCACATCACACCATGTTCTGGCATCACATTACGTTCTGCCACACCTCTCGATACCCTGACACGTCACATCACGCTATTCCCTGTCACATCATACCACACATCACCTACAACACCACATCACACCATGTTCTGGCATCACATTACGTTCTGCCACACCTCTCGATACCCTGACACGTCACATCACGCTATGCCCTGTTATGTCACATCATACCACACATCACCTACAACACCACATCACACCATGTTCTGGCATCACATTACGTTCTGCCACACCTCTCGATACCCTGACACCGGCGTCACATCACGCTATTCCCTGTCACATCATACCACACATCACCTACAACACCACATCACACCATGTTCTGGCATCACATTACGTTCTGCCACACCTCTCGATACCCTGACACGTCACATCACGCTATGCCCTGTTATGTCACATCATACCACACATCACCTACAACACCACATCACACCATGTTCTGGCATCACATTACGTTCTGCCACACCTCTCGATACCCTGACACCGGCGTCACATCACGTTATGCCCTGTTATGTCACATCATACCACACAACACCTACAACACCACATCACACCATGTTCTGGAACAAATCTCCTCATTTCCTTCCTCATCACTTAAAACATCGCATCACATTCTGCCGCATCACAAATGCATCACCATATAACACTTAAGATACCATCAAATCATATCCTGCCACATCACACGTCGTGCCACACCAAAACACTTAACAATCACAAGACAACAATATGTGATGAAAACTTGTCTCCTTTTTTTTCACGTCCCTGTCATTCCTTCTGTTTCAGTCTGTTCCTTCGCAATCAACTGTTTCGTCAGCCCGTGTATGTTCGCCAAATGTAGCGACTCCTCTGCCACATGCAGGTACCCAATAGTTATCTCAAATTAATGTTACTCATCTACAAAATCTAGAGCGTTCGTCTATTTTGAAGGCATCAAAGTCTGTTCAATGATGAAACGGAGGGGTTTACAACAACTAATGGTATGTTATGGCAAACGTTCTCGTAAATAGATGCGATAACATCTTTGTGTCAAATCGTATCGAGGTAAATTAACTGTTGTGCGAATTTGTTCCAATTACGCTATAGTTTGCCTATGCTTTATATATAATTTATTTGCGTGATAGGCAGTGCGTGATCTGACCGGCCCTCATTTTTGCTAGAAATTTATTAAATCCCGACTCCAAATGCTTGAAAGTGATATTTATTCATTGTTCTCTTAAAGTGACACAGAGTATGTTTCATGATTTTTTCATGTCGCTTTGATTTATAATCTTTATGACCATTTCTGATGAAATTAGTTAAGTTGAAATCGCCTCATAAAACTTGCATCTTAATCTCTCAAATGCCAGAGTTATGATATTTACTTGTTTTCTTAGATAATCTAAAAAACGGCTCTCTAAATGTTAAAAGTCGAGATTTCTTCATCCTACTTCATCAGCGTATTTGAATCCGCTGATCGAGCTCTTTCCATATATATACCCTGATATCCTTTAGGCCAAAAGCTGATGTAGCAGGATGAGATTTCTTGTCCCATTTGCATGTATGTAAGTTAAATGACCTACTTAACACTATCAAGTTGTGTTTGTTGTTGTGTCTGCTGTAAATAAATTTCCAAAATTACGTTTGAGACATTGGCGCGCGCCACTGTCCGGTTTTCAATCACAAATAACGACTTCACCCGTTTATTGGCACTGATAAGCAATAGGTTTCTGATTTTCTGAAACAACCACTTCTTTTCGATTGAATAACACAATTTATGAAATCCTTGACTCCAACATATTTGAATCCAACAACATACGATGTGGCCACTTAAATTTAAACTTTACGAGTCAGTGGCCAATCATTCTTTAAAGGGAAACCTTGCCAAAACACAAGGAAAAATTATGTATTTTAGTATAACACAAAATGTTATGTATAGTCTTTAACCATATTGCACAAACTGTTTATGCCCTATGTTTTATGGGCCGAATGGCCTGAAACTTCATGAATACATTCAAGGAAAAAATATATTACTTCTAGTTTATTGCCATGAGCACAACAAATTTAACATATCAAAAGCCAAGTGTAATTTAAAGAAAACCCTTGAACCTTAAGAAATAAGATATGAATTGTTTAAAAATGGCATTATAATGAGATATATTTCAATATTTTCCAGACAAAAGCCATGTACTTGTCAGGCCGAATGGGTGACCGCTGCAGGAACGCTCGCAGCTTGCTGAAATACAGTCGACTTAGTCTGATATGTGTTTTGAAAAAATATAATCTAACCTTTCTTCAATGTTTTTGTTTTGATTAAATTTTTACCAGTATTCTTCATTCATTCTTCATCAACGACGAATTCCGTTTGTAATTTATCTACTTATAATTCCTTCTAGTTCATCTACATTATCAGAAATATGAAGGTATTTCGACAACTATAAATTGAACACCACAACTCAATAACTTCATGCAAGGATATGTGTCATTGGTAAATCTTGAACAATGCATTTTTAAAGATCTATAGCACTGTCAAATGAAAGATTTATGCATTCGTCGCATGTTCTAAAACTAGTTAAGGTAACGCACAAAAAGAAAATTTCATCTAGAATCCCTAATATTCGCAGCAGGTCATGTAAAGCAAAGAATGCAACGATCATCATAGGTTTTACATGTAAAACACAAAAGTATGACATTTGCTGATTTGTGTAACCTAAATACAAACATTGGGATGGTAGATATATATTTTATCTTATACAAACAATATTTTGAAATAAAAACTGGCCAGATGTGTTTAATGGTAAGTGTTTTACACTACACTTAATTAAAACGAATGGATTGTCTTTAATCCTTTCTTAAACAACCGGTAACCTCGACTTTATCATTAATGATTTTCGTTCAAAGATTTTTCAACAAAATAAGAACTGGGCTTGTTTTATTTTTATTTGTCCAATAAACACCTTAAATTAGCTTTTCATTAAGACAGCGTAATTATCGTCTGTGAAAAACCCACCTGGGCTAGGGGCCGTAAAATTCGCGCGGGTGTGACGTATACGTAATAAACAGACTATACAGAGTGGCGCATCATTATTTTAACTGAAATACCGCCTTAAATAATTGTAATTTCTCTGTCTTGAAGTATCGATAATCTATTTTTGCTAAATGAGGACGTAGAATGGGCCAATTGACATTTAGCAGGTTTGCTGTGTTTTACAACATTATACATAAAAACTATATGTACGGATAGGATATCCACACCTTTACAATGGATTTATGATAAGACTAATCAACAATGCCTTGTAATGCCGTGGCAAGGCTTTTCACACTTGTAGCGCCGATGAATGGCTCAATTTCTCATTCTTGTTTTATTTCATCGAGTGTGCGCTCTCTTTTATCTAGTTATCACATCTAGATCAACCAAAATGTTATCCTCAGTACCATGTGTAACTGTGTTAAGTTATCTTTATACTAGTAACATACATGTATGAACGGAAATGTTCCCTCGAATTTCGTTTCCACAAAAAAATACCCCGATAGGACTGTCCTTTTAATGGTGAACCCCCTTATTCATACAGCAATCAACAAACAGTCAGTTCACATACAATGAATATGGTCAAAAGACGCCCCCGTTCTTTACCTCAAACTTCTGTTCAATCAGAATAAACCGTATTTCCTATAATAAGCGCACGGGCGCTTATTTTTTCAACGCCTCTCGACCCCCCGGCGCTTATTAGAGGCCCGGCGCTTATTTGAGACCCGGCGCTTATTTCTTCAATCGATATTTAATTAAACTGATGTATCAGGCAGCCATATACACATGCATGATTGGTCGAGAAAATCCTTTTAAATTACTATAATTGATATAAATAAATATTATTTTCATTAGTGACCCGGCGCTTATTGCAGGCCCGGCGCTTATTCTATCAACTACCCGTTACCCCCCAGCGCTTACTAGAGGCCCTGTGCTTATAAGAGACCCGGCGGTTATTAGAGGAAATACGGTATTTAGATCGACAGTGATAACCTAATCTGTTAAATCTAAATACACATAGATTGGTTTAGGTTGTAGCTTATTAGAGGAAATACGGTATTTAGATCGACAGTGATAACCTAATCTGTTAATCTAAATACACATAGATTGGTTTAGGTTGTACGCCCAAATTTATTTGTTCGAACCTTTCCATAATTGTACATCAGCACGAATGGGATATCGATTACTTTCAAATATTTAATATTTAAATGTATTTACTTCTAACCCTTTAGTTTATGGAGGTGTAGTGCCAATGTAAAAAACTTCTTTGAGAGGCATTTAGAAGTTGGTAAGATGAATAGAGAACAAGTTGTATGGATTTCCAACTTCTTTATTGCAGGATTGCGACGTTTCGGTGTAGATATTAACACCGTTATCAAGCAAGTGATTGCTTGATAACGGTGTTAGTATCTAAAGAAGTTGTAAATCCATATAACTTGTTCTCTATTCAATGTAAATGAGTTTTTTTTCTTGAAAAAAAATATCCAAACAAATTTTTCAAACTAAGAGATCTTTGACATATTTTGAATATGTATACTTAGTGAGCTTTAACAACACCCTGGTAAGGACGAACTAGTTCAGTTGGGGAGATAAAAGGCCTTATCTTATTACTTCTACAAGTCGTGATTCCAACATGGCCGCTTACCTCGCCATTTTGTTTCTTTTTGGTTTTACATTTGCATGCTACGGTAAGCTGTTTTATCATATCTTATAAATTAGCTATACGTAATTAGGTATCTTGAACATATGGATTCGACCATTCAGGAAAAACTCGTCAAACGTAAGACAAACTTGTCCAATAAATGACAAACTTGGAGAAGGTCGAAAATTAGGGTCGCGAAGAACCTGAGGTCGAAGTCATCCCCTCAAAACTTTTCACAATAAAGTCACCTATTTTTATTATTCATGATTTAAATAAAGTCTAAACCATAGTCCAAATAATTTGTATAAAGGATAATCAATAAATGTGTCCTTATTTGAGTATTTCTATATTAACCGAGTTCAAGGTACTACAGCTAGGTCAATGCTGAAACCAGTCAGTTCGGAGTCATATAATAAACATTACAACATCTACTTTATGAAGTACGTTTACATATTTTATGCAATGAATATAAAATATTTGCAAACAGTAGTACTTTTTTCAAATCACCCTTCGTCTTTCACAAAGGATATATTTGTTAAGGACGTACATTGTTAATTTTATTTTTAACAGTGTTTTAAACTCATTACCTGAGTTCGTAAAAGTCTTGTTTACCTATATGTTGGTTCACGTTGTTTTCAACAGGTGCGCCTGCTAACAACGAGAAGCGAATGCTGTTGTTGTACAGACCAAAACGTATGTCATTTCTGAAATTTTGCAAAAAAGATATACGAAAGTGGCGCAAAAAGTACATGATGGAAAGCGTTCAGGGTTTTTAAAGTTCAAGGTGAAAACATGAATGTTTTAAAAAAAATGGCGTGCAACCGGAAAAATTAGTTTCAAAAATTCATCCTGAATTCACACAGGCTATTTAGTTTCTAAACACTTAAGGCGTAAGCCGATTTGAATTATTTCAAATATCAATCATAGGGGGAAATAAATCTCAATCAGATAAATTATAGCTTTCTTGTACCGCGCATATATCCGTGTCGAAGCATGCTAAAAACGCAATGCTAAAATTGTATTATTACCCAGGGAATAGTACTTCGATGCAGCCTTTCAAGCTTTTTTTGTTAAAGCATGAAAACTTTCAAAGAATTTATCCTTTTTCTTACCTTATTTTTAAAATTTGTTTAGGGTAATGAATAAATCTCAACATAAATATGATACTGATGAAGTTAATTCTACACACTTGTGACGAATGAGCTATTTAAACGTATAACTGATTGCACTTTCTACAAAAGGATTTTCTTACAAAAGCTCATGCCATGCCTGACACTAATGAGTAAGGAAGATATTGAGCATGAGTAGTACCAGGCTCCTAGGAGAATCCTAGAGATATTTCAGAAGGGGTACAGGTCGCCCTCAGGTGAGCCGCCTACTTAGCGGGATGCCAGAGTTCACACAACCTTCACAACCAAACTTTGAAATTGTTTAAACTAATTAATTTACCGAAAATTCATTGTAATCAACACATATTTTAACCCGTTTACTTTGCTGGATGCTAAGCTTAGATCTGCCCAGACACGAACTTAAAAACCAAAAATAGATATTGTATATAAATATCCATTTATGTACGGAAACACTTTGACAATCAACAGATAATGTATTTTGATGGTCATGCATTTATTTTCCCTCATTCATTTCAAAGCATGAACTTTGATACCAAATATTCCATTTGTATAGAGATTAGTAAGGCCTGCTCGTTAGCATACCAACATTCATGAGATCATATATATATATATATATATATATATATATATATATATATATATATATATATATATATATATATATACAAGAATTTCCAAACTCTATGGTTACTGCATTAAACGGCCTGATGAAGCAGGTACAAAGCAGGTACAGAATGAAAACGTTTGCCAAAGATAATTCAATATAATCTTCTTCTTGTTTATATATATTTATATACATACATAAATACATGGAAATATATAGAGATGAGATACAGATATAAAAAAAAGTGCAGACAAAGAAAAGGGTAGTTAGAGTAAAATGACAATGAGAAGTACTTAGAGAATTATCTAATTATCAAATCTTTCTGAGAATGATATATATTTATGAACTTCACTAAAATTCTTAATATTATCATTATAAGAAAGATCTGAAATGCCATTTAGTAAAATGTCCAAATTTTATTAATATATCATGCATATTCTACTAATATTATCAAACAACTTATGTCTATTATTGGAATACATAGTACATGCCATGGAATAATGATAAGAACTTTCACAAGAAGATTTGCAAATACACCAAGGATTGTCTGAAAGACTAATTCTATATAAAATCATATTATTGATACATTATATACAATATGCTAATAGTAAACATTATAAACTTCCAACATCTGTGTTTGGTGGCATTTATTTCTACTTAATAAATGATTAATGGGAATGTGGGTATAAGGGAAATTATGATCATTTTAAAAATAAATTCAGTGTAGACATTTCATAATTACAAACGTCCTAAACAACCCGTAACGATAAACCTTCTATCCATCTAAATGTCATAAATCATTTAAGGAGTATTATATTTTATAAGGTATCCGATGCTAGAATATCCGTGATTTTGGCAAAAAATGTTATTGGAATATATTTTTGAAACTACTGACAAATTTAACAATTACCTGATTATTTTCACGACTAATATCTCGCATTGCTATATGTAACCAGCCAATGAAATTACTTCAACTCGAGCAAAACCAGTGGTACCCGTATTAAAGGACGGTTGGGTTCAAGATATTTTGCTTTAGGCTTCTGCATAACAACATTTCATTGGCTGGAAAAAGGACACTTATACAGCCATAATTTTTGTATGGAATGTGACTTTTATGATAATCTTCGTCGGAGCCTGCTCCCTAAATACTACACTTCATTCCCTACTGTTAGTAAATTTCTGCAGTTGATGTCATCACGAAATAACACTATTGTTAACAATCTGGCTAAATATGTATTTCTAGCCTTCAAGAAACGATCCAGTTTCCTATCATATAACTAGCAATGTATATCATTTTATGGCGCTTCAACTGTATTTAATATTATGATGCATGTACATGTATAATGGGCCGGTGGCCCCTTTACGGAAATAAACAGTTTCGATAACGATGCATTTGCTTGATAGATATCAGGGTATTGTAGGAACTGTGCTGATACAAATACTCTGATGCAGTGATCCTATAGATCCTTAGGTATTGTGACTTGTCACTTTCAACCATTCCTATGTCTGGTTGAGAAGTTTGCATGAGGACATACGCTAAGCCTAGCATTCAGCAAAATAAGAACGTCAAAAAAATGTGGTGAGTACATAAGGTGTTCAACCTGATGATTTGTCTATTTGTTATTTCACAATCTCTCCTTTTGGTTTTGAAGTTTTGTTTGAGGGCAGATCACTCAATTCTGGCATCCCGCAAAGTAGGCGGGTCACCTGAGGGCGACCTGTACCCCTTCAGATATTCCTCTAGGATTCACCTAGGAGCCTGGCACTACCCAAGCTCGTTATTTTCCTTACTCATTAGTTTAAGGCATGAACGTTTTCAAAAGTAGAAATTCATTTACTGAAAGGAAAATAAGCCACACATGAAAACTTCTTATTTGCATAGTAGCATCTTCAAAATAGTTCTTTTAATAATTACATTTTTCATACATTAAGTTATTTGTAAATGCTATAAACTTCATCGGTATCATATTTATGAAGTACGGATTATAACTAAGAGACTTTTCAAGAACTGTTTGAACTGGGTTACCCTGCTTGAATTGATAATAAACATGGATGTAATGACAAAATCCAGCGTGTCACGTGACCTTTTCGAAAATAGTGTTCACATCTGGTTGACTGTAGGCGTTCATACTTTCCCCCTTATGCAAAATTCGTATGGTACACAAATGGATGACATATGTTTTATTAATGCATTTTATTTGCATTACGTTGAATTTATTAGGAGACGCGATTTTGCAACTGTCAGCAAAAGCTGACACCACACACAGCAAAAAAAAACAAAAAAATCTCTTGAAAACGACACTGGTTGATGGACAATAGTGATTGTTGCACATGTTAACATATGATACATATGACACTGGTTATATTTCACCGTATGAGTAACAATATTTTGACAGAATGTCCCTACAGCACGTGTTTCCAGGACCCCTGCAATTACTCCAAGTGTCCGAAGTATCCAGACGCCAAGTGTCAGTAAGTAAACTGGGTTCAGTCTTAACATACGTTTTGGACGGGGAAAAGAAAGTTTACCGTCATAGACATTATTCATTACAATTATCGAGCGGCTGTTTTCTTCTTCCTCGCTTAAATCAAGACAATAGACCTACATGGCCCAATTTCTGAGGTAGAAATCGGGAGTTTAGTAACTACACAAATATTTCATGCAAACGTTTAAATGTACTCATTTGAGAATACTAAGAGTATACACATGTTAATATCTTGATTAACATTATATGTATGTAAGAGGGGTGATTGATAAGTAATGAGTATTACACCAAACAGAGCAGGAAACTGATAGAGGTCTGAGGGAGCTAAATAGGGCGTGACCCAGAGAAGTTGATCGTTGACAGAGAAAGAAGCTGGTACTATTGCGCATTGTCCTGGAGGAAATTCTTTCGCCCGTTTTCCATGCCTTTTCGTCTTAAATATTTGCCTTTATTGACTTATCAGTTAGGCATAATATGTGCCGTTAATGACGTCATCAACTCTCCTGCTTATGGAATAGTCTTTGTCGTCTTTAAGGCCGTTAACGTCACGTGTTTCCACTGCTTCGAAGTGGTGCACCCATTCGTTGTAGGACAATGTCAGAACTGACTTCAGATAAGGCTAGATACTCTTTCAGGCTTGGGAGATTTTGGCATCCACCGTGCTGAAACCGTTGTCATTTCAAAAGTTGCAGTGAGAATAAAATTAACTCGTTCCTCGCTAATGCCAACTACTCGAGCTATCAGTCGTTCGGTAACTCGCCGATCATTTATGATCATATCTCGATGTAGTTTGTCTTCTATGCTATCTTGACCACGCTTAACTTCAAATGACCACCTTTTGATTGTCATGTCCAAACTATAATTATCATCGTGAATCGCTTTGATATCTAATTACAATTTGACAAAAAACCCATTCTGATTGAAAGATATGTCAAAATCAAATTATCGATTTATTGAAAGTTGGTGACGCGGCCCGCAGAGCATTATATAGTGCCTGTACAAAGCGTCGTGACACTGCCTTGAAAAGATCACTTGTCTAGAAGCAATACTTATCAATCACCCCCAGAATTAATGCACACATCATAACACCTATAGTTTAATGTTTCAATGCTATTCCCCTGAACATATTTCTTTTGAAATGTTCATGCTTAGATAAATCTAAAATGATTTACCTTTGTTTTCAGATACGAATGTAACTGCAGAGCGTTTTTCACGGACCATGGCGGCGTGCCTTTGTATTGTGGAGAGGAATAGCATAAATTAAAAAAGTTTAAATACAGAAATGTTATTTGATTCTCCTTCTTTGATCTGTAAATCTCATCTTAATGGTTAATCTAAGGGAGGGAATTCTTAAGTAAAATTAGGGTGATCTACTAGAAACACATCACATACACCTCAATACGATTCCTGCTCCATCAGCGTATTTTAATCCGCAGAGCTCATTCCAATACCCTGATCTCCTTCAGGTCAAATGCCTCGTATCTCCGACAGCTTGTTCGTCATGTGTAGCAAGTAATTCGTTAATGTCATTAAACCGCATTATGCAAGGAGTTTGAAGCTAATATCTCAAACTCAACGGATTTGTCCCCCGGGTTGTGCCGCCGTGGCTGGACGCGAGCCGTTTCATTGGCTAGTTATATACTTACTGAAAAAGATCAGGGTATTTAAAGCTCTGAGGATGCAAATACGCTGAGGTAGCAGGATGCTCATGAGCAAATTTCCCGTTCAATTCCATTTCGTTCCTTGATCACGTGACAACAATTATTCCAATTAGTTGTCATGATGCCTATTCTTTAAGGGACACAATGACCATGATGTTTTGTTTACAGAGAAGGAAGCATTGTATATTCTTTTAGTGCAGTTTTATATTAACCAATGATGATAATACACTCGAGTATAGACTTTCGGATAAAGTATTACTTGGTAAACTGTATCGTAATTTCATCTATGGGAAAAGCCCCACGACTATTGTCTGCTCACATTCACCCGACGCGTAAAAAACCCTTTGATGAATTTACAGTGGTATGTTCATTATTAACATATGATATGATAAACACTTTTTTGGCCAAGGCTTATACCCGGTCATACTGTAGCCCCTTAAAGGGTACTTACAGTAGATTATACATGATACCTTCAGATTAGAAACGCAAACGAATTAACAAATAATTTCACTTGAATATGATTATATCGACAATTATGACACAGCCGTTCAAATGTTTTTTTACAATGCTTATCAGACGAAGCCTTTTGTCGTACGCTGATACTGAAAATGAAACCTTACCACGCGCATTGCTCATTGAGATACTACGTTCTGTGTACACTGCTCCTTATGTTGACGCGTGGAGGTGTATTCCTCTACTGAAGATAAACGTTTGCGTACACTGCTTCTTATGTTGAAGTGTTTAGGTATATTCCTCTACTGAAGATAAACGTTTTGCGTACACTGCTTCTTATGTTGAAGTGTTTAGGTGTATTCCTCTACTGAAGATAAACGTTTTGCGTACACTGTTTCTTATGTTGAAGCGTGTATAGGTGTATCCCTCTACTGAAAATAAACGTTTTGCGTACACTGCTCCTTATGTTGACGCGTGTAGGTGTATTCCTCTACTGAAGATAAACGTTTGCGTACACTGCTTCTTATGTTGAAGCGTGTAGGGGTATTCCTCTACTGAAGATGAACGTTTTGCGTACACAGCTCCTTATGTTGAAGCGTGTAGGTGTATTCCTATACTGAAGATGAACGTTTTGCGTACACTGCTCCTTATGTTGAAGCGTGTAGGGGTATTCCTCTACTGAAGATGAACGTTTTGCGTACACAGCTCCTTATGTTGAAGCGTGTAGGTGTATTCCTATACTGAAGATGAACGTTTTGCGTACACTGCTCCTTATGTTCAAGTGTTTAGGTGTACTCCCCTACTGAAGATAAAACGTTAAATGTGTACATTGCTTCTAATCGTTATTGCCTACATTGTTCCTTACGACGTATCGTAATGGTGTTCCTTTTCGGTGGAAATGAAACGTTTTTGCGTACACTTCTCCGGAGGATTAAGCAAAAAATATTCTTGTATACTCTGGCTATGAAGGAGAAAAATAATTGCGTACAATGTCAATACATCTTTGAATACACTTGTGCCACACTGTGCCATGCTGAAGACCAACCAGCATTTCTTACAATGTCAGTGAGCCCTTTGATTAAGAATGATTTTCTTGTAATTACCTCATTGGATCAATCTGATAAAAATCAGATGATATTCCGCTTGTATAATTTCGTTTCGTTTTATTTCCGTTTCGTTTCGTTTCAGTTTAATAAGCTATATTCCATCGTTAGTATCGCATATTAATAATGATTAACTGTTGGAAGCGCGCGATACATTCATCTGATTTCAATCAGATTGCTCATTGAATACACTGCCCCTATTTCGTACACTGCGGCTGGAGACGAAACATCATTGCGTACACCGCCACTCGACTATGTATTAAAGGGGTTGTGTCACTTGCACTGAATACAAAAATGGCGTCAGAGGGGGAGAGACTACAGAGGTCCCTTTTATCATGTATCTTGCTTCATTTCATTATTGTTGAGGTGTCTCTGTCTGTCTATTTGACTGAACTTCTCCAGGTAGTAGCAGGAACCGTTGTAGGTGGCCAGGAGAACTGCTAGTAGCAGGAAGCAACAGTGTACGGGGAAGGAGGTGTAACACGGGACCGTCGCCACGATGTTGAGAAAACTGAATATCCAGTGATTAAGAGTGTAGAAGCTGAATCGGTGTCTGCAAACAGAAAATAATCATAATCATAGCATCATAAATATTTTTCTTACGCTACCTGGCAAAACTTTTCTTTATCTAAGTCTGGAAATGCATTCAAGATATTGGAATAGCCTTCTTATGTATTCGTCTATGGTGTAAAGATGATGAAGAGGTTGGAGATTTTACAAGCGCTTCCAGCGTAGCTGATTTCGCACTTGTATGGTGTAATCAATGCAAATGGTTTATTAGCAAATCAACGCAAACGGTTTATTTGGCATGTATGGACATGTATGGACATGTGGCCCTACGCTCATGGCAGTACTAGCCATGGTAGTGACGACAATAAGCAATGCTTAACTCTCATCTCATGCCATGCCAAAAGAACCTTTGAAAAGCACTCTCTTGGAAAACATTATCTTACTGAATTTCCAAACATATTTGTACGATCAACGTTTATTGTCCTACTTAAAAGAAGGTATTTACCTTAATATCAATGAATAGACTGTAAATAGTATCATGTACGAACACAATTTATTCCCAAATATCGTTTAAATTACACACGCTCAGTTATAGAGTATAGATCTTCCAATCATAAAATCAATATTTCTAAATATTGAAACGTGGAAGATCTATTAATAAAATATTGATGATGGCCTTGGGCAAGCCATTTCATCCACAAAGCACTCGGTCCACCTAGCTGTACAAAAGGGTACCTAAATACTGGATGTACGGCACATCGCTGAGTAGCAGCTTTCTTGAATGTACAATTCAGGATAATAAATTACATTGAATCGCCAGTGAGATGTCCAGGACTGCATATATGGCATTACCTTGGTCCAAATGAGTTGAAATATCTGAAGAGGCGGCTCTTTTGGTTCTCTGCCGTGACCCGGTAGACAGTGAGATATTTCTCGCTTGGTCTCAGGATGTATGTAAGAAGAACTGTGTGTAGGATCTGGAATTAAAACATATATTAAATGTTATTTATTCCAGAAACACATCACTCTTATTCTAAACTTTCACCTTGACATCAGTAACAATGATTTTGTAAGGTGTTCAAGTTGTGGGCGAAAAATATGAAACGATGTTTATACAAATTGAACTCTTACGTTGTAAAGAATGTAACAGGCGAGGGGGACTGCAATCATCCATGTATAAGACCATTCCATCTGTTTCGGTACAAACTCGGCGTGCCAGAGTTTGGATGTCTGCACTGGGTACCAGCGTATACTGTACACATATAGAAACGCAAATTTATTACGCCATCATGAAACAGGTGTTTGATCACCACGTGAAAAAGGTGAAACGAGTTTAACACATTCAATATTCCAAAATAATATGAGTTCTTAAGTATGTGAAGAACGGATAAAACACGGTAATTCAAGTAATTCAAGTATCAGTTATTAGTAATTATTAGTTAGTACTTCAAAGTTCTTACGTGAATGACATGATACTGGGTAGAAGGTGAATATAGACAGACTGTAGGATCTTCATACTATGGAAGACCAGCGAGTTACGGAATAACAGCACCGCCCACAGAAGGGGACCATTAGCCAGGGCAAACAACACACAGAAGATCTCCGAGTCTTGGGGTAAAGTCCTGTAATAAACCAATAATTACTTTCATTAAAAAAATACAAATAATTTCTAAATGTTTTAAAAAAAATGTTATTGGTACTTTGTTAAATAAAACTTTACATAAAATAATAATAAATAAATTTTAAATAACATTGGGTATCTTTGACAAAATGAAAAATGTCATTTATAAGTGCAAAAATATCATTTGTATTTAATTAATTAACTCAATCTACTTTTCATCCCAATTGTCAAAATTTAAGGCATTTACATGTTTTCAAACTTGATAATCGAGCGCTTGCCTGATAATGTGTTCAGAATACGAGATTCTACGTCCAACACAGGCCAAGCAACCATAGGAGTTCCGTTACATGACCTTATTTATACTACTATTACATAGTTTTCATTTTGTCCGCTCAAGAAAATTTTCCTTAGTAATGTTTGACTGGTTTACTCGCTGAATATTGTTCTATTTTCAAAAAACTTCATGACCTTTTTGTTAATTTCATACTAATCCAATTAGCATTAAAATGGTACTTTTCAGCAGTTGTCAGTAATTAAAAAATGATATTATTGACGTTAGATATATATTTGACCCTATAAACATACTCTATGTCACTTGAACGTACTTTTCGTTGTAGAAAAGGTTGTCTTTATATAAAGAGCAGAGGGAATCAAACAATTGAATCAAGTATAGGCGAGACTCGTGCAGCGTGCTCGATTGTATGTATTATCGACAATTTTCTTGTAGCTATAATTCTAGTAATTTTTTTTATAAACATAACTAAATGTTTTCAATAACATAACTTACCACATGAATAATAGAAACATGTAGTTTCCGAAGTAACAAAAATCCAGTAGAAAATACTGCCGCTTGGTAAACCTGCATAAGATGATAAAGGAAATGAACCAATCTATATAAAAGAAATTTTCAGTTATCAACAAAATATATACGAGTTCCAGTGTTAAAAAATATCAAAATTATATGCTTATGCCTTCGAGAGACGTTCAAAGTTTATCATAGCTGGGTGTATATACACGTCCTGCTTCATGACTGTGTATTAAAAGGAGCCTTTTATACAGTCTAGATCCACATTCAGCAAATCTTGATGGACTGATATTATGGTTGAAGGAACATTTAACTATTAAAATTTTTCATACACTAAATTTTGGTCTATATATATATACAAAGACATGTTGATATCATCTTCATATAGGAAGTACGCGTCTTAGTCATTATACTGAGCCATTTTTTGCATTACGATGATATTGAATTATAGTGAATGAATTCCATTACTGTTCGTGAAAGTATTGAATGATCGAAAGAAACTCTGCAGAAACCACTTGTAAGATATTTACGGAAGCATCCTAGTGCCACAGTCAAAAATTTTTATCCCCTAATTAGGATATACCATCACCTAATTAGGATTTAATCATCGCCTAATTAGGATATAACTATCGCCTAATTAGGAGAAGCTATCTCCTAATTAGGAGATATTAAGTCCTAGTTATCACCTAATTAGGACTTAGTTATCACCTAATTAGGAGATAATTATCACCTAATTAGGAGTTAGTATCTCCTAATTAGGACTTAATTATCACCTAATTACGAGAAAGTATCAACTAATTAGGAAATAGGACTAAATTATCACCTAATTAGGAGTTACTTTCTCCTAATTAGGTGATAGTATCAACTAATTAGGAGATAGTATCTCCTAATTAGATGATATTTCTCCTAATTAGGCGATAATTAAGTCCTAATTAGGAAATAGCTATGTCCTAAGTAGGACTAAGTTATTTCCTAATTAGGTGTTGATTAAGTCCTAATTAGGGGTTACTTATCTCCTAATTAGGCGTTAATATCTCCTAATTAGGAGATAAAAAAAATTTTACTGTGGCACTAGGGTGCTTCCGTAGATATTCGATATGGGGTGTTAATTTGACGTTACAAGGACTCACATAAAGGAAGCGATCCTCCATGCGATGACAATGGGGGCTGAGATGGTGTAAAAGTAGGGGATGATGAACTGGGCAGAGAGGACCCCGTGGGTCAGCAGACATATACTCCCCACAGAGGCAACGTACACACACTTCTCCCCCAGGCGTCGCCGCTTGATGCTCTGTGAAGAAAGAAATACATATCAGCGGCAAACAACTACCCACTCTACTCTATTTTAGTAATGTAGAAGAAGAGGAAGGAGAAGAAGTAGATGAAGTAGTAGAAGTAGTAGATGAAGAAGAAGAAGAAAAAGTACCAGAAGGGGAAGACGAAAAAGTAGAGATTGAGGAAGAAAAAAGTAGAAGTAGAAGAAGTAATAAAAGTAGTAGGGGTAGAGGTAAAAAAAAGTAGAAGAAGAAGGAAAGAAGAAGAACTAGAAGAATAATTTGTTCAAGTGTTAAGCGACACAAGTGTGAAAAACAACAATATTAAATACAATGTAGGAACATCTATCTGACAACTTGGGCCTATTTGTCATTAATTTTTCAAAATTAAACATACACCATAGGGCGCATTTCCGATGATTCCCAGTCGTCGTAGTATTTTGCTCTTTAGGGACAGAAGACTTCCCCTGGTAAATTCAGCACACCATTACTGAACGCCTGTATTTGACATAAGAGACTCAGAATCACAAAAAAATGGTAAATATCAAACTAAGGACATGCTTTGTTTAAAATGTCTACATAGCGAACATGTTAATGGTAATGTGTTTGTAATATTTATGTCATTTGGGTGTATTTCTTGATATTCTGTTAATAATTCAATAGCTTGATAAAGGGTCATTTTAAATAGTTCTATTGTTTTGACAGTTAAATAAAATGAAAATTTATCTTTAGGAAGTGTAAATGAAAATAAGTTTTATAAAAATAATAATTAGTCAATTTGTATTGCGCTAGTCTCCACGCAATTAAGCATGCTCAATGCTTTATGTGATTTTAACATCATTAACCGAGAACATGCGAACAAAAATGTTATAAGCTGGGTTAGCTTATTTGACAATTATGTTTGTTGAAGCAAAATAATATTGTATCATTTTTACTATTTGGTCAGATTGGTTAAAGTACACAAATGAAATGTTTTGATTGTCACTTCCAGAACATTGCCATTGTATTTCAGTTTTTATAACATTTTCAGACAACATTTCCCAAAGTGGATTATCGAGGGTCAATCGTAAAAACGTAAAGACTGTAAGACTTAAAAGTGAATTTCATTATTTTTATGTGGTTTGAATAAGAGCCAAAATACCAAATGTCCAATATATATATATATAATAAATATAATATATATGCATACATTCCCTGATGAAGCTTCGAATCAAGAAGCAGAAATATGCATATTGGAAAAAAATTAAATGTCATGATTTTGAAAGTTGATCTACATCTTCTCTGTATTTTTTAATACTTTCATATATATTGTAATCTAATCAAGCGAACCACTTGTCACTTGCTAAATAATCAAAGTTTATTGTACATTGTTACATTGTTAACCATGTGTACTTATATATTTGCAATGTTGTGAAAACTCCACACTGTTGAAAAGACTTGTTATCAAGTCGAATTGCGACGCATCCAGTCATCATTAAAATGATATCTACAGCAAGTGTCGTCTGAAGTATTTTAATTTCATATATATAACATCGCATTACAAGCGTATTTATAACAAAATATACGTACAATGTACAAGGATATATTGTAAATTATGCTAATCAGGTGACATCATAGTTCTTCCTTGTTGGTCTTCTGATTGACACAATCACTCTCTTATGAGTTTATCCCTTGAGCAATATGTTAATGTGACATGATCTCTTTGTTTTTAAGTAGCTGCATTGTAGTTAGAGGTATATGTTAGTGATTAAAGGGTAATCATCTCATTGTTTATTTAGTGAGGGTCTATAGGTGTCAATGAAGGACTCTTCAAGTCGTAAAAGTGCATTTAATATATGTATGTATGTATGTATGTATGCCCAAATTATGATATTTCTTTTTTTAATGATACTCGAAAAGAACCATATCATTGTTAAGAAGTCGAAATTCTGCGTCCCATTTACATGTATATATCTTAAATGACGTGCTTAACACTATAAACCTATTTTCGTCGTGATTGCTGTAACCATAGTTATATTACAGTCACTGGCGCACACTATCATCTGGTTTTCGATCATAAATCTCGACTTTTGAACGTTTATTTTCACTATGCTGAACTCATAAGCATTGAGATGTTAATTTTCCGAAACAACCACTTCTTTTCGGTCAAATAAACCATTTACGAAGTTTGATGTATTTGACCCCTACAAGATACTCTTATGGTAAAATGCATAACTGTTATCTTAGGCACATTTC
Organism: Phorcus lineatus; assembly: GCA_921293015.1. Classification (NCBI taxonomy): domain Eukaryota; kingdom Metazoa; phylum Mollusca; class Gastropoda; order Trochida; family Trochidae; genus Phorcus; species Phorcus lineatus. The sequence continues at coordinate 30,756,047 of OV121088.1, read as the reverse complement.
AATGTCATTTTGTTAACGGTAGAATTTAAAAATTTTTCTTTTTGTATCCCCTCACACAGAAAGCATTGTAAAATTTAAAAAACCGTCTTTCTATTTGATGTTTAGCAGTGGAGGTAACGCATTTACGAATTACATCTTTTTGAATGTGGACAGACACTTGAATATCTAACCATTCATAGGGGGAATAATTACAAACAGGACAATACCTACATCAAAAAGCAACATCACCTAAATGTCCTTTTATGTGAATGTTTTGGTCACGAAAATAATGAAAATCTTTATCGTTTTTACAAATAACCATATTACCTTTGAGTGTGTTTCATGTGTTTCAACAAACACCGTTAATCGGAGTTGGAGATGTTTTTTTCTAAATCGTAATGAAAAATATTCGCGACTAAGAACTTCTTTATTTTTACACTGAACAGCCATGTTTCGAAATAGTTGTATAACCCTTCATCAAGCAAACAATTGAAGAGTTTGAAATATATGTATAACCCTTCATCAAGCAAACAATTGAAGAGTTTGAAATATATGTATAACCCTTCATCAAGCAAACACTTGAAGAGTTTGAAATATATGTATAACCCTTCATCAAGCAAACATTTTTAGAGCAGACAACTTTCGCAAAATAAATTCCCAAAAACCCTTCACTCAAATGTCATGGTTATGAAGACGTTGAAGCAAAAAAAATGAAAGAATATTGATATAGTCATGATTGAATATTGACATTACCTTTAAAGTTTCCTCCATGCTGGTAGATCCACCTAGCTTTTAACAATCATCCTTCATCGAAGTTGCATATGTGCTTCTAAATCATAATGAACAGCTTGCCTGTTTCGTATGACACTATAGCTGTCACCACATCAATAAACGTTGTTGTTAATTGAATTGCAGTTTTACAACTTGTATTTAATTTGTAATTTTACAAAATGGTGTTAATGATTCTGTTGCCTTTATTTTCTAAATGTATTCGACTCTAGGGTTGATTACATGGCAAACAATTAAGTGCAAAAACGTTATATATAATTTATTGCATTGTTGTTAATTATTTTGATTTTCGAATATCTATAAAGAATATGCAGAAAGACAAACAATATGGTATTATTTGAATTATTTTAATTTGTATGTATCATAAAAATTCAAATTCACTTTTCAAGATAACTGGTTACCTAGTAAAGCGAGGATTGTTTGGGGTGACCAACTTAATTTTCCTAACAAGGTCAGCCTCACCCACAGGCAAGTTTAGCTAACTTTGTACACCTTTACGGGAAGCTCCTTACTAAGAAACAGACAAATGGAGTTGAAAGTGTGAATGTTAGTGTTGAATGTTAGCAATAAATAGGAGTGTTGATGATTCTGCATATATCTATATGTTTGTTGATCAAATTTACTTGAAAACTTTAAATACTCTCATATGTTGTTGTGGCATTGTAGAATGAATGTTAGATAGTTTGATTCATATCTGCAAATATGGTATTTTGACATGTATATAAGACAAACATACTGGCATATAAACACAGAGTGTCCCAATAATGGCTCTGCAAATGCATAAAAGATTAGTATATTTTAGATAATATTGCTTAAGAAAACAGAAAACAAATATATTTTTACCTCATTTTATTCACATTTCATCATAACATATGATCAGACATCAAATTACTATCATTCTATTTCAATAGAAGAAACCACGTTCCAGAGCAAGTGATCAGGAAACCATTTATATCAATTTTAGCCTTTGGATCTGTAGTTCACCACTCTTTTATGAATGATTCTCTAAGATGAAGACTAATAAATTACATTCCCAATATGCAATGTACCTAACCAAACATACAATAAGTATTTACTGCTCAACCTTAATTAGCCAAAGATTTGAGTATTTCAATGCTTTTCCTTCATTTTAAGACCAAATCTAAGAAACTTTAACACTTTCAGGTGCAAGTTATCTCCAAATCAAATTTCAGCTTTTGGGTTGCATTTAGTTTTGGAGAAGTCAAAAGTGTGAATAACTTATGCCAATGTCCAAAGACCAACCCATTTGAGCTATAAATGTTCTATCAGTCAGGTTAACGTGACATTATTTTCAGTGCCTAGCTGTACCATTTGCTACAATAAACATTTGTCCAATGTAACTACAAAACCCTTAGGTCATATTTTCTGTGTTTTTATTTTCTAAACCTTAATTCTGTAAGAAAAATTGAAAAAAAAAATATTCTTAGTAACCCTCAGACTACTTTGTAAGCAAAGCTTGGGAAAAATAACACTCAAAAACTATTTTGGGAAATTAATTAAATTCCAAATTCTGATTATCTTTTTGTTTGATTACGACCCGAGTCAATTTGATACAAACTGCTAACCATTTTGTTCATTAAACAAAGACACCATTTCTATCACCATCAAGTCAGTGTAGAAGCTATTGTTTACTTTAAGAAATATTTAAAAAATATTAAACACTTTTTAAAAATAAAAGTTTTGGCCTTATTGTTTTGTCTTGTATATCAATAAAATCTAGACTTGGTGAATGATGATCTAAACTGCATCGGATGACTGCATCAGAAGAGATGACTAAGGGGGGGGTGGGGGGAGGGGTGTTGAGGAGGTATAAGTTTGATTACCTACATAGAGAAGTGTGTATTTAAAAAGATGGAAAACTTTAAAATATGAGCAGATTTGTTGGTAAAGATGGATTTTTTCTCAAAAAAACTAAAAAATCGCCATTGGCTCTGTAGCTCATCAGACTATCTATAATATATTTTACAAATGGTCACAGGGTCACCATTTTGCGGGCTACTGAATCACAAAATCTATACACTATAAACCCCATGAGCTGTTGCATCTGGAGAAAGGTAAAAATACATTTTTAGGGCGTTGTCCCTAGGTCCTAATTAGGGAGTCAGAGGATCATCAAATCTTTAAATTATGATCCACATCAGCAAAAGAGTCTGTACACAAGGTTTCAACTTTCTAGGCCTTATACTTCCGGACAAGAAAAATAAATATATATAGGTTTATTAGGATCACAAAACCTATAAATTAGAACAGTTTTTCAGGATCACCAAATCTATAAATTATAATCCCTATCAGCCAAGGAGTCTGTACAGCTTACAGGTTTTAGCTTTATAGGCTTCACTTCTTGAGATGAAGATGAAAATTGGTCTTTATGGCGTGGTCCCTGTGGCCATTATTAGGGGTCAGAGGTTCACTTAATCTATGAATTAAAAACCTCATTAGTCAAAGAGTCAGTACACAAGGTTTCAAATTCCGTGACTCATTGGTTCTGGAGAAGAAGAGGAATAGTTAAAGTTCAAGGACGAATGAACGCAGGGCGCCATGCAATGCCATATGCCCAAAGGGCCTTTCAGGCCAAATGAGCTAAAATTGTAGGTGTACAAATTTTGATTATTAACATCATAATTTAAATTTAAGTTCAAAAGGAAATATAATGGATTAAAAAAGGCACAGGAATACATGTTTTGCTACAGGTTCATCAATATCAAAACTAATGCATGAATGGGATACAACTGGAAACTTTAATCTCTTTAAACTTTCTAAATATCTTTCTTTTGACTAGATCCATCATTCATATGAATATTTGACTAATGGGTTATAATGAAGTGAAACATTTAGTTTATGTCATGAGGTAAAGTACTGCTGCACAGTACACTTCGATCAGGAAGCGAGATATATCACAAAATGCTTGTTGAAAGAGATCTGGACTTATAATGGAATATTCATAAATAATACATATGGTACATAGTTTTAAAATCAGCAAAAAACACATAAATATGCATATGTAATTAGATATTTGATCTGAAATAAATAGCATATGAACATAAAATAGATCAAGTGCAAAAGTTCTACACACTCTCGCTGATGGTATTTTCATATACTCATCTTCCTATACAAAGCTTAACTAGCGCCAGTTTCGAAATTTGAAACTGAAGCTATTTAAGCTATGCGTATGAAGATGTCATACTATGCTCAATTTGGTATGAAATATTTACACGATGATTGGGTGAGATATTAGGATTCTGGTTGAAATAAAAATTAATGCCTAAGTGATATTTAATTATAGGAAAAGACGTCACCTTCAAATAAATAGATGATAAACATTAAAACACGAATGAGAAATGAAGGACAAAGGCTACATTCATCAGAAACGATAGCACTAAACTTTTTCAGGTGACATGTAATTTTTTAAAGGTTGCATCGACATAATATGTGTGCTTTGAATGACAATATGCCATCTTAAAAAAACACGTAATAAAAACTGAACCTAACATAGACATTCAATTTTAGGATAAAATTAACATTGCAAAGAAGTAACCCCCAAAATCATGACAAATTGTAAATGATACATCTAAATTGCATTTATACAGTACTTAAAATTGCCAATGCCTTAGTTCAATTCTGTTTTATTGCATGAAATTTGAAAATGAAGATTTCAATTTTCATTGATATGAACAGCTAATCATGGATATTCTAACAACCATGATATATAAATTTTTATAAAAATATAACATTTGTCTTCTAAAAAAACGTTTCTGAAAAAGGCAAGCATAAGATACATATGATCTGAAACTGTATTTTCAAAAAGGAGAACAAAATGTTAGTCTACTTGCAAAAGATGATGTCATATCATGACAATGATGAAGCAAGGGTTCTGAATACTCCATTAATATAATAAACATCATTTAAAACCTTGGGCATTTTATTGGAAATCTTAAAGACATAACATTAATATTTCTCATCAAGTACTATGCATATACCATCTTATGAAGTAGACAAAAATTATTGACACCAGTTGCTTCTCCAGTGTAGAAAAGATAATTTCTACTTTACTCAATGATCTAGAAATGTCAAATATTCTCCATGTTTCACAAACTACCAGCATTTTCATCTAGAATTTCTTTCAAAAAAATTTCTAACAAGACAATCTGAAATGAACACATCAGCACATCAATCCTTCAATGAATGTCTCTCAAAATCTGTCAAGCACATGTCTCTCTTTCTCTCACATAAAAGCATGTATTCCATAAAAGCCTCTTAACTTGCCACACACTCAACAACATATCATCAACTCAGGACTCTTCTTGTTCAGTTTCTGCAACTTTTGGCTCAGGTCTTAGGACTATGTGTTCCATGTTGAACTTCCTGAGATGCTCGCTCCGATCCCTGACGTTGAAGACTTCCAGGTAGTAGCAGGCGCCGTTCCAGGTTGCTATGACGATGACGAGGATGATGAAGATGCAGTGGGGGATGAAGAAGTTGTACCAGAGGATGGAGAAAAGCACGGAGAGGAGGCAGAAGCCCCAGTAGTACATCTTGTAGATCCAGTAGCGGTACCTATGCAGAAAATAATATTGATATAGAGGAGGCCTACTTTCACTGGACAGAAAGGGGGCATGTAAAATAATAGAAAATCCCCCTCTTGAAATTCGAAGATCTTTTGCACACATTTGAGAAGGACCTCCCCTCTTTTCCCCTAAAAAAATTCTTGCTATGCTTTAGCTAAAAATGTCTATGTCATTGTTATTATGGAGCGACCACCTTTTTCCAAAGGCAGATTTTGGATTGTTCCCTTTAATAAAGAGTTATGATTCCTGTAATTGGGCATTAAGAATGGCACTGAAAAGATAGTAATTAGGGAGAAGATTTTAGTAATCTTACTTTGGTCCAAGGATGTTAAAACTGCGGAAGATGAAGCTGTCTGGCTTCATGGTGAGGAGTCGGTACACAGTCTGATACTCCTCCTTGGGCTTGAGGATGTACATCACCAGGATCGTGTACAGGACCTGCAGACACGAGGATACACTATCTCATTACAGATTAGACTAGCATCATATACAGGACCTGCAGACAAGAGGATACACTATCTCATTACAGATTAGAATAGCATCAAATACAGGACCTGCAGACACGAGGATACACTATCTCATTACAGATTAGACTAGCATCATATACAGGACCTGCAGACACGAGGATACACTATCTCATTACAGATCACAATAGCATCAAATACAGGACCTGCAGACACGAGGATAACCTATCTCATTAACAGATCAGAATAGCATCATATACAGGACCTGCAGACACGAGGATACACTATCTCATTACAGATTAGAATAGCATCAAATACAGGACCTGCAGACACGAGGATACACTATTTCATTACAGATTAGACTAGCATCATATACAGGACCTGCAGACACGAGGATACACTATCTCATTAACAGAACAGAATAGCATCATATACAGGATCTGCAGACACGAGGATACACTATCTCATTAACAGATCAGAATAGCATCATATACAGGATCTGCAGACACGAGGATACACTATCTCATTAACAGATCAGAATAGCATCACATACAGGATCTGCAGACACGAGGATACACTATTTCATTACAGATTAGACTAGCATCATATACAGGACCTGCAGACACGAGGATAAACTATCTCATTACAGATCAGAATAGCATCATATACAGGACCTGCAGACACGAGGATACACTATCTCATTACAGATCAGAATAGCATCATATACAGGATCTGCAGACACGAGGATACACTATCTCATTAACAGATCAGAATAGCATCATATACAGGATCTGCAGACACGAGGATAAACTATCTCATTACAGATCAGAATAGCATCATATACAGGATCTGCAGACACGAGGTTACACTATCTCATTAACAGATCAGAATAGCATCATATGCAGGATCTGCAGACACGAGGATACACTATCTCATTAACAGATCAGAATAGCATCATATACAGGATCTGCAGACACGAGGATAAACTGTCCCACATAGCAGTCGTTTCCATGGAAACAGGTCTAACACTAAAAGTACTCTTGAATTTTTGTAATTGACAATTCCTGTATCCAGAAAAATGGATTATACAGAAGACAATAAATTCAGTAAAATGCATGCCTCGTAGGGAACAGAACGCTTCATCATACTTTTTGAAAAAGTTAAGATGTCTTATACATCATTATATAGTTCTCAAATTCAACACTTGGCAATTCCTGATATATCAGAACAAAGGAGAGCAGAAACGTTTCAGCAATTAAAAGCAAATATGACCTTACATGAAATTATTAAAAAAAACGGAAGTGACTATGAACAAATTCATTACGGCAAAATAATTTCATAAGATTTATCAATTATAAACTTACGCAATGGAGAATAAAACATCCAAGGGGAACTCCAAGCCAAAATAATTTCATAACATTAAATAATTATAAACTTACACTATGGAGAATAAAACATCCGAGGGGAACTCCAACCAACCAAACAAAAGACCAGTCAATGAAATTTGGCACAAAATCTGTGTACCATAATTTGGAAGCTTTAACAGGATACCATCGCACTCTGAAAACAAATTATGAGAAGCAATCTCACTTTTGTGTCTAGATAAAAGGATCCAAACATATATAATGTTTGACACTACAAAAATCTTCATCTTTTATAAACTATTTCTGATAGCTAATATGCTAGCTACAAGATTTATGTTCAATCACTTAATCTATATTCTCCAACCTGTCTATATATCTCCAACACTTCTAACACTTATATTTTAAGGAGAAAGATTGAGAATAATTTTCCTAAAAATAATCACCCTAATGCATGATGTAAATTCTATATGAATTTAAAGTTAATTTTTCAAATTGATTCTTAACACAAGTTCACTCCTCTGTAAAAATGAAATATCTCAAATTCTTACGTGAAGGACACAAGACTTGGCATGAGATGGACAAATATTGACACAGTTTTGTCGAAGCTATGAAAGACGAGAGAGTTTCGGAAGAGGACTAGTGACCAGAGTATCGGACCGTTTGTCAATGCAAACAGCACACAAAAATACTGGGGTTGTTGGGGCACGCCCCTGAAATAAAAAAGATAATATTTGTAGTAATCAATGTCTCGTGAAGGTGCAGCACTTATGGAGAAGAAGTCCAAAATGTTAGAACTCCAAAATGTTAAGAATTTTAAAACGTAAGATTTTATTAGCATTTTCACATTTGGAATAACAATGCGATTTTGATCTGTGAAATTACTCTACAATCATATGTGACGAAGAAACAATGAATGAGGTCTTGATACAGCAGTGATAGCAAAGATACATTCATAAAGATAACAGCATTTCAAAGTTTTTGGAAACATCATAAATAGAATATTTGACATTTCTAATGTCCCTTCCATGTTTATGTAGAAAATATATATTTCAACCTCAGGCTGCCCGACTTCTGAAAAAGTTCTACTTCACTCGATGAGATATTCATGGTTTTTCTACGGGATACGTTGACCATCCTCTATATTTTAATACATGTAAGTCTTAAGTTGTTGATAAACATATGTTGCAATAAAAACTTCATAAGAGGACTTACCATATGAACACAAGGCACATCATGTTTCCATAGTAACAGAAGTCAAGAAGAAAATATTGCCACTTTGAGAAACTGTGAATAGATAAGATGATAAGATAATTGATAAAGATGATAAAAAAAACCTAACCAATTGACCGTTTAATAAAAGATAGTCATGCTTACAGGCAAGTTTTTGGCGAGATATGTCTATTGAGTAAAAGTAAATGACTTTGTGAAAGACTTCTAGAATAATGAAAAGACTCATATCGTTAGTTGTTTCATATACACATCTATATACTGGGTAAAAGAGACACAACATGATTTTCATTGCTTCATCTTAACATAATAAAGCCAATATCATATAGCTTTCTTATGTGTTAAAACACGAATTATGATGATGATACCATTGTATAATGTATGAAAATTATTAGCTTTCAATGAAAATCAAAAAAACCCTGATGCATCAGCATGTGATCCTGAAATTATTCAAATGATTTACATGAATACTAGTTATAACATTTCAAACACTACCAATTCAAATCTTAATTTCAAATTAACATTTGACTAATTTACCAGCATGTTTGCCTGTTTCTTATCAAAATCACTGCTTTATATCATCATTAGGGGTGTCACGATTCACAACCCTCCCGATACAATACGTATCACGATACTAGGGGGATGATACAATATGTATCGTGATACATATTTTTCATTAAAATTGCGGAAGAAACTCTTTTAACAGGTTAAATTATCAACAAATAACTTATAATAACAAGTCAAGGTGCAATTTTGAAGAACACATCTATTATAAATAAAGAAATAAAATAAATATTATTTGTTTAATTTAAAAGATAAACCGAATGGGATATTGTCACATGTCAACATAAAGAAGAAAAAAGAAATTGATATTGCAAAATAAATGTATAGATATACAGTTCATGTAAATAGAATAGATACATTCAGACACATATCACTTATTGTATCGGCAGTAAAAATGTATCGATATATTCATGAATTTCTGTATCGTGACACCCGTAATCATCATTATACTGTACTGATTTGCATATAAACTTACACTCTGTAAATGACACCGTCCTTAAAGTTTTAAATATGTGGCTCAAACAACTCACCAAATCTCTTTTTCAGGTTATATTCGAATTTTTATCTCATAAAATATAATACGAATGATAACATAATGTAACTAACATCAAGGAAACATTTTTCACTTAGACAAGGTCTGCCGAAACCAAACATTATAATTCACATATGTATCTTAGTGAAATAATTATTGTCGGTAAGTACAAGCTATCGTAAAGAATGATTTTTTATACCCTTTTCACGTAAATTTAAATGAAAATACTTCACTTACAAGTATATGATCGTCCTGATGAGTAGGAAGATGGGTGTGGAGATAGCGTAGTAATACGGGATGAGATATTGCGCTGACACGAGACCGTGAGTGAGAAGGCTAACGGTACCGACTGATGCGACATAGACAATCTTCTCCGGATATCGCTTCCGCCTAAACTGATGCAGTTTGGAATACTTATGTGTCTGAAAGAAAAAGAAAGTATAATTTCAAAAATATGTTTTTTTAAAGATTTGATGATACAGAAAAAGTCATTACACAAATGACTATCTATGTATATTTATTATCTGTCAACAAGGCATACAGGTCTGTACACTTTAAATTACTGAACGCATCTCATGTCCATCAATAATGGAATTATTTCTATCAGTGCAAATAAATTTGGCTAATAAGGAAATAGATTTCGACTGTTTCTCAGCCTTCCCATGCTTACAATGACTTTTATCCTTGGATATATATGCTCTGATAAAATATTTGTACTTTCAATATTCAATGGCTGATCGCACTAGATTCTAAACAGAGCCTTGCTAGATATAAAATATAATAAAAAATTACAATGCATAGATTGTAAAAGGCAAAGAATTTTTTCATTGATTCGTTTTCTTGTCATTCTAATGGTTGATTACAGAATATTCATATTTCAAATTGAATTTCAATGTTGCATAGGTTATCTGATAGTGGTTTTATCGTGAAACAACTGATTCCCCACCTTAACTTACCCCTATTTTGTTTTTCTAGCGGCTTGTGCAAATGTAACAGTGTTATTATCATGGTGTCATTTCCACAAATTATACTGCTTTCAATATGTTCAAGTTTTCAAAACTAAACCACCCCCTCGTCTACTGTTTTGATTTGAATTCATTAATAAACTCATAATATTCAAATAACAAGAAATTTTGGAAATTTTCAATAAGATCAAAATTACCGTCGAATTTGAATTTTGGTCCTCATCCTTCTCCATGTGAATCTCAACATTGTTTCCACATGTGCCAATACCATTTGGTAGCAATTTGCCATTGCATTCACTATGGACATCTTTGTAATCACTGAAAAAAAGTTTACAATACTATAATATATGTTTCTGGGTTTTTTTTCAAACTTCTCCTTATTCTTCTTAGACAGTGCATAGCAAATAATTAAAAATTTGTCCAATTCCCATATGGAAAGTTTTAATCATCAATGCTAACATAGTCACATTAAGAAGGCAGAACAGTCTCTTTTTTCATGATGTGGGAAAATAATTTCTTCACAAATTGTACTGTCATTTTCATATTAAATTATTTTTCGAAGTTTTTTCCTACTAAACATGGAAATTAAGCATGAAATGGGAAAAAATATATATGAATAATGAACAGTTTTTAAAACATAATAAAAGATTTTATATTAATTGATAAAGGTTAAAAAAAATCATAGTGTGACTTCAAACCTTGAATGTGAAATCACAATATCACAGTCCTCAAATGAAACTGCCATCTTGGAATTCACTTGTCACTCTTTATCAATTGAATGAACACAAACAAATTTCATATCATCTAGAAAATTTATCCAGCATGAAGATTGATCTAGCAGCACTCCTGTTTGTGCAACCCAGTGACAACAAATTTAAATTCTTGGCATTAACTCCGTGTCTCTGCCAAGGTTTCAAACAACTGTCATTCAATCCTTCAGTCTGTCGGTTGATAACATTTGTGTTCTGTCTCTTTCATAGAGAGGAATCTTCTCAAGTGTTCATAAAATATCCAAACCAATCAGGCTTAAAATTCCGTATACATGTTCAACTTGGAAAGACAACTTCAAAAACTTCAATATCCATTGCAAATCACAAATTCTGACCCTTGATCATGTAAACACTAAGTGTGACATGTCACACACGACTTCCAACAGCAGCAGATAATATAGATACAAAGTTATTATGATATAATAAGGTCAAATATCAACTGATAACTCAGAAGGCAATGAGACTGTTACAAAGTCTATAAGAGCGTTCGGTCAGCTGGTGTCAACATGAGCAAAGTTTCTTTGTCTATCACTGATTGGATGATCCAAAAAGGCTCATCCAATCAAATTGCAAACTTTACCAATAAATTCAGGCGTGACAGACAGACACTGAGATAACTGCAACTTTTGGGTTGATAAAAATAGTTAAAGAATTTATGAACGAAACATTGCATTAATTCAAAATGGGATAGGTTGATAAAAGACATTACATAAAATCATAAAACAAACCTTGCAAACCTTACTAATCTACAGGGTACATGGTTTAATCTTAGTTAAATGATTGTTAAATATGCAATTTGTAAATATTTCAAACTAAATTGGGTATTATGATAATTTTGATAACTTTTAGTATACAGTGAACTTTTCTCATTTCATAATATAATGTTCCTGTGCCCAAGTATCTATTCATGGTGTCCTTCCCATTATGACTACTCCCAGTTTGACTACTCCCAGTTTGACTACTCATGTACACAAACACATGTGGGAGCACCCCTACACTTGATAATGGTTACTCCCAGTATGCCTTAGAAAAAACACTTTTAATATGTATGACGTATATGCATAACAATTTATTGTATTCATTCAAATAACAGATACAAAATAACAAGCATATTCATTTTAATATCATTGCATCACAGGTTGACAAGTGTTTTTGCCGTTTGACATTTCAATATATCAAATTTTCAAAAAACCTGTTGATACCCAATTCAATTGGTTTGATCAACATTTATTTTGTGCACATGTTGTGCATATTCAAATGCACCACAAAAATTTACATATTCAAATGTACTACAAAATTGTATACATCAAATCTGGTATTTAAAAATATTGTTTTGCAACCCAACCGAAATCCTGCATGCAGCACTTGTCGGGCTCCTCTCTGTGAGACAACAAACTCTGCTCGCTGAACACCAGCCATAGTGACAAGTGTAAAACTTCACTGACTGGGTATATATAGTTGTTGGTAAATGTGACATAAAATCATAGCTGTACAAGATGCGAAAAGTTGTTAAATAGTTTAGATGAAACCGTACTGATAACTTCACTTAAAACATAGGGATTATGTTAATTTGGGTTTAAAGGCAATAAGATGATCCCTCATACACTTAGGCTCTGATTGTCCAAAATTAAAAAACACCTGTGCTGATGACAACTAAATTTTAATTAATACCAGGAAAAAAACTGATGCTAATAGGTATACAAATCTTAACCATAGTAAAAACAATAAATGATCACAAGTTCCCTGATTCATTTTTACAGTTATGTTTAAGTAAACAACCCTTTCAATAAGAACTCTAAGCATCAATTATCACAAGTAAACATGATATGATTAAATGGACTATGTTTGATGCACCGTCTATTCATCACAACATATTCTATTGGACTGTCCACTATATAAATCAAATTAAATGTTGTTTTCATGGCTGTTTAAGATTTTGAGAAATTTTTTAATGTCGAATCAACAGGTCACCTGCATGAAAGCGAAAGCCTGCTATGTTATTTGAGGGTTTACAAATAACTTTTGTACTCTTTAACGTTGTATGTATTTATATTTCTCATATTTCTGATATTTTCATAACATTTTTGTTATTTTGTTCATGTATAACAGTATATGAAATTGTGAGTTCAGATGTACCTTGGACCCTCCTCAAATGTATAGTTGGCAAACTGTTTTTAATCAACTATAGTGGTACAGTACACTACAAGGAGAAGGGGGGAGGCAGTATCGGCTTGTGCTTATGAGTAGTCAAACTGGGAGTAGTCAAACTGGGAGTAGTCATAAAGGGAGTAGACCCTATTCATTAATCCATAATTATCAATCATCTTTACTTACTATGTTCTAATGCAAACTTTAGTGCACGGAGGTTGTATCAAAGGTTGAAAAATTGCAATCTAGAAATATCGATATTATCAATCATTATCTAATTTATCTGAGTGACAATGTTCCAGACAAAATTTTGAAAGACGGCCCAGTGGGATAGTCTGTTAAATACATCATAAATCCGGAATTCTGAACTTCGATCATGTCCCCAGAAAGTGTGCCAACCTCCACGAGACCATCGACGACATCAATTGATAACAAAGTTGTATGATGTAAGAAGGTCAAACATCAACTGATAACTCACTTCACGGTGCATTACTCTCAAGTCGACATTATTTACCGCAGTAAATATCTAAGCAGGGATAAACATCTTCTATCTGTCTCAATATCATCTCTGTCTTTCAATGGAATATGTATAAAGTGCTTAATGTGCATAGTAAATTGTAGGGCTTAAAAGTCAGAAGTTAGATGACATTTCATGTAACATAATATACTTTCAATTCTCTTATTTATCTTATCGTTAATTCAAGATACTCCTATGGTGAAAAACTGGGTTCAGAGGGTGCATAATCTACAGCAATATCCCTCCCAAGGCAGAACTTGTATCAGCCCAATTATTGGCTTATTTAAGCAACATTCACCAAACTTTTCTGTGCTTGCTCTCCAGGTTACTGCAAATATAATATTTTGCCTAAGAGGGCGCTGTAAATTTGAGTGTCAAAATGGGCTTTCGGTCAGTTGGCGCCGCAGAAATGACAATTAAGAATTGCTAGGTTCCATGAGAAGTGATTGATAGGTCAATCATCCATGAATGAAATAAAGTTTCAATCGATTGCACTTTAAGTAAGCGTAGCTAAGGCCACAAAGGTAAAGGAGTGTCCTGGCGTACCTATGCTAATTATGAGACTCAAATTCAAATTAGGGGAAGTCTCAAAACTTATCTCTTTTTTTGAGCGAGTGAATGAAGGTCATTTAAGGACACCGGTGCCTGTTATCAGAAACAGTCTGATCGGGTTGAATTCATTTTTCTTCAAGAATTCATATTTTCTACCATTTTTTAATACAATTTAGTAACAACGCTTAATAATTCTTAAATAAAGAGTGAGTTCTGAGTGCAGACAATTGACAGCCGACACTGAGTTGAAAGGAAGGAGTAATCAGCTGGCATCACATCTTTATTTTGTGACCATTTTGAAAAAATAAAATTTTACAATTTGTGCCGGTCAAAAAATATTGCAAGAAACGAAATCCAGTTGTTATTTCAGGTATTTACTTTGCCGGAATGACCACGTTGTTATAACTGAATTGCTAAGTCCTATTACCTAGTCTAAAAAGGCTCAATTCACTACTTGCTAAAAGATATCTATCATATGCTAAGCGGTGAGTTTTCTTAATTAAAAAAAATTTGTTCTCATAACTGCAGTTTGATATCGCCTTCAAATCACAGTGAAAAATTCACACAGGGAATGACTTCTTGTGTGTAATGGTATGATGTCACTTCTACATACCATGCGTCATCATTGCTGTTGCTAAGTGACGATGCAACAACAGTATGATGTCACAAGAAACTTATCAAGTGAAGCATTTTTTTTACATAAATCACCCCATTTTAAGACACAGATTCTTAGCACATAATAAAAAGAACAATTTGGTTTTTAATGAGATCCCTTATCTCTTATCTTTTGACAGGTAAAGCCTCACTCGTGGATGCGACACTCGTAAAAATATTGGCATCACCCCATCACTTGATGAGAGATAAGTGATGTCACACTGAAAACCAATAATATACTCTCTATGTTCATCCCCCTATCTACTTTGTGGAGGTCAAACCCACAAAATGTTTGTCATCAAGGGCATATCTACAGATCATAGTTGAAATATTTAACAAGTTTATCAAAACAAGGTTTTCTATTTAGCACACTTCCTGACCCCTATCGAACATAAATTCATGTGATTCACTGATATATTTTCAAGTACTATCAAGTATTTGCTCAAGTAGAAGTCACAGTATTTACCAGTGTTAGTTCTACTGATAGACATGATTGAGTACTTACATATTCTTCTTGTTCTGATAACTGATGATAGAAGATGATGATACACTTTCAACCATAGGCAGGCCACCGTTCAACGAGTTTTTCATATTCATGTCCTCACCGAGTGAAGTTATCAGGACTGTAGTAGACATCATGATAATCTCAAGAAGTATTCACTTCTCCCATGTACGAACTGTAAGACAAACAGTGAAACTTACAGCCATGCAGTTTGAAACATTCATAATACTAGGTTATAGACTTTCATGTCAAATGAAGGCCAAAATTAAGGCTAAATGATAATTAAAATATTAATCATCATAAAAATAAGGACTGTTTTTAATTAAGCTTATCATATATATTTTTTTTGGAAGATTGGGAGGGGGGATTTGGGGACAAAAATTACAAACTTTCACCCAAAGGCATCTCCCTTAGTGAGTTCAGTTCTAGGGGTAATTAGAAGCTCTAAAAAAGAAATGAAAACATCAAAATTTAGGGAACCAACACCACATATCTGTATATATAAGGGGTCCATTTGACCTTATACTCGGGCCTGAATGGCGAAATGAAACTCAATTAAAACTTTTGATTATAATTATGAAAATATTAATTAAGGGGCATGATGCTTTTATTATTAGTCTCAGTATGGGTTAGTGGTGAGGGGTTGGATATATCTAACTTTTAGTGAATAAAATTTAGCTATTAATATTTCTTGTTAAAAACAGAGCCACCAAAATTTCCCTAATTTACATATCATTTCTAGTTGACTAAATATTGATTTTAAATTTTTTACAACCCTTACATTATTAATCAACACAGACAGGAGATTTATCAACATTGAAGGCAAATAATAATGAGGAAAATAATATTGCAGTAACTAGATTTTTCCTGGTGTCATTGCATAATCGATTTATGAGGGGGGGGGGGCAAAATATGGGGTTTTTTTACATTTTGAAAATTAATTTTAAGCACTATAATTGAGATGAAGACATGTTTTTAATTCTCTCAGGTAAACTAAAAAAATAATGTGTTTAATTCCGTTAATGATAGAATCCATATTTTAAATTTCTTGTCACTCAAAAGCAAAAGTTGAGGTTGCATTGCGAGCAGACACAGTCCATTAGATTGCGAGCTAGCATGGCAAATTTTCAATTCAAAGAAACAACTACTCATTATGTATTAACGATGACTAACATTGATGAAATGTTTTAAAAGAGCAAAGCCTTCTGTTATGATACACCCACCCCCCCCCCAAGGTTTGAAGTGTTCCTACGCCTATGAAATGTATACACTTTATATGTAAAACAACAACCTCTTTCATTATATTGTCTGCTGTAACCATTACACATTGATAATTGAATAATTGAACTACCAAAGCAGACTGTTTATATGATAAAAGAAAAGTTTAACTCAGAAGTTGAGATATCCTTGTGTAATGGTTTTTCAGTCAGATAAGGAATACCAACCTATATCTCACATATTACTTGAATTCATAATTGATCCTCAGTAATTCTTTATTGGCGAATTATCTATAAAACCTATGGATATAACATATACAATGGCTTTCAATCACTTCCCTGATCCTCTGTTGTACAGAATTTACAAGGCAGTGTATTAAAGCCAACACTCAATTAATGACACAGGAAGTTAACATGCCTATTAAAAAGGTCTTCAAGTGATTTTTTCAAATAAACAGCATCTGAAATAGAGATAACTTTGAGTCAAAATATCTCACAAAGAAAACTGCTACACAGTGTAGAATCTCTAGCTCCAGACAGCGAGTATCCGCTCCGTGACGTCACTATCATACCGTAGAGGCACTCAAAGGAAAGGCTCCCTTACTTGGAGGTTTGTTGAATTTAGCAAAGAAAACTATTTTTACAGGCATACTATCAATCATAGTCTCATAATTTTTGTATATCATACCTCACTTGAATGTTTCCATTTTTAATTCTAAAAGGAATTAGACTAAATCAAAATAATCTGCTCGCTATCTTGTCAGATTCGTTTCCACATGTGTTTTTAAAATGTATATAGTACTTCATACTCATAGCAATCAATACTTTCATGCGTAGGCTATAGGGTTCAAGATTCAAGTGTTTGTGAACGCATTGTTTTTATAAAACTATAAACCGGTTGTGAACACTGAACCCTTATAACAAAATAACAATAATTATACGTTCAATCTCAAGCCTATCTGTCTCGTTTGTAATTAGTTGTTGGCATATTCAAGGACAAAAACCGAACTAAATCTACCTTAAATTAGATTAACCAAACTTAGTTTTTGCATTTCAGCGGGTGGTAACTTTCGCGTCAATGTCAACGTCTGTCACGAAAATAGTTGCTAGAAAATTAACTTTTAACGTGGCAAATGTAATCTTTGGCGTCCGATAATGAATTTAATAACTAGAATAGGTATGATATTTTACCACTTAAATTTAACATAGCTACACAAAACATTTTCACACATGTTTGGGCGCCGTTGATTGATTAACAACTCGTTTAACCGTTACGTGCGAAATGCAATGGGGCAGACAGGGACTGGATAAACGGAGATTTGTTGTGGCGTCATCTAAACACAGGGTGAACTTGATTTGCAGACAGCGTACGCATTTAGCGTAGGCATCTTGGCGTTGGCCAGATGGTTCAAGATACCGTTTTTGCCCTCAAGATAATTTTCATTTCATAAGATGACGCAATGTTTTTCACGATAGCATTTGAATATAATTAGTATTTATAAAGTGGTATCTAGAATTTGATAGGAGGTCCATAAATTTAGTTCTGAAAGTTTGACTGATTCAAATTAACAAACTGTTAATATAAAAAAAAATCAGACAGAAATAATTAATCATATGCATTAAACTGTTACCTTCTGATATATCTAAAAAAATTATAACCATTGAAATTCTCATTTTGAAAAATCAAAACAGCTGAAAAAATTACGTTGTCTGTTTAAAAGTGAGGCCATTTTTAAAAAGCGAGTTGCATAATTGATTCCTTTTCAATAGTAATGGTTATTGTATTTTGTGTTGAAGTTTGGAACACTTGGCAAAACGTGATTGGAATCCGTATAAGTGATACAAATTAAACATGAAACCATCGCGTATCACGGTCTTGAATTTATGTGATTAGTATAAATGCGTAATCCAAAAACCATAGATATTTTCATACATTAAAAAAAACAAGTAGGGCAATTTTGAAATCAATTGATAAGCATCTTTACCTCACATGCGGTCTTAATATGCCAATTTAAATCCCTGTTTTTCATAATCCATAGTTGGAATGAATCAAACAAGCTTTATTCATATGAATGACAATTTTGTGGAAGTAACTCTGATAATTTATGACTGTCCTGTCTGCACGCCGATACACTTCATCCAACTTGAAGACCTAGTGTACGCCGGTCAATCGAAAAGAACATGCGCCGCTTTTATTAATCAAGCATAGCCATTAAAAGATATATAGTAGCGGTCGTTCAATGAATACTCTTGAGAGAGTGACCTCCCTTTGGTTTTGTTATCTTCTCGTCGATGCAATCTTCAGCAAAGGTAAATATTGGCTGAAATGCGTTCATTATAACATTTTTCAAGCGAAATCCTATAATTTTCTATTTGGAGTTCATGCACTTAAATGTTGTTTTCGTTTGCATTGTTGTAGAAGGCAAATGCAATAAGATTAAGGAAATATGTTGGTTGGCTTGGCGCCACCATCTTTGAAATCAAAACTTATTCCGCGAAGAAGACATGTACGCATATTTGCTGCGTATGGCAAAATGAACGCTATCGTGTAAGAAAGATAGTTTCTAAGGAAACCAAATAATCACATGTGCAATAGAAAAATGTCAAGTCAGTGTCATGATAATTGTTTCTCTCATAATCATTATTAATTAATTTTTTTACAGTTTAAATGTCTCATATGATATTTTAAGTTTATTATTATTTCACTAGGGGGAGATGGTTTTCTCACTTAATGTAAAGTATTTTCTCAACATTCATTAAAACCCTTTTGCACATTTTCCTTGATTAGGAAAATTCAACATACAGTTTTATAATCCATAACTTCATATCTACATGACTATATCTACCAAGTTTATTGTACTGGAAGGGAGTTTTTGTAAGGTCGTGTTTTGATAATGTGTGTCATAAACCTGTGGACAACGTATCAAATCTTAAAGAGCCACTCCGTGAGTTGTTGAGTCATATATGCCAAACTTAATCAATGGTGTCATTTGATCGCAAAGTATCGACTGTTACCAAAAAGACACATTTTAAAGCTTATTGTTTATTTACAGTGCCAATATGAAGGTAGAACGTCGCAATTATGATCGAAAACCGGACAGTGGCGCGCATCAAATAGTCAAACGTAATTTTGGAGACTTATCTAAAACAGCCAGGAGGGAAGTTAGGAGCTGATAGTGTTTGTTAGATTATATAACTAGTATCCATGTATATTGGACGTGATATCTACACCTCTGTGAATTTATAAGGCTGTTTTTAGATTTTCATGAAAAACCAGTATTTGTTGTATATATGTCTTTTGGACATGAAAAGTTAAGATGTTTTGATTTTATATCACCACATATGACATTTAGGTTCTTATCAAAGGTATATAATATGTTATGAAAATCACGGAGTGGCTCTTTAAGCGTTTGTCTCTTATTCTATATGCTATGGATCATGGTTTATTTGAGCTAAAAAGGTGATAACCCTATTTGGTAGATTGGTATGAATGCAAGAATAGGAAACTTAATTCAATAATATATAATTTTTCAGACCACATTTGATTAAGAAAAGATATATCTATCATTCATTGCAAATAAGCTATAATATATGCTCCCGCGGCTTTATCATAATTGCAATTTCTTGAACTTCATGATGAACTTGCATCAGATGGAATTTTGTCCTTCCATAGAATTTGCATGAAAATAAATATTGCATATCCAAATAAAACAAACCCCCATTACTAGGGTCTTCTTAAAAATAGTTAGTTGGGTTTTTTATGTTGCTGTATTGCTTCAAGTCATTGTAAAATCATGATATAGTGTGATATTACTAATAAGGTCTGAGCTTTGCACCAAAGTTCGTATTGCAATGTAATGCAATAAACAGCTCATGTACTGCAATAATATTGCAAAGTATTGAACACAGGGATTTGTCTCGCCGAAAATGAGAATTTTAATATATAATTAGAATAAAAAATGGTATCTCATCATTATAAATTTATACATATTTATAAAGATGAGATACCATTTTTTATTTCAATTATATATTAATATTCTCATTTTCGGTGATACAACTCGTCCCTGTATCGCCGAAAATGAACATTTTTATATATAATTAAAATAAAGAATGGTATCTCATCATTATGAATACTTATTTTGGTAAATAAAAAATGGTATCTCATCTTTATAAATACTTTTATATTTATAATATCGCCGAAAATAAGTATTTATAATGATGAGATACCATTTTTTATTTTAATTATATATTAATATTCTCATTTTATATTCGATAATGCATGTGTACCGCAATATATTGGTATTGCAATAATGTTGCACATTATTACGTATAAACATATGAGATTTAAAATCAAAACATATTAACATAGTATAGTATTAACATTAGTATATAAACAGCTTGACTTGCTTAATGTCACCTTAATTTCTCCCTATTCTAAACATAATACAAATATGGGTTCAAATATTTTATGCCTGATAAGTGTACTTATATTCAAGGCATGTCATTGTTTGATTATACATGAGTGATCTTCCAGGTTTGTTGAAAGGTTCATACTCTTAGCTTTCTGAACATGAGG
This sequence comes from Phorcus lineatus, assembly GCA_921293015.1. Classification (NCBI taxonomy): domain Eukaryota; kingdom Metazoa; phylum Mollusca; class Gastropoda; order Trochida; family Trochidae; genus Phorcus; species Phorcus lineatus. The sequence goes on along the minus strand of OV121088.1, from coordinate 30,734,641 downwards.
AATTTTTCTATCAACATGACAAACATTCAGAAATTCTTGTACCTAAAATTAATTTCATCCACAGGAAGTGACAGTTATCAGACAGGAAGTCAAAAGAGTTTTTTTTCCAAATTTCCATTACCGGAGATTATTACTTTAAGAAACTTACCTTAGTCGTTTTGTAAACACTAGTCCCAAATTCTTATGAATTGGTATTCATTTAGAAATACGACTGGTAAATTATCATGACATTTTAAACTAGTTAACCTACCCATTGGCTCTCATGTTCTCAAACACAAAATCATGAACTATTCATTACTGTAGGGCATGTTTTTCATGAATGACACAGATGTGAAACGTTTGTAAATCAGTCACTGAAAGGAAGTCTTATCAGGCTATTCTAAAATCTCTTATCACACTAAGCTGTTACAGATTTGTTTTAGGACGTAACAACAGAAAAATGAGATAAACTGCATCTGGTTTCTTTGTGTTCAAGGACTGAAATATTTCATACCTTTTCCAGACAAATTCAAAACAGAAAAAACTAATTGGCAACTGTCATCTCATTTTGTCATGAAATTTAAGGGAAGACATTATCTGTTATGTAGTTTAAAAGACACCAGTAAGGTGTTCATCCTTATCACCAAAAAACACATTTCTATGATAGTATTAATATTAGGCAAAAATACACTCCCCAAACAGAATAATGTGTGCTATGTTTGCACCATTTGAAATCTTATTGATAAACAGTGTCTACAAGTAACTTGACCAAAATGAAGAATTGTCTAAATATCATGGATGCGTTTTTTTAAATTATAAAAAATTACCAAAATTTGCACTTCATATATGAAAATAACTCAGAGATATGTTAATGCAATTTTTGGCTATACACTTATGCATTATTTATATTACCGTATTCGACTTAATAACCGCCCACTCCCCTATAAGCGCCCACCCACCACGTTTGTGACTGAACAATATGCGTCCTGATTTAGCGCCCACCTTTCAACATTGCTTACCTTGCATGCTGATTCATTGAGGAAGGTTTTTCAGTCTTGCAATAAGTCTTTTACTTCCACTAAAGTGAAGAATACAGGGTATTTCAAGACTCCCAGCCACCATCAAAATGATAAAAGTTATAAAACCATATTTCAAAGACATGTGTATCGTAAGAAAACACTTTCAAGACTAAACTTGAGGAAATATTTTATAGTTTTAATTAGCGCCCCCTTTTACCAATTTTTTAAGCGCCCCAGGCGCTTATCACGTCGAATACGGTATTGGTATAATAGTTATTATTAATACTTTATATACTCAATAATTATAATTTGTACATCTCTCTTTTCAAAATTGTTTTAACTTTCTAATAAATAAATGCTTCAAATTGGTAAGACATAACTTAGCATCTATCAATAATCTCACCTAAGTTTTTGCATGAGATGAGAGCTCCTCACACCAACTCTTGAGACCGATCAAGGTTTGAAGGAAGTGACGGCGAGGCATGTGTATTTGTTTACAATGGATGTACCAATGTGAACAAGGCTATATGTAGCTGCCTCAATAACCTTTGTACCACATGATAAGGAGGAGCAGTACAAAGTGTCAATACATTACACAGTTTCAAGTTCATCGTAGATATCACCACACGTGTGAAACCACTTGTGTGTGGGTAAACATGGAACTTCATAACCATTTTGTTGTTTATTTTTGAGAAAATTGAAAGAAGACTTGTATCGAATGGAGGTCTCTTATGAACATGGTGATATTTTCTTACTTGCCCCAAATTTTGATTTATTTCTCAAATCATGAGATTACTTGCTTTTTCAACAAAACAAAAAGTTGCCCTAAAAATCAGTGGCTATCAATGTTGCAAAAATGTCGAGATTGTTGTTATAGCTTTTACAAATATCAAATTAAATTTTCCTAAAATCCCATTTGTAAGAGAAAGGGGTTATTTTTCCCCCAAGAGCTTTTTGTCCTTATTGACAGCTGATGCATGTCAATTATAAGATTGTAATATTTTTGCACTTAAGAATTTTTGAAGGGTAAGAATACATACACAAGAAAATACCGCTTCACAACATCCTTTATTATCTTTATTAGATACAGGTTATCCTTCTTATACTTTTAGAGTACAAACTTTAGAATATTTTAGAGTTAGGTATACATAAATGTAACATAATGTAACAGACTTACCTCTATCTCACTAATTCCATACAGATAAATCCAATCCAATGGAACTCTCAAACTCCACAGGTAATGTTATGGTGTGTAATCTTTTCCCTTATCTCTCAAAGAATGACAGAGCAAGGGGTCAAATGCTATTAAAGGTCAATTAGGATAGCCTGAGGCAGATTATCCAGCAGTGTTAATTCTTTTATTGGAAGTGTCTCTTATTTATATTTGTCTGGACATCTAAGGATGGCACAGATATTGTTTGTATAGATAAAATGCCTCGGGGTACGGTCAAGTTCTTTGTCCCTTCAATTCAGTTAATCTGGATCAGTATATATAAGTTTGAATTGTGACAGCTGATTTAATTGACACATTTCTATAGGGGCCTGAAGGTATGCTAAATTTAAAAATATGTAAAAGAAATAGAGTAATATTTTGTTGTTTTTTAGTTCAAATATTTTCAACATTGCAGTAAAAATATAATATGCAATATGAAAATAATAATTGTAGACATCTAATAGATAAAGTTTGATGTATGTTAGGATGATTTTTGTGTCATTTCATTTGTCAAATATTTAATCAATGGCAACATATTTTGGATTAAGATAATCAGTGATCCATCTATAATGCTATCTTTGGAGAAAAAAACAACAATAATAAACTTTCTATTGATAAGAACTTAATTCAAAATCCAACTTTTTAAAATAAGAGCCCATGCTATTTTCCTCAGTCATTTAAGTAGCAAATATGCTTTTAATTTCAATGTTTTTATTAATATTTGTTTTTATTTGTGGAATAGCCAATATAAAATGGAAATATTTTCATTACCAGAATTGTAAAATGTGATAGAAGAATGAATTAAAATGTAAGTGAGTAGCGTTTCCTTAGAGGTAACAATGCAGTTTATGTTTTTGTTCATCATATGTTTAACTGTTCATGTTGAATAACATCATAAGCTTGTTTTTGTATACTTTAGGTCATGAGAGTATTAACATCTCCTTTGTTTTTATAGTGGTTATTTATTGTAAACCTGATTGACATATACTTCAAATATGTAAGGATTTGTTTTTGAAAACATATTCACCTTCATTGTATCGTGAATATACCATTCATAATCATTAAGTTTAGACATAAAATCTCCTGGCTTGGGCACCTGTAGAGGCCAATATACGAAGATAAGAATCGTTTACAGATGTAGAGAAGAGACGATGTATCAGGATATGATACAAATCATGATTTATTACCCATATGGTTAATCATAAGCGGTGACATATTTTCAATATGAGCACATGTGCACACAACACTTTTGCCTAGCAATGATTGTTTCAGCGAGAGTGACCTAATTAGTTCCTGTGACGTCATAAAACCATTGTTCATGACGTCACTGTAGCAAGCTGTCGCAAGGGAAGGAGTCCGTTTTCTGAATATTTCCATGCGTTTCTATGTATCATCCAAAACTTTGTTACTCATTTGGTATCACCTATGGGAGATCAAATGATATCTCCTTAGAGATGTCATTTGTCAGGAGATTACAATAATGCTCCGCTATCATAAAGTTCTTGACATCTTACATAATAAAGTAATGACATCAGAATTGTTTTACATTTAAAGTAATGACATCATAATGCTATGACATCATAAACATAAACATGACAACATCACCATGTACCGAGCGTGACATCAGCTTTCGCTGGAAAGCGCTCGTTAAACTCTTAATCTAAGTAAGTAAGTAAGTAATCACCATGTTGTGACAAAACCCCATTGTACCCCAAAGGGTAGTGAAGTGTTCAGAGATGGAAAATAGTTTTGGATGATAAACTTACCCATCTTGTCCTCTGACATCAGGCCTCGGATATTTGTAAACTAACTTACATCAACTCATGTTGACACATTTGATATCAGAAGACACTTGAGTAAGATGTATCATAACGATACAATTTGTTATGATGCATGTTACGATATCCTGTTTTAAGAGTATTTAATGAAAAAAGCAGTTTTTGATAAACCACTTGATTTGTATGCAAATAAAAAAACAAACTTTTTACGATATGTATATCTTAAGGTTAAGCATCATGCTACTAAATACATATAATGTCACAACTCTGTTCAGAATGGCATTGGTGAGAATTTATTTGGACAATGATCTTGCAATGTAAGAGTTTTTCTTTGTAATTCTACCAATGTAAGACTTAAGACAATGTAAGATTCTGTTTGGCAATGTAAGCTGCAGATATTCAGTGTTTAACTCAGTATGGGTAATGTCAGGCAAAGCCAATATTAGATATTGAATTAATTAGTAAAAAACCAAAATTATTTGCAAAAAAATTAATGTGTTGATTAAAATGAAAGGTTTTTAATAAGATCATATCTATCTTCTATATATAACAATTACTGGAATTTTTGGAAAATTTACAGTGGTTTTGTAAAGAATTGAAAGATAAAATGTTATTATGGTTAGGGGGAATGGTTTTTATTGGAATTGGCTGGAATTAAAATCATTCCAGATCAGAGATAAGGCACATTCAAAGAAAATTTAACAATGGAAACCTTGTGTAAAATATAATTCTTTACTTACAGACATGACCAAAGGGAGACAACTCTGACATTGAGATGAACTGTTCCAGTCTGTCAGAGGTGCCTGGTCTTCACGACGCTTCTGACAGTCCGTCTGCCGAAATGTCACGGCTGCTCAACCCATCTCTCTCTGACGACAAAAGTGATCAAATGTCTTCCGACATGGGATTAGATTTTGGAGAATCCTCGAAATTCGATCCAGAGTCAGTGTTAGGTTCTTCCTACTCACTTGGAAGGGAAGGGGAGGAAGGAGATGACCTTGAACTTTCAATCACCCCGAATTTTGAAACAAGTCTCTCATGTAGTCCGCCATCTTGTTTTGATAGTCCCTCCACTTCATCCCTTTCCACCTCGACTGTACCGTCAATGTCAAGATGTGTTTCTTCAATGCCTACCATCTCTGTTGTATCCCCTGACAATGCAAACAGCAGTCAAATTCTTAATTCCATCAGAGCAGGACCTGTTGTCATTGGAAACGTGACTGCAGAGTCGTTGGTGTCTGCAGTGCTCAATGCAAAAAAGGTCGAACAATCTCAAAATGGGATAAACCAAGTTTCTGTTACCCCTGCGGCAGCAGGTATCTGGGTTCTGAACACCCCTCCAATCAACATCAACCCTGAAATTCTCAATCTTGTTAAACCAGTAACACTTCCTTCAAGTGTACCCGTCACGTCCCAGGGAGAAACAAAAACTTTCTCAGATTCACCAGTTAAGTCTGGCCTCACAACCTCATCTCTGGTGAATAGTCCTTCAGTCAAGGAACCATCAAAAGATGTAAGTCTTTCAACCGACACCAGCAATACAACAACACTCACAAACTCTCAAAGTATTTCTGATTCTGACCCGAGTGGTCTTCAGGATGGGACCCATATGGTCCTCAAGTCCCAGGACACTCGAGAAGCAAACCCTACCTCATTCCTTAGACTGGAGGACATCCTCCTGAAGCAACAGCCAGCCACCCAAAAGAACATCTCTGAGGACAAAAGTCCTTCAAAAAGGCTACTACTTACAAAATCAGATGGTTCTGACTCAAACTCTTTTTCAGAGCTCTTCAGTTTTCAAGACTTCTCTTCCTCTGATATGACAGTGTCTAAACCTTTGACCGATGGTCTACCTCTGACAAATATATCCTCTCTTGGTCCCGACCAACCAATCCTTCAGTGCTCATCTTCAGAGGAGTTGCAGGAATCTGATGATAAACCAGTGAAGGAGGATCATGTGACCAAGATTCTGCCTACCAAGCAATCGGAGGTCAAGAAATATAACCCTCCTACGTTGATAATCGAGGGTTTGCAGGAAGGCTCAAAGCTTGTAAAGGCACTTCCCTCACACAAAGTTCCTATTCTTCCCAAAGATCCTGACAAGAGTTTGGATGAACTTAAAGAGACAATGCAAGTTTCATGTGAAGAGAAGTCCACACCGGTATTGGTTCATTTGTTCAGGAATAGTGAGTCTCAGAACAATGACATTTTGTACTGCCAGAACATTCAAACAACCTTAACTGAGGATTTGGGTCACGACATTAACGAAGGTTTGGAGTCTTCGGAAGAGGAGGAGGAAATGTTACAAGAGAGTTCTCTCCCGCCTCCTCCTCAGACGGCCAAGGTCGTACCAACTCAGGAACAACCTCGTAAAAAATATCTTCGACATAAAAACAAGCCCAAAGGGTTTAAGTGTGATTTATGTACAGCCACTTTTGATACTATGGGGAATTATACAAGGCATAGAAAGATCCATAAAGTTGACAATGTGGTAAGTTGAGCTACGAATTTGATTATTACACATTTCTCATTTGGAAATACATTAATGAATAATTTATATATTTCATTATCTGTGTCATATATATTATATGTGCCCTGGTAGTTGTATGCAAAATGTGTAAGTCAATATTACTTCACTGTGACCTAAAAACCATTGTTGCTGTTGACAAGTTCTATTTCCAAATATGATTCTGTTATCTTTAAAATGATATATATTCTTTTTGAAAGACAAATCCACATATTGTTGAAATGGTGGAGGTAGAAATAAAGTATTAATTTCATATTGTCAGTTAATTGATAGCAAGTGCTTAACAAGCTCATTGTCACAAGTTGTTTGGTTTTACTTTTAATAACCTAGTGGTCCTGTTAGATATGTAAATTCTAATTTGACCATATAGAAATTCTAAACAATTCTAGTACAGTCAGACCCCGATAATCCGGCCACCGATAATCCAAATCTCGCAGTATCCGAACGGTAGCAAACTGTAACCAAACTAATCTCTTTTTAAACTCATTAAATGTTGATTCATTAATCCGTTGATTCAGTCTCAGTATCCAAACGCTAATTAGCTGTAACGGATTAGTTAATTACAGCTATTCCTGCTTCATTAATCCGACTGTTCATCAAAGCGTTCGGTAATCAACATCAATGACAGTGGATTGACACGGGAGTTGAGCGTGTCAGCAAGTTGTGATTGTAATAAATTGATCTGTAATCGGCAAATTCTTCAAACCTGAGTGAGTGTCCAGAAATGTTTTTGTGCAATGATTGTTTATTCATATATGTATCCCAGTTGTTATGTGTATATGAAATAAAACTCATTAGATCTTCGTAATATTCGTCTGTCTGTAGATTTGGTTCGTTTCAGTAGTCCGAACGTTTCACTATCCGAACATTTTTGATGAAAAACGGAAGTGTTCGGATTATCGAGGTCTGACTGTACATGAAATAATTTGAACAGATACAGATTCTCACTGTCCAGACTTCCTGTCAGATCAAATTAAATTCTTTTCTTGCATTTTCTTTTTTATTGCTAGGATTTAGAGGTCTACAGACGATTACTCACATAAGTATAATTTTTCATACCAAATTTGAAATGTTTATCCGAAAAGGGCAAGGCTTGATTAGAAATTTTTGAAATGTTTTTTTGTTCATTTTCACAAATAACTTTTAAATATGCGCTTAGCAGTTGTTTTTTTGCCTTTTTCATAAAATGAATTTTGAATTATCCTTGTCACTACTACTCAACCAAACCATCCATTTATCAACCAAAAGTACATGTCTGTAAAAACAACTATTATACAGTTGTGTATGCTATCAATGCTTCTAAACTGTATTTCTAATCCTCGCATCAATATTTGTTCCCACAAAAAGTAGATATAAAGTTTTTTGTAAAAATGTGCCCAAGAATTATTTGATGATTTTAATGCAGCCTTTTTTGGCTCATTTGAAAGCGTGTTGTTTTTCAGGACGCCTTGTTTAAGTGTGGGACGTGTGGCCGCGGGTTCATCCAGCGGTGTGACATGAAGAGACACATGTTGATCCACACCAAGCAGGAGCCTCACAAGTGTCCCGTCTGCGGGAAGGGTTAGTGTAGATCACAACCTGTTTAAGCCTCACAAGTGTCCTGTCTGTGGGAAGGGTTAGTGTAGATCACAACCTGTTTAAGCCTCACAAGTGTCCCGTCTGCGGGAAGGGTTATTATAGATCACAACCTGTTTAAGCCTCACAAGTGTCCCGTCTGTGGGAAGGGTTAGTGTAGATCACAACCTGTTTAAGCCTCACAAGTGTCCCGTCTGTGGGAAGGGTTAGTGTAGATCACAACCTGTTTAAGCCTCACAAGTGTCCCGTCTGTGGGAAGGGTTAGTGTAGATCACAACCTGTTTAAGCCTCACAAGTGTCCCGTCTGTGGGAAGGGTTAGTGTAGATCACAACCTGTTTAAGCCTCACAAGTGTCCTGTCTGTGGGAAGGGTAAGTGTAGATCACAACCTGTTTAAGCCTCACAAGTGTCCCGTCTGCGGGAAGGGTTAGTGTAGATCACAACCTGTTTAAGCCTCACAAGTGTCCTGTCTGCAGGAAGGGTTAGTGTAGATCACAACCTGTTTAAGCCTCACAAGTGTCCTGTCTGTGGGAAGGGTTAGTGTAGATCACAACCTGTTTAAGCCTCACAAGTGTCCCGTCTGTGGGAAGGGTTAGTGTAGATCACAACCTGTTTAAGCCTCACAAGTGTCCCGTCTGTGGGAAGGGTTAGTGTAGATCACAACCTGTTTCAGCCTCACAAGTGTCCCGTCTGTGGGAAGGGTTAGTGTAGATCACAACCTGTTTAAGCCTCACAAGTGTCCTGTCTGTGGGAAGGGTTAGTGTAGATCACAACCTGTTTAAGCCTCACAAGTGTCCCGTCTGCGGGAAGGGTTAGTGTAGATCACAACCTGTTTAAGCCTCACAAGTGTCCTGTCTGCGGGAAGGGTTAGTGTAGATCACAACCTGTTTAAGCCTCACAAGTGTCCCGTCTGTGGGAAGGGTTAGTGTAGATCACAACCTGTTTAAGCCTCACAAGTGTCCTGTCTGCGGGAAGGGTTAGTGTAGATCACAACCTGTTTAAGCCTCACAAGTGTCCCGTCTGTGGGAAGGGTTAGTGTAGATCACAACCTGTTTAAGCCTCACAAGTGTCCCGTCTGTGGGAAGGGTTAGTGTAGATCACAACCTGTTTCAGCCTCACAAGTGTCCCGTCTGTGGGAAGGGTTAGTATAGATCACAGCCTGTGTTTGGTTCACAAAGGTAGAAAAGAGTTCATTTGTTGCCTGCCCCTGTTACAAGAGGAGCTTCTTATAGGCTCGAAATGCAGAATCATTTTTGTTTGAATAAAAATTTTTTAGAGATCCAATTGTTACAGTGGTTACAATGGAAGAAATGAGTTGTGTTACGTCTGTGGGGAGGGAATCGTCCCCCTAAAAATAAATTTTTCAAAGCTCTCTGTTAAGCTCATCCTCGGTTGACCAGGGCTTAGTATTACCATGCTCTCCACATATCAGTGGTTCATCAGGTACTTGTTGTACTTATTACGTTTGATACTTGTTTTAGGGTACATCCGCAAGAGTGACTTGGTGGTCCACATGCGCTTCCACAGCAAGGAGCGTCCCTACAAATGTACACAGTGTGAGAAGCAGTACTTCCAGTCAGGTAATCCAGAAAACAAGAAAGTCGTTGAAAACCGTTCCATCCCTAGTAAACCAGATGACGAGCCCGATTTCAGGCCTGCATGGGTGAAAGGGTTCACTGATGATGGCAGTTATATTGTCTAGATATTTATTTTCAATGAATGTTTGTTGTTGCAGAGTATTTTTAAGAAAGTTTTGTTGTTATTTCAAGGTGATCAGAAAAGACATGATTTTTATCAAAGAAAATTATATATAAAGAAGTTGGTTATCCTGACCTCTATTTGTTGAGTTATGTCTTTGTCTATATTTCTGTTAATTCATCTGACTTGTCTTTGTAACTTCTTCTTTGAGTGGCATTTTAGAAGTTCATATCATGAAGATATTAGGAAATTTATGGAATAACAACTTCTTTATTGCAAAAAGATGCGACGCTTCGGTGTAGATACTAACACCGTTATCAAGCAAGTGATACTCAAGGTTACAGCACTGTGATTATATACATACGTTGAGGCATGTTTACACAGGTAATTAGGTTGATGTACAGTAAATGTTTTTGAAATAGATTGGAAGCCAGATGGACGATGAGGTGGTTACTTATTGAGAGGGATTGTAAGCATGGTCATCTTGAACCCAGGAAATAAGAAATGACATTTAGTAGACTAGAAAAGGCCTTGCCATACAAGAGTTATGTCCCTTGAGTTTTGAGTCTCTGAACTGAAGTACACAATATAAACCTTCATCTCATAATTTTCTAAATTAGAAAAAATCTTTTTTTAAACGTAAACAAGATCTTGAAGTTTAAGCCTTTCTATTTGTGTACAGGTGATCTGAAGAGGCACATTCGACAGGCCCACACGAAGGAGTGCATGTTGTCGTGCGGCCACTGTAAGAAGCGGTACGCCAGCGAGACCACACTCATCAGACACATGCAGATGCAGCACAGAGACATCATCCTTATGTCCCTCAACCAGAGGCTTTCCCAGGACAGGTGGGCTATAAACATAAATTTTTATATACGAGGGACAGGACAGGTGGGCTATAAAGGGATTGTTTTTTTTAAGAGTAGTATCATCGAGGGAAAAGTCAATATTTTCATGAGCTTCTGTATCAAGAAATGTGGTCATATATGTCCAAAACTGTTTCTATTTGAGATGTTCTCTGGAAATGTTACTTTCCGCCCATTGTCGGCAATTATTGTTGATTTTTGACGGCAAGTAATTAACAGAATACTAAATTTCCTCGAGTAAGAGTATCTTTATTAAACTCATAAATAATTTAGTCTAATATTGCTTTTACTCATGTCTTTCAGTATCATTATCTGGTTTAATGAAATAAGAATGAAATTGAAGGTCATTTAGTATCCTCTAAGTATTATATGATGTCGAGTGTAATTTCAACAAGGCTCTACCAGGAGTATTGACGTGTGAGCTTTGTAGAGGATATTATGCAATATCCGGAGAAATTGGTGATCAAATTAGTGAATGGTCTTGTATGCTACAGGCGTAAAGGTAGTATAATACAGTTACTCTTCAGGACTTTCTTAAACACGATATAATTCAGGCTTCAAGTTTTAAGTGAGACTGAGATAAAGGAAGGAATGTTAGCTTGGTCACAGTTTCTCCCAACGTAACTTGGTGACTATAATCCAGTGCTTGTTTTAAGGCAATTCATAAAGATTTTTTTCATATGATTTCTCTTTGGACCTGCAAGATCCCTTGCTGCTGCCAGGATGACAAGTACACAAAAATCAGGACCTATCTTAGCAAAGCCATGTGTGCTATCAGGGGCGGATCCAAGATTATTTGGGGGGGGGGGGGGGGGGGGGGGGCTATTGTTAGGTTATATGATTTACTATGGTTCTATTATTGATTTTCGAAAGGGGGGGGGGGGGGGGTCTGGTCTGGACCCCTGAACCCCCCCCCCCCCCCCCCCCCCTTGGAACCGCCACTGCGTGCAAGGATAGAATGATAGGTTTTTCATATATATGTATCATTGATATAGTTACATGTATTTTTTTTCCAGTAAAGAAGAGGCAGAAGAAAACAAGACAACAGAAGCGATGGAGACAAACAGTTGAAGGATAGGGCATTGTTGTTAATTTCAACTTCCAAGAAATTTGTGATAAAAGTTTATATTTTACTGTTCATCTGTGTTAAATTTGTTTTTTCAAGATTCAAATCAAATGTCAATTTTCTTCTAACCAACTTGCAGCATTTACTTTAAAGGCACTGTAGCACATGCTTTAAACTTTTTATTTCTTCAAATTCTCCATAATAAACATGATGCAAAATCTATTATCCTCAGACGGTGAAACATCTCATCACAGAAACCCATAATCAGACAGACAGACAGACAGACATACACGTTTATTCATTATTAAAGGCCCAGTGGCCCATAGTACAGTTGCAGTAACGTCATGACAGACTTTGATCACATGACATAGACAAAGGTTTAACTCAAGATTTCAAAATGGACATAATTTGTTTTATAAAAAAAATTGTGACAGATTTGATGACATCATCATTATTTGAATTTAACAGATTATTAATCATTTGATATGTTACATTGATACAATTTAAATACTTCTTACAACAGGTTGAAAATACGTCACAAACTAACAATATATGAAATTCGTCTTCTGTTTGACCAGAGGAACAATACAAACATGACAAATCATCTACTTATTGTTATCTTTTCTTAACGTCTGTATTTTAAAGGAGTGGAGTGAAATTCTAAATTTACCCTTAAAAAACCCATAATCCATAGTCATAGAGAAATGATTAACTGCATTTGGTCATTTTAGTGTGAACACCTTTTAATCATCCGAGTAAGGCAATTAGGTATGTGTAGCTTTAACCTAAAATGGTGCTTTCATCTAATTACTTTTTTAATAAAAGATTGTCTTGTGATTGGTGACATTTGTTTGCCCCTCGTAACATAATTATATTTCTCTAAGAAAAAGTCCTACACTGCCTTTAAACTATCAACTATTGTAGATTTCTTTTGCTGAGTTTTGTTTGAAGCAAATATAAAACTGATATTATATTGTCGATGGACCATCCTAACAATTGTGTCTTGTGAAAGTTATATGCCCAGTTGGTTTGGTATTTTAGTTCATCTCACAGTAACGTTTCATTATTGAATGTTTTTGAAGTTTTGAAACTTATTTTTTTCTTCAGCATTTCATGACAATCAGCCCGTTAATGAGTTAGAATGTGCATAAGCTGAGTTAGATTAAAACAATTCTAGTCTAATAGTGTTAGTTATGATATTTCCTTGATATATAATAGAGAATTTTTTTAATTTGAATATGATAAATAGTTATCTTTGTTTTGACAGAACGCTTCTGTTTTGTGATATAACAAGAATTATTTTGTGAGTGATAAAGAAATTCTATGATATTTGTAAATGTCATTGTTTTTCATTGTTTGGTATTCTGTATTGTGTGAGGATGTATGTTTGAATTCCGAAATAGTTGACAATTTTCTCATGGCATAGCAGAAACATGCAGTTAAAAAAAATTAAGATGTATTAAATTTGAAGAATATATTTTACATGTTGTAACTGAAGACAGAGGATATTCCATTAAGATGTTTCAAGGAGCTTTGCAAGATAACAAATACAGCTATGTTTTGCCAGGCAGTGGCATTTCCCCTCATTTTTTGGAATTAAAAAAAATAAAATCTACCATATAATTGGTGACCCCCTTTATCCTTAGGCTACCCCTTAGGCCCCCCACCCCCCTTTAAAAATTCCTGGATCCACCCTGTTTATACCTACTGCTAAGCTTTCTTATATTTACATAGTTGACTCACTTATTGCCTTGCCTATTAAGCAATACTTTCTATGTCTCTGTGTCTAGCCCATAAAGATGGTTCACTGGTTTGAACCACCAATGATTGGGCTGGCGATGTTGAAGCAGCTGGTTCTGTATCTGTTCTATACCCTTTCACAAGTTTTTATTTTTTTTTTATTTGTTCCCATAGATACACTATGTAACATTGAATTCATAAATATATGTAGGTCAGTGGGCAATCAAATAATAACAAAACAGTGGATATCTAACTTACAGTCTCCATCCTTAGAACAATGTTTTCCAGCAAATGTTATTTCTTGGCTTAATGAATGAATATTGGGAATAATGGAACCAAGTTGTTTTCAAATGTATCCATTTTATTATTCCTTTTGAATATGAACTTTTCAACAATGAAAATGTTTTCAAAACCTTTAGAAAATTATGTACTTTTGGTGTTATTTTCTTTAAAGTACATTGATAGATATATTTTTTGGCAGATAGTATGAAATGAAACAATAATGGATTATCAAGATCCCTTTCACAAGTTGTGAAATAACAAACTTTGGTTTCATTTCTTTGGTACTGTATACCACTGTTGCATAAAAGAATCATTGCATTTCAAATAGTTCAAGCAATGTAATTGAAATCTTGACAGTAACAGTAATGTTAAGATCAATTTGTCATTGGTAATTTTGAAACTTATCTTAAGGCTGTGAAAAGTCAAATATGAATGGTTATTTTTTAAGACCATACAAAAAGTATTCATGTTGATAGTTTGTTTCATTTTAGCTTTTTCTTACACATAATGGTGTAGTTCAATATTCATTAAAAACTAACAGTTGTCTTGTATTTTGGATGACATCCTGCGAAATCGGTGTATTTGAATCCGTTCAGCTCCTTCCTTATACCCTGATCTCTTTCAAGCAAAATGCCTCGTACATTTGGATCGGCTTGATGTTCGTGGCTAAGTTCACCTGTTATTTCTTCAGCCAATGAAATGTTGTTATGTTTGAAGCTAATATCTTGAGCCCAACACATCTTCCATCCGGGTTGTGCCGCTGTTGCTGGATGCGAGTCGTCTCATTGGCTGGTTAGATAGCTAGCGATACAAGGCTTTTGAAAGAGATCAGGGTATAAAGAAGGAGCTGAGCGGATTCATTTACGCTGATTCAGCAGGATGTTTGGATAAATATGTGAGATGTTTTGTTGACTATCATCATAATTGGTGTTTTGAAAGGTATGAAAGCCAAATAAAATACCATGGAATCATGGAGTGTCTCTTTGGATTTGTACCCCTTCTCACATAACATACAAAATATAAAATAAAAACTTTAAAGGCAAGCTTATTATCAAGTAATAGCATGATTTGATTGCACTTGTAAACTTTGTTTCTGTGTCAAATGTGTGATGTTTTTGTTACAAAATATATGAATTATTTTATGAACACTTATAGGAGATACGTATGACTTAGTAAAGTGAAAAGTGTTTGTGCTTGAAAACTGTTTTTTGTGTCAAATGTATGATGTTTTTGTTACAATGATAAATACAATATATCATCATTCTTGAATATTTTTGTTCAATTTGTTGTAACTGTTTAAAAATTGGGAGAGAATATGTTTAATTTGGAAGAAGTGAAATGAAACTTTCTAGGACTGACTCATCTACATAATGGAGTGCATCTTCCCATGCATGGCCTATTCTTATGCCAGCCCCGATGACTTGCTGAGATAGGCCTTGCTGCATCTCCTGTACTTTTGTGTGCTTTTCGCCTAAGCTGCTGTGATAGATCAGATAGTCCAATGAGAAATCATACGAGAATTACAACTTTTAGCTGAAGAAGGCACTGCGCTCAAAACGCGAATTTTGACTGGTTGACAGCAGAGTTTATATTAGCCAGTGAAGGGGATTGGTCAGGGATGGGGGAAGATAAATGGAATGGAGCACTTTATCAGTGATAAAAAGGTCTTTGGACATTTGAAATAGGACAAGACAATCCTTTGGTTTAGGGACCAGTCACTAATTTTAGGAATAACTGAACTAAAACGCATGGATGGTCTATATGATATAAATGTTCCCTCTTGATACCTTGTTATTTCCTACTATCAGATTCACCCCCAGAAAGCTTGAGAGCAGGCATGGAAAAGTAAGGGAAATTCTGCAAGGCTTGAAAAAGCAAGTGGTTTTCACAGGTACAAGTTATGCCTTGCAGGAGTAGTAGGACATAATCTATAGCAACATGCTGCTATGTTTTCAGGGAGAGTCTTCAGGTGAAGAGCCTGTGCTTTTTGTTTTGTTTTGTTTTGTTTCTCCTACTACATTTTATTCATAAAAAATTACAACTATTTCTCAGTATATTTGTTCAAATCTATTGTCGTGAACACTACTACATAAAGCTTGTTGGATTTTATGTCAAACTGAAGCGACCGTAAATCACACGTACGGTTTTCTAAGCAGATACTTCTTCTCCAGGATGGCTTGCATATTTATTGAATTGATTACATATATTTTCGAGCAATGCAATTTTACATTTATGTATCATCAATTATAATGAAACTCCCCCGTCAGCTGATGTTATTTTTGATTTATGCAATGTTCAAACTATTTTGGACTTGTTAAAACTTGACATAATCCACATCCATTAGATATAAATACCAATTTTAAAAGAAACACCCTTTCTCCAACCAGCAGCAGCAGAACGCGACATCAACCTGAACCCCGACACGATCATCATCATAATAATGTGTATGAATGTAAAACTGAATAAAATATTGAATCGAACGGGCGAACTGTCTTTCAGTGAACTGTATTTTAATCCTCTGCCAGTCCCTTAATTAATCCTAGTTAATCCCCACTTGTTACTTCGTTAATTCTTAATTAATCCCCGAACAAAGAAACTGGCGTAGTGGGTAGGACCCAAATTAATACCGTATGAGAGGATGGACAAAAGAGATACACCTTTCATTTGACAAATTAAAGAGCCACTCCGTGAGTTGTTGGGAGTCGTGTATGCCAAACTTAATCAGTGGTGACATTTGATCGCGAAGTATCGACTGTTACCAAAAAGACACATTTTAAAGCTTATTGTTTTTTTACAGTGACAATATGAAGGTAGAACGTCGCAATTATGATCGAAAACCGGACAGTGGCGCGCGTCAAATAGTCAAACGTAATTTTGGAGATTTATCTGAAACAGCCAGGAGGCAGTTAGAAGTTGATACCGTTTTTTAGGTTATATAACTAGTATCCGTGTATATTGAACGTGATATCTACACCTCTGTGCATTTATAAGGCTGTTTTTAGATTTTCATGGAAAACCAGTATTTGTCATATACATGTCTTTTGGACATGAAGAGTTAAGATGTTTTGATTTTATATCACCACATATATGACATGGAGGTTCGTATCAAAGGTAAATAACATGTTTTGAAAATCAGGGAGTGGCTCTTTAAGCTTAGACTCTTGCAATCGTGAAATAAAACCAACAACAATCAAATGCTTCCTTTATGAACACTCCTGTCTGTATTAAATACCTCAGCGTGTATCAGCCTCAATATATCAGGGACCTATCTAAGAAATTATTCGTTCTTCTTCATCAATCCAGCTTCTAAAATGCCCCTTAAGGAAGTTATCAGGGACCGACGATTAATAAATCTCAAAATGCTGTACAAATGTTTCAATCTGACATGTATTTTCATCACTCCGTACCAGTTTATGTAGTGGCGAAGGAAAACGGAGATGGAAGAAAGAGAACACTGCATAGGAATCTGCTTCTTCCCATTGGAGCCATCACCAACAAGTTCAACGTCAACCCAGATCCTCCAGCAAGACCAGTTCCAGCTCCAAGAAGGCCAGCCACAAGAGCATCAGTCCAGAAGAAACCTGAGTCTGAAGACAGCGAGAGTGAAGAGGAATCAGTAATGATCCCCATCAAGACATCTCGATCCTCAGCTTCAACTGCCGGAGCAGTTGATAGGCCAGCGGAGGAGGAAGAGAGAGAAGAAGAGATCTCAGAAGATGTTGAGGATGAAGAGGACGCTGATTCCCAGGAAACTGTTCAGGAGTCTGAGCAGCAGGAAGATACCTCGCAGGAAAGAGACTCAGGAGAGGAGACGTTGGCAACTTCACCTGCTGTTCCAGGATCAGCACTGAGGCAGCTTACAGAAGAACCGGCGCTCCAAAGACGAGACTCAGAAGAGGAGACATCATTAAAGGAAGTCCATCCTGATCTAGTTACTGAGCAGGAAGACAGGGACGAACCAGAGGATGCTCCACCTGAACCACCACCTCGAAGATCTACTAGACCAAGACAACAGCCAGAGTGGATGAGAAGCAATGAGTATGTGATGTCAGCTAATGCTAAACCAGAATGGATGACAAGAGCTAACTACCTCAGCTCACTTCTAACTGAGGGCATGTTGGATATCTCACAAGATAAAGCTCAAGACACACTTCTCAACATCATTGTTGGCAAATGATGAGGACATCATTTCCCCGGGGGAGGAAGTATGTAGCAGCAGTTTTGTTTTGTACATAGTTTCTTTTTATTTATTACTGTATTTGGAGTATTTTATTTCACGCTTCAGTGACTTTCTGTTTGGGGCAAATGTCCAAGCAGACTATACTACTTTATTTCAAGGGTGGGCAGCTTAATTCATTCTTGTCCTATTGTTCTCTGTCCAGAACAATAGCCTTTGCTTTCTCTCTTAACTATCTTACATAACCGTAGGTCTCTTTCTACCTTTTGCATGCTCTTTTCAAACACACTGCCTACAACTCTGCCCTGATATGGTCACAGACTGGACTGTGGTACATGAATCTATCAGGTTAGTTAATTATGTTATTTGGATTATTCTCTTAAATATTGCCTAATCCTAATGTTAAAGTTAATATCTAAAAGCGTATAGGTAATCTGTAATTCTTAAACTAAAAGATATCATTTCTTATTTAAAGTATATTTGCTCTATTGAGGTTGTGATTGTGTGAGAGAATGTGTGATTTAAATGTTTGAGTGAAGCTCATCATTTCTAATATATATTTCTGTAATGGCCATGATTTATTATATGTGGCAAGGCATTAGTTTTTATCTTTTATTCTATTCTTTCTAGGAAACGTTCCTAGATAATCAGTGGCGTGATTGAACACCTCTGTGTCACCCACAGGGTATGTATCATGTACTAAATATGTATTTTATATCTATAATGTATTGTATATATATGACCAGTGCCTTATGTTTATATATACATCTGGTGTAATTGAGCACTGTGAATTTATTATCTAATGTAAGATGTGGTTGATATATCTTGAGTATTGAACTTTAAGTTACATTATTAACCACAATGTACAGGTAATTATCTTGTACAAGTCTTGTATTTATCTCTTTAATTAAGAGGTATGAACTAGTATGTTTTATGACGCAATATGACATATTTTATGGTTAACATGTATTTATTATTGTTCTACTGTTTTACAGGGTTTATGTGTTATCTATGTCATGGAATAAACTCCAACATCCTTGAACACACGCAGTTTGTCGTATATTGACAAGGACCTCTGCAACATACACATGACCTGGTCCATTGGAGCAAGTACGGTGTCAGGGCAAGCACAATATGGTTCGTGCTGAAAACTCATCGAAGGACTTCTTGCAGATATTTGCAAATGCACTTTAATAGATGAGAACAGATTTATTGCACGCCCCAGTTCAACGAGCAGACCCCCTATATAGAGAATAATCGTATAATCCCCTCACAACAATCACGCTTGCTGTTTCCAAGTCTTCCACGCTTCCTCAGTAGTTCTAATGTTGAGTGATAATGAACGTTCTTGTATCAATGAAGATCTAAGCTTAACCATGTTTATCTCTAAAACGTATTTCAAACTTGATAAAGACAGGGCCAAAAACTTATTTGATAAATGGTTGCACCATTCATACACCAAAGCTTATAATATATTAGTTTTTATGACCGTAATTTAATTGATTAACGTTGCGCTGCTATCGAAGCCAATATTACAATCGATATGGAAATTCTATAATGTGAAGCATCGCATACAATACACAATCATTTTTCATGTGGTTCCCTCGATTCTCGTCGATTGATAATTTGAAAATAATCAAAATCTAAAGCAGATAGAATACCCTTTCCCCTTCATGCAATAACTATACTTAAATTGTTTCAATTTAACGTGGATCATCTAAAATGCCTTCAAAGAAGTCGAGAAATATTTTACTTACCGTGTCCTATGATATGCAATTTTAATATGTACAACATGGTGCATGGCAATGAATTTCAGGTAACGTATCACAAAAGGAACTAACAAAAGGCTTTAATTAGTTAAGCAGGTACGCAAAGAGAAGCTGCCACCGTTTACATCTTAATTTCAGGTCTCCTACCAACAATAATCTAACCCAAGTTTTGCGTCAGTTTCTGACGACCATTTCGTCTTCCTCGTCACTATTGACGGTACCCGGCAGCCTATTGAGTAGGTGCCTGAAAACTTCAGTTCCCCAGAAAGAGATAACTGGATTACCACAATCGAGGGTTTCTAAGCTACTGGGCGGTGCCGTCGCTGAGGGGTAATGTGAATTTATTTCAGAACTTGGGAACGAACATAAACCTGTCACTTCAGAAAGTAACGTGTGTGTTTACGGTTTCTAATCTTCGGGTGAAGGGGTATATCAATCGTGGGTATTTGGTAAATAGAGACCAACCACGTTGGTTCGAAGAAGATAACTTCATGTCAAGCCACGACAGTGAAATGCTATTTTCAAAAGTGGATGAAGACCAGTCTGATTAAAATCGACTGTGTTCGAGGAATAAAAGTTTCAAAATATTGACTCTACCGAGATTCGAACTCTATCTGTCTAGGCTATCCTCTCCACAGATAGAGTTCGAATCTCGGTAGTCAATATTTTGAAACTTTTATTCCTCGGAACACAGTCGATTTTAATCAGATTGGATGAAAACTACATAGTCGCTAGGCTGTGGCATTGTGCATTGTAGCCAGTTTAGATTAAGTCCCAAATTGGGATGGTTTTCTTTCGCTAAAAACTAACCGAAAAGTAGCCTAAGAAAATGTTTAAAATGACACTGTTTTCAAAGCGGATAAAGGAATTACCTTTTGGGTAAATATTCACTGAGTTTAGTTCCCTGGCCTTTTTTCCATGTATACTTTTATCGTGTATGGAAAAACGACTCTGGATCCGCTAATAAGTTTTATAATAAATCTTCTGTATATAACATTACTTCAACTTACAGGCTTGCCATTGAAATTCTTCGCACCGTGACAGACATATGATTTCATTTGTAATAAAACGTTTAAAGGGACAGACGCCCGTTTTATAAGATAAATAATGTGATCTTACGAAAACAATGTTTTTCATAACCAAGAAGCCTTTTTAAACGAACATACCATGAGAGGTTAAGCTATGTCAATCCATTTCCCAAACTCTAATAAGGTGTTCACACAAAAATGGCCGCCAATGGTTTTGGTTTGGTACTTGATTATTTCCACCACTAATACAGATGATCGGGTGTAGTAATGACCTGTTTTTACCTTCTTAAAATAATAAAATTGGAATAAGATATTGTTTGTTTGGACATTTGTAGAAATAAATCTGTCAATTACTCGCTACTGACCCTTCAACCCTCACATTTTGTATACTTCCCTATTCTTCCATATAGTTTTCTTACATTGTCTGTCTGTCTGTGTCTCTCTCTATCTGTCTGTGTGTGTGTGTATGTGTGTGTCTCTCTCTCTCTCCCTCTCTCTCTCTCTCTCTCTCTCTCTCTCTCTCTCTCTCCTGTGTGTGTCTCTCTCTTTCCTGTGTCTCTCTCTTTGTCTCTGTGCGTCTGTCTCTCTCTTGATGACTTGTATTGTAAGCTCAAAGAAACAGCTATTAACTCAGTCCCTTTACAGAATACATGAAATTGAAAGATGTATCTGACCCATCAATTACTTGGTTACCTGTTAAGGACTTTTCTTATTGGAATATTGTATTAGAATAGAAAACCGATAGCTTAGAAACTGTTCGAATATTTTATTCAACAAAAACAAGGGTTTAACATAACATGTTGATACCTTACTACGGTAAATTAAATATCCATCTTTGTCATCAAAACATATACGTTATGAAACATAAAATGAATGGAGACATCCTCTTTACATTTTGCAGGGCTTACTCTTTTTTTCAAAATTCTAATCATCATAACATCATTACATGAATAGAAACTCAACGTGACAATAACATGTTAAATAATCATTTCGCATATTAATGAATCAATATTTCAAAATAGTTACTTTCCAAATTCGAAACTAAACTTTTAATGAGAAATGGGATGCATGTTGTGAAAATATTTAATAATACTGATATGATTTAGAGACAGAAACACTACGAGCAGCACTTGAAGAAGCGAGGTTATATGGGGTTTAACGCTGCTTTCAAGAGGATTTCAATTATATCGCGGCTGCTAGTATTATTGCAGGGAGAAAGCCCGTAACACTCTTTTGACTATGCATTTCGGTGAAACCTGCGAGCAAGGGCTGGAATTTGCGAACCATGGGTGATACTGCGATTAAATTCAGTGTAGCATTGCACCCAAACCTTACTGCCTGTAGAACATTTCTCCACTGAAGACAGAGTTGCCGACCCACTGGCGGGATTCGAACCACGGGCCTCTTGATCCGAAGCCGGCACTTGAGACAAAAATGAATCAATAATAGTACAGATATACACTTTCTTTCTCAAAGGGGTCCTGACTTCCTTTGAGATCAACACTTGTGAACTATTGGTTTTGTTAATCAACTTAAAGCTTGAAACCTTTGATAACCGGATAACCACAAATCAGGGTTGATATGAATCATCCTGCACATGTGCACTTGTATACGAAAGACGGAAAGGGAGGTAAGCTCTACTTGGGTTTAACTGAGTTACATAACTTCAAAATCCTTAGCTTTACCATATTTCCTCTTTGATTATTTATGAGAGTTATCATAAATCATATGTAAATGTGTGTAAATACCTTCCATTCTTACTGTTTAAGATTCTAATGTTGTTAAATAAGATAAAATACAGCGCCTTATATTACGTTATTTCTCTTTCAAAAGAAGATGGATGGAAAAGACCGGATGGCGATAGGCCAGGCTCTTT
This sequence comes from Phorcus lineatus, assembly GCA_921293015.1. Taxonomy (NCBI): domain Eukaryota; kingdom Metazoa; phylum Mollusca; class Gastropoda; order Trochida; family Trochidae; genus Phorcus; species Phorcus lineatus. The sequence continues at coordinate 30,712,049 of OV121088.1, read as the reverse complement.
AAAATGCTGAGTTTGAATCAACGTCGCTAACCGAAAGACGAAATTAAAGAGCATCCGCAGCCATGTTATGAAGAGGAAAGCCCAAGACAGAACGAGTTCGAATCTCGTTAAAGTAATTATTTAAAAACATTTATTCTCCGGAACACGATCGATTTTAATCGGACTGTTTTACGTGTTACCGAGGTTACCTGGGAAATACGTTGAGTGACAAATGTGAGAAGATACTGGTTGGTAATGGCGTGTTTAGGTTCATAGAACCTAGTGATTGCATTGGAAGAAAAACTGTTTTAAAAGGATGGTAAAGACAGCACATGTATATGATGTCGTAGACTAGATTCGTAGCTATATCGTTCCATAATGGCTTAATTCCCTAAAATCATAGGCATCCATGGGGGATAAATCTGAGCAAATTACTTATAAGGCCGGAATCTTAATATTTGTTAATGTGTACAACTATATGACAATGAATTCTTTTTATGAAAACCCAATTTTTTTATATTCTTAGCTTCCGATTGAATTTGCCCTAAAATGAAGAAGGCTAAGCTAAATAATATATCATTTTATAATCCCAGGGTATGAGTTTCTTAATTGCAAGATGTTCTTTGAAACTACCTCCTGAGGTTACTTCTTGGAATTACGTCGCTTATGAAAAGACCATACCTGTCACCATTAAATATTTCTCAGCAATGTTAACACAGTTATGCTGTAATCCTCTGAAGTTGTTCTTTTTAACTTTGCCTATCGAAAGGATGTAGCTATGGCCAAACGACCTAGTTTGTAAGTGTATAAAAAGAAAAATACAGTGCCTGACACCTTCAAATTATTCAACTTCGAAAGATGCAAGTAGTGATAGACTTCAGCTTAAAAAGCACAGGTGGTGATACTATCGAAAATTAATTCCAATTGTAGTCTAGAGAGATCGAGGAGACATTGGTATATTGTCAGATACCCTCACACGCATCATCCTGATACGGTCAAGTCTGTCTGGGTTTACGCACTCCATGGGCGGACCTGCGTGTCTCTTCGTAGATCCACGACTCGTACACCGCCGGTGACGTCACACCATCGTCTTTACTGACGTTACCCAGTCTATACAAAGGACTGTGGTAAGACCGTTTGCCAGTAGGGATTTGTTTGACCCATTGTTCTGTTCGTGTCCGAGAAGACACTTTAAGTTTGTCAAGTTTCTCTAAAAGGTTTGGCGTAATTGGTCGATACTGTAACCACTGTTTACAAGCGTCTTTGTTCTGTCGTGGTTTGTCCCACAAGAGCGTCAGACTTTGCATGACGTCTTCTCCATTGTACATGACGTCATCAGAAGACACGTTGCTTGATTCGTCGTTCCGTCTATGAGGCTGTTTGAGACTCGAGTTGAGGTCATGTATGAGTTGAGGTAGGTTCGTGTCACTCTTATGGAGACTGGAAGATCTGTACATCCGGGTATTTTGATCGGATCCTTCGTCACAGTTGCCCGGGTCTGTACATGTCATATGCCGGTCTGTAGGATCGAACTGGAGACCAATCAGATCCTTCCTTCTAAGAGCGGGCCCCGACTGTGATACAAAGGGAGCCCTATGGTCAGAGTAAGAGTAGGTCAGCCCGCGGTTCACTGACAATGCTGCTGGACGTTTTGCAGACAAGGTATCCACAAGAGTTTTTCTTGCCCTCTCTTTCTTCTTCGCCCTCAATCCTATGTTCTGGCTGTTCACCATTTTGCTGAAGGTCGGAGAGGCACCGCCGCTCGAGGTGTCAAGAATTGGTTTGGTGCCAAAGCTTGGAAAACCACGCATACTGTCTATGACGTCTTTACGCTTTGACTTCCGGTCACTTGGATCACTCATTTACGAACATTTGCGGACAATACCTATGACGTCATCTCCCATCAAGATACTTGTTACTAAATCGAAGAGATTCTCTGATCATATCTTTTTATCTTTGGATAGGTAGTCCATGATAAGTGTTATTCATACATTTGATGCTGATTCTAATATATGATTCTGTGTTCTTCTAAAGCACGGTCGGCAATAGTGTATTTCAAAAGATATTCTACTTACATTTCATAGCAACTTAAAGTCTCTACAACATGTCCTGACATACAATTAGTATTCCACGAATCTGAAGAAATGACTGTCCTAACTCTGGCGAACCTTCTAATTTCTCAACATGGCATATACTTTCTTCAAATTACTCAAAATTCTAATCATTCAAATAAGCACCGTCGACCTCGACTCTTCTTTCTTCACACCATCCGATTGAATTTCTCTCAGATTTGGCACATCCTTGGTTCCCAGAATGTCGTCTATGTTTCCGCGGCTAACATTTGCCATACAGGTGTATCACTGTTTAAAAGTCAAATCCTTTATCCTGCCTTTCCCTAACACTCGCCACCACAGATTGACAAGCCGTTTCTTTCAACAACACCCTCAAATTTGCCACAACGTTGATTCAAGCAAACACTTTCACAATCACGAGCTTGCTGTCGTCTACACGTCTAGGGCCAGATCTGTCACACTAGCATAACATAGTTCACATGTCACTTTCATATCAGGGCTGTTTCTCTCTAGAGTTGTCCAACACTCATCGTTGACTCCTAAAAATTCTCTCACATTTGGCACAACACTGATTCCCACAAGCATTTTCACACTCACACACACGATCCGGATGTCGTATGCTTCCAAGGCTTACCTTGTCAAACAAGTATATCAATGTTAACATGTCAGTTTTCTTATGTGGTCTGTGTCTCTCCCAAACTGGCAACCACAAGTTGACACGCTGTTGATTTTTATGTTTGGCAGAAAACCCCACAAACACTTTCACACACAATCTGTATGTCGTCTGCAGGTCTTGTACCAAATCTGTCAAACAAGTGTATCACAGTTTACAAGTTGACTCTCTTATCTTGCCTCCTCTCCGCTCGACGCCTGCCCACCACACACAGCTGTATGGAGTTTGACAACAGCAAAGTGAGAGGAGATCTATTATTGTGAAGGTAGATCCAAGCGATTACGCCCGGCTCAATGGACGTTCTATCTAGCTTTCACTCGAGGAATTCGCCTCTCCGACACGTATCCACTTTCTCCAGAGCAAACACTTTCTCATGTTCACGCATGCGCGTCAGGAATCGTCGTCTGCTTTGTATGATCCTATATGTAACTTACCCTCTGCTTCAAATAACACCTACGCTTATTATACGGATAATGGCAGTCGCAGGGTTAAACACACTAATGACGATGGTTATTTCTTTGTAAGTTGTCGGCAATCAACCATGCAATTTGGACGATCGGACCACTTTCTGGTTGTCAGTCGATCGGTTGAAACAAACCTCAAGTTCGTTTTGTTTGATCTTGAAATTCGTCCCCTTGAGTTCAATGTCTTTCCGCTTCAAATAGCGTATACCGTTTCATCGTCCTTAACTGTAAACCTTTCAGTTAAGCAGATTTTTTCCATCATTGATCATTTTCCTATTTAAACAAACGTTAGTTGGTCATCTTTGCAGTGTGCGCTTGCTCGAATGTCAAAACATTCTTTACACAATCAAACAAAACGTCGAAAGATAATTTATCGTGTGCAAACAATCAACTCGTTTGGTCCTTTGAATATCGTCTGCTTCGAGTTCAATTCCATCTCCGTTTCTAACGAGGTAACAAGATCTCCCTGAAACATAAAGAACTTTTATTTCATCACGTGATTACACTATAACACACAGGTTGTGTTGATATCACATGATACAATATATCATACCAGGCTCGACTCGCAATAAAAGGCGAGTTCATGCGTTCGTTTAAGTAGGTTCAATTGAAACGGGTATTGGCAAAATATTGACATGACGGTCTGTATGTTTGGCGGTTGTGAAATGGCCGAATTTGTTTATTGTCGTATACAGAAAAGAAGTAAGAAAAGCCGCGAAGTAAGAGGAATGCCTATTAACAAAGGTCTCAAATGGTATGTTCGTGTAATAGAGTTTAAAATGCACTCGTATCTATATGCTAGTTGTCTGTAAGACCAATAAAGTAGGATTGTGAAATGAAGACGCTGCAGGAGATTCTCTATCTTATATCTTTATCTTTAAAAACCTCACAATAGAAATACATTTTTCCAGTATGCTTTATCTATATTTAAAAACTAGCGTTCGAATCAATATATTATTGCCTTCGTTTTCAAGTAATGGCTAGCCCAAAGGAAAAAGTGCAGTGTATTGCTCGAGGAATGATAGTCTCCGTCAGTGAATGGTCAAGTCAAGAACAATGATGTATGGTCAAACACGGTCGCCCAGGCTACTCCTAAAACTCAATGAAACATTCTTATGGCTGGTTAAGAGCGACCTTGTTAAACAGAGAAATAGAGGGCGTTAAATAGTCAAACCCCTTTTGTCATAGACTTATCGTACCTTACTGTGATTACGGTAATTTGGTAAAACATCGGGGGCGTTTGGCTTGCAATGGCATCCTTGGTCCATAGATAAATATTGGGTTATGGTGGTACGTATTGTCCCTGGCTAAGTTTTACAATCTTGATACCTCATAAGGTACCTAGCATGGTTCTTAGCTTGTTATGACTGGTATTGTGGCCTTGGTACTTCTTGTGGCATTTTAGTACCACAAATGACCCCCTTGCAAACTATTCCTCTATTGGTATCATGATCTTACGCTAAGTAATGTGCTGTAGGAAAAATAGCTAGAAATTGTTATCTTTGTACCACATGTTCCTTAGCCATGTTTGGCGCGCTATGTACCACGTGTAGACCATAGTCAAGTGTTGTTCTTTTCGTGTCATCAATGGAACACAATATGGTCCTGGTTACAGCAATCTCAGAACTATGACGCTCTTGTTATCATATATAAGATCACAAGCTAACTATGACTCTCTTGGTATCATGTATAAGATCACAAGCTAACTATGACTCTCTTGGTATCATATATAAGATCACAAGCTAACTATGACTGTTTGTACCATATATGAGATCACAAGCTAAATATGACTCTGTTGGTACAATATATGAGAACACAAGCTAACTAAGATTCTGTTGGTACCATATATGAGAACACAAGCTTACTATGACTGTCGGTACAAAGTTTAGGACTTGAGCTACCCCTGTGGGGAGATCAAAAGTGAGCGCTCGCAATCATACTATTCGTGTTCAGCTGTAACCCCCCCCCCCCCCCCCCCCCCCCCCAACACACACAAAGACTTACTGATGTCCTCTCATTTAACTAGTGAAGACAATACTAAGGTAACCTCACCGGGCCTCACCTCGGAGAACCGGCTGAACAAACCATAGGCTTATTCAGGATCGGTTATATACATGTAGGATAGACAGGGATAAGGAAAGGCGAATTACATAGAGGATTATTGTAAGCTGGGAAAGTATATACGACTCATTGCACTTACTGTGCGTTATTGAAATGGGTGTTCCTTATCGGCTTATTCCACATAGCAAATAATAGTATTGTACGTGGCCGAAGTGACCACTAGCCCATTGTCAATAGAGGAAAGGTCAGAAAAACTTGATTGAAGGGTAGGCCTGAATGGTAACTGAAATGTCCGTAGACAGGTGCGTGCTTATAAAGACGAAGAAACATTGATTTATGATGTTGGCTTAGATGTAGTAGTAGTTTAGATATAGGCTTAGATGTAGTTTGAAATTATTTTTATTGGGTTTCAGGGGTCGGACCCCCTTTTTGGAGTTTATAAAAAATCGTCCATAAAATAAGGGTGTTCTTGAGCTGCTACCACTGCTACCACTGCTAAATGTTAAATAAATATAAATACCTTGAGAGTATGAAAAAAATCGAAACCAATCTACTTGTTACTACGCAATTTGAATAATTGTGCCTACTAATACCTACTACTAAGTCATTTAGCGTGAGATATGGCTTCTAATAAACATTTCCGCGCCTACTGAAAGGCGGGTTATGACCTTTTGTCAAGCTAAAGTAAGAGTAACATCCGTGGCTTTGATAACGCCGATTGATTTGACGGAGACTTAATGCGGTTGATTGATTGAAAGTGTATCGATCTGCATTGGGGACATATGATTAATCATCGATTTGGGATCGGTTTCACAAACAGCCTTCAGTAATGGAACAAAGTGGACGATCTTGTAGTGTTGGTGATGTATGATTGACTCATTTGCAGTGCTGAAGAATTGGTAATATTTACATACACATCATAGCAAAACATTAGAACAATGCCTGTTGAAAGAGTCTGCGCTATAAAGCTATGGTTTATCTTAAAGTGATACAGAGTATGTTTCATTAATTTTGTATGTGGCTTAGATAGAGCCAAAATATCATATGACCTAAGTTTAGTTCAAATCGCCTATCTAAAGTTCCGACTTTATCTATCAAATGCCAAAATTATGACATTTTCTTGTTTTCCATTGTAAATTACAAACGAACGTACATACGTTAAAAGTCGAAATTCAGCGTATATGGTACCATATGAGATACCAATCTAACTATGACTCTGTTGGTACCATATATGAGAACAAAAGCCCATTACAAACGGACGTACATACGTTAAAAGTCGAAATTCAGCGTCCCTGTTACATGTATATTTGTGAAATGACCTACTAAGCATACCAACCTATATTTCTAATTGTGTCTGCTATAAATAGGATTACAAAATCACGTTTGAATCATCGTCCGGCATTGTCCGGTTTTCGATCATAAATCTCGACTTTGTTCCTGTTTATTGTCACTTTGCTAACTGATAAGCATTGAAATTTAAATTTTAGAAACAACCACTTATTATCGATGAAATAACACCTTTTATGAATTTTAACATAATTGATCCCAACGATATACTCTGTGCCCCTTTAATGTAAAACGTAGCGCATGTCATTGCCATGCATATAAAGGGAAAGTGCTATCGCTGTATTTCTATGGGAACAAAATTAATGGAGACATACCAATTCATACTCCGCTATATCGAAACACATATCGCCATCGTCTTATATCGAGCCTTTTCAAAGGGTTATTGTTTTATAACTAAACTTAAGGACGGGTAATTTAGTAACCAACTCTCTCGATGACCATTCCAACATTAGACCCTGGTTGACCAAAGACATTTTAAGAGGTACTCAAAGGTAACTTTGCAGATTGATTTTGGTCAGTCTGATTAAAATCGACCGTGTTCCGAGGAATAACAGTTTAAAATTTTTGACGTTATCGAGATTAGACAGAACGAGTTCTAATCTCGATTAAGTAAATATCTAAAAACTTTTGTTTCTCGGAACATGGTCGATTTTAATCTGACTCGATTTTGGTTAGCCAATTATTTATTCAGTGAAGTGAACCTTTGGTTTGCAAAGTCCCGATCAGTTTTACTAGTTTTACTGCATCCCTGAAATAACAGATTATGGCTGACTCTCTTACTGCAATATTTGTCATCAACAGAATTGAAATCTTACAGAAAAAAATTAATCGTCCCAAATGACCCTATCTCAAAGAGTAATTCGTTGTTTCAAGATTTGTTTTACATGTGTATATTTACGTATCAGTAATGACTGATATAAAGCCATGGTTAGTACAAAACCAATTCATCCTACCGAAGTGTATTTACGAACAAGCTTATTGCGATATTAGTCCAAGACCCCGGCAACAAGAAATAGGTTTGTTTTCGTCTTCAGAAGTACATAAACCCAAGCCTGGATGATAAGATTGTTTGCAGTTTCTGTATTACATGTAATACATATAGTATATGACAGGCAATACAAGCCCGAGAACAGCGTTCACGATAAGGAGATAGTAAACACTAAATTTCTCTCTTTTGTATGACCCGAGTTGCCAATATAAATTATTACATTATACATGACCCATAGATTATGTTTTTTAAAAAATTCGTTCAATTGCACTTTTGTTGAATATTGTTTTTCTGTTAATGTAATCGTAATAGAACCTGAAACCCTTACATATACATATACACGCCTGTTTGGACTACATAAGTTTAAATCCGAATTAAAACGTCTCACTATTGGTACAAGTTAACAAAATAATAACAATTCAAAGCGATAAAGAAGAAATTGACTATCCTATTTAGGAACATATTGTAATACGTTAAACCAATACAACTATAAGTAGTAAGATATTATCTATACTGAATATGTAAAAACATACCTTTCACAGAAGATATGCGCAAATTACAGTAATATATGAAATGACTTACCTGTATGAAACACAATATCGTACATCTTTGTGGAGTTTCTTCCTGCTCTGTTGTGTGTTGTAAACACGTTTTGTATCAAGCCTTCGGACGTGTCAGTGACGGCAAGCTCTTATCGCCTTGAGGAGAGGCCGAAATCAGTCAATATCAGATCGATACTGGGATCATTACACAGTTCTGTTGAAGTTAAATGTTAAACCGATCACGTGACAAGCATGATGATGTGTGGGTCACACAAATTATTCGTTATTTCAAATATTTATAATTAGAGCAAGATTATTGTTTAAGAAGACTTGCTAAATGTATCAAACGTAAGTGTTCCCTGATAAGTGAATTTACATTATGATAATGCGTTATATAAATTGACTATCATTAAACAGTATATTCTTGGGGAAAATTCATTATATGAGGAATTTTTAAAGTTTTCACAAATATTTTGAGTGTACGTTTAAATCACAAACGAGAGCAACCTACAACCTACAAGTAGTTTTAGTCTTATTGAGAAATACTGACTGTTGCTGAAAAGTATCATTCTAATGTAAATAGGTTTGATATAGTGCAAAAATTTCGGGTACAACTTTCATAAGCACTTCATGATTTTAAACTGCAGTAAATCATTAAGCATCACCAACAATCTTTTTTCACATTTGCATTTTATTACAAAGTTGGTGTTTTCATTAGTTATATTTTCTGTTTTTGTGTCCAGCTCTCGTTGTTTTTAAGGAGCGGTGTTCAAATAAGCCTCAAGGCTTGTTCACCAATCCTTATTTCATTTAATGAAATAAAAATATGTTTAAACCAGATTTTGAGTTTACACAAATATTTTACTACTGTGTATCTATCTGAAGTCGTTTGTTATGTATGACCAACTGAAACTTTGTGACCTTTTTGAAAAGAAGTCAGTAGTAATGAATGAAAATTTCCCTGAGTTTGTTTCACCAGATGGAATGTAATCACTAGATATTTTAATTCATAGTTTGGTCTCATATCAGTGCTAAATATTCAAAGCCTGCATACTGGTTAGCATCAAGCGCCATCTTCCCCCGCATGGCTTTAAATTGCACCAGTCTCTATCACTGGCTAACTTCAACCTTGCTGCCAACCATTCAAAATTCGTTTATTTTAGTACAGCGCCCTCTTCGGAGAAAAGTTGTGATTCTCATAGTATTTCTCATTGGACTATCGCGATCCGTCGCAGCAGCCTTGGCGACAAGCACAGAAAATTACGGGAAATGCGGCTAGGCTTATCTTAGCAAGTTATTGGCGTTGGCGCAAGTATAGGCAATGCGTTGGAAGATGTACAAGCGCTAACTCCAAGTTTCATTAAAGCCTTGTAGCATTTTCTGTGCTTGGCTACTGCATTAGACCATGAAGGTCCAATGAGAAATCTCATAAAAGAATCGCCTAGTGCAGAACTCAAACCAAGAATGTTGACAGCATGGTTTGAATTCACCAATGATGGAAACCGCCGCTAGATATACCTCGGAAGGCCGTGGGGAGTCTGTGTATTAGGTGAGGTGAGGTGAGTTGGGGTTTAACGCCGCTTTCAAGATTATTTCACTTATATCGCGGCTGCTAGTATTATTGCAGGGAGAAAGCCCGCAACACTATAGTGGCTATGCATTGCGGTGAAACCTGCGAGCATCGGCTGGAACTAGCGAACCATGGGTTCAGTGTAGCATTGCACCCAAACCTGACTGCGTGCAGAACAATTCTCTACTGCAGACAAAGTTGCCGAGCCCCTGGCGGGATTCGAACCACGGACCTCCTGATCCGAAGCCGAACGCGCTAAGCACTGCGCTATCGCGCCCCCTAACCGTTGCGTTGTATAATGCTTATTGCTGACCAGTGTAATATTGTTGTTTGCTTATCACTCATTTTATTCATCTTTATCATTGTTAAATTGAGTGAAAACAATTTCATATTGCAAGTGCCTTAATTATGTGCCATCTGTGTCACTAATTTCATACACTGTTCAATAGCTTGGAACAGAATCCTTAAGCGGGATTCAATATTTAATGTATATCGATAATATAATACAAAATGCTTGTTATTTTGTATTTCTGATTGGGTTGTCGATGTTCGCATTCGTAAGTTAGTTCTGCCGGTAAATATTATGCAATCCATTTAACTGACCAATTACAAATCAGGTAGGTTGCTAAAGGCAGTATCTTAACATTATTAGGAGTATTTTATGAGCGTTTCAATTTATACTCAGGGTCTTCAAATAGGTTCACTACAGCTTGTTACCTTTTTAAGTGCTGGATTGATGTCAAACCATGAGAAGTAGATTCACAGGAATCAAACAACTTTATAAAGAGTTTGGCTTAGTACTCACTACTGGCACATGGAAACGGCAAGATTTTCTGGTTAACAACTTCTTTATTGCGAAAATCAGTGTTTTTGTGCATATGGTTCGAATCTAGATAAAACTAGCCGTAATATAAAATGTCCGCAGTCCATAATGACGGATCATTACAGCTAGTTTTAAGTAGATTGACGGTTAATTCTTCATCGGGTGTGTAATAACAAAATTGGATGTATATCAATAATAGCAAAGAAAAAAAAACTATAGATCACCTCGTTTCTAGTATTTTTGTAGATGTAGATTGTAGACGTTGTTAATCAGAAAATCTTGCTGTTATGATGTACCGGTATGCCCCTTCTAAATGCCCTTCAAAAAAGTGACACAAGGGCATTTTAAAGGATTAATTATAGTTATCTTAGTTTCTTGTTTTTTACTGTCAAATCTGTAAAAAAGGAAAACAAAAATCATATTTTCTTTTATATTCATTCATATTTCAGATACATATCTTTGAATTTATTTGATACATTTACAATACAATAGACATTTGAGTATATCAGATACCACATTCATATCATATTTATCAACTAACATAAAGTTTAAATAGTTTTAAACATTGTTCATTCTTTTGTATGATAATATGAGCACATACACGAGTAATAAAAACATGAAATACACAAATAGCCAATACTTTAATAATACCTTTTGAACACCAGAGGCTAGTAAAAGCGTGATCCTTGAAAAAAATATTGTTATTTTGCATTCTAAGATGCCTAGCGGTTAGAACAATCGAAAAAAAAGTACTTTATGAGACAATAAAGGTATAGTTTTTTCATGACGTAACAATTGAATGACGTTATATCCGCTCTTCCCCGCTGCCCCCTCGTGATCACGCGTCCATGGTAACCTTTCATCTCGGTTCTTCGAACAACATGGCTTATCCCCCTATCAAAGTCTAACGACATAATCGTATTAATGTTTCTATTAATAGAGACAAGTTTCGAATCATCTATTTCTATTTACCGTAAAGAAGAATAGACAGAAAATGCTTGTCTACCGTCGAGTGACCGCGTTGTTTCACGTCAGGTCACGGCGCCCCGTGGGACTGTGACGTTGGTTCACGTCAACCGTCTCTACCAGGTTCAATGTGATATGGACAACCTAATAATTAAGTAATTCTAGGTCTACAGCCCCAACAGTCTGCTTATATAAGAGACTAAAGCATCACCTTCAACGTTTATGACACCAGCAAAAAAATAGATGTTCGGATTCAGTCCGCCATCACGCTTCCAAAACAAACAATACCCATAATTCTTTGTGGAATGTTAACCACGTGATAAGCCCTGCATAATCGCACGACACGAGTTTGTAAAAGTAAAGGGTTTTTTTAAAAACAAGAGGTGTTAATTTGTTTGTTTAAGTTTTTAAAGAAAAAAATAAGAAGAAAATATAATTAAAAATTGAATAAATGAAAAAGTTTAAGTGCAAAATTGCAGTAATCAAAGCTTTAACCAAGTAAATGTCGTCTTAAACTAGGGGTTGAGTTCCATACTTGGAATAGCGAACAGTTAGCCCTGTTCATGGATTATTAATGTGAGCAATGTAAACACTATTTTTTATTTCGAGATGATTAAAATCAGAGTGTTCCCCGTATAGATTATTTTAGCATCTTAGAAAAGAAATAAAGTTCGCTCTACCCCAATGTGTTTTGTAATAAAGTATAGTTTTCCCTGAACTATTATAACGTTAAAGCACTCGGACTACCGTCCTCGTGCTTTAACTATAATAGTTCAGGGCAAAACTATACTTTATTACAAAACACATTGGGGTAGAGCGAACTTTATTTTTTAAATATTGTGAAAATTTTCAAGGGTATCATGGTCTCAAAAACCCTTACAAACAGTATGTGACAAATATTTTATTTTTTTTATTTCAACACCAATGTTAATGAATTGAAATCTCCCTAACAGTCTTAAATGGAATGAAATCTGAGATTTCAAATGAAAAACCTGTTTTATCTCAACCTGATCACCTGATCATGGTCATCTGTCACAAACAAACCAAGTTTGTTATTCATCACAACATTAACTGACATTTCTTTAAAGGGGCATTAGCACAAGTTTTAAAAAAAACATCCTTTCTTAAAATTTTCCCAAACGCCTCATTACTCAGCCTGTTTATCCATTGTAATAGAAGAAATTATTAATTACCTATCATTTGTATAGCACTTAAACAATATTTACAACTAAGACTTTGGCAACTGGGTCAATATGGGATAACTGGTCTAATACAGGAACAACAGGGCCAATAGGAGACAACCTGGGCCCACACCATTCTGAGAATTAAAAAATCTATGGCAGCAAAAAAATCATCAGTTACATCGGTTCACCAATCTCATAAATAATTCGATTTTGATAAAAATGAACTTTTTCCAATGGTGCAAGTCAGATAAAGAGAGGTTTATTAATAAAATTGTCGTTAATTAAGTATTCTTGTATAACCTGAGTTACAGGTCTTTGGTCAGTTGAATTGGCCCTCGACCTGTCTCGTGCGAATACATCAGACCTTAGACCTGTAACTGGGCCAAAACGGAAATAATGACTTTATAGTATACTGTTACAAAAAATAACTGCTGTCAGCCATTTTTGTTTTAATCAATAAGGTAGGGAAATAGACTAAAGCAGCTTCACTGACCACGCAACATGTTGTTAGTAAAAATGTTTTTCGTGAGACCTGTTAAAACCTGATACTGCCTCTTTAATGCCGACAAATTCTCTGGATGGTTACATGTATTGTTAAAATAAAAGGAACTTCCTTCTTCCCCTTTTCTTCGTTGCAGTTATTTTCCAGGTTCACCTATCAAAAACCTGTTGAAAGAAAACAACATTATTACTTGTAATCTATTGATGTACTTATATTCAAGGATGAACTACCCACAGTTCTTTCTTTAAGTGCATAAACTAATGTAAGAATATTAAACAATCAAGGGAAGGGACTGTCACCAGCGGAAAACTGAGCAATTGTGTGACTATTATAGATCTAGTAGTTACATTTCATGGATTGAAAATTATGTATGGAAAGATGGTCACTAACAATCTTTTGGCATTTATTTATTCAGTGATTACATTACATATGTATACAATATATGATTACCGTGGAGGTCTTTATATCATAGTTCATCTGAAATGCACTTTAAAATCTTTTTGGAGTGCTAGCCGTTTTTAAAAAAATTCAATGTCAGTGGTAGAGGAAGCACTTAAGAGGCAGCTGTAAAATAATGTTTAGAAAAAGTTATCAGTGTTTATAATACGAACCAGTTTCCTCGTGCTGTCACAGCTTCTCGTCGAACCAACCTCTTCTTGTCATCCAGGACACGTTGCAGTGACCTTGTCACTTGACCTTTGTGGGTCAAGGTCACATGGGTAGGCAGTGAAGTCAGAGCATTAAGACACCGTAGGGCTCCGATTCTCACTCTCTGTTTTAGAATAGAACAAAAATTTTGTTCTATATGATAAAGTTAAATTGCAGAAACTTTTTGGAAAAATGTTTTTTAACTGATTTTTGGGAAAGATTTATGGTAGAATTATAAATTGGTCAAAGACCATTGGTCAAGGACAGACAATATTTAGTAGCTTATTTCAAAGAAACGATGATTATGACATAATTAATTTCAACAAAAGAGACAGCCTGATGCAAATTACATTCAAGAGCTATATATGTTCCATTTGTATGTTGAACATTCCTCATCGTTCCTCACCTTATCTGTATAATCATTTATCAAAGTGGTTTTGAAATACTGCCTTCTGGTTCTGCACAAAACTACCTAAGTACTAAGAGTTCTTTATCACTATTCAAATAATCACAAGTGTATCATTTCACCCCAATCAAGTAGTTCCTGAGGAACACCTACCATGCCTGAGGCTCCTGAGGCGAGCCGGAGAAGCTGAGGGATGAGGGTGTCAAGGTAGGTTGCGATGACGTCTGGGGCATCCCCGGTCAGCTCGGTCAGTTTGGTGAGGGTAGAAGTCAGGAGGTCCGGCTCGCTACACTGCAGGGACTGGGTTAGCATTGGCATCAGCTGTAGGGAGAAAAAAGTTTTGTGTCATGATTTCTTTTTGAAAAAAGATAACTAATTTCCAGGATGAGATTGATTTCATATAAGAAAACAAGTGTTTGATGTGTCATGGTGAGATTGAGAATAATTTAAGCGTCACTGGAATCTTTTGGTGTCTGAATATCGTGCCTATGTAGATCGTCACCAAAACTGACAATGGATGGAGGGTTCATGAGATATCGCAGTGATAAGAAAGGAGCCACAAGAACACTCTGACAGATAATGATTATAGAACCAGAAATCACTTCTAAAGGGGGGATGTGTTCACCTTCAGAAAAAGCGCCTGTGAACAGCCCAGCTGAAACTCGGCGCTATAAAAATTGATTATTATTATTACAGAAAGTGGGTATCACCCATTGCAAAGCCAATTTTTTTTCAAATTAATTTCAAAAGGGGGAGGGGTATACTCTGGTGTCTGTGGGTAGAATTTGTTATTCTTGGAATTACATGGGGAGTTGACTTACAGATTTCAGATCGGCCAGCAACACCTGTTTAGGTAAAAACCGCATTAGGTGAGATATCGTCATCAGGTAGCAAGATTTTGTGTCTGAAAAATTACAAATAAATATTTTCATAAAAACAATAGACTAACTTTTGCAGAAATTCTGTCAACGCTACCTACATTCATTCTTGGCACCTTAGTGTTGGCTAAATAATGAATTTGATTATTCTAATCTTCAAAATTTAATGAGGTGAAGAATCTAAAGATGTAGTCAAGATTACCATTTTCATGATTTTATATCTATTATTTAGATAGTTACTATTGCACATGCATTCAAATCAACAGTGTTGTGGGTTAATCAATCAATCTTGGTAGCCCTTAACTGATTTAACCAAAGTCAAAATTGACAGTTATCGCTTGTTCATCAGCTCTTATCTTAAAAACTAATTGTAAGGATATTTCAAAGCCATAAAGTCAAAAATGATTAATGCTGAAAAATTAATTTTTTTATAAACTCACTATCTTTGGTAGTTTTGAAGTTGTCAGTGAGAAATGTGATATTCTCTATGAAGAGTTTCTGTCTGTAGAACATCTGGACGTGAGCTTTCATCTCACTTGTAAGAATGTCGTCGAACTCGGACACGATTGTCAGAAAACCATTTGCAGCAGACAGACCAAGATCTGAATTCTCAAGAAGCGAGAGCAACTGAAAGAAAGCAAGATAATGAATTTTCATAATCATTAAATGTAAATACCTAATTGGAAAGACATATATTGAGATAACTTATTTAAAAAAGGTGACCATGTGACGTCTTACGAGTAATAAGAGCATAAATCCACTGACAGCAAATTCAAGTGGAATGTGGTATCTATAAAAATCTTTTCTTTAAGGAGTTAGAGTTAGTAAACACTTAGTTGAATTGATTGAATCAGTTTGTGACTTATAAAACCACTATGATTACAATCATCAGGGAGTTGAACCAAATTTTATTGTTGTTGCGTAGTTGATTTAATAAGTCTTACCACCACTACAAGTCTTAATTACCAAGAATGATTACCTTCTTTATGAAAACACTGGACATTGTGTGACCTCGTAGAACTAAAGCCTTGCTTAGCCACACCCACAAGTTCATGACCCGACCTTGACCAGGGTCTGGGGGTGAAAGGTCAAGGACTGCACTCAGGTCATCATGTGTCCTTTTCAGAAAGTTTTCAATGGTGTCTGCAAAAAGAAAGAGAATAACTTGTGGTTAATTACTGTCCTTATTTATCATTTAGAATTACTTAAAGATCAGTCTGGCGATTATGCCATCAATTGAAAATTGTAATCAATAAAAAATTGGACTCTGTTGTAGAAATTTCCACAAAAGAACAATAGATTATTGTCAATTGACATTTATTTACAAAGATGTAAAAGAAGAAAATAAAATAAATAAAAGTGAATCAAAACAACCAAACTAGTTCTTTAAAAAAACATTAGTGAGTGAGTTATTGTTTAGCTCCATTGGGCAATATTTCAGTTGTTAGTTTTTAGATCCTGGAACACAAACTCAACTCAGATTCAATTCACTCAAATTTAAGAATTTGTCAGCAGAGAAATATAAGATAAAATCAAAAACAATTATAAGAAACCTGTTGGTGCTTTGTTGACAAGACCTGCACAGCACTTCATAGAAGCCAAGCTTGTGAAATCATCAGTTGACTCAATTGCCAGTTTCAGAAGAGAACTCAAGAGTGTTGTTAGGTCTGGAATCATAACCTGGGGATAATGTCAAAATAGAGTAAGGGGACTAACATATACCTGATGTTGACTTATTCAAAGTCGTATTTATGGGATGAACATTACACAAATTCTAGCGTCAAAATGGTAAATAATCAAAGACATAGAGATAAAAAATAACCAACAGATCATCAACTCAACCATGCATCTGATGGGCAATACACATCAAATTAAACTTGACTGAAGAAAGTTTTACAACTCAGGTACATCATTCATTCACAATGAGACTCCAATTTGTATCAAGAAGTTCTCTTCTCTTCTGTTCTGAAATAACATTTCCGATTCCAAGAATAATGGCAGCAAATGGGAATAGCACTGCACTACTCACCTCCCTGGGCAGAGAACACAGGACAGCTTGAAGAACACAGACCACTCTGGTTTGGGGGGCTGGGGAGGAGGCCTGGAATAGAATGTCTTGTAGGAGAAATAAGAACAAATGACATGAAATTATCATGAGATAAACCTTGGAAGTGTGATTAGCCATGCAGGAAAACGTACACACAAATTACTATATTGGCGGTTCTCACATGTGTGAACAGCAAGGTAGTGTATGACAGGACAGTGACAGCCATCTTTGAATCCATAAATCTCTCTTTTGACCCGTTAAGAGAAATACTCCATTCAGTAGGATGAAAGGATGCTAGGGCTATGCTGTTCTAAGAACATCTTATGGCACTTTGGGGGACTAATCCAAACATGAAAGTGGGCAATTGAGTCATTGGTAAGCGCCACTTCTGAAAATTGAGTCATTGGTAAGCGCCACTTCTGAAAATTGAGTCATTGGTAAGCGCCACTTCTGAAAATTGAGTCATTGGTAAGCGCCACTTCTGAAAATTACTCTAGCCATCAGGAGCTTTAAGAAAAAAGGGGGAAATCAGTAAACCTGGAGATAACCTGGATGCAAACAATTCTTTTACTGAGTTAAAATGATTTGGCCTTTAGTAGAGGCCCTTGGCTAGAAGTGCAAAAGATGCCAACCCACATACCTGCAATGGTTTGAAGTGCTGACTAGAGGCTCCAGGTATCACAGAAGTATTTCCATTCACAAACAAATCAAGAACAGTCTTCTGGAGATTCTCAGCTTTCCTGAAACATCAGGGACATCTAAACCAGTCTTCCTTGATGATAAGCCAAGGACATCATTTTGCAATAGTGTTTGCATTTCATACATTTCAATATATATAATCAAGAAACATTAAACCAAAAGGTAATACAATCATTAGCGATGGGCTAAAATAGGCATTGGGAATATTACTGCAGTAACTACCTAAGGTATTGTCCTCTTAAGGATTATGATTATAACATGACCCAGTTGAAACATGAGACCGAGTGGTACTGCGCTGAATTTCAGTGTAGATTTGCACCCAAACCTTACTGCATGTAGAACAGTTCTATACTACAGACAAATTTGTCTGGCGGGATTTGAACCACAGACATCTTTATCAGAAGCTGAACGCGCTAACCACTGCGCTTTACCACCCCAAGTTGATCCTGAAGATGGAACCTATTCATTGATAGTTATATTATGCCATATTTCTTTAATATGCAGCCTGTTGAAGATATCCTTGTTTAATGTTATAACACATTGTGTATCAAAATTGCATGCTGACCAAATGATCTTACATCATAATCTTAACACATGGCATCAGAATGTTTCCAGCACAGATGAAATGGTAATATCACCAATATATTTGCAATCTTTCGGAAAAAAATTAGTTGTACAAAGGATTTAAGAGCTGTGCCTGATAGCTTTGCATATTTTTACTGAAATATTCTGTATCATTTAAAATAATGTGGATATTAATATGGCGCCTTTTTCCATGTTCAAGGACATGCTCAAAGCACTACCTACATCATTACCCTGAGGGAAGTGTACTGTCAAGGCAGCTACTTAGTGCTAAGCGCGACCGTATAGGTTCGTACATCCTTATATTCAGGTACCCATTTTAACAGCTGTTTGGACTGAGTGCAATGTGGATGAAGAACCTTGCCTAAGGAGACAACACAGTTTTGGACCCAGGTCACAAATTTTTGGTGTCTCCACCGGGATTCGAACCTGAGTCGTTGGTGTGAGAGGCCAGCACGCTAACCACTACACCACTGTGCTCATTTATTCACTATGCATTGATTGTTAGGTAAGATACAAGCAAGTATTGAGAAACTTACCTTCTGTCAAGTGTGATTGTGATGTGTCTGAATACACTTGCTACTTCCTTCAACAATTCCTCACAGGGTAGTTTAGTGTCTCCCTGCACTTCACTTGCATTGACTAGCACTGCTAGGAGCTTTGGCAACACATGTTCATATATATATTCAATAATGTCTCTTTTGTTTCTGCTCTCTTTGGAAAGTCTTGATAGGCACTGGGCTGATACTATGCTTAGTTGCTCTGGAATGATAAACAAACATTAAATATTTTTTTAATCATTATTATATATATATGAATTGGACATGGTTTCGAAAACATATTTGACAATCTGATATGTATGCTTGTATGAGAAATCCTACTAACAGATTAAGCACAATATCCAATATAGTAGTATCCAGTTAGTGGCATTGCCCATTGATAAAGCACTTCCATTGACTACTTCAAAATCTGGTCTGAGAAATGAATCAAGGCACAATTCAAGCATTATTGAGCCTTGCTTAAAATATCTGTTGTATCGCAAATAGAATCCCAGGCATAGGCTTTGACCCGTAACCATCATGCTTGATTATTCTTGAAAAGGCTTCTGCTAATGACTTTTCTTTAATATATCAAGTAGTCTTTAATATGCTTCTATTTGGCATCTAGATCTCCCTCGAGTATTCCTTGTAAGGCTTTCGCAAATATCTGATTTCCTGAAAGATTCCCAGAGTCTTTGAATTAAATCTAGAGCTTGAATATCTAGCAGTGATAACTAATCAGGGAAAGGCAATAGTAAGAATGTTGATTGATAAAGTGCAAGACGGACGTAGATTTGATAGACAGATAGATAAATGTGAGTAACATAAGATGTAAAGACAGTTACCTGTGTTAGAGGTGAGATGAGAGATAACCTGCAAGATGACGAGATCCATCACCTCCAAGTGCGTCGCTAGAGATGTAAGCACCGTCAATAAAGACCCTTTGTCTGGGACATATCTTTCACCATTTGTCTCCATTGGATCTGGGTTCAAGCAGATATATCATGAGTCAATATGATTTAAGCAAAAATTCTCCCTTCGCAATTTTTCAACTTACTAGTTACACAAAATGATTTCAATGAATAGAAAATAACTTCAAACATTAGAGAAATCAGTCGAGTTACTAGAACAATAGCTATAGCCTTAGTTTAGAGCTAAAATATGATAAAGCTCATATAAACAATTATCTTTTCCTGAAATTCATAGCTTAATGATTCTTTTTTCATCCATAAAATAAAGAAATATTTTATAAAATGCAGTAAATTTGACGAAAAAAGGTTAAGAAAATGCATAATGATTAAGCTTACATAACATACCACAGTTTAAAGCTGCAATAAGATCTGGTAGTAATTTATTTTTCATGACACTGATGTCTCGAGCAGCGACAGACTTCAACACATTTACACATCCTGATCTGAAAACAAACAAAATAAACAAAACTCAGCAAAACCTAAATTATATCTTATATATACTGAAAAGTAATAAAATCAACTTGTGAATTATTTGATTACATTGTATTTGCTGATTTGCCCCTTTATGCAGAACTTTGCTTTAAAATCTGATTTGAAGACTATTTTAATTTTCCTTAATATTCTAATCTTTTTTATTATCATATCTGTTAAGCTGCACGCCCCTTTTTATGTGAAATAATAGCATTACCATGTCTACTGCATAATCCTACAAAAATACAATCTGATTCTATTGTCTCACCTTACATTCTCATCTTCATCTGACAGAAGAGATTTTACAGCCATTTCACCTACTGCAGCCACTTCATCAAGGGTGAGTATCCAATCAAGTTCTATCAGAGTTATCTGCCCTTTAAGAGCTGCTTGCCTCAAAGAGGAGGCTCCTTCACCCTGAGCAGACGTGAAAACTTCCAGCAAAGCAATTTTATATTCCTTCACAGGACTTGGAGCTGAAAAAACCCCATACATATCTATCTAAGTAATAACATCCAAATTAAAATTGAACATGAATAGTCTGTACAGATATACAAATTCTTACTTTGAAAGTAGTTAGATTTTGATGCAGATTCTTCTACCATTGTCTGCTGAAGATAAACATGTCAAATTTTACGCCATTAAGAATGTAGGATCTTAAATAGTTTGAAGAGCAACCGATTTTACAACTTAAAATTGCATTTGTCAAGGTATGTCTACACAAAAATTTAGTAGGTTAGATCCTTGCAGAGTAGAGCTTTGCTACCAGTCTCCATGGATTACACTGAGGTCAGTTTTAGGTTTCTCTGTGGGGAACATAGAAGAACAATGGCAGTGCATAACAAAGCATTAATCCACCATCTTCAACATCATGTAGCAAAGGTGTTTTTATAAAAATTTAAGTTTCCTATGCAAAATGGTTATGGAGAAAAAGTTTTTAAAAAATGCCTACACCTTCATACTTGAGGAAGGGTCAGGCAAATATGTGTCTGCGGTAGAGAACTTTTCAACACGCATTAAGGTTTGGGTGAATGCTACACTGGTTCCAGCTTGTGCTAGCAGGTTTCACTGCAATGCATAACCACAATAGCCTTGACGTCCTGCAATGACACTAGCGGCTGTGATATACTGTGAAATACTTTTGAAAGCAGCATTAAACCCAAAATCCCCTCACCTAACAACAAATGTGATAGTAGAAAACAGCAATTATTGAATCAACAAACCTTTTTCTGTGAAAGTGAACTGTTTAGTGACTTCAAGAAATCCCCCTAGATTGTCAATAATGGACATCCTCTGACTGTCCTACAAATAAACATAAAGTTCACATCAAAACTGAATTGAAATTTAATTGAACAAATATGTTAGAATCAATTTGATCAATTTAAATTTCTCAAAAGCTGTTCATAACATTATGTTTATATTAACATATGTTTCAATGGCCTGTTTTAAATTACCTATAACTAACATGAATACACAAATATTCCTGGAACCCAGAGTGTACTTTTTAAGACAGAAATATGAAATGTGGGATCATCATTAAAAACTCCACTCTGTCACAAGACCTTGTATGATAACTTGATTATGAGTAGCAAATGTTACAGCAAACAATTCACATTAGGTAATAACATCATTGCTGACCGAATGACCTGAAACCATAATCTTTAATTATGATGTCATGTCAGGTGTGGCCGCAGTGGTCACAATTATCAGTGATTCTCTTGTAATTATTTATGATATAATTCAGTGAGTAATAAGTGTAAATACATAATAACTCAGTCCCATTTAATCAATTTCAAGGAAACTCGTGACTAGTCTTTGTATCTAATACACTTTCACTTGATATGCACTGAAGCACTCACTAATGGACCATGCCAAGGGAGAAACCTCTTTTCAACTGTCCAGAATTTACCTCTGTGTGATTGGCATACCGCTAAAGCACACTAGGTAATGACCTTGCCATTCTTACTCGGTAATTTGCACTTAATACACAGACAATTTTTAAGACGAGCAAGATATCACCGGTCCTGTTCCAAGCTTATCTATGCGCGATTAGCGTACTGCTACAGCATAAGATTTTAGTGACCATGCTTTCTTAAAAGTTTTTGGCACTTGATGAAGAGACAATTTTTAAGACAAACATGACCCTAGGCATCTTCTTCCGAGCTTACCTGAGTGTGAGTAGCATACTGCTCCAGCAGGGTTGGTAGAACCGAGGAAAGGACCAACCAGCATGCAGGATCAGACGCGGAGGCAGCTGATTGGAGGAGACGACAGCTGGGGGTGATCAGTCGCAAGTCAGGTTCAAGAAGGTGACGTCGACATTCTGTCAACATCAAAGTAATACGCCTGATAGTTAATATCATAGCATATCAACAGTTTGATTAAAATCGACCGTGTTCTGAGGAATAAAAGTTTTAAAATATTGACTGGAACAGGATTCAAACGTACTCCAGCAGGTGCTGTCCTCTCCACAATGGTCTGAAATCACCCACCTTTCTCGCACATTCTGACGCAATCTCAACGCGCCAATCACAATGACTGTGGCAAAAGCCTTTGGTATCTGTATCTAGGGGCAAGTAACTCCCGTTTACCCCCGTTTACCATTCGTTGACCTAAATCACCACTATCGTCATTTTAAACGAGATGATATGGTTGGGGCGCTAATGACTAGGTTTTGTCTGTGCTAAACTGGTGAAAGAACGTGCGAGCAAAGCGGGTGCTTTCAGACCGTCGTGGAGAGGACAGACCCTGGTAGAGTATGTTCGAGTCCCGCTAGAGTCAATATCTATAAACTTTTATTCCTCGGAACACGGTCGATTTTAGTCAGACTGAGCATATCAAATAAAAGTCACCGAAATATGGCGTAACTTTGAAAACTAACCCAACATTAAAATCCCCTCTCTCTGTATTCATGCAAATGATAAGCTTTGAGATGACTTTTTACTAGTGATTGATAACACGTTCCAATGTTATTTTCATTAGTGACTAATTTATTTTTGTTGAAAGATCCTGGTATTTCACCAGTTATCATATGATTAAACATTTTATTTTTGAACACAGATCAGGTTGGAAATAAAAGAGGGGTAAAGTTCTTGAACATACTGGTGTGTATTGCAATCAATGAATCTTGAGCTGTGGCTAGCGCAGGTTTAGTTTGTAAGGGTACCAAGAAAAACATGGTTCAAATTGTCATGATTTCTTAGTTGAAGATACTGGTGTGCATTATTTCACATCAATATTTCATTTGTATATAATCATTTATGGTTGTGAAGTTATAATGATACTGCAACTCAAAAAAAAAGATCTTTTTACTCAGAATAAGTATCCTCTAATTTGTTCTATTCTCTTGAAAACATCATTTGTAGCTTTTACGTATGAACATCTTACACCTGATATCAATACACATGTTCAACTTTCATGATAATAATTCTGATAGGCTCACCTTTCAATATTTCTTTTATGTATTCGGACAGGTAAGATTTGGAAGAATCTCTCTGGAAAAAAGGTTGAGCTGGATGTAATGCCTAATAATCATAAAAAAGGTTGTGTTGCATTAATAACATTTGCTCTAATGCAGATATAATATCAATGACTCTAGTTATGTTGTTCAATATGGGTAAACCAAACATTGATACATGCAGTGCACTTACAATACTTGTTACTCAAGTTACATTTGACTAATTTTCAACAATATGCACTATATACCTGTTTCACTCCCTGTGAAAGAGTTCGGACAACAGCTGTGAGAGCTGACAATGCCTTTTCTGTGAGTTCTTCAGATATTCCGGAAAATACCTATGCAAAATATTGTAAATATGATAAATTTTACAAAAAAATTTAACAAACTTTTTTAAAGAGGTAAAAGTCACCTGTTGATGGTGTCAAAATTGATGGAAGTTCACCACAACTGAGAATGATTATCTATTTTTCTATACAAATGCCCAATTAACATCTAAAAATTTGTAAATTGAGTAGTTTTTTTAATCATTTCTTTTCACCTAATATCATTACACTTAATTTTCCTTTTTTACTTTCAAGTCTTGTGCGATTTAAATTTTCTTTCGTTTTAACTCTGAGACTTAACTTTGTTATTTCAATAGCTATTTTTACTCACCTCGCGTTTGATACAAGAAAACAATGTGCTTGTAAATTCATTTATACATTCGGTTCCGTAAACTTCACAACCTTGTCTCTGAAAAGTAAATAACAACTTGGTAATAGAAAATGAAGAAGTGTATTTATATTTATTACATTTAAAATATAGAATGATGATAAAAAATATTTGAAATTGCAAAACGATTATAGTGATAAAGAATACAACTATATTAATGAGTGAAAATTTCAACACTTTAGATGATGAATGTAAAACTATTCTTTGAAATTTATTTTTCTAATCCCAAGTATTATACAAAGGGAAATTAAAACCTATATGAAACATCAATATAGATAAATAAATCTTTGTGGCTCCTGGTTAATGTGCTTGTGAAATAGTTACTTGTCATTAATATTCAAACAACTGTATTGAACAAAACACTAACACCTATTATGATTTTAATTTTTTAAATAATATTTCATAATTTATAGAAAGCATAGCTGCATCAACCATAACCGTGAAATAATGTCCTCAACCAAACGATTATCTGAACCATCTTGCTGATTATTTTTTGTTTTTTGTTTGGTATATCAACTACAGGCTTTCTAGATATTATAGACTTTATTAATTTCATGCCCGACTAAGATCTTTTTGATTTCATAACTAAATTATAATTCCTGACCGAGGCCTACCAGAACATCAAGGGAGGCAATCTTGGCACTGAGTATATCTGACGTGAGTTTCTCTATCAGAAGCGGTAGGCAGTACTGTCCGAACTTGGGCGTGGCTATCATACACTCCAAGACTCCCTTCTCTAACTCTTCTTTAGAAACCGCTCCAGGGTCCTTGGGTGACTGAAAACATGGGAAATGTTGAATTTATCATATGACAATGGAACAGATTTGATATGGAAAAGATAAATTACAGCTAAAATTAGATAATAAGGACATAATTTGAAATTTTTATCTTCAGATATTAATAATATTAATAATATTTTTGGTATTGAATACATTCACTTACCGATTTGAAGTCTACAGGAAAGTAGCATGATGTCACCTCAAACATTTCTTCAACAAAAACTCCTGTAATCATAAATAACATGCAGAATGATTTACTTATTAAAAACACCTTACTAAGTGAAGTCAAATAATGTTACACAATGGACAACAATTTTTTTTTACTGGGACTTACATGATTACATGATTTGCAATTGCAAAACTCTGAGATAAGCCGTATTAAAGACTTCTTTTTTTATCGTTATATACAAAAGATCCTATTGTTTTTGATTAACATGCTTCAAAGACACTTGAACACATTGCAAATCCACTTAAAATGCCTTGAATAATCTAATCAAAATCATAATCGTACCAAGAGAGAAATGGTTGATGATCGTACGAGCCAGCTGGAATGCTATCACCAGATTCCTGGGGTCTCTCTCTGCATCCATCGCCTGGATAAACCCACACACAAAGTCTCCCTCCATCTTCTGAAGCTCTGAAATATTTTATTCAAACATGCTATTGCACTATTTTCAAAACAGGCTTTCATTCAGTCTAAAATCATAAAGCAACAAAATCTATTAACAGTTCCAGCAACCCCCCAATTTCTCCCCCAAACCACTACTAAATCAAGTGAAAAATTACAAGA
This sequence comes from Phorcus lineatus, assembly GCA_921293015.1. Taxonomy (NCBI): domain Eukaryota; kingdom Metazoa; phylum Mollusca; class Gastropoda; order Trochida; family Trochidae; genus Phorcus; species Phorcus lineatus. The sequence goes on along the minus strand of OV121088.1, from coordinate 30,685,897 downwards.
GCCGCAACATTTTAAATAAGAGGGTTGGTAACCGCGTGGGGGAGCTAGGCGGATGCAAGTACATCATGGGATAGAGTGGGTGGATAGCTTGATGTTCTCGTGGGACAGAATGCACCTCTCCCTACAGGGAGTAGAACTTTTCTTGTCCAACGTCAAACGTCATACGTCAGCGTATGGTTATTAATTCAAGACAACCGGGTGAGTTATTGGTCATGTGTGTGGGCTTGGCTCTTCGTGCTTTGGCAGGGAGTCTAGGAGGATTATGTACATCTCATAACAATATTCTAAATTTAGGGGTCCGACTTTACAGCTGGATCTTCTTTACCCTCTACATGTCAGTGGTTGGGACTATTTTGGCATATTAATAACTTCCTGCTTCTCAGTGGAACCATATCTACCTATATTTTACTTATCATTTTTTGCTGCTGCTGCTGCAACTTCGTTTGCTTATATTCTATGCTGCTGCTGGTGTCTACTCTGTAGACGCCCGATTCAACTCATTTCCATAGCTTATAGTTTAGGGACCTCCAGGAACCGCCACACCCAACACAATTAACCCACAACATTGTTTGTTATCTATATTGTATGCACGATGTCAACATACATCGTGTTGAGGCTGCCCGTCCAACAAAATGTGTTTTGATAATTAATATTCATACAAGTCCTATGAATCCTTACATCAGCAGCTCAATAGTTCCTATTCTAAATAGAATTAATCAGCAAAATTGTTAGATGTTTTTAAAATCGAGGATTGTTACACTTAGAGAAATGTGCTCAAAGTAACAATCTTCTTAATATTCACCTGGTAGTTTCTTGTAAAGGAGGTTGGAAAGGAGAACATAGACGGATCTGCGGTCTCCCTGGGACAGGGTTTGAACCTGGACCTCCTTGAACAACTCTCGGCAAATCCTCTCGGCAATTCCATTGGGAAGCTTTTCAAAGGTACTCTGTTATAATAAAGGATCAATTGAATAAAATCCTGATAACAGCAATAATGATTTGATTGAAAATATTTTCAATCAACAAAAACATCAGAAGAAATTGTGCCGACATGTTGAACATAATGTTATTACCAAACAATATTCGAATGTATATCATTATTGACCTAGTAAGTGCCAGTGTTGTTTCTGAGGGGGTCCTTAGTAAATTTGCCCATTTTCTTTGTTAAGTGGCCCTTAACCTTTAGAGAAGTAGAGAACTTTAACCAAAGGGTTCAATCTTCTTAGTAAAATTTCAAAATGCCCCCCCTTACACGATCACCTTGGAATAACACTCAAGCCACATAAGTTTCTAAGTTAGATCTCACCAGTGCAAGAATTCCATGAATGGATGATGGCTGAACTGAATGATGATCACTTAGTCTTCCACAGAAAAAACTTGTCAAAACATCAACTGTAACATCAATTCAATACAATGTACTCTCCCGATTCATGTCTTATCACCTCACAGGGATACTGTAATCCTTTAAAGATTCTTATCGTTTAATTAATAAAACAGCTGCTTGATCCAAAACAAAAAGCAAAAAGGTTTACTTTTGTCTCATAAATAGAGTATCAATCAAAATGGGTTTTTTTTAAAACATCATTTGATATCGTAAATTTTTTTAAATATGTGCCCATGTAACAAACTCAGAGTTATTTAAAAATTAAAAAACATCTCCAAAATGATTAAAGATTATAAATTTAAATTTTCATAAAAATCATAAAAATCATGTATTACCTTCTTTGGACGAAAGAAAGTCAGTTGGTACTCCATGCAAGATATCAGATAACAGTCGAGTGCTTCTGCCCCGTTTGTTGTTGTCTGAATGTGTTAGGTATTTTCTGAATAAAAAAATACAAAACACATCAATTGGTTACAGATATTCTTGAAGTCCCACACAAATCATCAAATTGTCTTTGAATTTGCCTATTACTAATTTAAGAAAAGCAGTAGTTTTCAAGCCAATGTATCAATTTTGTTTCAAATATTGAGAAAGTTCTATGGTCTGCTCTGAATCATAATTAAGTGACGCAGAGTATGTTTCATGAATTTTGTATGTGGCTTGAATGCCAAAATTATGACATTTTCTTGTTTCCAATTGTAAATTAAAACTAAGCATAAGAAGCTGAAATTCAGCGTCCCATTTACATGTACATTAGTTAAATGACCAACTAAGCAATACCAACCTATGTTTCATGTTGTGTCTGCCATAAATAAGTTTCCAAAATTACGTTAGTCATTGGCACACGTCATTGTCCAGTTTTCGATCATAAATCTAGACTTTTCCCTGTTTACTGTCACTATGCTAACTGATACGTATCGAGATTTTAATATACTGAAACAAACACTACTTGTAATAATATAACATCATTTATGAAGTGTGTCATATTTGACCCAAACAACATACTCTTTGTCCTTTTAAATGTATTGATTCTTTAATGATTCTCATACTGACGAAACAGATTATAGTGCATTGCAGTTGAACATACCCAATTCCTTCTACTATGTCCAAGAGTTTCACATCACCTGCCAGCAAAACTAAAAGAAAAGAATCATAATAATTATTGTCAAACAAAAATGAGTAAAGGCTATACATCAAAGGACAATTTCATTTAACCAGGCCCTATCAATTGGTTTACTATACCACTGCTTTGCCCCAAAAATGACTCTAATCAATTGTAGTGGTTTGTCCAAATGACAAATGACAGTCTGGGACACAAGTATCTTTGATAGTGTTTACAGTAAGCAGAATGCTCACTAGATAAAAGGAAGATTTTGAAATACCAAAACTAATGTGTGCTCAGTTAATGCAGTGCAGCCCAGGTAAGGGCATCCACGTGTTAAAAAAGTTGGACATCGATTATCAAGGGTCAGACTAAAGCAATATCATATTTTGTTTTGAAACTAATATTTTACTATAAGGATATTAAATCATGTTTGTCTGTTTCATTTCGCTTGAGATATCCTAGTCACGTGAGTGTAAGGACTCAAGCAAAGCAATTAAGCATCTAGAAATCAGTGCAAATGCGATGGTGAATTGATGCCTAATAAATGACAAAATCGGCCAATCAGTATCAACTATCCTGCATTTGTCCTGGGGTATTTTTGCTAGTAGACTATAAAACCTATTGATTCCTGTAAACGATGACAAATCAGGGATGACACATCATGACAGCGATATCTCAAAAATAAGATGAGTAGAAAGAAGTCAGAGAAAATGTAATAGACGAAGATAGGACTGAAACAAATCTGTCTATTCAGTATTTGGCAAGACTAGCACTGACCATGGCAAGGGACTGACATTGACATTTTTGTTCTTATCTGATTAAATGGTTACTACTAATTCAAATCAAGAACGCAGAGAGAAACAGGAAAAAGTATAAAGCACATTTGTATTTGACACACGCCTTTTAATACATCCTGCACTGCAGAATCATCGTCGTCACAAATGAATTTATCAACAGCAGTGCTCCACATGGGCGCAGCCATTTTGAAGTTCCGCACTAATGTAAAAATCCAAATCTTAACATATTCAATACAGTATTTGTAAAAGTAATATTGACTTTTGGAAAATGATATTTTCAGAAAAAAAAAACCTAGCATGCTTATATGAATTTTTCAAGAACTTAATTTCATTATTTTCAGCCAATGAAAAGTGTCCTTTACCGGACGAGCACCTTGGTTGTGACGTCACATCACAGAAGGAAGGTGATCAAAAGTCCATTGTAATCTTCAGGGACTACCAAAAAAGATACAATCGCGAGGAATATTCCTCTCCCCAAGGTGTCATGGGAGGGTGCATAGGGGCCAACCGAGATAATGGTCCCCCTTCTGGCGAGTCTTCGGATGTGACAGGTACGATTTGACACCGTATGTGGTGTTTGTTTATCTCGTTGAGGTTTGGAAACTGCTTTCGACTTCCATTTCTGTACCAGCTGATTAGGGTATACAGAGTCAGTGAACCGTATCCAACATTGTTTGGATGACTAGGCTGTATTAATGATGATATCTTAAAATATGATTGGTTATTTTGTTTAAATGATGAAGAAAAACGTCTGTATTTGATGCCTAGTATATTCTGTTATTCTGTAAGGAAATGTTTATTTAGCATTTTTTAAACATTTATGTTAGGAATCTTCGATATTCATTGCATTTGTAACTATATATGATATGTAAGTACCTAATTGATGGAACAGTTGATGTTAAATCAAATGATCCAAAGCCAATTTAAAAAAGCTGGATCATTATTTTGTATGATGCATCACATGATAATGATCAGCTTTCATGCATTTTATGTAATTTTAAACTTCCTGGTTTGCTGAACAAGAGGTAAAAAGGGTTTTTTTTACAGAAAACATTTCATACAAAATACTGTATTCATTTCAAAGAAAATGCTGAACTATGCAATGAAAACAGGCTTCGTTTAGCATTTGACATCTTTTTAGGCATGTGAAATGAAGAATTAAAATATAAACAGATGTTTATCCCTTTTGAAAGACTGCAATATTCAAGAGAATCAAATGACAAATATTATCCAAAAAATTCAGATTCAGAAACTATATTTTCAATTGGAACAAAGTGTCATAAAGCGGGTAACTGTCTAGGTAGGTTAATGACAGACACTAACAATTTCAATCCTTGCACAGTTTCCATAGGCAGGAACCAGCCGCTGAAGGCAGAGAAACCAAAATGGAAGAGTGATGTCCAGTTAACAGAAGGACAACTCCGCAGTAAAAGAGATGAATTTTGGGATACAGCGCCAGCATTTGAGGGGAGGAAGGAGATTTGGGATGCGCTCAAGGCAGCTGCTTATGCTCTGGAAACTGGCGACCATGCCCTGGCTCAGGCTATAGTGGATGGAGCAAATATATCTCTGCCTCATGGTGAGCAAGTCTTTGTAACTGTATCTGTTTTTGTCGTGTGAAATTTCATGTGAAGAAGAAAACATATCTGTTTCTGCAATTCTTTTTTGTTCAACATTTGCAATATAAACTTCTCCAAGCCATACAGACAATTATGTTAATAGCCATTGGTAACAGATTAGAAATAATTCAAAACTTGTAATTAATCATTAGTAATGAATTTTATATTTTAGGTGACCTTAAGATCCTTGTACGAACATTAACAATGTATATTGTTGATGTAATTGTGAGGTGAACTTTAGAGATAACTACTAATCTATAATAACTAATCTGAGTCTGGTACAAGGTTATTCTTGTCATAGCCAATGATTACTCAGCACATTGGTAGAGAGATTTCTGCTGGCTTTGTGCTCAATCCAATGTTCATCTTGATGTCAGGAGTAACCATTACAGTTGTTTTAATAATGTATCAGCTAAATGCTGATCAGTATTGGACATGTAAGAAACTTGTCTTTGCTTGTAAAGTGTATTTATCCTATTTGTGCCATGGCCAGAGGTCAACCCCCAAAATCTGAAAGTGAATGCTTCTTTCAATCCTTGATGAGTTAGGTAGTACCAGCTACCTTGATTTATAATTATCATGAGCTCAGAAATTGCCATCCTCTAAAACCTAATGGTGGATTTTCCAAACAACTTATGAATCTTTAATAAATATTACTTTCAAAAGTTATGATTACTCTTATTACAGGTACCCTGATGGACTGTTACGACGAGCTTGGAAATCGCTACCAATTGCCAGTTTATGTGTTGAGTGCCCCTACCAACTTGATCGAAGAATTGAGTGAGAGTGACAATGGAATTGACACTGACAATTCGTCCCCAGGGATAGAAATTCCAATCAAATTCCGCCTTTCCCATACAAACAAAGACATCAAAATGCCTGTTCGTACGACAGATAGTGTTTACAAAATCAAGAAGCGATTGTGTGAAGATGAAGGAATTGACATGGGCAGACAGCGATTCTTTTATTCGGGGCGCTTGCTCAATGATAAACTTCGAATCGAGGATGCCAAAATTCCAAAAGGACATGTGATTCAAGTGATTGTGACAAAAAAGGATGAAGAGCTTTAAGAGCTGGTTTGGGTTATCTCCCCTTGTCTGTGATAAATTACAAATTTGAAATATGACTACTCAGACTGAGTCAGACTCGCCTCTCACTTTCCTTGACAACTAATTATTCTGTCCTTGACATTGCATTACTCTGTCCTTGACATTGAATTACTCTGTCCTTGATATTGAATTACTCTGTCCTTGACATTGAATTACTTTCTGTCATTGACATTGAATTACTCACTGTCCTTGACATAGAATTACTCACTGTCTTTGGTAGTTCATTCTGCATTTATCATTGTATTTTTCTTTTCAGATTCACACCAAACTAAGATCTGGCCTATTGATATTGGCTATGATGCATTGTGATATACACAGTAGTGATTCTGAGTTCTTTAGCCTCTCTTCTCAAACTTCTCAACTTCTATTCGCTGCAGGCTCATGTTTGAGATATCTATGCAGAATACCAAACTCTGATTACCCCTCTCTTCTCACCATGATTACTCTAAAAAATATGTCATATTTCATTTTAGATTATTACAGGTTCATCTGCTAAACAATTCATCTTGTTTTCTGTCGTCATACTTCAAAGTTTTAATTCTCATTCAACCACACAACCCTCGTTGAAATGCAAACAAGTAATGGAACCAAATAGAACTGGGCACGCCCTCTAGTGGATTTTCAAGTCAATTGTTTAATCAGAACAGGTCATTTATGTACCTAGGTAATATAATGCCTAAATTTTTAGATTGTTCTCTTTGTGTTATAGCTTTGTCTATAGTGCTACCTATTTTACATTGTTTGTTGTTAGGATTTTGTTTTAATTTTTGAATCTTGCAATTTTTTTAGAAGAATTTCTGACCTTTTATCTGCAATATTTAACATTTCTTTTTCTTTTTACAAAAGTAACACGTTTTTCAAATTCTTCAAGGGGAGATAACTACAGGATGTGTGAATCAAATTGACTCTTGAATGTGAGATCATTAGTTATGATTGTTATGTTTTAATGTGATCTACAGATTCTTGAACAATCAATGTATATCATGGATTTATGAAATGAAAATATATGTCAAATGATTGTTTTTGTTTTGCAAATGGTTGTTATATCACACCAATTTGCTAGAAATGTGCTTTATTAAACTCTTATAAACATTGTATATAGATAGACCTTGACTCACCTGCGCAAAGCAATTTTAAATGCTTTTATTTATATGAAATTACCTGTAGGCAGGTATGTCAAAATAGAAAGATTCCTTCATGTCGCTAAATTACACAACTTTGATAAACTGTTTATTTCATACCATTAACAGAAAATTCTTTAAAATTGTTTGAATTAGAAATTGTCATGCTGTTATTTTACGTTTACATATTTTACTTTTTAAGGTGTACACAATTTGCTTACTGACCTAATACTTTTCTTAAGGAATCTTTAAAAGTTCACACAATTTTATCATTTCTAGCTGCAAGGTCTAAAGGGCGCCTTTGAATAAATAAAATCATGACATTAAGTGTTCATCTGGCTGTTAACTAATTTACATTGTCATATGTTGGACTTCTTCATAATAACCACTGGCTCTTTGAAGTTACTTTCCAAATTGAAATTGTTCTTGATTTGGCGACCACCTCATCCATATTATAGGCCAGACTAAAAATTAGAAACTCTAGAAAGCTGAAAAATACTTGTTCACTGCTAAGGGCAATATGAATTGTAAATGATGTACCCAGCATAAAGTTTAGGATATTGGGATAATTTGTTTTGAGTTAGACGAAAGCAAGTCATTTTTTTTATCCCAAATGCCGTAAATTGTACTCTGAATAACTATATTTAAGCATATATATTAAAGCCAAACCAAACCTAGATAAACTTTGCAAGTCTAGATTTCTCAACATAGATGTTCTAAGGGATGAGAAAGACTTATTCATCTTTATGTCATGTGTAAAAAAAATATGCTGTGTTTATTAATATTTTTTAATAATCTACTTGTCAATCCTGTGTTTAACATGTTTCTAGTGGTCTTTGTAAGTGATGTGATATGAACATAAGTAATTGATTGTTTGCTTTACACAAGGATCCACCCAGATCTATATCAGTTGCTATGGCAACCTTTTAGTCTTCGGTCAATCAATACAGTACCACTAAGTGACATTGATAGTGTTCAGAGTTAAGAAGCTGAGCATAACCCATTTATTATTACTGTTGTTATCATTAGTATTTTTTTGATGATTCTAAAGTTTAACATATCTTTTACCTATGCTCAAGAACCCCAACCAGCAACCAGGACTTTTTTTCAACGGTTTGAAAGGTTAAGTAAGGGAGGTAACTCTGTGAATATAATGAAGGATTTTACTAGATCTGAAAACCATAAATTGCTCATCATAATCAGATGATGATACCAGATAATCAGTAATAATGTGCTCAATGTTGTCATCCTAAACATTTCCAATGTCTGTTTTATTTATCATACATGCTCCATGTCTGGTTTTCTAAACGTTTAGGGGGGGGGTGTGGTGGGGGGGGGAGGAGCCTGGTTGTTAGCGCGCTCGGCTGCGGATAGATCAAGAGGTTTGTGGTTTAATCCCGTTAGGGGCTCGGCAACTGTCTGCAGTAGAGAACTGTTCTACACGCAGTGACGTCTTGGTGCAATGCTTCACTGAATTTCAGCGTAGTACCACCAATGGTTCACTAGTTCCAGCCGATACTCGCAGGTTTCACCGCAATGTATAGCCACAATGGTGTTGCAGGTTTTCTCCCTGTAATAATACTAGCAGTTGCGATATAAGTGAAATTCTCATGAAAGCGGCGTTAAACCCCTTATCACCTCACCTCTAATCTTTCAGCTCCATTTTGACTCTGAGTTTCAAGAAAACTGATTTTATCATAAAATAAGATCCTCATTAATGTTATTATTAAAAATAGAGAAAGAACAAATTATATTTTGTGTTTTTATGCACGGAAAGCATTAAATACTACATACATGTACATACGATTACATATCATTACTCATTAGTAAAGAGGGATTTAGAATCATCATTTAACATTTTCATGTGCTCCAAATGATGAAACTGGATGTTGTCATAGATATACGTCTTTATTCAAGATATTACCCTGTAAATATTTTGTTTCATAAGAGCTATGAGATATTTACTCTGACAGAGGTGAAACTGTACACTTGAGGTTTAGTTTAAAACGATTGCGATACAGAAGCCTTGGTCTGGTTCAATACCAAGAATGCAACAAATTAAATTTGCAACATTCTTCCATGAAAGTTGGGTCTTAAAAATCTGTAACTGAATATTACTGAAAACAAAGTCCAATTTAATGACATAAGATCAAAATTTGGCATAAACAAAATTTCTGTTTGTAAGCCACATGAAACAAAAAGCCAAATACTGCGCTTAGACTACTGTAGTTAGGAACTGTTTTACTTCTACTTTGACATATTCAGTTATTGGGAATTTTTAAAATCTGAAAAATCAGTCACAAAAGTAATTTTAAAACTTGCTTGGTGGAAATTGTATGTTAAGAATATATCTAACAATTTGGGAGAAAATTCTTCAAAGGCATTTAGAAGTTAGTGTAATAATACTAGACAATTCTTATGGATAACAACTTCTTTATTTGATATCTCACAATTTGGGAGAAATCTCACAGACTACTTTACAATGTTTTCTTTTCAATCTGTACAATACCTGTTCAATTATATTCTATTTGAAATATACAAGTTGTTACAAGTTTTCACTGGCAATAGTTACCATGTTTTTTAATAACTTTGGGTTTGAAACTTGTTTTATTCAACTGATTCTGTGATTGGACTGTGATCATACAGGGTATTGAAAGTTTCGCATAAATGTTTACAAGCAAGTGGCCAAACTAAATTAAAAATGTTTTTTTTTTAGATCTTGTGAAAATTAAAATGAAATTATTTTGATAATTTTGGTAATCATTAATTTTATTTACATATGTTTTATGCATTTAGATAAGAATTGCTATGCATGAATTGTGGATATTATTTGTTCATTTCAAATTTATTTTTCAAATTTAGAAACTTTTGTTTTATACAAAAAGTTGACCAAAAGTTTTGAAAAAAAAAAAGTTGCCTTTTAAGATATGATGTGATCATGTTATTGAACTGGATTAATTTTTTTTATCAAAATGAAAAGAATTCAGGGAACTCTCAAATTGTTGATATAGATTAATCACTAAAGAATTATCAATAAATGAAAACATGTTTACTTAAATGAAACCGTTTAATATAAAACAGGTTAAAATCAAGTAACGTTTGATTAATAAATTAACAAGAGTTTGACCAAACAATGAAAAGAAGGGCTTGAAGTTTTTGTAAATTCACAGTTCAGCCTTCGTTGATATTGAAAGTTAATCCAAATCTTGAATTAATCTGTGACAAATATAAACAGTTGGTTTGGTCATTATTAACCAGTTTACCATTGTGAGTACTTGGTATCTTATTAAATACAGTTTGAAATAAAACCAGAACCCAACAACTTATTTCAGATTCTCTCTCGTCCCTTTGTTAAGTTTTCCCTCTGAAATGAAGAAATTGTTATATGTTCTATTACTTTCAAATCTATTTGTCACACCATATGAACATGTTTTAGGATTAACGTTTATTTTGTAAATAGCTAAAGGATTTATGAGCGGTGTATATAGAGTTTTGAAGAGGAGCAAATATCAATGTATATACAATAGTATATATACTTATTACAAAAATATTGTGACAACTATCCTATATAATAAAAAAAAAATTAAGTTTGACAATACTTGTTAATATCTCCTCCTTCAGGGCAGTGTAATGCTGCAAATGGTCGAAATATTACCCAAGCAGGGCTAAACAATAACTCATTCATAAAGGGGCATTTTTGCGTGGGGATTTTTAAGGAAAAGAAATTTGAGATCATATTTATTAATTGTACATTTTAACTTTTAATTGCCAGAAGAAGAACATTGTAGAAAGTTATATATGTTTAAAATAAACAGTTTTAATTAATTAACAACAAAAATGCTGTATGAACCCTCCAGCTACAACCACATAAAGGTCCTTCATTCTGGCATCATAAATAAGTATATATTACTGACCACTGATGTCCATGGGATATGTTAGATATTATACTGATATAATCTAATGTTAATTAGATTAATTATTTTGATAGCAATGTTTTCAATTAATTGTACAGTAAATGTATATTTATTGTGTTCATTTATATGTTGCAATTTCATTGTTTTTGAGAGTCAAGGTATTTTTCCCTGGCACTATATGAAATGGTTACATTCACTATTGACCTCAACTGGTAATGTTGAGTTTTAACTTCTAACTCTCTTTTTGTCTCATACATGTACGTCCATTATGCTGAAGTAAAAATATGGAATAAAAATTTTTTTCTCATTTTTATCTCACCTGGGGGCTTATGGCCATTCTGTGTCAGTGAGTCCAAAAACCTTTTCGACTTTTCTTCTTTTCCATTGGCTCTAGTGCAATGCTACACTGAGTTTTAGCGCAGTACCACCCATGGTTCGCTAGTTCCAGCCGATGCTCGCAGGTTTCACCGCAATGCATAGCCACAATAGTGTTGCGGGTTTCTCCCTGCAATAATACTAGCAGCCGTGATATAAGTGAAAGAATCTTGAAAGCGGCGTTAAACACCAACTCACCTCACCTCACCCCCATTGGCTCTAAGAAGGTTAAATCTTGAGTACAGACTGATAGGATTCTATGTTATAAATTTGATGATCCTGTGGCCCCTCATAAAGGCCACATCCTAAAAAAAAATCCTGTCTCTTTTTTTCAAAAAGATAAGGCATGGAAAACTAAAATCTTGTGTACTGACTCCTTAGCTGATGAGGATTATAAGAATGGATTTGTTGTCTCTCTGGCATCCCATATGGTGACCCTGTGATCATTTATAACATAAATTATACATAAGCTGATGAGTTACAGAGCCACCCCCAGAATGGACCAATCAAAGTTCTAACTTACTCACACCCCAAAATCTGACAGCCATTTGGGACAAGATTGATACTTTGAGCGTCAGAATTGTCTTGCAGAAAACACAGTGAATACTTTGCAGGTTTCATTAGTTGTAATCGATAGGTCAATCATTAAAATCATTGCCAAACAGCCTACTGCTGTGCGTTGGAATGATTTAACGCTGTGAATAATTTGCGGTCGTTTCCGGGCAACAAGTCGAAGGTCAACCGCTTCAAGTTGAATGCCTGAGGTCTTTATAGAGCCATCAAGCCGGGTAAACTGATAAAGTGAGCTAAGTTTAAAGCTTATTTTAATGAGATTTGAATTAATTTATATCGGATCTTATTCAGTACAATGATCTCAGTTAAAGATGATTTTGATCATTGTTGCATTTCAATGCAGAACTATTAACGGAACTTAATACCAGCAGATGCTATCGTTGCAATAAATAGAGAATGTCTGCTTTTACTTGATGAATACCATATTTATCTCATCGAGAGGGGTAAAATGTTTATATTTTGAAACATGACATTACCATGAATGTATATATTTTTCTATCTAACTAGGAAGGATAGACACGGTTAGCTATTTTTCAAGAATTTACAGATATTATATTGATGAATTCCTAGTAATTTTGCCTCAAAAGGGTCATTTCATTTTGGGCGGCTGGGAAGAGCTCGTATTAAAAGGCTTTTATTCATATCGTCAAACCTTTGAACTTTGAAGTTAAATATTTGGGTTTGTAAAAATTTCCGGGTTTCAGTTATTCAACAACCGCAAATTTCAGCGTTTATAACCTCGGTTTTGAATTAAATTGGGGTAAGGCACACATTTTTAAAGAAACAGGAAACTCAAATCTGGAGACGGGCCACATCAAGTAAATATAATGTATCAAGTCGCTGCGATCCGCTTTCGTTAAATTACGGGTTCTTATTGTCATTCAACACGGAAATATTTCAAATCATCCAATCAAAATCGAGAATACAACAAATCATGTTACTATATCTTTTCAGTAGTGATATCATATTGTTTCACGTTACTCAGTGAATTTAAAATGTTCTCTACACTGTGAACTGCTAATCATGGTACTGTGTAAGCTATTCTCATAAAAGAATGGAGTAATTCAACGCCAATCGGTAGTAGTTGGAAACATTAATACGGGGGAACTATCCCTTTATTATACATGTCAAATTGATATGATTAAATATTCTTTAAACCCTCCTTCGGCCTAAAACGCTCGTATCGCTTACGGCTTGTTATTCATGGCTATTTATAGCCTTCGTTGATATTTGTTTGAACTCTCATCCAGGTGGTGCCACTATTGCTGAATGTGAGTCATTTCATTGGCTTGCTATATTTAGCGATAAGAGTGTTTTAGGCCGAAGAATATCTGGGTATAAGATGGAGCTTGGCGGAGACAAATACGCTATATCGGAGGATGTCTTTTAGCAAACTGGCCGGATTCTGAGCATTGCTGAATTTTGCTTGATTTTAGAATAAGATGATAGACTAGCACAAACTTCTTTGATAGGCATTCTAGAAGTTGAAAGGATGAACGATAAGGGAATTTTTTTTGGATAGGCAACTTCTTTATGCTGTGGAAGCGACGTTTCGACATAGATTCTAATGTCATTGTCAAGCAACTAATGTATTCAGGGAGTGTAGAGAACATTAGATGAATTGTTTATACAGGAGAGGCGTTGTTTATATAATAAATAGGATTGATGCACATTTGTTGGATAGAAGAATGAGTAAGTTGATTGGAAATAATCGGAAGCCAGGTAGGTTTATTTACAACAGATTAGGTTGATGTACATAGAATGAAGGGTAAAATCAATAATCCTATAAATGCAATCATTTTATTAGTCAAACAGTGCATATACAAATGCAGTGTTAATGGTTTTAAACCAAATTAGGAATACCTAAAAATGGATAAAGTTTTCCTCATACGTTAATGTGATTTATCAAGATTTTTTTTTCTGTCGACAGAAACAGGAGAAATGTTTTTTCAATATTGGTAAACTTTACATTTCTTCTTATTATTTTTTTTTATGTCAGCACAATGAATTATAACAGCCAATTTGTGATTTGAGATTGTGGATTGTTAATATGTTAATATGTTTCTTCTGTTTGCTTACACAATGTTTTATTTGCTTGTGTCACAAAATATGGACAATTTAAAAAAAGAATTACGTTGCGGAGATGCATAAATGGCAAGTTTATTTTTAACCATGATACCCTTTATAAACAGAGGTTTACTTTCAGGTCTACAATTCACAATATTCCGGAATCAGAGCGTGAACGAAGTCGAACATGCAAGGTTACCCAACAAAACAAATCCACTTACAGAAAGATTAACGTTCATATTTGATCACTCTCTAATGGTAGGTCTTCAATTCGAAGTGACAACCGACGCTTGACTTATCTCCAATTATGTTTTTCTATTCGACCGAGCGCCTTCTCCTCACTGTATACCACATCAGATTATGAAGGCATTGTACAAGACGCAACTGTTTATTAAAGTCTCACCCTAATACAACAATTAGTCCAATGGCTGTACACACCGAAATTGGGCAATCCACAAGTAAGATTATAAAATAATCAGTATGATTAACATCTACTTTGTCCCAAGGAAAAAAAGTTGAAAAAAATGACTATAACGGGAATCGAACTTGTTTTTTCAGGGGCTCCTTCCATAGAGATGAAGGAGGACAAGTTCGAAGCCCGTTGGATTCCTTTTTTACAACTTTTATTCCTTGGAACACCGTCGATTTTAATCAGATTAGTGAAAGATTGTATTTGGAATATACATAAGAAAAGTACATAAAACATATACACCATTTTCCTACTGAATAAATAAAAACGCAAAGAGGATATTTGGTTTTATCATCTACATGAGGGTTGCACAAGATAACAGACATACGAAGTATTGAGGGTATGAAACGCTCAATGTTAAGCTGTCTGTCATTTAATTCTTTTATGATTGAAATGTAAAACATTCATATTTTATTAAAACAATTATGTTGTTCTTTTGAAAATTAACCCGAATCCTATGAATAATAGCTACCTCCTCCCGTTCTCGCCGTCGTTTCCGCCACATGTTATTTCACGATAAAATAAACTTAGTAAAATATGAATTAATTGCGTTTATCAAATGTTTAATTTCTTACTCTTCACCTAAGAATAACCCTTGCGCGAATGTACACTTCGTAAAAACGCCCTGTAAAAACAGCAAAATCGTAAAACCGCAAAACCAATTCTATTAATTCGTTAAAAGATATTCACTTAAGAGGTTTATTATTTAACAAACTGGTCGGGTGACTGCAGGTATCCGTTTGCATAATTAGGCTTATTCGGGTGATGTAAGACTGCTTGGTCACGTGACTACCGTAACCAATGGCAACAATAGATGCATTGGTAATCGGCAATGCCTCAATGAACAGTTGGCCATCGCAGAAGAAAGATTTGGATATATGGGGACATTTCAAGAAAATAAACTTATATCAAGTTCACCGAAAATATTTGGACTTACAAAATGATGTCGGAGATCTACAAAAAGTAAGTACTAGAGACAATTAATATCACAATTGCATATTGAAATAACGCGTTTAAAAAAAGTTATAAAGATGAGATGCAAAATATGACAAACCGATATTGATGTGGCAATGAAATTCGAAAAGCTTCCAAAGTGTGTATTCATCATTAGAATTTTTAAATCCTAAATAATAACAATAATAATTATATGCCTCTGATGAATTGTGAATATTTTGATCGTAAGCATTGCTACTCACATTTATGGCATGTTCCTTTCAAGTTTTTTTGGTCGTATGATTTGAAAGGGTATTGTTGTGTGTGGTTTGTTTCTCATATACTTGTTCATGATATTTTTCTATCTTATCGTATCTAAATGAAAGAATATGATTTTGGCGAATTACCGTTGATCAAAACGAGTTCAGTTTTACTCTTATTAGCTTACATGTATTTATCGCGACGTTCATTTACACTACTGTTTCAATAAAATGAATACGCCTGTTTTATCGATAAACAATATATTTACAATTGACCATAACAAAATAAATGACGCTGGGTCGTGCTTTGTGTTTGTTTTCAAGTCTGTTGAAGCGCCTTAAAATATCAAGCGTTTCATTTACGTGGACATCGGCGCAGTCAAAATCAATCTCATGAAACTTAGGATTAGATCTAGGATTTTGCTGCACTACGTTAAATAGATTAAATTTTTATTGAGATTTATTGAATTTATTGAGATTGCTTAAAAATCGACACTCTTTACTGTGGTAATTTTAAACAGTTTTATTTTATGTATTTCCAATACAGTTGGTATATTAGGTTTGACCGTTGGTTATCAAAAGCAAATAATCGACCTAGAACTCTTGTAATTTTCACTTTGAAACAGATTGATAAGTTTATACCTTTGACTATCATGATGATATATCGACAACGTACTTTATTGCAGAACAATCACCATGCGGCTGAATAATTTCAAATACCGGAAATTAATATTGGTGATCCTTACATTAACAATAGGTAAGTTGAAACCAAATCTTCATGATTGAGTCTATAGGTAGTACTAATTATATATCAAAATTATTATATATTCAAATTTCTAATAATAATTTCGTTTGGAAGATTCTTCTTGTTTTTGCTTGGAGGTATACGACTTAGTTTTTTAAACTTAAAATCAGTTTGAGAAACCATTTGTACATTTAAAACATGAATCAATCTCGATAAAAGAGAGAAAATTTCCGATTACAAATAGAGGAATTCAACCAGGGAATATACATTTATTCTTTCAAATTAAACGTCTATTTCTTATTCTAAACAACGTAATCATTATAACCAGTTATGATTATGGCTATAATTTCAATCCGATTTTCATTATCTTAATTTCAATATTGCATTTGATTGACCACATGACACTTTCATGTGTTCATTAAAGCGCTTCAGGGCAGTTTTCTGGTTTTAGCGCTATATAAGTATTATTATGTATGTATGTATGTACATGAAAGAGACACCAATAAACCGTAATAATTGCGTCGAGCCATTGGTTGAATGCTGTTCGATTCTGTACACAGTGATGGCCGGATATAGAGGCTGGTACAGTCTTTGCACCTGGGAGTCGAATAAAGGTAACTTTTTCCTAATAATATTACTATATTACGAGTTTACCGGAAAACTATTACTATCAAACTTTCATTAAAGCAAAGATTCTTTCTCTACTGATAATCAAGTTGGAAAATTCATACCATTAAATCACAAGTTAGATACTCTATCTATGCTAGGATAAAACCAACATTCAACACGTCTGAGAAAAGTATATGAATTTTCACACTGTTGATATTAGAGAAGAATATTCATTGAACTGGTACACGTGTAATTATATACGTCTCCACATTGAGCTAATTAAAGACACTAACTCCATCACTTAACTGACTTGAAGGCGTACCGACAAGTCATATTTTGTTTGGAAAGTAAAACACACTTGAAGAAGTCGGATAAGCTGCAACTTCCCCCGCAAGCTATAATTCGCGCCAGTCTGCATCATGGGCTTGTTTAAGCCTTGCTGTCGTGTGTCAACTGTGCCGTGAAGCTCTTCGAACAGCGTGTTGCGTCCTGCCGTGATAGACCAATCAGAAGGTGACTTACAATCGGCACTGAGCCCGGGCTGCAGTCATATCCCGGATTGTGACAAACGACAGGAAGGCTTAAATTAGTTAGGGATTAAGGCTGGGGTGAGTTTTGCCTTTCGGTGAAGTTGGGGTTGGCAAAATGCGCATATCAGTCATTATTCAGGAAATAGTCATAGGGTACACGTATACAAGAAATGGAACTACACTTTGAGGTTTTCCAAACAATTAATATCCGTTACTTTCCAGATAAGATCCTGTATTCTGAATCGATAGACTGTCCTCACTGTACAGAAAACTGGGCCTACTTAGCTATGCTACAGTCCAAGCTAATAGGTGAGTCCCTCTCTTCGAGTTGGCATAAAACGATCATCTATATATTTCTATCAAAAAATTGGCACTAAAGCAGATAAAACTGAAGGAGTAACTGTTCGTCGTTTGAAGCTATTCATCCTGCTTTGTGTCCATTTCCGCTTAAATTGCATGAGTTTATACCTTTATTACTTATCCTACCTCACGCGGTGACCAATTGGTTCCATCCTGTCCTTTCTGTTCGTTTGCTGTTGCCAGTGATGCATGTTGTCTTTGAAAGTTCTTGAAGTTGTTTATCAATCGATAAGAGGAGTCTATACTAGTTAGCCTTTTCGGCCTCCTTTCACAAAGCAACCTTAACTAAGGTTAACCCTAACTCCCATTCTCTAACATTGCACTAAGGTTACCTTAACGATTTATGGAGTGCTTTTAAGATCAATCAATTTAGAAGGTATAAGCTCAAGATGTCAACTCATTTCATTAACATTTGTTTGAATGTTATGACCTGTTCACATTGCAATAATCTTGCTCTTTTCCTATTCAGAACTCTATCATTCTCAAATGCTAACTGGAATGGAATTACATACACAAGTCGACTGCATGTGGAAGCTAAGATTTAGCGGTGAGTTTGAATCACGTTATGATTTTTCATCTTAGACTGGCAATGTATAGCCTATTCATCTTAGACTCAAAGAATCATAATATACACTGAGAAGTTAATTAAGCGCCACCTTGCCATTCAATATTTAAGGTCGAGTTTTTAAAGAAAATAAAGGGATGGAGCTATATACTTCTAGGTTTAAAAAGGGGTTGGTTTATTTTTGATTGAGAATATTTTCCTCTACACCATTAATAGTATTCTCAATTCCTGATCCATCAATCGTTTATTTGGATTGGCTTATATTTCCAGACGATCGTCGTTGCGTTGACTCTGCCTGTCCGAATCCACTGGCCCCTAGACTGAGTCGGACGAACATCAACAGTATAAGAAAACCAGTTGTAGAATTCGGTGGCAGCATTAGCGAGTCCGTGGAACACCATTTTGACTTAGGTCTTTCAAGGAACCGTTATGTGTTTCTAACGGCAGCGTCCTCAGAATATTTCAACCAATCACAGGCCGCCATTAGAAGTCTACATGAATACGTTTTCCCATACATCTCTAACTACACCTTCTACTACTACGACCTCGGCTTGACTGAAGATGAGCGAAATTTGGTGTGTATATGATAACAATGCATTACTGATATGAAACGTTGTAAATACGATCCTGAAATTAAGATTAAAGTTGATTAAAGTCACTCTGCGTCCATGATATAAATATACCTCGTCGTTATCGACCCTGAAACACAAAACATGAAATACAAAAACATGATGGCGCTCGTGGCAGCCTCCGTTTTCGTGAAACCTAATGTACCTATAAGTACACGGCCTGTAGTCAATTATGCTTACGATCTCTTTCACCTCATACCACTCTAGGGATACATCATATTTTTATATCAATTACTCATGGTTTTATTGTGTTTTTTGCTTTCTTCAGGTACATAATTCTGGAGCCGTATTGAGGAAGTATCCGTGCGGAGATTTACCCGAGCGACTGAGATATGTCACCTGTATGACTTGGAAACCTTTAATAATACAGGTACAAATCCAATCCGGGAGTCTTTCATTGTGAGCATGTAAATTTCAGCGATCACTTGACCGGCGTCAAAACTTTAATGAAATTGAAGGTTTATACCCCGCGTCCAAATAACATTGTTCACTTTATAGTATACTGCGAATAAGTTTTTTTAGTAAAGTAAAGTTCAGTTGAAATCTGAATTTCTTTTCCAAGCAAGAGCGCATTTATAAATGTCCATAAGATCGACAGTACGATTGCCAAATGTAAGCGCGTAACTTTTAACTTCCATCGGAGTGGAAAACGTAAATACTATGCAAGCTGGTCTATTATAGTTCTACTATGTTAACTTCACACTCATGAACCACCATACAATAAATGGTAAGGGGAACTGATTGTGCTTATAACCATCCTCTTTCATTCTCACATTTTCAGGCACATTTTAACGAAGGTGATTTTGTCCTTTGGTTGGACTCGTCAGTTCGATTCGTGAATGACATCCGTCCTCTATTTCCGAAGGTCGAGAAGACTGGAATCTTAATCGAAGGAGGCGAAACTCAATTCCCACAGCATGTCATGATGGACATGTTTTCGTATTTCGGTGATTCCCCCTGTCAGTTCTCCGCCCATTCTGAAATTAAATCCAGATTCATTATTTTCCACAACCATCTGTTCACAAAGCATCTGATCCTGGAGCCATGGGTAGCATGTGCCCTTGACCCCGACTGCATGTGCACAGAGGAAAGCAGGTCTATGACTTTCTGTGATTCAGAAGAGACGCATTTAGGTAAATGTCACCGATACGACCAATCAGCGCTTGGCTACATTTTGATAAAGCTGTTCAGAGACTTTGTGTCCAGCATTAACTTGCAGCTTGGCGCGTACCATCAGATTGGTAGGGACGATGATGACTTTCTGTATGTGCTGGGAAATAATTCAGTGACAATAAATACGACCAATAAAATGAGACAAGAAGAAGAAACTCAATTGGAAGAAATAGAAGAGTTACAAGAATATTAGTTTTGTTCCTTGTGGATTGATCTAGTGGTTATTATTTATTACATTTTCATTGTCATTTCAAGACCTCAAGAACTTTTTAACTACTCAATAAATTCATTGGTCGTGTCCTTATGTTGTTTTGTTATAATTGCGTAATGGATCCGTATTCAGATTCTCTTGCTGAAGATCTGTATAGCCTTAGAAAATCAAAGTGCGTAGGTAAAGTTAATGACAGCTAAATGTTCGCCTTGACAAGCAATGTGAATGTGCCCTACATTATAAATGATACAAAAAGACTAATTTTGGAGTCCGAACATTTCTACAAATTTTATAAATGGAATATGTCGTTTTTTTATCATAATCACCCTGGCATGACCGACATGACCCGGCACCAGCTTGAACATCAACTTCAACAACAACAACAATAGCGTTAAAGAGCGCTAGTTCTAGCCAGTACCGCACCTGCTATACGTTTCGTTATTAACCTACTACATTGAGAAGGGTAGGCACTCCAAAGACGGCGGAAGAGGACATTATCGCCGATCGTGAGTTTTCTCCAATTCAGTTGCATATAATATATTCTAGGATATTTTCAGACATAATATTATCATTTATACGTAAGTCTTGGTAATTCACTTAGGAATCATTAGATGACACGCGCCCTTTGAAGGCCTAGAAGCTCTTGGTCTTTGTGCTGGTAGTCGAAAGCCATTAGTGTGAGCCTATGAATTTTTCGACTATCTATTTGCAGTTACTATTATCTATATATTACTATGTATTTGGGATAAACCATTCAAGCGATTGCGGGCTTTCACTAACATTAAAGCTCTTGAAAACAGACCTTGCTTTATAGCCTTTCAGAAGGATAATTACATGCCGCTGTAGGAAACCGGAAATGCTAGCAGCCAAACAGTCCACAGCACACAAATTCCAAACACAAAACTTCCTAAATCCAACAATAGTGTTTTGTATGGTATAATTTAGAAATGGATCAATACAATTTCTCTCGTGTAACATTGAGATCCATCGCAGCAGCCTTGAGAACAAGCACAGAAACGTTTGGGAAATTCGGTAAGGCCTATCTTAGCAAGTCATTGGCCATGCGTGGGAAGATGTGCGTGCATTTGAGAATGGAAAACTTAAAGAAATTTTAAGCTGTTACTATTTGTTATGACTTTTTTTCACATCTCATTAAAATCGATAATTAAGTTTTTACATCCACAGGGACGTGTATTTAAACCAGACACCAAAAACCAACAAGCAGGCACAATTGCAAGTTCTAAAAACTTAAAAAATAATTATTTTGAAGATCCAAAATATCCTATTCCTTGTCAAGAGTGACATTTGAGGATCACAAAGCCAAAATATTTTCATCAACAATAGTATTTTTTTCAGATATGACCGGTGCAACATGAGAGTCTGTCATTTCCTAAATCAGCTGGGAAATGTATGTGATAATACTCTCTGCAGTTTCTGAACATGCTCCTTAAACAAACCACTAATGACGCTTAAGTAGTTTATATTCTGTCTCAGAAAAAAAAATAATTGCAAACATGAACATGATACATTTTAAACAGGGATTATTACCTGTGCTGATTCTTTGTCAATATAACAAACAATGCTGACAAAGAAGGATACTAAATGCTTAAAAACCAACTAAAGTCTTGAATGTCCAACTTTAAAACTACAAAACAGTCATAACTAACATGGATTTAAGCGAAACAGAGTCAGTTTTAGGAGGTGACGACATTTCACTTGTAATGTCAAAGCTTCACTGCATCCAGGTTTTGGTCTTCAAAATTTAGCCTAGCTTGGAGATACGTCTGGACTTGCCAGAAGGGACAGGTTGATCAACCTTAAACCATCTCTGGAGTGGCACCAGATGACGTCTGGACGTGGAGGCCATTGAAGAAGCTGCTTTCTGTTTTGCATAAAAGAAATTTTGACAATGTTGTCGCTGTTGTCAACATCAAGAACCTTCCTAATGTACCATTTGCTTTCGTAAACAGCTGACACAAATTCATTCCCATCAAATGACATCAGTCCACTGTTACCAAATTCACAGGGCACATCTTCATCATGTGCCAGGTCTGAGCCAGAGTTCTCACTCTGCTCCAATGTGATCTGAGGTGTGACTGGAGGGCCTGCGCTGGGTGGTTCTCCACAGCAAAGGGACTCTGTTGTCATGGACTCACAGAGACCACCATTGAAACAAACAGGGCAGTAGCAGCTGACATCTCTCACAGCAAAAGCAGATTTCCCAAGACCTACTACAGCGTGAATTTCATTGTTCCTTTAACTGTGTTCATACTTAAGTTCTTGGTGGCATTCATTGTTTCCTGACAATCCTCATAAAGAACAAAGAAGAACTTCACTGATTTGA
This sequence comes from Phorcus lineatus, assembly GCA_921293015.1. Classification (NCBI taxonomy): domain Eukaryota; kingdom Metazoa; phylum Mollusca; class Gastropoda; order Trochida; family Trochidae; genus Phorcus; species Phorcus lineatus. The sequence continues at coordinate 30,663,005 of OV121088.1, read as the reverse complement.
TAAAGACATCTTGTGAATCCTGTATGACACACTTACCACTTCTCACCGATTCATCAGCGTTGCGTTTCGGAACCCACCAAGGCTGTCACAAGGTTCCATCTGACTAGTTTGACTGTCTGTCCAGTAGTGGAACATATCGACATCGTCACCCAATGCTTTGATCTGTGGCGTGACTTTCTTTAGAATAGTTAACACTTTTGAGGCTGTGTTCGAAGATTCATCAGAAACTGCAACAAAGCTCTGGTGCACAACTTCTCCACCGTCATTCCTGAAATACATCACAATTGGATGCAACGTGACACCAACTTTGTTTCAATATGCACTTTGTATTTCATCAACGGTTTTACATTCATGTCAATATAAGTCGTCAGTTGTCATAAGTGTTCAATATAAGTCTCCTTTTGTACGTCAGTATATTCTATCCTTGCGACGTTCTTGACTTTTACCTTCTCCTCAACAGAAACCCTTCTCCACTGGCTCTGTACAATCTTTTCTGGTAACTGATCTCTAATAGTGTCCATTTCAACATATTACATGAACATCAACACTTCGAAGTGTTTCAGCTGAAGTGCCACGTTTTGGTGTTTTGTACACAAGCAACTGTGGCGACTGATGAGAGAGGTGAGCAAAATATTCTTTGGTCGTATGCGCCGAAATGTCTCCAGCGAAATCTTAATCTCAGGATTCTCAGCCCTATACTTCAAGTGGAGATTGGAGATGTAGTCAGAGATCTTTGCATCTGCTATACCAGGTTGTGCTCTACTGTTGTCGTCCCACTGAAGAAACTGGAGAACATGTGTACTATCTGAGAAGAACACGCTTACGCGTGCATCTGGACCAAGCTTTCTCTTTGTTTGATACCTTGGAGAACTTACGGCGACACAAACCTGTATCTGTACTTAGCATATTCAACCATCTGTATTTTTTGACAATTTTTCAAGACACAATTCTGTGAAACACTGAACGTTTACTGTTTTGTATCTTCTTCTGTGTGGTGGCAATCTCAGCAAGCATCACATTTCAAGCAGCAGATGTTTTCTGACCCTGTGTTTCTGTTTAGTGTAAGCCGTGCATTCATCATTTGTAGTTCAGTTTTACTCCTTGGTGTACCCACTAATGAAACCTTTTTGCATTTTCTTGCTAATGTTTTCCTCAAAGATCCACACTTCTTTGACAAAATGTCATTTTTACTTTTAAGTTCTTGAATTACCTGATAAGCAATAGCTAAAGCTCTGCTTCTCCTTCTCCAGTTCTACGTCAATTGGGCAGAGGTAATCTGACTCTCAACTGGTTTCCATGATCCTCAGTTTCGTAGCCACTTCATTATGGTCTTTCCTGCTTCTTCTTACTGACGGTAACGTACATTTCAAACAGTTTTTGACAGCACAAATTCTGAAGATATCCATGAAACTAAAACAATTTGCCATATTACTTAATTTCAATCATTTATGAACGAAATGAACACAGAATCAATTACTTATTCGTTAGGAAAAGGAAGTTTGATGAATTATGTCAACTCACCTAAAGTTGAAAGGTGTCATACAACTATACTGGCTCAAGTGTGAAGATCTGAAAGTTAGATCATGACTGCTGCAAAATGGCAGACGACTGAGGAAGCTCATTTAAAACTCAAACTAAGCTACTTTCACTTTCTTCTGTTAGTTTCGTAAACGTTAGTAACGTACATTTCGGTTACGTACATTTCACATTTGATCAATTTAGTCATTATCCTACTTGCTAAAATTGATTTCAAATTGAAACTTTTGATTATGGTAGTCCAAGTGAGTTTCCAAATAATAACTTGACTTAGAGAATAAGTTGAACCACATTTTGGAAGAATTTTTAAAGCCTGCTCAGCAGGCATCCGATGTCGATTCGACATTGAAATTAGGTTGATTTCAGGTCAGAACGTTGATCAACCAATTTTCGACGTCGGAACAACGTTAGTTTGAAATTGACATTTCCTGACGTTGAAATTTGGTTACTTTCTTTTTTACCTACAAGTGATTACTTTTTATTACGTTTCATTATTATTTATATCCTAAAATATGTTATGGGTTGTTTTAAAGAACAAAATGATAAACGCACAAATGAATAGCTATCATTGAGGTGAGGTGATATTGGGTTTAAAGACGCTTTCAAGAGTATTTCACTTAGAATTTCGCTAGAATTATTGCAGGGAGCAAGCCCGCAACACCATTGTGGCTATGCATTACGGTGAAACCTGATAGCCTCGGCTGGAACTAGCAGTCCATGGGTGGTACTGCACTGAAATTCAATGTAGCATGACTGCGTGTAGAACAGTTCTCTACTGCAGAGAAAGCTGCCGAACCCTGCATGGCTACGAACCATGGACGTCTTGATCCGGAGCCGAACGCGCTAACCACTACGCTATAACGCCCCTAGCTATTATTGACATTTTGAGGTTTTTAATTAATATAGGATTTAGATAAAAAAAAAGTTAATTCCTTTCAATTTCATATAAAAGGGAGGTTTTCAGGTACTTTCACAACTGACAATATAAATTTTCGATTTTAATAAAGTTAGTAGTTCTCACAAAACGGTAATGGCGCATTTGTAACGAACATTTTTGGGGTGACACTCTGCTTTAATTCGTTGCAGTGTCATATAAATATTAATTCCCTCGCAGCATAGTTGATAACAATGTAATGTGTAACCTGAACAGAGGAGCTGTTGAATACCCCATCTAATTCTTTTGACAAGAGTGTTAATATCTTCACAGTAATTATGAAAACCTTCCTTTTTCACTGATTCACTGGTTTAATGCAACTAAGGAGTTACTTATTTTACTCTAGAAGAAACGCAAGGTGTCTGTAACGTACATTTCTCACAAGTTTGGGACACGTAACTCGATCGGAGATCCAACCTTGATGTTCAAAGGTTGCAGAAATAGGAAAATTACACTAACAATCTCAAAAAGAATATCATTTTAAGCAGAAATCAGTTACTTAGGTGTACTTTCAACTTGGGACAGTAACCTACATGTCATTTTCGCATGTTCAAAGCCTCACCTCATGCAGAAAGACTATTGCACTTGCGAAGCTGAATTTCGGTGGGAGTATTGGTCTGACCCAACCCTTGATTTACCACACATTATACAGATACCAGATAAACCAGATGTACCAGATAAAACATGTTCCGATTTTGTTTATAGAATATCGGGACATGTGCCTACTTAATTGGTTTTAGTGAATAGTTTAGAAAAAATCTGTCGTCGACGATCAAGTACACATTTTAATATTTAAAAAAATGAAGAAAAAAATATTCTTGTAAAGAGGTAACAAGTAAACCTATATAGTCTCTTGTTTTCGAAAAGTTATCGTCACGTGTTACTTTCAAATAACGTCCTATTACCATTCCAAACATTTCTCCCTTCATGAAGAGCTATATAAAAGATCAGTCGAAAATATTGGACGGGTACTTTTCCGTCGACGATTGTTGAAATAAAAATATTGCGCTTTTCAGACGGCTGATTCATTTGCGAAGCCCATAACGGTCACTGGAAGGTCAAACTTATGAATCATCATGAAACCGCAGAACTTTCCCCTTATATTAACCCAGGGCATATTAATTGGTAATATTTTAATTGTAATGACAAACATTTTATTTGTCCGCTGTTTTTAAATATATGGTCACATTCTTTTCGATGTTGTATCAGTGATCGATTGTATGAGGTGTTCATTTACACCATTTTGGGATACGAATGACTAATAACCAATTAAACCGGTATCTATTTTTTTGGCATTTCCGTGGCATTCTTGCAGACGAATATTTACCGCGCACCTGCTAGGCTGCCGAGATTACAACTTATTTTATGTAAATGTATAAAAAAAAATTATGACAATCTAACTACTCCTACCTTAACATAAACGTCACATTTCTTAATTGATGTATTTGATATATAAAAAGATGTGATAACTATTTTTATAGGACATGTGTATCAAAACAATAAATTTTGGAAATAAACTAACATCATTTGTTGACAGATACTATTACAGGGAGGTAACTCCCAATATAATAGTAAACTTCCGTTCGCCACAGTTCCGCAAACAAATGAAGTATCTTTCGGTTCCAGGTTCGTATGTAAACATCATATCTGTCAGGACTACATTCTGCGAGGGGCGAATGATTATCATAAAGTCTGAACTATCACTCCTTCCTTACCATAGGAAGATCGTCGAGAGTGATCAAAGATTAGATTAGATAATCGATTGATTCAGCCTGTTAGAAACAACTTCTTTACACTACACTAGTACTACCACTGAATAAGTTCATCGTACATATGCAAGGGTTAGATATCTTGTCTAATTAAAGGAAAACATCGAATTACCCCTAGTAGACTGCATTTTGGCCTGACAATAACATTATCAGTAGCAGTGTATGAAATAATTTTTCAGGATCACTAACGAACCGGGCTAGTATGGTTTCAGAGTTAATAGCCCACATGAAAAATTACTAGCCCAGATGACCAAGAAAATAGAGATTTCAAACATCTCACGTAAGTTGTCATTTATCTATAATTATGTCTGTGAAGTTCAAGGCTTCTCAACAAGATAACATTTCGACAAATCTGCAATACACCTGGTCAGGACCAGGCTACATAGCCACAGAATGAACAGCAACAGCTGAACAGCAATACAGTTCAGTTATTTATTGTAACATGACTTCGTTGTATCCTCGATTCTGATTGGTCGATTCTAAAAAATTACCCTATGTTGAATGACAATGAATACCCGCAAATTATCAAAAAGGCGAATCACCGCGAATTGATACAACATGATCACTAGTGCCGGCCTGACTCAAGTTTTAATTTTCCAGTTTCTTAGTAAATTCGTGCCGTACTCCGATTTGACATTTGTCTTTGTCCTTTTTTATATTGTGTCTACCGGTAGATATCACAAATACACTTTAATATGATTTATTTTTGAAGAACGAAAATATTTTCAACTGGCATACTTAGTCCAAGTTTGCTGCAAAGTTTCATGCGGCCGCCTTCTTTCGAATGCCGTTCCCATGGTATGACGTCACAAAGGCCAACCGTTTTGACGTCACAATGTTTACGTCGCTGTCACAATGGTTTTGGGCTAGTTCAAGACTTTTGTACTCGGGGTTTTACGATATTTTTCTACGAGCTTTATAATTGATGATTTAGGTCTCGAATTAAACAAGTATGTTGTAAGGTCTCGCTGTTACAAATGCCACTATTCACTATTATCACAACAATGTTTGTAATGTAAATAATTCCGGGAATTCAAATTAGTTAGACCTTATCTCACCTCTTAAAGAAATAGAACAGTCGCAAGTCCTTTCCACACAAAAATAAGTACGCAGAAACAGAGTTCGCTCTTAAAACTTCTAATAACTAAAGGTCATATTACAATATCGATAAATAGTTGCGTTTGTAAAATTTCCGGGATTCATTGTTATTCAACACCCGCTAACGCCGTCGGTTTTAAACTAAATTTGCGGGTGTTGAATAACAATGAATCCCGGAAATTTTACAAACGCAACTATTTATCTTCTAAGTCACCCATTAAAGTGATCAGACTCAACTTCAATTAGATCAGAATCAATGTCAGCAATGTCAGTAATATCAGACCATCCTGAATCTGAAGCGCTGTCATATGTATATTGTTTTTGCAAATCCTGGTCCATTTCTGTATCAATTATGTCCAGAAGGAATTTTGACAGTTGAAAAATTACCATAGCAACTTCTGCAAATGTGACAAAACATTTTTGACCTGTCTGAAATGAGCCAGTGAAACTTCCTAGACCACTTCGAAGTAAAGTTACGCATCGATCTTTCATATTCTCTATCAGATTCTCTTTTTTCTTCAATTGAATTGTGCTAGTTTTCTTTGGTGCACTGGCACCTTTGCCTTGAAATAGGGCCTAAATGTCAGATTGGCGTTTCGGCATGTTCGTAGCTAAAAAATACTAAGGTAATCAAATGATAGAAAAGGCGGGAACAGTATTTTTACTTAACCAAATCTGAAAATTTACACAAGCAGGCCAGGATACCGTAATTATTTTTTCACTAGCTCGGGGCAATTTCATCTAGCATCGGGCTACCGGATTGGTGGTTATTTCGAACGCTGATCAGTAGGGTATACAAAAGTTTCCCAAACAACAATCAACAATAACTCCAGGTGAAATAACAATTGTTTTGTTTTGCTAAATTAAAAAGGATGCTTACAATGCGGACATGGTCCCTTTTTTTATAAACAATAGATTCTATTTCAGTTATGGTGTAAAAGTCTGTGAGAGCAAGGCACCCATTGATGATCTTCATGATGCCAAAACGGTCAGTGGTTGGTCAGTCATCGTCAGCTAAGTACCACAAACTGTCGAAAGCTGATGGCGAAGGATATATAGACTTGCAGGTACCCACACTATTCAACACTACCAGTCAATGGCATGATGATGAACAAAAAATAATATCTCAAGTATGAAATTAGTTTGAAACGGAGCTTAAAGGGCCACAGAGTATGTTGATACAAATTAGAAAATAGTGCCAAAAATCCATCTCATTGAAAGATCTTTACATAATTTTTTCGCCAATTTTTTCGACCCAAAATAAGCCGAGAAATCTAACTAATTAGTAATGGTGTTTCCCGTGTCTATAAATAGATCGACTTTATTATTTTATTGCGCAAAGCATTATGGTCGTAGTTGGCTCCCATCCTTTAAACAAAGATAACCACGTGGGGGCGGAAAAGAGAAGCAGGATACAGTTAAAACGACGATAGACCAGAAGGGAGACAAGTTGGTCGACAAAAGGAAAGTCAAAATGGCGAAACAAATATTTGATTTATTTAAGTCAAACTCGCTTTACTTTGAGTTTGATTCGTTTTTATATGGGCAGGTTACTAGACTATTCATATTGAGCGCGCCCATTGTACGTTATTTTCATTTAAATACATCATGATCAGGATGATGGCGAAGTAACTCTTATCAACTTTTTGATCTTCATAGAGCAAGGCGAGGTAATTAGCATATACCCATCTTATGACAACTGAATCTATAATAATTTCTCAGTCTTCGACTGAACAAGGATCTTTTAATTTGCATATGTTCTGTGAATATGTTTAATATGAAATTAACAACAACAACATCCTTTTTTTTTTTTGCAAGTTTTTGTCAACTTTTTGTGTAAAAAAAATTATGGTTATTTCTTTTCATGAATTTCAAGTGTTTTTTTTAAGAAAAGAAATTGCATTTGTTTATTTGTTATCACTAAAACCCGAGCTACGTAGTACACAGGAAAGGAAAATCCGCGTAATGACATCATAATTCAGTAGCGCGCGCTCCTCGTACGGGTAAAATTAAAATATACCGACTTGTCTTGGTATATATATACTATTTGTCACATATCATGTTGTAGCTGAAACAATTATCTACCAACTGATATAATATTTAGACGTTTTTGAAAAAATGTTGTATTAGTAACACTAACATACTCAATGGTCCTTTAAGAGTAGTTTATTTTATGCTGGCAGAATTTAATAATTTTACATTGTAAGCATTAAAATTTAGAATATTAGGCTTTAAACAGCAAAACGTCCATATCATTTCGCAACTGGTCAAAATGACACCCAAAGCTGATCCTGAGGAACAAACTTGTCAATACGATGTATGCCAAAAATATTGACTATTCCAAAAGTGATACTTTTTTTTTTTATTGTTGACCTGATCTAAAACTCTTTGTTGTTTCCAGTTTGAAAGGCCTCCTCCTAAAATCCCGGTGAAAGCTATTCTGTTAGCAAGTGGACTTTTCCTCGCTGGAAGTATTCTTATAGTAATTGGTGCTCTTCTTCTCTCAGGGTACATCAGTCCGCAGGTAATTAATGATCTTATGACAGTTTCTACAGGATGGTTTCCCTCATAAGAACAAAGCAACTCTTTTTTAAGTAAATTCAAAAATATTAATTTGACAGAAGTGATTGTAAGATCAAGCTGGATTTGAACCAGGACCTCTGGTGAAGGTCAGACATACCCTTCCACTATTTGACTCAAGTAGGAATGCTTATGCTCAGGGAATGATTAACAGTAGGGTTTGTCCTTTAACCATGTTGGATGCCTAATGTGAAAGAATAAAGGGATCTCCAACTCCTGGGTCGGACAGGGCTGTAAGAATGCATATCGTCCCTCCCTGCTACTCAAGCTTACATCACTGAGTGAATTGTCCTCATGCCGAATGTAATAAAAGTGTTTGTGAGATCTCCTCTTGTGGGCTTCGAACTTGGCCCTCCTGGTGAGAATCAGTCAATCTACTACTTCAGTCAAAGGAATATCTCTTTGTTGACTCTGTTAGGGTATTTTAACTCGCCCTGCCAAATTGAGCATGGCCTATATACTTTTGCCAGCCTCAATGACTTGTTAAGATAAACTTTGCTGCATTTCCCCAACTTTTATGCTTGTCCACCAGGCTGCTGTGACATATTGCAATAGTCCAAAGAAAAACATAAGAGAATTGCAACTTTTAGTCAAAAATTTTTTTTTTGACAGGTTGGCAGCAAGGTTTGAATTAGCAAGTGATAGAGACTGGTGTAATTTAAAGCCATCTGGGGAAAGATGAATTGAAACATGTATACTTTCTTTAATTCCATGCCAAGAGGTTACTCAATTCATTTCTTCAGATGTTACATTTGTTACAAGAGAGCCATGTTTCTCTGTTATCTCAAAATCGTTTGCATCCTCATTTATATCAAATCAAATAAGGGAGGGTGGGGGGGATAGTGCAGTGGTTAGCGTGTTCGGCTTCGGATCAAGGGGTCTGTTGTTCGAATCCTGCCAGGGGCTCGGCAACTTTCTCTGCAGTAGAGAACTGTTCTACATGCAGTCAGGTTTGGATGCAGTGCTACACTGAATATTAGCGCAGTACCACCCATGGTTTGCTAGTTCTAGCCGATGCTTGCAGGTTTCACCTTAATGCATAGCCACAATGGTGTTGTGGGCTTTCTCCCTGCAATAATACTAGCAGCAGGGATATAAGTGAAATAATCTTGAAAGCGGCGTTAAACACCAACTCACCTCACCTCACATTAAACCAATCAAATATTGTATTGATATGTCTTAATTATAATAAATGTCCACATAGCATAGGTGAAAAGACTTCAGTCTCTCAATTGAGAAGTGATCAAATGCTCAATTTGTGAAGAAATATATAAATAAATGAACTGATTCTCAAGTTATGTGATGGTTGTTACTTATTACTTAAACATTTGGGTTGCGTCAGGGAATGAGAAACTCAAACAAATACAAAAGGCTTAAGAAAAGTTATGATTTCTCAATAAGATCAAATATCAAAACATGTGCATGATATTTCAGCAGCTGACAGATATGCATATCTTATCCTTATCTTATCATTTGTTGACATAAGCTATCAACTTACGCACATTGTATTTGGATTGCAATTTTTTTAAGTAACATTGAACTTTCATATTTTGCAGTACTCCGATCGAACATGGCCTGTACTCATTCTCGGAGCTTTAATGTTTATTCCTGGGGCGTACCATGTGCGGATAGCTTACTACGCATACAAGGGATACGAGGGCTACTCATACGAGGACATTCCAGAGTTTGAGTGAATCTTCTTGAAATGCAGGACTTTTACTAGATATAATGTGGGTATTTATGGGTTTACAAACATGGAAATTTTTCTCAGAAGAAGAGGTTAAATTGTACACTTTGCCTTAAGTATCATAGGTAACTCCGTACAGGACCCTCGGAATGAAAAATTAAAATATAACATTTTAAAAAATAATATGAATTATTACAACTGATACAAAAAAACACATTTTACCTTAAACACACTTTGATGCACAGTGCCCCAAACCTAAAACCAAGCTTTTATTGATGAAGTTGTGAACCATTTCTCCCTTATTCTTATGAATACTAGTCTAAAAATGCTCTTTTTTGTGACGAAGTATCTTCTAGTCACTATATAGTACAACCTGAATATTATTTGTGGAAAAGAAATTACAGAGAATTTTCCTTCTTCTTCCTTTCCATCTGAGTATTTGTATCTGCAAAACTCCATCTGTTACCCTGATCTTCTTCAGGCAAATTGCCCGGTATCACTAATTTTAGGTGAGGTAGATTAACTTTAAACAAACCCCTTAATACTTGAGCCATAAATTTATTTTAATGTCAATACATACAGAGACAAAATCAGGATTCGTTTAAAGTCAAGTATCACAATTTTCGATGCTACCTTAAATTGTCACAGATCTAACACATAACACATATATATAACCATCCAATGAATCAACTCAAAGTGTTAGCAGCACAGCCTGGATATCAAATCTGTTTATTCACAAAAATACCACTAAATAAATAAATTTAAAAAAAAAAAAATCTTTTGATTCAACATGTCTGCTTCAAGCTCCTTGCATTACGCCATTTCATTGGTTGAAAACATTACACTCTAACCATGGCCATGAAGAACCAGCCGACAGTGATACGCGGCTTTTGGCTTGAAGGAGATAAGGGTATTGGAAGGAGTTCTGCAGATTGAAATACGATTTTGAAGCAGCATGTTCCTAAATCTCTCCCCACAGAGGTAGCTCTGTCATAATTTCCTATACTAACCTCTGTTGTAATACGAAGGTTTCTTGGTCTAGAATGTAGAAGCCGAATTGGAGGCAATAAAAGTTATTTTTACATCTTAGTTATTTAGGTAGGCTTTGGGGAGGCTAAATTTTATTTGAATGTGCATTTTGCACTATAAGTCTATAAAGCATAGACCTCTGTGACAAAAAATCATGCATGCATGCAATAATATCATTGGCTGAAATTTTGCAGCTAAGGGAATCTGCTCATAGTAGGACATAGGTTAGTGTAGGAATATATGACGGAGTTACCTCTGTGGGGACAGAATGTATGTTCCTGCCTGTGCTTAAAAAGCATTCATCAAGATTTTTTTTTTTCCAATTGAGATTGTTGGTTTTGTCTAGCTGTTTGGTCATTGATACATTGTCAAGAGTAACCTAATAAATTTTTTTATAACAAAATATTTTGGTTGTACTATCCCTGAAAGCTCAGAATAAATAAACATTCAAATTTTTCTCTGTTAGTAACCAATAGTTTTGATAGACCATGATTTTAGAACATTGTCTTGGTCTATATTCACCTATTTCAGTAGATACACAAATGAAAACATTCATGTCAAAATTTCAGTATGACGTGTCCTCTAAGATCCTCTATATTTCCCTATCTTTCAACAACAGTTGTTATAAAGATGTGAATTGTCATAATCATTAATAAGTATAAATCTGTTCAAGTTGAAATCACCAAATGGGGGGGTTATTGTTTAGATAAAAATGTTTTTTTAAAATCAATTGTTAGATGAGTGACCAATGAGGGTGAAACGCCCCTCCTCCCTCCCCTTTTCAATAGGTGAACACCCCCTTTTAAAAAATTCCTTGATTCTCGATAGACAAGGGCTTTAAAGCTTTAAATGTAAGGAACTTTCTTTTTTTCTTGGTTCTTTTTTATATCAAGTTTTTGGTCATACTCAATCAACTTTATGGGCAGCATGGAACAAATGATGACTTTGTATGCTACTGTATGTGTTTGTTAATTCTTTATATATGTTTAATAGTTTATAACGTTTTCTGTTGTCATTTAGTCACATTTGAAATTTGTCTTGAAGTAGAGTTGTCATGATATAGATATTTGATGATATCATATCACTCACCCACTCTCAGGGTAAAACATATGAGCTAACTTTCCCCTCTTTTGAGCTTCATTGTATATGTTTTACCCCGAGAGTGGATGTTGTATGATTATCTCATAATTTGATATTGTACAAGTCATGTAACCCTATTTTCAGGGATTTGATAAAAAGAAAGATTAAATTTTGAAAACTCTTTGATTTTAAGGCATAAGAAAGAAATCAACAATAAGTGTGTAAATTCTTGATACAAGGATATATCGTCACAAATCTGTTTTAAGTATCAGTTTTAATCTATGACATTCTGTGTAACATTATGTTGATTCTGTAACAGATAATATTATGAAACTATCAAAGTATTACAGGAATTGTCAAGATCATAAATGATCATAGTTGCAATCCTTGTTTTATCATTTGTTTATGTCTATATTTATGTTTATGTTTATGTAAATTAGGGCCAAATATTGCACCAAATTTCATATTGCGATATATTACGTTGTACAGCTCATGTATTACAATAACTTTGATATGTGTAGAGAAGAAATCAATTTAAACTTTTTAATCTTCTTTAAACATTATATATTTGATAAAATGGCCTTCAAATCATTCAAAAAATAAACTATTACTAAAAAAGTTTGTAAGTAAATTTTGATGGCATGTATATTTAAAAATTATTGTCATTTGTAATACAGCCAAACTTGTTATTCTTGCAAAAGAGAAGAAGTTTCTCACATATTAAGCAAAATCGAATGACCTTTCTGAATAAATTTGACTTGAAATTACTTGATGTCATATATTGTGATATGAAAAAATAATATTACAATAACTATGCAATATATTAATATTGCGATAATATTGCACAGCCCTACTGTAAATATTAACATGGTTATGCATTTTAATTATTTTTCTCAAGAAAAATGAAGATTATTTAGTATGATACCATGTCATTGTATCATAACAATATCTTCTGTATGTTTGTTTGTTTATTATTGGTTTTATTGAATGCAATGTTTATCTGATGTTCATCACTCTAATCACCTATCGAATAAAAGATCCAAACAATTTTGCCATTGATATCTTTGTGTTGATGACAAGACAGTATCAAAGACTTACAAGCCATAAAGTAATGATTTGATTTAATAATTACTAATGTTATATACCTTGAATTCAATTATAGACTATGTGCCAATCTTTTTCCAAAATAGGAATGAAATACCAAATTCTTACTTCTTGGTTTTTGAGAATTTTACTCACAATGTTTTTAACCAACATTTATTTTTTCTGTGCCAACTTGCAAAAACATAAAATACAACATAACACTTGCAAAGACATCAATTAAAGTTGTTATTGGAGTTAATTAATTTTTTTAACCAACATTTTAATTTTATTCTGCCAACTTGCAAAAACATAACATACAACATAACATTTGCAAAAACACCAATAAAAGTTGTTATTGGAGTTAATCATTCTAGCTCACCAGGGGTGGGATAGCCCAGTGCTTAACATATTCTGTGAGCATGGTGGTGTAGTGAATTTCAGCTTAGTACCACCCTTGGTTTGCTAGTTCCAGTGAATGTTCGCAGGTTTCACCGTAATGCATAGCCACATTAGCTTTGCAGGCTTTCTTCCTTTATATGATATAAGTGAAATGCTACTGAAAGCACATTAAACCCCAAGTCACCTAATCTTTTCTGCTCACCAGGAAGTAGAAGAAACATATATATCCTGGCCTTCTTGGGTATTCCCATTTCTAGAAAAAAACATTTCAGGAGCTACTATGCACCTTTGAGATGAAAGTGTGTACATTTGGGCCATTTTGAATAATTAGCAAAGGGCGCGCAAATTTTTCAGAAAAAGATATAACATGTTGACTGAATATTTTATAGATCTAGTTGGACTTTATCAACAATGATTTTGTTATCGTTCATTTGGACCCATAAAACAATATGTACACTAACTCATTAATACGAAACTATGGCTTTATCATCAATAACATACAATGATTCGTGAGAATTATGCTGTCGCTAAAAAATTGATATAATGGATCCTGATATCAAATGAAAACCCTGTAGATGCACAACAAAAGGTTTTAAATTTTGATTGGTTCGCCATAATTCATGTCTGGCTTGTCACGTGTCGTGATAACACCACTAGGGGGAATTCCCTTTCACCGTTGCTGTGCAGTGACTGACAGACCGCTGAGAACATTTACAGGTCAACATGCACTTCAGCATAGCTGGTTGACCTACTTCCTGGTTTATAGTAGTAGTGTAATGCAATACGAGTGTCTATCAGTAGTATGATATTTTTATTGTCATCGAAAGTTAAACGGGAACTTGCCATTGTAAGGCTTACTACCTACTCGAACGTTTTCGTTGTAGGACGTCCATCTAACATAAAAGAAATGAAGTGAAGGATTTAGGCGATTGACAATGGACGAAAAGGGTACGTACTAATCTTTGTATTTATCTTTGTCTTACCAATATTTTCAATTGCATACTGTATATGATCACAGCTAATAGCTGAAATATTGCCCAAGCGGTATAAACAGTTACTCGCTCACTACTGTATATGAGATGTTTGAGAGCCGGGAAGTTTTTGAGTATAAGTAAGGAAGTATAATTATTTTAGAAGCAGAAGAAAATGAAAAGGACAACAATTAGTTCAAGCGGCAACATATAAACATACTAAATATTTGATCACAAATGGGGAATAATGGTAATTATGAGACACATATAAAACGCCCAGAAGCTACCATGCGATTAATAGAATATATAAGATAAGATAAGATGAAAACCATATTTCATGAATTCCGAGAATGTTATGTACGATAAACTCCTACACACTTACTTGTAAAATCATATCTATTTGACACCGCATATGTAACGATCCAATTTTTAACTTAGTGTTAGCTGTGTGTTTCGTTTACACAGTTGGTTATGGGGTGACCTGAGAGTGAATATTATATCAAGGACGATTGGTTTAAAAGGGCTGTAGCACGTATTTTCATGGAAACAAAGTGATTTCATGAAAAGGAAAATAAATGTTACAAATTGCAAGGCCATATTTTGTCGATACTCTTTTCATCAATAGAAGCAGTTTCAAAACGAACATGATCGGTTTCAGGATCTTTTTTTTATCCATATGATAAAAGGTGTCATATTAAAATGGCCGTCAGTTGTTTTCGTTGTATACTTGATACTATCTACGACTACAGACAATCAGGTTGAGTAATGAGGTGTTTGAACCTCTGAAGATAAAGCATTAGGCATAAACATATATTCATTGGGGAAAAGTTTTAAGAAATAAATTTTCCAAAAACATGCTTCTTCTTAGTAAGTTTTTTTCTTCCATTAAAACCATGGCATGATGTTACTTTAACCATATTGATCATTAAGCCTAAGAAAGGGGGATAACTGAGAGCGGCATGATGCACTGCTCCGTGGAGAGGTCTATTGCTCCCTTATGTATAAAAAGCTCATAGTCCATTAATATAAAAACAAAGTATACATACATGTAGTGAAAATAGGTATAAATTTTCTTAGGAGTGAACACGTGGAATTGTTGTCTTATTTATTCTAAGTTGTTATCATCACTTAAAGTCACGTTTCCATTCTGATTGGATGATTCATTTTCAGAATGAATTAATATGCGGTTCAGTTTCAAAGTTAACAGAATCAATGAATAATTGTTTCAGTTTCAACAGTAACAAAATGTAATGAATACTTTTTTAGTTAGCATATGGACAGAATAAATGTACACATAAATTGTTGATTCAGTTTCGACATTTACAGAATAAACAAATTGTTGATAGAAGATAGTTGACATGGACAGAAGGATGAATAATGGTTTATTTTCAATATACTCAAAATTAAAAGATGATATATTTTAACATTATCAACAATACAAGTTGGTACATTTCAACATTGACAACAATACAAGTTGATTCAGTTTCAATATGGACAACAATACAAGTTGATACATTTCAACATTGACAACAATACAAATTGATACATTTCAACATTGACAACAATGCAAGTTAATTCAGTTTCAATATGGACAAAATAAATAGGTGATTCAGTTTCAATATGGACAATATGAATAGATGATTCAGTTTCAATATGGACAATATGAATAGATGATTCAGTTTCATTATGGACAAAATTATTTGTTAAGACAGTTTCAACCCTCACAAAATTAATAGTTGGTACAGATTCATAGTGGACAAAATGAATACATAAGTCTGTTTTAACATTAACAAAATTTATAGTTGATACAGTTTAAACATTGACAAAACTATTACTTGATACGGTTTCCACACTGAAAAAAATTAATTGATGATAAATTTTCAACAGTGAAAAAAATAGATGATTCTGTTTCAATATGGACACAATTGATAGTTGATACAGTTTCAACATGGACAAAATTAATAGTTGATAAAATTAAACATTGACAACATTATTCATTTATTGTTGTGGTACATACACATAGAATCAGACATCATTCTTTAAACAATCTTTGAAAGAAATACATTGTACTTCGTCCTTGGATGTACAATTGACAGAAACAGATAGGCCTACATTGATGTTATAAGATAAAAGTTGCGTCTCAGTATTAAAGGTGCGCGGTATTATCGGTATATCGATATATTGCAATACATGAACAACACGATACGTACCGGCACACTCTTTTGAAAATATCCAATATATCGAAGTTTTTAAAAATTTTACAATTTCCGTGAAAAATTTCAGAAAAACGTAACCAAAAAATTTGATTTTACTGAAAGTTGTAACACAAAGTGTTAACTTACAAAGTGAAAAAAGCAACGTCATGTTAAACGTTCGAAAACAGCCACTGAATTACCTTTCTTTACAAAACGAGGGACCAGTTGAGCATTGCCCACTGCTCTAATTGTTGTTATTTAGTCTAGAGAGAATGGAAAACCTTAAATATTAAAAGTACCAATATATTGCAATACGTATTGCAATACGCTTTTCTGTATCGCAATATATTGCAATATTGAAATTAGGAGCGATACCCATCCATTTGAAAGGAGATATCAGCACTGTCTATGTTAAACGTTAACGACTCTTCAGCTGCAGTGGAATAAGGATGTAATTACAACATATATAAATAATCGTTTTCAGTAGTCTATTTCGGTTTTCCGGATATCCGAGACAAATAATTCTTTTGGTAGTTCTATCCTTGAACTTGTAACATATTCTAACATTTCTTTGACGTCACTCCAAATATCAGTAACATACTGACAATCGTAAAACAGGTGGGTTATAGTTTGGCTTTCTTTTTTTACAGAAATTTCATATAAAACAAATATTTGATTCAGTTGCCACACTGAGAAAATGAATGAATAAAGGAATAAATAGATAAGTTTGGATTCTTCATATTGTTTGTTTTATTCTGCGGAAAAGGGACAGGCTGTGTAACAGTAGCTTACGTGTTATCATACATATACAGTTATAATGACGTAAAGCTTACAACATGCGTTGCACCCTGATGGTCACTTGTTGAACAAATATAGTGATAACATGCTGATTTAGAAACTATACAGTCATACGCTCTGTAGCTCATCAGGCTATCTGATATGTATGATAAAAATGGTCCCGGAGTCGCCGAATACATTTCTCATAATCCTCAGCAGCTGAGGAATCTTTACACAAGGTTGTACCTATCTAGGTCCTTTGCTTTTGGAAAAGAAGACGCAAACATATTTTGGGGTGTGGTCCTCGAATTAAAGGGGTCACAGGGTCACCAAATCTATAAATAATTATTCCCATCAGCTAAGGAGTATGTACACAAGATTTCAGCTTTTCAGGGTTTTTGCGTGTGGCCCTTGTGGTCCTTCTTACGGGTTCCTAGGACATCATATCTGTAAATAAAAAAACCTCATTACTCATGGAGTCTGTGCACAAGATTTCAGGTCACTAGGGCATCTTATCTATAAATATAAAAACCTCATTACTCATGGAGTCTGTGCACAAGATTTCAGAGTGATGGACTTAATGGTTATTGAGAAAAAGTCGAAATAGTAAAAATTTACACTATGCCAGAAGCCCATCGCGCCTTCCTGTTGGATGAGCTAAAATCATTCAGGACATATTTTTCTAAAAAGAATACCAAATTAAGCTTTTACTGTGTGTTGTCGTTTATACTTATCTTCCTTCCTTTTCTTGTGTTCTTACTAGATCCAGGACGCAATCGTATTGTCCGTTGAATATATAGATAAGTTGCTTTTCAAGTAGAATGCCTTATGATCTATCACGTGATGTTATTAAATTCTAATATGCTGGACAATTTGTACAGTCATTTAAAGCTAAAAGGAAGTCATTTAAAGCTGAGAGAAAATGATTTTGTATCGAAGTTATATTTGTAGGACTCAGATCTGTGGCGGGTCTTTAATTTATGGCTAATTACCAAATCCTTTGCGCGTCTAGTATATTTGTAACTTTTATAAATTCGTGTTGCTTTATTTGATATCTGAAGACCACACCGTAGGAGCGGTGAACGGCAGGCAATATTTAATAACTGAAAGTGAACGGTTTGATGCGCGAGAGGTCGGAACGTTTTGAGTTTTAAGTGTAGGAAAATCGTCAACATCTATATATTTATAAGCCACACTTCCACCAAAATCCATGCTGTAAAATAGAAGGCCTTTATGCGTATTGTCGCCAAATTTCTTTCTTTTCCGTCCACAGACTAGCCTACAGGCCTGAAAAACAATATCTTGCCGCGACAACTTGTCCGTCAAAATATTAGAATTTTACGAACTTTTATGTATCTTTGATAAATAAAGAAAAATCTAAACACACCAACATTAAGAATATTTATCAAACTATCGTCATGCCAAGTTTGACGACTTTTCGTTGTGCCGTTTTCGAGCTGTCATGTTTGAAACCACAACACCATCAAATTCTTTGTGAACGATTTCATAACATCATGGTGAACTATTTAATGTCAAAGTGTTAATTGTGTAGTGTACGCTTTAATGTCACCGTTCAATACGTTTTCTAGTCAGATGGGTCGCTGTATCGTTCATGATTAGTGTATTTACATCATGTATATGACAATCATGTAAATCCTGATCACCTTAATTCTATTTACTCATTTTTGTTTACCGCATAGTGATTATATTTCTTACCAATGGGCCTTCCATATCCAAAAGTTTTAACTTGAATAAAAAAGTGCCATTCCTTCGAATTCTTAACTATTGTTTTATCATAGTTATATTAATCGTAAACTATTTGGAGATGGGTATACTATAGACGTGGGTGGAATTATTTTGGACAGGTCATT
Organism: Phorcus lineatus; assembly: GCA_921293015.1. NCBI lineage: Eukaryota > Metazoa > Mollusca > Gastropoda > Trochida > Trochidae > Phorcus > Phorcus lineatus. The sequence goes on along the minus strand of OV121088.1, from coordinate 30,643,996 downwards.
ACATGAGATAAGTGCTATTCCCCTGTCAAGAATCTACTGTTAAAAGCTGCTCCCTGAAAAAAACTTCCTTTGTAGTACTTTCGGCCAGCAATATGCGTCTCAGAATGGTTTAAAGGAGCCACACCCGGATTGTACATGAGAAACATGCAACCTGTCGCACATTACATTGGCGACACGAACACTCATTTTAAATTGAAGTCATATAAAGGTTGAGAATGTAACACCAAGTTTTGTTAAGACCCGGCACTTAAAACCCAGCTTTGGTTTCCTCGCCATACTCTTTCTGTATGATATCAAGAGAGTCTACAATAATTCCTGGTTTTATCTCATTTGCAAGGATGTTTTCGCATGTATCGTCGAGAGTTGTCAGTGAACACCGAGTATGTTGTTTGCGTCAAATATGTCACACTTAATTGTCACACACACACACACACACACACCCACACACACACACACACACACATATATATATATATATATATATATATATATATATATAATCGTAAATTAATGTCTGTCTCTGAAAATCACCATCTTATTGCTGATCAGTTCAGTAGGTAGACAATAAACAGGTTCAAATGGTCAAATGGTCGTTTATGATCGAAAACCGGACAATGGCGCGCTAATGACTCAATCGAAGGAATTTGGCATGGGAAATGCCGCTAACCAAAACATTTTCACAGCGTCCCTGCAACGCATATGACATGTATACATACTGAGCTGTAAAACGCCACGCCACCAACGAAAAGAAGAAAAGCTGTATTTTCAAGCGGAAAGGTCAGACATAGCATGTTTCTGTAACCGACAGAACTGATGGAAGCATGTCAGTTAGCATTATAAGTTAATGTTTTTTGCCTTTTTTGTTGTCATCCATCAATTCATTATCTTTATTATCTCTGTTTGATGGTCATGACGATGCTTAATCCTTTTTTACAAAAAAAACCCAGTTACTCTGGTTCCCCGGGGACAACAATATCTTTATCAATATCTTTTGGGACATATTTAAGATCTTTTTCTACAGATGTAAGTGTACCTTTTTTTCATATTAACGATTTTTAATGATAAACTTCTTTTCTCTATGACTATCAATGCACTGATATACTGTATATCACCCCACAAAAGTTTTCCAAATGTTCCTAACAATAGCAACACTGATATGGTGGCATTTCTATCGTTTAGACAGCGCATCTGAAGTGTAAAAACCTGAAAATAATCTAGAATGCTACAAAATAAAATAAGATGACGAGTTAACGTTGACAACAAATCGTTCACTACCAGAAAATGAAATCGTTCACCAGTTAATAGTGCCTGTGTTATGAAATCGTTCACTAAGTGTTTGATGGTGGTGTTGTTTCAAATATGACAGCTCGAAAACAACATAACGAAGAGCCTTCAAATTTGGCATGAAATTAGTTTGATAAATATTCTTAATGTTGGTGTGTTTAGATTTTTCTTTATTTATCAAAGATACATAAAAGTTCGTAAAATTCAAATATTTTGACGGACAAGTTGTCGCGGCAAGATATTGTTTTTCAGGCCTATAGGCTAGTCTGTGGACGGAAAAGAAAGAAATTTGGCGACAATACGCATAAAGGCCTTCTATTTTACAGCATGGATTTTGGTGGAAGTGTGGCTTATAAATATATAGATGTTGACGATTTTCCTACACTTAAAACTCAAAACGTTCCAACCTCTCGCGCATCAAACCGTTCACTTTCAGTTATTAAATATTGCCTGCCGTTCACCGCTCCTACGGTGTGAAGACACTCGGGTGAGATTATCTATGTATCATGACGTCATCATATCTAACTGTTCCCGTCGTTTGTAGCAACTGCCGTCGCTGGACACTCAGTAACTTCATGAAAGACACGGAAGACAGTAGAAACGGATGATGAATATAGGTTATCAGAAGGACGAGTGCAACCTTTGATGCCATCAAAACGTAGTACTGGCTGTTTCGGAGCTGTTCGCGCCTTAGGCCGGGTTTACACTACGCCCGAATAATTCGCATTGCGTTGACGCATGCGATTTGAGGGTTTACATTACGAGCGTTCTGCATGCGATTTGCTTTCGAATGTTTTCCTTGCGATTGTTCCGAAGTGTATAATGTATGTATGTATGTATGTATGTATGTATGTATGTACCTGTATGCATGTACATATATGTAATTGGCAGTTTATGTAGGTATGTAATAGACAGTATATGGATACTGAACTGAAGGGTACAATGTGTATGTGTGCAAAATCAATGAATATATGACTTGATAGACAGATCTACATTGTATCTTCAATATTTGAATGTTGTTGACATTAATGAATAACTAAACCTACCTGAATTGTCGTACGTGCCACGTGTTGGGGAAATACCTCTTCCAATGACAAAATAATGACGTCACACAGGGAATTCCAATGCGATTTCGAGTGCGTTGCGAATAAAATAGTACAGGTTCTATTTTTTTCGCAACGCATAGCAACACATTGAAGAGACGGACGTAGTGTAAGACAACTCATTGAAAACAACGTGCTGCGTTCGTATGCGATTTTTTGTAACGCATCGCATTCCAAAAACGGACGTAGTGTAACAAAAACGATCGTTTTGTAAATTATAACATAAGCCTGTGCGATGCCTTTCACACACGCATGCGTCAGGGAAAGCGATTTTCCATTCACAATACCCGCGTCCAATACATTGCGATATATATACAAATGTAGTCCTCGAAGCCACGAGAAAAAAGTGGTTACATTTCATGCGAATCATAAAAAAAGTTTCTCACAATTGATAACGTGATGACGAGTTTGCAGGATGTTTTGGGTGAATACGTAAACACTATATCGCAGTGGCTAATTCTAGCATGAATTGATATCTTAACAATGTCTTGTTTATGTGTTTGAAATGCCATAAAAATACTTTAAGGAATAAGCTTCAATTTATGTACATACAGGAGTGCTGTTACACAACATCTTATTCATTGAGCTTATCTCCGAGCGATGTGGTTTGTTATCAAGTATCGCAATTACATACGAAAGTCCAACCTTGCCAAACAATCGCCATTTTATCTAGTCATGATTTGTAAGCCACATATTTAAACATTACAAATCTATAATTCCTAATTTGTGATGATAATGATATGGAAAGAAATTTAATGATTAAAGATCTCTATTTATAAAAGTTAGACTCTTGTTTATTGGAAAACTGCAGAAGTATAGTGCAGGAGGGAGAAAGATATATTACGTCCACCACTCTACAGAAAAATTCTGTTTTGTCCACTGGAAATTTTTTTTATACCCCACGAATTAAAAATTAGAAAAGAGCACTAGTTATTATAAAGCACATTCCATGATCTTTATTGTCACAGCAAAATTATATATAAGTATATTGAGTTGTATTATTTTGCTTTATATTTAATAATAATTGTTAATTGAGTATTGAAAAGCGACTCAATATGATATATATAGGGTAACTACACACAATTTTTATATACTTTTACATTCTAAGGAAGAATAAACAAATAGCTTTTAAGGGTGAGACTTCAACTCAAGCAACTGCCTCTCGTTAAAGGAACACCTTTAAAGTTCAAAATAGCATCAACAGCGGTTTGTTATATACCATATGAGTCATATATGCCAAACTTAATCAATGGTGTCATTTGATCGCAAAGTCTCAACTGTTACCTAAATGACACATTTTAAAGCTTATTGGTTTTATTACAGTGACAGTGAAGGTAGAACGTCGCAATTGTGACCGAAAACCGGACAGTGGCGCGCGTCAAATATTCAAACGTAATTTTGGAGACTTATCTAAAACAGCCAGGAGGGCAGTTGGGAGTTGATAGTGTTTGTTAGGTTATATAACTAGTATCCACGTATATTGGACGTGATATTTACACCTCTGTGCATTTAAAAGACTGTTTTTAGATTTTCAAGGAAAACCAGTATTTGTCATGTACATGTCTTTTGGACATGAAAAGTTAAGATGTTTTGATTTTATATCACCACATATGACATTTAGGTTCGTATCAACGATAAATAATATGTTATGAAAATCACGGAGTGGCTCTTTAACATACCTTAACTGCGTTACCACCCTTAAACTGCAACTCTGCTATGCTCTTAGTTTTGAGAATAGGACAATCATGTTTACAGTTAGTCAGTATATAGTCAAATGCAGATTTTAGGGTTGACACCCTTCCACTCCCATTGTCGAAGGAAAAGCAGGACCAAATTAAAAACTTTATTCTCCTTGTAACAAAGATGTTTTTCTGGAAATTTAACTTTATAAATACAATGATTTTAAAATGATTTTATACTGGTTAACCAGCTGCTTTACTCTTATTTTCATGAAGCGAGGTATATAATTCAAAATACGAAAGAAAAAGACAAAACATTTAAAACAAACATATTTATAAACAACTAAAGTTAGTATTATAGATTTCCACACTTTTTGTTGTTCATTGAAACCATTTAGAGGTTGAACAAAACATTCTATGTCGTTATTACATTTGACAATATCTATTGCATTATAATGATCGAATATACAATTAATGCACTGAGACAACATGTACTGAAAACAAAAAGTCTAAATGGTAATTAATAGGTCAGATGGTCAAATAATCGGATGAACGTAGTAATATACATATATATATATGATCTTCTTTTCATTACATTAGTAGGAGAGTGATAGATAGCAGATTTCATTCAAAACAAGAGTGGAGTCGATACTTTGCAATTGATCGAAGAAACTCTAAATGATTAAAAACGTTTATATGAAAACAGTGACCATTCGTGTAAAGTTCGATAGAATTAACATGTATAGTTACAATTAAATGTATCTTTAACCATCCATCACATGGGTCACAAGACCTTTTTTTAATGTAAAACGCTGAATATTTGTAAACCCAATCCTGCGCAATGATTGAATAAAATAAAAGCCTTAATAAAGTCGTATTTACAGTTTGACATCACGTCATTTTGTTTCGCATTAACACAGAAGTGCTCAGAAAGATTGTGTTAGCTCGCACAAGCGATAATATCGTTGGAACTTGATTTTTGCTGAAAATCGTTGATCTGTATGGTATAGTCCATCGTACCTGAATCATGCCCTAATGCTACCTGACATCGATTACACGTTTCAGCATATGGGTTGAGTGACAACTGTGCTGAGAAGGAAAGAAGACAATGAATAGATATGCATTGAAATATACTGATTTCTTATTTGAAATGGCCATTTCCACACGGTTATTAAAAATTGCAACAAAAAATCAAATAATAAAACATGCATTATAACAAATTAACACCATTTGTATCATACAAAATTATTTTCAGAATACTCCTTCCGGGTCACCATAAGTGATGAAACGTCAAAGAGTTACGAGCCCTACAATCTGAAGGTGAAGGTCAGTGGCTTGACACTCTGCGATGCAATGACGGATGAGCTCATTCTCGATTGGCCCTTTCAGCGAATCAGACGCTTCTTCAGAACCGATTCAAGTTTGATCATCGAGACTGGAAGAGCGGCCGTATCTGGAGATGGAAAGTTTGCCTTCAATACCCCCGAACCATTAATAATTTATAATCGGATCTCGGAGAACATAGAAAAATTACGACAAGGTAATAATTTCAAATTTGCCATTTTTAATCTCAAATCTTCTTTGCCATTCCGAAATTTTAAACTATGGCAAATGTTATTTAATAATTTTCGTAACTTATTTGATGATATGAGTTGAGAGAGAGAGAGAGAGAGAGAGAGAGAGAGAGAGAGAGAGAGAGAGAGAGAGAGAGAGAGAGAGAGAGAGAGAGAGAGAGTATTTTCTGCAAATTAATAATTGTCTACATCCATCCTAAAGCCAATTTTTGATAGTTTTACCAGGAAAGGTTAAAGTGGAAGAAAGGAAGGCTGAGGAGGTATCGCCACCGACTTCCAAGGATGAGGACGAATACACAGAGCCGTATAATTGGGTCCAGCCACACAAAGAGAAGGCGGTTCAGAGGAGCCAAACCTACTCCCCAAAAAGTTCTCCAGTTTTACCTAGTTCTAGAGTTCACCGCAGCCACTCGCAAACAAACCAAAGGCTCAAAAGGCATGAGGACAAAGAAATGGTCTTCATTGCAGGTGGTTGTGTGAAGATTTCTGAAAAGGACCCTAGTCCATCGCCGTGTGAACAACGATACACTTCCATGCCCCCTGAAGGTCAAAGATCTGATGAGGGACATTCTTACCTGCAGTTGAACAAGACGCAGGAATCAGACAGTTGCTATATCACGCCAGTCCCTCATTCTGTTGAGAGTCCATGCACAAAATAAACTGAACCCAATGGGTGTCATATTTTTAACATTGCAGTAATGCAGTCTGTGTGACTTAAGGTCGACCTATCGTTTCGTGCAATGGGACCCAGGACGATAACAAGAGTTATCTAGTTTTCAATAATTACCAACAGTCCAGGAGTTAGAAAGGTCGGTTACGTGTTATGTGACAAACTCCGTCCTTATTGCTGTTAACGAGAAACAATGCCTCCTTAATGTCCACTGAGTGTCAAAGTCCTGAAGTGCGACATTCTTGCCTGAAGTTCAAACAGCTGCTACACTCAAGAAAAAGGAACGCAAAAATTACTTTTGAAAGATTATTTTGCTTATAACCTCGAGATGCAATATATTAATTAAGGGATAAGAAGGTGGAGATTCACATGTGTATAGACTAAGAGTTTGCCAACACGAATGTAACGTTTCTAGGCTGTGATTCTGTTTCCATTAGTCCAATGTGATGGCCATTCGTAGATGTGCCTAAGACGTGATGTAACATTGACGTGAATGTCAATCGAGATTTTTCCATTAGTCTTCCATTGGGGTCAATTCTGGTGTTTATAAAGGTTTTAACGTTAGAATTGGTAAGGTTAGAGACCATGACGCATGCTGCATATGTGTTTGATGCCGGCACACGTAAATTGACGTGCGAGGACGTTGATGGTTTGCTTAGTTCTTGTCAAAGTCCCACGAACCAGTATTAAATGAAATCATTGAGGACATTCACACGATGACACTGTCTCGACCACTTCTATTGACCATTTGAATTAAATTGGGGGTAAAGGTTCATTTTTTCAATAGTAAACCGTATTATTACACGTTATTTTCCAACTGACCGATGGAGACGAAATTGTGATTCATCACCAAACCAGACTTGAGTAATTTGACATTTCTCAAAAAATAACTGGAGCCTTCTTGGTGGAAGCCCACTTTACGTAAACGACTCGCACGTTTGGTTGGAGTTTATGGTCCAAACGTCGTTGCGGTGTGTATAGTCTGCATGGTTAAAACTACAGGATGACGCAAGTGGTTGACCCGGATGTTACGATTCTGGCTCGTAACTCTAAGATGCACACATCTCGGGGATTTTTTGGCGGAATTGGTCAGCAGGAGCGGACCGAAATAGCAACAACAGGTGCTCTGATGAACGTTTAAATGACGGGCAAGTGCAAATTGGGACTCAACGGTTTCAATTTGACCAATGTCGACGTTTTCATTTACGCCTCTCAGTTATGGCATAATGATAGCCTCTTTTCAATGCAAATCGAATAATAAAATGTGAAACAACATATATTAATACACGCTTTTGCGCCTACTCTTATTTTAAAGTTGTTGAAATGTTTTCTAACATTTTGTGAGAACAACGTTAAATGCTTCTTAAACATACGAAAAAATTAAAATTGTCCCATTTTTTTGCGTTGAAGCGGTAAACAAATACAAACAAAGTTGTCATGGAAAGAAATATTGTTGTTGCATTGTTTTTGTTGCTTTTAAACGAGTCCAACATAATCCAAATCACCTTTGTGTTCTTTTTTTTTTGAAGAGTGTATATCACACCAGCTCTCTCAACCAAAACACTAATAAATGCCAAGATTGCAAGGATTTTCTAAAGGTCCAGGAGTTGCAAACGACGGTTGTTCGAGGACACATGTTAATTCCCTATGAACAACGACACACACACCCGTGCATGGTTAGGGGTGTTCTTACCTGACGTTGAATCAAGTGTCTTGTAGAACCAGACAGTAACTATATAAGAAAAACTTTAAAAGATGGAGGCACCCTACTCAGGCTGGGCTATACTGCGAAACACAGGGTATAAAAGAGGTTTATGAGAATGTCACCTGATATTGACGGTAAATAAGTACATTTAGGCCTACAAAGGAACAAAACCTGCATGGTATCTTCTATTTTGAATAATATACAATTATGTGTTCATTGTATCATATAAAAGATAACATTATAGCCCTTATGAATCATTTTATTCCAGACTTTACAGTAATACATCATATATTTGAATTATTTTTTATCAGAACGTTGTTAGTAATTATGACTGAAAAACAATTTACACCAGTTGGCCTTTAAATATATGTATACACACTGTTATATTTTTTCCTATTACGAAGCTACTTCAAACTATAAAGCATCCAAGTTGCCGACTCTGATTTTTGCAAGGATTTCAAGTACAAGATATATATTGAAAAATATTCTAAAGTTTATTTCAATCTCTTTCGCTCTGCCAAGAGTTATCGGACATGTGTACATTCACTACTTATTGATTTGTAGCTGCTGCTTGCTTCTAGCGTGTAGCGTTTTAATGGAATTAATTCCACTAATATGGAATATATTTTTTCAACCTCCCTTGCGAAATTGAGGAACTGGACTGAACTTGAACACATGCGGTCAAGAAGAATTGTACTTCCGCTTTGACTCGTAAACACCACTGAACCTCCTTCAATTCGAGGTTTGTAGAAACAATCTTTTTCCGCATTATATGTTGCTTTACTCTCCACTCGTACAAGGAAGCAAATCAAATTACAACAATGAATTTAGGCTCAAAATTTTATGACAAAGTTCCAAACGGGAATAAACATGAAAGGGAATACTTACCCCCCTTGGCTGTAACATTAAAGATGTAACATTCGCTGAAATGACTGGCACTTTAAGTATCATTAAAACAGCATATTAAAGGCAGTAACCAATTAAGCAACCAACTAGGAGGGTAGGGCGGGATTATAGTTGCAAAAACTTGCAGGTGCCGCTTACCGTGCGTTTACGTCATCAGCCTCGTCCCCAGGTCTGATCAATGCTCACGTTGCCCCACCCCTGCGGAAGGAGTGGCCACTGTACATTAAACCATTAACTCCACCCGAGTTCATCACAAATTGCACGCGTGTAATAATGGCATTATAAGTCAGCAGAACGCTTTCAACTACAAATCATTGCCCAAAAGGACGCTTGTATTGAGAAGCCAGTAGATAGCGACGCAGTGCAGACGCTGGACACAATGGATGTCTTGTTACTTTTTGGAGTGGAATTTTTACTGTCCTATCCCTAAATTGTACATTTTTCGTACAACGTGAGATCAATACAAAACCAAAGTCTGTTGCCGCCAGATGCACTCTGCGAGGACATTTTTATGCGGTAACATTCGTGAGCGACCCGAAGAAGCCGACCAAACATGTTGTCCAAAACGTTACATGTAATATATATGTATATTAACAATCTTCTAGAGAAAAGGCAGTTTTCAACCGTTATCACAGAGGGGTCATGGATGAAACACCCGACTGTCCGGCACCTTTGATCCTTTTCACACCAGTAGAGACTTGTTTCAATCCCCAATCGTCTGCTGGACTCTGTAGACCTTCCGCTCTGTGTAGTTGAGTAACTATATTCACATAACCCAAGATTGATCCGTACACTGAATGCTTCACGTCAGCTAGATAGGCTACATACAGTTCCAGTGAGGTTTCTTATTACTCCATTGGAGTGGCATATATACTTTTTATCCATTATGTAAAAAATGAGTCTTATATGTGCATATATGGGGAGACGTTAAGACGTTCTCTGGCATAGTAGCGATATTAAAAAAAACCTCTTATTCTCCTAAATAACCCCGTTCCACTCAAAATACAAAAAACAACAGAACACACATTGAGCTATATTGGGACACGCAATGCCAGCACGGCCGCTTGTATTCTCCTATACTCCATTCAGTACTACAAACAACATAACAATATTTGGAATATCATGTGCGGTGCACTCCGTTTATTCTGTACAACACATTACAGTCGTCATCATCATCAATACATCATCATCATCATCATCACATCCCATTACAACATCGTTTAACGTCATCATCTTAACGTAATTCACGGTTAATGGCAATGTCATACGATTCCCACGTATTATCATGGCTCGTCAGCACTATCACACAAATACTCGCACGTATTATCATGACTCGTCAGCACACATATTATACAAATACTCACACGTATTATCATAGCTCGCAAGCACCATATTATACAAATACTCACACGTATCATCATAGCTCGCCAGCACACATATACAAATACCCACACGTATTATCATAGCTCGCCAGCACACATATACATGCAATCAATTCCACGTAATATCATGGTTCGTCAGCCCATATATACAAATACACACACGTATTATCACGGCTCGCCAGCCATAAATCAAAAGAACATACTTACAAACATACCATCATGGCTCGTCAACAAGAACAATGTATAACTCGTAAGTATTATCATGACTTGCCAACTCAAATAGCATACAAATACCACACGTATTATGATGCCTCGTCTGAACAGACTATACCAATCTTCATATTTTTCAGAACTCACAGTATACTGGCACAAAATTATCCACCGAATTAAAAAGATACAATATGCATCGACACCGGTCAAAACCTGACTCGAGCGCACCGCAACTGAGAATGCGCTTACAATTCGCGCCTTTACTTATATACTCATAACAACGCCCTCTAGTGGACATCATCACCTGACCATATAGTACTTTCCTACGCCAGGAGAAAATAATTTCATTCTAATTCGTACCTCAAACGAAAGAAATTATATTTCTCCTATACTCCATTCAGTACTACAAACAACATAACAATATTTGGAATATCATGTGCGGTGCACTCCTGAGACTCAAAGAACGGGGAACTAAAGACCCAGGGAAAGAGAAACTTTCAATCTGTTTTCTACACTATCCTTTATATAGCCATCTTTGGCTCTTTCACTTTTCCATCGTCCATGCCGTTTGAAAAACCTATCAGGGATTCCTCGATTTGCAGCAACAGAAGCCCCACCTGATCTCAGACTATGCAAACCATAGCATTTAATGTCAGACACATGAGGTTTAAAGGCTTCGATGAAAACTTCTCGTAAACGAGTATAAGACATAGGTTTGTTTTCAGATCTAAAACTATAACCATCTTTTGTCTTGCACAAATTTCTAAACACATATGAGTCATCATGATGGTTTAATGATGATAGTTTCAAATACTTCTCTAGACACTTCACAGGACACATCTTTGTGTCAGTTCTACCAATAACCAACCACGCTCCGTCCCGATACACATCTGTTTTAGAACTTTCTATGAAAACTGTCATGTACGCATCATAAAAGATGAGATCGCCAAATTTCACGTTCAATAACTCAGAAGAACGCAGAAAACCAGCAAAAGCAAGAAGACACATAGATACAGTTCTCAAATTATATACATTTGGTTCGTGCATTTTATCTTCAAACATCTTTTTAAGCACTTCTAAAGTAATGGGCTCCTTTTTCCTTACAGGTTTGGCTAATTTACGCTTAGCAGCCTCTAGCACATTAGCAACTAATGCATTATCAGTTGGAGATAATAAACCAACTATGTTATGAAAATGTCTAATACTATAAAACGCATTCTGTACAGGAGATAAGGACTCCGATCTCTGTATTACGGATAACAGGTATACAGCACTATGTAAGGGACTTAACGGTAACACCGTTGACATACCGTTAGTAATAGCCCACCTTTTCCATGCACGGAAACCATACTCATACTTTTTGCACGTAGAAGACGCTCTTGCATGAGACAAAAGATCCGGCACGTCTCCAGCTAGCTGTCTCACGCTCGGCGGCAGCGTCACTAACTCCTCGGCAAACACGTGCAAAAATACATCTGTAACACAAAATTCAATACTGTACATTCAGTGCCACCATTTGGAAATTTAAATTGCTTCTACCAAACAAGCCGTTACCTTGTCTACTCGGCACATACGCCTCTTTATGCGTAGGTAAGTATATAATATCCTTAACCTGAGCTATGAAAGCACCCCTGGGACACAACAGGGGCCAGAAACTTGCAGAATACCATTGAGGTACTACTAAAGTGGCTTTACAATGACTTCTAGACAAATGTTGTATCACCCTAGCCACTAAATATACTGGAGGCACTATCCAACAATTTCCTTCATTCCAGTTCATAGTAAATGCATCCACTCCTCGCGAACCCGGGTTCCAAAACCTTGAGTAAAACCGGGCGACCTTGTTATTATAATATGAAGCAAACATGTCTACATCATATGGACCCCAAATAGAATTCATATGTTGGAACACAACATCGGCAATTCCCCAATCGTCAGAGTCTATGATTTTACTGAGGTAATCTGCTCTTTCGTTTTCAGAACGAGGTAACCACTGCATCTCTAAATGAATCTGGTTTTCAATGCACACATGGAATATCTTCAAAGCAATATTCTGCAAATGCTTCTTCATTGATCCTTTAGATACAATAATGTCAACATTCTTATTGTCTGTAAACCACTTAACTCGTTGTGATTTTAACTTGGACAAAATACTCTGCATAACCATGTACACGGCTTTTAACTCTCTGTAGGTAGAACTTTCTTTAGCCTCCGTTGATGACCACTGACCATGTGATTGAACATCGCCATATTGAACACAGTACCCCCCGTACCCGACATTACTTGCATCACTATATACAATCCGTGTAACGGTATTCTGCTCAATCAAACGCTTCTCAGTGTAGTAGGCTATATTTCCCATCCAAAACTGAAGCTGTTGGATACTAAGATCTGAGAGGCGTACATTGTCATTCCAGGAACCAGTATCGACAGTTTGTAGAGACAATGACCTCGTCATAAGCTGAGCTACAGAACCGAGCACGATACTCATGCTTATAATCTGACCTACTACAGAGGCAACCTTCCTAGCGGGAACAGTCCCGTTATACAACAACAATTCTTCAACACACTGCATAAGCTTGTCAACTTTCCTTTGAGGTATTGACAAAACCATTGACCTTGTATTGATAATAAGCCCCAACCATTCCAAGCTTTGACACGGTTCCCACAACGACTTTTCTACTTTGGGTACGAAACCTGAAGAAATGATATCCTGTTTTACAACATTTGCAATCTCAGTAGTACTCTCATAAGAGTCACAGGCAAAAAGACCGTCATCTAAAAAGGTAACAACATTATAGCCTTTACCTCTCCAATGTTTCACCAACTGCCGAGTTACTTTTGTAAATACATATGGCGCAGAGGTTAACCCAAACGGTAAAACAAGGAACTTATAAAACTTCCTAACCCCTCCGTTTACCCATGAAAATCCAAGAAACTGAGTATGTCCATCAAATATATCTAAATGGTGATAGGCAGAGTGGATGTCAAACTTTACGACCCAATCTTTTTTATGAATATACAGCAAAGCTGTCCTCCAGTCTTCATACTTCACGGATTCCTTCCATACATGTGTGTTCACCACTGATAAATCCAAGATCAGTCTCTTTTTACCTGAGGATTGAACAGAAACCGAAAGGGGGTTTACTACTGTAGGTTTGTAAGACAATTCAACTACCAAACCTTTTCGTACCAAATCATCAATAGCTTCTGCAACAAAGTCTTGATATGTCATCGCTGATTTATTGTTGTTAAATTCCATGATGGGAGGAGTGGAATAGAAAGGAATTCTGTAGCCATTTTCTAAAATGTCAAGCACAAAATTAGAACAACCTATACTACGCCAAAAGTTGATATTGCTTTTCAATCTACCCTTCACGATTATCTCTGCATGTCCCTGCTCGTATTCAACATAATCATGAGTCAAAGCAACATCATCATCATCATCATCAGTAATATCATACTTAACTTTGGCATGTTCACTAGTACTGTCCTCCAGCTCCTGATGTGCGTCCTGGTGTAGCTGATTGCTGCTGAGCGCAGGTATAGGGACAGTGACGTCGCCAGTGTGTGAAACTTCCGCACGAGAAACAGGCTCCAGCGGAAGAACTCCTGCGAAAGGGCTGATTGACGCTAGGCACAGACTCAGAAGAAGTGACAGTAGCAGAAGCAGCACGAACACCTCGACCCCTGCTGTATGGACTCCGTGTGAAACGCGCATTTTTGGCCTTGAATTTCCGGACTGCTTTATTTTCCGCCCTAGAAATACGCTTATCATCGTCGGAATCTTCTGCCAGATCCCGAGAAACATAATTTTTTACAGTTTCCCATCCACCTTCAGAAGTGTCCGCAATCCGTATCAACTTGTTTCTCTGTTTAATACGTTCTACCTCTGCATCCACAATCTCCGTGGCGTATTCAAACTTCTTATATTCAAGAGCAAACTTTATTTGCTCCAAACTGTCCAAAGTATCAGAATTAAAGTTGAACTGGATTTTATTACCTTCTTTTTTCCACACTATATCTTTCGCCGCTTTCAACTTCGTCAATTCTTTGGATGTCTTAAGAAATTCGCTACGAAAGGACTCCAACCGACTCTCCACAGATTGGACAATTTCAGCTTTAGATTGAGTTAACTGCGAACATATTTCGTCCAACTTCTCGGAAATAGGTATATTCTGATCCATAATAAATTCAAAACCTGACTCGAGCGCACCGCAACTGAGAATGCGCTTACAATTCGCGCCTTTACTTATATACTCATAACAACGCCCTCTAGTGGACATCATCACCTGACCATATAGTACTTTCCTACACCAGGAGAAAATAATTTCATTCTAATTCGTACCTCAAACGAAAGAAATTATATTTCAGACGGAAATCATCACATCACATTTCACAATAAAGAACATCAAGACACATCAATTGATCGATTTATAGATATACATTCACATGTGCTGAAGCCCGACACGTAAAACCAGAGATAAACTTATTTTAAGAAACTTTGGAACCGTGTTCCCTCAACGAATGCATCAGCAACATAACTGGAGGGTTTACAGTAAAAAACACACAATAGTGTCATTCAAGATGCATAAGATGTACATGGCTTTTAACAATTTACTATTTACTTACATGTAGTATTATAAAGGCTTTTCAGCTCCGAGATTAGATTGACATGACAATGAAAAGATATTATAAGGGCTTCACAGCACAACACAAATGGATGATGCTGAACAAGTATTATGAAGACTCCCCAGTCTTATAGCAACTGCCAATGTAGAAGTAGATGTACATCAAAAGGAATGAAATATTATAAAGGCTTTCCAGCCAATCATGTACAATAATTGTAAGTGTTAAAGTATTCTAAAGGCTCTTCAGCCTATTATGTACATTGCTTACAATGCAGAAGTATTTTAACGGCTCTTCAGCCGCAGGAATACATCCCTGAAGTATTATCTAAGCTCTCCAGCCTCAAACTCCCATTTAGCAGTAAGATACTGCCGCCAAAAATCTGGAACACAAAGTTTGAATTAATAAAATGATAAATGCATACATTTGTGAAAAATCACACACAAAAACATAAATGATTAAATGTAATCAATTTAAACGCACTAGTGCACACCAATATTTCTTTAACACAACGAATGCACAGATACTGCATATCTCTCGATATCATTCAAGATCCTCACTCAAGTAATCTACCTCGTAAGTTATTTAACGAATATTTACGTATTCAGGTAGTAAAGTTGATTTTTAAAGACCGGAAGTATTTAATGTTACGTTACAATAAATACGCATGAACTACGATATCGGAAATATTAAGATTTTGCTTATAACCAAAAAAGCCGTTCGAAACGGCAGCCGCTTTGGTCAATCTAATAGCAATGCTACTGCTGTGTTATTAGATCGGTTTATTTACAACATTGCTTTCATAAAACATAATTCATTATTTGTTCTCAGTTCAGAGTTTTGGTTAATTCAACAGCTGCACATAATAATAGTTCAGCCGCTTTCAACTGTGTATAATTTATCCGTTTTGTGCACAGCTAACCTTAGATTTCTAAGCCGGCAGCGGCTGTCTAAATTTTTTCATTGTTGATTGCAGGTCAATTGTAAAGAATTTTAAGTATTTCATTGCATCGATAGAAAGCTTAAATGATTGCATAAGTCCTCTTAAACCTTAAAATAGCCAATTTAAACAGTAAAAGCGTGCACTAGTGCCTTTAAGATAAGTGACCGTAGCTGCGCATTTTTGCGCGGTTTCGATAGCTTCCTCTTAGCCGCCTCCAAAACATTTTTGACAAGTGAGCTATCTGTCGGACTCGACAATCCGATACTACAATGAACATGTCGAATGCTATAAAAAGCACTTAAGACAGGTGATATAGAATCACTTTGCTGAATTACAGCCAACAAATAGACAGCACAATGCAATGGTGAAATCGGCAAACTATCAGACATGCCGGTGTTATGTGCCCACCTTTTCCAAACTGCATAACCATAACGGTATTTTCTATTTGTAGAATCTGCCTTCGCCTCTACCAACAAGTCTGGCAAACCATACGCGAGATCAGCAACATTTTCAGGCAGACACTCCAACTCGCGCCTGTAGGCGTCACAAAACGCTCCTGTAACATACAAACATGATGAATTAACGAAAATCAAGCATTAAAGCAATCATATTGAAATGTAAGTCAGATTCACCAAACAAACCACCTTTAATTCTACTGGGGTAAATATTGTTTATATAATACTTGGGGAATGAAGACAGAGTTCTTGCACAAGAGAGGCCAAAAACTGGCTGCATTCCATTCTGGAACAACCAATGTCCCTACTACACGACACTCAGACATAAATTTGATAGTTCTGGATATCATGCAAATAGGAGGGACAACCCAGCTAGTAGTTCCTCTCCAATCTACTGTGAAACAGTCCACATCTGCACACCCTGGGTGACTGTACCTGGAACTGATCAAGTTTTGTGTTGTAATAAGATGCAAAACGATCAACATGATGACGACCAAACTTCTTGTCAATAGTATTAAACACTGTCTGTGAAACACCCCAGTCATCATAATCAACAAGACGACTCAGATAATCAGCTTGGAGGTTATTGTTCCTTGGAAGCCATTGCACATGTAGTTCTATACTGTTCCTCATACATATGTTGAATATGTCCATAGCTATTAGTTGTAAATAGGTCTTCATGCTGCCCTTCTCAATAATGCTTACAACACCCTGATTGTCAGTGAACCATTTAACTCTTTGGTTTTTTAAAGTGGAAACCATACTCATAAGCACCATATTCACTGCCTTTAACTCTCTCCAAGTTGAACTGTTCTTAGCTTCACGATCATCCCATTGACCATGAGAGACAGCTCCACCTACAACAACACAGTAACCACCAAAACCACTCTCACGTGCGTCCGAATACACCAACCTCTTTGTTAAAGCATTTTGAACCAATGATCTTGAAACATAATAATTAACATTGTCTCTCCAAAAGGTCGGCTGCGAGACGCTACTGCTTGATAAAAATATTCTACTCTCCCATGTCATGGCGCTGTCAATGTCAACACTCAAAGACCTTGTCATGAGTTGTGATATTGGACCCATTACTAGCGTCATCGAGACAATCTGACCTACGACTGACGCCACCGCTCTGACAGGAATACTTTTAGGATTCAAACTTAAAACATGACTACAAGAGATCTTCAGCTTGTCAATTTTCCTTTTTGGAACACTCATGGTAAGAGACGTCGTATCCATCATAAAACCGAGCCATTCAATAGACTGTGTAGGTAACCATAACGATTTCTCTACCTTAGGTACAAACCCCGACAGCAACAAGTCATTCTTTACACTTAAACCTTTGCTGGCAGCGTCATGTTCTGAACAACCAGATAATATTCCATCGTCTAGAAAAGTTACAACTTTGCTACCCTCTGATCTCCATTTTCGAACTAACTGTCGTGTAACCTTTGTGAACACGTAAGGAGCGGAGGTCCAACCAAATGGTAACACTAAAAACTTGTAGTAACACTGACTGCCAGACTCATCACGCCATGCAAAACCTAGAAAATCCGTGTGTGGCGGAAATATATCAATATGGTGGTAGGCTGAATGGATATCAAATTTAATCAACCAGTCATTTAAATCAATATATGACAGGGCTGTTTTCCAATCCTCTTATTTGACACTGATTTTATGCACAAAATTGTTGACACGTGAGAGATCCAGTATAAGACGCTTCTTTCCTGACGACTGTATGGAGACAGAAAGCGGGTTCACGACGGGAGGGGGCGTATCACACTTGGAGACTAAGTTTTTCTTCACCAACTCATCAACGGCCTTTGTAACAAACGTAGAATGATTCAGTGCAGATTTATTGTTTTTAGAAATCATATCAGGTGGTTTAGTAATAAAGGGTATCTTATAACCATTATAGATAGTGTCTAGAACAAAATTAGAAGCTCCAATGTCTTTCCAATATTGAAAGCTGTCTTTGAGACGGCCCCTGACAATAATCTCCGACGAACCCTGTTCATATTCAAAGAAATTATCAGTCAACGTATTAGAATATACAGAATCATGATCACAAGAATACTTAACTGACAACTCTGTATCCTGTCTACTGGTTCGACTGACTGGTTGCCCCGACTCCGTGTGCAGACGTGGAGGCCGCTCCAGAGATGACGTAGGGACAATCTCGTCGGAAGTGTGAGAACTCTCCACACGAGTAACACGATCCTGGCTTTCTTGAGCTACGAAAAAGCTGGTTTGAGACGACAGGCACAGGCTGCACAGTAGAAGTGTGAGGAGCAGCAACTTGCACGGGCCGGGAGAGGGTTGTTGATTGCCGTGTTGACCTAGACGGGAAGGGGGCACGCCGTCCACGTTTCTGGCGTAACTTGCGGACAGCTTTGTTGTCAGCACGGGCGATGCGTTTATCGTCGTCAGAGTCGTCAGCAAGCTCATTGGAAACATACTGCCTTACCGTCTCCCAACCACCCTCAGACGAATCTGCGATCTTGATAAGTTTATTCCTCTGAGAAATTCGGTCCAACTCTGACGTCACTGTACTCTCTGCCTCTTCAAAACGTTTGTTTTCAATGGAGGACAGGACTCTATTCAAACAATCAATGGTCTCCAAATTGAAATTATGTTGAATTTTATTACCTTCCCGAGACCAATTATATTCCTTTTCGGCTTTAAGCTTCTTTATATCAAGGAAATTCTGTACAAATTCCCCTCTAAGCTCTCCAATCTTCGTATTCAAGGAGGCTTGCAGTTCAACTTTGTTGGATTCCAGTTGTTCCAAAATGGCGTCTAGTTTCGCACTGGCGTCCATTGTAGTAAAGATAAGTGACCGTAGCTGCGCATATAGCGAGAATGATAATTCAAATCGAGTCTCCCTTTATATACCCTATCAACGCCACCTATCAAGGTAGATAACTCCTTGAGCTACACCCAGTAGGAGAAAACAATTTACTTCTTATTCATACTTCAACCGAAGTAAATATAATTTATAGTTGCAAAAACACAATAAGCAACGTCTTCTAAATAGGGATGTGCGCATGTCAAGACAATCGTACACATCCCTGCCGGGAAGCTCTTCCATTAACAATTGACCCACGGCCTTCACCTTGGAGGACTACTGGCTGCCGAGCAGAAGCTTGTCTATTTTGGCATTGTCTGCTGCAGAGAGATATGGTATTTCTTCTTTGAGGTTGAGGTAGGTAGCCATGGCTATTGTGAGGAATTCATCAGTAAGTTGAAACTGGGTTTCGTTGTTGGTGAAAATTTTGTTTAAGAGTAGATATTCCAGGTGTTGTTGCTCGTAGCAGTAATTTACAACTTCTCTTGTTGATCGGTCTAGGACGCCTATTCCGATTCCGTCGTAGAAGTTGTCGTGGACGAAGTCAAAGGGGTATAGTATGAGCTTGGATTTTTGGCATACAGAGTATAGCCAAATTTCCTCGTCGCAATCCTGTTTGGCTGCTGCTTCCATGAGTAGCAGCTGCCTGTTCCCTGTAGTCCGAGGTGTACAGGGGCTTCCAGGGAGAGTTGAGCTCTCCGTTTTAGCCCCCGCTACTTTCGGTGTAGGTAATTTATAGGTAAAGTGTGGAGGTAGCTGGCTGTGTGTCCGTAGGGTCTAATTTAGCTGGTTCCTTGGTGGTGCCGTTAGGCTGTGGGGTATTTGCCTTCATCTTTAGAAGTTTGTCGGCAGAAGGGGCTGCTCTCCGCTGGGTCGCGTTGGTAGCTGGAGCTGGGGTGGTCTCTGCTGTTTGTGTGTCAACTGGGTCAGTAACAATCCTAGTTGTTGTTTCGTTTGGAAGGGGTGTAGAGACGTCAAGGGAGGTTTTAGCCCTCTGTTTCTGTCTCGGTCCTTTCCTCCTGGTGGTGTCAAAAACTATGGTGAAAGACTTTCGGCCGTTCGCCATGTCATTTGAGATATAGTACGTATGTACTAGAAACTGCAGGCAGTTTTCCAAGTCCTCGAGGAGGTGCTTTGGGAGTGGTCCTGTGACGCTAGGCATCTTAGGAAGGCGTGGTAATAAGGCAAAAACGCAAATTAGAGATCTGTACAGCTTGGGGAAAGACTGCAGGTGCATGAATAGATTGAAATCATTTTGGGTTTATAAAGGTAAATGAGGTGATATCTCATTGGTCAGATTTTTAATCTCGTTAACAGTGTCACTAGTATTCTAGACAGTTATTGTTCCTATAAGACTTATAAATTGACATATCTAGAAAACTTGAAGAGTAGTTAAGTGATGTCAATTAAGTTCTTAAGTGGATTATCTTAAGCGGCCGAAGGCTTTGTCTACTAAAATCACTGTAAGTGTCAACGCTAGTAAGAGAATTAATCTATCTAAAATATTTATCTTAGATAGCCGAGTTGTCTACATTTTGAAAAAGTGAATATGAGAAAAGTGTCTACTTCTAAAAGATTGTGACTATGTATGTTATGAATAATGCTAATTTGTATATTTGAATTGTTCATGTAAGTTGGATATTTCTGAAAATTAGTCATGTCTTTTCTTAAGTATAATTCTAATGTAATTTGGGTAATATCTTGCCCATGATAGATATGAAAATATTTTCATTATACTGTTAATGATACGGGGTCTTTTTTGTTTTCCAAGATTGCTTTTGATTTTACTCTCATATATATATATTCAAAGTTTAGGTAAAATTTTAATCTTAGCACTTGAATCACACAATCATAATTATAACAGGGAAAGTCATTATTGCATATCACTGTTTTAAAATACACAATAATGTTTTGCAGTACATTGAATGACTTTTTTTTGGTTACTGGTTTCTTGATCATAACCATAACTTTTCTCTACCAACGCCTTTATTTCATGCATTTATATGATAAGTGCAATTTCAAGGACTGACATAACAAAAATACACATCAGAAATTATTCTAAATGATATTTTTAAAAAGCTAATCAAATTTGAACCTAAAAAATCTTGAAATCTTAAAATGTGTGCTTATTTAAACAATGAGCACACATATTCTTTTGTTTTTTTGTTTTTATTGTGTATTTTGTCTCTAGTCGCTTAATCTAAAATGAAATAGAGTTATATTATCTACAGACAATTTTGGCTGTTATATTTTTTAATCAACGAGATCAACTTCTTCAACTTCACACTAAAAATAATACAGTTTTTACAAATATTAATTTCTAACACTTAAAAATGCGACTCATAATTAGGGAAGATCTATATTCCATGTCGTTGATTCAAAATTAAACTCAAATAATGTAATTAAAATACATATTGGCCAAAAATATTTTGTACGGTACAGAAGGAACATTATCAAAATAATCATTTTCATTACTCTATATACTGAGTAATTGCGGGATCTTGCTTTTTTCACAATCGTGATTCTCCTTTTTTTTGCTTCCAAGCGAACGATATGACCTGGGAACGAGGCTGACAATATACTGCATTAACGTAGGGGAGATTTTACTCGAGCAAGCTTAATTGTTACAACTAATCACTAATTCATTACATGAATTACATCAAATTATTTCGAAATACCCACATGGTCACATGGTTCTAAATTTAACACATATACACACCTATATGTACTAGTCGAGCGTCAGCATATACGTTTTACCCTGATACAGGTAGGACATTTCTTTTAACTAAAAATAATAAAGTAAAAAGGTTTGCCTTCTTCCACATTTGTGATAATTACACACTTATTACGATTAGTTTTCAAGAGTTGCTTAAACGTGCTTACTTTGACTACTTACATATAATATAAAAATGATAATTTTTTACCCAGAAAGGAATTAAATTTTTTGCATTACAGAGCTTGAACTTAAAGGAAATGCAACACAGGTTACATGTGATACTTATACAAACACATTGTATTAATTCAAAGATCATTTTACAGACGAACGCTGAAAGGAATGAATTATATTTTTTTTACCTCTATTGGTTTTATTGAGATAATAAATATCTTCTGCCTGAATGAAGCTTAAAGGGACACAGAGTATGCTATTGGAGTTGAACACGTAAACTTTATTAATGATGTTAATCTATGGAGAAGTAGTGGTTGTTCCTGAAAATCACTTCCTTAGATTTTATCAGTATAATAACACTAAGCAGGATTTAAGTTGCAATTTGTGATCGAAAACCGGACAATGGCGCGCGCCCATGACTCAAACGTAATTTTGGATACATATCTACAGCAGTTACAGAGACAAATATTGGTTGGTAGAGTTTGTTAGGAGATTTAACTAATATTCATGTACACAGGACGCAGAATTTCGCATTATTAACATCTAAATCTCTGTTTTGGAATTATCATTGAAAACAGGAAATTATCCTAATTTGGGCATTTTAGGGAAAACTCCGGCAATTTCCCCAGCGATTTGAGCAACTTTTCCCAAGCGAAACTTGTTAACAATAAATAAGGAATTATACCAATATACCAATGAAAAGAAAAAGTTAATATTCTCTCAATTTGGAGGTTATCCAACCCTTCTGGGGTTTTTGTTGATGAAAACGATAACCTTTCTTTTGTTTTGTTAAACATGGAAATGAAATACAAGAATATAACGTTTAGATCATTATCAAATATGAACACACATTAAAAACTACGGATTTAGTGCAAGTAGTAATCGCAGACACAAGCCGAAACCATTAACGCGCGTATACACTACAAATCCATTAACCTGTTGTAGTTTTCCCTTGACCGAAGTGTTATTACACGCGAGACGACAGGCGAAACTCAACTCGTGGTTTGTTAACAATCTCATAACTCAGATTGGCGCTGTCAACCATCCCGGGTGTTCTGTGATCTACTTATCCCTTTAGTTTACAGATCTAGTCATGGCAGCTCACGAATCGAAACATGTCCCGAAGATGTCACGTAAAGAAAGGAAAGAACCTGGTACCGTTTATGACTACGTGAAGTTAAAAGAACTTCCCGATTTCGCCGATCTCAGTGACCAAGTGAATGATCTCCTGAAAACAATGACCTGGTGGGATTTGTATGGCGTTGACTGGCTTGTGGTTGGTGTAGGTGTTATGGGAATGGCTTGCAGTTTCTTTCTGTTGAAATCAGAATCTTGGTTCATTTTAGCTACTGGAATGATACTTCTTGGATGCTGCCATGCCATATTAGCAACAAAGGGAGGTCACTGCGCCGCTCATGGAGCAGTGGTTCAGTCTCCTGCGTGGAACAAGTTCTGGACTGTGTTTTTTGTCGAGTTTGTTGGATCATTTTCATCAGATGCTGCAATAGATATCCACATCAAGAGCCACCATCCTCATACAAATATTATTGGACTCGGGGACTCTAGTACATGGAAGATGCCCTTTCTGCCAGCATATGTCTACATGTTTATTGCACCTCTAATCGTCCCAGCTATTACACCAACTGTTGGATTCCATAGTTTGCTTGGCCAATGGTCGAAACTGTTGAAGTCGATCGTAATAATATCCCTTGGACTTGGATTAAACTTCTACCTGCTGATGACCGTTTCAGGATTCTCCATATTTGGCGCCGTCTGCTGCACGTTTGCAAGTCGTGCAGTTCTTTCAATACCCTATATCCATGTCAATATATTTCAGCATATTGGGTTGCCCATGTACTCAAAGAAGGACAGACCCAAGAAGCTTTACCAAATGTCTACTGGAGTTCTCAACCTCAACCGGAACCCGATCCTGGACTACTGCTTTGGACACGCCATCATAAGTTGTCACGTGGAACATCATCTCTTCCCGAAGTTGTCTGACAACATGTGCCTCAAGATCAAACCCTTGGTTTCCAAGTTTCTTAAGAACAATGGGCTGCCTTACAACGAAGAAACATACTCAAACCGTCTCAAGCTGTTTGTCAACAAATATGAAACCTTAATGGTAAATGCGCCACCAATCACCCATTTTGTTGGCCTTCAGTGATTAAAAGGTAAAGTTTGAATATGAGAAGACAAAATCATGTTAAAACAAAATAGTCTCAGGAATAAATTCTTGATATTCAATATTTTGATTTTATGCAAAGTTAATTTTCAGATTATCTGGTCTGTTTTTGCCACTGTTATTGTAACCAATCCCTAATGTTAGGTACAGCTGTGACCAGCTTTTTTTCTGCGTGAGATTTAATCATTGAACTATAATCCTAAAGTATCAATAGAATTGCAAGTTATAAAATTACTGTAATTGTAACCAATACCACTACGTTTAGCTTACAAAATGAATTCTTTTTGCCAAAGTCATAATTGCAAAAAAGCAATTAACAATTTTGAAATTTTGGTTTTTTATTTGAGGTGTTAGAAAATCAGGTTACATTAAAATTTTAGATTATGTTTTTGATTTCCTTCTGTCATGACATTTCTGATAGATGTTTGTCACTGTTTGTGAAGATCAAGGAAACAAGACTTTCATATTCAAAAGTAGATTTCATATCATTTGTAACAAACATATGTGATACTATCATAACCATTTTTTGTGTGATCTCATCAACTTGACCAATGCACCAATTTGTTGTTGATATTTTCATATTTTGTGTTCAAGTAGATTTTTTAAGTGTCTGTTTGTATATTTAAGATAAACATATTTGACCTCAACTACCTGTGTTCCTAATAACTTGTGAATGAATGTACGAGCTGTTGCTAAAATCAGAGTAACAGTGCTTTTGCTATCATTTTGAAAGTAATTATTGAAAATTCGTCATCAAAGTTGTTCAACACTGTTAACTTTACTGTTTGGCCGACTATATCTTATGAATATTTCACATAACTGATAATTTGGTACAGTCAATTGTGTTTCAAAGGTTTGTGATAAAATCCCATATGAGGTAAAAGTCATGTTACCCGTTACTTCAATATTATATGGTACTGATATTTTTTAAGTGTCAATGACCAGTATATTCCTTGTATGAAGGTTCATGTTTTCATTTAGATAATTAATCTGTTCTAACAAGTAGGCTTCTGAAATATGAAATATGAAAATCTTTTTCTTTAGATTTGTCAAGGTGTCAGAATGTATGCAAACTTATGTATAAACATTTACTCATAGGTTTCTAGTCAGTTTGATGAACGAGGGATTTCAGAGAGTCAATGCCGTTTGGCCAGTTTTTGTTATGTTGTTATCGATTGATGTTTGCTGATTCTCTCAATGTGTTGTGCTGCTTTGTGATAACTGTTTGTGTTGTTTGGTCATTGTTATTCAATTTTTGATTGCAATCAGTAAGTTGTGTCTTTTCAATTATGTTCATCTTCTAACACATTTACATATGTTTTGAAATAAATTTACATTCAACAAACCATTGATTTGTCTTTTTTCAAAAAATCATACTGTATTAAGTTTCTCCTAGAGCAGCCACATAAAGTAAATGCAATGCTCAGTGCTGAAGCCTGCAATTGAATTAGCCAGTAAGGGCTTTGGAAGCATTTGTCAACTCATATATGAGGAAGCACTATGTGACAATGTTGCTTGAGGGTTAAGTACAGACGTCTCTAAAAACCAATTTGTAGACGGCTGAATTTTAAAGAGAAACGACCTTTCTGACATGGAGACTCAAATTTGTAACTTTGGTGTGGACATCCTTTAAAGATGAGGTAAAATCTTCTTTCTTCTATTTTCAAGAAATAGACTGGTGGTGAAATCTCAGAAGAGGCCTAGAAATGGCTGCAGGGCGGACAGAATGTTAGGAGTTGTCATCCATGGTTTTAACACTTTATAAAACCATGCATCAATGCTAGGACTATCAAATCGTGAATTATCATCTTTGAGTCTAAGATGTGTAAAGTCCATTGTACTTTCCCCCAATAACATGGCAGGCAGGGATGCATATTTAGGTCGATACACCAAAAGCAAATAGGAAGATCAAATTTTCAGAATAACATCTTTGTTACGTGAAGATTAAAGTTTGTAGGTTTGGTCTTGACTATGGGCGTGGAAAGGTACACATTCTATTCTGGTGTCTTTTTTCAGAGACAAATCATGCCAATGATGTAAAGTTTTGGGAATATCATCGTTTTATGATTGAGACCAAGCTTTGTAAATTTTATTGTCCTACCCCCAAAAATAAGGATGTGGCAGGGTTTAATATTGTGTGGCAGGGTCGCAGGTGTGACGTGTCTGATTTCCCTTGGAAATTTCAGGGGGTTCGTTGATGTTAATTTAGGATTGGTTGACAACAAAGTTGGAGTCAGATTTAGGAGGTAGGTTTTTAGTGAGAGAAGTTCTTTGCTAATTTAAGCCATGTTTTTAGTTGTTTTTAAATGCACTTAGTGCTTTCTGATAAAATATCAACAAGATCTAAGAGAACGAATATATTAGAGTGGGTAAATGAATCAAAATATAGTAACTTCGCGATCATAAATCTCGACTTTTTCCCCTGTTTGTTGTCACTTTGCTAACTGATGAGCATTGAGATCTTAATTTTCAGAAACACCACTACTATGAAATGTAAATAACACCATTTATGAAGTTTTACATATTGACCCCAATAATATACTCTGTGCCACTTTAAGAACCTTAATATGAGGACGTAAATTACATCAAAGAGATATGTGACTGTTTGTATGCACACCATCGCACAGCTGACATGTCAAAATCAGTAGGCCAGAAACAACACTCATATCACATGAAATCAACAGTATTTGGGCCACTAACCTCAATATGGCTTGAACTTTGAACGTCTGTGCTGTATATTTCTGGACAGTTGTACCATTGAACTTACATACTGTGATCAAAGTATCATATGTCAAGTGTTTGTAAAAGAATATTCAATTGGGATAAACATTTGAAATGGGTGCTGCTAAGTAAACATTCAAATAGGTTTTGCATTCCTGCATGCGTGCATGAGGGTGTATGTTTGCCATATTCATTATTCAACATTACAGGACAAAACTGTTTGAGTGGCATTCTAGAAGTTGTCAGTATAAGGAAGATAAGGAATTTTATGGATTATCAACCTATATTGTGCTGATAACGACGGTTTCGGTATAGCTTCTTCATGCTTGAAAACGGTATAAAAAACTATAACGAAACCTCGCTATTAGTACAATAAAGAAGTTGATAATCCATAAAATTAATTGTCTTCCTTATTTCAGGACAGGTTTCGAATCCTGAACTCTCGAAGACGATGCACTTGATCTATGATTTTCAGTTATTGTCCACTTTAAAAGGTAAAAGACCATGCTTGATGGGTTGGATTTATGATACGGAGCTTATTAGGAAGGACCTTGGGGCGCTTAATGCATTGATTCAGTTGGTAATAAATCTTAATCACGAATCCATCTCTAGTCGAATAAATGTTGGTCACATTGACACCCTTTGATGTGCCTTATTTTAAGTTAGCATCTTCCAAATGATCTATATATAGACAGTTGTTTATTTGATCTACATATTGACGGTGTGGAAAAATGGGTGAGCAGCATTGATTTTATAGATACCATTACTTTGAATGATTCAATACCAGCTGTCCTATTAAATAAATCGTTTATACTTAACTTTTGGTATTATTCATTCATTGAAATCAACTTTGGTTTTACTTTTGTAATTTGACTAAAACCTTTCGTTTCATGATTTAAACATTTTAACAAGTATTTTATGGGGACATTTGTAATTGCTAAATTGGGACCAGTTGAAGCCCTGTACTAGTTAATCGCCACTAGCTCTTTATCGCGTGATTGAAGCTTGATATCTGAATATTTACAGATGTGCAAACTTTGGCTTTCATTCGTTGTACTGGTACGAACTAATTTGACCTGGTCAAAGGTTAAACATTAAAGCTTTACTGTCATATCAGGCAGTATATCAGTTAACCTGGAAATCAACAGTGGCGATACAAATCCAGCTGAGAGATACATGCATTTAACCCACCGAGTCCTTGCTGTCGCCTCAAAAGGTTAAACTTTCCTGGAAAATCTTTAAGTTTGCAGAAGTCAGCCTATGGCTTGGTCTTTGAAGAGCAGAGAAGATCAAGTTAATTATTGTTTTATAATAAGAAAGACTAGTATTTTCGATCATCAGGCCTTATATGGGTACAGCAAGGATGTCCACTCACTGTGTGTCTTTTGTCTTTACCCAGAAATCATTAATGCTAGGATTCTCAAACTCTAAAAATCATCTTACCCCCAAAATAAGGGGGGGCTGACAGCGCTGCAACTTAAGGGTGGTTAACTCTGTTTTGGGTTGTTAAGCCATGTTGAGTAATGAGTTTCTGACCTGAGCCATGAAATCTAAAGAAACTTTTAAATGATAACGACTTATTTTTTTAACATAATAACCCCTGACCTGAATTTGGTCTAGCATTTTTCAACCTATCTGAAAACCATGAATTGTCACGTGACCCTACTGCTGCATTGACGTTCTCAAATAAATGGGAACGGAGCTGTTTTCAGTCGAGGTTGGAGAAAGAAATCTGACGGCGTTAGATCTGTAGAAGAGGCAGGGTGGTGAAAATCCTAAACCAACAGCCTGTGCGGTATGCAAAGGAGCATTGTCTTGAAGCACTCATACACCTATTAGCACCTTTCTCTTTGATCTTTACCTTAATTTCCGCAGTACATGTATGTTATATACGCCATTGATTGTAGAACCCATCTTCAAGTTATCAATCATTTGTTTAACCCGTGAGTCTCAGAAAACGAATGCCAAGTTGCTATCTCTGAACGAATATGTTTTGGGTTGGGTAACGTGACGTGTGTCGTTTCGGTGACGTGACGTGTGTCGTTTCGGTGACGTGACATGCACAGAGTATGTTGTTGGGGTCAAATATGTCAAATTCACTGATAGTGTTATTCGATAGGGAAGCACTGGTTGTTTCTGAAAAAAAAAGAGTAAATCAGAAGTGATAAAATATCTGAAGGATAATAATTTCGACACATGGTGTTTTCGAAGGTTGTAAGATACTTTCAGACATATGTAGGTTTATATTTTTTAGAGAAAGCTTTTAAATGACGTATACGTGAGGCGTAGCAGAGGGAAATGCTAAATCTGCAAGGGTATTACAGTACCAGCCACTCTTTCAAAATACTTTTTGATTAATAATATAATATACACATAACTGTTCTCTTTTCCCTTTTTCTCAAACACCAACAGAATCGAGATAACCTCCATAGAGGTAGGGCTGTATGTAAAGTAATTCATTGAATACATTTGTGGGCTTTATTTTCTCATTTTCCTCTTTCTAAACATAAGTCGACCAAGGGCTGTATGTAGATTGAAATTATCATTTTAAAATATTTATCTCAGTGCTTTAGTTTTTCCTCTTCCTCTGACACAATCTGACCCAAGATAACCTCAGTCGAATAATGGATGTATGTAGATTAGAATAACCAGTATATTAATTTCGTTTGCTTTATTTTATCCTGTTCCTTTTTCTTAAACTTACGAGCCCCAAACTATAACAGATTCAGTGGAGCCAGGACTGCCTGTAGTTTAGAATTATTCATAGAATGCATTTCTTTACCTCATTTTCTCATCTACCTCTTTCTTTAACATCAGCGGCTTCAAAAACATAGGCGGACACATTATATGAAAAAAAAGTATAAATTTCTTTAGTTGTACTTTTGACACCCACAGGGCGCACCACTTCCTATGAAACTCCTGGATTCGCCCCTGCAAAGACAAACTTAGTCGTACCTGGGAGCATTTGTCATCTTAAATATCATTAGATTGATGCATGGTTGAGTTTTAGTAAGACGTAACATGATTTTGTGAACATAATGCAAATGATTATACAAATGCAAATGATTGACTCATGGACCCACTTCGCTGTTTTCATCTGTATTTGTCTTCTTGTGGACCATTGCATTAATTCATAATCGCTTTCAAATTTATTCTAAAATTGAAAAACATACGAAGATGATCTCGAAAAATATATATTACCAAATGCAATCGTTGTTTATCTCTATGGGAGTTCTTATGACGAACGCACACGATACATTTCCCAAAATTAAATCATTTAGATGTGTTTCCATTAAATTTATAGGCGCTTGTAAGGCAACTTTCAATCCACGCCAGGCACTGATGTCAATCTTTACCTAGACGTTTGCAAAAAAATCCAGAACTTTGTGTGCGTTATGATTAAAATTCAAAAGACACTTCTTTTTCCAATTGCCGCACGACAATGCTTACCACGTCATTTCGTAAAAGTCGTGACGTAGAACACTTAAAATTTCACAACTGAATATGCCATGGAAATATCTTCTCCAAGTACAGAAAGAGCATAAAAGGGCGATAACTTCAATGAAAATTGCGTCCTATCGGCAATGCAATTATTTGATTCTCGGCATATTGCACTCACCGTGCGACTGTAGTGGGGTGCATTACATTTGTTTGCGTGCCGAGCTAAATTGACAGGCGCCGATAAGCAGTGTCATCTAGACTGTGAAATGGGTATGACTATCATGTTCAATTTAGTTGTTTTGCAAAAGTGGGTATATGATTGCTGCAGGAATATTTCGCTTGATACGTGAGACATGTAACATATCATCGGATTGAGCATCGGGAAGTTTGTTCTTTGAGGAAAATTTTGCTTACTGTAATTAAAAGGGCCAAATGGAAAAATAAATATCCTTATTACATACCAAAGTGGAAAGGGGTATGCAAAGAGGCCTCTAAGATAGTGTGTTGAGAAGTTTAAAGAGACTGAAGCATGTGTTTGGTTAAACAAAGGGTCTCACGAAAACGAAAATAAATATCACCAGTCGCAAAGCAATCTTTTTAAATGAAAAGCATCAATTCTTAAACGAACGTAGCAAGTTCGGTTAAGCTACGTTAACTGATTAAAAGGTGTGCACACTAAAATGGCCGCCAAGAGTTTTCGTATACGTAATTGATACTTTCTTCTACGAGTATCAATAATCGGGTCGAGTCATGAGGTGTTTGACCTTCTGAAGATAATGCAATGGCACAAACATTGTTTTGTGTCCCTTTAAAATTTTGAAATGATATATGTTCAACTTTATCGAGATACGCTGATGGCATTTGAAAATGTTTGATCTTAAGATTGGAATTTCATGTAAATTCTTTGAAACTAAAAGCCCTATCCATGATCAATTATAAGAATGAATAAAGTTATAATTTCTTTTAACAAAGCAAAGTTTTTGTCAGTGGAAGGCAATTTATAAGCTACTTTCGTTTGTATAATAAGTATTTGAGTTTCAAAATGCAATTACCATTTTGATTCTTTTCTACAACATTCCGTACATTCTTAAGGAAACAAAAATACCCAACTGTAAATATTTAACAACGTAAATTGAAACAGAATGAAAAATACCCTCCGGAATTTGACATTATTACTTCCAATCTGATATCGATAACCACGTATGTAGAAAAAGACTTCAGACGTCGGGGATATTGAGCTAATTGCAGATGGAACTCTCATATTATTTCCTAAACCATATGAAAATAGGAAAAAGTGTTAATAGATGTATTTTATTACATTAATGTTATTTCAAAGTCTTTTGGGAATACAAAAAACTTGTAAATAAGTGACGTGAAATTGACAACTAGGAATCGCGATCGCGTTCAGTCTTGAGAAGGGAACAACTAAACAACGTTGTGGTCAAGACTAGCACGGTACAATACGACCGGGATACCAATGAGTGATACAAAATGAAATTTGATGAAACACAAGTGTGATACAACACGGATTAGATGCAACGCGAACTGGATAAAACACTGATTGGATACAACTCAAATTTAATAAAACTCTAATTGGATACAATAAGAGGGTTATACAACGCGACGAATCTGATACAACACGAACAATAGGGGTGTGATAAGAGTTATAATAAGAAGACTGTGATAAAGGGTCATTCTTATGGACGAGTGTGGTACAATACAACACAAATGTGATACAACATGAAATGGTTACAACACGAATGTAATACAAACGTGTGATACAGTACGAACTGGATAAAATCCGTGTGTAATACAAATCGGCCAATATGAGTGTAAAAAAGTAATAAAAAAGAATGTGATTCAACACTAGCTAGATACAAAAGGAGTGGGGTACAAAACTAAAATAATACAAGTTGAACGGTACTTAACACAGATATGCTGATCTGGGGTTTCTTGATTCTGGTGATCGGTTTGATTAAAACTTCAGGACAGGAGAAATTTGAAGGTCAAAGATTAGTGAATTTATTCATTGTGAGGACCCATGGAATCATACTCAAGTGTGAGCTTGGATGTGCTGCAACTAGAGGCTGCGCCCTCGTAGGTGCTGACTCAGCAGAATTGTTTAAAAGGGTTAAGGGGAAAATGATTAATGGACGTTTATTTACACACAACAAGACCAATGTAACTTCTGACAGGTTTAAAGAAGCTCATTCTGAAAAGGCCTGGTCTTTTCTTATGGTTGAATCGTTTTCTTCGAGGAAACGGGAGGTTCTGAAAGGGTCTTTAATCTCAAAGACAACACGCAGGACAGGCATATTTGTTTCTGAAGTAGTAACATGCATGGTGTATGACAACGACACAGACACATTATTTTGGACTACCAAAACTAAACTAATGAAACAGTCCATAAGAGAAATTACCTCAAAACGTTTGGCATTGGTAGGGAAAATTTATTGTCTGAATATTCACAAAAATAATTTGTTTTATAGCGACCACTACGACATTTTTGTGGTATCAAAATTGACTGGCAAAAATAAACGCAGATGGTAT
This sequence comes from Phorcus lineatus, assembly GCA_921293015.1. NCBI lineage: Eukaryota > Metazoa > Mollusca > Gastropoda > Trochida > Trochidae > Phorcus > Phorcus lineatus. The sequence goes on along the minus strand of OV121088.1, from coordinate 30,610,821 downwards.
CACAGCAGAAAAAGCCGCATTGGACACTCAACAATTTCTGACGACATGATCTGCTGGACCGAGAAAGATGTTGAGTTAAGCAATGTCAAGTGCAGTAGCCTTCCCTAATGTAAACCCTATTCGATTCTAAGATACCATAAGATAAGGAATATTGCTGTTCATATGCTTTCAGAAGAAACTATGCTCTTGGCGATTCATGATTCGAGCAAAAACGCAATCTTTGTGGCTAGGCTTGATGTGCGTACCAGCATTGTGATTTATGGTCCTGACCACAGTTTAAAAACTACTTGTCTGAGTTCATTTTCAATGTCTGCAAATGTCTTGTACATATCTCACTGTTTCGAGTCCACGTTTCAAGCACTGCAGATATTCGACAACTGTAGCATTAGTCTTTTGTTTTCAAGGGAATTTAACAGAAAAAGATCTAGTTCAGTTCAATTGGCAGTAACTTCATAAGTGTCGAAGCATGAAATGTGGTGAAAATTAATTTTGAATTACATTATGAAAATGTGGCGAGATCTGGCATTTTTGGACATGCAAATGAAACCAAATATATTGAATAGAAAATTATTTGGTGGTCCTGCCATCTGAATAAATCTAGATGAACAGTTTTTAATGAGGCTACACCATAGTGTAGAACGGGGTTTTTACTTTCGTCCGCCATCTGCCCCCATCTGCCCCAATAATTTGTTTACAGTTTACACTTCTGCTGTCGGAATTTTAAAATTTTGGTCTTGATCTGCCTTCAATTATGGGCGAGGAAGACTTAAGTGTCTACGCTCAAATCTTCTTTTGACTTTTCTTTCAGTATTGCCAGGTATACTGGAACCTCACATTTTTAGGGTTTTTTGTTGAAGATTGTTGAAGATCAGTACATTTCATTGTCCTACTTCAGGAAATAAGACATGGCATAGGGGCATCACCTTCTGCTGCTACGAATTTGCTATTATGTTGGCTAACAGCTCTGTGATATCACGTAGTGTAACGTGTCCCGAAGTTTGCCAAAGGGGAAATCTCGATTCCTGTTCTATCCACATGGTACACACATCTTGTTTTTCTGTTCTACCCACACGACAAACACACCTTTTTATCCTTTTCTACACATGATCCTCTTATCCGGTTCTTCACCCATCATTTAATCCTATTCTACCCAAATGGTGTACACACACATTGTTTTACTGTTCTACCCACATAGTACACACCTGTTATCCTGTTTTACACACATAGTACACACGTCTTGCTATCCTTATCTGCCCACATAGTATACACGTTTCCTGTTCTACACATATTCGTGGCGTTCTTTAATGTACAGTTTACACATTGTAACATATTTTGTCCTACACACATTTCGTTACAATGTCAACTGATGCTCAACGGGATACACATGTAACGCGACGGGATGAATTGTATGATACAGTATGCGCGAAAAATTAGCATTAATCAACCCCGTGTGGTGTCCGGGGGTGGCTAGAAACCAACGCTTCTAGTCTGGCTAGAATAGCCCCGCAGTTGATTGACGGCACAGAAACATTACGTCAATGAGCCTGTCGTAAGAGGCGACTAATTCTTTTGGCTCTTTCTTCATATGATTACAATCAAATAAATGGAAATGAAAATATAAATATTCTACATACAGGATTCATTCTTGCAAAAGTCTTTACTGTAACTATCTTTTTTTTTCATTCATCTTTCTCTTGATCTCAACTTTCTTCCATCTTTATAAAGTCAATGAATGTCTGAGACAGAGTTTTTCATTTAATACGTATCAATTTGAGACAATTGCAGTCTTTTTCTTTTCCAATTAATGGCTGTTTCGATCTTGATCTACATACGGAGGACCGCCAGAGGACACACGATGACGTTACCATTGTGACTTTAAATAGGATATCAGTATATTTACTTCGATGTCAGAGTGTGGTGTTATAATACGTGATTGGTGACTATGAATTGTGCCTACCGTGGTGAATTATAGAGACAGTGAACACTTACGTATATTTGAGTTTGTCTATGATCTACAATAGACATCTACGGAGACTGAGATAACATTTATATATGTGGCCAGATGTGCAGAACATTGTGAACTTTAGTCATGGAAGGTGACTAGGTGGTGTTGGTGGACAATACCTAAGATTACACACTCATATTCTGAGGAGGACAGCAGCCAAACATGCACTATGAACTTTAACGTTACGTATATTCAGTGTAGTGGATAAACAGCTATGTGATGAACTCTTAACTGTTGTGATTATAGATGGACTTCGTATTATATGTGCTTACATGTTTTCTTTTTCAGGTATAAGGGTATTGCTGTGTTTGCATATTTCAATAATGTCTTAAGGTAGAATATTGCTCTGCCGTAGTGTACCCAGTATTGACTTGGTTCTTTTAAATGTCTAGTTCTTCGTTGAGTCGAGGGCGACTCATATTTGTAAGGGGGGAGGTGTTATGTAGTGAGATTAAAAGTAAGTTAGAATATGGGTTTTTAGGAAATATTCAGTATGTTTATCAGGTTAGAATAGTGAGATATTATTTGAAAGTAGCAAATGTGTACACAAAAGACATATTAGGGCAGGTGATGAAAAGGTACGTGTTCTTTAGTTATCAATTATGAGAAACACGGATGAGAAATGAGTTTAGGCCAAGTATTCTGACTTATGTGACATTTGGTCCATTGGAATTTACGACCAAGCCTAACACGACTGACGTATGTCATAGGGTGAAGTAAAGGAATGATTGGCCAAGAGAAAAACACACCCATAAGATGATTAATGAGAACAAGGGTTAAAAAGGGGATGCACGAGCAGTTAGAGAGAGGTTGGTGAAGTCAGTTAGTGAAGTTAGCAATGGAGTAACCTTTCGGAAGAGCAGAGCTGGACCTGAAAGAGTAGGAAGTTGGAAAGGCGAGGTTTCGTGGTGCCAACAACGGCTAGGATGGGTAAAGTATTATGGGAGTAGAGTAAGTATGGGGATACCTAGGATAGGTAGAGTAGGTAAGATTAGGAATTGTCTATTCTTTTAAAATGCTTTATTTGTTTTTATAATAAAATTATAAAAACTCTTCCTTTCTATTTCTTTGTGTGCCTCTCGCAGGCTCATAAGCGAGTCCCCAACATCAAGCCAGTAAATGAGACATGGCGAGATGAAATAATAATATACAAAAATGTGACACTATGAGCCCAACTATTCATTAAGCGAGTATATTTTGGTCACTTTCCCAACTATTATAGCACCACAGAACGCCAATATTTTTAATAGCTTAAAGTACATGCATGTTTGTTGGAGGACTTTAAAAGTGAGCTGGAATGATGAGGGAGGGAGGTTGTCAAGTCAAGTTGGCAGTCTGAGGGGGAGGGTGGTATCAGAATGATGGTTTTTCAGTTTGAAGTATTCATTGTGTCAGGTGTTTTAAATGTAGTTATGCTTCAGTAATTACATTGTTGAGCAGGTATATAAGAAAGTTTTGTCGTGAGTAGCAATGTGTCATCAGGGTGACTCCATACAGCAATTTATTACTCTGAATAAAGGACTTCGTTCTATAATCTAGTGAAAACACTAGCATTTCAAAATTTGGTGTTTGGAAAGTTAAAATTTTTGGAGAGGAAAATTAGTTGAATGTGATCAGTTTCATACCGTATGACGTATAAATTATCTTAGCAAGACACTTCATTCACCTTGCACTCAGTTAACCAGGCTGTTTAAGTGGGTACCTAGCTTCCTGTGATTTAATGTTAGTAGCGGTTTGGGCTGACATTCAGCGAGGGGAAAAAAGTGATATAAATATTACAAAATATAATTATCATCCTTCTGTGTTGCTGGCATTTTCTGACCTTCCAGATATAAATTCTCTGGTTGTACTGAGTAGTGATTTTCCCTACTTATAAACCGTTTAAGCTTGTATATCCTTTAAAATATTATATTTATTTTGATTCATAAATTTAAATGTTCAAAATGTAAAATCCCTTTAAAAGTTTTATTATTGGCAAATTGATAAAATGTATGTTTGTGTTGCAATAAAAGAGTACTGCTGAAAGAGTATTTTGTGTATCAATACAGTGAAACATAATTAGTGATATGTTTTCGTAAAAGCACATGTGCATATATTACTTTTTCCAAGCAACAATTGTTTCAGCGCGAGTACAGATACTTTGCTGTCGATGACATCATAAAATAATTGTTCATAATGGTACTTGCCAGTCAGGCTGTTAATTCTTACTTTTACCTTATTACGTTTACAACCTTAGACAGGCTTATATTGGGCATTAGTCATAGTCTGTTTTTGAATGCGTTCTTCAAAATATTTCACATTTTAGATTTGCCCCAAAGAGCTCGAAAAAATTACATATTATTGGGAGATACCAAGTACCAAGGGGATCAGAGTTTCTAAATACTAGTATGCGGTACTGACCCCACAAAAATATGACAGTACAGCCCATCAAACCTGAAATCTTGAAAAAACTTCTTCTCCAAAACCATTTGGCTTATGAAGCTCATATTTTCATAATAACGTCTCTGTTATAATAAAGTTTGAAGGTCTGCATTTATTCCTCCTTCTGGAGAATCCAGTAAAGTAGTATTGTTGGGAGGCTCAAAGTTTGCATCCTGTCTAAGGGTAAGTTTATAGCTGACGCTCCACTCTGAAGATAATGATGAATCTGCCACTCGAACTTTGATGATATTATCTGACTTGGATTAAGATTAAGATGTGTAAAACTAATTTTCACATTCCCAAATATATGGGCGTGGCAGGGATGTAACTATTGTAATTTACATCCAAAGCCAAGGAGATATCCTTTGTGGGCGATCAAGCGATATCTGCTAAGACATATCATTTTGACACAATATTTTGGACAATGCCCTCCTGTCTTCAGGTACATGACATAATACAATGATGTCATAAACAATGCTATGACATCACTGATTTGGGAGTCTAAGGGTGGTGCAGAGTTGAAAGATTTACATTTCTCAGGGAACAAAATGAAAAATGATTTTGGATGATAAGTAGAACCTTGCTGTTATGTTGTCTGATGTCAAATACATCAAAAATAGAAGCAAAAGTATCCTCATCAAGTCTCAGACTCTAGTAACTTCATAAGCGTCGAAGCATGAAATTTGATGAAAACTCACATGAAAACGGAGGGTTGACATAATTGTTTTCTGTACACCAATTTACTTGAGCGAGCGCATCGATACCCTCTGTATATGGTTCCCAAAAACGACTGTTGAAGCGAACAAGCTGCGAGTTTGTCACACTGGCGAAGCGATCCACCGTGTGAGGTCCCCATAGTCTGTCGAGGTACTCGAATATATTGGGGTTTAACATCCAATTGTGAAAGTCTGTCCGCCGTGATAGGAAATCTGCGTGTTGATTGTTCACCCCAGCTATATGACTGCAGTGTATCCAAGCTCCAATTTCTGTAACCTCTGCCCAGATCGCCTTTGCAATCGATGTTAATTGAGCTGAAGGGCCCCCTTTGTTGATGTACGCCAGATCTGTTGAGTTGTCCGTTAATATCATCACATTTAGGCCCCAAATAAACCGTTTGAAAGCCAATACGACCATTAAAATGGCTAAAAGTTCTCTGTCATTTGATGACTTTGTGGAAATTCGTAAATTCCAGTTTACAGACGCTTGTCGATTGTTCATAGTACCGCCCCATCCTGTTTTGGAAGCGTCGGTAACAATTTAAAGGTCAAATGATTTCTTAGAAAGTTCTTTGCAGTTGAAGGTGTCAATTGACTTCAACCACAAATTCAGTTCATTGGTAACACTGCTTGTTAAGGTAAGGACAGAATCCCATGAAACTCTGGTACTTAACAATCTATAGGCTGCACGCAGGAACAGTTTACCTGGGCCGACAACCCATGCTACTGAAACACACTGACCACACACTTTAGCTAAGCTACGAGCTCTGACAAATTTCTGATGAATTAGTCTTCTCAAGTCTCTCTTAATGCGTTGTACTCGGCATCTCATAGCCTTAATAAAAACATTTCCAGAACTAGAAACGGTGTGAATGGTATAACCAATATAGTCAATAGAACGTACAGGTTCAAGCTTGCTCTTTTCAAAATTTATCACAATCCCTAAATCAGTAAGGGTATCAACAATCAGATCTTTGGGGTCACTAATAAAGAAATTACTCGACATGAGTAAAAAGTCATCAACATATACAACAACTCTCAAACCTAGGGAGCGTAAGTATGCTACTAATGGTCTCAATGTCTTATTAAAGTAATAAGGGCTACAGGATAACCCAAAAGGAAGTGCACACCATCTATAACATACACCCTTCCACTGAAAGGGTAGGTAATTTCTATCGTCAGGATGCACAGGGATGTGGTAGAAGCCATTTTTAACATCCAATGAAATGAGTAAGTCATTCGGCTCAATTACGTCAGCCACAGTTCTTATGTCCTCATTTCTGTAAGCAGGTGAACAGCAAAAAGAGTTCAAATACTTAAGATTGTGAATTAAACGTAACTTCCCATTCTTTTTTGGGACACAACAAATGGGAGAAATATAGTCAAAGACATTACAATATTCAACAACACCTGTTGACAATAGTGTCTCAACCTCTAAATCGAGAAATTCACATTCCTGAAACGAAAGTACTGGATTTGGAAAGTTAAATATTTCAGGAGATTTCTTAAACGGTATACGAACATCATTTTCAATCCACTGTAAGACAGTCTGTGACGCACCGATTCTTCGCCATGCGTCCGGATGTAAACAACCAGCCACCATCTCACGTCAACAATGGAAGGGAGGTAACTCTGTAGTCCTAATCCTCGTCGCTTGGCTGACCTCGACCTCGACCTCGGCCTCGCTGAGGAAAGCCCCGCTGAAGAAACTGTTGATAGACATCACGGTCACCTCTGCCTCTGAAGCTTCCCTGAAAGCGTCTATTTCCTCTGTGGAAACTGGGCCTTGGATTTTCTCTCTGGTTGGCTACTGCAGCAATGGAGGCTGCATTCCTCAAACAGTCAAGCGCTGTGCCTGTCAGACCACTTGTATTTGTTTGTAACGCACGGAAAAACCTTGAGGTCGCGGGGTCAAACTGACCCTGTACCACAATAGCGGCGTGCTCGTCCTGAAGGTACTTTATGTGTGCCTTTGAGATCACAAACAGTGCGTTTATATCATTGGGAGAGAGTCCAGACTCGCCTACACTCGCTAGCACTTTCAAAGATGTCTCGACGTAACGCGCTGATCAGCATAGGGAGTTGAAGTGAGATCTGTCATTCGCCTTTACACCCCTCTTAGTTTCATTAAGTCCGAGGTCAGGGGGCAACCTTATTCTTTGTAGGCTGTCCTTCACTGATTGGAACTCGCCTTGAATGTCAATGTCCACTGGATCTGGTGTAGGATGAGCGGGTTGACTGGTGACTTCGTGACTCGCGCGGTCCTGTTGACCTTCGTGAGCGGGAGCTTGATCGGTTTGCTGGTCCTCGGGTACGGCTGCACCGTTCTGTAAGCCACCAATACGCCTCTCTAAATGATCCTGGCGTCTTAAAACATCATCAATTTTCGAGCAAAGCTCGGCAAGCATTGAGTCACCGGCCGAACTTGGGCTTTCGTCTTTGTCCGACATCAGTTTTAACGTCTGCTCGCGGGAATGTACTGAGCATGACTAACTAACTAGCGACACCTGTCGCTAGGAGTCACATGACTGGTCACGTGATTATAGTCAAGTCTCAGACATTTGTAACTTGTGTTACTATATATGATTTCAGAAGACACTTAGGTTAGATTCTCCATGCATATATCAAATGATATATTTTAACGACAATGACTTCATACCTGCAAATATGAACAATCATAGGATTCTTTTTTTCCAAAATTTTATTATAAAAATAAAATAGAAGGTGAAGCATGTAAAAAAAAGTGGCAAAAAAATAATAATATGAAAAACAACATGTAAAAGTACTAACATTCATCAACATATTCAGTAGTCTTATACAATTATTTCATAAACAACTGTAGCACCAAAAATATTATCTAAATGAAATTAAATTTCCAATGAAATAAAGTTACAATATGACAGAAAACTCTATACTGTTAGTGAAGTAATAAAAATTTCCTCCATAATAAGTGTACTAATTAGACAACAGTAACTAAAACTATTCAGTGTTTTACCACCATTTAGCTTGAAGACCCTTCAAATTTAGAGAAGCAAAATACATCTATTATAGTAAAGGATCCATCAGTTAAAAATTGACCCTTGATATGATCACCTGAACAACAATGATTAATCACATGCATTATCACCCTTAGAGTGATAGAAATGATGTCATAATTTTCATGCACATGTTCAAATATCATTTTCGGCATGAAGCCATTCTTTCATTGTAAACAAATGTTCATTACATAACTATTGCATGACAGTATAACCGAATGGGACTGTCAATGGCTATTTATATGGATGTATGCGCATTCTTTAAAAAAACTTTCATGTATCTGTTGAATTATTTTAACAACATTTTTCACTTGGACAACATGAAAAAACTTAAAAGTTATGTGCTAAGTTAACAATCACAGTATATTCTAAGCAAAAACAAAATAATTTGACACTGGTATACTTATTGATATATAACCATTGTCATCGATATTTATGTACTTTAAATTGTGAAATTCACTAAAAAGAAGTTTTCTAATCAAAACATTTACTCAGTCATGTGCACAGTTGTCAATTTCAAATTCTTCCTAAAAGGCGATGTTAAGCAGTCTGATAAAAATCGATCTTTTTCCGAGGAATAAAAAATATTGACTTTATCGAGATTAAACTTGTTGTATCAAGGAGTTTTCCTCTTCACAAGGTCTGACAGCAGCCACATGTAGCACATACTCTGAATAAACTCTGCTCACCAATAACAATGCCTCCGGCAAAAGCATTCAGTGGCAGTAGCTAGGGGAAAGTAACTCCTGTGAGTCCTTCGGTAAATTCAAGTTGATTTCTGCCCTCCTTCTACTGAAGACTTGGTTATGTCTGCATTAAATATGCGCTATACATGTGGCTGCGCTCAGGCTATGTGAAGAGGAAAACCAAGACAGAATGATTTTGAATTTCTATAAAGTCACTATTTTGAAATTTGTATTCCTCGGAACAAGGTTTACTAAAACATGCTGTCATGAAAGGGGATAAATTAATTAACGCCCATAAATATAACAACAATTGCTATGCATCACAGCATAAAAAATGTCATAAAATATCTAAACAAAACTTAAAAATCCCCAGCAAAATGCAAGTGATGGCAAAACTATAATGAAGAAAGATTCATAATATTAAAAAATTAATAATTGTTACTATTGTGACTATCATTCAAAGTTGGTATTAAGGAAAGCTGACAAAATAATGAATTTCACAATTAATTAACTTGTAAATATTTTCAAAGATGTGGTTTCTTAGTCAACATCTACAGACGTTTCTACTATAAGCTATAAACTATAAGCAACATATTCTTTGAGAACTGTACAAACTTTTTTAACAAATCAGTGGTGTAAAAATTATTTATCTGCTAATTTTCAAATAAATATTTTTGCATCAAAGAAATTGTATAGCAGGTATTGAGACATTTTGATATGAGAAAAACAGCAACTTCCCGCAAGTGAGAAAATAAAGTAAAATAACAAAGTGAACAGTCATGCATTGTTCATGAAATTTTTTGTAGAACTTCCTGCAAGGACATTTTTATAATCATGATTTTTCTCTTCATTGTTTCTCATGAAGCATCCAGGATGTTTTCTCTTCTATTCAAAACTTTCAGGAACTTAAGTTTTAGCAGACATGATAAATCATCTAACGTAACTTGTGACCTACCAGGAAGTGAAACAACCTTTCAGACATGTACAGTGATGGAAAAATCTGTTTTCTTGGTTTTCATTATTGTGTTGATTTTGGCTATCAAATCACACAACTTGGTAGAATTTATGAGCTGAAATGCATCGGTCCCGTTGCAACGACCCCCAGGTAGGTATTGTTGTCCAGTCACCAGTCAATTCACTATTTAGTTTAAGAAAATCTGACGGAATAAACTATCAACTAGTTCGTAATCGAAGCGAGACAAGTGGTGGCTGAAGTTTCCTTGCAACACATGTGTGCAAGAGTTATTTCCCCTTGTTAGCAGCGCCAACTCATCAGCTCATGATATGAGATATGTGGCCCTGAAAACCAAAAAACCAATGTGAATAGCCAAATCGATAAAATTTACCATGTAAGAGTAATTTTTGGAATCAAGCTTGTTATAATATTAAGCAAAACATGAATTAGAATTTTTTAACTTTTATTTTTTATTAGATTTTTATTTTATTAGATCAACCATTTTAAACAGTACCCTTCATTATATAGTATGTTCACATGTAAATTAACCCTTCCGTTGCTGAATATTATTTTGACCAGTTTTGCCCCCGTGGCTGAATTTTCCAGCACTCGCCTCGCTACGGTAATAACGCAATTAGCCCCTGTGGCTGAATTATTTCGCACCGCGAGTCGCGGCTGTTTTTTCGATAAATGGTGTATTCACATGGCGGATTACGGATGAAACTGACCGTTCGATACAAAAATAGCCCGCCAATCCCGTACACAAATGAACGATCTTTATCCGACACTTTGAATGAATTTTTTATCCTACCTAGAACGGTTTCTATTGCAATATGAAGATTGTCTTTATTTAGAGTTACGGAAAATCCTTAAATATAATCGCTCAATTAATTTTTTTATATGGAATTGAAGATACATTATTCCTCTTTACGATGATATATATCTTTTTACAATGCGACCTCTAGTTAGATTTCTACAATTATCTAAAGATTGTCTTTATTTCCGGCTGAATAAAATCCCTAATACTTAGCGCGCATACATGTATTATATATGGAATTGTAGACAATTTATTCTTCTTTATGATGATAAAAGATTGTTAGAAAATGTCACCCTGTTCAAAAGATATACGCCGCGAAAGATGGTTGGGGGTACCCCGAGGATGCTCCGACATAACGGGATTTTTAGCCAGAACTAATTCTCCCTTGGGCAGTCTGGCATCGGTACGCTAATTAGTACCGTTATACCCCCGGGGCACCCCCGAGGCACCAGCATGCGAGTGCCAGTGTTCTAAGCACCAGCGTTGCTTCCTGCTGTACCGATCCTCTCGGCGCGTGCAGTCACACGCGGGCGAACATTCCGAGATAATAAAATCAATCATTCTATACGCACGCCGCATCGTTATTTCTTGCTGCGCATGTACAAATTATACATGGAAATAAAGATAAATCTTTCGTCCTTACGACTGTGAAAAAATAATGAAAAGGTGCCAACTGGTTCAAAAGATATGAAAAACGAAAGAGTGATACCCTCAACTACTTGAAAACAAATTTTGATAAGCGTTCTATTTGCGACACCAGTCGCATCATCCACCGCATCGTTATTATTGACTGCGCATATGCATATTATACATGGAATTAAAAACAATTATATTCCCTTGAAATAGGTGAAAAAAATATAAAAAAGTATAAAATAGTTCGGGAGATATGAACCGCGAAAGAGCGACACCCTCAACTACTTGAAAATAGATTTTGACAATCGTTTTATTTGCGACATTTGTCGCAGCACTCGCCGCACCATTTTTATTAATTGCGCACATGCATATTATACATGGAATTAAAGATCATTCTTTCCGCTTGAGAAAGGTGGAAAAAAATTTAAAAAGTGCCAAATAGTTCGGGAGATATGAACCGTTAAAGAGGGGTACCCTCAGACATTTGGGGGAAAAAATTGATAATTGCGACATTTCTCGCATTATTTGCCGCTTCTTTATTATGTGTTGCGCACATACACATTTCATAATGAAGCAAAGCCAGTTCTTTTCCCTTTACGATGATGTAAAAAGTATGAAGTTTCGCCACCCGATTCTAAGAAAACAAATTGCGAAAGATCGGGGGTAGGTTTGTGATGCGGCTCGTATCGAACGTCCAGTGACAGCTCACATTGACTTTCTCTGTCTCTTTTACGACTTAAAAAAAAGATTATTTTATTGACAATCAGTATTTTATATTACACTTATTCACCTTATTGATGTGAAGAATAAACTTTATAAGGAGAGTAACGCTCATCCACACTTCTGCTTCTTTCTTCTTTCTTCAATCTTCTTGATTATCCCCCTCATTTTCCTTCTCTGACATCAAACTGATATAAGCTTTAGTGCAATCTTGTGACGTGTGATAAATTCTGAAACATGGTGCTGCACATAGAGCCACATTACACTCGATACATTCGAAAGAAGATTCTTTGCCTACCCTTTTCTTCTTTCGAACTGGCTGATTTGTTTCTTCGAATTCCCTTCGACGAAGTTCTCTATTCGCTTTGGAGCAAACAACACACATGCGTGTTAGGTTTTTCTTCTTTCCAACAGGCTGAATCTTTGATGGAAAGTGACGACCATGGAGTCGCAAGACACTATCGTCGCTCGTGCTCGGCCGGCCGCGAGGACGTCTGCGCAGGGAGGGCACTTTTTCTGTTTCGGCGAAGGTGATCATATGCTGCACCAAATCTTTTCTAAATTGACGGCTTGTTTTCAAAGGTTTGTCTTCTGAGAATTCTTTATAGATAATGTAAGAATTCAACATGGCAACGTTCAACACATGAAACCACACGCGCTTCCACCATTTAAGAGTTTTCATTTTGAACGGGGTGTACGACAGCATCTGGTCGGCCCGATCCACACCTCCCATATATTTGTTGTATTCGTGCACAATACGTGGTCTCGTATTTGCTTCCCCAGTCACTCGGTTCTTCTTTCCTGTCTCTACAATTTCGGCGTCTTCTACGGTTGACATGAGCAACACTGACTTCCTGTCCTCATACCGCAAAACGAGTAGGTCTTGATTGTGATAGATTGTCATATCCCCTTTCTTCTGATTCTTCTGTGCCTTCTTTAGCTTTTCAGGAATGCCTTTGCGATTTCCTCTCAAAGTTCCCGTCGCACCAGTTCCCATTTCCCACAAGTTTATATACAATGCCACCGAGGAATAGAAATTGTCCATGAACACATGATACCCTTTCCCAGCATATTCCTTCACCAAGTCCATGACGAGATCATACGTTTTCCCACCAACAGAAACAGCTTCATTTGTTTTTCCAGTGTAGAGTTTGAACTTGCAAACATAACCATTTGTTGAGTCGCACAACATGTAGGCCTTTATCCCATACTTCTTCGGCTTGTCGGGATTATATACTTTGAAACTCAGATTGCCTTTCCAAGGCACCAACCCTTCGTCAACACAAATGTTTTGATGCGGCTTATAAACTCTGGAAAAACGATGCACGATGCGTTGGTACAGATAGCCAAGTTTATTCATTGGTGAAAAATGCGGAGTGTTTCGTCCCGGCATTAGGTTGTTATCATTCAAATGTAGATACGTTAGCAGTAGCCAGAACCTGTCGCGGGGCATGCACTTGGAAAAGAAGGGCGTCGACGTAACATCACTTGTTGACCAATACTCAGAAAAGTTTCTCTGTACAACCAGAGACATTGCTATTGTCATTGCAATGAATACTTTCATTTCTTCGGCATTCGTATCATACCAGTGCCTCAACCGTGAACAGGGTTTCAGAACCTTATCATCGACCTGTTGGTGGAAGTATCTGTTGGTTTCTGCTGCCAATGATCCATAATCATCTTCATGAAAAAACAGTCCGAAAAAGTCTACAGGTTGCGGGTTATCAGGCAATTCTATAAACCGTCCTAATCCCGTTGCGCCAGTAAAATGCAAGTCGACACGTCCACGTTGCCTCGGCCCCTCTTCCCAGCGATTCATAAAATTATCTTGGTCATCAAAATGTGTGTCCATTTCATTATATTGCTCGTCAAAGCCACTGAACTCTTCCTCTGTGGAAGTACCAGCCGTAGCAGTTTCACCCGTACCAGCTAATATGTCTCTTGCAATGTTTCTTATTTCTTGATCACTATCAATGTCACTTTCACTATCACTGTCACTGTCACTGTCACTATCACTCTCATCAGTTGATTCCATATCAGAAGCTTCATCGGCATGGACCTCGTTGATGAAGTCGTCGTCGCTAGACGTTGACGGACCTTCCCAACTCCTGGTTCGCGGCCTCCTGGCCTTAGGCATCTTTCACATCAATCTGTAAATGATTGAAAATAATTTAGGCACACGCAAGATATAATAACATCAACACATGACCTGTTGTACAGAGAAATTCAATGTGAGCTTCATGGACATTCAATTGCCACATTTTGTAAGTGTTTGAAACAAATTTGCCGTTGCGCGCCTTTGGCGCCAGCGGTCATCAATAATCCGGACATTTTCTAATTGTCCTGGCGAAAGCCGGACATTTTGTTTCATGATTTGCAAAAATAACAAATCAGGACAAATTCTAACATTGCTGGACAATTTCTAACTTTCGGACAACTTTTCACAATCCAGCCGAACAAGTTCTAATGTCGCCGGACACTTTCTAACTTTTGGACGACTTTTCACAATCCCGCCGAAGGTGCCGATGGCACCGACGGCCGCCGACGTTGTATCAACATTATCAACACTGATGCCGCCTTCTGACTCCTATGCAACGAGCCGGCGAGTCGCGAACAACTGCCTTCTACGTCAGGAAAGTTCTGATTGTCAGTTGTGGATTACAAAAGTTTTTCAACTTTTGACTTCTCTTCCGAGAATGATAGGTTCCACGGGCCTATCCGTCGGGACGGCCGTAGTCAACGAGCACCCGGCCCCTTGTCTTTAGTTCACTGGAAGGAACTCATGCCATCCCGACATATATAGCAAATTATTTAAAACATCGGAATGCTACCAAACTTTTTTTTCAAAAATGAGTTTCCTCGACCAACAAAAATTTGGCAGAAAAAAACACATACCTGCTGGCGGTGCCCGACGAAAGTCCGCTGAAATTTTTTTTCTCGAACACGAACATTTTCGTTGGACACATTTTCTCATGACCTGATGGCGGTGCCCGGCGAAAGATCCCCGACATATTGTGTCTCAACCACAAACATTTTCGTTGGACAACTTTGCCTTGACCTGATGGCGGTTCCCGACGGCATCCCCGACATACTGTGTCTCAACCACAACATTTTCGTTGGACAATTTTCCCATGAACTGATGGCGGTGCCCGACGCAAAAATCCCCTAACTCAAAAAAGACATCAATAACGCTATGAATGTAAATCCAAAAGTTTTTTTCCCTTCAACTTTCATGGTTTATAAAACTCTATAATTGAACACTAAAGAAACAGGGTTTCCTTCATAATTTTTTTTACTTATTACATTTATTTATAACATTTTAGCGGCGCTTGTTGAGTCTTTATTTCTACGAGCGCATAAACAAATTGTATATCAAATTGAAGAGAATTTTCTGCTCTTTACGCTGATACCAAACGTTGTTGAGCGCGCCACTTTGTTACAGAAATACGAAATGCGAAACTTGCCAAATTTGCGGCACTTCTTGTGCCTTTATTTTTGTGTGCGCATGTATGATCAATATATTGAAATGAAGAACAACGTTCCGTCTTTATTTAGACGTAATATTTATCAAAATCCGCCAAGTGGTATAGAAAATATCGAGTGCCAAAGAAAGGTACATGAAAATCGAACTTCAGATCACATGAAAAGAACCCTTTGTGCGGCGCTTGCTGCATCGTCGTTTGTTTTAGCGCATGTACATTTTATATATCACTTTGTAGACAATTTATTCCTCTTGATAATGATATAAATGGTTTTGAAATGTGTCATTTGTACACGGGGATATGAAGTGCCAAAGTTTCCCTATTTGCGTCACTAACGGAATTGCGAAGTGCGAAAGTTGTTCTTTTTACGGCACTTGTTGAGTCTTTATTTATTTGCGCGCATAATAATTGATATAGGGAATTAGAGACAATTCATTTGTCTTTATAGTGATGTAAAATTCAACAAAATCTTTTTCACGGTGTAAAAGAAATTCATTGTGAAAGAAAGGCACATGAAAATCGCGCTTCAGATCACATGATAAGGAAGTCGGCAAAATTACCTTTTTGTGCGGCGCTTGCTGTATCTTTATGAATTGTTGCGCATGTACACATTTTACATGGGATTAAAGACAATCTTTTTCTCTATCTTGTGATATAAAAAATGTCAAAATATGTTGAGCACATCATGAGAAAATTGGTGTGACAAAACAGTGTAAAACTAAAAATATATAAAAATCACCTTTTTTGCGGCACATGCGGTATCTTTATTTCACGAGGCGCACATATGTTTTTTACATCGAATTAAAGACATTTTTTTTCTCTTTCAAATGATCCCACCTATATTGAAATCCGCCCAAGGGTTCAGAACATAGGGCGTGCGATAGGAAGGCGTGCATAGGGTCAAAATGCACGCGTTTCAGTAAACGATAGCACGCGCGGGTCGGTAAGCTCGTGCGAGAGGCTAGAAAGTGCCCACAGGCTATTAGCACGTGCGGCGGGGAGTGGGGGAAAATTGAGTGATTTTAACGCTTATTTTCGGTACGATAAACATTATCAATATTCTCATAACTTTCGGAGCATGTTCGCGCATTATTTAGACCACCAACGAAACAAAACACGGTAGCTTAGCGGCAGCCGGAACGAAAATACAAGCGTTGAACTGAGACTACTGCTAGGCAATAAATTTCCGGGACCCGCTACCGAGACCCGCGGTCATAATTAGTTAGCGTGAGAAAAATAGAGTGTGCTACTCGCATCCCGCTAAGAGGACTTGCGGGCAAAGCTAATTTCATCCCGGAATATTCCGGGACCCGCATCTTAAGGGTTAAGATTAATTACCAAGGAAACAATATTTTCTATGAGCATTGAATATCAAATTTCAGCCTGACAAGCCGTGGCGTTGTGGTAAAAAGCAATCCTTTTCAGAGAATGTTAAATGATCGGATTTCGTAATGAAAAAAAACAACGTAGGCACCTTGCTGAGAAAAAAAAATCAGCTTAGTATTAACTTTGCAATTTGCTTACCCAAATTTCTTAAAAGTAAATTATATGTATAAATATCATGATAAAGAAACCATATTGATGCAAATATTGTCAGATTAATTATGATTATTGATACAATGATACATTGTCACGGATCTTAAAGGAACAAATAGCATACCCCTTGGCCTGCTGCGCATTTCGCACAGTTGGGGAGAGATTTGTGTTCCGGTCTGCTGGATGAGTGTGTTTCACATTGTTCCACCTCCATTCCGATATCTTCACTGTTGACTGTAGTTACCTTCAACATAAAACTTCCTTAGAGAGAGATTGGGTCTTTGGCATGTTTCAATAATTGTCTCTTAACTTAAAATGATTGGTCAAATGATTACTGTTTCTCAGATTGAAACTTAAAAAAACCCAATGAAAACCAAGGCTTACCTTAACGCAAAAGGGTGCTAGTTATAATTCAAAACAGTACCTCAAATTCTAATGAAATATGTAATAGTCAAAACATTACATTTACTTTGTTACTGAAATGAATATTGACAATTTTAAAACCGTTGAATCTTTGATTTGTATAATTTCAAGTGTTCTGCACTGATGGACAAACTAAAAAATTCAAGTTTTAGAGATACAAATGATATTAAAACAAAATTCCTAAACACATTTTCATCTTGCAAACAAAAATACATTCTCTCATAGATATACAATTGGCTTAATATCTGTTTACATGCTGATGTTTCCTTTTAAATGATTAACTCCTTTAACCAGGAAAATTCACATTTATATATTTCATGTGTGTTTCAATTGTACAGAGGAAAATAGGAAATTTATGGATTAACAACTTCTTTATTGCATAGAGATGTGACGTTTCGGTGTAGATACTAACACCGTTATCAAGCAAGTGATACTCAAGGTAACCTTGAGTATCACTTGCTTGATAACGGTACCGTCCATAAATCCATAAATTTCCTATTTTCTTCATCGTACCAACTTCTAAAATGCCACTCAAAGAAAATTGTACAGAGCTGTGAACAAGACACCTACCATATTTTCAAGTTCCTTTTCAGAGATTTGAAATGATGGAATCCTGTTGTTTGGAACATGTGTGGCAGGTTCATACTCCATGCAATTTGTATAGTCACAACATTGTTTCTTCGTCTGTAAAAGAATTATCAAGAAAATTTTGTATGGAATTATACTACTATACTACATGTCAACTAGTAGAACTTCAGGTTTTGAGAAGACAAATCAGTGAAAAGTCAATGTTGCGGTTCTCATAAATTTTGAAAGTTTAGGGTTGTTTTTGTGTTGTTATTTAACGATTGGACAGATTGGACCGTGGCGATTTTTATTGCTTACAAAGTCAAAAAGTAGGGGATTGCAAGTTATAAATTGGATAAAATCGGCAAAGTGATAAATATGGCTTGTTTCATTAGACACCTGCCGAATATACAGAAAACTACCTACTCTAATCATCTCACCAAAATGTTCACTATGCATCAATCTAATTATGGTTTTCTACCTAGATCTGACTATTATACGTCGATTGACGTATTAAGTAAATTTCAGAATTCCCCCAATATGATAAGGACCGGTCATTTATTACAGGGGGGTTTTCCAGGGGATACAGCCAACAGGGGAGGGTCATGAAATTTTTTACAAAAGGTTGAGGAGGGTCATTTTAATAAGATAAGACAGGGATTGGGAAAGACACCCTGGACAATGGGTCATTTTTAGGGCTTTTAGTCTTTTCCAGAATTTAGAATGGGCCATTCTCCTTAGTAGCAATGGTAAAATTTCTAATTTGAATGGGTCATTTTTTCATCCAATGTGCAAAATGGGATATGGCCCCTGCCTTTCCCAATCCCTGGATAAGATAATCTTTATTGTCCCAAAAGGGAAATTTGTTTTGTATAATTACAATTCTCCAGAAATGTGATGACAACTAACAACAAAATTATAATATTAAAAAACAATTCATGTCTAAACAGTTAACATAGACTAGGATAGATAATTTACATATACATAAAAAACAAGGTGATGCAACATTAGACAGAATTTATTTCTCTAATGCAGCACGGAATGAATGATCGGCGGAACTTGTTTGTTTGAAAAGTCGGCATACGCAGCCTACATCAAGAAGGTAATGTCGAAAATTCAAAGAAAAGTGGATGGGAAGAATCACCCAAAATTTGTTTCCTATGTTTAATAACAGCTGCTCATAAAAACTGCCGATTGTTTCAATAGGAATTAAGCCCAATAATCTTAGATGCAGTGTTCACAATTTTTATCAATTTGTTTCGATTTTGAACAGACAGGTTCCCAAACCAACTTAAAAAGTTAATGTAAAGACGTGAAGGTTCTGTAAAACAACATCTTCATGGTTTTATCAATTTTAAAGTATTTCAGTTTCCACAAGAAATTTATGAAGGAGGTCCCTATTAGCGTGGGTCTTATCATTTTACATGTACATATTTTAATCAAAATTAGTAGAATTTACACATGGTTGATTTTTTTAAATAACTGCACAATTATCCTAAAAATATGCGAAAATTAAATTCAAATGGGGGAGAACATTTTTTTTACATTAAATGAAAATGAATGTCTTTGCAATGTGTTTTAACAGAGGCGTCCCTATTATCGGGGAAATCAGAATTTAATTCTTAAATTGATATCTGTGAAAGAAATCAACACAGTAATATTTTCATCAAGAAATTAAATGTTATTTTGGTTGATATTAAGATTTGATAAAAGCATTTGAAAAACTAAAACATAAAAATTATGGTACAACAGTGCATTGGCTTAGTGTTACCATTTTTAACGGGTAAGCTTTGACACTATGTCAACAAATTGGTATTGTTTACAATAAATCTTTTGGCAAGATTCAAATAAATGTTATTTCGGAATAATATGAACATTGTATTCAACTATGTTCTATCTTAATCGTGAAAAAAGATTTTAAAAAATTATTCTGAACCTTTTTATATCCTCTTTATATTTGGTGGAAAGGTTATTTTCTGGATTTGGTTCTTATTTTTGTAGGAAATGGAATGTTTCTTTCAACACATGTGAAATCTTCAATGTATTTTCATGTGCACATATCTCATCATTGACTATCCAACTATTCAATACAAAAGTAAAAGCCAAACGGGCAGTATTTTATGAAGAGAGAATAATTTTTCAATTTAGGCACATATACAGTAATATTTCAAAAATGAAAATAAAACTGAAGACTTCAAATCAATGACATGGAAGAATATAGAACTTGATATTACTTGTGCATTTGTTTAAGTTATCTATTACTCCTTTTGCAATTATAGATACCTTTTTGTCATTATGGAGACTGAAATACTTTTGCCACGATAATAAGGATACCTCGATAATATAGGGTCACTGGCCATACAGCCAACAGTAGTCTAACAATTAGACTCTGAAATGAAAAAAGTAGAGCCATGGGCTCTGTAGCTCATCAGACTTTTGATAGAAATAGGTGTTGTGGTTTAGACCATGAGGTCATGGGCAGTGTAGGAAAGATAGCCTGTCCAAACGTCCGAGTTATTCACAATCAAATAAAAAAGGCCCATTGCCCATTTGGGGTCAAGGGGTCACCAAACCTACAATTCAGAATCCCCATTGTCCAAGGAGTCTACACACAACTATTAAGCTATCAAGACCTTTTGGAACTGGAGAAGAAGATGAAAGTAGGATTTTAAGGTTTTGACCCCTGTGACCCCATTTAGGGTCAAGTGGTCACCAATGAGTGAGTTATTGTCACCAAACCTACAATTTAGAATCCCCAGTGTCCAAGGAGTCTTCACATAATTTTTCAGCTCTCTAGACCTTTTGGAACTAGGGAAAAAGATGAAATTAGGTTTTTTAGGTTTTGACCCCTGTGACCCCATTTGGCGTCATGGGGTCACCAAACCTACAATTTAGAATCCCCGTTGGCCAAGGAGTCTACACACACCTTTTCAGCTCTCTAGACCTTTTTGAACTAGGGAAAAAGATTAAATTAGGTTTTTTAGGTTTTGACCCCTGTGACCCCATTTGGGGTCATGGGGTCACCAAACCTACAATTTAGAATCCCCGTTGGCCAAGGAGTCTACACACACCTTTTCAGCTCTCTAGACCTTTTGGAACTGGAGAAGAAGATGAAAATAGGTTTTTCATGTTTTGACCCCTGCGACCTCATTTGGGGTCATGGGGTCACAAAATCTACAATTTAGAATCTCCAGTGCCCAAGGAGTCTACACACAACTTTTCAGGTCTCTGGACCTTTTGGAACTGGAGAAGAAGATTAAAATAGATTTTTAAGGTTTTGACCCTTGTGACCCCATTTGGGGTCATGGGGTCACGAAATCTACAATTTAGAATCCCCATTTGCCAAGGAGTATGCACATAAAATTTCAGCTCTCTAGAGTCATAGGTTCTGGAGAAGAAGTCGAAAAAGTGAAAAGTTTACGGACGGATGGACGGACGCCGGACGCCTTGCCATGCCATAAGCCCATCGGGTCTTTCAGACCTGATGAGCTAAAAATGCATCAGTTAATCGAAAAATCTAAAAACTTTTTATAAATGAAATGAAAAGGAGACTGAAATTTCTTCATTTCCTGAAATCAAGCTTAAAAGTCTTTTTATAGACTTGCTTAGGCTTCCACCTTATTTGGCTTGCAGTGATTTCGTAGACAAAACCATTTTGTAGACACGAGGATTTCGTAGACAAAACAATTTCGTAGACAGTGATTTCGTAGACAGTATTAAATTTGTATTTCTAAGTCACTATTGACCAATATTTGTAATTATTATTATCTTTTATAGTAGTTCATATCTTGTTGCATGAATATTGATTACGAGAATGTTGCTAGCTTTATGTAGAATGTTTTTAGCTTTACGAAGAATAGATAACGAGTTTCTACGTAGAATAGATACGAAACTTTAATTGCTGTAGGATGTTATTATTTTCATATTTTGAACCTTTGTAATAATTAAATTTGTTTCAGATATTGAAGTTGACGTATCATCAGTAATAATAACAGACACGAGTAATTCATTTATAAATAATATATGATATCATTAATATATTATTGGTATATTTTTCATTTTAGTTCAGTTTAACGAAAGGCAAAGCATTAGACATATAATTATGATGTCGGCGGATTAGCCGCGCTATTTGTTTTTATTGTCAGTGACTTGCCGTCTTTCATTTCTTGGATGTCTTCTCGTCTTTATGCTGGTGTTGATTGTGTAGTGGTTGATAAATATAATCATACTTACCTTAATTTATTTTATTAAAAGACCAAACAAGAACTAAAAGAATTGAAAACAACACATAAATATTGGATTACTTTAATAGTTTCAAAACACAACAAAATTGACTATTTATAGATTTTATTCACTTCATTTTTCTAATCGAGTGTTCGAATCCTTGAGTTTGATAAATAAAAGTTTGTTATTATTACTTCTAATCAATATTTTAAAACCTGTCTACGAATTCACTGCTCGATTTGTCTACGAAGTCACCGGATTTCGTGTCTACGAAATGGTTTTGTCTACGAAATCACCGCATCCCCCTTATTTCAGGGTCTGGCCTACAGGCTACAGACTAAGCCAACAGGGGAGGGTCATGAATTTTTTTACAAAAGGTTGGGGAGGGTCATTTTAATAAAGACAGTTATAGAAAAATCTTTTGAAACACTACATCCCATCACAAGTTAGATCTTGATTCCTAATCCGCGTCGGCTTCAGTGCCAGTGCAGGTTGGTTTCCAAAACTTCACAATGACACAGTGACATGCTTTCACAAACAGATTTTCGCAATGGACACCACTCTTTAACTTACTGGAGGATTGAACGAGTTGTCATCAATGTCATTCATAGAAGATCTTGAGTGATTTCTCTTCTTTTTGAGCATGATAATAATTTGAAGCCGACTCAATTTGAAATTATTTGGCGGAAAAGTAATATCCGGCGGAAGTTACACAAAACTGGTTTCATGTTTCTGTTGCGATACATGATTAGACAGAGCTCAGTATTGGAACTGAAGGGAGTTTGATAACCCTCTTACTATCATTATTACAGTATTTAGGAGAAATGCTTAAATATGAATTGCTATAGCATTTATGATAGGGTTACCACATGTCAATGAGCAAAACTTAAACATTCTTTAAATTAAGATTATGAATTTTGGTAAAGGTTTTCATCTATTCTTATCTCCCGCCCTTTCAGTTCTCTTCCTGTCATGGCGCTGGTTTCGCCATGGTAGCCGTGTAAACTTCCGGCACGCACCTGCTCTCGCTGAAGCTTTACGCAATGAACATTAGATGTAAGTAATGTGGCTTTTGTACATCTTATGTTGAAAGTTATGTAATTTTTGTTTTGTTTCGATACAATAAGCTAACGAAATGAAACATTAATTACCTGGCCTACGCAATCGGTTAGTTATGAAAGTTTGTTCAAAATGATGACCAAGCAACAACCACTGCTGCATGTTTCTGTGATACTTTGTACCGGTAAATGCTACCATAGCCAGTTAAGGAACATTAAGACACAAGTTTTGTTACTACAGAATTGCTTTTGTAAAAGTTTATTATAGATTATTCGTTTTACCACTTACTTCACGAAAATAAACCTAATTTAAGTTACTAAATTATTGCCGTGTATCAGTTTTTTTGGCACTACCTCCACGAGAGGCATTTGTGGAATCCCTGTCCATTTTTTAAACTGCACAACTTCTCAAAACATAAGATTATATTAGACAATTAGACAAATAAAAGGTGGTTTGCGTGCTTCAGGGACCCCGAGAGCTATGACAGCCGGAGCTTGCATGCACCTGGTAGGGCCACCCAACAAGCACGTGAGACATCGATACAGGTCATATACAATATATAACAAGGCAATTCACACAGCCATATCAAGCTCCGATATATGTATCATAAACATACTCATAAAGTGACATTGGTAAATATCACTCGTAATGTATTCATAAGTGACCTACCGGTACCTCCAATTTAAAAGTGAAATTACATCTATGTCACCTTATTGATTAGAGCTAATTTACTTAAATAAGTGAAACAACCAAATTTTGGGGTGATTTAGAAATTTGGATCAATAATTTCTTTTCACACAAGGTAAAGTTTACCAAATACCTGATTTGGTTTGGCACATTTCATAGAAATGTCCTATTAAACCAAATCATTATCCCTGCTAAAAAATACATCCTTATATGTAACATCAAAATTTTACTTCCCAAAATCGGTAACTATACAAAGATACTAAGATAAATATTCTCGGTAGAAGAATTCATTTCAAAGAAAAACAATGATTCTGAAAACTTCATAAAAAAATGGTCTTCACTCATTCCACCTCTAGTAGCTAATTGATATTTTATACTTGTTTGATATAAATGTTTACCTTTGACAATTTTTGATACTCATGTATACTGTTGACTGTATTTCGATGTAAACATGGGAACAACAAAATAAGGATAATAAAAAAAGCCCAACAACTTTTGGAACCATTTAAAAAGAAAATAAAACAATTTAAAAGCGAAATTACGTCTATGTCACCTTATTGATTAGAGCTACTTTACTTCAATTAGTGAAAAGCGAGTTATTTGGCGTCAACACAAGATGGAAGTGCCCAGATCAATGTAAAAAGCTTCGTTCATTATGCGACCTCCCTTCTCATTTGCCCATTTTCAAAACACAACAAATGCACATGTTCCGTTATGACCTGTATCGATGTCTCCCGTGCTTGTGGGTCACCCAAGCTGGACATTTCGAAGGGATATAGAAGCCAGCCCAAATTTGCGTTGTTCTAAAACCTGTTGTCTATCTCTCACTATGCCTTTCCTTCTGTCTATTCACTTATCCTTTCATTCCCTTCTCCCTTATCCGTCCACTCTCTTTCCACGTGTTTAATAACTGAAATAATGTTCAATAATATATACATGCTTCTGAATTTTAAATTAAACAAGAAAAAAGGACCAATAAGTATATCATCATACATCATAGACATTTTTATTTATGATGATGATACATGATAATATTTCCTTTAATAAATCACGATTGTCAAAAGCAAAATCTTGTTTCAGATTTAAGCCTTATAACCTTTCGGGAAATGAGAAAGATGAACATGGTGTGATACAAGAAGATTATTTACCGCAATGTCCCGTGTGGGTCAAATCCACCCGATGGAGGACATGACGAGCAATGCGTACAACTATAAAAGCCAGCTTCAGTCTCGGTCATCGAATCTTGAGTCAAGTTATCACACCTCAGTCACTTTAGAAGAGGCACGATGGTCGGATATGCGCAAAAGAATAGGGCTGCCCAGGCTGCCAAAGGGACATTCACCACAAGAAGAGATTGACAAAGTAATTTTTGTTTAAATCATCTAGCCTAGCATGTTGGAGATTGTCTGGGAATGTCTGTCCGTTTAATATTATCTTTATCTTGACTTTGTTTAACTCATTAACGCCGAGAGCCGCGTATATGCGTCAAAATAATGAGATCCTCACAGCAAGAGCCGCATATAGGCGTCCGTTAATTAGCTTTTTCTCACAGCGAGAGACCCTTATGTGAGTTAATTGAAAGCACCTCTTATTCAGCAAGTATGTGCGTCCGACCTATAGTATTACAATAAACCCAGTTTGTGCAATCATCTTAGTATCGATCCACGAAGATTAGCGTATCTTGATTGAAAAGATTCCCTTAGTTTCCATGACAGGAATCATTTATAGTGTTATGATAGAAGTTACCAGTATTTACTAGAAAATATAACACGTTTAGTAGATGAACACATTACGTTTATAAAAAGGATTTTACTAAGCTTATACCGAAGCAAAAGATTTGATTTATTTATTGGAAGTTGATAATAGACAGTTTTACATTACGATGTCGCCGCTAATGGCTGAAGTATTGCCCAAGCGGCGTTAAACAATAACTCACTCACTCACTACATACGATGTTATGATTGTGGTCTTGTGATATAGTTTGTGTAACGCATTGAAATCAAATATCTAAGAGAGGAAGTGTTCTTATTGACATTTATTCGTGAATAATTTGTGGCTATGAAAAGAAGAAGTAAATAAACAGAATAATCAGGTACATGGTATTTTTTTCATTAGACAATATGCTTCATTGAGCTACGCCCATGTCTGTTATGAAATAATTACATGCACACCTGTAATTCGTGAATTTCTTTTGCATTTATTATTTATCAAAGCGGCAGGTCATTCAAGATCTTGCATATTAGATTCAAGTACAAGAAGAAGTATGCATGCAATCATTATTAAAGTTCTATATAAAGATTAAGTTTGCTGATATGCTATATCTATTCGTTTGAGCTCCAACAAAAGACGGTAAATTTCGTTTTATTTACAATATCTACACATTTTGTAACATCAAAGTTTGTGGTGATGTCATATTTAGGGTTGATACCGCAACAACAAAAAGAAGGACATTTCCATTATATAAATATGTTCGTTACTCTTTCTTGCGTTCGATCTCTGAAATCATGGTACCGTTTACATGTCTAAATTATCATTTGCATAGCTGGAATGTCAAACGTCACATAGTATTAAGACATGTCGTAATTCTTTTTTCAAATGATAATAAGTGTCAAATCATAATGAAAGAAATATAGTTGGTACTTGCAAAAGAGTAAACGATATGCCGTCATCAAATCACTCGAATGCTAAATTGAAAAAGACATTTTCTAACATGAAGATTGATGCAAGGTGATATATTATTTTGTTACTTATAAAGATCCACACATATACTTTTAATTGGAGACGGACAAACCCCATAATTAACAGCAAAAAGAAAAATCATTGAAGAATAATCGCATGCTATGAATCTGTAAGTTATCCGTATTCAATCCCTCTATTTCCTGTTAGATCTTCATGAAACAATAAAACAATCAAGACTATGGTTCATGGCTAGACGGTTTCCGTTCATACCGGCCTCTTAAAGCTCTCGCTAAATAAGCGGTGCTTTGATTTAATCAGTCTCGCTAGAGTGAACAGCATCCGAGCGGCGACAGGCCCAGGTGTTGAGCCGTAAACCATGTCCAGGCGTTAATGAGTTAACCTCTTGTAACTGGTTCTTGAAATTGTAAGTTTTATGATAATTTTGCTTGTATGTGATTTAGAGAAAATGGTTCTCAGTGTAAATCAATATGGGGCTTTTGGAAAATTTGCCCAAATTTTGGCTTAGTGTCTCTTCAAATTAGAGAAAAAAAGATATTACTACCATCTCTAAAGGTCCCATATGTTTAGAATTGGCCCCCTGATCTTGTCGTCTAGGAGTGACACTGGGCTCGTATTCTACTGGTTTCTGGTTACCAGAGTTCAAGACACAATGAAAACAACTAATGTTTGTGTTTTTAATTCTTTGCTGGCATACAGGGCTCCAGATAAGATGCGTATCTGCGTAAAATACGCACGGGTAATTCATATATACGCATTAAAAATGAAATCAATGAGTGACAGATATGCACAACTTTCCAAGAATACGAGTCGGATATTTGTTTTCAGGAGTGACCATAAAAAATGTTTTATTTCTACATGTCTGATCGAATGGTTTGAATAGTAGCCAACTTGATGCCAACCTGTATGAAAACAAAGATTACCGACTTTATATTTGATAAATCACTCGTTTATTAACAGCTTAAACGTATGGAAAATATAATCAATGACTAACATCGAAAAAAAACTTGGAATGAGGATCTGAAAACGATAAACCTTGAAATACTTCTAGTTTATTTCATGTGGAAATTTTACTCCTCAATTTTTATTTTGAGGAGTAAAATACCCCTGAGTCCAAATAATCATCTGGAGCCCTGGGCATAATTCACTTCATTAAAAGAATGTTAGATATTATTTCAAGTTGATGTCATTAAGCTTTATTCAATTCATAGAATACATTTTTTGAAATCAACATAAAAATAATAGATCAGAGTAAAAGAATGATCAGGTTGTGCAGTTAACCTTATAAAATATGATAGATTTATATTGAGAATATCACCCGCAGATCTTTTGATACCAAATATTCAATTATAAGTTGATTAAAGTGAAATATTTCCAGGGCTTGATGTTCTGTTTTTGGATGTTTATACTAGTTATAGAGATTACTACCTGTGTGTCATATGATTTTTAGGAAATTAAGGATTATAAATTTTTATGAGAACCAAGAGAAAAGCACACTTCCATGTGTAATGACTTCTTTACAATCCATTTGAATTCCAGGGGAATATCCTCACAACAGTCTGCCACTGTTAATGAAGGTTTTATGACATCATTCAAAGTCGACAAAATACCTAAACTGGCGCTTTTAACAATTGATGCTAGGAAAAACTGACTTGTGCACATATCAATGATATGTCACTACTTTTGTTTAACTATTAGACTAATTAATCATTATCTTTTACTTTCAGGCAAGAGAGGAGCAGATCAAATTCATAAAAAGCCATTTTCATCGAAAAGAATGTACCAAGTTTGTACCGAAGCCAAATCAGAAGGTCAAGATTGTCAAGGAATTAAAGTGAGTATCGAAAACATTCATTGGTATGGATTTATCGTTTAAAACTGTTTTAATTTTGGTCAAGATGGTTTATTTACAAAGATAAGAAAACAATTTAACTGTCCTTTAAAAAATACAATGAAAATGAAGTTTTTTAAGAGAACGTGATAAGAAAACATGTAAGTGTAAGATAAAACATGAGATAGAGCTAATGCGTAGGATTGTAAAAGTATGACAAAAAGCAAACTAAGTTCTTATCTCTCTGATACCATCTTCTACTGAAGAAAAAGATTTGTCTTCAGCAAATATATTAAACAAGGTTCTGTATGTACGAAAATCATGTTATTCTAATTTGAAATTTATATGCAAGAAACATCTGTCAAATACTTTCAGTGATTGAACTAGGCAAGAATGAATGTTGAATTATTAGGTTGTCAAAGGTGGTGTCCTGTCTTTTAAATAGTTTATGTTATAATGTTTTAAAATTAAAAATATGTAAAAGTACAGCACATTTTGTCCTGTTATTCCCTGACAAAAACCGATTGCCGATAAGACAGACTCTTTAACTATTGATTGAGACTTGCTTGAGATACGCTCTGCGGGAGAAGAATATTTAAGAACTCTGTTTCTAAATGAGGTATATTGTGTTTACTTTGATTGAAGATGTCACTGTGGAGAGGTTTTGTTTGGCCACGATGGAAAACGAAGAAATGGATCCTATCAGCCTCACAGCTCCAAGGATGTTGCTACCTCCTTTCACGTACCGGAAGGTAAAGTAATTTTCTCTTCATGTATTGACATGTCAAAGTCTGTCAATTTTTGTTATCCTCTTCCATCATATGTGTGCGGGGACGGATAGTGCAGTGGTTAGAGCGTTAGGCTTCGGACCAGTATTGGTATCAAAAGATCTTTCTTCTGAATCCACCCTTGGAAACTAAATTTTATCTTTTGTAGAGAACAGATTCAAAACCAAGAAGAGAGACATAAATCCCTCTTGGAATGTATACAGATGCATTGGCTGCTGGGGGTTATGAATTGTAGATTTTGTGATTCTGTAGCCCCTAACTTCACTAATTGACACAGAGGACACACCATAAAATCCTATCATCTTCTCAAGAACCACAAGGCTTAAAAAGATCAAATCTATCATCGTTAATACATGGAGTTAGCCCCCACAAGACCATGAGGAACAGCACTTAGAGAGAGTAAATCCCCCTTCATCCAAAAACTTGTAACTACAAAATGCTGCTCCTCTGTTGGCTAAGCTTACTCCATCTGTTAATGATGATGGATTCATCACCTCTTCTTAATTACTACCAACTTCTGTTTGTCCAACCACTGGATCCCTAAGTGGATTCTTGTGCCGTTCTCCCTTTAAGACAAGGCCTCATGAGTCGTAGTTCAACAAGCAGTAAGATTATTTACATAATGCGATATTTTCATGCAATGCAGGTCCGTCCATATTTAGCCAATTCAAGTTTGAGGATAGGATTCGGGTCGAACCTGTTCTAGGATTATTAATTATCGGACAATTTGATATCTATTTTAAGTGTCTGTTTCAAGTGATTGATATTGAGTGATTTATGGTTGCAATTTCAGAATACGAAGATCTGATAAGAAATGAAAGGGCTGCGCCGCCAGCTACACTACCCTCTGTCCCCTGGAACGCAGAGAAGAACATCAAAAAGTTAACAACTAATGCTTTCGGCAAGATCGTCTTTAATATTGAGCAAATTGGAGGAACAAAACCTGCCAAGGTACTTAAAACCTTTATAGCTCATCTGAATTGAAAGGCCCGTTGGCATTTGGGCATGGCTTGGCATGCAAGAAGCATATTTATGTAAAAGCTTTTAGGAGTATATTCTTATGATTTTTTTGTGTCCTAAATATGTATAACAAGTTCTATAGTTTTTAGATAAACCTTTTTTTGTAATTTTGTAACAGAACCAAAATTGTGTAGCTATGTTGTCAAATTTACCTCTTTTGATGTTCGTTTTATACAGTTATGAATACAAATTAGCTGTTCTAGGTTAGTACAGCATTATTACTGTCTCTAAAATATGAGGTTTTTCAGTTGTTTCTTGATATTTTACTTACAAGTACTTAAGGTAATATGTAAAATAACCTATTGGTACTAGTGATTACTGGATAATATGTGCTCGTCGAAATGATGATACCCGACTAAGTATAACATTCAACTTGGCTTATTTGCCAAAATTTTTCATATCTCGTTGTTTACTCTCTGTGTCTCTTATATAAGTGCCTCTTCCTCAATAGTATATCCGCCTCTCGAACGAGGACTCGGAAGTGGATGCTCTTAATATGATGATCAAGTTCTGGCGCATCAAGGAACCGGTACCTCCAAAACTTGTTATATCCGTAATTGGTGGCGCCAAAAACTTTAAACTGGATGGAAGGATGAGAGATACATTTTCAAATGGTCTCATCAAGGTAAAAGATATTTTCACAATGGTTTGTGTTTCAGGAAGGAAACAAAACCTGTGTCATATGTATGTCATGTGAACATGTGCACATGATTTTTGTGTAAGGGTCACTGTTTTCTGTGCAATTTTTGTCCTCTGTGAACAACAGTTGAATGAGATATCTGTTGTTTCAATTATCAAATAAAAAATGACTAAACATGATGTTATTTCACTGAGAATAAATATTAACTATGCAAGGTCTTATCCAACATTGTTATATTTCATCTCACTATCTGCAACACTACAACTTCTTGTACTTTTTGGGTTGAGCCCCTTTAGGGATTTGAACCCAACTCAGAATAAAACAACTCAGAATAAAACAACTGTGCCAACACTGACGGTACCAATGATCTTAGACTTACACCGTGAACAAATGTCTTAGATAAAAAAACCCAACTTAATGGTTATTAGAAAACAAACTCATTTAATAATCGCTTTCTTTGTATGTTTAAAATGATATCCTTTGCCTATTAGATGTTGCTAACAGCATCCATCTTGGGACAGGGTTGTAAGATAGAATTCATTTTCAAGTTTTTTTGGACTGAGTAATGACAGTTTGTGAGTATGTGTCGTGCCATGATAATACATTTGAGTATTTATATATTGTGCATTCTGGCGAGCCTAGTTGATACTTGCAGGTACATTGACAATGATGATGTTGATGATCTGTGTCACAAAAGTTCCAAAAAGTACCAAACCTTTTCTCTGTTTTAAAGGCTGCAAAGACAACCTCAGCCTGGCTGCTCACTTCTGGGTTCAACATGGGTGTGATGAAGGCTGTGGGTCAAGCTGTCCATGAGGGTCAAACCTTCCAGTGGGACAATGACAGAATGACCCATGTCCTGCGCTGTATAGGCATCGCTCCATGGGGATACATCAAGGGAAGGAGCTCACTGGAGAGCGATGGTGCCGTAAGTTTAGTAATCGAGAGAATGTTTGTCTTCCTGATTTTTGTTTGGATACTCATTTTTTATATAATTTTAGTAAAGAATTATGAATCGTAATGTTTCCGATGTCATTATAACTTCCCTATGATTGCTGAAATCCCCCCATTCTCAACCACTGTTTAATTCAAACCGTGATGCATTTTGTAACCTTTGTGCAATCTCTTCAGTGTAATACAACGCATATTGATTGTCCAATCAGAAATCTCCTGGACTTATTACAGTGAGGCTTGAAGTAGTCAGTGATGAAGACTGTCCTGAGTTATGCTTTATAGGGACTGTTGATAGATTTGAACCACGATTTTATTGAATTGTACGTGGTAAAAGGTCACATTATATTCAAATATGACACTTCTTAGGTCATACTCTCAATATACCAAAATGTTCAGATCTACAATTTTTTTTATGTTTGCAGGGTAAATTCAACGCCCACTACCGTACGAGCAACGTGATCCTGCACGGCCAGCCTGTCCATCTCAACCAAGACCACACCCACTTTATATTTGTTGACGATGGAATGCGAAATCGGTATGGAGGCGTCGCAGCTTTCCGTGCCAAATTTGAAAAGCATGTCATGTCGTGTGAGTTTGATTTAATAATTTCATTATGATTAGAATTGTCATATCCAACTATCTCAAAGCTGGCAAGAAGAGCTGATGAATTACTTTGCAGTTTAGTTGAACTCTGCAGACTGCAGTTATTTTAAGTTCAAAAAAATATTCCATGATTGAATATATATAGTATAGAAAACTCAAATGATATAATTGTAGAATGCAATTATTCCCTACTGTTTTTTTATTATGTCTCTACTCGACTTCCATTGCCCTGCAGTGACAAAAATAACTTTTCTTTTAAAAAAATTGCTGTTCCTGTCCTTCAGTCTCACACCTTCATCTCGCAAATAAATCTCATTCCAAATGAATTTCTTTCACAAGGCATGAGTAAATCTTTTGCTGTATAAAAAGAATCATAAAACAAATAATCACATTCAGCCTTTTTAAGAAATAAACATATTCAAAAACATGTAAATTATCATAACTAAAAAAAAATTATTCATTAAAAAGTTTTTATTTCTAAAACATTTACTGTTATTCAATTGCTTGTGTTTGCTCAATGAATTGCGTTCTGGTGATGCATTAATAACATAGGGAACCGGGATAACCCCGCCATTTTAGTTTTTACGAAAAATCCCAAATACCGGTAAAACTGTCCCTCTAAAGCAACAATAACAACTCATTTTCAGCTCAAGGGCTGGGTATCCCTGTTGTGTTGCTGGTGGTTGAAGGAGGTCACGACGCAATCACGGACGCCACTGCCTCGCTCAAACACGGTATCCCTGTAGTGGTGTGTTCAGGAACAGGTAGAGCTGCTGACATCTTTGCCTATGCATACTCCAAGATGGTCAGAACAGCCTCGTGAGTAACCGTTTTAACTACTTTTTGATTGGTCCAACTTTTCCAGCAAGGTATACGTCATGTCAGTCGCAATCACTTTAATTAAAGCCTTGCTGCATTTAGTCACTTTTTGTGTGCCAGCTCTCCAGCATACTGCACTTGAACTTAAAAGGTCAGTCATAATCCTTCTGTAGATAATACAATCACCAATGAAGGGTTTGCACTCAAATCACAAATTTTGGCACAATGCAGGAAGGCTTAAATTAGCCAGTGACAAAGAGTGGCACTAATTACCTTGCTGGGAAGTTATTTGAGAATGGTTAAGCATTATTTCAGTCTTTAATTTGAGTAGTTTATCATTTTGATGTCAATTTCATTTTTTTAAAGTCAAACTAGACCATTACTCATCACAAGTACAACAATAAGAGAAACAGTTTTGTTTTTTTCTCTTTTGAAAAGCTTTGAAAATGCAAACTTTGCTATAGATGATATCTTTCAATTATTAATACTGATGCCCGCTTTACTACTACACTAGATATTTTTCAATATCTGTATTCCATGTCAAGTTAGTTGATGTATTTAACTTTCATCTCTTTTCTCCTTGAATTTTTAATAAGTTAATTATCCAGAATTCTGATTCCTTTAACTTTTTCTCAAGTTAATGTAATTCTAGAGAATTTCATAAATGTATCGTAACTTTATTTCAGTGGCAAGAGGTACTTGAAGGAAGTCCATCGCGAGAAGTTAGAAAACAAGTTGTTCAAGGATTATGGGAAGAGTTGGGGAGAGAAGGCTGATGAGGAAAAAGTGAGATTTGCAAAACTCATTGAGGAATGCTGCTGTGATTATGAAGAAAGGGTAAGTCAGTATTCAACAATAACGCTATTGTTAATTAACCTATCTGTGTTTATTAGAGTTATTGGTATATGTACTTGGACATCCTGCTTCATCTTAATCCACAGAGGTCATTCAATACCCTGATATCTTTCAGGCCAAATGCCTCATGTTGCTGTGTGTAAAACCAATGAAATGACAGCAATAGCAAAAGCAACACTATGTTGATGTGAAATGAGTTGTTTTCAAGTTTTTCTTTAAGCTCAAAGCAGGACAACTTTTATTGTCAGCCGTTAGTGTTATGACTTGGGGGAGGAGATGGGGGACTCCACCCATCCTACTATCAATTTATTTAAGATATATATCCAAAAAGGGAAAGTTGTGAACAAGATATCAGGGTATAGTAGGAGCAATGCGGATAAAGAATTATGTGGCAGGATGTACTCTTATTGATTTGAAAAAGATGTGTGGTGTTGTGTTAAAAAAAAGCCAGGGTGTGTGGACGCTGATGATTAAAGCATACAAATAAATCCAGTGATGATATTACAATTTTTGCCAAATATCACTAATTTTATATTTACCTTTTTTTATTCATTCCATATGATTCACACTTTATTATTGAAATTTTTTTTCAGCTCGTCATATTTCCAATCAATAAACATGAAGATCTAGATCTGGCCATCTTGACAGTTTTACTGAAAGGTTGGTGATCAGTCTGAAGATACATGCCTAAGTTCAGTTTCATCACATTGGTATCCGTCAAGATATGGTAGAGATCTAAAACAACCTGTGTAGATTTGCAATGTGGAAAGACTTTTAAATTAACATATTTATCGTGTCCCTCTCTCTTCAGCTCAAGATACATATAAGAGACTCAAGCACTGACTAATTGATAACATAAGCTCTCTCAAGAGATAGTACCAATTTCAAACAAAATTATATCAAAATGAAAGAAGTCAATGGAACATCTAATGGTTTCATTTCTGAATAGATCTGACGATCACCTTACAACCACCGGTAAATTGAAATATAATTTTTTGAGGGTAAATATAGAACATTATGAAGATAACATTTTGAAGAAATTTTGATTACAAAACGTTTGGTTGTTATTTGTGAACAGCTCAGGGAGGAGAGAAGGCGACAGATCTGCGCTACAACCAGCTGATGCTGGCGCTAACCTGGAACCGGGCGGACATCGCTCAGGAAGAGATCTTCAGGGAAGATGTTAACTGGGAGGCAGGTCAGTCGTATGATGTAACACATTCAGGAGGAAAATTGGTTACGCCCCATTATACTTTCGTGGTACGCTTAAGTGTGTCACTTTAAGGTAACCATTGCAGGAAATATTTATACTTGTGTATTGTTCAGTCATGACAGTGGTTATTGTATTTCCTCAAATAGAGACCAGGCCTCGAACAGAGTCTGTTTTAAGTAAAATTTAAAATAAACCTTTATCCAAACATAGTAAATAATTGCAGGAAACAATGACAATTAAGATATATCGCTTACATATTTCATTTTTATCAAAAGAGGACGTAGCCACGTGGCAAGAGGTGTATCCTCACTGTACTTTTTATGCAGGTCACCTGGACGAGGCGATGACCGCTGCTCTTGACCAGAACAAGGTGGACTTTGTGAAGCTGATTCTCAACCAAGGCATTATCATGAAGGAGTACCTCACCGTGATGCGGCTTGAGAAACTCTACAACTCTGTTAGTACCTCTCTTTATGTGAACTTCCTAAATAGTACCATTGCATATTTTGACATCAAATGTTACTCAATATTTAAACAAAATTGTTTCAAAGAATCTGTAGTTTTTATCTTTATTGAAATATCACCATTGTCTGATTAAGCTTATAAGCCCTCTGTCTTATGGCTGTGAGTGTAAGTTGGCCCAGACAATGAATTTTACTCAATAAGGGGAAGGTTAAGCTATAGGTATGGGAAGAAGTCCCCCTTTTTCTGGTCATTTAAAAAACTTGAGGTGGGAAGGGGCATTAACCACTTGGACTCCCCCTTGGATCTGCCACTGAGAATTATAGGCAGATTACAGTGGTGTGAAAAGGTACCTGTAGTGGTATCACTTATCTTTACTTTCTGTTTTAAAGATCACTGAACATTCTCACCTGTTCTACATACTCATTTGGACTTCATCTTCATCAAATGTTCAATGTTATCTAAATATGCTAAGAACCCTTCTTCTAATGCCATGGGTCCAAATAATGAATAGGGTTGAGGGTAATAAAAAAGGCCTGTATTATTACGACACTTGACTTATTGACTTGAGTTATAGGCAGCATACAGTAGTGTTAAAAAGTAAGTATGGTGAAATGCCTCATCTCTGCTTTCTGTTTCAAGATACCTGAACACTCCCACCTGTTCTACCTTCTCCAAAGATTCACAAAGAAGGCCAAGGGGTCAAAGTTTGTTCTCTCGGATATTGGCGACTTCCTCAAGTACTTGCTGGACAAGTATGATGATGAGATGTATTCTCACGACAACGACCTCAACAAACAATCATCTCTGAGCAAGGTCTCTTCCTTCAGGAAGAAACGACTTCATGAAACAACGGACACCGATGATGAAGATGCTGGAAAGTTCAAACGTCCTTACAAACAGTTACTTATATGGGCGGTCTTGATGAACAGGTTGAATATCTTTTACTTTGTGAAAAAATACATTTAATTACTCTGCACTCAGGTTCTTTAATTTTCAGAATGTTAATTTCATCATTCTATCAGGCCATTAATTTTACAAGGGCTTTCTTTCACAGCTTCCATTACAAACTGAAAAATCGATTTGAACTTCAGATTACCGGTACTTTGAATTAATGAAAATTCACTATAAAGAATTTCAATATGCAAACAATTTGATCCTTGTTTTGGCATTCTGTCTACAAACTAAAATCCTCAACTGAATCAATTTTGATAAAGGAAATGTAAAAACAAGATTAAATTAAGATATTCAAAACTTCAATAGCTATTCCAGAATGTAGACCGAATTATTCCAGAGCTACTTTTACTCATCGAACTGTGTCATTAACACAGAAGTAATTGTCTGAGTAGGAAGTACTGTTTTAACATGAAGGTGTATATTTGGATAGAGTCGTCAACAGAAATAATGAGATTTCTTACAACTTTCAATTTCAATTTATTTTCACTTGAGTTTGACCAATACAGGATATCTTTTTATTTTTTAGGATTGATCTTGCCCTTTTTTTCTGGGAAATGGGGGAGGAACCAATCACAAGCGCCATTGCTGTGACGCGTATATGTCTAGGCATGATGAAGAAGATTCCCTCCTACCAGACCAGGATTAGACAGGAATTTGATGACATGAAACAGTGAGTATTTAAAAGCTTCCCTCCCTTTCATTTCCGATAAGTTTAGTTTTCAGTGTTTGTGGCTAAACATTTACATCATTATGAATACCAATTTAATCTTGTTCCTGACAATAATGTACAATTGTAGACAAGGTCCATACTGAGGACAAAGTCTGAGGCCAATATTGATTTTTCTCAGGTGTATTAGAAAATGTATTGACGATATTCACCACTCCACACTTGTTTATTATCTTTCATTAACAGAACCAGGGATTTGGACCTTCCCTCCTATTTTAGACTTAAAAAAAAAGAAAATCCACTAAAACAATTGTGATTAATTTTTCGATAGATGAAATCATCTGCACACCCTCCCTCCTCTCCCCTCAACCTCTTTCAAAATCCTTCATCAGCCACTGTCGTTGATACAAATATATAGCAGGAGAACTGTCACAAAGAAAAGTTTTGTTGGATTGTTCAAGGCAATGGACATAAGACCTCATAACAATTGAATTATGTAATGAAACAACCCAAGTGTGAAGAAAATTTTCTTTTTTGTCGAAAGTCATTTAACTAGCTCTCAACCTATGGGATAGCCAAAAAATAGTCAAGTACTCTACCTATTTCTACAGGATGTTTGAGCGGCTGGCTATCTGTGTGCTGGACGAGTGTAACTCTGTGGACCCTGAGAAAGCCATGATGCTGGTGGAGAGGAAGTCGCACATGTGGAGCAAGATGTCCAGTCT
This sequence comes from Phorcus lineatus, assembly GCA_921293015.1. NCBI lineage: Eukaryota > Metazoa > Mollusca > Gastropoda > Trochida > Trochidae > Phorcus > Phorcus lineatus. The sequence goes on along the minus strand of OV121088.1, from coordinate 30,572,624 downwards.
GCAGATGGCCGCATCTGCACAAGATCGGGTCAGTGGTTTTTAGATTATTATTGCTTAGGAATTATTAGGAGGAAAAGATTATGCTTGGATTTTGGCCAAAGGTTTTAGGACTAAACATGCAAAAATGACGCCTGATTAGATTATTTTAGACTTTAGATTATTTTAGAATATTTTGGCTTTAGAAATATGTAGAAAGATGATGGTTGAATATGGCCTAAATGTGTAGGTCTAAGGACATGTTAGGATGGATCAGGACTTTAAAGTTATCTAAATGACATTTGCTTTAAAATAATGGGAAGGTGATGGATGAATTTGGCTTAAATGTTTAAGCCTTAGGACACGCGAGGGTGTTTCATTGTGTGAAATTTATTCAAATTGCTATTGCTTTGGGATTGTGGGAGAGAAATTCAAACATGATCTACTACAACATGCAAGCTCGTTTAAAAGTTATTTTTATTAGTAAGCCTGGATAAACCTGAATGACAATTATCCTTAACAGGTTCAGATTCCGGTGGGCTGATAAGAGCCAAAGTGAGTGGGTTTTTTCATGAATGTCGTAATGATGAAGAAGCCAAAATGAACAATTCAGATTAATCAGTCTGCACTTGTTATTTTTTTTATTATTTAAAGTGATATAAGTTTGTTTTTTATCAATTTATGTAGCAAAAGTTGATTTTTAACTGGTGTACTTTCAGGCTTTCTTATCCTCGGTTGCCTGTCAGAACTCCATCAACACCACGTGGAGACATGGCATACTCTCCAACTACAAGAAGGTAATTTAAAGAATTTGTTATTGGATCAGATGATGACATGAAACCCTCCTTATTGGCAGTTGGCTTATTTACACAGATCAATAGATGTAGTATCATTGGAAGCATCATTAAGATTAGTAAGGGCTGTTATCAACATTAATATCCACTGAAGAAGCTGAAATAAAAGCCTTGAACAGACTCTTAAACCCTTCCAATAGAAAGATGTTTAAAAGGATTTGATATGTATTTACTTCTTTATTATAAGAAAGGGCTAAAAGAAATATAATTCATTACCAATGGAGATATCACATAGTTTACACATTTTGTCTTTATTTTTTTAATGTTTTGTGTATTTTAGTAACTACTGCTATTTTTTAGATGTAGATGTTAATCTTGTGTTTTTTCTATTTCTCTTACATTCTTTGAAAACCTCAGTTATATCAGTCCCAACTTGATTGGATAAGTAATAAACCTGGATAAGTAATTACTCTTTTCAAGTACCGCCATTACTTTTGTAACAAAAGTCGGTAACAATGTTTGATAAGTAAATACTATTTCATTGCTCAGTGATGGTATGTTGCATATATTTTACTTAAGGAGTCTTACACATGTCGTGATTACATTGCAGGTGCTGCTCGGAATAATCTTCCCTCCATTCATCTACAATGTGGAGGTTGGTCACCTCGGAGAGAAGAAAGTCACTCTCCTCCAGAAGCTCCTGACCTTCTACACAGCGCCCATGACCAAGTTTGGATGTTACTCGGTAGGAACTTACTGCGCTTACATTGTCACGTTTGTGCCTAAATTGAAGCTCAAATGACTTGTAAGGCAAAATTGCATGTGTAAGCTGATTTTATGTCAGTTCTACTTGATAACTAGCAACTCCAACTCGTCAGTTCAATGGAATAGCTTCTTGCTGTTATCTCTAAGAACTGCTTTAGTGACATTCACTTGAAGAGTTAAGAATTGTGATGGAGATTACTTACCTTATTTTACTAGATCTGTCACTACACAGGTTCTAGAAAAAACAAAAACCCAATTTAAAATTCATCAAACCAAGGGTAAAGGTAAATTCCTGCACCCCCCACTTACCTATTTAAGAGGTATGAATTGTTGCTGTCCTCATACCTGATCATCCTGGTTGGATCTTAGGAATTCAAACCCCCCCATTTTGAAATTCCACATAAACAGGGTGGACCCCCATCCAAAATTCTTCGATCCACCACTCCTCTTCTTGATGATAATGAAATGTGCTGAAGTTCTCTTTCCCCTGATCTTTGATGGTCTCTTCTTGTACCCAGAGTCAATTCTAAGAATTCAAAACACGGCCACCCCCCAGGGTGGACCTTTGTCCCAAATTTCTAGAAACACCACTCACCTTCTCAAGGGTTGTGAAATGTGTTTCAGTTCTCGTACCTGATCTTCCTGGGTCTCTTCTCGTACCTGGTGCTGGTGGACTACAAGGAGGAGCCCACCGTGGTCGAGTGGATCTGCATCATCTGGAACTTCACCTTCCTCACCGGCGAGATACACACCGTACGTCATATTAAGTCCACAATGACAGTGCTTGACATTGAATCTGATCGCTTGATTTGTTTAATTTATTTGTGAAATTTTATTCTATTACCGTTCTGGAAAATTGAGTCAGATTGGTTGACTTGTAAAATTTAAAAAAAAGTATATTCTACCATTAGGAAATAAGATGATACATTGCTGGTTAGAGAATTTGTGTTACATCTAAGCGATCATATATTTCTGGATAAAGTCGTTTCCGATTGGTTGAGTTTTTCAATTTATTACTTAAAAAAGTATAAGTATATATGTATGTAGCTATATAATGAGAACAGTTACATTCAGAAGGTTACTCTCTCCTTGTCCCATTCAATCCCTTATAAAATTTTTATTTTGTTCCAGTTTGTCAGTTTCCCAATACCCACATGGAGAGGCAAAATACGAGATTGGTTTCGATTACCCAACATCCTTGATGCCAGCAACCTCATCATTGTCTTTGTTGGGTTTGGTTTACGCTGGAATCGAAATTATTTCTTTGAGGCAAAGGTGATCTACTGCTTCAACGTGATCATCTTCTACCTACGTATCCTCAAGGTGTACACAGTCAACAGTCAGCTGGGACCCAAGCTCATCATGATCCGCAGAATGGTATGGACATGAAATTTTTATCTCAAAACTTTCTCTCTTCCTTCCTCTTTGGCCATCTATGCCTTTGCCAGATCTCTCCCCGATTTGTCTACTCTTCATATTTTTGTGTATTCTCTCTCTCTGTGTCTGTCTGTATTAATCTCATTGAAATCAGATAGAACCTATCAGCCTTACCTCACTGTGTTTATGATGTGAGTGCTGCTCCATAGAGGCCTTGTCAGGTGACTTCAGCACTTCAGCCAAGCAGTGATGAGCTAGAAAGCCATCAGCACAATCTGATATTTTAGCAGGCCTATGATTGTTTGAATTCATTGAATGTAAATGTGTTTGTCTCTCTGTCTGTTTCATCCTGTACCCTGTCTCTGTCTCTCTCACTTCCTCTTTTTTGGGAAATGTAACACACATTGAGCAAACTGCAAAATATGGAGGAATCGGCCCTAAATTGTAAACTGAAAATGAGACAGCTTTCTCATTTTTCATCAATTTGCACATTTGTACAGTACATTTTTCTTCAGACCTCCATGAGTCTTCTGTCTCTGGCCACCTCTCAAGTTCCACTGCAATACATAACTCATAATAGCCCAAAACTCTGGTTAACTTAAGCTTTGCAATATTTCCCTAACTTATTTGTGCCACCTCTTTAAACTACAGCTTAACTTCATAGTCCTTAAAAAAATCTTTTAAAGGTTTCAACTCAATGCGAAAGAAGCTGCTGCACTTAAACCAAACATTTTTGTGAAGCTTAGCAAGGCTTAACTCGTCACTGGAGACATGCAAGAGATATGCCTGAGAGTGGAAGTTGTCCGTCTCTAATATCATAGAACTAAAACTTGTGAATATGTCCCCAGTTGGAGGAGTTGATCCTGTTTGTGATGGTGCTGCTCGTGTTCCTGTTGGCGTACGGCGTTGCGAGTCAGGGTCTGCTCTACTCACAGAGATCCTCCAGCCAGGAGATCCTCAAGGACATCGTCTACTATCCCTACTGGCAGCTGTATGGCGAGATCTTCCTTGAGGAGATTCAATGTAAGTTAAGTTAAGGGTTTGATTTGGCCACCTATTGTTGTAATCAAACCTATTGATCACAAGACTAAATAAGTGGGTTCAAAATTATTTTATTTGTTATTTTATTTGGGAACATTAACATATAAACACCAAAACAATGTGTAACATTGATTTATTCTTTGGATTTCTGGAACTAACAATACCTTTAACCTTTAGGACAATGTGTAAGTTTCTTCAGCTGACGAGTCATGTATAGCTTAGATATTTTCTTTGACTTTCTTCAACAGTACTTACAATGTGTGTATAACTTAGATATTTTCTGTGACTTCCTACAGCTGACGAGGCGTGTATAGCAGCTCTGGGTAATGGCACCGCTCTAAGCCCCTTCACCAACAACTGCAGGACCTCCAACTGGATGGTGTCTATACTCCTCGCAGCGTATCTCTGTGTGGGCAATATCCTGCTTCTCAATCTGCTCATCGCCATCTTCAGGTAACACGCTGACATCTTGTGTTTTTATGTCAAGGCCTGGTGGAATGGGTAAGCCGGAAGTTTTACTTGACTCTGAGAGCATGAGTTTAAATCAGTCAAAGTACTTAACTAAAAAAGTAAAAGAATTTTTACTAGTGTAGACTGTGTGAACCCAAATATAACAATGTTCCTTATCATCAAAATGGCATGTATTTTTTATTCATGTTTCAACTATTAAGTCAAGCTTAAAACTGTAATGTCATAGATTTTACACCATTCATAGTCAATTGTAAATAGCCTAGTAAATAAGACAAATTAGAAAAATCACTTGATCAGTGTCCATTTCAAGATACTTCAAACACCGAAACAGTGCCCTGTAAAATGAAATATTTTTCTTGCAGTCATGTGTTTGACACAGTGGAGGAGAACTCGATGGTGATCTGGAAGTATCAGATGTACTATCTGGTGATGGAGTATGATATCAAGTCCAGCATCATCGCGCCCTTCAACCTCATCAAGCACGTCTACCTCCTCATCAAGTGGATCTTCAGGAGGACTTGCTGCAAGAAGGAAACAGAGGGTGAGCAACAAATGCTTTGACTTCCCTATCGAGGCATAACTCACGCCAGTATTCATCACTTGCTACTTCAAAACTTGTTGGGAGATAGTGCAGTGGATAACGCATTTGGCTTGGGATCAAAATGTCCAGGGTTTGAATCCAGCCAGGGTCTGTGCAACTTTCTCTGCAGTTTTTATGCTGTGCTACATGCTTCAATGTCCCCTGAAGACATAACTCGCATCATTCTTCATCACTTGCTAATTCAAGCCTTACTGCATCTAGTCAACCCAACTTCTCAGCTCTTCAGGGTACTGCATCTGAACTTGATAGTTCAATCAGAGATCTCATGGAGCTTACTCTGAATAGACGTTGAACTATAACCACAAATTAATGTCCAATGCAGGAAGGCTGAAATTAACCAGTGATTGCGACTGACTCATATTATTCCTTGTGCAGGGAAGTTTAGGTTGCATTGATTTTTGAAGGGGTAAAGAGGCAGATTGTATTTTGTAGGTGGGTGTATTAGAAGTGTCAAGAGCATTTTAGTTTAAGGTGTAGGGGGATATTTTTAACATCAGAAATATGCATGGACAGTTAAATATTCATATAGTTTGAAAATATGTTGGATCTGATTAAATGTATGACCTCTAAGACCGCCAGGACTCTTTGTTGCAGGTGTGCAGTACTTCCAGCACCACCTGATGTACCTGCAGTTGTTTGAGAAGGAGATGATGGCCAACTTCCTGAGGCACGAGAAGTCCACGGTAGCTAGTAAACTGGAGACCAAGGTCGACAAACTACAGAAGAGGTAGGGGAATTAATAATTCAATGATTTCAATTTAACTCTATCAATCAATATATTGTACTCAGATTTGTAGAAGGGCCTTTCAGAACTCATTACAAGGTTATTTGAGTGAAGAAATTAAAGTTGAAGTCTTACGCTATGAGTGGTGGGGCTAGATAGCGCAAATGATAGCATGATCAACTTTGGATCAAGAGGTCTGTGGTTTGAATTCTGCCAGGGTCTTAACAACTTTTTGTCGGTAGTAAAGAAGTGCTCTACATGCAATAAGGTTTGGCTGCAATACTACACTGGTTTTCAGTGCAGTACCACTCATTGTTCGCTAGTTCCAGCAGATACTCGCAGGTTTCACGGCAATGCATAGCCACAATGGTGTTGTTGGTTTTCTCCCTGCAACAATACTAGCATCAATGAAATAAGTGAAATACTATTGAAAGCGGTGTTAAACCCAAAATTAACTCGCCTCGCCTGCGAAAAGAGTCTTTTTAATTTTCAGTTCAAATTTCATCTCAGGCAAAATTGATCTATAAAACCAAAGAAAAATATAATAATAGCTAATTATTATGATATTTTTACCTGTCAGAGTGGAAGAGTTAACGAAGCTAATCGAGGATGCAGATGAGGACCGACCTGACCCGACCATGACCATGACCACGATGAACACCATGTACCAACAGGCAGCTGGGCAACAGACCGGTCTACCGCCAACAGGAGTGGTAAAGCCCAAACTTTCAAGATGGCCGTCACTAGACAGAGTCGTTGACTTGGGCAAAAAGGAGAGGAAAGAGGCAGCATTGAAAGAAGCAGAAGTGATGGCCGAGGAAAAAGTCAAGTTTGAGGTGAATTGATTTTGTTAGCTAAGATGGAAAATGAAATTAAGTGAAATTTTCTTTCGGGTTCCTAACATGCTTTTAATGTCTGAGATATTGCTGAGCAAAAACTAACTCACACTTTGTTCATTAGCTTCAAATTCATTAGTTCTCATTCATTTTTTAAGAATATAGACGAGCAATTAGGTTTTCTATGTTTCTTGAAATAGCTATGGAATACCTATTTAGTGGGAGGATTTGTTTAAATATTAAAGACTTAGATATGGGATAAGACGTTTGATTAACATTAGATAACATTTCTTGAATTAGATTTCTCTGTCACTTTGTAATTATATGCTTAATATTTCTCTATTATTTTCTCAATTTGATAACAACATTCCCTATTTATTTACATCCTTACTTTATTTTCAGCTGCAGAGATTGAAATATGAGGTGAAATGAGATAATTATCTGTAATGCACATTGATTTCACTTTCAGTGCTTAGCTAACTTGAGTTATATGTGTAATGGCAACTTTAAAACTAATATCGTGGAAATTAAAAAAAAAACCTATATCAATAATTATAATTCAGCTATTAAAGTCATTCTCGCTGCCATGGAGCAAACCCTATAACTCAGGGTTACCTACTGGTTTAAGTTTTTCTACTGCCCTGAAGACATGTTCTTCAGAATTATACACACCATGAAGGCAATTTGTAAACTTCTATACCTGCCGAGGAAGTATATACTAACTTACTTCATGAAAGCAGCAGTCATATGTTTATAATTATAATGCATGCATGTTGTTATATAATGTAACTAATATTCAAATAAAACCTGCAGTTAGTGTGATCACAAATATAACAATGTAGTCAGAACTTAGGATGTCAGATTTGGAAAGGATACTGATTAACTCTCCACTCAAAAAATCTGCATGCCACACAATGTTATGAAATTCACATAAGTTATATATGCAAAGCATCACCTATAAAGAAAGCGTCAAATATTGATATGAATATTATATGACATGCATGTCTATGTAATCAGTGATTTTTTTCTATGTTTGTACTTACATTTAACTTAGTAGATGCTTTATGGCATTTAAGAAGTTGGCAGGTGATGTAACAACATTTAATATGGTTAAACTTTGTCTCTCTTATGTACAACAGGTTGTTTTATTTATAATAAAAAAGTTTCTATCAGTTTCAAAGTAATTATAATTTTACTTAATGACCTCAAACCACTGCATTACACATCTAAAAGAATCATCTCCATTGCTGTTTATGAAAACAAGCCCAAATATTAAGAAACATTTAATCAACCAATTCTGTGTTTCAGGATGTTGCAATGGACGAAGTGAAGAAGAAGCATAAGAGGAAGAAGCACAAGAGGGAGAAAGAACGAAAGAAGAGGAGAGAAAGACGCGGGGATGAGGAAGAGAAACAGCTCAACATCAACCTCAACGACTACGAACCTAAACCAGACTACTCGTACAAACACGTTGAGAGCGACAGCTCGCCTACCAGAGGTCACCACAGACATGTTCCGAGAAGCTTCCCTCCACTTTCACCCCGAACCAGTTTCCTCCAATCGCGGTCGGAGCAACTTCCTCTCAGTGACTCGGAGGATGATATTGGTAGACTGGTGTCACAGCCGTATAATCGACTCAACATCAACGCGATGCCTCTCCCCCATGCACTCCAGTCTCCAGATCAGAGCGACGAGGATAATTACTCAAGATCACCCCGAGGGTCAAAATTGTCGGCAATCAGACGAGCTCGGAAACGTCATAAGAGTCATCGCAGTTCAGAGAGGGAGGACCGCTTTTGAAGAGTGAAATTATGATTGTGAGAGAATTACTGCTGAGTCCAGTGACGTCAAAAGTTAAAGAATACTTACAGAGCTTGCATAATTGTCATATATTTTAGGGGCTCTTTAGAGATGAAGATAGGGAGTCATAATTTCAAGAATTATTTTTATTTGTGTAGGTAGAGAGATTGGGAGTCATATAAGGTAAAAATTTTGCTTTCATAGTCGATCCAGTGTGAGAGAAATAGTTCATAAATTCCGTAAGAGAGTATAAAAGTTCTGTTTGCCATACAAGTGTTGAACTTTGTTGCAATAGTATTATATTTTAGATGACAATCTGTCATCCAGAAACCATTGGTTATTTGTTTCTTTTAATCTTCTTTTCTGTCTTTGTTTTTAGCATTTTGTATATAGCATCTATAGTTGAACTATTGTTGCAATAATATTAATATTAATGAAATGACATCCTGTCATCCATACACTTAATGCTATTCTTTATCTTCTTTGTTTCTTTGTAATTGTGATCATTTTAAATGAGTACCATTAAATAATTCAGCACCTTAAGTGTTGAACTATAGATGCAATTATATTTAATATATGAAATGAAAATCTGTCATCCAAAATCTTTTGTTATTCATTTCTTTAAGTTTATATGTTTTTTCTTCATTTTCGTATTTGTGCTTACTTTCTCAGGTTGTTGTGTTTTGTGACCCAATTATATTTTCAGTTTTGTATCTTTCATGACTTTCCTTTAAGTGTCTGCCACTTATGAAAACCTGGCAAAATAGTTAGTTGTATTTGTTTATGTTGTTTTATCTCAGGGTGTTGATTGTCTATTTATTTTTTTTTTTTTTCTATTAAATAGTTTATTTCTTTACATGTTATGCCATCTTTTTATTTTATATTCTTAGAAAAGGGCTTGATAATAATTCAAAAATTTGTGTAAACTTACCTCTCTTTCTATCTCTTTTCTTCTGAATCCTTGGAAAGGTTGACTATCTTTGAATATGATGTCATTATTTTTTTGTGTTGGATATGTATTTATAACCAAAACAAAATGGTCACAGTATAATGGGTTTTGAAATTAAGTTCTTATTTTCTTTTAATTTAGTGTTGGAAAACTTTGCAACTGATTTGATATGATTGTCTTTGTATTTTTTTATGAAACAAACAAATGTTTTACCTTACCCTTCATTTAAAAGCCAATATATACATCAACCCTTCATATGATACTGAAAATATCATTGATTCAAATTTGTCCACTGCAGCAGTCCCTGGTATAGTGCCTTTAAATGTAAAGCATCTTTGATAAGAGCGTAAATCATGGCTTTGTTTTTACTGTTATTACTGACAAGTTTTACGACTGAATTTTAATCTTGACCTGTCAACTTGATGTTATCATGTACCCAGAACCTGAAAATCCTCTTAGTTTACAAAATACCCTCCAAATGCCTATACTGCATTATTTTTTATTTAGTGGTTATTCCTGTACTCCTAATTCAAGAGACAAAACTTTAACAAATCTAAAACTATGTTGTATATGTGTCATTTTAACTACTGGTAGGTCAGATGAGAATAAAACGACCATGTGCCAATTGGCAACATAATGTACCCAATCTTGCATGTTCTCTAATGTTGCAAAATGGCCTTTTTTTGTCAAGTGGCCTTTCCTGAAATTATTTGTCATTTAGTGGTCACACCTCTACATGAAGCACTCACCATGGTTTTTCCACTGATCAGTACAACACTCATAAGTGTTGTGTAAATTTTAGAGTGCCATATATTTTGTTTTATCTATCCTATGAAATATTACATATTGTTATATGAAGTCATTGAAAACTTTCAGGCAGATGTTTTTTGTTTGTTTATATATTTAGCTTTTACAAGCAAACGTTTTTGAAACCATTTATTATTTTTTCCGTCCATATTTTGCCTAATCTAATTTTACAACTTTTGACATTTTTGACGATTTCTTTTAAAATGAGAAAGTCAATGAGTATCTCAAACATAATGTGATATAAATAATTTCAATTTGTAAAAATGTAAAATTCTTAACATGGAACACCATCAAGGCTGAACACATATCAAACAAGGAAAATTTGGGTTTGAATTGATGAAAAGATTGATTGAATAATTCATGCTCATCCATATGTAATCCGTCCATTTCAAGAGTTGATATTATATTTGAACATGTGCCTCTACTCTTTGGTTGTTTTTTTTCTTTTTAAACCATCTGTGATGTTTTCATCAGGTGAAATATTGAATAAAGTTCAAAAGGTTCTACCTTGAAATTCCTCTATTATCTCTTCAATATATTTCTATATTTCATAAGGTTCGATCTTGACATTCCTTTATTATCTTTTTTTTTATATTTCTGTATTTCATAAGGTTCTATCTTGACATTCCTTTATTATCTGATCTTTTTTGTTAACCTTCTCACACATGATTACAATCCTTTTAAGGAGTTCCCTGATTTTGTGTGCAAAAAAGCATAATAAGATCTTGTTATTTACGCTGGTTACATTTTATCCTTTTATATATTATATGTATATATGGACATATAGATGTGTATTTACATGTTACACTTTATTATTAGTGAATATTGTATATTTTACTGATAATTTATGGTTATAAATCTACAGCATATTAATGCTTTCCCTGAGGGTCAATTATTGATAGGCATGTTATATTGTGATTAGTAAGAAAAAACTATTCATGAAATGTTCACGATTATAATGACAATAATGATAAAAAAAATTAAAATTCAATCACAATATTTTACTTATAAACCTGATTAAGATAGGAATATTGATGGATGGAGCTTGTGAGGAAAGTCAATATAGCTCAATATCATAAGCAATGTGTAACATTTAAAATGTCCTCCAAACAGATATCCTATATCTTAAAAAATAAGTGATTCGAATATGATAATGCATTTTTATCATAGTTCATGTGATATTTTGAAAAACATTGATTATATCTGTTTTGCTCCAGCATTGAAAACTGGCTCAAATCAACGAATATGATAATGCATTTTATCATAGTTCATATGATATTTTGAAAAAACATTGATTATATCTGTTTTGCTCCAGCATTGAAAACTGGCTCAAATCAAATGTATTATTATTATTGAATTATATTTGTACAATCATATGTACATATGTTTGATTTGGTGAATGTCACATAATCCGCAATGCCCAGGTTTTTATTGTTTGAATAAGTATTTGTACAGTGATGTTGTTATAGATGGAGTAGGAATAACTGACTTATATAAGACAACCTTTCAGAGAGCATTGTTACACTGGAGGTGCTAATTACTATTTTCTTTTACCTCTATTTTGTACTAGGGCCATTTATTGGGGTTCTATTTTTTTCAGTATGGTTAGCTTGGGGCAAATAACACTTCTTCATTGTCAACACTAACAGTGCTCTTACATCAGTACACCTATGACAATGTGTCCACTGGCAGATAATGTGACTATACTTGAAAGTAAACTTTGATAAAAGATAAAATTGAATATTATATTTGTGCCTCAGTGACATACTATGTTTAGACAACTGGTTCCTTTATATCAGTATATCCCTCGCTTTCTCTGACAAAATGCTAATATTGAGGCACTCATAAACAAAATTCCTAAAGAAGGTGATAGTTAGTTTGATAATGGTTAGTTCTAAACACAGTATGTCATGGACACTCATATTATTTCCTCTATTCAAAACTGGATTATTCCACTGTTATAAACTTGTGAATATTGTAGATTGTTCACTAAGAATAAGAAAATGTTTCTCAATATCAAGCAGAAACAACCTCAAACTGTCTTGCTTTTTTATATAAAAAAGTACAAAATTCTGAGAAACCAAGAGTATTTGGGCATGATCGACAGAGTGAAATATATGTTAATGTTTCACCCCTAAACTGTTTGTAAAATGTCAATTTAACATTAATTTTTTATTTCTCATTTGAGAGTATTAGAATATTCTATGAACTGATGTATACTGACAAGCATGGATATTGAAGCCTGTGATAAAGCAATCAACAGATGCACAACCATCTGTTCTGAATATGTGAATAATGATATATACTATTATATGTAATATAGAATGTAAATTATACATTGCTCATCACTGAGATAATCAAACATTGATTAATCATTCCATGTTAGTGTAGCTACATCTACACAAAATAAATGAACACTTGATTAAAGATTGTGTTTTGTTCTTTTTTATTGGCTTAGAACTGTTTTGTACACATGTTCATTTTAGCCTTATACGAGCTTATAGGGAAAAGAGTAAAAATACTCAGCTATATGACAGAAAAATTTGCTCGGAAGCATTTAATTATCTTCAGGGTTGAATACTACACTCATTCTCAGCTAAAGGGCAAATTTCCAAATGTAATTGTCAAAAAATAAACTTTGCAGATATGTCAGGAACTGTTAAATTTTAAAAACTACATCATCTGTAGTTACCAAATCTATCCTTGGGGGACCCAAATCGTACTTGATAATTGATCACTTGTGTCATCAATACAAAGAGTATAAATCAACCAAGTCAGATACCTTACTTGCCACAGACCTGTTTCATTGCAAAATAAACATATATTTTTAGTTACTATTAATTTTGAATTGGTCTGTTGTCAGAAGAAGAGTTTGATCTATGGATAGGATGTAAATTTGTACGAAAATATCTAATCATTGAGACCTCTGCGCCATTACAAGGCTATATTTCAAAACACATTTGTAAAACGTTTTAAAACAATAACTACAAAAACCACATTAGTGCTGCAAATCCTTTTATGGAAAAACCAACAATGTTATCTTAATGCCAAAGGCATTATCTATGAACACCCAATATATTTCTGGGTTTCTAAGAAACACAAACCTAAAACAATGAAACTCTTTATTGGTCAAAACGTAACGTAATTGATGTGAACTATTGATAACCAAAGTTGTTAGTTGGTTAGTCTCCTATGTCAACCTCAAGAACTCTTCCAACATGCAATGTTCCATATCATACATGGAAGCCAGACAACTTCAACAACTGGTATGCACGGCACAGGAAATGGCGAAAGAGCAGGCCCAGGAGCTTGTCCAGCATCAGTTTCAGGAGCTTGACCGGCGGCAGGTTCAGGAACTTGTCCATTTTCTGGAAGAAAGTCAGTCAAATGCCTTAATTTCAGCTGAATATACTTGTAGTTCAAGTTAAAGAATTCAAAGAAGAAACTAAAACAATTAAATACGCCATACAAAAGGTTCATCAATTACGTGACGTAATTCATCAAATACGTGACGTAATCATCAAATACGTTTAATGTGATCATTCAAGTTTAACAATGTTTCTGTCAAAATAATTTGCGTCTTAGCATGTAATCTGAAGCAACTCAAAATAAAATAAATATTTGAAAATAAGATAACTGCTTTAGAATTCTTTTCAGCTAACTTCATAGCTTTCTCAATTACGTTACGTATTCATCAAATACGTTATGCTTATAAATCGTCTAGTGTGGTCAAAATTGGTGACCCAATATACTCCATTTTGTCATTTAGAAATCAATGAATATCATACATATAATTTGACATAATACAGATAGAAATTAAGATGAGAAAGAATCTGTCAGATGACACTTCCTACTTACCAATTTTGAGTGTTTTTTTCCGAACATCAAAGTCAGTGCAATGGTCCCCTTGGATGAATTCCGGAAGTAGATGATCAAATTGACAGGTAGAGTCTAAATTCTAACCCGCCGCAATCGGACGATGCAAGATGTTGTTAATCGCCAATGCATTACTGAATGTTATTAAAATAGTGTAACGTATTTGACGATAACGTATCTGACAATGATTTCACAATGTTCATTCTGATGTCAAGCATTATTCATTTCTAAGTTTAAGACTGGTCTTCCTAGATGAGTAACATGTTTTTCTATGCTGGAAGAGGCCAGAATGGAATGAACTTTGCTCAACCTGTGTTCCTCAACCATTAATGTGCGTAACGTATCTGCGTGCCCACTGGCATTTCTGTTGGAACTTATCGTATCACATTTTTTCTGGTCTCCAGTTAACAATGTTTGGACAAGTTATTGATTCCTCTTATGTAACACAATTGTTAAGGTTATTTTCTTTGCACCATTGGTTTGATTCTGTAGATTCTTAAGTATATGAAAATCCATTAACGTATCTGATGTGAAATTTGGGGACAAGTGAACTTTGAATATCAAATTTTTTTTACTGGGCTATTGTCTTACGAACTGCCGAATTTTATGACACATGGTTGTTATGTACCATAAAACACTGAAATATTTCGACTATCATTCCAAATTAGAGTACTATCCTTGTATCAAACAACACACCATCTGAGGGACATGTCTTTTCGTGATTTTTCGTGACTCATTAATCGTTTTTTAGTGAAACAAACTATATAAACTTACCTATAAGTGATATTATTTCCTTTACCCCATCAAGGGGCATAACATAAGCAAGGATTAACATATCAAAATAGAATATTAACGATGTTATAATAATGGGACAGTGATTCAGGTGGATTTGCCTTTTATCTGAGAATGAGTGACTAACATTTCATAATGAAAAAACCTTGGACTATGCTGCCTGTTATAAGATTCATCTGTCCCTACCTATGGTACACCTAGGTTACCTATATTACCTTCCTCGTCAGTCAGGTAGACAGGTATTATAATGAGGTGCTCAAGTATATTCAGACAAGTAAATACAGTGATAAGTGGAAAAAGAGTGAAATATGTTGAAGCTATATTCTTTGAAAGCCTTGATAACTTTTATTGTAAGTTTAAAACTATCCATAGCAGATCATTGGTGATAAATTTATCCAACATGTGATAATAGATCCGGAGCAGTATACCATGCATAAGCCTCGGTTTGTGGTGGTCCCATCCTTGGAAATAAATATGTTTAAATCAACATCCTTAGTTTCATTGTGGTCAGCGGTTTGAGGTTTCAAGGTTCTGGCCAGGAAACTGTATTGTAACTTGTGTATTCATGGGTTGGGGACAAAAGGAAGAAATTGAAAACACAAGAATGTGAACAGCATTCATACAAAGGCTCAATGGGCTATATCCTCATATGTTTTTTTAATTCTGGTCCGGAAACAATATTCACAAGAATATAAATGTCCATTGTCAACGAAGGCAATACACAAATTAATTAAATTAAGGAAAAATACATGTAAGTCTCATGGAGTTGGAAAAAACGTTTTTAAAAAAAGGGTTAGAGTAACCTTTATTTCAGTAATCGAGGTACTATTAATCATATCAACATACAATGTAAATAAATATTTTAAAAAACTTTGTTTCTCTAAATGCATTTAGACTGATCAACCTGTAACATGTAATGTGGAGAGAGGGTTGATATGCCTAATTTGATAATATTATATTATATTATTATTATTATTATTCATCCCTGTCCACATAAAATACAATTTGACAAAATACATTATTTAAGGGTACAAATTGACTTTAAGTATGAAAGATTCCTGGCCGAAATACCTACCGGTATATACGTATATTGACTAATTATTATTCAATAACGAAAGAAGATAGAAATGAGTCTGAAGTGATTTTCAAAAAATGTAATAAGCCTTAAAATCTACACGGTTTTGCACATATATGATACAAAGAAAGCAGGGTAAAATGAATTGACTTGGCAGCAGTTACCTGGCTGTTAAATTTTCGAGTGTAATAGGGTTTAAAGAATAAAAAAAGAAACGGCAATGGATACACCGCAATATCATTCTTACTTGTTTTCTTGTCACTTCTCTTTATGTACGTGATACGTGTACTAGGAAGGCCAATTTTCCCTCAATGGCACCCCGCATCCCTCCCAAGGGTTATCCAAATATGGTCAATATTGAGAGGTGTAATTCTAATACATTGGTAAAATATACGAGAACAATGGAAGTTGAATTTCCGCAGGGACACACAATCATTGATCAAAAAGTTATTACTCCCAAACGATAGTCCTGTATTCGTAACTCGTACTCGTAACTAATCCTGTAACTCGTACTTAAAGATTCAAAATGAATTGTCCGTTAAAAATTTATAAGTCAATCTCATTGAAATAAGATCTAATATTGCTGCACTATGTTACGCAGATTATAGATCTCATAAGGCCCCACGCAAGCCGTTAGGTTCACCTTTGACTCCAGTTTGTCCTCTTGATCTCATTATCGTGACGCAGAGAACTTCAAGCAATCAAAATGCGCGTCCCAAATGGCCATTGCAAGTGTTTTAAAAGCTGACATCAAAACTCTTGTAACCTTTCCATGTTCAAAGAACAAGTTGAAGAAATTTACTTATGTCCTTTCGGTCAATGACAATGGACGTGAGCACATAATCATAATTTACCCTTCTTTGACGGAACAAGAGTCAAACTCACTTAGGTACATATATGTACTTCGAATATGACTGATATGTATTTAACAAGAAAATCATAATTATTTGTGTCTGTTTAGGTGTTATTCTTTTATCAACGTAATTGTATGTTTAATTCTTTTCACGAATATAAAGAGTATTCAACCAGAGACATTCTAAAGAAGATAACAATTTATTAGATTGTCCCTGATTGAACCAAGGTAAATTTAAAGCAACGTTCATTAATTGAAGCGGCTATGAATGTAGCAGGACATATATATAAATCAGCCGGAAACTTTCGTTTTCCGAGTGCTGGGGAGCATTGATGTTCAAACATAGTAAACTTCGCCTGCAACACTAGCATTTCATTTCATGTGTTCATCAGCGGGAAAAGTAAACTTCGACTGTAGCAAGTTCTTTGAAACTGTGTAATGAGTTGCCTTAAGTGGCATGCTTTCAACTCCAGATATGACCATGTTCTTAAAAAAGAAAATTTAAGTATCTATCTCGTAATAATAATTTATACTGTTTTGCTAAAGATATGCTCTATTTTTTAAACATTTACCAAGTGTTTTCAATTTCAAAAAGCTCGTATGGAACAAGTACTTTCAACTTTAGTCCGGCCAGTAGGCCCAGAATGTGTTTTTCGCATTGCGTGAACAAACAATCTAGCTGTGCTTTTATTGATTTTGCAACAAAATAAAGATACACCACATGTTTTGGTACATTGTTAATCAATTAACATATAACCAATTAATGATTGCACTTATCATCAATGGCAATGACTTGCAAAATAACCACATATATAAATGAATAAGTTTGAGCAGAAAAGTCCCCTAGAAATTCGTTTCAACAAAATATACTCCTACGTTACTTTCGTTATTTTGTCATAATTTGTCATGATTTTTACAAACAAGAAATATGTTTGAAAAAATCATTAACTGAAGATATGAATATATTTTGAGATTATGAATTCAATCGTTCATAAAAATGTAAAGCAATGAGGAGATTTGATCATTTGATTTAAAATAATAAATATTATCTTAGTCCTTGACTTTAGAATGAGGCTATATTTTTTTACAGGCAAGCGATGTGAAATGGGCTATGGAGTAACTTCCCTTTGACAATATGGCTGCGCCCACAAACAGTTGCTGGGCTCTGAAACAAAATCGTAAAGCTGCTTTGCGAAATCCTTGATGGAAATTTAGTTGGATTAGACCGCGTAAATTGAAGCAGAGATATAATCAGGTTTGTATGTAAATAAAAACCATAACATTGCAACAACATTTATTTTGTGAAATGGACGGAATGATAATATTTGTTTTTCAGATTTACAATGAATGCATAGCGACCAGCATCATAAGAATAAAGATCATTCATCTTACAGACACTATGTCATAACTGTTAATGGTGACGTTAAACCATTAGCTAGAAATTTAGAATTTGTTCAGTTTAGTTTATTCGGAAAAAGATAAACTCTATTACAGTTGGATAAAATTAAATCAAAGATACTTTGTTTTAAGAATAGCATTTGGAAGTTCATGCTTAAAAAAACAATAATCTTCTTTTCAAACATTTGCAGCCGAAACCAATGAAAAAAAATTTAAAAAAGTTATGATTTGTGTTTCATTAAAATTATAAGTACCAAACATGCAGCGAAGGGTATCTATATTTTTGAAATTCATGGTATTCATTGCAGGCAGCAGCTGTAGTAAAAGTGCTACTTATGAGGATTGACAAACATGGATGACCTAACACAGTTTATCACTCGGACCTACTCAAATGAAAATATAATAAAGTCACCGTCAGACGTTAGGACATATCGATGTCTCAAACTGACCAATGGGATGACAGTGATGCTGATCAGCGATCCAACTACTGACAGATCAGCAGCAGCTTTAGATGTTCATATAGGTAAAGTGTATTTCCTGGTTCATCTAATTACCTAATTACAGATAATAATTAAATCACTAAAAAAATTCCATTATAGAAAATTATACAAGAAGATAAATAAGGAGTAACCCTATGCATTGTGGTGAACTTCATTGTGAAATAATAATTAAATCACTAAAAAAATTCCATTATAAAAAATTATACAAGAAGACAAATAAGGAGTAGCCCTATGCATTGTGGTGAACTTCATTGTGAAATCGTGATCAGAAGAAAGGGAGGAAACTTTTTGGTATTTCTCATAATAAACACTTTCACTGATGCCTCTTGTTCATATCTTATTACACTTCATTATCTTAAATATTTTATACAGTTTTATTTTGTTAATTACTGCAGGTAATATGAGTGACCCGGATGAACTTCCTGGGCTGGCCCACTTCTGTGAACACATGCTCTTTCTTGGAACAGAAAAGGTTGAAAATTTGTCAAACATTTTATAATTTCCTTTCAAATTTGTGTAACACAGTGTTCCTCCTAGGTGAACAGCTGAGTTATTAATGCAGGACAGCCTCAAGGAAACAACACTGTAACGGATGTTAAGTTTTGTGAAATAGTTTAAATTCTTTTTGTTGTTTTAAAATTAAGATAACATTCTCTCTTCCTTTATGAAAACTTGTATACTTGAAATATTTTGATAAATATGTCCAGTAATTGTCGTGGTATTACTGAGATTAAGTTAAGTTTCAGAATATATCCTCCAGTAAATTGCATGGAAAATGTCATCATTGTTCTAACACGATTTTTTCTTTATTACAGTATGAAAATGAAAATGAATACAACAAGGTAAATAGAAAAATCTTCTTAAGCCATAATCAAAAGTATTTGCATAAATATTTAGAATGAAGTTCCGGTGTCTGTTGCTTACCTCACAACTGATTAATTGTGATGAAACTGATCTCATTGAGAGTAATATAAAGGATTTGGTAATTTGTTTCTCAAGCATATATTTCCATAATCATAACAGTTTCTGAATAGGCATGGAGGGGGGAACAACACCTTTTGCTTACCTCTCAACTGTTTATTGGTTATTTAACTGATTTCAAAGAAATAAATTATATAGGAATCAGTGGTTTATTTCTCAAGAAATAATATTTCAATATTCATAACAGTTTCTGAATGAGCATGGAGGGGGCAGCAATGCTAGCACATCAACAGAACACACGACTTATCACTTCAGTGTAGGACCTGAACACCTGACAGGTGCTTTAGACAGGTGAGTTGATTAATACATCTCAGGTGGATTGGTTTTCAGGTGTCATAATCATTGATTCTTTAGTGATAATTGATCACTATCAGAGCAAACACTACTTAATCTTTCTGAAATGATGCATATCAACTGACTATCATAAATATATACAGTAGCTTTTCACTTTTCAGGGTATGATTTTGTATTCTTGCAATTGCATTGGGGCTGAAAAATGTGCTAGAAGTTTCACTAGTTCCCTGCTTTTAATATTTCAATTTACTTGTGAAAAGTAGCTTTTTTTCATCAAAATCTTGTACTTTGAATAAATGCAAGTTGAGCTCATGTATGATTGGAGGGTCAAATTCTGATGACTCAACAGTATTGATCTTGAATAGTATTTGAAATGATGAAAATGAAAAATCTGTATCTAAAACAATAGACGAGAGCATTTTACGATTCTCACATTCTTTCAAAATATCCAGGTTTGCCCAGTTCTTCCTCTGCCCACTTTTCACCGAGTCTGCCACAGAACGAGAAGTGAACGCAGTTAACTCAGAGAACGATAAGAACATAAAGAACGACATGCGCAGACTGTACCAGCTGGGTCGAATGTTGTCTGATCCCTCTCATCCCTACAGGAGGTTTGGAACTGGTATATGAATAATTATTCAGCATTAACTAGGGCAAAACCATTCTCTCCCAACAGAGGTATCTACAAATTCAGTCTTAATACGAAGGTTTCTCGGTCTTCCGGCAGTTTTCCCTAGCGGGACAATATTGCAACTTAAACTACCTGGTAATATTTCAGCCAATTAAAACACTGAATGCATAAATAACTTATTTGTTGTTCCACAGGCCTATGCAATGATGCAGTCGCTAAATGTGGCGATTGTGTTCTGTAAAGAAGACACAGTGCAAGGTGCACATTCGTATAAAGTTCAGCTTTTGGGAAGCTTGCGGAAGTTATTTAGGTGTTTTGAATAATAACTTTTGAAACGGCTTCAATGATTGCACAACTAGCTTTGATGGCATCCAATCAGGTTTCTACATTTCGTGCCCAAGAATTTGTATTAAGACAGAGGTTGTATAGGAATTTATGACGGAGCTACCTCTGTTTGGAGAGAATGGGGCAAAACATTTCACAACATTTTCTTCTATCCTCTATTTTTTTTCAAGCTTTTCAGCTTATCATGCCTATACGGCCAGATGGAAATATACTTAAAATAACATGTCATTCAAAGTTAATTTTCTAGAATACATCACTATATAACAATACACTTTGAAGAAATTGGAAAGAATACAAATATGATTGAAGATTTTAAGTATTCGATTGGATATAGCATTTAAGCTTTCTTGTACATTATTCCTCGCAAGGCAACAAGGAGTGTCTGGACACGACCCCCAAGGAGCGCGGCGTAGATGTGAGGGGGGAGCTGCTCAAGTTTCACTCTAAGTTTTACTCTGCTAACATCATGCAGCTCTGTGTTCTTGGCAAAGGTAAGAGGAGGGTTATTTATAGCAGTGGTTCAAGCTAGATATTTGTTTTAACAAGAATATATGCATGGCAATATTACTTTCAGTGGCAATATCCAGAAATGGGAAAAAAGTGGGAGTTAGCTATCTAAGAGGGATTCTAATTTGCAATTCATCAATCAAATTTTCGAAAAGATCCCCCATTCTCCATATATATTTACCATACAAATGGCGTTGGACAACAACACAAAAAGTAACTAGTCTCCCTTAAGTGAATGAGGGTTGATTAAATTGACCAATGACAGATCACATCTTTATATAACGACTGCTCCCTTGTCATTCAGTTTGATGCAAATCTGAATGACAGATTCATATTCATGTGGAGATGTAATTTTATTTCAAATATGAGACTCTTTACAAGAGGAATGACGCATGTATAGAGAAAATCACACTCATATAAGTGGAATGATGCTTGTGTAGGTTGAAAGACAGTCATATAAGTGGAATGACGCTTGTGTAGGTTGAAAGACAGTCATATAAGTGGAATGGCGCTTGTGTTGGTTGAAAGACAGTCATATAAGTGGAATGATGCTTGTGTAGGTTGAAAGACAGTCATATAAGTGGAATGACGCTTGTGTAGGTTGAATGACACTCATTTAAGTGGAATGACGCTTGTGTAGGTTGAAAGACAGTTATATAAGTGGAATGATGCTTGTGTAGGTTGAATGACGCTCATTTAAGTGGAATGACGCTTGTGTAGGTTGAATGACACTCATTTAAGTGGAATGACGCTTGTGTAGGTTGAATGACACTCATTTAAGTGGAATGATGCTTGTGTAGGTTGAAAGACAGTCATATAAGTGGAATGATGTGACTGAAATGAGATGCTTTTGATGACAGACTATACACAACTTGGCCAATACCACATTGTTCCTATGAATGTTTACAAGAATCCTTGGACGAGCTGACCCAGTTGACGGTGCCACTGTTTTGTGGCGTGGAGAACAAGAGTGTGTCAATACCAGAGTGGCCGGAACATCCCTATCAGCTAGACCAGCTACAGGTTAGTTCAAGGTGTTAATTTTTTATATTTTGGATAACTATCAGCAATTTTACAAATTTTCTGACCTTAAAAAGGCCTTTTAGGGCTTGCAGCATGGGGTTGTGCTTAAGGATGGTGACAGGACCAACATCAGATGAAAGTTATTAAGACGAGGAGGCTAAATCTGTCATCTACACTTCGCGTTATCTGTTGGAGGGGCAGGGAAAGCACAATTTTGTTACATGTTTCAAGAGTTAGACAAGTTCATGTCACCTGCTCCTTTGAAATACTCAGTATTGGCACAAGCTCTTGGACTGTTTTCTTTTACAGCGTCAGATCTGTGTAGTGCCTGTGAAGGATGTCCGCTCGCTGACAGTCACCTGGCCGATCCCCGATGTCTCTGAACACTACCACTCAAAGGTTTGTGAGGGAAATCTTATTGTAATTTTTAGCCATTTCTAACTTCCTCATCGAGTCTCAATCACCGTCTGATTTAAGCCTTTTTGCATTTCTGTGCCAGCTCTTAAGTCTGTTGTAGCTGAACTTGAAAGTCCAGTAAAACATCCTAGAGTGTGCTACTTATCAATGACTATGGTATTGTTCTCAACATATATATTTTAGTGCAATGACGAAAGGTTTGAATTAGCCAGTAGTTGAGTCAATCCTTGTGACGGAAGTTGACCCTGTGCTGCAAGGTCCAAAAATATTATATAGTACAGCCTACTTCTTTAACCAGTGTCATTATCCTTTTATTCTATATTTTAAGCAGTTGTAAGTTGTAGACTGGCGTCTCAGATTAATGTTAATTGCATTGGCACATCAGATATAAGCATTTCCTGTTTTAAAAATTTATATCAATTTAGATGTAAGTCATACCATATAATTATTCACATTTCATTTCAGCCTGTGAACTACTTAAGCCACTTACTAGGACATGAGGGTCCCGGTAGTCTCTTGTCTCAGCTGAAACTGGAAGGTACAAAACTTGCCTTGTTGAGGAAGATTTTATCTCTCATTGGTTCTGAGACCCAGTCCCAGAGAATGAGGTCTTACTGTCTACGAGAGTTTCTAAGTCTATAAATGAAGAAGCCTCACTGGTTACAAAGTACGTTAGTTGTGCAATCAGTGAGGCCGTTTTTCTTAAGTGATCATTCGAAACGCCTCAGTGATTTTTGTTTGCTTCAGGAAAGCTAGACTTTTTCAAATGTGCACTTTGCATTTTGAGTCTTCTTTACAGAAGACAATTGTGTTATTGAGCGAAGTTTACTATCCATGCATGCGTCGTTTCCATTCGCTGAAATTTTGCAGATAGTTTTTGTTGCCATAATTTACCACCAGGTGAACCTGCCTGAAGCCCAAAAAATGCTTGTATTAAAACTGATGTTAGTATAGGAGAGAATGATCAATAGCATCTTTCTGGCCAACAGACTGGCCACTTCTGTTACAATCTATGTCCTGTTTTTAATGTATAGACAGGTTTTTAGATTTTCCTCGATTTCATAGTCAGAAAGTCATGTTCTGTGGATGCTCAGTTGTCATTTAATGCAATAATGATATGTTGGTGTTGATGCTAAATCAGTTAAATGAAGCAAGTGAATTCAATGTGAAACACATCATATAAAGAAATTTCAGAGATGTTTATCTAAACCCCTATTTTCCCCTCGTCTCTGAAACATCTAGAATATCCCTAAATAGAAATAATTTTGTCGATATTTTCTTTCAACCCTCAAACCTTGTTTTAGAATAAAACAGGATCTTTGATGATTTCATTTATGTTATCAATAATGTCCTTTGGTCTCTTAGTTATAGAAGTAACTAAATTTTAACAAGCACTCTAGAACATTCAAGATATAAAAACACTAAAACAATTTGATCACTGATATCAAAGATACCTTCAACATTTGTAAAAAAAACAAGGAAACTATCAAAATGAGTTCTTTTAGATTTTGTTTCAGAAGCATTTGAGAAGTTCTTTATTCATTGTATGCAAAATTTTGGCATATTCTTGTATCATTCTCTAGCAAAGGTAGTAAAATAGTAAGGTACAAATGTATGAGTATGCAAAATACATGGTAACGATAAGCGTGAATAACAATTAAAGCGAAAGTAATTAGTTGAAACGAACTTAGAAAAATGAAAGAAAAAGAAAATTAGTTCTTTATATCCAAGGTCAGTTGTATAAATTTATGATTTTTAAATCACTCTTTCCGCGGTTGCTTAAGTGATTTCAATATTTAGGTTGGAGCAGCTCATTGACTGCCGGTCAAAAGAACGGAGCAAGAGGTTTTGGGTTCTTCTATGTCAAAGTGGATTTGTCTGAAGAAGGACTAGGTGAGCGGTGACATATTATCTTCATTCATGAAATTCAGTAATCATGATTGAATTAAAATGACTCTTTTTGTCACTTTTATTGTATATTTGAAAATTAAATATTTCAAAAAGTAAGCAAAATATTGTTATATCCATATGTAGCTCATCTTCACAACGTCAAGGCCGAAACAAAAAGATTTCGAACTCTTTCCGCTTCGCCCTTGACATCACGGCCCACATTTTCTGTGCTAAGAGTTTAGCCCACTGCAGAACTTTCTGATAGGCCAATCAAATTGAACTTCAAATGTCAACGGCAAAGAGCGGTAGGGACTTGTCGCGATTGAACAGAAAACTATTTTAATAAATAATTTCAAATGTAATTTCAGGCATATATTTAGATGAATACAGGGTAGATTTATCACGTTTGAGGTCGATCGATATTTACTGGAGAGTTTGTAAAGGTTAAAAGTAACGTCAATACGAAATTATTGTACGATTGGAATTTTAAAGATTCATTATTTTGATTTTCAATGTTTTTCATAGAAATGTATCCGTTTTCAAACAAAATTATCGCAATATATTCGTTGTCAAAAATGCATATAATAAAGTAAAAATATATATATTGACTGCTGAACGTTCAAAACGGGGAATATTTTTCATTTCAAGTGAGTGAGTGAGTTTGAGTTTAACATGCTTTGAACAATATTTCAGTTATTAATGAAATCCATTGTGACAAGCTCTCAGTCTTTACGTCAGGGCACTACAATTTTACTCTCGTAAATAATCTACTGCTTAATTAGGACGTAAAACATATTCATTGAATAAGGATCATTTATAAAAGGGCAAAAAAACATTAATTATTTGAGGAATACGCCCGATGTGATTTAATTGATAAACTTTAATTCTTGAATTGGTGCTGTCAGTGAATACTTGCTAATAATCCATCTGACTAAAATATAATATGAAATTTTCGCTTGGATTTTCTTTATCATAAGGTCTCAAGGCTGGGCGTAGGTTTCACATGTAAACGGTGATTTCATTGGCTGCAGGTTAGCAGCTAGTAAGGGCGGTAACCCGGTAAAGACGTTAGGTGTCGCTGCTTCGTATCACAGGTTTTGTAACCGTTGAGGGCAAGGTAGAAAATGGATGGAGTCTATCTCGATACATTTTCACCTTGCCGTGGGAAGATGTATGTAGCTTGGATCAGGGCAAGAATCTTTGCAATTTTAAAATTAATCAAATAGTTCAGGATGTTGCTATTGCTAATCAATAAGGATATTGCTCATGTTATAAAACCCAGTTTGTTCTTTTTCTCTCGTAGAACACACCAATGACATCATCACTCTGGTGTTCCAGTACATCAACATGTTGCAGAAAGAAGGCATTCAACAATGGATTTTTGAAGAATACAAAGTATGAATCAATATCTGGTTAGATATGGAGCCGCATCGGCACTTTGTATTTCATGCATTGTGTGGAGCAATATTTTTTTATACTAATCAGTGCAAAGTCATGTCAACTTCTTTGACAACATACGCAAGGCTTGCAACTGCTCCTAAGTCTAACTTGTTTGACAACTTACACAAGGCTTGCAACTGCTCCTAAGTCTAACATGTTTGACAACATATGCAAGGCTTTCAACTGGTCCTAAGTCTAACATGTTTGACAACATATGCAAGGCTTTCAACTGTTCCTTAGTCTATCTTGTTTGACAACATATGCAAGGCTTGCAACTGCTCCTTAGTCTAACTTGTTTGACAACATACGCAAGGCTTGCAACTGGTCCTAAGTCTATCTTGTTTGACAACATATGCTAGGCTTGCAACTGCTCCTAAGTCTATCTTGTTTGACAACATATGCTAGGCTTGCAACTGCTCCTAAGTCTAACTTGTTTGACAACATACGCAAGGCTTGCAACTGTTCCTTAGTCTAACTTGTTTGACAACATACGCAAGGCTTGCAACTGCTCCTAAGTCTAACTTGTTTGACAACATATGCAAGGCTTGCAACTGTTCCTTAGTCTAACTTGTTTGACAACATACGCAAGGCTTGCAACTGCTCCTAAGTCTAACTTGTTTGACAACATACGCAAGGCTTGCAACTGCTCCTAAGTCTAACTTGTTTGACAACATACGCAAGGCTTGCAACTGCTCCTTAGTCTAACTTGTTTGACAACATACGCAAGGCTTGCAACTGCTCCTAAGTCTAACTTGTTTGACAACATACGCAAGGCTTGCAACTGGTCCTAAGTCTAACTTGTTTGACAACATACGCAAGGCTTGCAACTGCTCCTTAGTCTAACTTGTTTGACAACATACGCAAGGCTTGCAACTGCTCCTAAGTCTAACTTGTTTGACAACATACGCAAGGCTTGCAACTGGTCCTAAGTCTAACTTGTTTGACAACATATGCAAGGCTTGCAACTGCTCCTTAGTCTAACTTGTTTGACAACATACGCAAGGCTTGCAACTGCTCCTAAGTCTAACTTGTTTGACAACATATGCAAGGCTTGCAACTGTTCCTTAGTCTAACTTGTTTGACAACATACGCAAGGCTTGCAACTGCTCCTTAGTCTAACTTGTTTGACAACATACGCAAGACTTGCAACTGCTCCCTAGTCTAACTTGTTTGACAACATATGCAAGGCTTGCAACTGCTCCTTAGTCTAACTTGTTTGACAACATATGCAAGGCTTGCAACTGGTCCTAAGTCTAACTTGTTTGACAACATATGCAAGGCTTGCAACTGCTCCTAAGTCTAACTTGTTTGACAACATACGCAAGGCTTGCAACTGCTCCTTAGTCTAACTTGTTTGACAACATACGCAAGGCGTGCAACTGCTCCTTAGTCTAACTTGTTTGACAACATATGCAAGGCTTGCAACTGCTCCTAAGTCTAACTTGTTTGACAACATACGCAAGGCTTGCAACTGGTCCTAAGTCTAACTTGTTTGACAACATATGCAAGGCTTGCAACTGTTCCTTAGTCTAACTTGTTTGACAACATATGCAAGGCTTGCAACTGCTCCTTAGTCTAACTTGTTTGACAACATACGCAAGGCTTGCAACTGCTCCTTAGTCTAACTTGTTTGACAACATACGCAAGGCTTGCAACTGTTCCTTAGTCTAACTTGTTTGACAACATATGCTAGGCTTGCAACTGCTCCTTAGTCTAACTTGTTTGACAACATACGCAAGGCGTGCAACTGCTCCTAAGTCTAACTTGTTTGACAACATACGCAAGGCTTGCAACTGCTCCTTAGTCTAACTTGTTTGACAACATACGCAAGGCGTGCAACTGTTCCTTAGTCTAACTTGTTTGACAACATATGCAAGGCTTGCAACTGCTCCTAAGTCTAACTTGTTTGACAACATACGCAAGGCGTGCAACTGTTCCTTAGTCTAACTTGTTTGACAACTTATGCAAGGCTTGCAACTGCTCCTTAGTCTAACTTGTTTGACAACATACGCAAGGCGTGCAACTGCTCCTAAGTCAACCTGTACAGTTTTCAATAAGAATTTCTTGGTCGATGCTCTTATTGAATCCTTTATTACTTTATATCAGAAACTCAGGGCAATCAAGTTCCATTTCAAGGACAAAGAACACCCCACAAGTTACGTAACTGGTCTTGCCAGAGACAATGATGTAAGTACAGTATATTTTCTTATGATAAAAAATTCTGTAAAGTTTTAAAGATCCATTTTCATCTTTGCATAATTTTCTAAGTAATTTTAACTTATTCATTGCAAAATTAGAAAACGTTTAATTCAAACAAAACGACAATCGGACCAAAATTCATTAAAATAATTACAATTAAATGAAAGGGCATTCCCGAATCGACTTGGTACTATAAATAGAAGGGGCGTATTATTTGCAAGATTGCGCAAAGGATTGTGGGACGTAAACAAAGGATGTAAACAAAGATGGCCGAATCAAGACGTTCGCGGAGACCGAGTCGAAAACTCTTAGAAAGTTCAGAGGTAAGGACACGTTTTCATGTATTGGAACAGCATTCAGTTCGATAGAATATACGTTTATCTGCTCGAATAAATAATAAATAAATATCCATCATCGTGATCGGAAGCCATAACAATGAGATCGCGATAAACAGGAAGTATGGTAAATCCTACACATAAAACTGTGACGTCACAGATTGTGGGTTCGTTTATGGCTACGGCAAGTTTTGGAGGGTGGTATACTTTGAAATTAAAATCAAATACTTTCTCGTTGATTATAAACTCTTTTTATGGTCTCAAAAAATTGTTGAAAGATTTTTCTACAGAACTGTATAGTCGGATGTGCGATATATGAAAACGGAGTTATTACGAATGCAAAGTTGAAAATGGATCTTTAATGAATTGGAGGGGTTGTTGAATTTGAATATGTGAAATTAAAGTTGAGACTTGTTAAAGTTAGTTTATACAAAACTGTTACATAGTCCATTTAGATGTCAAGGTTTAATGACTACCTCCACTCTCCTTATTCCCCTTATTCCAGTTAACCTAATTTTCCAATTTTTTTAATTCAAAAACTATTTTTCATGTTAATATCTGAACTGAAGATAGGGGAAATCACAGTGACTAAGAAACCTTACACAGAATAGTCATATAGTTCATAGAAACTCAGTTTTATATGGCTCAGTGATGAATCAATTGATGAGCATTCACAGTGGCCAACTTTCAGGAATCACAAAACCTTTACATCGGGAATATTTGGAGGATACGCACCTGACAAGTTTTTCCTTAATATCCATGACAGGTCTGTAGATAAAGGCTTCATAAGAGAAATTATCTTCCTTAGTTAAGAACAAGCATTGTTGTTTTTTGTCCTAGAATTGCTATCTTTTATTCTCTTCATACGCTCTCTTTGTAGAAATACAATGTAGAAGAGCTTCTATCAGGGCCCTACCTCATGACAGAATTCAAACCTGATGTTACCCAGAAGCTTTTAGACAAGTTAACTCCTAGTAACATGAGGTGAGACAGTTTTCTATTCTTGGTTGACTCAGGTTTCTTGCTTTCTAGGCTTTGAAGAAATATGACGATTTTTTGAGTAAACAACACCTTTATTCAGTAAAGCTGTTTCTACATAGATTCTAATGTTATTAAAGAAGCTAGGATTAGGAACTTTGTCAAAATGTCAGCCATACATAATAAAGAATTTTCATACCCATAAAATTTTCATCATTCCAACTTCTAAAAGTGCCATTAAAGATCAGGCTGTGTACGTAATGTGAGAGTCCTGTCAGTTTTTTTGTGGAAACAAAATCTAAAGGGATGATTCTGTATTCACATTTATGTTATCAGTACAAAATGTAACACAACAGTTGAGTAATTTTGATGGTTATATTTTGGTAGATTTAGATTTGTAAATTTGACAGAAAATTTGACAAAAAATAGTGCAAATCTATTTAAAGAGAAAAACGGTGACAAATGAAACAATCAATTGTTGCTTCAAGTTAGGAAAACATTGCTTAAGAATTGCCTTTAGCGGGGTTCTGTTCAGGGGGTTGGATAGCACAGTGGTTAGTGTGTTCGGCTTCAGATTAATAGGTTCATATTTGAATCCCGCCAGGGGATCGGCAACTTTGTCTGTAGTAAAGAACTGTTTTACACGCAGAATATTTGGGTGCAATGCTAGACTGAATTTCAGAGCAGTAATACCCACAGTTCGCTAGTTCCAGTAGATGCTCGCAATGAGATTGAAGACAATTATCTCTCCATACATTCTAACCATGTTGATAATATTATATGTTATTATCCTTGTAGACCTGAGAAATAAGGTATTTAGCTGTCCTATTCAAGCTTATGTAATGATCTCCCTGATACAACAATTCCTTCATTGTCAAGAACTTTTTACTTTTAGAAAATTGAGATGTTTGAGATCTTATAGAGAAACTTTTAATCAAGTTATGAGATTTCTTTTTCAGTGTGATGGTTGTGGCTAAGAAGTTTGAAGGAAGCACCGACCAGATAGAGAAGTGGTATGGAACTCAATACAGGGTTGAATGTTTCTCCCAGGAACAAATAAAGGTAAATAAATAGTCTTAATGAATTAATACCCACCTCAATCAATATTCTAAAATTGTCCATCAAAATTCCTCACTCAGTTGTCACAACATTTTATAAAGCATATAATATATGTAATAGATATAATGAAATAGATGAAATGTATTTTTGTCTTTGAGAAGAGCCTTTTGGATCCTCGTTCTCTGTCTGCTTGATGTCAAGTAACAGAAATTGGACTTTTGTCTCTGAGGACAAATAATGAGCTAGCATGGTAGCGGAATAAAGACCAAAGCAATGTTCAAAATCGCCGCCTACTCGTTAAACTGTTTAATGTTAAACACAACCAGTTGCAAAAGAGGCTCGTGTAATTTTTATATGTATTGTTTCTCAGTACATTGTAGAGCCAGCTTAATTTTCAATTGCAGGTAAATCATTTAAACAGAAGGGCCTGCTTGCAAGTAAAGAGAAAAATTTCTTTGTATACTGGACCAAAGCCATGTCAACAGGGGTTTTCCTGATAAATATTTCTCTAATATTTTTCTGTATATTTTCAGTTTTGGGAAAGCTGTGGTATCCATGACAACTTACATCTACCTGAAAGAAATGAGTTTATCCCTGAAAATCTTGACTTGGTACCAAGGAGTGAGGTTTGTAAATATCTTTATCTTTTCTTCTCCTTTTTGTAATAATGAAATAACACTTCTTGTGATTTTTGTTAATCAATATTTATAGTATCAAATTTCTTCTTGTCTTCAAATGGTACTAATTTGACATTTCTATTTGTTTTTGAAAATTCACAATCTGATTGATATTTTCGTTGACTATTTTCAGGTGTCACCATATCCAACTGTTATTAAGGTTGGTATCATTAGTATCAATTTTATGCATAAAGTTCTATGTTGGCTATGATTCAAAACTGACTTTGATGAGAAAATTGATTTGGTCTTTATGAAAAAAAAAATAATTATTTGTCTGTTCGAGAATGTTATTTCTTTTAAGAGACCTCAGAGCATGAATGATGTAGGAAAGTCAGCGCATGGGTGTCTACCCATATGTGCTTTTACACACTATTTTGACTGAATATCATTCTTCATCAGGGTATTTTTATTTACAAACCTCTTGCAATTCAATGATAGTTTTCACATCATTTGCCTCATATTTTTAACGGCCAGTCACTTATTGTTAAATACCATATTTCCTTGATCACAACCCTAGTGTTTCATTTCATTTAGATCCTCTTTATCCTTGTTTCTATTTGAAGCCCTGCTTCTGTATGAAGTTGAGTTATATATGTTGTATACCCGGGTTGTATTTACTCATGACCACATGCCCCCTGGGTTGTATTTAAGGCCCTGGCCATATTCAAGATCTGAGACCTAAGGAGAAATGGTTTGATTTATTTTGTCAGCCAATGAAATTTTGTGATGCTTTGAAACAAGATATGTAGAAGCAAATGATCATCCCTCTAAACACTATCAGGGTGGGATAGCGCAGTGGTTAGCGCTTTCGTCTTCGGATCAAGAGGTCTGTGCTCGAATCCCGCCAAGGGCTCGGCAACTTTGTCTGAAGTAGAGAACTGTTCTACACACAGTCAGGTTTGGGTGCAATGCTACACTGAGTTTCAGCGTAGTACCACCCATGGTTCGCTAGTTCCAGCCGATGCTCGCAGGTTTCACCGCAATGCATAGCCACAATGGCTTTGCGGGCTTTCTCCCTCCAATAATACTAGCAGCTGCGATATAAGTGAAATAATCTTGAAAGCGGCGTTTAACCCCAACTCGCTCACTCACTCTAAACACTGTCAATATGTCCATATGGCTTGATTGAATTCTTTTTTTATATGTTGCGAGACAAATGACTACAGTAGATTGAAATAGTTATGAATATGATACCCAAATTTAGCAGAATGAAAGAACCTGTTGCAAAATAAACGTAAGTATTGTATTTGCTATTTTCCTATTTTAGAACACCGACTTTGTCCGACTGTGGTACAAGCAAGATGATGAGTTCAATCTACCCAAGGCCTTCACGTCCTTTACGTTGTACAGGTAACAAATCGCTTTTGGCTCTTTTGATTTTTGTGTGTGAATTTTTATTATTGTAAGAAAATAAAGTTGCTGAATCAATTATAAAGGTGTTAAAAGAACCATTATGTTATAATTGTATGATGAATTATTTAAATATAGAAATTCTTCAAAGGCATTTAGAAGTTGGTGTAATAATACTAGACAATTCTTATGGATAACAACTTCTTTATTTAAATATTGTACTCTCCCATTCAACCAAAATTAAATTTTTGAAACTGAAGAACAAATGAGCAAAGGTTGATTGTTAATAATCTTTTTAAATTGCAATGTCCTGTCTCTGCCTAGCTCCATTGTCAACACTTCTGCAGGCAGAGTGTGTGATATCCCTGTTAAGTATTTAGAAATTCTCAAAGAATGACTTCTGTTATATTATTTCCAATGAATCACAATGTCGTGTCTGCTCCTAGCCCGGTTGCCTACACTGACCCAGGCAATGTGTGTATGATGTCCCTATTCTCCTCGCTAGTGGACGACGCCCTAACAGAGTACACGTATGCTGCGCACTTGGCTGGGCTCTCCTACTCTTTCTCTCACCACAGACACGGGATTAAGGTCAGTTCTTGATATCTATTAACATTATAGTAAAAATTCATAATTTTCATGCGAGTACATGTGCACAAATCACTTTTGCCTAAAAAAGAATTTTCTCTATGAGCTGCAGTATTTGTCATCTGTGAGGTTGTAAGACAAATCTTTATCATTTCTCCGTAGATTGCCATCACAAAATAAAAGTTGTTTTTTTGATATATTCATATGATTCAAATGGGAAGAATAAGAAATATGTACACTCAGCATTCGCCTGATGTATAAATGTCAGCATATCGTAGGAGCAGGTGTAATAGTTCTCATGAAGACCAAATGCTATCTCTTTCATGATCAAAGACTCTCAGACTCAAGTAGAAACCTTTCTCAATATTTCCCTCTTATACATACATAAATGTTGTTTTAGCGACAGTTTCTGTGTTGTTTGTAGATTAGTGCGAGTGGTTACAGTGACAAACAGATTCTCCTTCTCAGGAAGATACTCGAGAAGATGGCAAACTTTGTTGTAGACCCTTCAAGATTCAACATCTTCAAAGAAAAGGTTTGTAACAACAAACAAAAATCCTTTACAATTACCAAAATGTACATAAATATAGACCACCCAACAGTATGCAGTTTAAAGAAAAGGCTGACAATGAAAGTACTCAAAAAGAGAAATTTTATCATAGCCGCGGCTTCTACATTTCAAAACTTGATGTCAAAGCATTGTTCACCTCGTAATATATTTGCCTTAGGGTATCATATAACAAAACCCAACATTGATAAGAATGCCCTTGTAGTGGTTGTCCACTATCAGGAATAACCAAGGATAGGAAAAGACATATTAGTGCATAAAGGGCAAAAATTGCTAGGGTATTCATTTTAGTACAGTCATATTGGCTTTGCTTGATTGGTAACCCGGCGAACTATCCGGAGTAGCTGCCAGAAAGGATGAAAGCGGCGAGTCACTTTATTGGAAACCGGCGTACGTCTCAAGAGCACGCCGGTTTCGCCGGTTTTAAATTACAGGGGAACCGGGCGTATAATGGCGGACAAATATTTTCGTTGCGACTATTCCACAACTATTTTATAGTCATCATTATTTTTTTTAATAACAACTCAAAATGCAATATGTATAATTATTAAAAAACATCCATAACTTGATAGTGACATTTAAAGTCACGTTTCAAAATGTTTGAAAAATATTTATGTCATATTGATGAAAAGTATTTTGAAACTAGTCTGAGGTATGTTGACTGCTTCCTGTGTGTATGCCAACATACTTGATTCAACTTGAGCCTGTTACTGACCCGGCGTACGCCGGTTCCATGTCCTGGATGTACGCCGCTTCATCGAATCAAGCATAGCCCAAGAAATATTCTGAAGCAAATTTCCAAAATCTCCCTGTAACTGATGAATTCAATTTAGTATAGGGCCGCACCTAACACTTAAGGGGCTTATGAAATTAGTTTAAGGTCTATCAAATTAACGACATGTTTCCTATATTCACAGTTAGAGAGATCTTACAAGAACTTTAGAGCGGAGCAGCCCCACTACCACGCAACCTACAGCCTGTCCCACATCATGGCCGACACCTTCTGGACAAAAGAAGAATCGCTCGACTATCTCGCAGGTGAGATGGTACTTTGTTTTGTGCTTTGATAAACATTGTTTTGCTATATCTGACAGTCAGTTAGGGATGACTATTGACCTAATTTCACTTTTGCGATAGCAATAGGCTATTGCAAAGTACCATTGCAATAGCGATAGATACTAAAATTGCTAGTGAAATCAGCTGTGAATTTGTGAATGATGAAACAGATTTCAGCTATCTAGACCGTAAGAACCAGGGTTCACCGCTCCAAAAGAAAATAAATCATCTTGAACAATTAGAAGTGAAATGAATTCAAATATCCTTGCTTGAAATACTTTTTCAGGTCATCATAAATATAACTATTCCAGGAAAAATAACACTTTCAGCACAATCTATATTTTATCTTACTCAACTGCATCGATAGTATTTTCGTGTTCTCTATCGATAGAGTACAATTGCAAAGATCACAATTGAAATGCATCGATATTTTGATATATTGTAACACCCCTACATACGGGAACTTCATGCACACATTACCTGGGTCAGTGTAGGTGACCGGACTGGGTGGAGACAAGAAATTGTTGTTGATTGAAAAATGTTTCATGGTCTCTTTAGATTTATGTTACCTTTTGGTTGACCGAGGTTTTATTGTGATTTTCAACAATGTAAGTAAATGAGGCAGAGGGATAAAGTTTAAAATGTTCAAGAAAAAATGACTAGAATTGGAACTATCACAGATAGTGTCACTATGAAGATGAATTTTTACACATCCTTTTAGAGAACGAAAATATTTATAAGGGTTTTGCTATTTGTCCATCCCACTGACCACATGGTTGATTTAATAATGAGTAGATTTATAAAGCGCTGAAATGCTCCAGGCACTAAGTGTCTGCTCTAAGCGCTATGAGGAAATATATATACAGTATTTATAACAAGCAGGGAAAGGAGTCTAGCAATCATAGTATCTTTTGAAAAAGGAATGTCTTTAAGTGGGATTTGAAGTTATCAAGGGTTAGTGACAGTCTAATATCATGTGGAAGAGAGTTCCAGAGAAAAGGAGCAGCGTAGCTGAAAGAGCCATAACCAAAAGATTTCAAGTGACGTTTAGAAGATCAAAATTAGCGGATCTTAATGTTCTCACAGGAATGTGCTTGGGTACTATGTCGCATAGGTAGCTTGTAATAGTGTTTTGTTAACAAAAAAGAACACACCAAACATGGCCGAAAATAATGCTCTATGCTGACTGTATACAATCATCTTGTTCGTTCTCTGTACAGATGTGACGGTAGACAAGCTACAAGCTTTCATCCAGCTGTTTATGACTCGGCTCTTCGTTGAAGGCCTGATTTATGGAAATGTGACGAAACAGGTGAGTTTTTGACTAAATATGTTCAGGTTTCTCTTCCGTTCTATTTTACCAGTAGTAGTGTTGTGCATTCACTGACATGTGACAGTTTAGGAAAACTAGAGTTCCTTCACTTGTGCATTGCAAACATAATTCTTACAATGTCAGTCGGAGATGTAAAACAAAGAAAAATGTACATGTGATTTGATAGAAACAAGTTTGTCATCCTGGTTCCTGATTTTTATTGCTTGGGGATTTGGAAGAATTGAGAAATACATGATCCACTTGAAACAGTGTTAACAATCAGTCTGATTAAAATTGACCGTGTTCCGAGGAATAAAAGTTTTAAAATAACAACTCTAGCAGGATTCAAACGTACACTGTCTGATTAAAATCGACCGTGTTCCGAGGAATTAAAGATTTTAGAGATTGATTATAGCGGAATTCGAACGTCTTCTACCAGGTGCGTTCCTCTCCACAAAGGTCTGAAAGCACCCTCCTTGCTCACACGTTTTGGTGCAATCTCAACTGGCCAATCACAATCACACCCGCAAAAGCTTTTGGTATCAGTATCTAGGGGCAAGTAACTCCGTTTGCCATTCGTTAAGCTTTATCGCCGCAATTGTTATTTTAAAAAGGATGATGTGATTGGTCCGCTAATGACTAAGTTTTTTCTGCGCTTAACTGGTGTAAGAAAGTGTGAGCAAGGAGGGTGCTTTCAGACCATTGTGGAGAGGAACACACCTGGTAGAAGACGTTCGAATTCCGCTATAATCAATCCCTAAAATTCTTTTATTCCTCGGAACATGGTCGATTTTAATCAGACTGTGTTAACAATTGAAGAAATTGAGTACAATACTTTGGGAAGGTTTGTTTTACCTCTTGCACTTTTTAAAATATGGCCTTCAAAAAAAACCTTTTAGTTATAACTAAGGATGGGTATCGCTCCTCATTTCTGTATTTCAATATATTGCGATACAGAAAAGCTTATAGCAATACGTATAGCAATATATTTTTTTTTTCATATTTTAGTTTTTCCATGCTCT
Source organism: Phorcus lineatus (assembly GCA_921293015.1). NCBI lineage: Eukaryota > Metazoa > Mollusca > Gastropoda > Trochida > Trochidae > Phorcus > Phorcus lineatus. The sequence continues at coordinate 30,535,317 of OV121088.1, read as the reverse complement.
CGACTAAATAACAGCAATTAGAACAGTGATCAATGCCCAGTTAGACGACAGTTTGTAAAGAGAAATAATTCAGTTACTGCTTTCAGACTTTTAACATGTCTGTGCTATTTTCACTTTGCAAGTTTACACTGTGTTAAAACTTTCATTTCATTGTTATGTTTTTCTGCAATTTTACATGGAAATTGTAAAGTTTTAAAGCTCCGATATATTGGATACATTCAGAAGAGTGTACCAGTACGTATTGTCTTGTTTCTGTATTGCAATATACCGATATACCGATAATACCGCACACCCTTAGTTATAACAGATTATTAGGCTTTTCTTTGAGAGGCAATTCTTGAAAAGTGTACTGCAAGTCTTCATCCAATGTTGTAACCAGATAATGTTAAATCTAAATTTGATTAAATTGTTATAACTTCAGATTGCTATGGAGACAGTGGCTGTTGTTGAGAAGGTGTTACAAGAAGAAGCCGGGACACGCCCCCTTCCAGCGAGTCAACACCCTCTCTTCAGAGAAATGCATCTCCCACCTGGTTAGTTTGTTAGTTAACTGGTTAGTCAGTTTTTTACTTAACTTTCGGTGCAGGAATGTCCCTTATTCTGAGTTAATAACATTATGATTGGTATCTGTGTTGTAAGTGTTCGACCCAGGGGGCTTATGAAAGAGATATATGGCCAACTTATAACAGAGGTTGCCTTGAAAGAAATGACTAGAGAAGCCTCTGTATTCAGAAAATGGCCCCTTATACTTTTACTGATATGAAAAATTGACCTCCCCAGATAGCTGGTACGTGTATCGGATGGAGAACAGCGTACACCCAAGTGCGTGTGTGTGCGTGTACTATCAGGTCGGAATGCAGGAAACACACAGCAACATGCTTCTGGAACTTCTGAAACAGGTCATCGGGGAACCGGCCTTCGATACACTCCGCACCAAGGAACAGCTAGGTCAGTTTTGTTGCTAGTTTAGTTCATTAGATACACTGTGTAACACTCTGGTAGAGATAGATGGCACTATGCACTATGGTTAGTAAGTCAGTTAGTCAGGTGAGTAAACAAAATATTTTGGGATCACACTAGCTGCATAAGATGTATTTACAGTAGGCAACTTAAAGCTTGCTTTCAAATATGGTTCTTATGTTTGTTGCCAACGTGAATGATTTGATTAATGTATGATTATACAGAGGTTGTCAATGAAACTAGCGTTCTAAAACACTATGAAGCTCTTCTACCCTTAGTCATGATAGTATAAATACTAGTAAAGAACTGTTTCTTTCCCTCCAGGTTACATCGTGTGGACGCGAGTGAGAAGAAGCTACGGTGCTCAGGGTCTCCGAATGCTTGTCCAGTCTGACAAACCAGCCGCCTTTGTAGAGAACCGCATTGAAGCCTTCCTGCAATCTATGGATGTAAGATTTACCATATTTTCTTCAATGTCAATGTACCAAATTTTTAAAATCTCATAATAAATTGAGTATCAGGAACTTTCTAATTTAGAATAATTCTTTTTAAATCGTGTTCAAAATAGGCGCCTGACCTGCAGCCAATTGCTGGCAAGTTTCAAGTAAGGTCAGTAGTAAGATGGGCCCGCAAGCTAGCGAGGCATGTCTGAATTTTGTCATAAACCATTTGTCATCTACTGTTTTATCAGGTATCCTTATTCAAATGATATTTCAGACCTACCTCAAAGAACTGTCAGATGAGGACTTTGAGAAGCATGTCAAAGCCCTTGAAACAAGAAGATTGGAGAAACCAAAGAAAATGAGTTCTCAAAATTCAAAGTACTTGGACGAAATTGAAGAGAGAGTGTACCATTTTGACAGAGGTGTGTGTTTGAAATTATCAAATAAATTTATTGATGCTATGGTTACCTCCCTTTTTCTGTATGACTATGCTTGATTCGTTTAAGTGGTGCACACAGAACACGTACTCTGGATCGTCAATAGACACAGGTTAACTTAGTTCAACATCCCTGAGAGAAGCTTTATTAACATTTCATTTAAATTTTACAAGAGTTTTTAATTAATTCAAAATATACATCATATCTATCTTTTAAACAAAATTAATCATGTTTATTTCTAAAAAATCGGTTTGATTAATATATCTATGTAAGAAAAGAAGTTGCGGAATGTCACAAGGGACATTCCTGTGTGCCATCATTTGTTACCTTTGTTGCTCATTTAAATCAGTGTATCTGATATATGCCTGGTTTTGATAAAGTGGCTTGCAGGTTACGCTCCTTCAGGTGGTCTATGCCAGATAATGTAATCAAGCAACAATTGAATCCAAGTGTTCGATAGATTCTTGTTAATTGTTTAAGAAAGAGTGAAGCCACAGCTATCATATGTCTAGCAATAAAGTGCAGTTTGCCCTGAATTATGAAAGTTAAGCAAGGCCTATCTCCTTGTTACGAAACATTTACATTACAAAGCAAATGTATGTGTATGAAGATCTGTCATGTGTTGTCTGTCTTGTCGTGTTCTTCTTGATTTACATTTTACATGACACTCACCCAATAGCTCGTTGTTCGGAAGTAAGGACCGATTGATTTCGGCCAAAAATCTAGAATATTATGTACTGAACAGAGCTTGTTGTACAGTGTTTAGTTTTTTGGTTTCAGATAATGTTGAAGTGGCGCATCTCAAAAGTCTCTCCCAGATGGAACTGTATTCATTCTTTAAGGTGTGAGATATAGCAAATTGGTTTATTTGAAGAGTTCAATGAAAGCTTTGTTTTGGTAGTAAAAAGCAGCGAATTTCATGAAACAGACATAAAAGATATTGTAATGTTATGTACTTTTGCTGTATGCAGAAAAATTTTTGCTTTTATGCTATTGAGAAATATACATCTAAAGGAATGTTTGCTGTCAGTGTTCAAAAGTATATCAACCACAATGTAATTAATTGTCATTCAATGTAATTTATATCCAACGAACTAGCCCAATGTAGGTAATAAGGCTAAAAAGTTACTAGCCCCATACATGATCTTTCCAATTTTCAAGATGAAATTAAACAAAGTTCTGTGAAATGTCCTCCTAGGTCAAAAAGTATTGGAGTTTGAGGTGGTGGACAGGCTTATACTTGATAAAATATGTATAAGGTATGAGCCAAAAAGATTTAATTTGTCTTATGAATCCTGAAAAAATATGAAACTGAATTGTTCAGAAGATCATAAGAAACCTTGTAAGACTGGCTGATTGTTAAGCTACTGTTTTAGATAATCAGACTTGTTGTATGTGTTGTACAGAAGCACATATCTCCTGACGCCACCGAGAGGAGGAAACTGTGTGTTCACGTGGTTCCTTCAGGGGGAGATAACCAAGATGCCTTGGCAAACTCAGAAAACACTCTGCAAAAGCAGGTTTGTTTAGAATCAAGTTTATACATTTGTTTTTGAATAGATACATCAACTTTCCATGAAAAGCATCACTTAAATTATTAAATAGAAAATTGAAAAAATGATTATATCCCCTTGAATTGTGTTTATCTGTCTCTCACTGATGTCTCCTGACATTCTGTTGCAGCCTGTGATGGTAGCAGCTTACATAATGTACCCAAATCTTACCGACCCCTTAACTGTCTCTTACTGAAGTCTCCTTACATTCTGTTGCAGCCTGTGATGGTAGCAGCTTACCTAATGTACCCAAATCTTACCGACCCCTTAACTGTCTCTTACTGAAGTCTCCTTACATTCTGTTGCAGCCTGTGATGTTAGCAGCTTACATAATCTACCCAAATCTTACCAACCCCTTAACTTTCTATAATTTTAGTCACCTGACGTTCTGCTGCAGCCTGTGATGGTAGCAGCTTACATAATGTACCCAAATCTGACACCTTAACTGTCTCTTACTGAAGTCTCCTTACATTCTGTTGCAGCCTGTGATGGTAGCCGACATTCCACAGCTCAAGAAGTCTCTCAGTTTTCTGCCCAGTCTTCTGCCAGTGATGGATGTCTCAAAATGTGTCCCTCAAACTCAGGCATAATCCTAGCTACATTGTAGCTTTGTGTGGTGATGGTTGTGCCTTGTTTGTGACAATCAATTCTTGTCATTTAACACAGAATTGCTGATTTTTACCCTTATTTTTAAATTTTTATATGAAACTAAGTCAACGAAATCTTCTTTTTTTAATCTCTTATACATTTTCTTCCAACAGAGGATGGTTGCCAAGATAATTTCTGCCAACATAACATCTGTTTCAGGTGTGCCATATTTGTAACACATGCAATCAAGATGATTCTTGTCTCTTTCAAATAAAAAAAATAAAATCACAAAGATGAAAACCATTCTCCTCGATTGTTTGGGAACAGACAATGCAAATTCACAATGTGTAAGGTTGCACATCTAGATTGCAGCCTATCAACATTCTCTGTTCCTAGCAATGAAAGTGCTCCACTTGTCACAGAGGTAACATGAGAAATGACCTTTGTAAACTTTGAAGGGGAAAAAGACTATTGCAATTCTCAAAGCATTTTCTTAATTGTAACTTTGTCTTTTAGCTCCACTAGAAAAAAATCTAGACATGGGCTTATTCCTACAGGATTGTCTCATATTATAGATGAAATTGTAGAGACGATCTAACCACTTAACATAAAGATTGTCATCGCCAGTATTAGAAACTTTTTTGACAAGTTGTTTTAGACAGATGCCGTAATTATTATTAACACAATATTATTATTATTTCACAATACATAATAGGGATCTGAAAATATTTAATGACACACGTACACGTGTATGCAGCAACCCTTTAAAAAATAGAAAAAGTATTTTAGGATATTTATGTTCTCTTGACAAATACCATGATAATCTCGCTGAATAAAGTAGATTTTTTTCCAAAGCCGTAAAAGATGATGTTAAACTTATAAATTTCAAGCTTATGGTGTGAGGTTAAGATGGTTTTTGTGAAAAAATGTAAATTTTAATGTGTTATATGATTTTATCAATATATTTTATCTTATTTGGCTTGTAATTGGATTGATTTTCATACAGTTGGCTCTAGAAAGAGCCCATAGGTACGTGAACATGACATTAGTTTAGAACATTGCTCCATGACGTCACAGCATTGATATCATTATCACCAGTGACTGACAACCTCGATAGATCCTGTTTTTCACTGTAGTCATAGTGTATAATTATACTTTTCTTACCACCGATTATGATGAATGGAATTATGATATGTAAAAAATGCATTCATACATAATTAAGGCTCAATTGCTCAAACATTTATACTGAAATGCAAATTGCAGTTAACGCCCCCTTATTGCAAGCTTTACCTGAAGATATTTTTTCCTTTGGATTATCAGTAGGTTAAAAACAAGAAGGCAGCAACAATTAATGGTTAACAACAATGTTCTGGCATTTAAAAACTTTCATTCAATTTACGGTCCTAATAGGCTTTTAACCCATCCAGATACTTCATTGAAACAGACTGAACTCTATACATTGTAATCTTTTAACTATAGACTGTTCGTCATGATGTTTAGGTTTATGCAAGGTTGATGAAAATAAAAGTTGTATGAAATTTATGAAGATTTCCTATTACTGAGTTAAGTACGATGATTGATATTATCCAATTAAGTGACTGCTGACAGATTTGCTTGGTTGTTAAGAATGTAAAATCAATCTGAGTAGATCTAGTTCAACAGCTCCATTATATGTGCAATCTGATAAAAACTGCTAATCTGAATTCATTTAGGTTGATAAGCATCCTCATTTGAATTGGCTTTCTATTATTATACCCCACTTCCGGTCTCGTTGCTATGGTTTCCTTTGTTCTAGCTGTAGGTGCATTGACCCATACACCTCTACTCTGTAGGTGTATTGACCGATACACCTCCACTTTTCTAATACACCTACTCTTTTTTGTACATCTAAACTTAGTCAGGAGAAGAGATCTTCAACTTTGGCAAACAAGGGGACTTGTAAACTTTGGATTATAAATTTTTGAGAATCATAAACAACGATCTTGGGATTCGAACCTGGAACTTTATGTTGCAGAGCAGCGACTATGAGGACTGAGTTACAACAAACAATGGTACTTTCTGTTGTGTTATGTATATGTTGTTATTTTTCCTTATATAACACTATGTATAGGTACTAGTATGTACCAATTTTTAATAAAATGAAGTTAGTTTATGTTTTAAACCGCAATTAGAAGAATTAGAAGAATTTTAAATTGTAATTAGAAGAGTATTGTTTATATTCTATTGATCTAGTACGGTCAAGACATATATACATAGAGAAGGATGGAAAGCATTGTTTCGTCAAATATATCTCGACTGGAGTGGGGTATAAGTCATATATACCCACAATTCCCTCGGTACATCACTCAATACACCTCCTGTTTGAATCGTGGTTCACTGAGGAGGTGTATTGAGCGATACACCTTGGGAAGTGTGGGTATATCTAATACTTATCTATCTAAAGACCTCACTTACACTTGACATATATTTTTTAAAACTGCTGATCATTATCTGTGATATTTCAAATTTTTATGTATGAAGTCCATTTTTCTTTTTCAAAATAAATGTCAGCAAATCAATTTGCTTGAAATGTTATCATTTATAAACAAACTTGACTTTAAACTCTGGTGTTTTTCCTAAAAAGGATCAATGTATTCACATTCCTTGTCTGAAACTTCACCCAACTTTACTGTGCAACTGGAAACCCATGAACATTCACAAGGGGTAGGAAGACAAGCTTCACCCAACTTTACTGTGCAACTGCAAACCCATGAACATTCACAAGGGGTAGGAAGACAAGCTTCACCCAACTTTACTGTGCAACTGCAAACCCATAATCATTCACCAAGGGTGGGAAAACAAGCTTCACCCAACTTAACTGTGCAACTGGAAACCCATGAACATTCACAAGGGGTAGGAAGACAAGCTTCACCCATCTTTACTGTGCAAATGAAAACCCATAATCATTCACCAGGGGTGGGAAAACAAGCTTCACTCAACTTAACTGTACAACTGGAAACCCATGAACATTCACAAGAGGTAGGAAAACAAGCTTCACCCAACTTAACTGATAACCATGATCATGCACAAGGGGTAGGAGGACAAGCTTCACCCAATGTTACTGTGCAACTGTAAACCCATGATCATTCACAAGGGGTAGGAGGACAAGCTTCACCCAATGTTACTGTGCAACTGGAAACCCATGATCATTTACAAAGGGTAGGAGGACAAGCTTCACCCAATATTACTGTGCAACTGTAAACCCATTATCATTTACAAAGAGTAGGAGGACAAGCTTCACCCAATGTTACTGTGCAACTGATAACCATGATCATTCACAAGGGGTAGGAGGACAAGCTGCACCAATGTTACTGTGCAACTGTAAACCCATGATCATTTACAAAGGGTAGGAGGACAAGCTTCACCCAATGTTACTGTGCAACTGGAAACCATGATTATTCACAAGGGGTAGGAGGACAAGCTAGCTTCATCCAACTTTACTGTGCAACTGAAAACCCATGAACATTCACAAGGGGGTAGGAGGACAAGCTTCACCCAATGTTACTGTGCAACTGCAAACCCATGATCAATTGTGAGACTGAAAATCATGATCATTCACCTAGGGTAGGAGGATAAGGCTAGTCATAACCCTTAACAAATGCATGTAGGATGTTGTCAGGAGCACACAAATGTCAAGTTATTTGACTGATATTGTAAGAATGTCCTCAAGAGCAAAAGGTTACCAAAAGACAGAATTTAGCAGACAAGCTCAGTCTCTTGAAACGAAGAACAGTCCATTTTCATGATGCCACATCATAAACACTTATCCTGCTGGTGAGATGCCTGCCGTTTGCATTCAGCCTTGCTGTGATGTGACAGTGCTGCCAAACCATCAAAAGTATACAAAAGATGAGCAATTTGGTCAAACCTGGCTTCACAGGTAAGCTGGTGTCCATAGATATAGTGTCCAACAAGAAGGAACTTGCCATTGACTCTTCAGTACAGAACCCTGGGGAATTTGATGCGGCATAACTCTTATTCTCTCCCCACAGATGTAGCTCAAGTAATAAAATCCTATGCTAACCCCTTTTCTAAAATGAGCACTTATTGGGCTTCTGGCAGTTGTCACTAGGAGTTAGAATTGCAACACAAACTTTCTATAATATTTCGGCAAATGAAAACATTCCTTGCATGGAAAGCATGCTTGCTGTCATAGAGGCTTATGCTTATGCTTATGATTATGATTATGATTCAGTTGCCATATTTCTGATGGTGACCATGTTCATTCATGAAGACTCAAAGCATACAGAATTGACAGAGGGTTTGCAAATGATTACTTTTGCAGCGGTATTTGCTTATCGCTTAACGAACTTTGATTGCATTCAATTAAACTTCTCCGTTTCCAGCCCCAGAAGTACAAATAGAGAAGGATAGCATAGGATTTTTTTACTTAAGCTACCTCCGTGGGGAGAGAATGTATTACGCAATGATTAACAGATGTTACACGATTATGTCATTGATATTCATCTGGGATATTTTACTTTATCAGGTGAGCGCAAATCATTTGAAAGCCAAGGGATCTCCATTCACTCCCAACAGAGGTAGCTCCGTCATAAATTTCTATACAACCTCTGTCTTAATTCGAAGGTTTCTCGGTCTTCCGCCACTTTCCCCTAGCAGGACAATATTGCAACTTAAACTACCTGGCTATATTTAAACTAATGAAAACAACGAATGCATGAATAACATATTTGATGTCACACAGGCCTGTGCAAAGAAACAGTCGGAAAATGAAGCGATTGTGTTCTGTATAGACGACTCAAAGTGCAGAGTGCATATTCGAATAAAGTTTAGCTTTTGGGAAGCTTACGGAAATTAACTTAGGCGATTTGAATGATAACTTTTGAAAAGGCGTCGCTGATTGCACAACTAACTTTGATTGCATCCAATCAGTGTTCTTCATTTCCTGCACAAGAAACCTTCGAATTAAGACAGAGGTTGTATAGGAATTTATGACGGAGCTACCTCTGTTGGGAGAGAATGAGGGATAAGTAAATAAAATTCTTAAACTAATATACCACCGCTTCGAAGTAGTCCGTATTTTATGAAGACTTAAGAACATGATAGACATGTTAACCAATATTCTCAGGGGCACCTTTTGAGATTTCAACATATATCTGATTATCAACGTTTTGCAGTTTTTAGGATACATGTCTTGCTCAGATACTCTAGAGGAGGTAATGAATCCATCTCAGATTGTATATGTGCCGGCTAAGAAACTTGATACACATATTTACTATGGTACTTTCTTTCTCGAGGAAGACATCTTAATTTGAAACACTGTAGTTTCCATAAATCATGACTCGAAGAAGTAATATTTCCAAGCATGTATGCCAAATGTACAGATATTGAGTTCATGAACTTGATAAATATCCTCAATTTTCATTTGATAATCGTTTTTTTAGGATATATAACCGAGTGAAATATTTACAGAATTGTCATTAAGTCGTATCTGATATGTCAGCTATGAAAGGTTATATTCTGCTTTCATCAAACTTATTTTTGGAAACATCGTTATTCTGAACTATTATTTGAGAAGCATCCTTCTTGTTCGTATTAAGCTTGGGGAAAAATTAGGTCGTTCGCGCCATCATTGTTATTTAGTTTATTTTTTTTAGTAATATATGAGTAATAAATCTCTATTCTAACTCATATGAACTGATCTCTTTCCGGGAAATATAGACTTATGTCATCTTAACAATTCAGTGAGTAATCATATCTAAATGCTAGAATATCTCTCGTTTTAAGGAAAATCGGTTATCAAAAACTTTGTGGACTCACTTTTTAGACTCCTATGTTTATATTTGCATCAACGTATAATCCTCTTAAAGGAATATTTGTACAACGAAAGATCCATCCCTGAAATGCGATACTTCTTTAAACCCCATATCTCAAAGTAGCTTTTCACGTTATCTTCGGGCAGGATTTGCTCTACTGCTTAGCAGAATTAATCAAATGAGATTCATTAAAGATGTTATGTTATTATTTGGTTTAGTTTGTCAAAGAAGGCGTATTTTTCATTCCTGAACCCGGAAACCATAATTGAAAGTGAAACTGATCATATTAGTGATGCATTTTATCCCACGCCAATTTTCCAAGGTTATTTGTGACATGTTTTTACTCGAGTGCAGGGCATGACTACATTGATAATGGATTAATAGTTTTAGAAGAAATGTGAAATTTGTATCGGCTTGGCAACTTTGTCTGCAGTAGAGAACTGTTCTACACGCAGTCAGGTTTGGGTGCAATGCTACACCGAGTTTCAGTGCAGTACCACAATTGTTCGCTAGTTCCAGCCGATGCTCGCAGGTTTCACCGCAATACATAGCCACAATGGTGTTGCGGGCTTTCTCCCTGTCACAATACTAGCAGCCGCGATATAAGTGAAATAATCTTGAACCCAACTCACTCACTCACTCTTGTGAAATGGCAGCTTTTACCTAGAGTCAGTCTCTGGCGATTTTTGTTCAACTTTCTCTTAACTAAAAGTGTTCTGTTGTCTCATTCAGAAATTTATTTTTTTGCATCTTAAAAATCTTTTTAGCCTTGAATAAGTGGAAGATGAATTTGAGATAAAATCTGATAATTGTTCAAAATGAAGAGAGGTTCGAACTTTGGTATGATATGTATTGCTTATGCTTACTGGAGTTAGCCTGACTGAAGAAAGGTATGCTACGTGTTCAAGAGTGCTAGTTCTTAAGAGAACCTGCAAGTTGTAATGTAATGCACAGGCATTATATGGCGATCTGGCTAGAACCTTTGCTCTTGAACACGCAGCAGGATGCTTCTAACCAACGTCACCAGCTAGCCTTGGTTGTTCCAGAGCTCGTTATCTTTAACAGAGCGTTGATATTGTTCGTTCAACGTCGTTTTGGCAAGGATTCAATGAAATTAGATCCTTTAAAGGCTCTTAATCAGTAATCATAAATTAAGTAACGATGCGCTATTTTGCCAAACTTAAACGCACTAGTGCACGCCAATATTTCGTAAACACAACGAATGCACAGATACTGCATATATATCGATATTACTCACTATCCTCACTCAAGTAATCTACCTCTTAAGTTATTTAACAAATATTTACGTATTCAGGTAGTAAAGTGGATTTTAAAGGCTGGAAGTATTTAATGTTACGTTACATTAAATCCGCATGAACTACGATATCGGAAACATTAAGATTTTCTTCATAACCAGAAAAGCGGAAACGGCAGCCGCTATGGCCAATCTAATAACAATGCTAATACTGTGTTATTAAATCGGTTAATTTACGACATTGCTTTCATAAAACATATTTCATGATTTGTTCTCAGTTCAGAGTTTAGGTAAATTCAATAGCTGCACACAGTACTAGTTCAGCCGTTTCCAAGTGTCAATAGTATATCCGTTTTGTGCACAGCTGACCATAGATTTTTATATGTCCAAGCCGACAGCGGCTGTCTTAACATTTTCATTGTTGATTGCAGGTAAATTGTAAAGAATGTTCAGTATTTCATTGCATCGAGAGAAAGTTAAACCTTAAAATAGACACTTTAAACCGTAAAAGCGTGCACTAGTGCCTTTAATTTAATGAGTAGATAATAAACTTTTTCTTAGTTTTCAGCAGTGTTACGCAGCCGTTTTTTGACATGTCATCAATATTCTCTTTTCTTATTATGCATAAATAATTCCCATGAGCAATAAAATCGATTTCAGAGATATTGTATTTTCAGAAATCGTAGTCGGTGTCCATTATCTATTAATTGTGTTTGCTCTGCCTCGTAGGCATCGTTGACAAGTAATAGCATACACTCATGATGATTCTCTTCACGTGAAGGAAAGCATTTGACGTCTAAAAGGCTCTGCGGAATTCTCTCATATCAGGTGTAAACTACAACATGCTAGGAAGAACAAACGTAAACTATTTACTGGAACCAACAACGGAATAGGGAATATTATTTTGACAATCATGAAGACAAATGGTCCCTCGAGGATGTTATAACCGAGAAGCAGTTTAGAAATTGTCAATTACCTTTTTGGCAATTCTATCTAGCATCTTTAGATTGTTGAGCTTTGTTATATGTTGATTTGTTTCTCCAGTTGGAAAATTGGCCACAGATAACAAATACCTCTTTCATTTAAGTCCATGTTATCTAACCCTCTGAAAACTAGAAAATGACGCATGATTTTAAATAAAACGTTTTGCTTTTATGTTTTTCGTTTTTTGTGACTTGAGGTAAAAAAACAATTGATATAGATACAATATATCCACTCTTCTTCGATTAAGGAAATCCATTACAACAATTTCCGGAATTTCAACTGGAAAATTAAAGCAAAACCAAAGTACATATTCATTAACATTTTATTAAAAAATGCGATTAATAAGAAAAGAAACCCATGTTGCTTGTACAAACTTGTATAGCAAATGTAGTTGAAATACGTGACATTCGAGAGTAAAATCATATTGCGTAAAATCGTTGCGTATTGGTCTTTTAAATTTTTAACGGGACTACTTGTTTAATTGTTGTCAAGACCCTAATATCAAAAGCAAGCATATACCAAGCATCCCCTGTACAGAATGAGAACGCTCATTGACAAAATCGTTGAGACTAATGTTTTTTCATTTTTTAAAATTAGAACAAGATTTCCATGAAATATTGCAACCTACATTCTCTCTATGACATTCCAATACAACCAAAAGATCTCTCATTCGAATATTAAACTTTAAACCTGCGAGATGACAGTTTCTCTAGATGTGATGTGGAGCGAGTAGGAGTTAACATTACTGCTGCGTTACGACTACACTGCTCCATGCTAGGAAAAAAGGTGTGTCTTCAATGTCATTATGGCGCGGTCATGATGAAGGCCAGATGATGATTGGTTAAGTCATCTAGTAGGCCATGCTGAAAAGAAATATCATAGACATGTAGACTTTGTTTACAGATTAACAAACTACCATACAGAGACGGTGATCAATCATAACAAATCACGAACATGAATAACTGAGTTCATGTTCATATCTTGGAAGGTTAATAAATCCAATGTTTTGACTACTTCGGAGTCTCAAATGTATGTAGACATTTCTTATTCCACTGGATAAAATGATAAGAGAAGAAAATGTGAATAAATCACACACTGAACAAAACGTGAATGAAGTCCTGCTTCGTGACTGTGTATTAAATAGAAGCTTTTAATACAGTCTAGGTCCTCATTCAGCAAGTATCGATTTGAGTGCATATACATATGAAATTAAGAGCCCAAGGAAAAGATAATCATGGATGAGGAAACAGTAAATTATTAACATAATTCATAGACTGACTGACTGACTTTACGAATTTTGTAAAACTTAAGTACATTCTCCGAAACGTCGTGATTTTCAAAACAAATGGAGACTTGTATGTGGAAGATTGGAGCAGGGCACTTACCAACTTCTCCACTCCTTTCTTTCAAACAAATGCCCTTCGTGACATTAAGAACAGCATCGCCATTTTATTCCCTATATTTATTATATTTTATCTTGTGCCTTTACAAGCATTGAGACAAGGCAACTTACTTAATCTCGCAGATGAAATTCAGGTTTTCCCTGCAGTTGATCTCGCTCCAAACGAACTCCGGCTTAGGCGTCACAGCGAGGCAATGACCGTGACCTTTGATCATTGCTTCCGCTTCCTCTATTTTCCAGTTCCGGTATCCGACTCTCTTCCAACTGGTCATCCACACCCACTCGTTCTCGTTCATCATATCTGTTGCTCCGATCCACAGAGAACTCTCAGCCATTTCCTCTAAAAAAACAAAATGAAATGTTTTTAGATTAAAAAACTTGCAGTTTCTTAAAATGATAAAGAAATTTCTTTTGAAATGACGACCATGACAACGTTTTCTCTATCAGGCTAAGTCAATTTAACCCCAATCTCATTAAAATCAGTTTCATTGTAAGAATAGTTCTTCACAGCGTTTCTAAGCTTGGTACTACTGCAGAGGGTCATGCCTTGTGACCTTTCACTCCTGTAGATGAGCGTGAAGGCTAGGGAATCGTAGGTCTTTGGTTTGGAGAAAGTATGCAAGGGAAGAATGTCACAGTACTCAGATGGGAAAGAACGACAGTATTTTTTTTCAATCGATATTTCAGTAACATGAAATCCCCATAGTACCTGTGAAAAATCTTACCAACGGAAACCATATACTCATATTTTAGTAGCCATTTCATGTCTGAATCTTAAAAGGAAAACATCCATTCCACATGTAAGTAGACATAATCAATTGTGATGGAAACGGTTGAATTTTGAGATGGATTGAGTCCAACGTTTGCAAGAGGTATTAGTTATTAAGAGGTATAGAAATTTCAAGAGGTATTAGTTATTAAGAGGTATAGAAATTTCAAGAGGTATTAGTTATTAAGAGGTATAGAAATTTCAAGAGGTATAAGTTATTAAGAGGTATAGAAATTTGTCCCCTACAAATGTATATTTTATGAAACCAAATACAATGTTGGAGATTATTAAGTTTCATAAACATGATTGTAGTGTCTACCGGAAGACTAAACACGGCGTAATTTTCTTAAAAGAAATCTACATTCTAAAGCCACTGCAGTATAGAAAACTGGAAGTGAACCAAGGTGCCCGAAATATGAATTTGATCAACGAATTAATTGTTCATAGCTAATAGCTGTATTCAATGTGATATAAACTCAGACATTAATTTCCGGTATATTGCTTGACAGAAGAATGGCGTATTGCAAGATGGGAAGGTTAATCATCAGAGAAACAATGGTATGTTATTAGCATAGTTCGATATGAAAATGATTCAAGTATAAGTGGATCATTGCTCTATATCTAGACTCACGCTCGATGAAGTATAACCGGTCCAAAATGAATTGTTCCTCCCAGGGTGAATCTATTTCAACCAGGTGTGAATCCATGACGTCACAGAATACCTGTAAATAATCGTAATCTAGTAAAAAGGGGTTAATTGAAAATGTCAAATATTTCATGAATTACTTCCCATACAAAAGTAATTAAAATGTCAATGCCAGATGCATGTATTTGTAAAATAAATGGTGGAAACATGTCATGCTGCTCAGGGAGCGGGATAGCGCAGTGGTGAGCGCGTTCGGCTTCGGATAAAAAGTTCGGGTTTCGAATCCCTATAAAAGCTCGGTATCTTTGTCTGCAGTTTCCGAATACCAACGATAGCGTTGGGGACTTTTTCCCTGCAAAAATACTAGCAGTCGTGATATGAAAAAAAAGCTCAAGTCACCACACCTTATGCTGCTTAATTCAATGTTAGAGAAATCGCCATCTTAGAGGTAAGATTTATAATTTGACAAAACAAAGGAAATTATTTATTTGTAGAATTTAGCTGTCCCTTCTTACATATTTGCTTTTGTCTTCTTATTAGTCTTTCTAATGTTATGACCTTAACATGTGGTCCAGAATGTCGTATGTTTCTCCTTTACAACTTCCAGTTGTCGAAAAAACGAAATAATTTTTGTTTGGGACTATTTCTCCACATCAATGATTATTTGTTTTGAAGATCAGAGGATGTTTACTTCGAACGCTTTGAAAAAGGAGATTTGAGTGTTGACTTAACAGACAAACACGGTTTCAGAAGGTTTCTAAGCTTGTCTGTCCAAGGGCGTTGTCAATGTATAGTGTTGCGACATTTTCGGATGCCATTCAAATCCCCAAGTTAGCAATTGCTCTAAAAGGAAGTCGTTATTTACTTAAAGTGTTCGGTTTGATTATCCTACGGTGATGAAAATGACTGATTACTAAACAAATAGTAAACATGCAAAATGTTGAAAAATCTCTCTATAAGTCTTCAATTTGTTAATCAAGTATTTTTCTATCTTATAAAACGTTATAAAAAATAAACTGAAAATCGGTCACCACTCCCCATTTTACGACATAAATATTCCTTAACTGAGATAATGATCTTTTATGTCTTGATGTTTTATTATCTTATAAAAGACTTTAAAGAAATTACATCTAAGCAAAGCCGAACATATTAGCCGCCTTTTTACAATCAAAGATAGATATGATATAATATTATGAATCTGTTATGAATATTCTACGAATCTGTATTCATTTTAGAGGGCTTAATTGTGTTTGATGATTACATTACATTGAATGCTTAAACTAATCTTTACACAAATCCGGTATTCATAAAGTCATTAGCTTCGGAAGAAGACATGTTTGTGACATTTTGTTTTCATGAATTCTCTTAAAAACATATTCAATCACCTCCAATGGCATTATTTTGCAATAACTTACAAAACCCCATGGTAAAAATGTTATTGTTTATACCCACGGATTGGAGAAAATAGTCTTAATTTTCCTATCAATATGAAACATTTTGAATGATATTTCTCCCCATCGTACATGTAGGTTCAACTTTAAAGCTAATGCAGACGTGCTATTTTCCCCATCAATGTCGCTTATAGGGCTTATGGTTTCTGTATATTCCAAATTTGATGAAGTCGTAATCCGGAGATAATGCATTTCTTTCAAAAGTCTTTCATAGATAAGATATAACACCCAATATTAGCGAATCCATTTGCATTACTAGGATTTCGTTTCATACTAAAGAACCGATGTTAGTGGCAGGATAATGCTATTTAAGTCAAATTGCCTCTAGTGACGGTTTTCATTTACCTGGCAACGTTAGTGTTCAATATCCTTTTAGCCACCTATGCTTTTAGGCGAACAGTAGTATAGGTGCGTTTAGAGGCTTTGATAAATACAGTTCCGCTCCGTATTTAAGGAAAGTGATGTTGCTGACATATCCCTGTGTATTCATCGTTGTTGTATTCATCCCCATTTACGATTGTCACTCCTCTACACGATGGTGTCATCCATATTTACTATGCTTTTAAAAACTGTTGATACGGAAATGTCCTAGAATTACATATTGTTATCTCTATATTGAAACCTTTATCTATATTTCTGTTCAAGAAAAGGGGGATAAACTTTTTCAAGAAGTTGCTTTGTGATTTCCTTTAATGTAAAACAATATTAGCATAAGTAATGTTTTTGTCTATAGAACGTTCTATATCATTGGTAATCATGTAATGTCACGTAATCAAGTTGATTTGTCATATCAGGTAAGTATAAAAACTGTAACATAAGTAACCTAAACTCGTTAAAGTAGTTGTTCGAAGAACATTTGACATTTATCACATTTTCTTTAATCAAAAGAATGTTGATATCATATTCAAATTATTACATCTAAAACTTGAAAATTTACAGAAACGTGTAATATATAATAGTGTTTTGAAAATGGAAAAATACCATATATGTGTTTATTAAATCAAGAATGGCAAACGTGTTACAAAATTGGCAGAATACCAAAATTATAATGGTTATCAAATCGAAAATGGCGCTGCCATCAAGTCAGTGAAGTCTGTTTTGGCTATCACCCAAATCTATTACATATTATCCCCGCATGCTATTTATGCAGTGTCGAACATATGTAAGTTGTATGTATATTATATATGGGGTCCCATTTTCGAAATTTCGATTTCGTTAAATGTCAAATAAAATGTTCCATATCGACTCTCTGAGATTAAAACCAACATAATCACATGACTTTGTGCTAAGGTTCAAAAGTGACGTAATTTTTAAGAAGATGATAACTTATAAAGAATTTTATGGAGAAAAATAAAAATTAGTGTTTTCGGAATTTTGACCCCTGGTCACTTCAATGACCTGCCAAAACTGTTACGGATAATTATGGGGTACAATAAACAATTGCCTTTAAGAAGAATGGATCTGCATATGTGTGTTGAAAATTCAATGTTATACCTTTGTTTTTCGCAACGCTACGATACCTCAAAGGCATCTTAAATTACATGATATTTACACTAGTATATACAGGCTGTATAAGAATAAGCAGAAAGAATGCGGCCATACAAATTTAATTAAGTCCTCCACCAGACATACTAATCTAGACTTTAGCGGCTTTAATCTTAATTAATTGATTATAATTCTGATAGGCACACAATATGTAACAATCTCAAATGTGATAATAAATAAGTTGGACAGACTGTGCCTAAGATAAAGATGACATACAAGTACATAAGCACAACAAATCCTCAGACATACTCCTTAATACATCAGGAGGAATCGATACGTCACCCTCAAATTGCAAGTTAGCTTATTCAGGGGTGATACATGCAACCAACTATTAATAACGTCATGTCTTGAGAAGCCAACTAAAGTTATCTATAAACGTCTAAACATCCGTTCCCATCTTTAAAACATACGCCTTTAAAATTCCCCATTGTGATAACATCTTAACTTAGCGAAAAAGTTGAGTGAAATGTAACTTTCTACATGCTTGATATCGCCTATCTAAATGACACGTGAACAAAGAGCCAAGAAAGGTGCCCTATTTCTAAATGGTTTTTTTTTCAAATTATCATTCGTATTTTGTATGAAAACAGTTTTGAATAAAAACAAAAATTTTTTTTTTGAAGAAAAATTTTGAAAGAGATTTGTGTACACCATGAAGAGCTCTACAGGTATCAAAACTTATAAAAAGGGCCTTACTCTGATAGATAAAATTAAGTAAAGAAATCATATATTTAATAATGTACATCTGTGATCAAAACCTCTGACCAGATATATATTGGTTTTGACTCTGTTGAAAATATTTTTTACTTTATTTTGACCGGTAATTTACACTGATTTACCTTGGCTTCAGCCCATGTTGACGGCATCTTGGCAAACTTGTAACAGGAAGTGTCGTGGGCAACGAATCCGTTTGGACATCTCATGTTATAGCAATCTGTTATTTGAAAATGAATTAAAAGTTACATTTTTAAGCATAACCACGGAGACGCGAAAATCTGGTTGCCAATGTTTACAGTATGACATGTATAATCTCACACCCACTGAATAGAATTGCGCAAGATGTAGGAGTTACTGCAGATATTAAGTTATAATTGCTCTACAAATTGATTACAAAAGACAACAAGCGTTAAAAAGAGTTATTACTCGCCCGTGTAAAATACGGAAGTGTAATATTTATACGGGCCTTATTAAACTAGTGTAATACCGCTGCACGTATGACGTCATAATATTGTGTGGTGATGACGTCACAATGTTGGCACCACCGTCACTATGGCGGCGGAGTCGTTCAATACACTTTTGGCAAGCATGCTTGATTACCGAGGTCAAGTAATAAACAGAATACTAAACTTCTTCAATTTGATACTCTTTTTTTTATTAAACTCGTTAATGATTTGGTATCAAACTCGCTTTCGCTCGTTTTATACTGTTTCATTAACTCGTTTAATAAAAATAGTATTAAATGGAAGGTCGTTTAGTATCCTCTATGTATCTTTCAGCTTCAGTATTTCAATCTCGTTTGTTGCATGAAGTGAAAAAAGGGTTGTTGCTCATGGAACTTGGTCAACCTAATCAAGATTGAATATATATGGATTGATTGAATATCAACAATTTTACAACTTATTATTAAGACTAATTAGCAATGCCTTGTCACCCGCAGCACAGTTTCCACAGCGATGGTGAATTTCTTCATTTTCGAAAATGTTTCCTTTTTTAAATGACTCTACGTTATTTTGTCAAATTGGCGAATATATAGAGTAAGACTATAGATATCTTGATGCAACAACATTGAAGAAAATACCGGAAGCCAGATATTTGTACTGTTTGCAACAATTTTTCTGTCCCGTTGTAGGAAAGGAAAATAAACATATTTAAATATTCAATAGATGAAACAATTGTTATAAGCTATGTTATCGTTTGGAATTATTAAAACACCATCATCAGCTACTAATGCACTTACTTGATTCGGCGATAAAAGTCAGAAAGACAAACCAACACATAGGAGGCTTCATGATTTCAGTATGCACAAAACAAGTTTTCAAATTATTATGGAATATTCTCCTGTCACCTGTTTACTTCCTTTAGAAAATAGTTCCGGCTCACACCCAGTCACGTGACAAAATGGATTAGACATCATGTGATAAAGAGATTATTGCGGGATAATCGCCGGAATCGTGAAGAATGCGAAATCCATGTGAACATAGCATTCACATGATAGGTGTATTTGGTTTAACATATCCCCCTAACCCATCCATTGTTACACACAACGTACGGCGTCTACTTAATGACCGTAAGAAATTAATCTGGGAGGGAAAGGGTTAAAGAGGCGTTCTGTATCTCTGAAACCTGTCATGTTTGTCTTAACAGAATGTGATACAATTGTTTTAGTTTTGTGCTTGGACCTCTCTCTTTTAAAACATTTGTTTGTCGTGGTTTGATAACAGTGCATGCCATTTGGTATTCAATGGGCTTATGTAGGCAATTCTATAAAAGTGTAAAATCTATTACGAGTGACGATTGAGCTGGGCTATTTAAAGCATCTGTTTGCATGTCTTACTTTGTGTTTTTTGTCTTTATAAATCAAATAACATGAACTGTAATGATGAAAGACTTTTATTAAAAATCCTTTTGCCTGTTGTGCTGGGATGTTAATGATAAAATTTATCAATTCATAAATAGTTTCATTGTAGTTTATAATGACCGAAGTAATTCATATGGTTTAACCATTTATGTACTTGATATCTTAATAGTTTCATGTTTGTTTCAGGAGAAGCATTTAAAAAGGCATTTGCTGCCTGTTTGCCACTCCTTTTTCCTCTTTGTACATATATATTCTGAAAGTTGTGTATTACATGTTTTATGGAAATAAAATACTGTTTAAATCATCTGGTTTAACAAAGTTAAAACACAAAAATATTCCAGATTTTTTTCTCAAAGAACACTTTAATATATATCTTTTTAAGGTACATTGTTTTTGAGACGACATGACATTTATATAGACATTAAAAAAATAATAAATTTCATTATTTATAGATTGGACGTCAAATGAGTTTTTTTTCATTACACTTGCTATAAATGTTTGGAAAGTAACCATTCACTATTCAACTTATAATATGGTTTTAACATATTTTTTTTGTTCATATAACAAACTGTTTCGGTAAACAAGCAAGGCTTTTATGAATATCTCACCAACACTATATATATATATATATATATGTGTGTGTGTATGAATAACGTATTGTATTTTAAGAGATGACAGAAATTGACTCTGTTCAATGATTTAAACAGTATTTTATTTCCATAAAACATGTATTACACAACATTCAGAATATATATATATATATATATATATATATCTATATATATCTATATATATATATATATATATATATATATATATATATATATATATATACAAAAAGGAAAAACGATTAGCAAACAGGCAGCAAATGCCGATATAAATGCTTCTCCTGAAACAAACATGAAACGATAAAGATATCAAATACATTGGTGGAAATACATATTTGCAATTATTCTTACTAAACTCAAATTCATATTAAGTATTGTCTACCTTTGCATTTGGTACAGATTTAATGAAAGAGCTATAAAAACTCTGTTCGATCACAACGAAAAACACTTATCACCTATTCAATGTAGAAATAACAAAAGAATGAATAAAAAGGACAAGTCAAACGAATGTACATGTAAATTTCAAACACTATGCAGATTTTTATCGATTAATTT
Organism: Phorcus lineatus; assembly: GCA_921293015.1. Classification (NCBI taxonomy): domain Eukaryota; kingdom Metazoa; phylum Mollusca; class Gastropoda; order Trochida; family Trochidae; genus Phorcus; species Phorcus lineatus. The sequence goes on along the minus strand of OV121088.1, from coordinate 30,513,727 downwards.
ATTACTTCCAACAATCACGCTTGGTTATAGCTCTTTACATGGAGGCTTGCAGCTTGGTGCCATTCCAATCTAGGACTTTTGACAAATGAGCTAAATTTCTCAACTTTCAAACAATCATTAAGGGAATCAATTCTTACAACTTTAACCAACGGCCACATGTTATTAAATGCTGAACCTCTATGATTTATTTGTGATTCCTGCGTTTCAATTCAAGATCCCATGTCATAAATGCTTCTTGTGAAATCTCAGAAAAAATTGACGATATTGTTTTCGCTTTGAAAAATCTCCTTAGTTTTCATGACAAATCTCAATATATCAAGGAGCTACGAAATAATATCAGTATTCAGTTACTAGTGAAATAGAGGTGAATTCAAAGTGTATTTATAAAGTTTAAAAAACACACAAATAGATTTAAATCATGTTTATCGAGGAACAAGAAACTTTTTTTTATACATTTATCAGTTTCTGATGTTGATTTAATATGTCAGGCATTTTAAGTTAAATGAACTAAAAATATATGAGTTTAATGACGCAAATACGTTTTCCTCCGTCATGAAGATAACGGCTTCATCAAACATGAATATGTTAAAATTTATTTCCGTAGATACAGACATTGTGTTTAGCACAAATATTTTTGTTACATCAAGGGTTTCTTCATAGACATTAAAAAATAATGCGTGATCGTATTAATTATACATGTTGATTTGACAATTACTTTAGTAGTGAACCCTTAAAACGCATTGCTTGTTAACTTAAACCTTGGGGTCCATTGTTTGGTAACTGAACTTTGAGGAGTTATTGCTTGTTAACTGAAACCTGAGGAGTCATTGTTTGTTAACTGAACCCTGAGGAGTCATTGTTTGTTAACTGGACCCTGAGGAGTAATTGTCTGTTAACTGAACCCTGAGGAGTCATTGTTTGTTAACTGAACCCTGAGGAGTCATTGTTTGTTAACTGAACCCTGAGGAGTAATTGTCTGTTAACTGAACCCTGAGGAGTCATTGTTTGTTAACTGAACCCTGAGGAGTCATTGTTTGTTAACTGAACCCTGAGGAGTAATTGTCTGTTAACTGAACCCTGAGGAGTCATTGTTTGTTAACTAAACCCTGAGGATTATGATTGTTATGATGAGGCTATTCAATTGATTGGCTTTGAGCTTAATTTCTCCCCTTACTTAAACATGGCCAATAAGGAAATCAATTCTTATAATTCTAAATCCAGTTATATGGAGTAAAATAACTGATACGCTGTGACTTACTCTTGATTCACATGATTTATTTAAAGACTTTTATATACAACTAAACAATTGGAAACATTTGTAAAAAAAAGTTATGATTATAACATTTTGGCTTTAACGTTATATCTGTTGAGTTTGCAAATCTCCATATGTCAAGGTCTGGTGAACCGTTGCTGTTGAACACATAAAATACTTTATTACAATAAAAAAAAGCATCTGCTAAAATCTCCCTGGCGTAATTAGTAACTAAGTTAAATAGGCTATCGGTAAGCTTTAGTACATGTCGCCTATGAACATATTCACGAAGCTGTACGATTGCGCACATAAAATGACCGAAGCTCTCCATTACAGTTGATTAGTTCACATTGGATTACAAATGTTAATAGATTTTTGGACATGATAACTGTATACACGCAAAATCGCAGTATCACTCTTAGCGAGAAACTAAGTTGTATTCATTGCAATAAACAAGAACGATCGAAAACCAGTTCAGTTCATGTAATCTGTATTTTACCTCATGTAATGGTTTATACATATCTATTTCATGAACTGGATTGGCCAACAAGTGAAGGCCGCTGCAATAACAAATATTTATGAAACGTTAACATGACAAGAACAATAACAGCGAACATGGTACAAATATGATCAAATAATGACAAACCAAAGTGTATTAGGAATGATAGTGAAATGCATTTGTGACAATTGCAGTCATTAACATACCTCATGTAATCAGATTAAAGAATCGCCACCTAGATGGAAAAGTACATGTACATCTTTTACTTTTAGTAGTCTTTGTAATAGTAATGTTTAATATCATATAAGGTTATGAAATGTGGAATTTATTTTTAACGATGTAAATGTTCCCTTTTAAATGAACAAAAACACATCGGCTAATTCTAACAATGAATTAATATTTAACAACCATAAACACCACCTCCTGCTCGTGTTTAGATTCTGAAATTTTATAACATACAAATGGGCTGAATTATCACATTTTCATTATCAAAAGCTGTCCGATTGTGTTCAAATTCAAATACTAGTCAACCTTAGCAACGACCAAGTAATGCATCTATAAAGTAAATACCGATCACTTAACATATGAGATGGTTCTATTGTGTGTATAAGAGCTTTACACGCTTAGTAGACAAACTACTAGTATTACACAGGATCTAAACTATCAGTCGTCACACAGAACAAACACATCACTGATCACAATCTCTATTCAACGTACTCAAAGAGGAGACCACACTACATAAACATAGTCGACATTGCTAAAAGCTTTATGGGTTTCTCACAAAAGGAATACTTTAGATATAGATTCTTAATTAAGAAATGTACCGAATTTGAAGTAAATACCGAGGTATCTTGTATTGTTCCGACACTCCCTCCCTTGCATTGAAGATAGACATATTGTAAACACCATAAAACAATTAATACTCTTAAACCACTGAATTGATCTCTTGTAGTAATGTAATGCTATATCATTCCTTGAAAATAATGCTTTTTTAAATGAAATCCTTAATCTTTATTTCAAATGACATCGTATGAAGTTGTCTCCAACAAAAATACACTAGGAAGACACCAAAAATGTCCTAACCATCTAGTGTTGGTGACAAGTGTTGTCGTCAAAATCAGGGACAGACTGCAAGGTCATTGAAACTGATTACCAGCCTCCAAAATAAAGCAAAGTGAGTTTTATCGTCAACCATGTTTGACTTGGCAGATAAAGCTTCAAATGAGAGGATAAGATTTCTATTTATATAAAACAAAATCAACTATCAAATCCAAATGTGGTTACTTAAACATATCAAGACTTAAACGTTTTGACATCTTTAGTAATATGACGCTTGGTTAAAAAAAGTGAAACATGTTTTCTGTTAAAATAGTACAGTTCAAACGTAAGTCAATTTTGTACAGGAATTCTAAACAGTCAATTTTGCAACAAAATACATCATTATGTTATCAACATTCTCTATATGTTAAAGTAGTTTAAGAGGATATACTTAAGTTGAGCCAATAATTTTTTGAAAATAATTTTCAGACGAGGGATAAGTCATATGGAGATAACCTGCGTAAGTGAAATAGCATGGACTCACCTAAGACTGTCTGCAACAACATCGATCACCTAAGAGTTTTATTATTGCTTACCACAATATTACTATAACAGTTATACTAGGCTAGCCTGAACCATATGCCAAGAGTTTTATAATTGCTTACTATGCGAATACTGCGGAGTCCAAAATCTAGATTCTATTCTGACAAAATGTATCTAGAGTATGTTAATGGCGTACCACAATATCCTAACTCAAAAAAGGGTATTCTGATTTATCAATTATTTTTAGATAAAGGATAACCTTGGTGTTTTATTCATATATTCGTGCTAACGAATCCCTAATAATATCTGTATATCATTTCATAAATGATACCAACCGATTTTATAACTCTTTCATTAAATCTGTACCAAATGCAAAGGTAAACAATGAATTTTAGTTTTGTAAGAATAATTGCAAATATATATTTCCACCAATGTATTTGATATCTTAATCGTTTCATGTTTGTTTCAGGAGAAGCATTTATATAGGCATTTGCTGCCTTTTTGCTATGTATTACATATTTTATGGAAGTAAAATACTGTTTAAATCATATATTCAAATGATCTTTGCCTCAAAATTATAGATCACATGTTTTATATGTAGCAGGGTCACAAAGACAACACGATGTGATTGCAGGGTTGAGTTCGTTTATTCCAAGTGGTAGGAATTCTCTTAAGGTACACAATCAAAACCCTGAAACAATATCACATATAAGGCCTAGCACAACATCACACCGAGAGTCACAGGAGACTAATCTGAACATGTTTTAATTGTATCAACCAAGTTGAATCAGAAAGTCATGTTCTTTTTGAGTGCCCATTATATTCAAATGTCCATAAAGACCTTTTATCTGCAGCCAACCATTTTTTACCAGGATTTTATCTTTTACCTGACGCTGAGAACCTGACGCTGAGAAACTAACACTCCTTTTTAGCTGTGAAGACCTTTTTAGAAAATGTGCCAAAAGCTGCTATAATATCCATTTAATGCGTTTAAAAATCTTGTATAGATAATGTTTTTATTATGCTTTTTACACTATCATTCAGTTCATTTTATTTATTCTTATCGTGTAATTATATTATTTTATTATGTCAATTATATGCTGTATATCTCGTCTCTCATAACTTCGTATAGGAGTGACATATATACTTTTACCATTAATGTATAGTTAAGTATGTACGAGTTTTATATGTATGTATGGTGAGACGTAAATATAAAATCTATCTGTCTGTCTGTCTGAAAAACAGACATTACAGGATTACCCTCCATAGGTATGTAGGCTTACTTTGACATTATACATGTAGTTTTGTTAGGCTTAACACATGTTGTAAATTGTAAATGCAAGAAGGTTTTCTTGAACATTATTTGATTTAAACATTTTATTCATGAAAATTTTTATTACATGAATATGGATTGGCACAACAAGCTTTGAGCTCATTTAAGTGCCGGTCCATTTGATATCACAAAATACAATAAATAATATAAATCAATATTTACAAAGTAATTAAGTTAGTATATCCACATTGCCCAACAAAACAGACAGTAATAAGCGATGGAAAATCATCAAAGATATATTGAATAAAGGAGTTTTGTAGCAATTTAAATGAAGGCATTTTATAATAACCTGAAACGTCGAGAATCTTGTATAAATTTATGGACAGATTCAAGAATATTCTGATTAAGTAATTTAGTTAAACATTGAACATCATATAGGACGGTATATAAATCAAAACCATGTCTGTAAAAATATATATCTGATCTTATTAAATCAAAATTAGTGCAAAAAAAGGAAGTAGTGGAGAGAATCTTCCCATGAATGTCCGCATGAACAATTCAAATTATTTGAAATATGCCTGTCAAATTTATCGATGTTCAAGTCACTACAACCCTATCTGAGCTGAGCATGGGCAAAAGTTATTATCGAAAACATTATCTTGTTTGGTCCGTGATTGATTTTTGAAGGAATTCATTTTTGTGATTTAATGATTTCGGTTGGCAAATTATTCTATAAACGTATAGTATCTGGTAAAAAGGAGAGTGCATGGCAGCGGATTGTTCGTACACTTTGAGTATTTCTAGATTGTTTGAGCTTATAACCGAAACATTTTGTGAAATTAGATCCGTTAAGTAGTTTGGAGTGAGGTTATTTATTATTTTGTAGAATAGCGTTAATTTTTCATTTTCTCCACGTTTTTCTAATGGTATAAAACTAGTTTCTTTGTATATTTTATCATGCCTTGTTCCTCTCACTTAGGGCGTCTAATTGTAAACTTTCAAGTTATATTGATTGTTCCTTTGTACAATTATCCCATAAATGATAGCAAAAATCAAAATGTGGAAGTATGTAATAGGTATACATACATTCGAGTGTTTCTCTAGTTAATCTGTATTCAAAACCTCTTAGACAATTTGCCATAGGGCTTGCATTTTTTACTATTTCTTCGATTGGTCTTTTCCAAAAGCAATCTTTTTGCAGATAAACAGCTAAATGTTTGTGGAAGCTTACATTTACTGTTCATCCTTTCATTTCTATCGGTGAAGACACCATGGGGTTAACTTTACGAGAGAACAAAATAGTGTCAGATTGTGTAGGATTGAAATGTACTTGCCACGCATAGGCCAAATCAGAAATACGGTTTAAATCATTACTCAAAATTCTTGTTGTATCATCTGGATCTTCAACAACAATGTACACTGATGTGTCGTCCGCAAATGATCTAATATTATTGTTAATGCCATCAACGATATCGTTTATATAGACTAAGAATAATAGTGGTCCTAAGACGGAGCCCTGATCGGCCATCTATTGCTCCTTTTTGTAATCGATTTGATAGATAGTCGCGAAACCAATTGAGCAAATTTCCATGAATGCCATAGGTTTTTGATTTATGTATTATACCCCTGTGCCATACTTTGAAAAAAGCTTAACTTATATCACGTAAAACAGCCTTTACATCTTTTCCATTACCTAGAGCATTTGTAATTATCGTATAAATAGGTAAGTTGATACACAGTACAATCACCCGACATAAACAAATTGGTTCAAACATTATTATCTCGAATAAAGTAAAATACATATTTGAAAACACATTTTTCAAACACCTTCACAATGCAGCTATTAAGCGCAACAGGTCTATAATTTTTACATTCATTTACACTGCCCTTCTTGTGCAAAGCAAAAACAGAAGCTTCCTTCCAAATGGAAGGAAATTTACAGTCACATAATGACTTGAATAAATATGTAAGGGGGATGGATAGCTATTCCGCGGTTAGTTTGATAAATTTATTACTTAGTTTGTCAGGGCCACTTGGGGCCATGTATATCAACTGATAGAAGAATATATCTTTAACTTCGGTTCGTGTTAAGACAATTTCACTTAATGAATTATCATTTTTATCAATAATGTGTGGAACTGGTTTGTCTAGGGAATCAATAAGTCAATAAAGTAATCATTAAGTATGTTTGCGTCTTCATAAATAATATCATTGTGATAAAGAGGTGGAAATTAACACTGTATGACAGTTGATAGATACTCCTATTACTACTATTTCGTTAAAATTTAAAATGTTATTATGGTTAATGTTTTTCTTGAGTCTCTTTCATAGGCAATACGCATAAACACAAAGTCATTATATAACCACTTTGACAGTGCTACATCATTATGTAGTCAATTTTGAAAAGCGTTTAGCAATCAGCAATGAAAGGTGTTTGCATCGAAGTGAGACCAAATACAAACGATAACAGAAAGCGTTTTCTTAACTCCCACCATTATCCGAGAGGGATTACATCCACGGGCTCAGCACACCTTAATGAATATAATTCCATGTACAATCTTTGTTACTGTAGAATTTAGATATTTCTACCATGTTGAAAAATCGTCAACATGTAAAGGAATAATGAAAACTCTGTATTATCCATTTCACGCCCAAAATATCTTTTGATTTTGAAGAAATATAAAATTAAGAGCTTTTATAATTTCGACTTATGCAATTGATGTTCTAGTATCAATAAGTGACATACATGGAGAGACATTCACTATTGACAAAAGGGCATGTTGAAATAGTTAGTATTGATGCAAGGTTGATTAAGCATAAGAAGAAATTTTCATTTATTTCTATCACCAATTACGACCAGAGTAGAAAAGATGCGACGTAGGAATTAATGTAGAAATCAGGAGAGTAAATTGAAACATATATTGTGATTATTCATAGTAATTTGTTACTAAAAATAGAAAGAATTTTATGTTCAGACGTTGTTTGTAGACAGAAATGGCTTTATATCAATTAACCGTTTTTTTAAATAACATTCAGTCAATTATGTTGTTTGAACACTGAGATAAAGCAATTCTAACAAAATGTAGGATGCATTAAGAGTGTATATGTAGAAAGCATAAGTAATCATTGGTACTGACGTGGGAGTTGTTTTTTTTTTTTTTTTTTTTTTTTACATATTTAGCTCATCATGCCTATAAAGACCGACTGGATTGTGTCATGGCGTCCGTCTATCTGCCATCCGTAAATTCGTCTCTTTTTCGACTTACTAGTCAAGATATGGAAGAGTTGAATTTTGTGCACCATGTGAGGATTGTAAATCAAAGATTTTAAATCTCTGTTGTCCTACATGTAAAAGTTTCCATGACCTTAAGCCGATTTAAATGATTATATGAGTCTTTGTATTTATGGTGATATTATACCCATGCAAATATTTTGTCCATTTTGGTTTAGCGATTAGCTAAACTATACCGATTTTATTTTTAAATGATGCAAAAACAAGATTTTTAAAAATCTATATGGCTAGAAATTTATCACCCAGATATAAGCTTTTAGCTCCACTCAATTATTATACAGTTTGTAACTAGTCATCTATTGAATTTGCACATAATTTTGATACTTTGTATAATTTAAGGAGACGATTATGATTAATTACTGTCTTCGTCATGTCACAATCTCAACATTCATAATATAAGTGTGTTTAACGGTCTTCTAGCTTTTGGATGATCTACTTCCACGCGTTGAATTACTGAGGGCATGTTAAACCCAATTACTCACCCAACTGTTTATTCAAATGCGCTCTCCTTTCAATGAACTAATTACCACACTAAATGTTGACATGCTTTTGTTTTACATGATTTTACATTCTACTTTATATGTCTCTTTGGTTATATATTGTTTAATGGTTAATGGTATTTTTTGCAGTATGCACAATTTCAGATGTCAAATAAATATTGGAAGTTTTTGAAATTACCAAACATTTTTATAATCAAATTTGGCAATACAGTTGACATGATAGCTACACTGATTACATAAAATATGTATTCCGATAACTGAGCATTTCTCATACCACCGATTCATTCTTAAATGGATTTTCTTAGTCAAATCAAAGCATCAATCTTTTATTTGTCAAGTTCCAATTTGCAGTTCGTTTGTATGACGCATCACCCTCTGATTTTTCATTGGACTATCATTATGAAAATATCAAAAAATAATTAAAAAAAAAAATCAATTCATTATTATCACTGAAGGAAAGGAACCTCTAAAGAGAAAAGCCTGAAATGTTTCGTTTATTATTTCAATGAGTATTTTCACAAAACATTACTGAAAGGACGAACGGTGGTAATATCAAAACATTTAAACTGAGACTTTTTGATTTTCTTAAACGACCCAATAATTCCTTTGATTAACAAAATGTACATTAAGCACCTTATACCTATCATATTGAAAACTGGTAATTGTTCATTTAAACTTGAAACCGGTAAAAACTAGGGTAATAGAATTTTTTTATTAAAAACAAGATCAATTTCAATTGTCCTTGAAAAGATAATACAATCACTGCTCTTGAAACCTTGATTATCAAACACAACTTTCATGACGCTATCGATTTTATCAAGGTAAGCTTTTTTGTTCATTGCTCTCATTTTGCTCCCTTTCTCAGATGAAAAGGATCAAAGGAGATGTTTTAATACTCTAAAATATACATATAGAGTAGAACACGGATATAACGAAATCGGGTATAGCGAACAATCGGATATAGCGAACAAATTTTAAAGTCCCGTCAATATGATCCAAGATGGTGGCCAAACGCGAATAGCGAACGCCGGATATAGCGAACTAAATTCGTTGGTTCGTTGGATTTCGTTATATCCGTGTTCCACTGTAGTTCGATTTAAACATAAATCAGTCTTTAAGGTGTGTGATCTCTACGATATACAAGCACTAGCTTATGATTATCTTCTCACTAAGAAAGATTATGAAATCTGAGATAAAAAAATTCAGCTATATGCTTCAACAACTTTCATGTTATCCTTTAATTATCATATAAATCATGATCTTTGTACAAATAAAGTGATAACTCTATAAAAGAAAAACAATGTGCAAAACTCTTAACGAATGGGGCCTCTGTCCTTTTACTCATGTGCGTGGTACACGATATTTCAAATGGTCCAGATCATGCCCTCAGAAGAAGGTGGCCTATCGGAACTACTGATTAATTCGAAGTCAACTCAGCTATTGTCAAATGTGAAAAAAATCCTGACACCTGAATTCCCGGGATCTGAGCCCATCAATCAGTTGTTAAAGAAGGCAAAAATAATTAATTGAAAGCGAATTGACCATCCTCATTCCCCTAAATGTCTTAAACTTGTTGTGTCATTGTTTGTTGCTCAGAAGACAAATAAATGAGTGAGTGAGTTTGGGTTTAACGCCGCTTTCAAGATTATTTCACTTATATCACGGCTGCTAGTATTATTGCAGCGAGAAAGCCCGCAACACCATTGTGGCTATGCATGGCGGTGAAACCTTCGAGCATCGGCTGGAACGAGCGAACCATGGGTGGTACTGCACTGAAACTCAGTGTAGCATTGCACCCAAACCTGACTGCGTGTAGAACAGTTCTCTACTGCAGACAAAGTTGCCGAGCCCCTGACAGGATTCGAACCACGGACCTCTTGATCCGAAGCCGAACGCGTAAACCATGCACTGGGCTATCCCGCCCCCTACAAATAGATGAGGCTCATGTCCTAATAACAACGATTTTTGATGTAAAGTTATAGTATACCATACATTTTCTCAGCAATGATGAATGCGGAATCATAGTTTACCATACACTAACTCAGCAAAGATGAATGCGGAATCATAGTTTACCATACACATACTCAGCAATGATGAATGCGGAATCATAGTTTACCATACACTTACTCAGCATTGATGAATGCGGAATCATAGTTTACCATACACTTACTCAGCAAAGATGAATGCGGAATCAATAAATCAATTCCCACCTTCCCTCATCCACATATCTTAAATTCATTTACATGTGCATCTTAAATAAGGCACTTTCCCAGAAATATACTTGACTAATTAAAAACATGACATTCATGTCCAATAAGTGACTTAGGTTTTTAAATTCAGATTGAAATGGAAATTAATAGCATTATAGAGAACCTAATAATGTTATTATGGACCCCCGCTTACCAATAGTTATTCGGACTGGAATCAAATGCAAGAATGAAGAGCGTGTCAGCTTTGAGAAGTTTATGTTTCAAGATGTTTTTGTGGCCTATAATGTTCCGGCGACAAGGATAATATTCAAAGATAAAATAAAAGTTAAGAAAACCAGCTCTATTGAATGCAAAGACATTAATATGGACACGCTGAGTTGATATCTGGAGTTTTGGCGTCATTTCCAAAGTGTTTGTCATACATATTGTGTACCTGAAAGGCTATAAAATGATCAGTCAATATACAAATCATTTCATATAACCATACTATACCTTATGTGTACTTAAATATAACAGTACATGGTTAAAATGTTTATCACAAAAATTTGACAAACCTAATATTTGAATTGTGCTTGATATTTTTTTTATCATTTAACAAATTACTTTAAAAGCATTAAAAAAGTTTTGTATCGTTCAATAAAATAAAAAAGTAAAACCAGTGCTTTTCATATTTTCATTACCGTATATACAAACTTTTATTGTTTTCAAACATAAAAAACATTCGATCAAGTTGTGTTTGTGTCTTCTTCTAGTCTTACCTGGTGATTTTTCAAGACAAACATTTTATTATTTTCAGAACTCAATGGTGAATTACATTTAAGAATATAATTTCAAGAATCATAGATATTAGTATAACCAACGATGACATAAAAAACCCCATGAAATAAGCAAAAATCTATTATTGCATTAAAATCAAGTACAATGACATGTAACTAGGAAATATTGAACGGACAGCAGACCTGTTTGTACACGGTAATAAACGTTCCCACCAGCCTCCATACGATAAAACTTTATTTCGAAATATTTCTTAGGCGGTTGTTCATGCGTTTTAAAACATATATAGTATTTCCTTATTGGAAATGTATTATAAACAAATCCAAAACGTGTACGTAGCCATGAAAATTTAAAAAAATCCAATTCCCTTAAATATTGACTACTTCATCCAAAACTTTGTAAAAGAGGTGATAGCTGTCAATCTATACTGTCAATGTGGGAAAAAATTTTTAAGGAAAATTTATGAGCCTCATAATTGGATTCTTCAGGTTTGTCACTTCGCAATTTTCCAATCTTATGCTGTTTTTGAAAACCAGAACCAACGGAATTGTTTTATGACAAACATCTCGTCAACTCGCGTACTTTCCAATCTTTTAAAATTGATTTCATTTGATTACTAACCAACACAACGGTGCGGTGTGTCAGGATGTCATTGTTCATTTTTCTATGAAATGATTACTCACCTCGTAAAAAACATTCATCAATGCTCAATCAACGTAGGGTCAAAGTTTTTATTCCTATCTTGTTTTGAACAATTCTAATGAAACTGTTTTAATTGTCGTTGTCTCTTATGGAAAATCACAAATTATTAATGTTTATTAATGAATATTTATGAATTAAAAAGTTTCATGCTTAACATATTAGTTTGATGATCATTAGGTTATTGTTTATCTTGAAAATATTTAGAAAAATTTACATGTGTAAACGTTATGATGAAAATTTTTAGCAACTTTTCTTCAGATGTTGTAGTGTTAGGCTTAGCAAACTTGTTCTGGTGTTGAATAACTCAAGGCAATACTGCGCTCTTGAAAATAATGCTGATCTCACCAAAATCAACTGAGGCTCAATAGTCCTTTCAGTAAGAAGCTATAGGTAAAATATGAAGAAAGTTTTTAAGATATTGCGCGGAAAAAATTTTAAAGAGCCACTCCGTGATTTTAATAACATATTATTTACCTTTGATACGAACCTCAATGTCATACATGTATGTGGTGATATAAAATCAAAACATCTTAACTTTTCATGTCCATATATATGAAAATACTGGTTTTCCATGAAAGGTGAGAGGTGTACATATCACGTCCCATATACATAAATACTAGTTATACAACCTAACAAACGCTATAAACTCCTAACTGCCCTCCTGGCTATTTTAGATATGTCTCCAAAATTACGTTTGACTATTTGACGCGCGCCACTGTCCGGTTTTCGATCATAATTGCGTCGTTCTACCTTCATATTCTCATTGTTAAAACCCAGTAAGCGTTAAGATGTGTCTTTTTGGTAACAGTCGATACTTCGCGATCAAATGACACCATTGATTAAGTTTTGCATATATGACTATTTTAGTTTACAAAATGAAAAATTAAGATTCCATGTAAACACTTGGCGGGGAATAAAACACGTGCAGGTTCTAAAAAATTACAATATGAAAGTGAACATCATTAATTGCAGTGTAAAATTAGAAAATTGTGCAATGTATTTAAATGTGTTGTGTTTTAAATGAAAATACTTATCACAAAATTTGAAAATAAGACATTTTGAAGCCTTGGAAATGATCCAATAAATTGTATGAATCCAATTCAGGAAAACAATACATCTCGTTTCCACAAATCAAATGAACAAGTTGATATCATTTGTGTGATTGCTGTGTTTACTTTACCCTCAATGAAGAAGTTGATATCAAATGTGTGTTTGCTTTGTCTACTTGACCTTAATTGAGTGTTTGCAGTTAAAATTGGGCTATGCCAATGCTACATTTTAACGCAAACTTGCTATAGTTCACTTTAGAGTTTGAATATAGATTTATATTTCCATTGCAAAAATTGAAAACTTTTGTGCCAGGACTGTTTCAAAGCCCTTTTCTTCTTTTGCAATTGTTTACTTATAAGTACAAAATTTGTTATGGATAAAATCTGAGAGTGCGACGTTTCGACACAGATTCTTGTATCGTTGTCAAGCATAAATGGAATACTGAGGTGGTGATATATATATATAGAACGTCATACTAGTGCATTTTGATGTTTTGTATTGAACGAGAAGATGTCATGGGAGCAGAGAAACAACGAGTTCGAAGAACGAGTTGTTTCTCTGCTCCCATGACATCTTCGAGTATGACGTTCTATATTTATTATATACCCGATCTTAATTAATAAAACAAATCATTTTTTGTGATTTATACAAATAAAAGGTTGTGTAGCGATACACATTTTCACGCCATACATACTTCCGCGTTGAGGTTACGTTGACATTGGTATTAGTACGCCGATGACCGAATAACGCAATTGACCTGAATGCCACATTCCTCCGCATGACGTCAAGTATAACAAGTCCGACTTTCACATCTTACAATAACAAGAAATAGATTTTAAAAAACACAATATTTTGATCAAATTCAGAATTGATTTAATATGATAAAGCATAAATCAAACAATGATCAAGCTATTTTGTTTATAAACAATCGTGTAGAAATCAGTAACTTTCAAAGTTCAAGGTCATTTTAGCCGTCAGTCGGAGTCACTGTCGAAGATAACACGTCTACGCTTTCGCTGCTGATTTTCAAGGTTAGTGGAATTTGTTTGAGATGACAAGTTGAAATTGATGTTGAAAGTGCCACCGTAAATGTTGCTGTTGCTGAATAACCCAGATGTCATTCCGTGAAATGCACTATTGTTATGGGCCGTGTTTTGGCTAATCTGACTGTTTTTAGGTGTGCGTTCAAGAGATTTTGAAACAGATTGCATGTGAGAAGTGTCATTAGAGGAATTGTCAACGGGAACAAGGGAATATTTTTTAGCACCAGTAAGGATGTTTAAATAAGAGCTTTTGTGCACCTCTGGGAAACTGGGAATCCCAATGACCTAAATGTATATCTATAAATAGCTGCTTCGGGGAAAGCCGGGTAGTCTCAAGGTTCAGAAAAAGTAGAACCGGCAGGGGTGCAATACGGATTCTCGAGCGCAATACGGAATTTGAAGACGTATTCCGTATTGCACCCTTGTATTACTATCCTAAGTTTACATTGGTATATAATAAATACAGGTACAAAATAATGAGATAATTAACAATAACAACAATACATGATTGAGAAGGAGTAACAATAGGGGGTAGTAGAAGCCAGTGGTAAGAAGACAAAGGATGTACAGTGTAAAATTGTGTACTTCTAGTTAAGAATGTGTGCTGGCGATTTCGGTTTCGTTGTTACCCATTTCAGTTGAACAGCTGGAGACGCACACGGCGATATAGTGTCCCACACTGTAATAAGAGAGCATGTGATGGTGATGGCAGTCCCCATGTTCATTTATAGAATAAAATAAATCAATGTGCTAGATTTCAAGGAAAAGGTTAGAATTTCATGGCTGGATATCAACGGATGAACTCACACAAACACTATGTGGTAAAACAAAAATTAGTTGCAATAAATGTTACCACGACCTTGGTTGATTAGAAAGGATACATAAGTAAAAACGATATTTGAAAATGACAGGCAGTTATAAAATAGCTCTGATGTTCAATAAAGACTTCTTCTAACCCCTTTTCAAAATTTAAATTAACCTTTTAGTTTTGATTTGTTGCTCTCCTAAAACGCTTTAACGGACTTTCGAAGATGATGACAGTTTTAAATAGATTGTATCCTAGCACTTGCCCGAAAAGAACACTCCAACCTTGTCTTATCAGTGTTCACACTTAATGTATAAGGAAGTTGACAATTGATATTCTCAGTTCTGCCTGACTGCTGTCTCAAGAGTGTTATATAAACCTTTTACCAGACAGTAATTTTACAAGACAGATTACAACTATAACCTTGAGTTCTTCATCGCCTTGGCAGTTTATAAATTTGATGTGTGGACCATCCCAGAAAAATATCCACATCTAAATTGTATATTTAGTCTGAAGGAAGACTGATGAATTAGAGATTGACAGTGTGATCTGCTAATTAAAAACGATTATTCTCCATGCTTTCTCTTTTACGTTCTAAGTGCATTTCACATGATAAAATATTATACTGAACGGAAACCCTTCAATAATAGATTTATATTTGTCAAATGACTACTTCTACTGATAAAAAATGTTAGCATCTAACCAAATATAGATCTGCTAGTTAATATATTGGTATAACTTGGTATAATCTATACGGATGAACATGTTATATCGTCCAAAACTGTGTTCCACCGGAGTTATCGCTTTTAGAAGATCAAGTTTTGACTGTAAATTTTGAGCAACGCCCTGTTACGGTCAAGTTCATGACATCAAACCACCTCAAGTGATATCAGGTACTTGTGCAATGTTATAATATATATATACAGAATTTTTTTTATCTAGAAGCTTTTCAAAAGTAACTTAATCTTAACATGACATTGCTCAGAGAAAACTAACACAAAAATACAGTATTTCCGGGTGAGGTGAGGTGGTGTTTAACTCCGCTTTCAAGATTATTTCACTTATATCGCGGCTACTAGTATTATTGCAGGGAGAAAGCCCGCAACACCATTGTGGTCACGCATTTCGGTGAAACCTGCAAAAATTGACTGGAATTAGCGAACAATGGATGGTACTGCGCTGAATTTCAGTGTAGCATTGCACCCAAACGTGACTGCGTGTAGAACAGTTCTCTACTGCAGAAAAAGTTGCCGAGCCCCTGGCGGGATTCGAACCACGGACCTTTTGATCCGAAGCCAAACGCGCTATGCCGCCCCCAGTATTTCCGTGAATATGATGTATGAACTTATCATTCAGTGTGGGTGTCAGGTGTTGTGGGAAAAATCAGGGATAGTCAGTAGGGTCAAACAAGGTCATTAAAACTGATTACCAGCCTCCAAAGTGAGTTTTATCGTCGATGCTTGACTTCCGATAAGGCTTCAAACAAAGGGATAAGATTTCTATGGATAAACACCATAATAAACAACCGAATCTAGAAATAGTTTTAAATGTAAATTTACCAAGCGTTTTGTTATCTTGGGTGTTATGAAAAGTGATATTCATAACAAAAAAAAAGCATTTTCTTAATTAATATAATCAACTTCAGTCGTGTGGTTTTTAAGCAAAGAATTCTCACGAGATCAACAGTTGCAGCAAAATGCTGAATACATTGTATGAAATATGTTAAATTTCTGAAATGGATTTATATTCAAGTACTTTAAAACGAAATACTCAAAATGTCTAAAAAACCCAATTTTAAGATTAAAGAAATAAAGAATAGAGCTATTAATCATAGAGATATCATGCTTAGATCAACAACATCGATCTCATTAATAGTAACATGAGGCTATATAATGGCCGTCCACACACACACCCTTAGAGTCCTATATATCTATTCAGAAAAATATATTAAGCACCACATTAATATCCAAAGACACAAGAGGATATTCTGATTAATCCATCAGTTTTTAAACTATATATTAACCATTCTAGTATCTTCATAGATTCATATGATCTTCCAAATTTATATAACACACCATGAGTTGTATAAGACTAATCTGAAAAACATTCCAGATGCAATGTTTGATATGAAATTAACACAAGATTACCATCTAAAGATATTGACTTACTTTGATATTATACCATGAGCTTTATAAAACTCAAAACATATTGTGAATTGTTGTTACAATGGTTATCTTGTACATGACTTGCCCAACTGAAATTTTATTGGTATTTATTGTTATCTATCCTCATAAGACAATTTTTCAAGATCTACCATATGACACAATCAATGACTAACTACACATCAGGGTACTCAATCAAAAGATTTTAATTCTAAAATGAATTTGATTTGAACAGCAATGAATTGTCTTTACATAGAAGTGGGACAGAATATTTAAAACTTAATTATTGTCAGCATCTAACTAATAACATAACTAGGTGTTCTTAATACCTCCTACCATTATCCGAGAGGGAATACATCCATGGGGACAACAGACCCTAATATCTCTATGTTAAAGCCTTGTTGTTTTATAAATGAGATATTCATAACGTTGTGAAAAATGGGCAGCAAATTATAGAATAATGAAAACTCTGAATTATCCATTTACAGCCCCAGCTATCAACTGACTTTCAGCTGAACTAATTGCTTTCATAATTTTGAGAATTACTATTCATTTATTTCCATATATGGATGGAGAGACATCCATTATTGACAATAGTGCAATAGTACAATGCTACATAGGAGTAGGAACACTTGAGGAGGAGGGGGGGTGGGGGGGGGGGGGGGGGGGCAAGTTTTTTTATTTGTTAAGCGAGGTGGAGGCTTAGGGGAGTCGTAGTGCATTGTTCGCTTGTTCCAGCGGATGCTCTCAGGTTTCACCGCAATGCATAGCCGCAATGGTGTTGCGGGCTTTCTCCCTGCAGCGGTCGCGATATAAGTGAAATACTCTTGAAAGCGGCTTTAAACCCCATAGCACCTCACCTCACCTTATTTACTTCTACCACCAATGACGACCGAAATAGAAACAAAGAGACAAGAGAATAAATGTAGAAATAAGGACAGTAACTTTAAGCATTTATTGTGATTATTCACTGTAATTCGTAACCAAGAATAGAAGGATATATATCTTTTGGTGTTGTTTATAGACAGAAATGACCCAACATCAATTGACCGTTTTTTTTCAAATCACACTCCCGTCAATTATGTTGTTTGTTCACCGAGATCAAGTGATGCTAACGACGTGTATGATAAATTACGACTGTATATGTATAAACTATCTGTCTGTCTGTCTGTAATAAGGATAAGAGATCAATGTTCCTTATGTGGGTGATTAATGTCAAAGTTATCTGCATAGTCAGCTCATCAGGCCTACAAGGCTCAATTGGATTGTGTCAAGGTGTAAGTCTTTCATTTGTAAATCTGTCTCTTTTCGGACTTATTACTCAAAAGCTACTGACCTCATAGAGTTGAATTTGAACACAGGTACCCTGGCCAGTGAAGATTCTAAATTTTAGATTTTATGACTTTGTGGTCTTAAAACAAATTAGTGTTTAGTCCTTCAAATAATTATTTGTATTTTTGTTGCCAATGTATCATTACATTTTGTCCTTTTGAACAATAAGCGAAACTTCAGCAGTTTCATTTGTTTCTAATGCAAAAGCAAAAGATGACGAAGAGCAAGGCCATAGAAATATCTAATTTTTATCTTCATTGCCTAGACATTTACCACGTAGACATATGTTTTTTTAAACTCCTTTTGATTATAATAGGTTTCAATTTCATTGGCTTGAAAAGATATTATAGTTTACTAACAATTCTTAAACCCTGAATTAAATCAATCACTAAGTTCATGAAGATCTGTTAGGCATTTATTGTGAAATACTCTATTTGACGTTTGGTTTTTATCATCTAACCATTAAGAAAACAAGTATGAGATCAAAACATTCATTTATGACTTGAATCAACTTTTTATCTCCCTTATTTATACTGTAAATGATTATCTCGATACAAAAAAATGATATATACAACCTACAAACTAATATCCTAAAGTCTTCACGAAAGGTCTTTCAATCCTACTTCTCATAGTTGCATCAATATTTCAATAAGTCCAGCTCATGTCCTAGATAGAGGTGGAGTAAATTAAAACTACTGATTCAATCGAAGAAGGCTGATTAGGTATAGTAAAATGTAAAGAAAATGCTGACAGACGAATCCAAAGGATCTACTTCTGACAATCAACTGCCAAAGCCAGCAAAAATAATTAATTGCATTTGACTCGACCATCTTACTCCCCCGTTTCTCTTAGATTGTTTTGTAATCGTTTGTCCTGAAGTAAGTGAATAAACCACGCCCATGTCTAGTAATAAAATACTGGCTATGATTCAACTTTCTATTTAGAGTAACATGTAATTCATACTTTACTTCAGCAATGAGGGTTGTTCAATCGCTAAAAGTGAATTTGAATCGGCCCCCATCAGCCTTTATCCTCCTTTCTACTTTTTTTTTAAAAAATAAAACGGAAACTGTTAGCACCAAATGAAATAGATTACAGTGAAAGCTCGTTAAGACTCTAAAACAGTATTCTGGTATATAATGTTGAAGCAGAATGTTAAATGGTGAAACTTTTAATTGACATCAAAATTTATCTAGGACAATGAGATTTGAATATTGGACGTGGTGAGTTAATTATTCAGTAAATTAATAATATTAAGTTTTAGTGTCATTGACAAACTATTCATCATAAATCTTTTGGTTTTGAAAATGTCATATCAACATGATAAATTTGATTTGTATTGAATGTACCAATATATAAGTCATGTATATCTCCAGTATTATTTGGAGTGAAAGGAAAAACCAATTACGCCTTAAATGCTGTAATCACATTAGTTAAAATATCATATACTATTGTAGTAAGAAGGGGGAAATCCTAATATTGCATATATCAAACGGCAAATAATACAATATTATAAAATTATAAAATATATCTACTTTAATCAAGACCAGGAATCATATTTCCTGAAATTGTGGTCTATTTTGCATATTTTATTTTGAAATTATGAATAGACGGTTAAAACTGAAGGATATATTTTGAATCTGTATGTAAAAGTTTTTATATATTACCCTAGGCCTGTATGTCACCCTGTATGTATACCGGGAAAAAAGCAATATAAAAAAGTCCTGTAAATATTTCTCTTTAAAGGTTAATAATTGAATTGCCTAATATTTGAGTTTCGTTCAAGTGATAAGAAGTAGAATAGGACAACATTGCTATGTGATTACTTTAGAAGGCGTTAACAAGCTATTTTCAAAGTATTTATTTTACTTCATCTAAAAATAAAATTCAGTGCTTTTATAATTACATAACTGTAGTTAAAATTTTTACTGTTTTCAATCTTTCAAACTTAACTTTCTGTAGGCATAATCTTTAGAAATTAAGTATACACTATTTGCTCGGGTTGGGAGAATATATGGTAGATCACCAGAGCTTAATAGACGATGTAAACCAAAACGAATGCTATATTTTATCTCAATAGAACAGTCAAAGGCCATCAATTACACTAATGATGTTGATTGATTGTGCTGATTCTTTTGAATTGTGGAAATAATTGACATGCGTAAAAAAACACAAAAAGCAAGCTTTGTGCACTTTGATAAATGCATCTTAATGTCGCTTTATTTCTGTTACCTCAGTGACAGTTCAATCCTTAATCTTTCAAATAATTGCATTGAATCGGGGATGTGTAGGTTTTTGTGTTCTTATTCATGAAAACAAATATATTTTTACTGAACTATAATTTATGGTGAAATTGCATAAACTCAGAAGAATCACGGTCCATGAAATAAAAGCTATTTTTTTTATCCTTGTGAACCTAATGAAAACATTAAGTTGAAAAGATTTAAAAAAAACATGATATAGCTTTAAATGAAACTTTTAACCATAACAATGATCCAATGCCGGAAGTGAAGATGAACTATAGTATTTCCCTGACAGCATGTCCGACGTAAGCTAAAAACTTTAGGACAAATGTCAATGCCTTTTATCTCTTCATTGTTACAGTGGAATAAATCATTTCTTATTTTAGCTTATTTGTCATTTCAACCATTTTCAAAAAAAACAAAAAACAAACTGTAAATATAGACCGTAAACTTTATCAAAGGTGATTGCCAAGTAAGACATTGAAAATTGGTAATTCAGTGTAATAACGTTAATGTTGATGAATACTTAGACAGATATAATCCCCATGATCTTATGTTAATAACGACACTGATGTTGCCGCCTCCTCTGTAAAATTGGTTAAATCGTTCAACCATTCACGACGTTGAGAAGCGATTTGTCTGAGATAATTGACTTTAATGTTCAGAAAATATAATACATTATGATAAATACTGCCTACTGCATCAACTTGTTTGTAAAGCTCCTATGATACCCTTATGTTTATCCCTGATGTTTATCAAGGCAAATGTCTCATATTAACAACAGCTAGATATTCATGGCTATGTTAGAATGGTGTTTTTTCATCCAACGAAATGTGTTTATGCAAGGAGCCAGAAAAATATCTCGAACTCAACATTCTTCTCATCTGGATATTGTTGATTTTGATTTTTTAAACTAGAGCTAAAATTATTGATTGAAGATCTCAAAGCATACATTGCAACAGATTTTAGCTCAATTACAATAACGGCTGTCACAGAAACAGCTATAACGTCATAATGCCGACCACAATATCACAAAGGTCCTCTAGGCGAGCACCTATCATCTTGACAACAATCGAATTTTAAATAAATAATGGGTTATAAAAATAATAACCAATTCGTGATGAGAATGACAGATTATCTTTCCCTCGTGACATTAATTATTTAATTCTCGCGCCAAGGTAATCTGTCCTTCCCTGTTTCGAATTAGTTTTTGTCTAAATATCTGATGAAAAAAGCACAAGCTATGCTGATTCAATAGTACACATAATTAAAGTCCCTATCACAGTGCAATATTCCCATCCACCCAGCCCTATTATCTAGGGTAATTGAACCAGTCAAGCGGTATAATCCCTTAAAACAACAAGTGCTGGGTCAAATTTGATACCTATGAAAAAGGGTTAACCCATGAAAAAAGGGACAAACACTATTAATATAGTTAAATTTTTTATTTTATACAATTGTAGTAGCACTTTGAATGGATATTGGCATGAAATAGCAACAATGGTTACATATCATAAACATTTCAGTACTTTGAATGGACATTGGCATGAAATAGCAACAATGGTTACATATCATAAACATCTCAGTAGCCTGTCAAATGGCCAACCAGATCGAGGTACTCCTCGCATGACACTTGCCCACTTGCATAGCGTCTTTTGTAAGTGTCCAAAGCATCATCAAGTTGACGGTACTTTTTCTTCCTTGGTGGAGCTCTGCCACCATGATTCAGCTGTATGATGCAGGCCTCAGTGTAAGCCTGCTCCTTCTTCAAGAAGCTGATGGTTTTGAAGAGGTTTGGGTGGCACTCCGATGTTACAGTTGTCAGCTTTCTGTGCCACCCCTCAACGTGGTTCGTTGTTCTGGGACCGACGGTGTTGTAGTGGTTCCACATCTGACGACCATGGTCACCTTCAACCCAGTAGCCTGTCACGTAGTCCTTGAATCCTTCAGTCGATGCTTTTGTACATTTCTCCATATAGCCTGGCTATAATGGAAAAAACAGCCCTTCGTGGTGGTACCCGGAAACACAGTGGTCACTGCATTTTGTGCTGCAACTTCAAAGTCAGTAAAGACAAATGTGGGAGCGATGATGATGTTGTTGGCTGCAGCAAAGTCCTTCACGTGACTGAAGAACCGTTGGTAGGTTGTCTGCTTCTTGTTGGGGAGTAGTCCATAAACTAGAGGGAACATCTTACCATCCACAAACGCATGGATGGAATACAGCTGGGTGAAGATCTCAGGTACCGTCGCAGAAGAATGTGTCTGCCTGGCTCAGGTGATGGAGGTTGCCCAGTGTCGAAAACACCAGCATCTTGTCGTCATCGCCGTCAGCTGCAATGAGGAAGTCTTCCCCACTGGATGTCTTGGTGTAGAGGTCTGGCAGGTCGATACCATCTTTAGTGTTGATCGTAGCACGGCAATCTTTCTTGCAGCATCTCCAATGAACAGACATCGGTTTTCTAGTTTTAATACTGAATTTGTATCCCATGTGAATCAAATAGTGACCTCCTCGACCATTTGGAATGAAGCGAGTTCTGTTTGCAATCTGTGCGTTTGCCATGGTGAAGTGACATTGACATCTTTCAAGGACACATTTATACTGATTCTTTATGATATGTGTTCACTCAGTTAAATAAACATAATTATTTGATGTGAACTGGTACTCAAGCACACTCACGACTGAGCGCAATCATACCGGGATGATTAACAGTTCACCTGTCAAAACTAATTGCCTTCAATGCTACTTTGATTGAACTGTTATCAAATGCAAAAATAAAAAAAATCGTAATTTTGTTTAAAGTAGTCTATTATTAAGCAACAACACACTAGCTGTAAAAAAATATAAATAAAAGTATCCATGTACTTCAAATGAAAATGGCTTTGAAATAAATACCAATTCGTCACTGGTAAAGTTTACTTCACTGTCTACATACATTTTTCTCCTGGATTTAAAATTACATGGATATAAATTCGCAGGTAACTTTCTCCCCCTTCACCGAGGCTAGCCAGCCTAATCCTAATCCCTAATAGATAGGATTAATTAACGCAGGGCTGGGTAGATGGGAATAACCCATCACAGTGGGTAAGAGTAATTTGTTCTAAGAGCATGTCATTACGGCACGCATTTGGTGGTGTATTCTCGTCAAAACCTCCTGTAAACAAGCTCATGATTACAACCGCTGTTTTAAGATCCCGTCTGAGGTTTTCATGACTGCAATTCATTGGTTGAATTCACACTAGCTGCATGTGATAAACTAAAATTAGTTGCGTTAAATGTTAACACGACCTTCATTGATTAGATAGGATACACGAACGAATTTTAAAAATGACACAGTTTTGAAATAAGGCTGAGATTCAATAAAAACTTCTTCTTACCATTTTCCAAAACTTGAAATCAGTATTTTAGTTTTGCCTCTTGCTTTCCAATGCAAGATAAATATTAACATCTCCAGTGTATTTCTACTGTATTAGTTAATTAAAGGGGAAATTCATAACAGTGATTGAAATAACTGACAGTAACAAAGCGATCGATAATTAAGAACTAAGATTGAAGGTTGATATTCTCCATTCTGTCTCTATGTATTTACTGTGCATTTTACATCGTCAAACCCTTATACTGAACAGAAACCTTTGAGTGACTGACATTTTCCTGATGACGACTATTCTTGGTAAAAATATTATGATCTAACATTAATAAACATTTATAATAATTTCACAGTCAAACAGTAACAATTTAATGATTGTTTTAATGTTTCATCGCTCATTGCTCTTGCTCATGTAATAGAAAACATCACACTCATTTCAAGTCATATGACACTATTTCTCGGGTCTTAATCTGTATCAAGTAATATGTCTGATGTCTTATCTTGTCTGTTTTTGTGTGTCTGCACTGAATTTATTTCAGATCGACGAAGAACTGTAATTATTTATGCCGTGTTTGCATCATATGGCTTCTTGGTTAGTGTGTCAGCAGCCTTTGTTGTCAATGCTTCTATTAAGGAACTACGGTTCACAAGTCAAATTAGAAAATGGTTTTACTGATTTTGTATGATATTTAAAGATATGTAGACAGATTATTACACTGGAACTGTATAAATCACTCATCACACAAAATTAAACACACCATTCACTTACGATCTCTCTGACGACTTCATCACACTCAATTCAGAATATGTGAGGAGGCCATACTGCACAAACTTAGTCAAGATAGCTACACGATTTAAGGGCTTCTCTAAAAGGAAAATATTGAAAATAGATCCTTAATTAAAGTCATAGGCTTATTTTTGCAAGACAAATTGTAATGCACGCCAGACAAATAGTTCATTACTCAAAGAAATCTTTCCCCTGACGTGTGTAACAATTTTCTAAATTCTGCGTGCATTCTAGCACTCAATAATGAAGTTCAAAACACCCTACCCTGTGTCTTTGTCGAACACCAGTCCTTATCACGTCATTTCGCAAAAGCCATGACGTAGAACACATGGAATTTCCAAGCTGAATATGCATTGAAAATAGCTAATGCTTACCTTTTTCAAATACAATAAGAACAAAAAAGGTGATAAACTCAATGAAGAATGCGTCTGTGTCATAAGTACAGGCTCTGCAGTTACTAGACTTCCGGTATATCGCACTCGCGATGGGGTGCACTTAAATTATTTGCCCTTCGGTCTGAAACGGCAGACACCAATAAGCAGCTTCACCCTACACTGTAAAATGGGCATAAAAATGAAAGTATTTCTAGACGCGATAGGAAAGATTGGTGTTATTGATCAGATTTAAAAATATTTAATAAGTTCAGTTAAGTTGACTTACAAAAGTGATTCTATGACTTACAGCAGAGTTACGGATTTAAATTTTTAAAAAGATGGACTTCATTTACCAACATTTAAAAAAATTTATTATCCATTCTGAAAAGATATAGTATAAATATTCATTGTGAAAGGAAGTCCTCAATCTCAATTTTAGAATAATATCCTTTAGAGACCGACATGGTGTGTGAACATGTGAGGTGGGCGACAGGGTTGTTGTCCACATCAGGGACAGTCATTAGGGTTAAACTGGAACTGATTACCAGCCTCAAAAATAAACAAAAGATGGTATTATCATCCACCACGTTAGAGTTCTGATATAGATTCAAATCGGATAAGATTTCTACTGATATGAAACAGAATCAACTACCAAATACAAATATAGTTACTTCATCTAAAATAAGGGGTTTTAGTTTAATGTTTTTGGTACTATTACGCATGATATTCATCTTGACGACATGACATCAAATTCCATCAAACCAAATGAATTTTTGCAATAAAATATCTTGTTATGATATGATCATTTACATTTTATATTGAATTGTGTTAACGTGTTGTAATGTATTTGAATTACAGATAGTCTTTGAAGGGCAAGAAGAGCCATTCAATGAACCGCCATATTTTAACAACAACAACATCTGCTATTTTGGATTTTGGATTAAAATATGTAAAAAATAGATTAAATAATTATCTATAATAAAAGAATTATCATATTATGAGGCTAGCCTGAACAATATGCCAATTCTTTTTAAAGACTTAACAGATGAATATCCCAAGAGTCCTAAGCGCCTATCCTGAAAATATATCAAGAGTTTATACGAGCCTACATGGATGAGAAGAATCCTCCGACAGCCACAAAAGGCTATTCAGAATAATACGTCAAGAGTTTTTAAAAAGGGATATAACAGTATGAAGACCATAGATTAATATGATTTTTGCATCAATGATATATCACTAGACGCTTAGCAGAAGATCACCCCACAAGTTATATGAGATAAATCTAAATGATATACCAATAGTTTGAAATGAACTTACCACGAGTAACCTAGTAAAAAGGATTTCATGAATAGTATAACATGATTTTCATACGGGTCTAAATGCAAGATTACCACCTAGAAATAATTAGATGTACGTGGACAATATGCCAAGTGTATTATATGGGCTTAAGATAAGCTAACCTTCGTTATGCAGACATACGAGAACAATATAACATAGAGTTTTATATAGGCGTAAATCAAGATTGCCCCGTGAGATATACAGATTCAGGTAAACAATTTACCAAAAGTCTTCTAATATCAATAATAATAATGTGGATATTCACAAGGCGCACATTTCCATCCACTAGTGCATGCTCAAGGCGCTACCAACATTATTACCCTGGTCTAAGCTGACATATTTGTCGCTAGAAGGTCACCACCAACACTGCTTTACCAGGTACCCATTTCCTGCTGGGTGAACAGAGGCACATTTCGAACTAAGTCTCTTTCCCAAGGAGACACCACAAGTCTCTAAAACTCGTGTCTCAGTGTGGGGCAGGGAATCAACCCTTCACACTCTCGGCTTGTCCAGCAATGACCGGTTAACCCACCCATCCGGCGAGCCACGCCCGATGATGCTGAACTTCACTAATAACGGTCAACTGAGCTATGCTTTACTCATAACACGTTTTTTTAAAAAATTAGAAATGCAGATGCGTTATCCCTTTTTTTAAGTAGAGTTACTATGTAATCTATTTTTAGAAATTGTGAATGATCGCAATTGATATTACTGATATATCAAAATTAATCAATCTTTTATTTTATATGAGTATATTTCGTATGCAATTACAAATGCTGAGTGATGCATGATAAGCAAATATCAAATATCGTACCTTTTATCAGTAATTTATCGCTACCTGCGTCATTCTGAAGCAAAACCGTAATGAAACCTTGCATATCAATATGACTTCACTGAGATTGATAAATGGGTTTATCAATCAGCAATGAATTTTGTTTACATGGAATGTGATACCTAACAAATAGAACTAGAATAATAGTGGCACCAAAATGATAATACCACTCAATGGTTTCAATGGTTGGTATGTCGATGAATAATTATTTCCAATGTCAAACCTATTAACTTGTCCAAGAGGTCAATAAGTTCGTGTATGTTCCTGAAATATCTTGATTAGCCGGATATCAGTTTATAGAAATAAAATTGATAATTCTGAAAGAAACACTAGAACTCTTTAGGAAACGACTTAAAATGTATATTCGATATCATCAACCATCGCTCTTTTCAATGCAATCAGAATTCTTCAGTGTTCAATGAATTATATATGACAATAGGTACTGATATGATCAACTAATATTTTTTGACCGCTTTTTTTGTCTCTATCGCCAGTAGCATCAATACACGAAGTTCCTTTCAAATATAAAAAACCTTTCAAAGGGTATTTTACATAGATTTTGAATTTATTTGTATACTATCTTCCGAACCTTAAGATTGCAGAAGTATCAAGGATGTTAATGGTACTTCTTTGGAGTCTTCAACTTGAAGTCAGTGTCTGTTTTGGTTATGCACTAGTATAATAACAAACAAGATTACCAGCGTTATCACCCTCCAAGAAGAAAAAAAACCCATTTCAATATCCAGTACCATTGTTTTATCCCTTATTCATGATGTTCACCTTTCATTACAAGAGTAGTGTCAGACTCTCTCCCGGCTTGCAGGGATGGCAGTCAAACTTGACCTTTTGGAAAACTCCGGTGCTACTTAACTAATTTTAGTATATCTTGCGTCAGTCTTAAATCAAGACTTTGCCATAATCACATAGCATAGTGGTCTATTTTTGAACAGTGTACCAACGAAAAGATATGCATACTAAAAGCGTGATTGTTGAAATGTTGAAACGTTTATAAGTTATACAAGGTTATACAGGTTGTCGATGATAAGTAAAGTCTGTGCATAACATTTCCTTAGTACGTGAACATAGAATTTATTGACTTAAATAAACAATTGGAGATCGTAATTATTGATTTACATATCACTAGAGAGTGTCAGGGAGTGACTTCTTGTTTTGCTTTTAAGAGACGTCCCATTAGCAACTTGCCTCAGTAGAAAACTGTACAAATGCAGCTTGAATGTTAACATTATACTCTTAGTATCCTTCAACCTTCAGAAACCCGGTTTTGGCATATGTCAATATCATGGTCCACATTTAGTTTAAAGAGCCACTCTGTGATTTTCATGACATGTTATTTTTCTTTGATACGAACCTAAATGTCATATGTGGTGATATAAAATCAAAACATCTGAACTTTTCATGTCCAAAAGACATATATATGACAGATACTAGTTTTCCATGAAAATCTAAAAACAGCCTTATAATTGCACAGAGGTGTCCAATATACATGGATACTTGTTATATAACCTAAAAAACAACTTAAGTTTGGCATATATGACTCCAACAATTCACGGAGTGGCTCTTTAACCTAAAATTATTGAACTATCAAAACATTCAAATGTTATATAGCTTCATTTGTGTGTGTTAAATTTACATATATTAAACCCCGATGTGTAATGGTGACTACTACTCTATCCATAGGCAAATCAACCAGATATGTAACAATATGCGCTGTGGCTTTTATTAAATGCTTTCGAACATACGACATAGTGAACGTAGTAAGACTGACTATTTATTGGGCACAAAACACTCAACGCTGTTGCACTCCACAGATGATTTTTTAAAATAAATTTCAAGAACAAGTTTTAAACGCAAAGGAAGACAATTTAAAGGTAGAGGAAGACATTTTAAACGGAGGGGATGAAAAAAGAGGGACAAGGGTGATATTTTAAAAACTTCTTCTCGAATTCACTCGACATCAAAAGGAGCCATGGCAACGGTAATCAGTTGTCCTTCAAATAGAAGTACTTAATCTAGTTTCATAAAAAATATTGTAGGGCGTCAAAGTATCTTTTCATAAATTGATAACACGTTATTGCAATTATAGGCATTCGACGTAACATTTTTAATCAACTGCATATTGATTATTCATCAAATGTTTAGTAGACCGTAATGAAAAATGCCATTAACACCCTTCGGCTGACAATCTGATATTTTAAGAGCCAATTTATCATTCAAGATACAATTTAACAACCAAAATGTTAACTACAAACACTCAAATGTGATGTAGGCGGATGATCAATAAGATACTTTTTGAATAAGGTCAGATAAATTGAACCTATGCTATGGCAAAATACTCAAGAGTGCATGATAAACAGACGATCATATTTGTCAAATCCTTTGAGGCAATTAAAAAGGTTATTGATTTTTTCTTTACTTATTTCATATTTCCAACTCAAGTTCTTATTTTATCATTCTTTGATGGGAAACATAAAAGGAAAATGGCGTAGTGGCAAATCGTGAAGGATGAGGATTTCATATTTTGTGAATAGTTTTATTATATGACAATGTTTTTCAGCTTTCAAAAGACTTGGCATAACTTTGAAATCAAGTTGCAGGGCAACTTACAAAAACAATTGAAAAACAATTCCCTTTAAAAATTAAACTTACCCTTCAGATAATATGATTTTTTCCTAATGTATGCATTTTGACCAGCATGACAAAAAAGCCATCTGTAAGCATCTTGTGAAGACTATTTATCAAGACAGGCCAGATTAAATAAGGCTTCTAAACGTAGATGTGAAACAGATACAGTTTGTATATACATGTTTCTTAACCTTGTATATTGATGGTTATATCATTCAACATGAGGAATTGGCAGTATTATTTAAATTCAGATCAGGTGAAGATACACTCAGCTTGATACTAGTTTTCAAACTCTAGATTTTGACAAATTGTGTCAAAAGTGAATTTAACTGATTTTGACCTACCATTATGACTTCGTAGGGAAGAGTTTTACAAAACAATTTGCAGTCACATGTCATCGTCAATTATGATTGTTATAACATACAGACTTTATGAATTGTTATTGGTTTAATACGTATCATTGATCGATAAACCTAAAATCCAATTAATATTGCCACGATATGACAGATGTATTTCATGCTCTGACAGTACATTATAACGTCAGTCCAAATCCAAAAAGTAATGATTTGCTATTGAAGGACGCAATAACAGAAATCCACGGCACCCTTGACATTTTAAATGATTTAACCCATCTGCAAAATATTCGTATTGATTTGCAGAACCATGGTTTATTTGGAATAATCTAACAATTCAAATAGAAAATGGTATACTTCCATTATTTCATTAACACACGTCTCGGCATTTATTTGGGGCAAACATATCTATGGGGTCTCATTTCTACATTTATGCACGTTTGATAGTAAACGATGTGTTCAAAGGGTAAAATGAATTGGTGACATGATTCCGTATGTTCTATTGGAGACATGATTCCGTATGTTCTATTGAAGACATGATTCCGTATGTTCTATTGGAGACATGATTCCGTATGTTCTTTTGGAGACATGATTCCGTATGTTCTATCAACATGTTAGAAGCATTTACAATTTGTATGAATTTTGAGTAATGTAATTAGATAAACGGCGATAAACGGTTCAGGAACATTGACCATTATATCACTTCTTCCAATCTTAATGCAAATAGAATTTTTGAACGATTAAAAAGGGGCTATTAACATATGTATATATTTCATATGTAACAATTACATTACCTTTTAAAACAAGAGCACTTTTTCTGACCTGCTTTAATACTTCTTTATCTTGTTTTTTTAAAAAGTTCCTTCATGAGTGATGTAACCCTCACACAGAAAACCTTCATATATCTTGATGCAAGCAACCCATAGGTTAGGGTTTCAGCTGTCACAGAGGTAAGTGAAATAATGTGAAAATAGAATGCACGCCTAAAAGTGCACATAGTATACTGAAAGAGTTGTTTTTATACATGTATGTTATTTAAATTGTAAACGCGGTTACTCATCAATTTTGTTTTTATTTACCCTTAATTTTTTAATGCGATTATATCTTTTCTCAAGATTAACAGTCAATCAGACACTTTTTACTATATCATCTACTTTTGTTCTTTGAAATAGACTTCTATGAAAATCATCGATTCAATAATCAATATTTCGAAAAGAAAAGACATGAATTTTCAAATGTGATGTACATGTAACTAAAAAATTCTTTATTATTTTAGATTTTATTCCAATTTATTCTTTGTTACAAAAACCTAATCATGTCAACATCTTGGAGGATTAGCAACATAATTTGAAAAAATTCGATTGTAATTTTAATACAATTTTCATATTTAGAAGTCCTCTTTCTTTACATCAAATTCTATATCATTAGTTGCATTTTCCTGAGCTTTGTATCCTTTCAAAACATAGACTTCTCTTTTATCCTTTAAAATTGGTTTTCTTTTCCTGCCTCATATATATTTTTTACTCTTATCATTGTGGATCGGAATAGTCTTACTATGTCGATCCTACGTTTCAATCACTAAACAAACAAAAGCATTCCATTGACATGAATGTAATGAATGGATTTTTTCAAAACAGCATCGTCATTAATCAAAAACTTCACACGATCAGACTCTTGTTTCCAAATGTGTTCTTTTGAATTTGTTTCTACATGTATTGATATGTACTGTTTTTATTATTTAGTTATTTATATCGTACATTGTGTACATTGAGTTTTCAAATGAAACAAAAACTAATTGATAAGTTTCAGTTCATTTATGTTCTAAATTAAGATTGTTCTTAATTCAATCATTTATGATATCATTGATTTATGTTCATTGGCCTAATGTTTTTAATATCATTTTTTAACAACAAATCCTTTGTGAGCTATTGTGTTTTCTCTTTTTCATTAATTGGAATTTAAAAGAAAATTTTTGGCTCTGTGTTGTTAGTTCATTGATAATAAATGGACACTTTCTCACCAAAATATTTTATTGATAGTTTATTCAGAGAACACAATAAACTCGACATTAACATGTTTACACATTGATTCATTAACGTTCTAAATCTTATTATTCATAGTATAATCTATAATTACACTGATTGTTGTTAATTGGCCCATTGAAAGTTCGGTTGTCTTGAGGACTCTTTCATAGAGTGATTCATATACATATTTTACGAGTGTGTAATAACGTATATCCTCACAAAGCACCCCTTGACCACCCCAACCCCACCTCCCTGAGCGCTAATTAGAAGCCAAACGTCCACATCAATAACGCAAGAACATTTGACATTTGAAGATATATATGCTTTGGTGTTGTGACTTTTGAGAGATGTAAACGACTTCATAAAAGGTATAATGGAAACACCTTTGCTTTTATTTCAATGAATTGTTTTTCTGATATGTTGTATATCAAGTTATATGCTTAATGAATATATGTTAATGTGAATCTTAACATATCGGAATTTATCGTTTCCTCATTGCACAGGATTCAGGTTGTGTTCACTAAACGGTTAAAAGTCACATATAAACAAATATGTATTTAGTATGGCTGATGGATATCGTTGTCTACCCGGTTTAGTAACTGTACCGACACCAATTAACCTTTCAGACATAAGTTATGATTGTACATCGATTTTACATCAAAATAACTATAGATTGATATAGAGTAACCATAGTCTACAAACAACGCCCAGCCGTTCTATTTTAGTCTTTAATTACCCCGAGTAAGCAAAGCACATAATTCAATTGACTGCCCTAGTTCCAACATATTTTCCCATGTCACATCGTTTCTATTTTCGTTGTTATTGGAGAAAATTCAAACGTCTACTTTATCAGCACTGCATCAACAACCGTTACGTACTTATGTATTCCTCATTCAGTGCATGCATCCCTTTACTTGTGCCCTTCATGTCATCAATGTGCCTTGAAAAGCATGCTCATGTATCGTAAATCCAGATATTAAAGTTGTCTTGCACTTTCACTTTCATTTTGCTTATTTCATTTAAGTCCTACAGAATTTAGTTTTCCATACGTGGGTTGATTTACCTATACAATGATAAACTGTATACTATACCAATACCTTTGTTTCATACACTACGTGTACATTTCATGTGTCGTTAAGTTTTTCTGGCAAAGATGTATGACTCACCAACATGTAACAAAAAATTTCACACTGACTGCGGTAATAGACATCATCGGTTAATTTTTTCGCAGAAAGCTCACTTCATTACCGGTGAAACCATTCCAACTCTGCATCCTTTTTTTGTAATTTTAGTTAAATGTGTTATGCACCCTTTGTATAACAAATTGTAAAACTAGACTTCAAATAGTAAAATGTATCTTCCAATGCATGGACCTTTGTGTTAGACTTTCTAACACCATTTACATTGTATGTCTTTAAGTGGATGCAGATTTCTATTTTTACAAATCCACGTTATCATTGTTTTTAAGGGGCTTCTTAACATCATTTCCCAGACATCTTTACAAATTCAATTGCAACAAGGTAAGGCTCAATTACATAATGTAATTTTTTTAATGTGAATGAGCTGAACCTCTTTAAAAGCTATTTTATGGTAAAGCTGGCAAAGTTAACAATACAGCGTCCATATCTAAAGTGTTTCCTTTAGATGCGCACTAAAGTTTGTTTTAAGTTTTTAAAATAATTATTATAAGACGATAATGATAAGATCAGCAATTGTTTACAAATGATAATACAATTACATCAATAAAATGATAATATCTAGTAATTATATCATCGGTCTGGGATTCACTTTAATTTTTAATCTTTTTTAACAAAACGCTTTACAAAACGTTCTTTGAGCTTTATATAAAATTTTCGAACACATTAACTGCTATCTGGATAATGAAGACTTTCCAAAAACATACACGTTATTATTTCTCTCTTGGACAAATTGATATGTTTGACACTGAAAGGAGGTATCTAACGTCAGAAGTCACCATTAACGCCTGATCGTGTTATGAGCGTGAGTGAGTGAGTGACTAGGGGTTTAACGTGCTTTGAACAATATTTCAGTTATTAAACACGTGGATGACAAGCATCCAAAAATAAGTGGACAGATCAGGGAGAAAGAGATCGACAGGATGAGGAAAAAGACGGAAAGAAAGGCATAGTGAGAGATAGACAACTGGTTTTAGAACGACTCAAATTTGGTCTGGCTTCTACCCGTTCGACCTGTCCAGCTTGGGTGTCCTTAACAGGAGTATGTAAGCTTCGGCTGGCATAGCTCTCAGGTGGTGCCACCATTATTCCAGTTCCATGCATTTAGTATAATAGATTTATGTAAACGCCATTCACTGCTTATTGAGGAACTAATTTCCAACTGAAGTGCAATTATGATGATTATTGATCTATCACAAGTATTGCGTCAAATTGATGTTTGAAATGATAAAGAAATGGCAAAATGTAAGAAAAGCTGTAACGTTGCATAACTGAATACCGGAAACATTAAGATTTATCACCTTTCAAGGTTTGAATATGATGCTGATGGAAAATTTTCCAGCAACTCCTGTTTTAACATTACATAAATTTGCAATTCCAAAGGCAATGTGAAAGTAAGCCATAACCGATAGGCACCGGGTCATTGTTTACTACATAACCTCATATTTGGTGTAGTTTCGTGGTTGTTTATATGAAACTGGTAGCATTTGTTTATCGGTCAGAGGAGTTTAACATAACTCTCTTAAAAGTTATAAGGTAAAGATGAAGAGTATGGGTACAATTGACAGGTACCCAGTAACTCTCGTGGTCAATTATATGGTATATTGTAAGGGATGGACACCTACTTCATCGTCATCATCATCATCATCATCATCGTCATCTCCATCAAGATTTGTCAGTCAATTACTATAACAGCAATACATTGTTTCGCATAATCAAATTTCATAATTGCTAAATGTTAAATCTATAAACATGATAATCCGATGTTGATGCTATTATTTGTGATAACCCTTATGTGAATTAACCTTATCATTTTAGAGAAAAGGAATAATTATACCGTCCCGAGCGATGTCCTTACACTTTATGAATTCAGATTTAGTAACTATTGTTGATTTTGAAGGATGTTGTTTCTGTTTATCATTAAACCGATTATCTGTATGTTTAGAGCTATATTAGGTATTATGATAAACTGACTTTGGGTTTTAGGGATATTTTTGGAGGCTGGTTATCAATTTCCATGACCCAGTTTGATCATGAGGATTGTCCTTGACTTGGAAAACAACACCAGTCAATCACTTGGAGGCTAATACCCCATGTGCACTTTTATAACAAGCTTGTCTTGTCATGTTGTAAACCTAATTTAGCTATTACTTAGAAAATGCCTAAGAAAATAGATAATGGTTAATTTTTAAAAACTGATTTGATAATGGTCTTCCTTTTATCAGGCATATAATGATGAGTCTAATCTCTCACGATTTAACATTACAACTAAGGTCATCTTAGTACCTAGGGAACACCTAGATTTTGAAGTGTAGATTTCTCAATAATTTTAGGTTTTTAATTGTAATTTCCATTAACTCAGTACACCAATGCAAGGGAGTGCCTGAACCAATCAGAAGCCTTTGTTTTTTCTTGCTTAAAAACGGTAATTGTCTTATTCAAACTGGAAATACGTCCATTTTCAGATGAACACCGGGAGATAACGTATATTTTTATATACAAAGGTCTTATTTATTTATCCACGTACTACTTCTATTCAAAACATTATTCTAAAGAAGAGACACGTATTTGTGAGCATTATAAAGTGTTTAATACAAGCAAAATAAGTACTTCAAGTGAACCTATTGTGTTTGACTGTGGTCAGACTCCAAGACCAGGATGTTGTCAATTCATTGTAAGTGATCCAACCAATTTGCAAAATGATTGATCTATTTAGACATTCAAAGAAGCACTACAAATTCTCGAAACAAATAGATTCATTAATTAAATTGCCATTGGGTACAAACATATATGTTTTTCATTACCATAAGGGAACAATAACATTGCCTTTCCTGAACTGTCATTGATGAAAAACCTGAAATTGCAAATGCTCATGAGAACATATATGAAAAACTGTTTTTTAAATTCTTACAGGCATTCAACCATAGTTTAAATGTTTACGTCAAGTGGCCAATCAAGCAGTGTCATATTCGCCTAGTAGCAGCATAATTTGTTTGATGCAAGGCTTTTTGTTATCTTTCAAATGCCACATTAATTTTATCTCTAATCTGGATTACTGACATGGTGTTTTTTTAAATACATGCATACAGTATTGGTTTAATAAGTAAAATTATATTAATGAATGAATCTAGCATTAAAGACCTTTAGAAGAATGAATTCTTTTATATTATCCATATGGGAAGATGGACACAGGGTAGTATTTTTCCTGTTAGTCACATTGGAGTAACACATTTTCCTTGAATTTGATTGGTTGTTGTGAACCAATGAAAATGAACGTTGTGCCGGGACTATTTCATTCATCTTTCATACTCAGTTCCCGACTGGTAATGTGATTAAATATATTCTGCATTTTAACAATGTTTATTTATTCCACGTAGTTGTCATTCGTCCTTTCTCGGATGTGCCACTGCGAAAAACGTGAAATAAATCTGCCAAATTGCACAGATGTATAGAAATTAGCGATTATTGAATTACTACGTCACAACGTTAAGTTTACAGCCGCGAAGAAAGCGCCTGGTTTCGTTCTATTGTAATGACGTCATAGACATGAACGGCTATGACGTCAAAGTGCCAGCAGTTACGTCAGAAGAAATTTAGTTTGAGCCGTCTTGTAGTATTACTGTAGGCCGTTGCTGACCTCTTGAAATTGATACAAGACTGTTAAATGTAAACATTTTGAATGACGTTTATGAAAGGAAAGAATACACTTTCAACAACAACTACATTTTGAACCTTTTCACAAATGCGAAGGTAAGTGTGAAGTAAAGCCCCAGCAAACGCGTATGAAATTGGAGATTCACCACTCTAATCCTTCTAAAACGTTTATGACAATTACATTCGATTTTACTCTTTGAAGAAAATATGGATAATATAAACAATAACCAATTCTTGACGGGAAATGACATATTATCTTTCTCTCGTTATATTAATTGTTTAATTCTCTCGCCATGGCTCGAGAATAACGAAATTAATATAACTTGGGAGAGATAATCTGTCATTTCCCGTCACTCGTTAGTTATTGTCTATGTCTTTCACCCTAGAAGAATATCTCTTAATATCAAATTATTGTGCAATGATACAATTCTTTATCTTGTTTACAAAGAAAACCATTTCATGTCATGTTTAATCATTTAGAGAATCCAAACGCAGAAACCTACACACACCTGACTCACTACAATCAATAGAAAAGATTCAAGCTTTGAAGTGTCACATAAGTAAAAGAAATAATGTATCAATTGAATGCATTCAATGCATAGAGCACAAAGCTGGCTTTATGTGTTTCTTTTTATTCGTGTCAGTCATTTCGCCCATCAGAAATTTAAACACAAAACATCACCTACTTTCCATTGACTTGCTTGATGATATAAACGGGTCTTCTTAATTTAATACCTTTTACCAGTCACTGAATCGCGATCAACCATGGTATCCATGAATTCTACAATGATTTTTATTTCCTATAATTGTAAGATATCAAATTACAATTTTTGGTAAATACTTAAGTCAATATAAAAAAAATCAATTTCATTACAAAAACGGTTGAATTTTATCACTTTGTATTATGGGCGGATTTGTGGATTATCTATTAATGCTTCTAGGCACAAACAAGCACAAATAAAGATAAAATTCTGCCAGATTTCACTCTAAGCAAATGATAGTTTCAAACTCGGAACTATTCGAGCCATTTAAGGTAAAACCTGTGATATAGACCGACCTATTCAGACCCGCCCTTCTGAATTACGACCAATCAGCGTGCTGTATTTCTGACCTACTGCCAAGCAATCGCTTCCTCTAAAATGAACAGGCAACATGGCGGGCTGTCTGCTTGATAGAAAGATTTTCGTCCAGACATTTTGCGAATAAATGTAATAAT
The DNA here is from genome assembly GCA_921293015.1 of Phorcus lineatus. Classification (NCBI taxonomy): domain Eukaryota; kingdom Metazoa; phylum Mollusca; class Gastropoda; order Trochida; family Trochidae; genus Phorcus; species Phorcus lineatus. Next base: position 30,475,227 of record OV121088.1, on the reverse strand, counting down.
ATCAGGCTTATAAAGTCGCTGACAGTGTTGAAACTTGAACAACGATGTCAACTGACTTTGATATCAAATAAATGTTAGGAGTGTGTGTCCTAAGCTTCTCATCTCAAACGGTTAATTCCACTTACAGTAGTTTTAAGATATCTGGATGCTAGAAAAAATAAATAAAATAGAGTATAGTGATAGAAACAGAGAAATATGTTGATTCCTGTAGGACATTTGCATTATTTATTTATGTAATATGTAATCCATTGAATTATCTTTAATTATTTCCACGAAATATGCCAAATTCAAGATTTGATTCAAGATGCAGTTAATGGGATCAACTTTTAATTATTCCATATTCATAATCATATAATATTTACATTGACTTGCTATTACTTTGATCTAAATCTTTATCAAACGCTCTCGTCCCTATATAATGTTTGATTTCTTGAAACTCTAGACAAATAGTCACAGACTCATAAATCAAACAAGATCTCAGGTGCTCATAGGGATAACTCATTCATTGTAAACTTCAACATTAATTTACTGGATGTCTATTTTCAATGTAGAACTCTTTTATCATCAACATCGCTTTCTTACCATAGAAATATAATTTCCTACATATCATCCGCAGTCATTGTTTGAGCTTGGTGAACATACGTCGTTATAAACTGTACAATGAAATAACGGTCACTGGATAATGAACGTATTCAGCTCATTATCTGTACCCAGACATCATTAACTTTTATTCCCAGTCATAACTAACTATGGCAATCAAAACATTATGTACTTTACTCAGTCAATATTCATTGCCTTGTTTTCTGATTTCTATTTTGGTTGGAATTGGTGACAAAAGAAACGAAATCTTCTCATTTATAAACAATGACTAGACGCCAGCGATCACTGTTTAGCCATACATGATGTGGTCATGTTTTCATACCATTACAACTGTAACTGTCTCGATTAAGTAAATATATTGATATCAGATCAAAATTGTTCATGTGATACAAAAACGTAGCAACAAAAATATGATGAAATGGATTTTTTTACAACATCGTTGTCTTTGCAAAATGACATAACTTCTGTTTATTTAAAGTGTCATTTTCGATTATGAACACCGCAAACAAAATGGGAAAAATACATTAATGACATTTCCATGTAGATGATAACATCACTTGCTGTTATATACAACTTTAAAAGCTTTCATATTGAAATGATCCTCTGGGATTGACAGAAAGTTTTGATAAAATCAAACGCAATGGAGCATGCTTCACATGATTTATGTTTCTCAGTCATCCATGGAAAAGCTCATTTAACTGAGATTTGTTTGCAAACCATAGGCGATCTTGAAATAGAATAATCAGAGGAAAGAGATGAACTGTATAAAACCGATGTTGCAGAATCAGCTTAAAATTATTTATACAAAATTTTCGCTTGTTGCAGTCATTTAACATTAATATTTAAAAATATTACATAGACAGAATATTATGAAGAAAGTAAATTGTTTATTGAAGGTGTTTCCTAATTCCAGTAGCAACTTACCTAAATATTAATACATTTCAATATTTTCTCTAGGCTTTGAAATAACATAAAACAATTTAGCCATCTATTGGTTACCAGCTAATCTTCCTTATCCCTCTAAGGGCGATTCTGTTAGTTAATGTCAAATATGTTATCACTTAGTTGCCTTAGTCATCGGTCACACATGGTAACATCGAACTTTTTAATATGGTTCGCATTTCATATTTGTAGCTATATATATTTAGAGAAAAGATGTAAATAATAAATCTTTCCCAAGCAATAACAATTATTGTTCGTTTTCTCGTTGCTTTTAAGATACGTTTTACAATACTTATCAGGCTTTAATTTCTTAATTCAGTCTTATCAGGCGTGTGTTAGAGCTAGGATAAAATCTGTCTAAAAGTGTCCCACTCTTCAAAAGTCCTTGTAAAACTATTAGTGGAGCAACAAAGTAAAAAGTTAAATGTCGATTTCAACTTTATAATGGAATCTTTATTCTGGGTCAAGTCTTTATAGAATTTATATTTTTATGATTAATTATCATTAATTATCATCATTGATTAGTTCAAATATATTCCCGATCAATCATGCAAAGGTCACGTGACTTTATTAAGAAGTTTTATTTGTAATGTACCAAAACAAATAATTCGAACTGAGGGAACATGTCTTATTAAACGTGAACCGGGTTTCCACAACAACATTAGCATCAATTCATTTATTAATTTCCAGGTATTTGTTTGTTTCGAACCTGTCGAAATGATTTTTTTCAAACTATATCATGGCATATGATATGGACTCTCATTAAGATCACAACTCAATTGATACAAGATACAGCAATTCATCATGCATGTTATCAGCGGGATATCTCTAGAATCGATCACTGGATTCTAATCATAATCAGCAAATTTTTCGGGTCGACATTAGTTTCGAGGTCACAGCTAATCATTGAAATGTTCTTAATGAAACCTGCATCTTGATCTTTTAAGTAAGTAATTCAAGAACTAGTTATTGTTTTTTTTAATAACTTACTAATGACTTTTTATTGGAAAGAGGCAAGGTAAGCTTGTCAGGGCGATATCTCAATGACTATTCTATTAACTATCTTCTTATTTTGGCTAACCGTCTTTTTGAAAGACGACTGAGACTCAGTCGATTTGACGTTAATATTATTTCAAGGTCGCAGTAAAGTTTTAAACAATTTTGAGCAATAACGTATGGTAAGCTTTCCAATATCTTAGAAAAATATTTGCTGGATATATTCATTATTGGATTATAGCGAAGACACACCCTGATGTTTTATTGGTGATTTCTACATTTAAATAATTCATCATGGGAACCTGGGATGCTTGTCAAACTTGACATTGTTTTCAAGTTCACAATAAATAATAAACAATTTTGAGTTTCAACCACAAAAACGAAACATTTCAAGATAAGAGATTTTGATAATTTTTTTTCCTGTTGAAGATGTTGAATTTTTCATTTGTAATGATTAATGACAGTTGCAGTGCTTTCATTACCGCCTTAAACTTCACTTATGAATAACCTTTTAAAATGAACAAATTGTTTAGAGAATAAACGATTTTTCGTCTACACATTTAAGGAAGCTCTTAAAGATTCTATATATGTCTAAATGGCCAATATAACAGACGATTAATGTTTGCATCCCCTTTCCTTTCAAATTGAATAATGTTTTACAGCATGTATTGTGTATCATTGTGATTTCAATTCATAGTTTGCATGTAAAAGTTCAATTCATATTTTAAAAAAAATAAACATAAATAAATCATTTTTGTTTTTTGTATTAAAGACGACAACAATATAAACTAAGGGTTTCATATGTATTGTTTAAGACAAAAAAGACATAAAACCTTTTCCTATCCACTTTCTCTCCTGAGTTGAAATTGAAATTGTTTAACGAGGGGAGTAATCAGTTTCTAGAAATAACAACAATGACGTTCTTACACACCGTACCCGAGTGTTGTGTCGGCTGGTAATCAACATAAATATATTTAAAGATGTTGCCAAATACGTAAGTTTAAAAGATGCACGTCATAAAAAACCTCCACATATTAGTGTTTTGGTTTTGAAAGACAACACGATACACGTCAATTGAAAATAACAATAAAACAAAGCTTAAACGAACAAAATATTCTGTCGATGCTTTGGGTGACTGTTCCCGCCCCCCTCCTTATACTGGTACGGTTGATATAAATCTTTTCAAATCAATTGATTTGTTATTGAGAGCACATATTTGCCTTCATAACGGGAAAGAACTTCAAAGCTATTTTCGAAAAGGTGTAATATTAGAATACATAGAGAAAAGCTTCTACATACGTCTTGTATAGCCCATAAATAACTTTTCATCGAACAATACCCGCATGAGAGGAACATTTAAGACATTTTTCAGGCTATTTGAATTACGAGTCATATTGGCTGAAAAAATCCATGCTAATAATAGACACAACCAACTAGGTGTTAGTGATGCGACGCCTTGATATATACTGAGCAAAAAAGTAAAGGACCACAAAATTTGATAACATATTGAATGGTGACATTGTTTATATTTTTGCAATTACGGTCAAATTAATCACCATAACTATCTTTCTCAACACTTCATGCATTCCTCATGTATGTAAGGATATCCTCGCTGACGTCATTGTTATCCTTATTACTATTGTTTAATACATTTGACGGACTGTAACAACACTGTCAGTTATCAGATAGATCTTTTGGATTGTGCTTGTCATAATATGTCGCACGTGCTATCATTGAATTACTGTGGTTGGTATATAAATGGTTGGATATAAAGATAGACCCTTGAATGATAAGTAATTCACATATAATTAAATAAAGTTTCTTTGTGTATATTATTTATCTATTTATTGTTTTACTTCTTATATGTGTAAGATTTATGGGGCATCAGTATATCCTTAAAGTAAATATTAACCTGACATGATAGATCGATTACAGTTTACTCATCAGATGCTAAACTCCTAAATGGAATGGTTGGACACTCACTGACTGTGATAAATCCCTTAATATCTAATGATCAATCTCATCTTCAAAATATTCATAGTAATGTGTTTTTCACTGCATGCAATGGTTATCTGAAATTTCTGAAAAACGAACTTGATCACATGAGGTGTCGACATGGATTGAGTTTAACAAGTTTCCAGCATTACTGATAACCAAAACAATTATTCTCATGGCTCTTGTAATTGGAGATGTTACTGTACACGAATGATAAAATATTATCATTAACTTGACATTTTGATTGATCTAACCATTGGAAAAATAATCGTCAGAAATATCAGAATATTGTTACTTCTTCCAATTTTTATAGATTGAATTTAGTAATCAGATGACCATGAGGTGTCAATATGAATGTATTTGATATTATATTGCTGTACTAAATCAATTCATTGACGAAAATTGTTGAATTGCACATACGCAAAAAAAGTTAAGTTTAGAAACAAAGAATTCAGCTCAACGTTGGGACTTTCGCAAAGGAGTATTTGTTTGATTTGATATAAACAGTCACAAAGATTCTAACAAATCAATGATCATACAGAACATTGTTTGTCTTGTTTCAAAGATATCAATCCTCTATCTTGTTTCATTATTGATGAAACATGGACACAAAAACCTACACATTCCTGAGTCAATGCAATAAATTGAAAGGTTAAAGTTTGAACTGTCACTGAGGTAACAGGAATAATGTGACAATGGCATTCATTCTTCAAAGTACACATCTCTTGCTTTTAGTGATTCTATTATGCATGGGAATTATTTGCCAATAAAAATGTCAAAACAATCAATCCACATATTCTCTTTGACTGTTCTACCGAGATAAAAGAGAGCACTCACTTGGGTGTACAATGAAAGCTCTTGGATATACCATATATTTGTCGAAGCGAAGAAAAACAAATAATATAAACTTCATAAAAAAGATAGAAAAAAATATTCGAAGAATTAAAACAGTAACAGATTATATAAGTAAGAAAAGGTTTGAAGTGTCCTCCTGGAAGCAAATGTTTTTAATAAAAATCTTCGAAAAACTTTTTCAAGCAGGTTGTAAAATGCTTTCACCTGATCACAATTCAGATGTAACTGTAAGTAATCTTTTCGACATATTTATGAGATACATTAATGTAAGTGCTATATTGACATGTTTTAGTTCGTATACAGATTTCCAGGTCTTTGTCACTGTATTACCGCATCAACATCATACACCTGAATACACCTCGAAACCTAAGGTTCCTTCTCTATTCTCGAGTTCCGGTGTAGACGACTCCCACTTGATTTCAATCAGTTTGATTGTCAATGCCAGCAGAATTTGTTTCAATCAGTACATGTATATTTTCCCAATTCAAGACAAGACAAGACAGCATTTATTGTATTCGAGGCGTCCGGCCCATATACAGAAGAGTTACATTTTTATGTTCTTCTAACTAGTATTAATTACATAATATGCAATACAAATTATATAGATCTACATTTCAAAATTTTATCACGGCGTTCTTGAGCATACTTAACCTACACAGCTAGATTTATAATAGTTGAAGTATCTTTAGATGTCACAATTGATATAAATGCTGTCAATGGTGGTTTTGATAATAAATTATCTGAAATAAATCTTTTTCATATATCTTCATAACGTTGACAGACATATGTGAAGTGATCTTCATCCTCAGTTGCCTAACTACACAGTTGGCATATACGTTCGCTTTAATAATGACATTTTTCTTCGCTTGTTCATCATTAAATCTAACAAGCCTAGTCTGTATCGTGTGAATAAGATTCTTGTATTTCTAAATGTAAGAAGGGCTAAATAACGCTCTGGTTGCAGTAATGTCTTGAACGATTTATTCAGTTCATAACGAGAACTTGTTTCTAGTGTTGAATGCCATTCTTGGTATAAATTATATATATATATGTATTTACTGACCGTTCACAGAATTCCCTTATAAACAATTAAATATCACCATAACCATGAGAACATAAAAGATTTCTAATATATGATGCCCAAGATACCGTACCCATATTGTCGAGATGGACCATCATATTACATGCAACTTTTGGAAGGCGTCTTTCGTGCATTTTGAGTATTTTAAGCCAATTCAAGATGCACAGTTGATGAATGATAGACAAGAGTATAAGATGGGGCTTGATTGGGCTTAATGGGGTTTGATGGGGCTTAATGATTCGAAATTCATCATTGTGTTGGAAAAGTATAACATAGGTATAACTTGAATAACAAGTTTGTAGCAAATCAAGTTTTTATTGTATGTACGTGATATTTGGTTACTTCTTTACACAAAATGACAAAGACATCTTTAGAGAGAAAAAGTTGAAGAGGAGATAATCGAATCAATTGCAATTTATTTTTTTCTGGCCTTGACAAATGATTGATGGAATCAAATTCTCGGGATTCTGCCGTTTTCAGTACCATAGATTTACTCAGTAGTTAAATTGACCCCACATCTTCCTTGGACATTAACTGGTCATCAGTGCACCATGCTCATGAGAGGACAGAAGCACTATTTGCGAAGACTTTTGAATACATGTACAGATATATTTATTTTGCAATAGGTTAATCATTCACATGTTAAAGGCAAAACAAAAAGTTGATTCAACATATTACTGAATATTTTGATCTCAGAATACCTTTTCTCTCTTCGCATGTACTAATATACAGTACCAATCACAAACGCCATGGGACTGATATGTGTTTAATTGAAATATATGTATATCATAGTTTAAAGAAGATATCAATTTCATCCTCAACTATCTCAAACGTAGCAAAACCAAAGCAATTACAAATTAACACTAAACAGTGAAATTCTGTAAATCAAAATCGTCATAACCTTTATGTTTGATTTTATCAAGCTTTTAAGAACAGAAAACATTGATTTGTAGTATCCTTCAAATACCCTGATCTTGTATCTAACAACATTCATTTCCCTAGTTTTGTCGGTTATATAGTGGTAATGGTGATTGTTAGGTTTTATGCAAAGTGAAGCTGTCTTTCCATCTGCTGTCTTTTTAAAAGCGCATCTCCGTAGAATTAACCATTCAGAGGTGCACACATTTATCATGTGCTTGAAAAATCAGCATTTCTGTAAAAGTTCATGCGTCTGCATGCACTGCTAACAATGACCCGTGGTTGCGTTTTGGAGTATTGTTTGAGGTTATGCCAATACATACATAGTTTGAACTTTCGACTTTCACATTATCAGAGTAAAAATTGGTGGTGGTGCGTTTTTAAGGGAGTTTAGTATATGTACTTGACATGAATAAAGTAAAGTCAAAGTCAAGCTCAAGGGAAATTGCCATTTTGATTTGACTTCGAAAATCAAACAGAAAACCAATCTGTTGAGTAAGAAATGCAATTCTTTTCGTAATAAGGTAATGATTTGGTAAGGATTAAATTTGGTTCTATAATTCAAGTAAACAAGAATTTAACAAGAAATTTATCACATTGATGATTGTCTCGTTCACTTTTGATCATCAAACTTCTATAAACACGTTTTGAAAAGAATTTGATAAGAATCGATAATCATTCATTGAAAATTGGTTGTGTAAAATAAGCAATGTAGTTTTTCCATCAAATGTACATGTTACTAACAACATTAATGAGAAATAAAAGAATGTGCATACTTTCACATTCACATTCATCCCTTATTTATTTGACAACTGAAACTGTTTTTACTGCATATTTTCTTCTCAAAATAGTGTTTAACCTCATTAAATAGGAGATCGAACATAAAGCAAAATATCATAAGGCAATGATAAATATACTTAATTTCGGTAACAAGTTAGTTCTGATGTACACATTTCTCCATTGGTAAGAAAGAATAATGCATATGACAACAAACAAGACGGACTGAAACTCTTAGATTTTAACGTAAGGGATCTACCTTATTCAACACTTGCAAACTGAGATTAAAATTACGCCATGAACGACATTATCAATTAAAAAAGACACTACATCTTCAATCGTTTAATGTTTATGTTTAAAATAAGGCAATATTAATTTTGGGATTATGACATGATTGGAACATTTGTATTTGATAATAGCCTCCTTAAATGATACCAAGAGTAACATCATGATGTTTCAACAAACAATCCAAATCGCAATACGGATATTATGTATAGGTGATAAATGCCTTGGCAATGAGGACTTGAATAGAGGCTTTTATCGGCGATCAATCTACTTTTTGTCAAAATGTATAGAATTGTAATTATTTATAGAATATCTAAATTTCGTCAAATTGATGATTGGACATATGAGGAAATTCTTGTCATGACAGATTAAAGCTTTTCTCATTCGAAGTGCGAATGATATTTTTCTAATAAATTTACACTGATCTTTGTGAAATTATGAAATTTGTAGCAGTCAAAATCCTACTTTCGGTACAATATCTCTGAGTGATTATTTAATATTCATGCAATAATTATATAAATGTTTAAGCAGAAATGTTCTCTTGGCTTTCGATTCATAAAAAAATATAACAGTTTGGCTTATAACCTTATCTATTTAGAACAGTCGACTAGTCTGTCAAAGCTAAGGCCGACCACAAGGGTAGCGTGAATTCACACTAAAAGGAGAATATCAAAGGTATGAATTGTTAATGAGTTTATGAAAAAAGAACTGTTTATTTTCTATGGACATAACAGTAACGTAAATTACCTAATTGGATTCATGAAATAAATTATAGGGGTATTTTAACAGTCAATTTGTCTGACACTTAAGGAGATTTAAAGTTAAGATCTTTTAATGGAGAATAACGATTTCTCAAAGCTATTACCCCAAAAAACACGATTTTTAGTGTCTTTGACATTGCGAAACATAAAGTGTTTCATTTATTTTCATGAAAGCTTTTGCTTAAATTTGATATGAATGTATTTTGGAGTTGGTATCCTTGCTAAACTTATTTTCAATTATGTCTTTCAGTCATCAACTTATTATTGTGTGCTTCATTTTCTAAAAGTTAAGTTCTTTGAGATGCAATGAAACACTGAAATATACACATTTAACCTTAATATATACACCTTATATCCACACCTAACTGGTTCTACATCATGCTTAAACTCGGTTAACAAACAGGGCAATTGACTGGAATGTTCTTTAAATGACGGTCAATTGTTATGGAGCCAGTTCTGTCCATAAACGACACCCAAACTTCTAGATCTTTCTATTCTTAGAAACAAATTACAGTGAATAACTGCATTCATGCGACAATTTACTGTACTATTTCCTACAGTTATTCCCTTGGCGCATTTGTTTCTATTTTTGCCTTTTTTGGTGACAAAAGAAACGAAAACTTCTCCTTTGTAAACATTGCATCAGTACCGGAGCTTCAACTTAGCCATAGGGGTATATTATTGCTAATTAGTGTTCATTATGGTGAAAAATCTATAGGAAAAGCAGCGTCTCAAAATAGCTTTAAATTCAAGTCGCATTAGAGCTTTAGGCTAATGGATAATTGATTATTATCATGTTTTCCAAATTTGCAGATTTCCTAAAACATTGGGTATATTTTGATAAATCTTACAAAAAAAACAATTGAACATAGAACTATATATTTTAGACATTTACCATCTTAGAAACATACAAAGATTCAGTGTAGTTTTACCGTATCAAGTTATACCTTTAACATACTGAGAAAATTTGTTGTGGTTAAACTCCTTTTTGATAAAGGATTGATATTTGCCTAAAGATTTCAATTATTGGTTAATATGTTATCATCTAACCTTAAAGTAACAGTCCTATTGTAGTATTTTTGTGGAAACGTTATTAAAGGGGACATTCCTTTTTATTCACATATGTTATTAGTAATTGGTAATAACACAACACAATAGAAACATGTTACTGAGGATACCAATTTGATTAAGATTCGTCAAATTATAAATAAGAGCGCACACTCGGTAAAGAAACACAACAATAAGACGGTTCAGGACAGGGTCTTAAATAATGGTGGATTTGATAAAGGTATTACAGTGAACTCCACACAGTCAGAATCAGGTACAGACAGTTATTCCCATTCAATAATATAACGAACTACCATTTCTGATCGCTTATGGCCTTATCTTGTTTTGTTGTTGGTAACATGGGATTCAATTATATTTCTTTAAGTACTGTAATAATTTATGCCATGATTGCACCATCGGTTATGACTTATCGGCAGTCTTTATCGGTCAATCTCTACAAGATTTTCAGACCAGAATTTGTTCGAAATTAAGAAGGAAAGTATCAGTAATGACCATTTTGTTATTTCGCTTAACTGGTCACTTCATTGCTCTTAAAGATTAGCATTCGTTTAAGTTAATTTTTAGGGTGGCAAAAAGTCACAAAGTCATAATTCATTACAAGGAATGTTGCATATGGATTACAGTTTCTAACTTTCAAGATGGATAAGATAACATGTTTAAATCGCATAAAACCCTTTGCTCAAATTACAAACCTTATAAATGAAACGAATGGAATGGTTATCAATTATATGTTTGATTACAGAAGACCATAAACAAAACCATGTTGCTCCGAAGTCATTACTAGTCGTGGGGCTGGTTAGGTTTCGATGATTCTTGTGAAGGCTGTATAAACAATACTATAATATTTCCATAACTAATGAAAAACTGTTTGTATTTCATTGGTCGCCTTGAACCTTTGAACTACAGTGTTAACAGAAGAATACTAATGGATGCTGATCAACCGACGTAAGAGCTGGACTCTCGTTTCCATTATCTTATGACACATGATTTTTTGTGGCGAAGAAAACCATAGCAGTGAATACGCACCCTGATCTCAATACTATTATTTGTCGTCAAACCTTTATCAATAATACACTTGCCTTTGACTTTGACTTCTAGATACAAATCTTGGCCACAAATCTGCACTATTACCTTCTATATAGCAGCATTAACCTCTATCATGACAGTTAATGGAGGACAAGATCATCAATTTTGACCATTTTTGTAGTGTTCATGATATAGAAAATGACCCGTAGGTTCGTTTGTACATTAGCTACACTGTCAATATACAGGATCTAAGGATTATTGCAAAGATAACAGAGTTGTAAAAATAAACGTTTCGTCATAAATTTTTCTATTTTTTGGTAAGTTTATGAATAATTTGCATGAACAAATTTGATAGGAAATCAATGAACTTACTCAACCAAGTAAAATCGAGTTGTGATGGTTTGTAAACATCATCACAAACTATTATGTGTGCTTTAATTGGATCGTGGGCGCCTATTCAGTTTTTATGAATGAGAAGTGTGCGTTTCCTCTATCACAAATTACAATTAAGACCAAAATAGAAACCATGCAACATGGCGATAAATGTTGAGTCAGTATAGGACATTATGTTCTATATTGTCATTGTTGTAAGTTATAACTGAAAATAGAAAGATAACGATGTCTGGGTTGTATTAATAGACAGACTACGTTCATTATCCATTGACCGTTAATGCAATGCACAGTCAATAACGATGTATGTTTACCAAGCTTAAACAATTACTGCTGACAATATGAAGGATAGGTTAGGTGTATAGGGGTTAAATACTAACACTAAGATGCCGATTCTCATGACAATGGAGTCCTATGTTGAATATACATGTATCTATTATATAAACATTCAATGAATAATAATTTAAGTTTTCATGAAACAAGTTTCTCTTGATGACCAACAAAGATAAAAAATGAGTAATTTGGTATCTCACAATGGTTGTGTTTGTAGAGTATTTTTACTCTTTCATTTTTATCAGTAATTCTGAGAGATAGTTTTTTTTTACTTTCTTACATGCGTGTTTGTCAGGAGCTTGTTCATTATTAATTCACTAATCAAACAATATCTTAGAAGGGGCTACGTTTGACCATGTTTGTATCACACACTGTTGCTGAAAAGTGAGTCTCATAAATAAAGTTCAATTTCTCAATTGTGTTAACAAAGCCAGCGAAAAACCAATTGCATAAAAGTCGACGTTTTCATCAACTCAAAAATGACATCTATGTCCTCTTTTCCCATGTGATTGTTTGTATGTAGGTAGTTCATTATCAATTTACTGAATCAAACTAAACCTTAGGATAAATTTTCAATTTATTGATGATTTTTAATTTTAGAACTTTTGCCATATTGCCTTAAGCACAGTTACAAGATGGAATCCATTGTCATCGCGTTTTGGATATGTAATTAAATATAAATGTGATACAGAGCAATATTTAGTTACATTCATATCTTAACACAGTGTATATGAATCTCTCATTTACAAATAATACAACAAAATGAACAAATTTAAGACGCATAACAAAGTCCTGATAAACGATATCAGATTTACATTCTGAGTTTGATAACTGAAATTTCAACGTGGCTTTCAAATTTCACGGCTATCAAATTTGATACTCAATTCGTTTAACATAAATGATATACCAAAACAATCTGAATTTGGAATTGAAAATTTGACATATACTTATTTCTCTCTATTATTCTGCATTGAGGGATTAAATCATTGCTGGTGCTTGTGTGTGTACAATCTTAAAGGTAAACAAATGTAAAGATCAGTGTTATATCAGTGATACATCAATATCCTTTACAAATGTTACCGTTTTACCAGGTCGTTGCCAATCAAGGCATCTTTTTTTGGTTTTATACAATTAAAAGAAGTAAGTAAAGGTTTTCGAAAGGTCAATGTCGAAATGGCATGATTCCTCATATATATTAATTGGATGGAGAATATATTAGTTTAGATTGCAGTGACTGATTGACTGATTGTTCAATCAAAAGCCGCGTTCATAACAACAGAGCGGTCAAAGGGCATTAAGGTAAATCGTGTTTTTTAAATACAGCTTAAATAAATAAAAATATCTCGTAAAGTTGGCTTGTGGCACTTTGATGAATGCACTCAAATGCCAGATTATTTCTTTAAACTATGTAATACTCTAAACAATAAACTTTTTAATTGAATATGAATCATGCATGGGCAAGTTTTGTGCTTGGGTTCCATAAATCTATTAAACATGATAGGACATCCTTTTCTTTGAAACAAGATATTGAATTTTTTATAAAATAGATAAAGGGACATTCTTCCCGGTAATTAAACAATTAATTCTTCAAAAGACCTTTGATGCAATATATTTCTTTCATTCAATTTCACTTTCTAAGACAATGCTGAAGTAACGATTAACTTTTTCTTTAATTTTTTAAAAAGTAAGTAATTCAAAATTAAAAAAATAAAAGAGCATGAATGATAGGCTAAGAAATACGATTATAGAACTTTGATAAACATCAAAGTCTCTCGACATCGTACAGAGCAGGTTTCTTCTAGGTGGAAATTCTGCTTAATTATCATTTGATGTAGACATTCACAGTTAGATGGACAGTTAGGAAGAATGTATTAACCAAAATGTTATTTCAATTATGTAATGTCAGGTTTTGCATTTTGTATTATTTCAGGAAAGACGTGGTCATTTTCTGAAATGGTAATGGTATAAGTTAGAAAGATGGTAATGGTGTAATAAAGAAACCTTAAAAATCAATGTTAGCAACCAAAGGTCAACAAATAAATGAATGTGTAAGTATTAAGAATCATTTGGGTGTCTGGGTTCTCTAATCAGAATAACTAAATTATTTGCAAATTGTCTACATTACTTAAAATGTCAAGGAAACGATAACATATACTATAGCATCAAAGTCAACACAAGCGGTTAACTTGAAGTACATATTTTGCATGTATAACACATTTTGTAATGCTTGCGAATTTGTGTCTCTTATTTTGAAAATATTTTTGACTAGAATGCACGAATGCAAGACCTATGTTTACATTAAAATCATCACTTGATGTTCATCTGATAATGTTTATTTTCCTAGTTTGAATGTAGAATTTAAACTTAAAATATGATACTATATATTGAAATCCTGTTCTTTTTCAGTCATTACCTCAGGTAAGAAAAGACGGTGCACGAATCTTAAGAGAAGATGGGTCTAAGTGGGTTTATAAGCTTTAAACGCTTACTAGACAGACTGTTAAACAGGAACTGATTCGTTCATTCATCACACAAAAGAAACATCAATAATCACAATCTCTCTGGTGAATTCAACCTACTCATTTCGTATACAGAGGCAGCCATATTACACAAACACAGTCAAAATAGTTTAAAGCTTAATGGGTTTCTCACAAAGGGAATTCTCTAAATATAAATTCTTTATTTAGACATGTGCCGTATTTGACATGACGGAAAACAATACCGAGGTTTCTTGTTTTGTTCAGGCACTCCCCTGCCATGGTGTTCATGGGTGTTGAAAATAACAATTACGAATCTCAAACCCTCATATTCAAATTAAGGTAATCAAAAGCTAATTAGATAACGTTGGTTGTAGTATCAAAGAATGTGGGATTAGGTTAATTAAAGAAAGCTTTGTATGGGATGAAACAGAATCAGTTAACATTTTCTTAGGCAGTTTATCAACCAACATCTAAGATGACAAGTCCTTTGTTATGTACACTTGAGGCACTCCAAGTGGTGGATTGGTGTTGTTGTCTAACTCAGGGACAGTCAATACGATCAAATGGGTCATGGACACTGATTACCAGCTTCCAAAAATACCCCCCAAAAACTAATGTTAGTTTTATCATCCATAATATTTAACTCCTTATATAGCTTTTACAAACAGATAATGGTGTCTTGGTGAATAGCAAAAGCAGCCATCAAAAGTAACCAAAGTTACCGTATCTGAAATCTTGAGTGTCATGGGCTGGGATATTTATAACGAAGATAACACATGTTTTTGCCTTAAATACTTCAGTTATGTCTCTTAAGGATTATCAAATGTGTATCGACAAAATCAGGTCAATAATCGTCATTGAGTTTCATGAGATAAATTTTATCAAGTGCAATATTTTAATGTTGGTAAAGTAGTTTACAATTTTACAACAACAACGACTACAGTTATATAAATTTATATAATTATCTTTAACAAAAAAGTGTCAATATCATAGAGTTGAATATTTCATCTTATGATGTATATGCTACTGAAAATCCAAACTTTTTGTGACCTTTGTTTTTTCTTTTAAATAAGTATCCTGATGGTAAAAGCATCCGGATATGAAAAAGCAAGATTTTGAGATGTGCAGTATGTACGTAAAATGCACTGTGGTTGTCCAAAATGTTATGCGAATACATGTTCAAAAAATGTTGACCAACTTCAAAGACAAAACAGAATTTGTTGGTCACAGTCGAGAACATTTATTACATTAGGGGACTATATATGCGTTTACAGGGCAATTCATGGGACCTTTTGTTAACTTCGTTTTTTAGGATGAAGATCTTGATGAACCACGCGACATCAACGAGGCACCATTTAATTTTGTAAGTATTTAAATGAAATGCACAAAGAACAATGAAAGTGCAGAATCTATACACTTTTTCAGACTGGACGTGCACCATGTAAGGATGCTATTCATGCGATATGAACGATATGAAGGAACTGACTTAACGGCACTGTGACAAGTTTATTTAAGGTAATACATAACAAAATGAAAAAATGAATACAAGTGTTACAGAACCAATGAAAGGGGTCTTAAAACAAATTAACATTTAATGGTTAAACTATGCGAATAAATTTCCCTACACCAATTGACGAAAAGGTTTTCACCCTTGGCAACACAAATGACTGCATTAAGTTTTTGCTTGATACGTGTCACCAGACTCTACAACTACGAACTACGGGTTGCATTATGAGATCGTTTACCCTCTGAAGAATATATATCGTTTATACAATTTGATGATTAAAATTTGAAAAAAACCCCACCAAAACGAGCTTCATTGTCTCATAATAGTTTGCACGAATTTAACGACAATATTCAAATATAACAACCGTTATTGGCAATATGGTACACTGGGCTAATTGATTTTGTATGTGAGATAATTCTTTTCGTGCGTAATGTATAGTATAAAAGAAATGAGGTAAAGAGTTTGTACGCACTAAATGAAAATATTCAAATAGTAAATGAGTTGACAACTATCATTGGGCTAAGTACTATCATGGTTGTTGATGCTGTTATGATAAAGAAGAAGTTTGATAATCCCCTGTCACTATGAACGACTGAAATAGAAACGATACGAAATGGGAATAAATGTAGAAATAAGTAGTAATTACTAGCGGTGATATAAAAATATTTATGTTAGGGCGTTGTTTGTAGACAAAGGTTGCTCAATAACAATCTACAGTTATTTCGATGTAAAATCAATAGACAATCATTATTTATATGTCTAATGGGTTAATTGTTTTCTGTCTAGTTACTGAAGATTAAACAGCGAGTTGTCCGTTAATGCTATTAACATTTATGTTTAGATTTTAATTCTGACAATCTTAATTTTGGATAGTGACAAACACTCCTACATGTATAGTGTATGCGATTGGGGAAATACAAATATTCCTATGGTCAAAAGAAAGCAAAATGTAAAGATATTTCTTTGATGTTAATTAACATATAATATTTCAGTGAAAGAGTTAATGAATTATAGAAATATCAACAGAGTCCTTTCCATTAGGGGGTAATTATTTTGAAAAGACCCTTGACATTCAGTCAAATATTGACATTAAGTCAAAACGTTAGGAAAAATAATGTTATGTTAAGATTTGCAAATGTCAAATTTTAAAGATGTTTTGATACGTTCCTACATGATGAATTTCCTCATTTTATTGATTAACTTATTCTGTTAATGAATATAAACCATTAAATAAATTTGGAAAGGAAATGTCTAGATATTATCACGAAAAATAATGTTTAAAATATTTTAATTGAGTTACATGTAATATGTTGTAGCTTTAATTATCAGTGACCATAACACTGTCAATGTTATGTATAGCTTGAAAATAATCAATCATTGCAATGATAGATAAAATTCATATGAATAATCAAAATAAGAACATATGAGAACTGTGAAAAATAATAAACCCGTATAAACATTTCTATTATAGTGTTCTTTGGGTATCTGAATGAAGATATCTTTCGTGAAGCAATGTCCACTTTATAACTAAAGAAAAATTAAATTTTTTTGTATAAGTTCTTTTGGTAAAGAAGAGAATACATGCAATACATAAATGAAAGATGATAAAGTTCCAAATATTCATGAATATCAATTTTGTTTTGCATAATTGAGCTTAAAATTTGTAGAAAGCTTAAATACTCGGTAACCTTAAGGCTGCCCATGTTAACGTTCAGTAGGCCACTGAACTCAATTCAATGTAATCATAAATATTTTCATGAAATTAGTCAAAATAGGACATTAACAAAGCAACCATTGCATGTTTGTGTATTTGAAAATTCAATATATAATTTTATATTGTAACAACACCACATATCCATACATGTGCATTTTTTTTACAGGAAATCATTTGGGAACAGTAATAGTTTTTAGCTTTGGATCAATATCAATATCCTTCTGAAAAAGTACATTCATTACCTTCGCATCTAAGGAGGCTTAATTTTTTTTATAGATTCTGATTGAAACGGAAGCAACATGTAGGATTACCATAGTAGACTATTCTGATTCACGATGTTGGAGAGTAAATAGATAAATAAAACTTAATCAATGAAGTAAAAACAGAAAACCAATTTTAATGATAGAAGAGAATTCTATAAGGACATGCTGTGGTTGGTAATTGAACCTTTCATATGATCTTCTCAATCAGACATGTCTTGACCTCAAAAGGATAAAAGAGCTCAGGGATAATGCTACTGATTTATGATATGAAACATGTGATGTAAACTTTGTGTAGATAAGTGTAAAAAGGGATATTTTGGAACTGTTGGAGATTGAATAGAATTGTCCTATTGACAGTAACCTCAATGGAAGCGCTATATCTCGATACATATGCTCGCGCGAATAGGGAAATACATTTTAATCTATCAAGTTTTCATTAACAAAAAGACAACATATCTCACAAAAAGCTAGCAATGTGCACTTTGATGAGTGTCTGTGAAGATGATTGCATTGTTCCAGGGATCGTTTCAAGTGTTTGTGTTCACACTCCACAAATGAAAATCATGTTAAAGGATTATTATCTCTGATAAAAGATAAAGAAGTTTTATATTATAAATCGATAAAGATATTATTCTTATGTAATGTTTTTGTTACACATAGAACAGCGCACAGAGAACTCTCTCTTGGGTTGATGTTGCGCATTATCAAATGCAATATATTATTATTATTATTACATATACAATACATGAATGTTGAGACTAAATGATAAAGGTATATGTTTTAATTGGCAAGTGATTGATAACTTTCTGTTGCTCAATATTTCCATGTTAGGTTGTGGTGATATAACTTTCTATCCTATCATTTGTGGCTTTTTTCTGCTAAAACGATGCCTTTAATAGCAGACATGCTTATACCTACGTTTGTACTGCATATATGTCGACATTAATGAATAATGGATGTCTACTATTTAGAATTGTCAGATTCATCTAAATGATCTTAAGGTTCTGCAAAACCAATTACAACATAATTTTGTAAATAGATTAGATTACTAAAAATTCCATGGAAGTCGTATTGTTCTGTTATTGTGTCCTTCAATAGCAAACAATAACGGTTTAATTTTCTTCTGACATTATAATATACTGACACAGCGTGATATTCTGACATTATAATATACTGTCATAGAGTGATATTCTGATATTATAATATACTGTCATATCGTGATATAGATCTACCCTATCATGGCAAAAAGAACTAGTTGTCAGGTTTGTCAACGTAAATAATTCTCAAACTGAGAACCTGTTATTAATTTTATAATTGGCAATACTTGTGATTAACGATAAACATCTTTTCATTTTGTAGTTTGTAAAATGGGATGCCTTGCAGTTATGTCAGTAAAAACCTGAAGAAATATGGTAACAACCATTGTTACAAAATTTGGATTTCTTGGTTCAGCTTAACGGTTAAGAAAACGGTATCACATAAAAACGGAATACAGTCGTCGCCCGTCCTTAATAATTTCGTTTCCATGAGAACTCTGGAAGCGGTTTCCCCCCCGGAAGATTTGCATGAATAGTACCTGCTAGAGTGGTGCCTTTTGATACTTTCATACTTCTGAATATTTAATTTTTTTCGTGCTTATTTAGGACTCTATACAAGGAAAATTTCGTTTCCGAAGCACAAGTCATAAACGGCTCATCATATCTTTCAGAAACTTTGCATGTGCATCTACTGAAATGGTGCCTTTTGATATCTTAAAGGTTTGAGAAAACTTTATTTAAGTTTCCTTCGAAACAAGTAGAAATTTGGACTTACAAATACAGGAATGGCTTTACTTCTGGAGAGAAAACTCAAAATCTGATCACCATAACTTTCTGAATCTCAACATGGTTTTATTAGAAATTTGTATTTTCTTGATGACAATGATAGATGTTACGAATTATGGGGGACAGGTAGGATATGTTATCTTCTTATGATTCTTGTTAATTATGGTCATCTGTTTTTGTCTAACAAAATCATAGTGTGCAGTTATATCTTTTATAATATGTCACTATATGCATAGGACCATTAGGCATTTGGTGTGAATCCTTGGCATAATGTTTGAGAAAACGATAACAATACATAAAATGCACTAGAATGACGTTCTTTATTTAATACATACCCTTTATTTCGTTTAATTTACTTCAAATAAAGCCGAACACGGAAGAGTGTTTACGTGTTGTCTTGACCTAAAGAAATTACTCCGCCAACCCTTTCACGAAATATTACGTCATCACATTCCTCCACCTATGACGTCACACGGCAATAGAGTGCACACAAAACTGTGATGAATAGTTGAAAAAGACAGACGCAAGATATTTATTCACATGTTTGAAATTTATATAATGACACGTGCAATCACTTACATGTATATCAACATTTCATTCGAATACAATATAAACATTCATAACTTGGAACATTTGTTGACATTCGGCAAAGTTCGTTCACAACGTATTCAAACGTGGACATGTGAACACGGAGAGATGTCGTTACAGAACAGTTTAACGAGTGGAAATGACAGTTCTCACTCAGAATCTGAATCACTATCAATGATGGCACGTTAACGTTTTGGAGGGACATTCAATGAATTTGTTTGTTAGGATGTCTGAATCAAATTATGTGCGTTTTTTGACATTATTGATATGGGGTTCCCCCTGACCTAAATTCCTAAAAAATAGCTTACATGACACCTGTCTCGCTGAAAAAGTATTTCCGTGAGAAGTGCAATACGGAGTTCATTGTACTTCATTACGTATTACTATCGTAAGATTACATGGGTATGTAATCAAATAAGTGAAGTCCGTCAACGTGATAGGTATTGTCTCGCAGAGAAGTTGTTATGAAAACTTTAGAGGGGCAGAAGGTTTCAAATGTTGATGTTTAAAATGGCGTGTTTGTGTGCATCAACGACCCCAATGCCTTACAGGGAACTTTTACCCATCTCATACACTACACTGGTTAAATCGACCGTGTTCCGAAAAATAAAAGTTTTGAAATATTTACTTTAAGGGGGATTCGAACTCGTTCTGTCTAGGACTTTCCTCTTCACAACGTCTGACCGCAGCCACGCGTACATCACATTCTGGCGTTAATTCAGCTAACCAGCAACTTTTCTTTCTTTTCGTTCCCTGCCTTTGTGAATATGTCTACTCCATTTTGGATGGCTACACTCACAAGTTAAATTGCTGAAATAAAGCTGACAACACGTTAATTCTTACTTACTCAGGAGCGAGTGTACTAGCCATAAGCATGGATAACAGCTCGGACCTTTCTCTTTGTACCTCCGAAGAGTCTAGGAATTGTTCCAGTGGCAGTTTCTGTCACCCAAGATGCAAGGCAGATTTTTAACAAACATTATTCTGCAGACAAGGTTTCAATGTTTGGATTCCATAGGAATGTATTCGACTTGTTGCTAAAAATTTAAGTGCAAGGGGATTTTTATGATTCTGTTATTCTGAAGGTACCCCATCACAGCACGAGAACAGTATGGCTCGACAATATTACCATGATAAAAGAACAAGTTGCTGATGTATGGATGTCAATACGATACACATGGACGGGTCAAGCATGACCCCGGATGTTGCAAATGCCTTTGAGAGTCCATCGTTATAGCTCATAGTCACCATTAGTGACTGCCCATAATACCAACTTTAAGCCTGGATGTCTCGTGTTTTCTTCTTGTGGCTGGTGGCCATCAGTAATCTTGAAAGTTGTTAATGGTTGAAGCCCTCGTCGAAGCAATGGACCTACGTAAACTCAAATTTTCTTGATGAAGGGACAAATGAGCCTGTAAAATACATAATCAATGATTGAAATAGTTTCAGTTGAATGAACTTGCTCTTAATTGTGCCAATAAATAAATATAAAACGTGTCAACAAAAGATATCAATAGCTCTATAGATTTAACAAGAAATAATGTAATCAAATTTCACAAATAAGCCATTCTAAAACTTCAAAAGAATACAACATATTTTATGAATGCACGTCAGCAAGAAATCCAATCATGTTTCAACGTGAATCTTCGTTGTAATGATTATCATAGGTGAAATAGATGCGTTTTCTACTGATAGAGTCGAACGCAGACAGTAATTTCAAGAATTAATAAATAAATAAACAAATCAATAAATTTACATGCTTATCTATTTGCTTGTCCCGATAGTGTTGACATTGAATTCATATTAGATCGATGAGGTTTGGTAATTATTTAAATCTTGTTTGTATGTCCGCAGTCCGTAAGTTTTGTTTCTATTATATGAAGCCAGGTTTAGCTAGCGCTGGACTCAAAGGCTGCGTAATGATAAGGTTTTGATTATGGTTTTAAGAAGGAAAAGCAAGTTGTGTGGATAGATATTTGGAGGTCTTTAACAGTACGATGTACGGTGACAATGCATATAATTAATGAAATTTTAATTTGGTTTAGTCTTCTGAGAAAAGATTAATTAGGCATACATCTTTTTGTCAATTTCTTCAAATATGTTAAAATACATGTACATCGCAGAAAAAGAGAAATTTCAAATTAAAGAATTTAACGAAAATCTCTTAACTATAAGCTCAACTATAATGTAAAACACCGTTTTAAACGCTTGGGTTGGAAGTGAACCTTGTGTTTAATTACTGACAGGGACAGGGACGAGAAAAGCCTGTCTAATATAAAGTACTCATTAATTGTTCTTCTCAGTTTTACTATTTGTCATTTTCTAATTGATGAATCTAATTAAAGGATAACACCATTTATGAAATTTGACATATTCGACTCCATCAACATATTCTGTGCCATATTAAACACTCATGTCTATCAATCTTCATTGCCTGAAATTCTATCAAACAATGCTGACAAACCCTGCAGGTCAATATGAACGCTTCTTTAAGCCTATAAAATTCGTGTGAGACGAGTGGCACCCATTGTGAGTTGATCACATATTAAACGTACTAGCGTGAACATGTTTTATTGTCCTTCGAATTCGAATAATTAGAAACTAAAATAATTGTCTTAGGAAGAAAGGTTTCATCCTGCTTATTAAAGAGCCACTCCGTGAGTTGATGGAGTCACATATGCCGAACTCAATCAATGGTGTCATTTGATCGCGAAGTATCGACTGTTACCAAAAAGAATAATATTATAGCTAATTTGTATTGTGCAGTGACAATAAGAAGCTAGAAAGTCGCAAACGTATTTTTGGAGACTTATCTAAAGCCGCCAGGAAGTCAGTTTGGATTTGATAGTGTTTGTTAGATTATATAACTAGTATCCATGTAAATTGAACATGTGATCTCCGCCTCTGTGTATTTATGAGGCTGTTTTAAGATTTTCATGGAAAAACAGTATATGTCATATATTTGTCGTTTTGAGGGGAAAAGTTACGATGTTTGGAATTTATATCATAACCATTGACATTTAGGTTCGTATCAAAGCCAAATAATATGTTATGAAAATCACGGACTGGCTCTTTAAGCGTATTTGAATCCCCTCACCTCCTTCCTACAACTATGATCTCTTTCGGGCTGAATGCGTCGTATGGCTGGATCGGCTTGATATTCGTGGCTAAGTTCGCCTGTTGTTTTTTTTAGTCAATGAAATGTCGTTATGCATGGAGCTTGAAGCTACTATCCTGTACTCAACAGGTGGAAAGGTATATCCTTAAATGTAAACCTAAATTCATACATTTGAAAATCGCGAAACATATTTATACATAGATTTAATAGTTTTAAATAACATAACAACTTAATTTAGTCAGTACTGAGTAAAAAATTGAGATTTGATTCATAAATCTGAATTTATATGCGTATGAAAATATATTCAATTTCTAAGAAAATCTTACCATATGTACACGTGGGACTTGACCTAGCCTATTTTCCATATTGATAATGGACGCTTTAACTTTCGCCATTTTGCTATCTTTGCATTGCAATGACCATCGTTCAGAGAGAAAGCTTTTAAACAGATTGTATTTTCAAACCCATGCACGCTCGATGAGTCTACTTCTCTCTAGTGTTATCGGTGTTACTGCTTAATCAGGGTTTCAACAACCAGTGTTTCTAGTTTTGAAGCGATAATGTTCATTTTTGAGTTCACAAAAACTTTTGACAAGGCAAGCATTTTCAAACATATTATATCTTTGACCTTATACTTTTACATTGGGAAAGAAATTGTGCGCTTGACGTGTTGACGACTTTAAGAACAAGCCGCACTGACAACTAATTGCAACTTTATAACATTGCTGTAGTCTTAAATGGAAGGTGACACGGGCAACTCAATGAAGTTTTTCTCGTACTTACAAAGATCGGAAATATTTAGAAACTTTTTATCAAATTGTGAGAAACGAGAAAAAGAAATGCTATCATTTTAAAAAGACACTCCGTGATTTTTATGACAAATAATTAACGTGTGTCCTTCTTTTTGTTCATCATCGCAACTTAGAACCTTCACATTGTCACTGTTCGAATGCGATTAGCTTAAAAACTATACTTTTGGGCAACAGCCAGCTTTTCTCGATCAAATGACGTCATTAATCAAGTTTGGCATATTATGTGACTTCTTGAAACGACTTGCCGAGTGGCTCTTAGAACTATCCTGTAAGAGTCAATTATCACCATTCCTATGTGTGGGAAAAATACCTGGCATGTAATCGTCTAAACCTTAAAGGGCCACAAAGTATTTTGTTTGAGTCAATTATTTCAAACTTCATAAATGGTGTTATCTTATAAAAAATTAACGTGGTTGGTTCTGAGAATCAGCATCTAAGTGCTTATAAATACAGTATAGTAACAAGAAACGGGTTAAAGTCGTGATTTGTGATCGAAAACCGGACAATGGTGTGTGCCGATTACTCAAACCGTATTTTTAAAAATTTAGACATACAAACAAAATTTATTAGACTAATGTTTAGTAGGTCATTCAATTAATATATATTGAACTGAACGTAGAATTTCGACTTCCTGACATCTACAATGTATATGTCATTTTGTCACAATTTTTTGGAAACAAGATAATATCTTTATTTGGGCATTTTAGCTATAAAGATGCAACTCTAGAGGGTCGATTTGATCCTAATTTAGAACATTTGGTATTTCGGATCTCATTTCAGCCACAGAAAAAAAAATCATCAAACATACTCTGTGTCACTTTATTGTGTTGTGAAGTTAGCTGTGATAATCAAGAACATTCCAAACTCTACTATCGTATTCGTTTAACAATCTAAGTCATTGTCACATATGTTTTTAAAAAAATTTTGATTGCGTTTCGTGTGGTGACATTTGATTCCTTTCATATAGATCAATGACTGCAAAAGTTCAGACCAAACTTTTGCCCGAAGCACTTGGCAGTACTGGAGGACAAAATATGGTCCGATTCATTTATAATTTTTTGTCCAACGCAATTCGAGGATTTGTTGAAAACAAATATAAAAACATAACGACTGTAACCCACCGGCCATCTGAACAATGTTGCAGATATTTGTTAAATATGTTTTTATTCAATCAAATACATTCACTCTCACATAAAATGCCTAAGGTAATACATATCTGAAATCAAGGCATTTTACTTTGTTTTCTTGAAACATTGTGAAATTATTTTTGGTTATATCGGTCCTTTTAAAATCTCAATCCAGTTTACTTTCATCATAAAAAGCTCTTTTTTAGTGTAAATAATTCTATGCAAAAATTTGAACTGAAAATCAAATAGTTTTACATCTTTCAACTTCTTTCTGCAAATATAAAAAATGGTGTGCCAATCAAAAACTGTATCAGAAAATAGATTTTCCCATTTGTGGCAGACTTGCGGCCTAGAATTATCTAACAGGAGTTTATCGTAAAAAAGTCTTGAACCTTTTTTAGCTGACAAAAAGTCTTTATCAGGGAAATTCTATATCTTGATCATTTATATCATCATTTTTGTGTTTTTTAAGTGTGATTTTCCATGTTTGTGGCAAGTTATGAATTATGTTACTAAGATCCATTTATGTACCTCTAATGTTAAACTTAAGCTGCAGTTCTTCAAAAGACATTAAACCATGGTCATCACAAAGATCTTTCAGACTGAAAATTCCATTATTTGCCCAATGTCTAATAAAATGATGTTTATTTTTTTAGCTTATTATACAACCACAAGGGCTGACCTAAGATGCTATTGATATTATCATCATCTATTACATTTTTTGTACAATATAGTTTCCATGCTATCAGAACATCTAAATCCCGGTAACTTTGTCTGCAGTAGAGAGCTGTTCAGTAAGGTTTGGGTGGAATTCTACACTGCATTTCAGCCCAGAACCAACCATGTTTCGCTAGTTCCAGCCAATAGTCGCATGTTTCATCGCAATGCATAGCCACAATGTTGTTGTGGGCTTTCTCCCTATAATGATACTAGCAGCCGTGATATAAGTGAAATACTCTTGAAAGCGGCGTTAAACCCCATATCACATCACCTCACCTCACCCCAGAAATCAAATATAAAAAATCAAATGTGACAAAATATTTTACCTTTGGTCTCAATTCCTTAAGTATAATTGGTAATATGGGGCAGTGTCAATTACATCGGATAGATTTCTTTCGTGTCTTGGAAACGAGTTAAATAAATAATTTCAATCGCAAATTCTATTTCATTTGTCTTTTATCAATTACGTTAAATGAAATAAATGTTGAGATGTAATCATAAACATTTTACAGGGTTTCATTCCAATTACTTTCTTTTGTCAGTGTTTTGAATTAAAAACATGTATTATTTTCATGGTTTCGGCATTGTCGATTGAAATGTTGATTATTTTGACTAAAAAGAATGAAATCCGATAATGACGAAAACGTAAGAAAAAACAATAATGAATTTATTAAATGCATGATAAAATCGAATATGGTTTTGTTAAGAATAATTATTTTGAAAAACGTTTAACAATTAAACCTATAATATGGAACACTACAATATTTTTACCCTCAATTGACAAGTATTTGCTGTTATATATACTTAATTAGTTATTTACTTACTACTACTACTACTACTACTACTACTACTACTACTACTACTACTACTACTACTACTACTACTCGGTAAAAATTTGCTTTTAAAGACACTTAAAATTAACTATGGTTGGGAGCATTATTTTGTTTTTGAACCTGGTAAGATTTCGGTACGATGGCCCTTTGAAACAAATGGATCAATTCTAATAAAGAACGAATATATGATCTATTTCAGACTGTATTATACACTTTTCTCAACTATATCCACATGCAATGACAATTGTTTCTATCTTAATATTTAATCTTTATTTGCAATAATTGTTAAACACGCCGTTACATAGTAGAGTATATAACACGATGATTTTTAATTTGACAAGGTTTATCTTGGATATAATACATTTCTATTTGATGCAGGATGAAATTAATGTCATGATGTACATAATGAGGCATGGGTATATAAGATCTACAGATTAAATAATGCTTCACTGAATTTTAGCAGTAGTACCACCCATGGTCCCCTGGTTCAAGCCGATGCTCCTGGGATTCACCGCAATGCATATGCACAATATTGTTGCGGGAGTTCTCCCTGCAATATTACTTCCAGAAGTGAACTTCTCTTTAAAGTGGCGTTAAACCCCAACCCCCATCACCTCAAATCACAGATTAAATAATTTCCACAAAGTTAGAATTTAGTACAGAATTGTATCAGTTCAATAATTCAACACGTTAACAAATTTGATCTGTTGTCTTAACTTGCCTTGGCTAAGACTGATTTTTCCTGATTCCTTTAAGGACTATATGCATTCGCCATGTTGCTGTACAAGGGCCTTTAATTTGTCAACGAAGAGAGTTTGAAACATATCTTCTAACTCATGCATGCTTGAAAAGCCTACTTAACTCCTCTGTTATCTATGTTATTGCTTAATGTATCACAGTGTTCTTAGTTTCGTAGCGATAATGGTCTTTTAAGAGTTTAAACGAACTTTTGACCAGACAAGCACTTTCTACCTGATTTCATCTTAAACTTTATGCATTAACACTTTGTTGACTAAATTAAAAACGGCACATCAACAACTGAATGACGTCTCTCATAAACATGACAAAAAACGGATAATAAAAAAAACTTATAAGATGGTAAAGAATAAAAAAAAAGTTAAATGACAATTGTCATTATTTCTAAGTATAAGACAAAGAACTGGGAACTGATAGCGTTGTGAAGTTAGTTCTGATTATTGCGTACATTCCAAACTGTAAGAAACCTAATTCTTTTTATGATTCAATACATTAATCCGTTCGATCTTTTATTTTGACTGCGTTGGCGGTAGTGACATCATATCTTTGATACCATTTGGACCAATACTATGAAGTTTCGTCATAACTTCATTATGTCCCACGCTGTTTGAAAGAGAACCCGTCTGTGTGAAAGTATAATTTTTTCATCAATGAGACTGAGCGCAAAATAACTGTAACCAAGTGATCTGATTTGCTTTTAAACAGAATGATTTACTCTGCATTCGAATATGTGCTTAGGGTTGAAGTATTGATGAATACACTCGGTAATCCATGACTGAAACACATATATTACCCATATGGGAAGATGGACACAGGGTATTATTTTTCCTGTAAGTCACACGGGAGTTACACATTTTCTTACCATTTGATTGGTTGATGTGAACCAATGAAAATTAACGTTGTGCCGGGACTATTTCATTCATCTCTCATACTTTTCCCGACTGGTAGTTTGTTTACAAATATTCTGCATTTTAACAATGTGTAATAAGTCCACGTAGTTGCCATTCGTAATTTCTCTGATGTGCCGCAGCAAAAAAGTGAAATATGTCTGTCAAACTGAACAAAATTTATAAATTAGCGATTATTGAAAACTACATGTCCTCACGTTCAAAGAAGCGCCTGGTTTCGTTCGATTGTAATGACGTCATAGACACGAACGGCAATGACGTCACAGTAACATCGGTTACGTCACAAGAATTTCAGATTGAGCCGTCCTGTAGTATCACTTTAGGGCGTCACTGGCCTCTTCAAAAAAACATAAAACGGTTAATAGAAATCATTTTGAATTACGATTATGAAAAGAAGGGATATACTTTCAACAACACTTTCATTTAGCTTTTATTTTGAAACTTTTTCACTGATGACAATTTAGCCGTGCGTAGGTAAGTGCCAAATAAAGCCGCAGCACACGCGTATGAATTTGGAGATTCAACATCCAAATCCTTTATAGAGAAACGTTTATTCCCAATTTATTCGAGTTTAGTCTTTTAAAAAAGTTATGGGTAATATAAACAATAACCAACTCGTGACGGGAACGACAGATTATCTTTCCCTCGTTATATTAATTGTGTAATTCTCTCGCCAAGGCTCGAGAATTACGAAATTAATATAACTCGGGAAAGATAATCTGTCATTCCCCGTCACTTGTTAGTTATTGTCTATATATGTAGCAATAACGTGCCATTGAGGGCTATACTCGTTCATCTTTTACCTTTGTTAGCAACTAATTTGCTACAGTCTTAAACGGATGAGATTCATCTGTGTCGTCTTCGCTGGAAATGGTCCATGTGAGAGACGGGATGTGAGTTAATCCTCTGATTTTTACAATTTCGAGGAAATGAATCTGTAATCAGAAATACTTTCTTAGGGATATACTATCTTTATTAGTGTGATATAAGGTTTTGTTAATTGTGAAAACAGAAACTTCCTAACAAGTTGATGGTCATCTTAAAGGTCTCCTCGAATGTATTGTTTTGTAAAGATGTTTTATCTGTCTGTCGTTCTTCCATTAGATTTCACTTGTATCATTAACCCATGTCTTTATCGAATATCAAGTAAGTTGCAAAAGAAACAACACGGGATGACGATAAATGATCTGTATCCTAATGAATTATATAAGATCTGAAGTACTATTCCAGGAGTTTAGTTTGTCTCTTGTAGTTTATTCAATTACATCAACTGATAGCAAACTTTATTTCACTTGTCTTTTGTCAATACGCCAAAGATAATTAGAATTGAGTTTTAATCATGAATATATTACAAGGTTTCATTTCAATTACTCTCTTTATCAATGTTTTGCATTAATAGGTATTGTAGATGTATGGGTTCTGCATTGACAGTTTTAAGAGAAATTCAAAAGAAAGATTATAAAGCAATTTCAAAGAGGCTGATGCTATACATTTATATGTTTATGTTTATATGATTTAATCAATATCAAACAATTGCATACAGATGTAACAGAGGCCTAGCTATATAGTAATCAATATCAAATGCATATAATTTTGCATTTCGAGAAATAATTACATGCATTCATCTGATTATTTCAACTCAACTACATGTAAACTACGTATCCCTTCATTTACAACTCTTTTTAGTTCCGTGTAGTAATTAAAAAACATTTTACCTTTAGCATAACAGTAATGAATCTTCTATATGCTATATCAAATTTGTTTTAGGTTTTCAAATCTTAATTCTGTTCTACAATATTCTATACCAATGAAATATGATATTTTATCATATGCAGTAGATTCGCACTTTGTTGACATACAAACATGAAAAACTATAATTGAGAGAGATTACAGTTGGCAGAAAACATGCAAATATGAAAAGTAAACCGCACCAACTCACTTCTATAAGCCTGAGCCAAGAGAGGAAGGAACACAATGAACTATGGTATATTGTATGTTTGGCATTTTCGTACAGACTAAATCTTAATAATAAGAAAAGTATGACATTGTCTTTGTTAAGTTCCTGGTGGATAAATGATATTGTTTTTGTAGACACTCACACATGTTGGCTTGAGCATGTGATACGTACACTTTTAAAGTTCAGAGAAATTAGAGTCTTCTAATCTTCAATGTCCTCAGGTTCAGTTGGATCATGACACATTTGTCATACATTTGTAGTGTTGAATGTTTTCATCTTGTTCCTTGAGTAACTAATGCTAATCCTATGTTCTATATGTAAGTACGTTTATTAAGTATTGTTAACACAATAAAGTGGGTACACCATTGTTACCTTCAAAGCATAATTCATCCTTGAAATCAAATAAAGAAATTCACAAAATATATATGCAAAAGACAAATATTCACCTACAATAAAGTGGGTACATCAATGTTACGAAAACCTTCAAATCATAATTCATCCTTGAAATCAAATAAAGAAATTAACAAAATGTATATGCAAAAGACAAATATTCATCTATAATAAAGTGGGTACACCAATGTTACGAAAACCTTCAAATCATAATTCATCCTTGAAATCAAATAAAGAAATTAACAAAATGTATATGCAAAAGACAAATATTCCTTTTCTGTAATGGTAATCTTTGACATGGAAGTAAATCAAGCGTCTCTTTCGTCGAGGGGGGCGTGTACTATCTGTCAACTTTTCATACTTCTTAAATAAGTGCATGCGTTTCTTGCAAAACTTCCTCCTCAATTTTGAACTGTTGTTTGTTGTTTATGAAATTTTTTTGATTTGTGTCCATATCTCTTATAACGTAGAGTGTAAGGATTCTCAGTTCAGTAATAGGTTCAACTAATTTTGTTTGCTCACAAACAAGTAAATATAAGGGATTGTTATAAGTATACAAAGCGAGTGCTTTTTTCTCTCTGTCCAACATAGTAGAGTATTGCATATTGTATAAAATATTCATTCTCTTAGAACTGACAAGGGTCTAACACATGCACCTTTATAGAAATTACCGTATATGAAGATATATATGTATTTTGAATGATTGCAGCAACCTGTTATTAAGCTGGAAATATTTCTTTCATAGGACTATCAGTTGAAAATTTACGCATCAATAATATTTTTCAAGGGGGTGGGGATGTGTGTGACTTTTAAAGTATTTTCTTGTTCCATATCAGATATATGTTTATATGCATGCCGGGTTAACATTCAGAAACATGGCTGCTAGTATTATTGCAGGGAGAATGCCCGCAACACCAATGTGGCATTGCAGTGAAACCTGTGAGTAACAGCATGAACTAGGTTTGGAAAAAAGCGAGATGATAACGTGCAGAAATGATGTCAATGAATGCAAGACACCTCTGTCTTGGTCAATGTTTGAAAAAAATGTGACGTTTTCTTTAAAGAAGAATATAATATCATTATTACGACTTCCGATGTAATTACATCAAGTCTATCACTATCTACTATTATTTTTTCAACTTTGTACAACAAGATTTCGTGCTTATCTGACTGTACAATCCAATATGCATGTACCCTTTACCTCACAAACAATCGTTGCTGATGATAAAACATGTACACCCAATGTCAGCTCAGTATTTTCTTAAAATCAAATGCAATCTGGATCATGTTTCGCTATGCAATTGCAATCTTAGCATATTTTTATTTTCTCCAATATCCATTTCAATGCACTCTAGCTACCCTATTGAAATGTAGATAAGAAATGACATTTAACTCACAAACTCAATTATTCACTTTTAAACGTAGATCATTTCTGGTCAAGACAAAGTTCTCCATTGTCTGTCATCAACAACTTCAACTTGTAATGGCATTGCAGATAATTACTGTTGACATATGTGACGCTATTTCGTTGTAAAACCTATAATTAGAACTGACAGTCTGTTGTAAATTTGACGGTGATATGCGATATACATGTATTGCAACTTTAAAGTTTTATGTTTGTACATGTAGTTAGTTTCATTACGAACCAACTAGCACTAATCACGTCCTGTAAACGCGAATGACCTTTTGGTTACTCTCCTTATTGACACACCTTCAATGTCAATTACAGAACTGAATGACATTTTGTCTCTCTCTGAATTTTCACTCAAAATCAAATGAAACTAAAAGGAATTAAAACAGCTGCAGGTTATAGTGATTTCTTCTTATTTACACGATGTGTGTACAAAGGAACCACTTTGACATTATTATATATTCATAAAATCTTGAAGAATGTTAACATCAAACTTATTATTTTTCTTATAGAGATTTTGATAAATAGAAAATAAATATAGCTAGTATCATTGTATTAGAATAAGCATTAAAATATCTCTTAAAAAAGCTTAATGGTTTCATTGAGAGATAAATTATAAAGGGAATATGTGATTGTTTTCCACATAGTGCTGTGAACTTTGTAATCTACATCAAGGAACATAAGCATATTGATATAAAAACGAATAAATCATAATTCATTAATTTGTAACAAATGGGGACTGGTTACAGACACGTAATTCCTTAATAGTTAATTCTAATATGCCATTTGACGTCCTAACAATATTCAAGAAAGAACTATAAACATGTAATCTTCTAAACATATCAGTGATTGGACCGAGTATTATCATTATGATATTATCAGATATAGTAAATTTCTATTGTATATATGAATGCATATCTGTAATAAATATAAGATAATGATGCATAGACATGTTAGATCTTTCCATTTACAGCATCACAAACCGTTAGAAATGAGTACAGACAAATAGTAATTAAATCATCTAACGCAATTACATGTTTGATCTGTTATCTTTATTTGTGTTGTATCTGATAAAAGATTGATCAGTTGCTTTAATAAATTTCGCCATTTATTTACGATTCCCTTGGCTTCAGTTCAGTTGCACATATCTGCCCATGCACGACTCCAATCTCTTTTTATGGTCTCACTGGTCCTTGATAAATGGAGTTTTGTTGAATTAAATAGTTTGTTTAGATAATTACAAATCGCTTTGTCGATTCATTCCATATTTTCATGAATCGCTACAGATAACTTTGCAAGACAAGTTCCCTGAATTGCGTGCGTCTGTTTTTTTCTGAAAAAAAAATAAAAACGTAAAGAGGCAATCCTTTCTTATCAATACGAAAACTGTTTCATTTGTGATTGTTCCATTTAGATAAGTAATGTAGCATGCTTTTTAGCTTGACATTTAACCAGTGAAGATATATTAATAGTGTATATTATATGAGTGTCAATGACATACTTTGTTTACGACCCGAGAGCTTAATATTAGTATTTACCGAGCGAGAGCGAGGGATATACTGATATTTAGGCACGAGTGTCGTAAACATAGTATGTCATGGACACGAATATGATATGCTGTTTATTACCGAAGTCGAGAAATCAAGGAAAGTAATAAAAATCAACATCAACGCATGGATATAGGCGCATTTGGAAAAATACGTCACTTTATAAGTTTACAAACATTGTTTAATCGTTAGTTGAAAAATTGTAACTGTGCGGTTCACTTTGAAAATTATAAAAAAAATTCAGAGGCATACACATAACCTTTAACATTCCAGAAATAGTCCTGCTATTATAAATAAAACAGCTTACACCTAATACCGAAAGTAAATATGTTAAAAGGGAAACCCATGGTTACGTGTGAAGAAGAGTCATTGAAAACATGTTTTTGCATTCGCTAATAGAATCAAGTGCAGACAATAATTTCATTAATGTATAATGATTTATCATGCTTTATCTGTGTTCTTGACTTGCCTCTATGGGGTAACATTGAATTCATATGAGATTCATGAGATTATGTAATTATTTTGCTAAGTTTGTGAAATGATTACTTAGTTGCTTGTCAGCAGTTTTTAATTGCAAATACCTAAAACTCTTTCTGCTCTGTTTCTTTTCCTGAGCAAGTTTTTGTTCGAGTAAAATATTATCAGAATTATATATAATGAATGCTCCAAATCAACCTCGTGGTATCTATCATACCTTTTACTTGATGTTTTTTAAAATGGTAGACTGCTTATGGTTTATACTATGTTGACTGAAAGAGAATGAAAAGAAATAATGTCTATAAAACAATAATATATTTTATTGGCAGTAAAGAAGTATGACTTAAAGGCAAGGAAATGTGTCAATATCACAACATCTGCAAGAATTTGTAAATATTTTCATAGTACAGTTTGAAATATAAAAAAATTGACTCTCCAGACTTCTCATCTGTGTTCAAATATGTTGACAAAGTTAAGACTCAAAGATGACAAAACATGATCTCTTTCTCGAACTTACATCTCATTTACCAAATCATAGAGTAATAGTAAATGGTAAGCTTCTTTTTTGTCTTTATTGGCACCTCAATACACGACATCATTTCAATGGCAAGCTTAAAGTTCAGTAGCTACTTTCCCCCAGAACGTCAAATATAATTATTTAGAGGTGCAGTCGTGAACATATTACAGGGTTTCATTTCAATTACTTTCTCATGTCAATGTTTTGCAATAAAAATATTCTAAAACGAGGGTTTCTGCAGTGTCGGTTTAGATTATAACATGGATTATATTGACTGAAAGAGAATGAAAAGCAATAATGATTAAAATGTCAATAAAACAATAATATATTTAATTCATTCCTAGATCAAGACAGATTGTTTTGGTTACAATAACTGTTTCCCAAAAAGATGTTGACAGTTTAATCTTAATGAGAAACAATAAAACACGGATCAGACAATGATCAAAGCTTTAAAAGACAATATGTCGACTCTATTCATAAGTATTTGGTAAAATTGTGTCATAATTCTTTTCATTGATGATGAAATGATTATTCTCATCACTGGAAATATCAAATGATATGCTTTAAATATGATATGCTATATAACTAGGAGCCTGTTATCAATTTACATTTGTTTAATGATTATATGTTATAACACTAATCATTGGTTGTCACTTGGAATGTTACCTGAAATTGACCAAAATGACATACTGTTAATGGCAATCATTCTTATCCAATACAAAAAATTCAATTTTAGAAAAACATAAGATAAAGTTAAATGAGTTTTTAATTGTTTTCAAAAATACAATTAAGTAACTCTGACCACTATGTAGTGTCAGTACCATCATAGGGTATCTTTCAAGTCTTTTACTCTTCTTTTTCAAAATCTTTTAGCCTTGTTTGTTTTACCATTTTACCCTTGTTAATTGATTAAATTTTCCCTGTAAGAATGTGTAATCAATCTTCTACTTAACCATGTATTCCTAAAGCTTTATTTTTTGGATTTTTTTATATTAAGCTTTAGGTTTTGAAACCTTCAGTTCTGTAGAATATTTTGTTCTGTAATAGAAATATGAGATGTTCAACATAAATAAATTTACACTATGATGACAATATAGTTGATAGAGATTAGTCTACAGAATGTATATCTTTCCCAAGAACAAATGTTCAATGTAATCTTAAGTTAGGAGATGATGATGGAAGTATGGTAAGTCAGTGATAGCATGTTTGACATTTTCCAACAGACTAGATCCTTATAAGAAGAAAAGTATGGCTCTCTCCCCAAAGAATACGGGATTAAATTTCTGTTGGCTACCAAACATGTTGGCTTCTGTATGTGATCGTAACTTAATTTCAAGTTCATGAAAAATAAAATAACATTTGATTCAATGAGGTCCAATTGTACTTTTTTTACTATTATAAGTGAAGTGTTAAACGTTTTTAGTTCGTCCCTTGTGTGTCAACCTCATCCAGGTTCAAATTGATGTATCCAAAGAAAGCATTTAATGCACTCTAAATTAAGCAATAGTTTAGAACAATGTCCTACTTTAGTTAAATCATTAACATTCCATTACCATTGAATTTAACCTCAAGATATTTTCATAAGATCTAGGTGAAATTTGAACTGAAGATGAAATACTCTTAGAAGTAACACAGTATACGAACACAAACATATATATCTAATATTCGTGATCTCCTCACACGGGAGGCAGCTCACCTCCTAGTTCGCTCTTTGGTAATCTCACGCTTGGATTATTTCTGGAGTCTCCTGAGCAATATACGGCAAGATCGTATATGTAAGTTGCAGAGGGTTCAAAACTCGGCTGCTAGACTGATTTGTAGAGCCAAAAAGCGAAGACATGTGACACGACTACTGGTAAGTCTTCACTGGCTTCCCATTAAGCAGAGGATAGACTATAAGGTGCTAACACTTACGTACAAAAACATCAATGGGAATGCTCCGGAGTACCTCATTAACCTGTTAAGTCAGTATATTCCAGCCCCTTTTTTGAGATCTAGTTCACAACAACAACTGTGCATACCAAAAGTGATACTGAATTCATTTGGTCACAGAAGTTTTTCCTACGTTGCACCTGTCTTGTGGAATTCCTTGCCCCTTACCATCAAATAAGCAGTCCAAACTGAAAACATTCTTATTTAAACAAGCCTATGATATCTAGTTGCAATATTTTAGATACTACACACAGTACACCCAGTTATGTCCAGTGAACGTTTGTAGCGCCTAGAGAATTTGCTGAGTGACTTGATTTATGCGCGTTATAAGAACACTTATTATTATTAATGGATCTACTACAATATGTAGAAATTTACTTATGAGGCGATTTGAAGTAAGGAAGATACAAAAAGCTAGACTTGTATGCTGCTATATATGCATGATGTTGATGCGATTTATTATATATATATATATATATATATATATATATATATATATATATATATATATATATATATATATATATATATATATATATATATTATATTTATTTATTTATAATATTTTTTTCAATTCAATACAAAGTTGCAAGTACAATGAATTTGACCAAAAGTATTTGAAATGATCTATGAATTGTAAATATTTAGATATAGTTAATGCTTATCACTTTTTCATGATATACATGATTTGAAATGAATATTTGTGTAGTATATATAGCTTTGAGTCTTCAACATGCTTTTAGCAATAATAACTAATGATTATGACGTGCATAAACATAATCGATTTATCGATTGATTGTTTAATGAGCAATTATCAAAATGTGTTGCTCTTTTAACCTTGGGGCAAAAAGTAACATCACCAACAACAATTCAAGATATTTTATCACACAAAATAAATCTCATATATGCCATGTCATTTGAAGCCAGATAAAATCATTTATTGTCTAAAAGAAATGTATCTGTTTATATTGCTTACTTTATTACGCCCTTTAAAAACCATCACACCATGCTGCATCAAAGCAAAAAGATAAATTTCTACAACCAACATGTATGAGATAAAGAGAGTTGATATTATAGTCATTATAATATCATATTTATTCTATCATTTTTAAGATTGATTTTATCAAATAATTACAATCTACATTTAATATTTTAATGGTGTTGGTAGGAATAGACTAATAATAATTGGATTAGGATGAGATATGTTGAAGAGTCAAATCTCATATGTCTTTGTATGGAATGGAATGATTAACATGTTTTGATAGGCAAACGTCAATTATTAATTTCTCCATATTAATCATATGGTATGAAAAGATACAAGTACAGATACTTATAGTTAATGATTATATAGCCTTTTAAGTCATTACAAATTCATCGAATGAGTAACCATCTTCAATACGTAGACACGCTTTATCATTTGTATAAAACTTTTCTATTGCATGTATTGTTCTTATTGAAACTCTAAGAAAATGACGAATGGGTACGTTAGACTTGCTATATCGCATTCCAAAGTGTTAACATTGAGTACAGAGATGTATCTATTTAATAATGTAATGCCTTAACGTGTTTTATCTTGATTTGCGTTGGCGGTGGTAATGGAAGATCAGATAAATCAGTGGCTATAATTAATTATCCCACGTTTGTTTCATAATTCCCTTAGCCTAGCCAGGTTGAATGTATCTGACCATGCACGACGCTTATCTCTTTTTAATGTTCTCAAGTTCCCTGATAAATGTAATTCTTTGAATTCAAGTGCCAAGAGCAGATTTTTCGTAGAAATCAAAAGGAGTTTTCTTGATATTTAGAAATTGTTTTGTGGAGTCATAGTCAGAGGCTAACATGTACCATACCACAAGCAATTTCGTTAATCCCCGATACATTTTTACAAGACAAGGTCACTGAATACATTGAAGTTCAATATTTCTGAAACAAGTCAAAAAGGTAAGGAGGCCATTCCCTTTTATTACTATGACAACTGTTTTAAGTATCTATGGTGATGGTTCCATTTAGATAAGTGATGAAGCATATTATTTTTGGAAGAGTCCTTTCAAGTGCTTGTCATACAGTGTGCAATACGACACCATATGCTTCATCTACACGAGTTGTAGAGAAGATGAATTGCAAATACTCTCACATTATACTGAGCGATCAAACTTCCGTTAAGTTTCCTTACAGTTTATCCTTCATTGCAGTTTTGTCTTTTATGTAGCAGTCCTTCGTTAGTAGCTTCGTGTCGATTAAAAATCATTTTTGTGATCGAATTGATTTCAAATAGGGCATTCAATAGGAATCACAGATTTTTTCATCATTTTTTTTCAGAAGTTTTCATCATTCTGTATAATAAAAAGCGAAAACATGTAACCATTTAAAGCGTCATAAAGGTTGTACGGTTAATCAAGTACATTCCAGATAGTCAGGACGTATTCTTTAATGATTTACTTCTTGGGCAAGTTTGATATGTTATCTTGATTGCGTTGGAATCTTGATTCCTCAAAGTCAATCGATTGCTGTAATAATTTATACCAACCTTTTGCTAAAAGCATTTGGCAGTACTGCAATTTCTTGTAATGGTATCAAGAGCCCTTAACTGATTACATGTTTTTGTAATTGCTTTTGAGACAGCATATACTTTTTAATTAAAACATTTGATTTCGTTCTTTCATATATTGGGATTTAACATACCTTCAATGGACAGGACATGGATAAAGATTATACAAAAGAAAATTAACAAAAATACAGAAAAGGAATCAGATGGGAACAATTTAGAGGTAATGAGTTGACGATCAGAAAGAATTTACCTAATCTAAATTACATTAATGTCTTATTATTGTGACAATGAAATAAGCTTCTGTGATGTGAATCTTATTAAATATGAAAACAGATTTTTCAATAAAGTTATTGCGATTGCCATCTCAGTCTTATTGAACAAGTAATATTCGTTAAGTCTGCCCATTTTCAACAAAATACATCCACTCCCTCTTACCGTACATGAGAGCATATTTATTTAAAAGGCATGTAAACATTGTTAATTTGTGAAGAATTAGATGGTTTAGTGAATGTGGATTCATTAAAACTTCTCAATTCATAAGTACAAGAGTTTTTCTTGTGTTGTGATTCAAATGTTGTAGAAAATATGACACTAAGTTGAATAAAAGAATCATTACCATGAAATCTGCAAGAATTCGACTCTTTTTCAAATGCTAAAGTAAAGTTTAAAATGTCAAAGATATGACTCTTCAAGACTCACATCAGCCTGAAGCATAATAAGTAACAGTATATATTGACTGAAAAAGAACTGATTGAATCGTCTTTATAAACAATAACGAAGTTTATCCAATCATAAATCATAGATCAAGACTTATATTGTTTTAGTTTTATATTTTTCCAAAAAGCTCTGACAGTTTATCGTAAATGTGAAACACGGATAAGCCAGTGTATAAGAAAAACTGTAAAGGGCAATGTGTCCACACTAAATTAAAAAGCATTTGATGTTATTGTATCGCGATTCTTTTTATTGATTTAAGCAAATTACTGGAATTATGTAAGAAAGAATATATAACAATGTCCCTGTTATCAATTTTGATTTGTTAAATGATTCCATTTTTAAAATCAAGTCATCGGTTGCCACTCGATGTAACCTGAAACTGTCCTTAACAACTGTATTAAGCCACAAACATACATGCCCATTAAGGGGTCATCTGTAATCAGATATCCAAATAATGGCCACTTTACAGTAGGAATGCAAAATAAGGTTTAACACAATTAGATATAACAATTCCCCTTATCTAAAATGACATACATGAGTTTAAATTTGTTTTGAGATGAGTGAATGAGTAATTTTGACATTTAAGTGGTGTCAGTACTAACTTACTCTATTCAATGAGGTCTCTCAAGTCATATATCCTTGTCATGGTTTTATTTAACTATTTCCAATATGGAATCTATTCTCCGATTTTCCTTTTTATCATTTAAAAACATTTTAGCGGTGACAAAACAGTCATTATAGTTTAATATGATGTACACAGATTGCTTTAGATTTTGAAACCTACAATATTATTGTATTATGTTGTGTAATACTAATGAAATATGACAAGTTTAATATACATTGTATGTGCACTATGGCGACATTAAAATGTGACAGAGATTAAAGTTGACAGAATGTATATCATACTCAAGAACACATGGCTGTCATGTGAAATTAAAACCAGGCAAATGTACCTAAATAATCCTGAAATGAAGGTAGACGATGATTTATGGTAAGTCTTTAATATCATGTTTGACATTTTCTTACAGACTAAACCTTATATGAAATAAGGTATGGTATCGCTGTCCCCAGTGGATACGGGATAACATTCAAACATGCTAGCTTCTGTAGGTGATCCTGTCTGTACAATGTCCAAGTTCAGAAAAAAATATATGTCATTTTAATCAACAAATTAGTTCTAATTGTACCTTGATTTATATGTCAGACATCATTTAATTGAAGTGCCAAACGTTGTCTTTTTGTGTCAAACTATTCCATCTTCAAATAGATGTTTTAAACGTGCTTTTTATATTACTTTTAGATTGACACACATATATATTGTCACGGTGAAAATAGGTAAAATAGGTAATTCATTTTTCGGAGTAGAAAATGTAGTTGGAATTGTCTTATAGATACAATTATGAGCAGTATATA
Source organism: Phorcus lineatus (assembly GCA_921293015.1). NCBI lineage: Eukaryota > Metazoa > Mollusca > Gastropoda > Trochida > Trochidae > Phorcus > Phorcus lineatus. The sequence continues at coordinate 30,433,642 of OV121088.1, read as the reverse complement.
TCTATGATTCATTCTAATATTTTCAATATTGTACAATGCATCTCTTGCTTTGCTGATGGTAAATTAAAAAAATATATGCCATTTAATCATTAACAATCGTTTGATGATTGAGAAAAATTCTTTAATCTATTGAATCGTATGACGTCTCGATACATTCTTATAATTTTAATATTACGTATATAAGTAAAGACATGCTACGTCACAAAATCCATTATTCACTTTTAAACATAGAACATGTCTAGTCAAGATGAAGTTCTCCATTATCTGGCATCAATAACCTTATTAACATGTAATGACATTGTGGACAACTGCGCCTAACACATGGTACCAAGTCACATTATTGTTGCGTAAATATTACAATTAGTATTGACAACTGTTGAAATTTGAAGATCATATGTGACTAAAGGCATCATCTCAATTTAATTTGTTTTATTTTGAAAATGACCTTTTATTTCCACTCCATATGGTCACATCAACATTTTACTAACTGGATACAATATTGTCTTTCCAATTTGTCAGTCAACATCATAGGGAAGCCAAATGGTCATTTTGATTTAAGGAGTAAATTCTCTAAGATCCCTATGACATGGATTACGATGAAGTATTAATTTTTTTAAGAGTTCTTTTGGAGTGTGACATTTGACTGGAGAATGTAGATTCTTGATTTCGAATTTTCTTGGATAATTTTCCTAAACATTATTCCCACATAATCTTAACTCATATTTTATTTCTTTTAAAGAGCTTTCATATCATACGTCAAATTGTCATATCCTTAAGATAGTTGTTAATTGATCAGCTCAAGAGACTTACATTTATATCAGAAAATATCTCAATGATTCAATCTCTTAAGAGTGATGGCAGCGGGAGCACGTCTGATCAAAATCTGTCTTTGGGGCACCTTCAGGCGATCTGTTGGTTATCATATGATAATTCAAATGATGTCACGCTTTCGTTCACACTTGACTGTTTGAAATATGGCTTTCACGTCATCGGTCAAAAACGTTCAGGCACAACATGTTATTGCTTCAAGAGAAATATGTTTATCACTTAATACCTTAATGATACTTGGAATCCGATCTCTATGATCGGCACCCTCCTACCATTGTGTCTGTAATTATAAATGAATGATCAGTAATCCTTGGTGATGACGTTAACGGGGGATTATTGTCAAGAATCTTATGCCCAATGACTGTGCTTGGCAGTGAGGTTGTATTTTCTGAATGATATAAGGCTGAGTATATCTTTCAAGAATGATGAATCGTCGTTAAATATGTAGATTTTAGTTAATAAAATAATGTCGAGCCTGACATTTACAAAAATTCATTTGTTGTATGTGAGTAAGTTTTTTGAATTCACAATCCAAGATATTCGCAGTCAAATGCATTATAATAAATAAAGGATTTACGAATGACATGCACAGAAAACCCATAGGTGTAGCTTAGTGTCAAATAGTGTTCACCGAAATTGTCTTGAAAAGTACTTTTGAGTGAGAGACAGTTGATGATTACAACAGCGATCCCTTTAGTGTCATAAATGGAAAAATGAACAGTGCATTCAGAGTAATAAAACCACCTCTCTTGGCTATTTGGTTCTATCACTCATTAAGTGTTTATTCGTATTTTATACAGTTTAAAAATAAATGTCAGAGATGTTTTGAATTTTTTTTAAATTCTGTTTTTGAACAGCACTGAGATGTAAACATTAAAATTACAATGCATAGATACTCTTTAGTGATTTATATAGAACACTTCTGTTCCATTTAATGTGATATATAATAGACTATTATCCGTGGGCATGTCAGATCCTGCCCACTGAAATAGCACAGAAATGTTTTTATTAAATTATATAAAACATGAAAGAGCCACAGAGTGTGTTGTTGGAGTCAATAATTCAAACTTCATAAGTAGTATTATATATATATATATATATATATCTTATCGAGAATTAGTGGTTGGTTCTGAAAATCAACATCTAAAAGCTTATAAGTTCAGTAGAGTGACAAGAAATAAGTTTAAGTCGTATTCTGTGATCGAAAACCGGACAATGGTGTGTGCCAATTACTCAAAACGAACATTTAAAATTCATTTACAGAAGTCACAAGTGTCAAACAATATTGATTGGTATTGTTTAAAGGGTGATTTAATCTATATTTATGTGAACTGAACGTAAAATTTCGACTTCCTGACATCTATATGTCAGAATGTCACAATTCTATAAAAACAAGAAAATATCTTTATTTGGACATTTTAGCTGTTAAGATACAACTTTGAAGTTGCGATTTGAACTTAATTTAGGACATTTCCTTTGATTTGGTATTTATGGTATATATGGTCTTATTTCAGCCACAGAAAAATCATCAAACATACTCTGTGTCACTTTAACATGTTTGATCTGCAATCTGGACTTGCGTTGGCGGTGGTAACGTGAGATTAGATCGCGATATCGACCAGTTGCTGCAATTAATCAAGCCATGTTTGTTTCACGATTCCCTTAGCTTTGGGTCAGTTGTGTGTATCTGACCATGCATGACCCCCATCTCTTTTTAATGGTCTCAGGGCCCTTCATTAATTGATTTTGTCAATTCTATTGCATCGAGAGTATTTTGCTAAGATAATCCAAAACTTTTGTATAAAGGCATATTCATGGAAACTATACCATTCAACGCACACGTGTGTTTATCACTGAATGTGTTATTACAAGACAAGGTCAAGGTCTTACCATCTGAAAAAAATCAAAACGTGAATCAAATGTTAAATGTATGGTTGTTTGTGCAATCATTACTGATTACTGATAAAGCATACATTTAAAAAAACTTAATTTGAATTGATTGACTTTTAACTGGAAAATGTACATTCTGGATTCGTGTTATTTGAAATATTTTTTCTAATCAGTTTACACCCTTACACAATTATTTCGTTTCCTTCAAGGGATTTCATTCCATGGAGAAGCACAAACCTTCATGACATATACTATTATATCAGACTATATGATCTACTATATCTAACATTGATAACAGCAGGGGTACTGGTAAGTTGGCCAGTACTATTCTTCTTCTAAAATATATCATCCAAAATTTGTTGAATAAGATATGAAACATGATTTTTTCACCAAGTCACTTTCCTCAATGGTTCTGATAAATTCAAACATTCTCTTTTAACCAATTTGTTGTAGGTTTCTTGCAATTGATGTCATCAAAGTTAGTCATCGCATCGTACTTGTAATCTGTTTGACAGGAAATATATTATTCCTGTTTTGGAAAAAGTACCTATTAATTCAGAAACAACATAAATCATCTTAATGTGATAGTATATTTGATAAACTCTTGTAAATGTTACCTTAAGGAAAAGTTGGATTTATTGTCATAGATTTAAATGGGGTAGTTCTATTTCATTTTTAACCATTTTCTTCTTCTTGAAAGACGAATTAATTTGGAATTAGAAAGAAGTACATTTGGTTTAAAGAATTTCTACTGAATTTTATATTGTATTTGAAATGATAATTATGCCTTATAATAAGTGCCTTATTAGAGAGTTAGTTGCTAAGTTTTAATTCATGACCGCTTGTTAAAAGTGTTTATGTTAATCATTCTAATTAACTTTAATAAATGATTGATGCATACGGATGATTGATGATGATGTACGATAGTGAAGATTTCATTTATAGTTTTAAAAACTTTATAGTGAAATTTATTCATATAAAATAATTTGTTTGTAAATTTTTTAAAAACCCACACGTCCCTGTTTTGATAATTTATTTGACCCCTTTTCGAATGTTTTCGCTGTGCTGATTCTTTTCAGTGATTATTGCCCCTTACCAAGCTTTTGATTTTTTGAATTTTCAAATAACCATCAAGAGATTATCTTGTTTACCAAAGTCTTGAGATATATTTATATCTTCTTTTAATGTTGTTTGCATGAAATGTAATAGATTGATAATCTACAATGTCGGTATATTGAATTATTCTCATCTTATCATGGTGGTGATAGCTCTTTTATGTGAGGTTTCATGCCAAATTTAACCTTACCTTGTGACAAGATGTTGGCGCCTAAGAATGATAACACCAAACTTTCTATTGCTAGGGAAACAAATGCGGTATAATTGTGTCGCCTTTACAACATGGGCAAGTTGTCATAGTTTTGTGAGCGGATTGTCTATGTGGATGTGTGTTTATGTCCAAATTGTGGTTGCACTGGAACAATTTATTTATCCATAAAGATAAAGCAAATGATAAAGAATGAATGAATGTAATATTTTCATCTTATATTAATTCTTAGATGGGATGCGTGGGTACAGTTCCTGAATAAATAAAAGATTGAAGATAGTTGAAGATGAATTAATATGGAGTACATATCCTTCAGCGACATTAAATAGAAATAACTGTCGAGTGTAATGAAATTAACGTGAGAGGAAAGAGATAACAGGCATGATTACAACGAACTTAAGAGAACATTGAACTCAGATTTACGATGATAGCGAAATACGTACAAGTGATAAAGGGACAGGGGAAAATATCATTATTTTAAAATATTTATATAATTTCTAACCATAGTTATTTTGAAAGCTAATTTGAGTTTGACCAATGGTTAGTGCAGCACATTTCAAGATGTATAGAAATGCGGTTAAATAAGCCATCCGGGTCGGTTTTTATTAACCAATCAGGTAAAAATATCCTTTGTAATCAACAAGGATAGTATCTTTTTATTGGTTATTGCACTCTGAAAACAATCGACAGTGTCTAAAAATAAGAGTTTCAACATACTGCCTCTACCGGAATACGAACATTATTGGGGGTTTCCTTTCCACATGTTCTTACACAAGTTTAGTGAAGATCAAATCTGGTCATTAATGGACCAAAAACATCACCACGTCTGAAAAATGATCAGACTGAATTTTTGGAACTTGGTTTATCTTAATGATTTTAAGTTATACTGAACCAAACTTACATCTGAAATAGTTCATATATAAAATGTTATTCAATTAAGAAAATAAAACCCTACAAGTTAGTTAAGAGCTTTTATAGGATATTTAGATCGTGCAACCACATTGCCTTTGATCCACCTCCGGCTTGGGGTGATGAATCAACAAATTATAAGATTTATTAGAGAATCTCATCCAAGTATCATCTGATATTTAATGTATTAAGACAATTTATAGTTACCATTATTATTCTTCCTTTTATCGACCAGTCATTATTTATTTCATATCAGAAGACACGAGGGTGAGATTCTACCGATCGTCTAAAATTTGCTTTCATTACGTTACCATGAAAAATATATACTGAATACTGCACTGTCCATGTCATGTACTTGAATATCACTGGGAATTTTAAAAATCTGCTGTCAAACTGATATCTCCAGAGGAGATGCCACTTAAACTCCCATTAGCGATATCTCCCGTCAAACATAGTTTTGGATGAAAATATTTTGTAATATAAGTCCGAAATCTATTTGCCTTCTGTATTTCATTATCAATTCAAACTGAAATCAATAACCCTGAAAATGATATAACAAAGAAAGAGAAGACATTTCTTTATTTCTATCATTGCTTCCCACTTATCAAGCTAGTAACCTCTGAAAAACGAACAGAAATGTTAAGAAGGCCGATAGAGGATGTATTTGGACAGGGTTGCGTTTGACTGGGTTCAATGAAATGCTCATTCGAATAAATGAAGATGTTGTCCTCTGTTCAAAATAGTAAATATTTATTCCTTTACCTCGATAAACAATACATTGCTTATCTTTAAACTTTTTATTTACTTTTTTACTTTTCTTTAAGACTTTTTCAAAACGACATGTTCATAAATTTAGGGAGGACTTAAAAGTTTACCTTTAAGGAAGTATTATGCTAACTGGTTAAGTGCAAACAAAATGTGAGAAGAAGAGTTACCATAGAAAGACAAAATATTTCTATATTTTTATCATTGCTTTTTTCCTATCAAGAGAGTGACATCTGAAAACAGACAGAAACTGGTAAACAGGAAAGAAATATGTTAAAATGATCAGTAAGGTATGTATTATGGACAGGGCTTCATACGCCTATGCTCGATGAACTTTACATCGAGGATCTGTAAACTTACCATATCTTTACTTCCCTTCAAAGTTTTTAATGTTCTTTTTGAGAAATGACATTTTCATAACGTCGGGGAGAACTTACTAGATTACCTTTAATGAGGTACTTCAATTCTGCTAACTCTATATCGCTAAAGTGCAAAACGTGCTGTCTGGCCCTCGATCAACCCACACGTTAAGACACCCCATGGTTAATGCCAGCATAGGGCACCCGTTCTTTAATTGGTAAGAACGTGGCCAATCCCTCAAATCCGCCACGTTTATGACAGTAATTTATGGCATTTGATTACGTTCAAACAGCAAATTGTGAAAGTATGACTGCTTATCTTCCTACATTTCACTTCAATTTTGATACGAGATGCATTTTCAATTTCATTTCCAATGATTTATTTCAATAAGTACATTGATTAACATATCTGACTATCAACCCAAATGTGTCTCTCTATCATCCACAACTATCATTTCGGATCATAGTGACATTACTATTTCGGATACCATGACTGTCGTCCCAGATATATTATCCCTATCTACCATCTACGATTAGCATCTCTCCCTATCATCTCGAATTATCATGCCGGAACATACTCACATTACTACCTAAATTATGATACCCCGACTATCATCCCGGATATATTATTCCTGTCTATCATCTTTTCTATCATCCGTATCTATCATCTTGGACTTTTCTGCGAGACCATATATAATGGCATTACTATTTCAGATACCCTGACTGTCATCCCGGATATATTATTCCTGTCTATCGTCTTTGGCTATCAACCCTATCTATCATCTCGGGCTATTCTGCGGGATCATAATGGCATTACTATTTCAGATACCCTGACTGGCATCCCTGATATACCATCAATGAGTATTATTCCTGATTATCATCTCGGACTCTTATTCCAGACTATCGTCTTAGACTTTCATCCACGGTCACAAAGGTCTTAACTTTCACGTCCCTACAAACAATGCAGGATATGTTTTTATATGTGTTTGTAGGCTGTCAAAATACTCAGCACACGGTGATTGATGAAGACGAACATATTGCTGAAATACCTGACAATATACGCATGGAGAATCATAAACGCGTAGGTTAATAGTCTTACTTAGTTAGGTTGTCCAGGAATGAATAAATGTCAAGTCATTAGAGCGTCGTTTGACATTATTTATGAACTAATATCATTGCACAAGATTATTATATATAGAAATATAATTTGTTCAATGTAGATGTACCAAAATCAGTTTCGTTTTATATCAAATCCTTTTAAAAATCAAAGGATGGAATAAGTCACATAAGTACAAATTAAAAAGCATAATAACAACGAAATCTACATTATTGACAATGGTGTAAAGTGAGTGTCAGTGATTTTAAACCATAGCTCAGTGTGATGTTATGAACAATGCGCTTTTTCATCTTGCACATATTTGATTCCGAGTTCGACACTGAAGATCTAAAATGGATATACCTTATTGTTAGTTTGTTTACCATTACCAGAATTTGAACAATTGAAATTTGTCTCATAATTAAGAATGTATAAACGACAGCCAAAGCGTTATTAAATGTTAAGTATATGTACTTAATTATTCAAAAGATTAAGTTGTCATCCTGTTTCAATACGAGAACCATTTGGGCTTAGAGAAAATTTTATCTAGCGGAAGAAAATTGTAACCATGATTATCTGCAAAATTTCAGACGACGAAAATATTTCTTGCTTGGAAAGGATGGTTCTTGTCACCGAGACCCAGGTCTGGATGTAGTCGCAATATTATGTTCAGTCAAAAAGTCTAAATTCTAGTTTACCCGGAAATGTTTGGGCTTCTCAATTGATTGAATTTGAGACGACGACGCTTATTGCATAACTAACTTAGATTGCGTTGGGCTTTATTGACATGAAATGATGAGAAATTGTAGCAATTTGAATCAGGAATAAAGGTTGAAGGAAAAACAAGGGTAATTTTCATCTATGAAACGATCAAAGGTTTAAAACCGTTGCGTTTTATGTGATCTACAGTTAGTCTACGAAGAGCCGTTTCCCAGCGGTAAGTACACTTTATTTAAGTTGCTAAGCTTAGTTTCCCTGGCGTGTTCAAATCTGTTTATTTAGGAGAATATTTATGTAAAAGTTGATGGACATAAAAGAAATTCCTTCGCAATTGCTACGAGTTAGTAGCAGAAAAAGTAGTGACGAGAAAATGTTCTTTGTAGTAATAATTAACGATAAACATTTGATTGTTGATTACAACATTCGGATATATATAGTTTTATATAGTATTGTATACACATTTTGCATAATGAAAACACAAATCATTATGCATATCATTTCTAAACTGAAAGGGGCTCGGCAAATTTGTCTGCAGTAGAGAACTGTTGTACACGCAGTAAGGTTTGGGTACAGTGCTACACTGAATTTCAGTGCAATATCACCCATGGTTGGCGAGTTCCAGCCGATGCTTGCAGGTTTCACCGCAATGCATAGCCACAATGTTGTTGTGGGCTTTCTCCCTGCAATCATACTAGCAGCCGTGATAAAAGTGAAATACTTTTGAAAGTGGCGTATAACCATATATCACCTCACCTCTAATCTTAACACAATGCACTTCTTATTTTATTGATTACATTGATTATTTCAACCATAATTTGCCGTCATATATGGTACATACAGCTGCAAGCCAAAAGTTTGTCCACATACCTGATTGTACTAGTGCAAATATCATGTAATTTGTGATACCTTTTAGGAATCGTAGCGTTGCGAAAAAGAAAGTTATTATATTGAATTTTCAATACACATATGCAGATCCATTCTTCTTTAAGGCATAGGTTTATCGTACCCCACAATTACCTGTAACAGTTTTGGCAGATCGTTGAAGTGACCTGGGGTCAAAATTCCGAAAACACTATTTTTTATTTTACTCCATAAAATCCTTTATAAGTTATCAACCTCTTTAAAAATTAGTCACGTTTGATTCTTAGCACAAAGTCATTGCGATTATGTTGGTTTTAAACTCAGAGAGTCGATATGGCACATTTTATTCGACATCTTTCGAAATCGAAATTTCGAAATTGTGACCCCTTCTGTCTATGCCAAAATTCGAATTGTTGTACGAGTGACCAGTCAATGTCAAAATGAGTTCAAACATGGACAGTGGGTGATCCATTGTCAGTCTTGCTGAAGTTATTCTACTGACGTTCAAATGAAACCCAAATTACATGATATTTGCACTACGATTCAGTGGTATGTGAACAAACTTACGGTATGCAGTTGTACATAGCACACACACACAATTGGTGTGACAATGCCTCCTGAAGTGTTTGATAAATAGTTATTTCATGTCTTGCTATTCTTTCACAACTGAGTATTCTAAGTGACTCAAGAGCGTGCATGACCATTAGAAATTCCATATAAACTTGAAGTATGTATAGAAAATCTGTAAATCCCCGCCACATTTATTGATTATCTCTTTAAATGCTTTGACATAACGTGTTATCCAAATCGCTGTTTTTATTCGTGCTGTTAATGTCTCGAACCTTATTGGTTATGTTAAAGGTCACGAAACGGTTCACAATACTTTAGAAAATTCTTTACGTACTCAAGGAAATGAGTTTATGTATAGGTCTATGTATAGGAAAAAGATTGATGTAGATTTTAATATTTACATACTTTGAAATGAAAGCACTTTAATCACAAAAAGGTAAAGATTATGACAATGCGCGTGTGAAAACTGAAAACTCCCCTATTACATTAATTTCCGGAGGGCCGATAGTAAATGAAATTTCAAATCTTGGAATAGGTCAGGTCAACCTCCTGTTAATTGCCAAACTGAATTGACATCCTGAACAACTTCCTTTCCAATATTTTCCTTTTGAACAAGAATCCAAATGGGTATGACAAAAAGTTTGATAAGTTCTACTCGTAAGTAATGGTCTCCATCTTAACGCTTTTGCTCACGTACAAATCTCTCGATTAATTGTTACTATAACAGTGTATATTGTCATTACCCTGTTAGAGTTCCATTAGAAAGACACTAAAGAAAGACGATAAAGCATCATTCGGATTGCTTTCAAATCGATGTTTTTGAATGGAGACGATAAGGGACGTTGATTCATGCAAATAACACATGTCCATAATGACCATGTCATATTTTATATATAGCTATATATATATAGATATAACTAATAACATACATCTGAGTATGTAAAGTAGATGAATTCATTACTTGTACAAGTCATTATCACCTTATAGAATGATTTATTGTTATTTGTTTTAAAATAACATTTAATTTTGAATCTGACTAAATGACTTTGTTAGGTTTTTGTATATCAGATGATTTGGATATGAAAGAATGGAAATCCTAAATTTAAGAAGTAAAGTTTACAACAACATGATGTCACATGAAAATACATTATTTATATATTATTATATATATTTATATATCTATATACATTATAAACATTATATATTTATATATTTATATGCATTATAAAATGATAGGTCAGAAGTGCGAAATGGAATTCGCAAGATATTAATTATACTAAATGTATTTTCAATGCTAACTTTTTCATTTTTAAATATGAAATGAAATGGAAAAAAATAACAAATTAAATGGCTTCCTTTAAGGAAATGAACTATGCTGTTAACGGATGCATACAATTGAAGCCTTTAGATTCCAGATTGAACATGTATGTTTGTAGACCCTATCTAGAATTGAACATTAAGTTTCTATTCCATAAAACCAATAGAAAGTACCGTTAAATGTATTTATTAGACAAATCATATACCCTTGTACTTTCCTTACCATAGAAGTTTTTTTTAAATGAAAACATATAAGCTTATACGTATGTCATAATACTCTCTGGACGTATAGCGTTTTACGTTGGGTTGAATGTACATTGCATTCGTTTTCATTGACTCACATGGTTGATTTTTTGAGAGATTTTACAATCAATGACGTATAGACCGCAAATGAACTGCGTGAATTAAGGGAAAAGATCCAAATGAAACGAAGGGGTAAACAGTACGAAGGTGTGAGGCTACTTTAGAATAATACTCCTGTGTCCACCGACAAGGTTTTACTCCGAGAGGAACAAGATCTTTGGTTCCGAATTCTGCGTGTTCTCCAGATCTTTGGTTCCGGATTCTGCAGGTACTTCAGATCTCGCCCTTTCAAACTTCTTTCTTGCCTTCGTCTGAAAACTGAGCTCTGCGGCCAAAGCTAAACCTGAAAAAAACAGTCATTGCGACCATTGAAGAGTGTTTAGGGTTATCTGACAATAAGAGATTTTCAGACTGGGTGATGATTTTAGATAGACTCATGACCAAATGCATTGAGGTCAGTGTTGATTATGTCGAAAAATAAGTTACTTCAGTTTGCATGGTCAGTCGGCAACTTTTGGAACACCCCTCGTACTATAGACGATCATGTATGTAAAGAACAATCAGATACTGGCAATGAAGATAGTTAAATTCAAATTTCATCAGAATAATAATGTTATAAGTGTTGTAGTCTAATAAAATGATGCTCAAATTTAGTCATTAAAGTTTTAATGGGCTGCCCTAGGACCAATTTACGCATTTTGAAGTTTAACTTGGAGAGTCGAACATCTTTATTGAAAGGAAATGAATTGGAAATCATGGTGATTTCATATATAATTCATTAATTGAATTAATTCGTTAATTGTTTTATGAATAAACCATTGAATAAATTTGTAGATTGTTAAAGACCATAAAAACGTTGATAAATAACTTGATACATCGATGATTTAAGAATATATTCGTAAATGGTAGAACGGGAAATTATTCCTTCTGATGATACTCTTTAATTTCACAACACAACAAATATAAAGCTAACAGCATGTACATTGCACAGGCCCAGCCATTTAGTCACTAAAAACAACACCCTAAAACAACTAAAAAAAGTGTTGTGTATGTATAATTCAATATTTTCATGTTAGGAATCTTCACCAAAAGGCTGATAACATGGTATGATTAATTGGCGTTTAAAATATTAAAATAATAATCGATGGTTTCTAGACGTGATAATTTGTCTATATGAAAATCTTAATTTTGATAACTTTAACTTTGTTTATTTGGAATTATGGTATTTGAAAGGTTATAAAACACGTAGACACGAAATACTCTAAAGGGTTCCATGGAATGAAAAAAAATACTCGAACTCCAGCAAAGCCACATCTCTGACATGCAAAGAGATATTTCTGTACTTCATATGATGAACGCTTCCGCTCCCACTGGCTTTGTCTTGATAAAGTTCCATAACTGCATGAGACCCTTAAGACCTTACTAGCGGATTGTTACCTTTTCTGTCTCAGAATGTAGTATGAATAATCAACGCATATCTTTTTTAAAGACAGACGCTCATAGTTGTGGTAAATCTGAACCGTGGGTTTTATCTAACCGTAATAGATGAAATAAGTATATGATATTTTTCTTTTTGAAAAAAAGTATTTATTTTGCAACAAATGAGGAATGTATTCAGAATAGAAGCTCAGAGTTACATTGACTGTTCTCTTATTGTCGCATGCCAAGCGTTATCAATGTTATTATTTAAATGAAAAGTATTGATGGTTGTTTCGAATGCAAATTTAAGTTTGAAAGGGTCAGTAAGGTACATGTTAGTCATGAATTTCAGAAATAAAAAATTGACAATGTTTTGTATCGTAAGTTCCCCAAAATGTTAAATGTAATTTTGTAAATTTCAAACTCTGAGGTAATGAGGTTATATAACTAACAAACATGCAATGCGAATTGCGATTGCGCCTTCTGCAGATAAATAATGTTGCCCTATTTTCATTGAAAAACAAGCCAAATGATACTTTTAGCATTTGTGGATGCATTTATTTGTAGAAGTGAGCTGATAATAAATTATTTGTTATGTATCAAACCATATTAAACAAATGATGCATTCTTAAAACCACGTAAGTTGAAAATTCTCATTAACGCATACAACCAATTCTTTTAAACATACTTTGAAATATCGTAATTTAAAAGGATCTAAGTCCAGATAAGGCATTAATTTCTATAAAATGGATACCTATTGTTTCTGTTTAACGGTAAAGGTAAGATAACAATTACATTAGAGACTTAAATAACCACTGGATTAAGGAAAGAAAAGGTTTTACCAGTAAAATGACGGGCTTTAAGACTTTTAATAAAAAGTCATAAATTGAATCATTATCCTGCAACCCCTCAGGCAACCCCTCAGCATCGCAGATTAGTTTAGAATCTATATCATATTATTTTAGGTTATTATAGGGTCATAGGATTATGAAAATATCATACACATGCGATCTCAACAGTAAACTAAAGAAACAACCCAGTTATTCACATAGAAACGTACGTAAGTTATAACATTGTACACAAGCAAAAGGTTGATGACAACATAGGGTTCCAGTTTCAAAGCAACTTAGCACCTTAAATCTAACACAATTTCTTTATAAATTTGAAGGGGGGGAATGGAAATTGAATATAATTAAGTTAAAAGTTTCTTTTCAAAATAGATATTATGTCTTTTACAAAGGGCATGTTGAGATGAAAGTGTGTCATACATGTAACATGCTAGATATTTTGAAAAACACTGTATACATTGCCCTATATCCATCTACCTATGTACCTATTTGTACTCAACTTTCTATATCCAACAATAATTTCTACAAAGCTTTCCAGAAATATCAAATGATCAAATTGGCTATCAATAGCGATAGCGAGACCATTTCATACTAATGTTGCTTTATCTTCACAGTCAGACACCAATGTAATAAATTGAATGATTTAAAGACGAAAATAAATTCTCAACATTGTTTAAATTTGATTTGGCATTGACATTTACTGTAATTGTTGAGACGCCATATTGAGATAGAAATCTCCAATCCTGCTAGTTTAATTCTGAGAGCTTATTCAATCTGCAAGCTTTATTAAGACAGAGCCGACGGGGGCGGAAACATTTATAACAATAACTCAGAGAATATTGTCTGATTGTATTTTGTATCCGTGGATAAGTTATACTTAAACTTTAGATTGAGACGTAAGTCTGTAAAAAAAAATGTTTTACATCAAATTGAAAGTACAAATGTAATTGATTTTTAAAAAATTGATAATGAAAATATCATAGTTTAGATATAAATTAAATAAAAGATGACGTTAACTACTGCTCAGGGAATTAAAACTTTTCAATATGTTCTGCAGTTCTTTGGGAATGGAATATGTTTTTGCTCTTGGATTAGATTTCAACAAATTCTTACATGAAGTAAGTTACATACATGTGTTTGTCCTCTGGTGAAACCTCCTTCGAACATGATCACGGACGCTTTGACAAATACGCCACGCCATGCCTATCGGTCGTTTGAAAATACAGAGATATGCCTTTAATACCTATGTTTAATCTCGCAGATTTTCAGCCGCTAGTCCGCCGCTGGTTATCGTATTTCATCGTCTGTGACGTCACGACGTAAATACATTGTTGTTGACGTCAGTGAAGCTAGCCGTGGCAAGGGAAGCAGGACCTTTTCTGAATATTTCGATGCAAGTAGGATGGAATAACATCGGTGGAAAATTATTCCATTCAGAAGCTTATCAAATGACTTGTACGAAACTCGAGCGTATTTGTGTATAACCCCTGCACTATCTTAGGTAATACAAAAATTCACACCCGTTTTCTTAAAGTCATATGACACACTTCCTCAGATAATGATCTCTATTTATTTCCATCGCTTCGTGCTGATGAGTGTCTAAACTAAAACCAAATTCATCAAATCAGCTTTATTTACCTTCTTCCTTACTCCAAAGGTACATAACTGAATAACTACTGACATGTGATGAAATTAATTTACTAAATAATGTCAACTCAGATTCAGATACTTGAAGCAAAGACCTTTTCTTTGTTGGAATTTATTTTAGAGAAAGTATGCATAGAAAACAGTTGAATAGAGGAATACATAATTTAGTCCCTGATTGCGGGGTCTCCAGTGCTTTTAATTTACAGTTGATGCTGAAATACACATTAAGTTGAATTCCATCAAAAACGCAATGCATTATGTAATGACGTCTTGACCATTGAAGGTACATTAGTATCAAAAACGTATTTTTTTATCTTCTTTTATATTATTTGGATTCAATGTCAAATCATTTCGCAGGCTTCCATGACGAAAAATTGGTCACAAAAGTGATTTCTCTTATTCTACGTTTATCAAATAAATAATCTGATGAAAAGTACTGACTGATCAAACAAAGAAGATAGAAATAGTTGGTTGTTGTGATTAATGATTGTAAATCCGAGGGTCCTCTGAAAATCAAATATTTTTAAATGTACACGAATTGATAAAAAAACAAATATTGATCATTTCAATCGACAAGTAAACTCTCTATTTTGAGCCACAGAGGTTTTTTTTTTCAAGAATCGTTACATGGAAACTTATGAAGTCTGGACACACTTGACTGCAAGTAACGGGTGCTATCATGAAATCATGATGTGAAACAAATAGATTCTAAACCAAGCGTTATTTTCATATATTGCATATTTCAATCAACGAGTATAGTTTCCCTTTTTGAGCCACGAGATGCCTTTCAATACTACATGTAAGAACGAGGTTAAATACGGACTTGATTCTGGATGGCTGGAGAAACATACAAATGATAATGATTTCATAACTTAATTAATTTTCAGAATCTCAAAATTTCATTCACACTGCATCTAATATTGAATGACTTTTGAATAAAACCAAAGATGTCGTCTTATTCATGATTTTTAATACCAAATTTGAATTGTTGTATAGCTCTTTTTGACAATGCGTGGCTGAGTTATATAAAAACCCAAATGAAAATCTGTATCTGATGTGACTAGTTTATTTTACTTAGAAATATTCTGGAAGCGGCTCTCTATTGCTACTTGTCTCTGATTAGTTCACGTCTACTGTCTGATTCTTAAGTTGTCTGTATTATCAAAGTGAATAAACTCTTAATGTATTTCTCATTCACAAGCTTCGATCCATTAATTATGAAATGCCGGTGCTTGAAGGTTGTTTTCTATTGTATTACTAGTTGGGACATTTCACATGTTAAAATGGACGTAGAGATTTTTCGATGGTATGTTTAATCTGAGAGAGTATGCAGTCCATGGTTTCATCGACTACTTCAACCTTCACCAGTGAAATATAATCTGTACAATCCATTGCAAACCCACAGATATAGTCTGTTAAAATGGACATAGAGATTTATTATGGTTTCAACTGAATAATTCTAATATAATCTGTACAGTCCATTGCAAACACACAGATATAGTCTCATGCATATATCATGACCATGTCAACAATTGATACCTATCAAATAGGACATAGTAACACTAAGTTCCTCACTTATTGTGTAGACGGGTTGTGAAATGGAAAAGACAAAATGATTAGTGATAAATGATGTGGTTGGATAGTTTGTATATTCTTTCAGGTCCAAGACAATAATCTAAACCATCTCGTTCATTCTCATGCAAATACTATGATCATGTCAACAAATGATACCTATCAAATAGGACTTAGTCACGTCAAAGTTCCTCACTTATGTGTACACTATTGCATGTATGCCGGGCGTAATTACAAGGCACTTTGTACATATTTGGTTTTCAGAGTCAGATATATTTATGATTAAGTGAGTCCCATGGGTGTCTGTTTCAATCTGTATTCCGTCCTTGACATTGTGCTTCAAAGCTAGTGGAAGTTTACAGCTTGTCTGTATACATTCCTCGTTGCTTGCTCTTTCAACAACTATTAAAAGGTATCCTTGAGAACATCAGTTATCTAATATTTAAAATTTACATAAGGGAAATTTAGTCAAGACTAAGATTAATTACATAATTTCCACTGGACAACCGTTTGTCATTCTCTCCCAACAGAGGTATCTCGGTCATAAATTACTATACAACCTCTGTCTTAATACGAAGGTTTCTCGGACTTCCAGCAGTTTCCCCTACACGCGCAATATTGCAACTTAAACAACCATGCAATATTTCAGCCAATGAAAACACCGAATTCATAAACAACATATTTATTAGCACACAGGCCTATGCAAAGATGCAGTCGTGAAATGAGGCGTATTTGTTCTGTAAAGAAGACTCAAAGTGCAAGGTGCATATTCGAATCAAGTTTGACTTTGGGAAAGCTTACGGAAATAACTTAGGCGATTTGAATGATAACTTTTAAAACGGAGTCGCTGATTGCATAACTAACTTTGATTGCATCCAGTCAGCGCTCTACATTTCTAGATCAAGAAACGTTCGTATTAAGACAGATGTTGTATAAGAAATAATGACCATAATATCACATTATTTCTCCTAGGATATCGTGTTGACAATAGATTTTAAATACCAATCGTCAACTACAAGACATCAACAATGCATTTTATACCATCAAGTTATAAACGTAATTACGTCAGAATGCTATGACGTCAATTAAAAACCTTATGGCAGTGCTGTGTGCAGAGATATAGTTTTTTCACGTAAACGCATTGTAGCATAGATTAGTATGATTAGTAGAAACCTCATTCTCGTATCTTCCGATAACAAATGTATCAGCACTCGACGATAAAAGGAAAAATAAACTTTTATCAACCTGTATTGACATATTTTAATTTAGAAAATACTTGGGTGATATTCTCTTAAGATTAAGATATATCTTTAGATATTTTCTTCAGTACCAATTGGAGTCCTTTATAGTTGCGATGCTGAATCTCTGTGGTTGTTTCAACAAGATTTTCTCGATATTTCAGTTGAGGAATACAAATAATCAATCTAGTGAAAACTAGATGTTATGATCCGTCAATACAACTAGAGAATTACGCATTGAGGTCATGTTCAGCTGACTTTTGATGAATTTTGAACCGACCAATAAAATGAGGGCAGGAAATCAGCTTTAAACCAATCAAAGACGAGCTCCTTTTGCATCTTGCAGACGTTTACCCTACGTTTGTCTATATTTATCCTTAAAACTTAATTTTTGATTGTTTGTCCTAATTTGTTGATTAAGTATTGCTCATATGAATAGATGAACAACACACAAATATTCCGTCAACAATAATACATCGATAACATTCGGATTTGTAAACGAGGTACTTAAGAACGGCGAAGCAATCGCATTGACCCGCAATTCGAAGCGCTAGGACCAGTTCCCTTTTGATTGGTTGATGATCAGAACAGGCCTGTTATTCTCTAGATGTAATAACGGACTTTAGGACGTATTATATTAAAAGCTAGTTTTAATTAGATTGAAAAGATAATGTGCCCACAGCAATCGGAAGGTTGTGCCGTTTGGAGTAACTTGCAAACATTTAAAATGAAGTGATCACCCTTACACATTTAAAGAAAAGATTTAAGAGTTAAATAAAGATTTGAATAGGTCTATCACTTTACTACACGTGGATGAAAGGATATAGTGTGTCAAGATACGACTTTTCCGAAATTAAACGTTTCACTAAGGAAGAATTATTATGATTGTTATGAAAAATCCTGCCCATTAAAATTATTTCTCATCTTAGATTTAAACGGTTGTATGTAAAAGCTGACAATAATCGTTTCGAAGTTCTATTGGTCAAATATTGTTTTATCAACATATTTTTGAGCTACGGTAACTGTGCAAATGTAAGAACAGAGTATTTGCTTGTAGCAAATTATCATAAAATGAATAGATTTCAATCTAGCAAATGAATTCAGGATTAAAAGTTCTCATTGACCTAAATTTCGATAAAAATGTTTTTGATGTTTCTGTGAAAAAAAAAGGATAAGGTGTAAAAACTGCTGATTTTTTTAACTTCACTATGACAACAGATCGCCGTTGGTCTGCTTATTTAGCCAAGACTAATCTTCTGCCATGTTTTCAAAGATTTTGAAGTAAACAATGTGGATATATATGTCAAATAATCATTTACAATAGATAAGACACTGAGAATTATACAATAATTGAGGAAAGGCCTACGATCTGAAAATCGGAGGATATATTATAGTTACTTTGCGTTCAATTTGTTAATCAAAATCTTCTTCTCGCTTTAGATAATTATATAAGCCATTATTGTTAATAGCCACCGGATTTGTTCATTTGGCAAGTTTATTGAATTTGGCGGATCAATGATTTTGTGCTTTTGAAAGTTCATACTGCTTTTACAGGAGTATTTTTTAAAAGTTAGTTTTTAGATTATCATTAATTCCATTGAACGAATAATATACTACATGTAATCACATCACAGTAACAAACTTGGTTTTCATTTTCCATTATAAGGTTATTTTGATTTTGATACAAATATCGTGAAGGTATTTTTCCAAAGACAGTGAAATGTCAATAGAGTGATGTCATGGTTTCTACTATGCTAGAATAATTTTATGTAATATCACTCATTTGTTTGCGGACAAGTTGGCTTCAGAACCATTTAGCTATTAAAAACTTGGGGATGCTTAATTTAGTTTCCTTTATGTATAGTTAGTTATTGTTTTTCTTGTAATCATTCAATATGAATCCGTTAAATCTAGTGTCAGGACTGCGCATTGTATAACGTACATTATTACTCTGAAGGAATTGCCCTTCAGACGCAGCTACTAGATGCTTCACACGACCTGTATATAGGTACGGATTAGTACAGCTGGGTAGAGTTAGTGAAATGTGGATGAAATGTTTTGTTTAAGGACAAAACACGGATTCAACCTGGATTCGAACCATTACCTTCGGCGTAAGAGGCAAGCATACTAACCGCTACACCTTCTTCCTCCGCTCATTTAAGAATTGGGAAAGTATATCTGTGTCAATACCAGTCTCCCTATCATATAATTAACAACATATATAAAATTTTCTTTTCATTAGTCGTTTTGTTTTATATGTAATGCAATGGATACAATATTCCATTCTGAGACACATCATTTGTTTAAATAGATTGCAGGATGTTGTCCCAAAACTCTTAAGTTGAGTGGAAAGAATCTGAGCCTTACTGTTCTGATAGATTTAGGATTAGGCATGCACAGAATTTATTAATTCAATGTACATTCTTCATATTGTTAGCATAAGATAATCGCTTAACCTTAGTCATCAAAAACAATAACGTATAGACTCACTTCACTCGCCCTCTTTGAAACTAGTCAGCGTTCATATTGTAGTCAAACATTGAAAGTGTATGAGGAAACAAGTTTTTAAAAGCAGAGAACTTATGCTCACATCGTAAGCAAACCTGGCCAATTGTCCAAATGAGACTGAAACCTTCTCTGGTGAATTCATACATCTTTTATATAAGCAACAAAAAATCTTAAATGCTGATTGATTGAATATTTGATCAAAATTGAAATTTTTACAGCAAGATAGTTGCAGTCTTTACTCTAATAGAAGCTTTCCGAGTAATGACAAACGGTCTGATCAACTTCATACCAAAATTTGCATGTTTAATTCAAGCAGATGTAAGAAATATTTGACTAAAACAATGATTTTCAAATGTTTCGCATCTACTACACATTTGGAATGTCTTTGAACAGGGATGGATTTTTGCAATATTCAAAAATAAACTTATTTTGTTCTTGATTTAGGTCAAGTTTCTTTTGGACTTCAGTATAAAATGATTTTATGAATGAATATATACGGTTCTTTTACATAACATCTGTGTCAATACCAATCACATATCTGTGAAAAAGACAAAATAATGAATTTATTAAAAGTAAAATTTTGGTAATACAAGAGACCTATTAGTATTGAGAGTATTTGGCTGTTATCAGATCAGAACAAGATTTAATAACAGGCATATTACACCTTGCTGGTGTAAACACAAAACCTTTGTCGACCTTTATTTCTCTAATAAATTTAAGTTAAAATCGAAAATCATTTCATAGAGTTATAAGCTTTGGCAATGTTGTAAAATGATATCTGCTGGGAGAGATATTTTCAGGAAAAATAATTTGAGAAAATAGCATCTACTATAATACAAATAAAGATTAACGTTATGCAAGATGTATAAAGATGTACGTTCATATTACTAAATTGGCTTTAATTATCTGCTAATGAGTCAACTTATACCTGCAAGCAATAACAATGGAAAGTGAAATTAACAGCGTATTTATTGATAATGAAGCCTCAATCAAAATATTGCACTTCTGCCATGAAAATCGCCAGTTTGGTAGGTTGGGTTTAATAAATAAACTGAATACATTTATTCAGAATGTTAAAAAAAAATTCATTTTTAAACACTTGAAATGTTTGGTTGACTCATTTACACTGATTAGTTTTAAAGCGGTGACTGAACTGAACTGAACTGAACTTTATTTGCACTCAGGCAGCAAGCAGCGGCATATGAGGATACACATTACATATTTATACGAAATATACAAACAAATAGAGAATCTCACCCAAGTGTCTTCTGATATCAAATATATCAACACGAGTTGATAAAAATTACAAATTTTTACTTTTATCAACGAGTGTTGATATATTTGTGTCAGAAGACACGAGGGTGAGATTCTATTTATCATCCAAAATCATTTTTCATTTCGATTCCGTGAAAAATGTGTATTCCTGAACACTGCACTACTCTAAGAGTCTCAGTGGAGTGATGTCATAGCATTGTTACGTCATGTTTATGACGTCATAGCATTTTGACGTCATTGCTTGATGATGTAAATCAATTGTGATGTCATGAACTTGACTGTAATAGGGCATGTTCAAAATCTATTGTCAAAACGATATCTCCTAGGAGATATTGCTTGATCTTCCACAAGCGATATCTCCTGTGGAACACAGTTTTGGATGATAATATGATTTAGATTATGATGTACAAGCATGTATTCGAAAGACCTATATATATATAAAGGAATGATATAAGTGAATATGTTGGTATTTAAGGTAATAATTCAAACCGGTATTTCTTAAAAACACTTTAAGATAGCATTACAGAACAGGGCTAGTTTTCTTAATGTACATTTCCTTTTACTATTAGATAATGACTTCATTTTATAAAAATTTGGTCTTGTGTAGAAAAAGGCATAAGATATTTTATTCTGGCATTTATGAAATGAGAACATATAAATAAGTAATGGAATTCATCGCCAATGTCATTAACAATACAAAGTTTGCTAATTCCGTTATGTTTTTGAGTATAAATCCAACGACCTGTTTCAATCGGTAGGTAATTATTTGCTGTTATCAAATATAGCAGTGCTCAAGATTTCCTATGATCTGAAGTATCCAAATATCTACTTAACCTTAAATTTAAATCTCATAAGGAGCGATATGTGACACCCTTTGAGGAATAATCGACAATAGACAGCCACAAGTGATTATATGCATCTTCTAATTTACATTTTAATATATTTTTCAGCCTACTTAGGTTTTCAAAATTTTGGGAATTCCGGATTTATTACTCAACCATGGTGAGATCACTCATTAGATAACAATGAGTTGGTAACACACATGTGTGATACCATATCTCGTGCGAACAAACGGAACTACTTTCGAACGTCACATGACATCGTCCAATCACGTTACTTGTAAGTTAGAAAATGGCGACTTTCAAATTTTCGATCTCAGCGAGAGGTAAATATAAAAAGTTATAAAATATCCAAGTGTCAATAATCACTATCATATTTCTGAAATCCAGCAATATTCACAGTCTTTTGATCACTCGCCCAACTTCTGTGCCGTCGCAAGTTGTCTTACGTCCCCCTTCTGCCGGCCGTTCCACGCCACACAGCTTAGCTAGCCCTTCCATCATCTGTTCCATCCAACCTGTCGCTTCCCCCTCAACAAGAAGACAATCTGAACATGACATCTTGCAACTCCCGTTGCCTTATTTCAATATTTGCGGGTCCTATCAACAATTCTGTTATTCACGTAAATATTTTCAATCCTCCTCAACTGCCGACACTGTACGTTCCACCAACTTTTTAAAACTGACTGACTTAGATAGAGGTCACATTCCGATGACGTCACGACTCACGTATCGAGTGCACAATGGCTTGACATTTTTCGTTGCTTGTTAGCATTTGTTATATCAATGAATTTCTCGAAAATGAAATACTTGTTCACCAAAATTATTTTTGTTTCATGTTTTTAGGCGAATCCCTTACTTAGACAGTTACAATTAGCGAATTATTTTGTTCTGTGTTTTGTTTGACTGATTAATATTCTTACGCCTGTTTGCGATCAGCTGATTAATTTATCAAAAATATTGATACGTGGGGATGAGTAATAAATGAAATACTAAACTCATGATAATGTGATAACATCAATTTTATCATTCGGACATTTTTCAGATAATATCCCCGGACATAGGGCATTATTAAGATAATTGCCCGGGGCAGAGGGCGTTATCAAGATAATTGCCCTGGTTAGAGGGACATTATTAAGATAACTGCCCGGGATAGCGTGATTTAATTAGGTTTGAGGGAAGTTACGTTAAATAGTGTCTCGCAAGAACAATGGAGTGACGTCACTGGACGTGTACAAGTGAATATGTTACCTGAACAATATGAAATGATTTATTTGAATGAAGCAATTTCGTGCATGCCTTATCCAACACAAAGCCTAATACGATAGAAATCATTATAATTCATGAACAGGTGATGTGAATCTTAAATAGAAAATGTTTAAAACATATTGATCAAATGATCATATGAATCATATTTTTCTCAAATTCTCATAAACGTTATCTTGAGTCCAAAACATCTATACATCCAGTGTATAGTGGAAATTCACAGAGTGGTTTTCAGTCGGTAGTCTTCCACGCATGCGTAAATTATTATAGTGAGCCCTCTACATAACCTTTTGAAAAGTAAGTCTAGATTTTGATAGATATTTTCTGAGGCTCCCTTCCTTTATTTCTTGAAGCAAATAATCTATTTGAGAATCATTTTTCAGAGATAAGGGTAAGTGTAAGCAGTGAATACCATCAAGATTTCTTGTACAACTGGACTATGAAGGATGAACCAAACACTACTCGACAATGTATGAACTCTCTGATAGAAAGACTTAAAGGCTTATGTGAATTTGAAAGACTTTGCAAGGAATAATAATTTTAAATCAAGTGCGGATGTATCAATCAACAAAATGCTTTTTTTTATTAACTGGTTGTCTTGGAAATCTCTTTTACAATGCAACCAACATATTAAAAACAGTATTCATTCAAGAAGCGAGTTACGCCTACAATGTTGTTAAAGCTGTGGAGGCTTGGTTCCATAGCAGAAAGGCGTATTTCCTGACAACTACAGATTAGTGGGCAAATTGAACGTAATCCTAAGTTTAAGTTATTTGTTTGAATGTATGCACCGCCCACCTTGCAGTGAAGAAAAACATAGGCTTTAAAATAAGGCGTAGGATTCAAAGATTGTTTATCCTTTTGGAAATGACAATATTGAAACGTGAATATATCAAAGAACATATGCCTCTTCCGTCCACTGGTAGAATTCGTCATTTCATGTTTTTTTTTTTTTACATTATGTAATTATGAGGTTATTATCTTTTTTTATTAATACAAATTGAATTGCATCCTTCTTCCCCAAAATATTCCAAAATTTCAAATAATCTTCTTCAGGGAAATATATGTGCTAGGTTATACACTTATTCAAAATATACGGGAACTAATTGATTGAACTAAACTCGGATGGCAGAAACATCAATCATTTCCTAGCATGTGACTACCGAAAATTGTCATGCAAATGTTCAGACAAATGCTTGAATAACAACTAGACTCTAAAATGAAAATAAATTTGAAAGGAAGCAGGTATTGAGTTGAAAGCAAGACCCTAAAACCCTTAGCAGTCTATACGAAGACTTGATAATTTAAATAAATTTCTTCTTCAGTTTCATTTCCATTCGTTTGGTCAATTGACCACATTTTCATTTCAATGTCTAACTGTTAACCTAAGATCAAGATTTAACAGGGAAATTGAAATTGCCTTTATTCATATTTAAGTACAAGTTTTCACTTGAAGCGAATTTTTATGACACATATGTAGCTAGATGAGCTCTCTTTAATCATTAAATGATAAGAATAATTTAAATACTCACGAACAAAGGAAACAATATCCCTTTGCAAAACACTGTGTTCTGAAACCCTCCTTCTTCATAAACAATGGAAATATGTAAAAAGTTTCAAAATCATGATTTTTAGGCAATGTATTAGAAAAATCCTTTCTCTCACATCAGCTCGAACTTTATGTGCAATTTTTGGTATAAAATTTGTTCAGCAAATTTTAGAACATTTGTCATCATTCGAAAAGCCTCTGTAAGAGTAAAGACTTCACATTCATTTAAACAGTTTTGAGATTGACAAATTTCCCAAATTCACGCAAGACAACGATACAAGAATCTGTATCGAAACGTCGCAAATATCAGAATAAAGAAGCTGTCGTCCATAAATAATTGTACTCAGTTACCCAAATGAGTGGAGCACAGTGGTGTGTTGGCTAGTTGCTTTTCTCTCACGCCAAAGACATTAGTGTGAATCTATGTTCAGTTGCCAAACGTTTGCTACCTTGGCTTTACTGTGATGGGCAAGGCACTTCATCTACATTGAACTCAGTCCACCCTGCTGTACAAATGGGTATATGAATACGGCGCAGATCTTTATGGTCGCGAGAAACATTCAGTAGATACCTAAAATACACACATAAGGGTTGTATCACAAATGAGCAGTTCTTGCACTGGGTATTTGGATTAAAATTTTATATTAATATTCTTATATCTTATATTTTTATATTTAGCCAGGTTGTAGGCAAAGATAAGCGATATTAGATAAAATGATCATCATACAGTGTAGAAACGATAACATCCCTGCACTAATATTTCGCTTTCTATGGATAACTGTTTTAACAACAAAATGGAAAATAAAAATCAATGTTGGCTACTTTAGTTTAATTAGTATCATTCTTACAATGGAAACGATGACACTTTAGTATCAGTTTTAAAAATCGTCACACGTAAAAGGAGTTTGAACCTTAAAAAACGCAAAATCATAGATCCTTCAATTAGATTACCCAATGAACAAATATGGTCACTATCGACGGTAACGGCTCATTTAATGCAAGAAGAATTTGTTTATTGAAACATTGAACGCAGAGAAACTAAAAATTGTCATCAGATTCTCAGATTTTCAGGCCTTTTCTCAATTGTTTATGAAAAAGGACTGAAAGTTCAGTGTCTAATCTATTGTAGAGGATTTTAAGGATTATATAAATTCAACACAAATGTTCTTTTAACTCCGAAATTATTAATAAAAATCATGGCAAAAAGTTTTTTTGGCTAAATAAACCGACCAACTGTGATCTGTTGTCATGGAGAAATTAAATTATTTCCAACGATTTTCACAACCTTTCGTTTAAAAAAAAATCATACAACGACATACACTGAACTCATTTGCTAGACTAAAAAATATATTCATTTTATGTTAATTTTCTATTAACAAATACTCTGTTCTTACATTTGCACAATTATCGTAGCTCAAAAAATATGTTGATAAAACAATTTCGGACACTGTTTTCGCTTGTCTTCATTCATAGCGATTGGTCTCAGCTTGTACATGCAAACGGTGGAATTTATATTCTAAGGTCAGGAAGAATTGTAATTGTCAGGATATCTCATAACTGTTTCTTAATGAAATGTTAAATGTGAGAATAAAATTTCGTTTCTTGACACACAATATCCTTTCATCCCCGTTTGTTAAATTGATCGACGTATTCAACTATTTTATTTTAGTTTTATATTAACTCTTAAATCTTTTCTTTGAATGGTCAGGATGTAAGGGTCACTTTTGTCATGGTTAAGATATTAATTATTATATTATTAATTATATATTAATTTAATCTATCATTCGCTTACAATACGTTTTCTAGAGATTTCAACATCGCGACAACAGACTCCTTACTTTTTCTTATTGCCATATTCATAGTAAAGAGCAGATCTTATACAGACACGCTGTAAACTTTCACATGCTTTGAAGCACAATATCAAGGACGGAATACAGACTTAAACAGACACCCACGGGACTCGATTAATTATTTATATCGTGACTCTGAAAACCAAATATGTATAAATTTCCTTGCAATTCGCCTGTCATACATGCATTAGTGGACACCCAAGAACAGCCGGTCAGTATTAATTATAATGATTGCATATACACCTCTTTAGCGTGACTATGTCTTATGTGATGAGTATCAGTTGTTGCCATCATTACAATACTTGCATGAGACTGTATGAGATGGTTTAGATTATTGTCTTGGAACTAAAAGAATATACAAACTTTCAACCACATCATTCATCACTAATCATTTTGTCTTTCTCATTTCAGAACCCGTCTACACATGAAGAGAGGAACTTAGTGTGACTATGTCCTATTTGACAGGTATCAGTTGTTGACACGATCATGATATATGCATGAGACTATATCTGTGGGTTTGCAATGGATGTACAGATTATATTTTACTTGTGAAGGTTGAACTAGTTGATGAAACCATGGACTCAATACTCTCTCAGATTAAACATATCATTGAAATAGACGAAAAATCTCAAAGCCAATTTTAACATTTAAAATGTTTCAAATAGAAATACATTTGACGACAACCTTCAAGCACCGGCATTTCATGAATTATGGATCGAAGCTTGTGAATGAGAAATACATTAAGAGCCTATTCACTTTGATAATACAGACAACTAAAGGATCAGAGAGAAGGCGTGAACTGATCAGAGACAAGGGGCCGCTAGAAAGATGTCAAGAATCAGTGTTATCGACCTCACGTCAGTAAACCTTTGTAACAAGTGTAGGAAAATATTGTATCATTTCAAAATACAACAAACACTGATTGTATTATATTACCTGTATGCTTTTGGTGTATTGTCAATGAGCATAGGATAAATATGTATTCATTTGATTTATAATATGTTTTTCGTACGATGATTTCGTTGAATTTTAAATTGGAATTGGACGATGTAAAAACTCAAAAACTTTATCTTATGTGGTAGATGTTATGTAATAAGCTGTTGTTATGCATTTGTGAATAATGAAATGTCTAAGTTGTATTCAGTTTTGAAAGTACACCTTTGTGAAGTTCAATTCCCCTTTTTCAACAGGACACCAAGCTTAAGGAGGCAATAGTGGGTCGCTTTCAGATTGTTTCTAAGTAAGATACACCAATCACATCAAACACGCATTTCTAATTTGTTTCGTTTTTTCTAAATCAACCACTTATTCCTTATCAGAGCTATACAACAATGCAAATTCAAAACTTTATAAAGTCATTTGAAATTCTATTGACCTAATTGTCGAGCACTGTTTAGTGATGGCATATGTTATCAAAAATGGTAACAACAAACGAAACAACTCATTCGCAAATAATCGCTGTTTAGTCTAATTATACCAAAAATCGCCTAGCCGACCTTGCGGATATATGATAAAAGATCAACAAGGGTTTTAATTTCTAACCTTCTGTATTGATTCAGCACTCAAAACACCGTTACATTTTAGATTTAAATAAAAATAAGATTTAAATAAGAATAATACAGAGATTATGTTTATCCGCTATGTTACTTATGATGCCTACTCTGGTATCCAACCATATAAGTTCTTTGGAAAATAGACACGTACATGTATTCAGGCTATAAACTTTTAAGAGACGGGAAGTATTTAATGAAACTTTGCATTGTGTACGCATGAACTACCATATCAGATAACGGCAACCGTCAAATTTTGCATAAAACCTGAAAAGCCAACACGGCAAGGTCTGCTATGGTTAAAACAACATCAATTCTTGTACTGTGTATAAGAATTTTATGAAATTATAGATATATACTAATAACGAATATTTCATCCTTTGTACTCAGCTGAAAGATTAATTGTATTCAAAAGCTGAACATATTGCAAGTTGAGTTTTTTTTTCAAAATCATTATTTCCGAATTGTGCTTAACCGACATCAAGATTTGTGTAACATCCCTTTGTGACTTCGACCCATTAATTACTGACTTGGTAAGTAATAAGCAACGATAAAAATTAAATAATAGAAATGTCTTGTCTTTATCTGATATCTAATTGAGATATCTCTCTGAAATATGTATATTTGTGGATTATGTTTTTCAAAATTCTATTTGTTGTTACCAGGAAGTAGACAAGAGGGATATATATTTTTAATTAGTGAGAGTGTCCAGGATAAGCAATATAAAATGGAGGTGATTGCCCATTAATTCATTGCTTAATAAAATAAAAGTTTAAACGTAGGGAAACAATTTATTACTTTGTCTCTCTGTAATGATATAGGGGATGCGTTCAGTTAGAATTGAAAATTAAATGAAAAAGTCAAATCGTTGCATTCCTTTTCTTATTACATTGTTCCTTGATTTAGAATGTCTTTCACATTCCATTGCTCATTACACTGTTCCTTGATTTAGAATGTCTTTCACATTCCATTTCTTATTACACTTTTCCTTGATTTATTATGTCTTTCCCATCAGACGTAATCAAAAGGAAATGATTGCATGATCTTTATATCTTTGTACAGTTCTCTTAAACTAAACCTATGAATCATTTATACGAACAAATTAAAATCGACCGTTTTCTCAGGAATGATCAATATTCGTTTTTTTAATCATTTCATGTTCACATAACTGCATTTGATTTTCAGAGAACGCTTGTATGAGAATCTATTTGTATTAATCACGATTTCATGATAGCATTAGTTAGTTGACGTCAAGTGTGTCCAGAAATGATAAGTTCCATGTAACGCCTTTTTCTCAGTGGCTCAAAATAGAAACTTTACTTGTTGATTGAAGTAATCAATATTCGTTTTTTTTTCAATTCGGGTTCATATAGAATTTTTATTTTCAGTGGATGCTTTGATTAACAATCACAGCAACCTACTTTTCTATCTTTTTTTGTTCGATCAACCAATTCTTGTTCATCAGATTATTCATTTGATAAACACAGAACAATAGAAATCTCTCTTGTGAGCAATTTTCGCCATGGCAGCCTGCACAATCCTTTAAGATTTAATCCAAAAAAGCATAAGTGATGAAAAGATCAATCTTTTTATGTCATTTACGTGTCTTTAATGGTCCGAGGATACTTTTTCACATAAAGTTATGTTTTGCGTTGAATACGGAAACTTATGATCATAAAAGAGATGAATTTCTATTACCATTAACTAAATAGACTCCTATAAGCTAAGAGAAGAACACTGTGTTCAAATCAAGTATCTTAATGTATCAAATTCTCCTCATATATTTTTACATGAATGAATTTCGCTTTAATTATGACATAATTAAGATTTGTTAATCAAAATTGTCTTAGGCGTGTTTGTGAGTGTAGTGGATTTATTTCTATATGCTAGACACATATCAGCACGAAACGATGGACATAGATATAGAGTTTTACCTGATAAAGTGTGTCATTATGTGAGCTAACAGTTCAGAAGATAAGTAAACACATTGCGAATTGTGACTCTATGAATTTATTGTTTTGTTCATGTATACATATGTGTATACTTCCATTTGTCAACTATACACGAAAAGACCGATACACTGGTCGAAATGAATTCATCGTATTGTATTGAAGAAGATTGATCCAGTCAGAACCATCCGATGTTTATTTTTTCTTATATATAACCTTCCTTCACGTGAGAAATCAATTCCCATTTTTTTAAAATATATATAAAGGCTAGTGCTTTCAGCTCAACGAGCATCTTCACGTCGTCGTGCACAACATGACGTCATTACATTCTTACGGCACAATATACATGTAGAATACAATAGCATATACATGTACAGTAAAACATTAAGTTATAGAATTTAACCTTGGTGAAAACATTTTGATAAATCTGATTTCTTTTGTTTCTAAAAGCTTATTGTTATCAAAATTTAATCTATTCATTGGGAAAACTTAAATGTGCCCGTTTCAACACTCAGCTACATGTTTACTCAAATTGTACGGTTTCTTGGATGTTTAATCTGAATTCTGTGTAAATTCATGCTTAATTTAAACTTCATTTAAGTCATCCAATGTATTTTTCATTGCATCCAGAGCTTGGAAGACATTTCATTTCTACTGTTACAATTAAGATTTTGTCTTACAGAAAACACTTTACTTTCATTCATATGAACAGAAGAGCCGACTATGATATTTTTACATGTACGACAGCGTGAATCGCCGCATTATGACTTTATGTAAGAGTCTTTTGAAATGTAACCCAAGAGCAAAAACATATTCAATTCCGAGAGAACTGCAGCACATATTGATAAGTTTTAATTCCCTGAGCAGTAGTAAACGTAATATTTTATTTGATTTATATCAAAACTATAATCTTTTCATTATCAATTATAAAAAAAAATCAATTACTTTCAATTGGATATCAGAAAGTTTTACAGACTTAGGTCTCATTCTAAAGTTTAAGTATAACTTATCCACGGTTACAAAACACAGTCAGACAATATTCCTTTAAATGTTTTCGCCCCCATCGGCTCTGTCTCACCATAGCTTGAAAATTGAATGAGCTCTCAGAATTAAACTAGCAGGATTTGAGATATCAATATGGCGTCTCAACAATTAAGGTAAATGTTAATGCCAAATCAAATTAAACGATGTTGCGAAATTATTTTCATCTTCAAATAATAATACATTGGTGTCTTTCTGACTGTGAAGATATAGCACCCTTCAACATTCCCATTGTAAAAGACATAATATCTATATTGTTTTAATTTTGGTAACAGTCGCTGTGAATCAGAGCGCCAAAGATTTAACTGAATTGCAAACAAATTACAATTTCCTCTATAAAAATATGAAGAAATTGTTTTAGATTTAAGCTGTGTAGAGCTAGTTTGTATTGAAACTGAAGTCACATGACGCCATTAACTTTTTTACGTACGTACGATATTGAAACTTACTCTTTATTGTGTTTCTATGTGAATACCTGGATTTTGTTTCTTTAGTTCACTGTTTAAATTGCCTTTTTATAATATTTTCATAATCCTATGATCAAATTCATATATAATAGACGAGTAGATATCTTGTTAAGATAAGAAGTTTTTTCAAAATAATTTGACAATGATAGAAAATGTCGTCCAACCTAATCTGCAGTCCTGAGAACTGAGAAACATCCCCTTAGGGTTCCTTCTTTACGTCTGAAAGCCCGTCAATTTTATAACCTTTCCTTTTCTGAATCCAGTGGTTATTTAACTCTCTTATTTAATTTTTATTTTACCGGTTTCGTTACATAGAAACAATTAGTATTTATTGTATAGAACTTAATGCCTCACCTGGATTTAGATCCTCTTAAACTACGATATTTTCAAGTATATTTAAAAGAATATATTGTGCGCGTGACTACCTTCCTCATTTGATGCAGTATACATACATATTGTCAAAAAGGGAAAATATTATATATTTTTTCATCTGTTAGGGTTAGATAATACCCATGATTCACATTTAACACAGCAAAGATCTTTTGTATTTAAAACGGATATGCGTTAATTATTGATGCCACATGCTGGGACAAAAAGATTAACAATCCGCTAGCAAAGTCCTAAGGATCTCATCTAGTTATGGAACTATATCAAGACAGAGCCAGTGGGAACGGAAGCTTTATCAAATGAAGTACAGAAATATGTCTTTGCATGTTAGTCATGTGGATTTGCTGGAGTTTGAGTATCATATTTTTTATTCCAAACCCTCAAACCCTTTTGAGAAAGTTGTTCTTGTCTGCGAGATGTGTAACCTTTTTAGTAACAAAGAGCCCAATGCCACATGAACAGTAGAAATTTGGGTGAAATAAGGCCATAGTCTCGTTAAACTTATAGCAATTTAATAAAACTTGAATAAAAGTCGATTGATTAATTAACTTAAAAGCAATGTATTTTAATTGACAATACTATTTACTTAGCCTTTTTGTGAAGAACTTAGAAATACAAAAACCAACCATAACAACACTTTGACATAAAAAGTGAATAAAGTATGAAGAGTTAATGACTGGGCCCGCGCATTTTAAAAAGAAGTTATCTTTTCTAAATGTCTGTCCTGTTGGTCTTATGTCTTTTCATAATGTAGTCAAATAAACAATGGATCATATTATCAAAAGGACTTTTCCCTTCCACCGATATAAATTACCATTTCAATGTTACCGTTATGCTTCATGCAAATGTATGTACTTTCGAACGATATGGTTTAAAAATAAAACATCCCTATCCGAATATTTAGAATAAAACACGTCTTTTAAAAATTGGAGCTGGAATGTCTTGGTGTTTTTCTTAGTTAAGTGCAGGTTTCGAAATAAACAAAAGATTTACAGGTGAAAAGGGTAAGAGTATTTATATGTAGATAGATGTTGAATATCTCTCGAATGGAATTACACTTCTAACAGT
This sequence comes from Phorcus lineatus, assembly GCA_921293015.1. NCBI lineage: Eukaryota > Metazoa > Mollusca > Gastropoda > Trochida > Trochidae > Phorcus > Phorcus lineatus. The sequence continues at coordinate 30,400,227 of OV121088.1, read as the reverse complement.
GGCATGTATTTTAAAATTATCAATTTATCAAGTTATTCAATCAACTTTCCTTTGTTTTTAACAATCACTTTCGTTTAATGAATTATTCAGAAAGCGATTAAAGAATTAATACGATTGCTGCTAAATTTGATAGTAATTTCGCATGAATTTCAGTTTATTTCCTTACTATAAGGATGTTTGACATTTACAAATTAAACTATAAAATGATTCATTTGGTCTCTGGAAAGCCCAAATGTTAACATTGATGGCAAAATTCTGATTTTATTTCTTTATTTTATTACTGTGTACAAACATTTGCATTGATGTTCTTAACATATCGTCTAGAGTGCAAAAGTTTACGACCAACCACTGAAAACAAAACTGAAACACCTTATTTTCAACATAATCAACACTGACATCAATGCATTTGATCATAAGTTTAACCAACATCTTCACCAAAACTAAAAACCACGTGACAATATAGAGAGAGAGAGAGAGAGAGAGAGAGAGAGAGAGAGAGAGAGAGAGAGAGAGAGAGAGAGAGAGAGAGAGAGAGAGAGAGAGAGAGAGAGAGAGAGAGAGAGAGAGAGAGAGAGAGAAAGAGAGAGAGAGAGAGAGCGCGCAGGCTGCAACATTGGCGGTAGCCACATGAGCATTGTCTTCAAGCAGCCTTCGACTTCAAACAGTTCCCCCTCCTTCGTTACTCGTAATTGCAACACTTTATTTGCGTTATAGGCCTAAATGTCTTTCATTGTGCTATCATTCTTCAAATAGACACTCATAATTACAACAGATGAGTCCCAGAAGACGGACTGTATGTACATGTTTACGCAGCTTTATGAAGAAGCAAAGTCACCTATGTCTGTGGATATCTATTTTTTATTTCTTCTTATTGCTTATGATTTCTTATACGCAGATACTTCATTACAGCTCTACATTTATCCTGTCCATTTCAGTAGACTTTGTCAGGGTACCATTGAAAAACAGGCTCAAACATGTCACTTACAATGTACGTGTATGCATATCTTGACTTTCGTGTCATATTCATTCCTTTAGAATGTTCTTCATGAGTGTACAACATGGTTGCATCTTGAACATTTGTTCATATTTAGGCCAGAATCTTTTGGGATACCCCGCTTACCACATTGTATTGCCTACGACTTTTAGGGTATATATTTATATTTCAAATTTGCTTTGGTGATTGATTTCACTTTATTAAAAGGTACGGACGCTCCCATTTTAATAATAAAATGATAAATAATAATATACATTTTAACGCCTAATATCAAGTGCGAGGCACTGCTCACTGGCGGTACATTATTACCCTGAAGGAATTGTACTACAGCAGCTACTTAGCGCTTCCGTACTTCCCTTATTCAGGTACCCATTTATACAGCTGGGTTGACTGAGTGCAATGTGGATGAAGTGCCTTGCCCAAGGACACAACGCGGTATGAGACCCAGGTCACAAATGTTTGGTGTCTCCACCCGGATTCGAACCCGGGTCGTCGGCGGCGATAGGGCAGCATGCTAGCCACTACACCACCGCGCTCCACAGTATAACTTATGACAGTCTGTAAAAGATTTCGTTGGATGTTGCTATGTATATTTTTTTAATTCTTTCAGTTAGTATCAGCGTAAACAGTTTTCTCATTAAAACTCATTCTCTCCCAACAGAGGTAGCTCCGTCATAAATTCCTATTCAATAATAAAATTCTTAATTCAACATATAACTTTAAAAAAGATGAGAATGTGTGTTTTAACTAAAAATTGAACCCTCATATGATGAGGAAAATATATACAGCTGCATGCCGAAAGTTTGTTCACTTACCACTGAATCGTAGTACAAATATCATGTAATTTAGGTTTCGTTTCAACTTCAAAAGAATAACTTCAGCAAAACTAACAATTAGTCCACCGGCCACTAGGTGCCCCAATGCACTCATCATTCATGAATTCGATCGGTAACAATTCTATTTTCTCTTCTCTACAGTTAATGTATATCATTTTATTTTGCATTATTTGCACTGAGAGTGGAATTATGAGTACTTGTAACCCTTTTGTATACTTATGTGTACTTATAACACACAAATTAAGTGTCCAAAAGCAAACCAAAGGACCTACCGTTAATCTACTATCATTGAAATACACCAACTCAGCCATGGAAAAAATCTATTTTCACTTCTCTACAGTTAATGTACATCATTTTATTTTACATTATTTGCACTGAGAATAGAATTATGAGTACTTGTAACCCTTTTGTGTACTTATGTGTAACAATCCAGGTTAAGTGTCCAAAAGCAAACTAAGGGACCTACCATTAATCTACTATCATTGAAATACACCACATCAGCCTTGGAAAAAACTTACAATTTTGTATTTTGAATGTGTTGTTTTACTTATAAATCATTGGGGATTTAAAGGGATAGATTTAAAGGGTACAAAGAAGAAAGATAACACATAGGTAGTTATTTTGTCATTACACACATCACAGGCATGTAGTATAGGAGTACATTCTTGCAAATTATTCATTTTCAATTTCCATATGACTGTTTGATTCAGCTGCTTTTTGGACATCAGCAATTTATCAAAATCATAGTTTTAAGAGAGAGCATCATCATCAATAACATATCACCATTCACCACACACCACAACAACCATCATTATCATCCTCAAAGCTGTCACGTTGCGGGACCTTGATGTCGACCAACTCTCTAGGAAGAGCGCACTGGCTCTAGCTTCCCATCCACAAGAGTCGAACTATGACTCTCATTAGCAACAAGAACAACAGGCATTGGAACAGAGATGTATTCCATAGAGCCACCTGCTAATTGAAATGCATTGTATGATACTCTAGGCTTTTGATGGTATCATGATAGTGTCCATGTTACATTGTTTGACTCATCTTCACAGCGATAGTCATTCAGTTGCAGACAGCAAACTTTATCAACATTTTTTATGTCAGGTCCGCCATAGACAACAAAAATGAAATCCTTATAGGGCTTTTATAAGAGCTATGTACATAAGGAAGACAAAATTTTCTGCTTAACAACTTTATTTTAAAATTCACGTTCCTAAGTACATGATTACTCCATCAGGTTGGTTGTAGGATATATGAATTTTGGTACATATAACCACAACAAGTAAACATTAAACAATAGTGAGGAAACCTAATTATCGAGATTAATCATATGAGAATGTAATACAATTTGGATTTCCAGTAAATGCACAAATGAAGGCACCATAGACATACTAGACTCAACATTGAGACATATCAAACTCATTCTGACCAAAAATGTTCTTAAAAGCTTTGATTTACATGTGCCCTGTGTCTAATAAAATGTCAAAAAAAAGTAAATGGTTGACTCTTAACTTCTTTTGAGTAGTATACTTCACCATACTTATTTGCTTGACGAAAGTTTAACTCATGACATCATTATGATAGGCATTTCTATTTTAAATCCATTTCATATCATTGTTAAAATCCTTGGGCTGGCAATGGAATGGGGTATTGGAACAAAACGACATTTCAGATGAAATATTAGATATCTTGTGACTTCTATTTGACGCCTGTTATTTTCATTTCAAAATAATGTTATTAATGTTATGTGACTACCTGTGATTTTTACCATTAATTCTTAAATTTAGGATTTCCAATCTATTTTCCTCCTGTAATCGTATTTACAACAACTGAAAAAAAATCATTTAGAGTCAAATAGATCTGATATATTTTTTTTTACAAATATCTATCAATCATTCTGTGGGAAGACGTGATAGATACAAATGACAAATTCATCTACTCATGTTATTAGTTATATCTATCAGATAAAATATGACATGGTCATTATGGACATGTGTTATTAGCTATATCTATCAGATAAAATACGACATGGTCATTATGGACATGTGTTATTAGCTATATCTATCAGATAAAATACGACATGGTCATTATGGACATGTGTTATTATCTATATCTATCAGATAAAATACGACATGGTCATTATGCACATGTGTTATTAGCTATATCTATCAGATAAAATACGACATGGTCATTATGGACATGTGTTATTAGCTATATCTATCAGATAAAATACGACATGGTCATTATGGACATGTGTTATTAGCTATATCTATCAGATAAAATACGACATGGTCATTATGGACATGTGTTATTAGCTATATCTATCAGATAAAATACGACATGGTCATTATGCACATGTGTTCTTTGCATGAATCAACGTCCCTTATAGTCTCCATTCACAAACATCGTTCTGAAAGCAATCCAAACGAAGAAATATCGTTTTTGCCGGGACGTTAAATCTTTCTACAGTGTCTATATATAAATAGCTAATCTTTCAGGATAATGACACTGTTAAAGTCACAATCACGTACAGACTTGTATGAGATAAAAGGGTAAAGTTGAGACCAGTGACTATTAGTAAAACATTACTTTATGTCTTATTTCTGTGGCATATTGGGTTTATTGTTTAAATACAGACAACCGGACACGAAGTTGTTCCAAGGTTTCCATACATTATGTTATGAATTTGAGGTGTTTAATTGCGCTCGTGAAATATGAAAAGGCCTGACTTGACATTGCATGTTCCAAGACTTGAAATGTCATTTACTTTTGGCCGCTCGACAAAGAAAGGAAATTGAGGAACCTGACAAGATTTTAGTCACAATCTATACCTTAATGTGCTTTAATTGCTCACTTTTGCAATCAATACATCATTTATATACATGTATGTCAAAATCACAGTAAATCGTAAACGAGGTAAAAAAGGCAATTATGATTTCCCTAAAGCCCAACTCACACTACGCACGATTGCACTACGGTAACATTACGATTTGATCGTACTGGTATCGTATTGTGTTTTTTACGATCTGTTATGTGAATACGGTTTCTGTGCGTGAGGTACACGATGTCAGTACAACCAATGCACGAAAGGTCACGATTCTAACACGGTAAGAGCACAATCAACACAAACTTGACACGACGCTTTCACGATGCAATCACGAATGGTGTAAGAATAATGCACGATTTTAAATAATTTGTGCAAAGGCAAAACAAGGTTAATCATTGCTTTAATGATCAATGTAGAATCGTTATTCATTCTGTGAGGGACTGCAGCTATGAAAGACAATGTCATCGCGATAAAGACATGAGGGCATATATTACTAATTGTAACATTATCTTCGGACAATCTTCCTGAGTTTTTCGCTCATCTTCTGGCCTCATGCGAATAATTACCGATGGTGTTTCAAAGGCATTCCTTCTGATTCAAAGCAGTTGAATTTACAGACCACGTAAGGAAGTTTACATCTTGACATCGAGAAACTTGCCAAGTCGATCGATAATTGAGTACATGTTCATTATAATTCGCTTCCTACCAAATTATGAAACATCCGCATTTCTACATGGTGATTATCACATTTCCTAGAACTATATATGAATATTGAGCGCCCATATTACCATTTTTTACTTATTGGTCATTAATTGTTATTCCAAAAACGTGAGTCTGTGGTAAAAACGTTACAATTGGTCTGAGAGAGCAATGTCCAGCGCAATATAAGTATCCCTATTGTTATCATTTGTTCAAAATGATTCAGTTTAATTTCAAATTGATAACAAGTACATATGTGATTCATTCGAACAGAGAACAAACAAAAGCAAACATTATTTTCCATTTATCAGTGAAATCACGTTTTCTTTATCTAATGTGTTCGGGAGTTGATTTCTATTTACTTATTTGAATTTTCGTACGATTGCGTATGAAAATGACACATAAATTTTATAACTCCTATGCACATAATCTTCAGAATAGCATGAAGATCTTAAGCACTAATTTGTCTGATATGCGATTTTGCAGTATACAGTTTATAGGTCTTTGAGCTACCACATAATTTTGCTTGTCGCATTTTATCATACTTTGAATCAAAATCTTGCAGCAGTAATTCGTAACCTTTTTCTTCCCTATCATTTAAAGGTATACTTTCGTGTTGAAAATTCATTGTTAGTTTTCACAAATATTGCCCATTTATGTATTTTTAAACTTTGTATTTTGCACAAAATAAAATTTCAAATATCTAATAAACTCAAAAGTACACAAATATATCATATCTAATTTTTTACTCTAATTCACTTCTTTACACATCAAAGCATAGGCTTGTGTGAAGACAAATATGTTATCCATGCATGCAGCGTTTCCACTGGCTGAAATATTGCATTGAAGTTTATATTGCAACATTTTTGCCGTTAGGGGAACCTGCTGGAAGCCCTAGAATAGCGTGAATTAGAACTTTGGTTGTGTCGGAATTAATCACGAACTACAACTGAACAAAACAGTCCATATGCACGGAAAGAGAATTGTCGGCAGTAACGTGGCGATTCGCTCGTCTCCCTTGCTTACCATCAATACCTTACCTTCGTTTATGCTGACATGTTGACTAAAAGTACGACACGCAAAGCACACGTGATAAAAAAGTTTTGATGGGCAACGCTCTTATTGGTGCAAGTTCAATCCAATATCGTGTAACGATTGTATTCTGATCGTACAGACTCCGTGTTCCGTACGAGCTGTCATCGTGGTCCTAATGTTCAGCACTATAAGGGTTAATTTAACATAGGCACGATAATAGTACGACTGCAAGAGGGACAATTTATCGATTGTGTTGTGGTTGTGTTGTGGTCGTGCTGTTATCGTGTCCTAAGGTTGTAGCACGATCAACACAATCACAACACATACACCACACAATCACCACACAATCACTACACGATCGACACGCCCACAACACGATTTTCTGAAATCAGGAACATGTTTGCGATTTGAACCAATCGTGTTGGAAAAATACCACGATCAGTTCAATCACTGTACGATAACTACACAATAACAGCACAATAACCACACAATAACAACACGATGACTACACGACACTTTCGTACAGCGATCGTAGTCGATCGTACGTAGTGTGAGTTGGGCTTTAAAGGCACTATAGCACGTTTTGGAAGTCTTATTTCCCAAATGAAAATTAGTTTATGTATAATCTTCAGAGGGTCAATACCATCATAAATAGACCCGAGTAGCAAAAGGTGTCCCGATTCAAGCGAAACTGAACGCGACCACATATAAGCACCATTTAATCACTTGAGTTAGACGATGGTTTCGCATATCTTGACCATAAGAGTATTTAAAACCTTCTTAAGTGACTATGTCACGCGTTAGAGATACTTACGATAGTTGGTTGGTTCTCACCAGGTTCGTTAAAGCTGAATTTAAGTTCCTCGAAGCAAGACTTAACTTGGAAATCCTAAATGCCGCTAAAACTATCAGAATACATGGATCTTAATGAAAATTTGGATTGATTGCTCCTCATTCATTTGTATACCTTATTTCATATACGTTATTTTGAGTGAAGTTGTTAATTGCAAATGATGCGAACTCGGGATGATTGGAGAGAACGTTCATTAAGGCCAAACTACTTATATGCAAACTTACCTGTATCTTTATAACACAACATGAAGAAACATAGGGTACGCGTTTCTTCTACTTCTTTACAGGTAAAGATAGGTATAAATAATGAAATCATAACTTACTTAAATCGCGTAACAGTCTTTTTGATGAATCGAAACTGAAACGACAACAAAAAATTGAGGTCCTACTATATCGCCCTCTGTATCGCAAATAATTAAAACATCTGTATCATTGGCTTGTTGCCCCTTTGCGAAATCAAAATACCAATAGAGGACGCACTATATACAAAATTACTTATATAAATTCGACTTGGTCTTCATACAATATTGTATATGTAGCTGACCGCCTTGAGACGGAGATTTATTAACACTCTATCGCTTGCCTAACAAAGTAAAGGCAAGGAGTTTTAAGCAGTGATACTTTAATTGAATTCGAAATTAAAAAACCTTTCTCTTATCGTTATTTCTATATTACTCGTAACCGTTTCGTACTTTTCACATAACCACTAATTTATCGGATATATTCTGCATGAATAAAAACTTCCTTTGTTCTTCATTCAAATAACTGTGACAAAGCAAACCACGAGTATCAATGTGGTGGGGGTGTAAAGATTTTCTTTACATAATACACGTATACATGGCATTCTCAATGGCCTTGCACGCTTATGGGTCACTTAAAAAACTCAGTCTTGAACAAGATTTCAAGTAATTAACGCAAATATCTATTTATCAAACAGGAAAACAGCTGTGTAGAAGAGAAAGTTTTGTGACCCAATATCATTTTCACACAAATTGTAATGCGAGCATGTTTAAGAGTTTTGTGACGGTTACAACATGGTTACATTAATCCATATTATCAATATGATAAGAATAGACAGCTAAACATATAATATGCATAATGTTGGATTATTTTTGGTGATAACTCTGCATTATTCAATACTATATATCTCCAACCCAGACGACGAAGACAGTTAATCACTATCAATTCCTATTCACTACATGTAACATGTGCCCCTCACTAATACTCCACCAGTGGCAGTTAGCAGTTGAGCTATGTTTAACAGTTTTGTGACGATAAATCATTGTTGCATTTATCAATATAATGATATAATTGAACTGTAATCTTCAACAGATGCATGATGTCTGGTGTTTTTAAAATAAAATATGTACATTATACAATACTAGAATATCTCAATATGCTGAATACAATCAATTATTGTCGGTTCATTTTTGCTACAAATAACATTTGCTGTTCGCCAATTCAATTGCTAAGGAATTTCATTCATGTCCATCAACCATTACATAAATACTCTCTTGAATGAAAAGATTTGTACATGCGGGGGCGACTAAACTTAGCAGTCAATATACCGAGGACTTCCCGCTAGGTAACGGCTCTTTGTATACCAACTTTAGATCACTTTTAACGCAAAGGTTTAAGTCCCTTGATCTTTCTCATAACTGAAAATAGGCTTGTATTTCTTTCAACAAAAATAATCTAATTGAATTTCTTGTCCAAACCAATTTCTCAACATTTCATCGCAACAAAGCCAAGTTTCTATTTGAAACTGTACCATTTTAGTGTTTTCGTCAGTGATAATTAGATCAGCATTCTCTTCTCCACAGAGGTAACTCTCGTATAACCCTACGCATTTGAAGTTAGTTGTGCAATAAGCGACGTCGTCCTTAATCTAAAGGGGCAGTATTACGTTTTTTTAGATAGATAAGATGATGTCACGATAACGACAATAAACGTTTTCATTTCCAAGACAAAGTTATCTTGTCAAAAGGAACAACAAGTTGATTGGTTAAGCTATGCGAATCAATTTTCCCTACCTCAAATGATTAAAAGGGGTTCACACAACAATGGCCGCCAGTGGTTTTTGCTTGACACTTGATATTTTCATCTATGACTACGGATGATCGGGGTGAGTGATGAGATGTTTGGACCCCCTGAACATGATAAATGGGGCATAAACTGATGTTTATTTGGGAAACTTTGAAGATTTTTTTAAAATTGTGCTACTGCTCGTTATAATTTGAAAGAAAATCAGTTTTACCTGGGAATACTAGAATTTATTAAACTCTGCACAGTGGGTCTTTGTATTAGTACCTCTGTAATGTAATATAGCGAATAAATCACGCATTGGCCTGCATGGGAAATAAAGAATTTTCTTTTCAGATTTTATGCTAATAGTTTCGGCTGCAAAGGTAACCTTCCGAAAGATCATATTGTAACAGAGGTTATAGTATGATTTTATGACTTGAGCTACATCTGTTGGGACAGACTGTTACATGTAGATCAGCTGAAATTCTGAATGTCATTAGTTTTTCAACTTTCAGTTTTAAATATTTACACTTTTCATTTCATGTACTCAAAATTACATCAAATAAAAGATTAACATAACAACACATTGCCTGCCGTTATACATACAGATACGACTAACGAGGTAAATGTCAATTGCGTACAGTATATCTGATAATGGTAAACAAACTATTTTGATTTCATGTCCATTTTTGAACTTCAGTGACATGACCATAGAATCGGAAAGAAATTTGTGCAAGATGAAAACATTGCACAACGACTGTAGTGAGCCTAGGTCAAATTCCCTTTGTTCAGCAATGTTTCCATGCACCATAGAATTTTTTGCTTTCAGCCGTAAATATTGTTAATCCTGTTAGTTTCGTTGTTATTTATGCTTTTGGACTTGTTACATCGTTTAATCTTTTATAGGATTTTTATCCAAAACGAGATTGGTTTTGGTGCATATACAGTAAATGACAAAAAGTAATATTTTATATAACCTTCTTGTCCTACAATATAACTAGATATGTTTCGTTAAGGCTACATATATCAATCCTGAGACTGAAATATTTAGACCTAAGTGACTGTGGATGATAGTCCGAGCTGATAGTTGACAATGAAAGAAACTGCCATTTGTTTTTAAACTAACTTTCTAGTTATGTCATAGCCAAGTGGAAAAGAGCGTTGACTTAACCATCGTAGGATTGCATGTTCGATCCTTGTCTCATACACTTTTAGAGGTTTATTTTATATTTGAAACTTTTTTATATTAAAAAGATTACACTCTTTATTATATAGAATGATAACCTAACATTCCTTTTTCCAATGAGCAGTGGATTCTTGAAATATAATCCATTGTTAACACAATATAATGACGTCATCACCATGCATTAATTTAGGTTAATTAATAGTTCGAGATGATATTTTTCGGAATGATAGTCTGGGATGATTGTCCAGGATGATATATCGGAATCATAGTCTGGGATGATTGTCCAGGATGATATACCGGAATGATAGTCTGGGATGATTGTCCAGGATGATATACCGGAACGATAGTCTGGGATGCATGATACTCGTGAATATTAATCAGGATATAGTAAGGTGATAACTTTAACTCTACGCAGTTGACAACATTTAATTTTACAAAATGTTTGAGAAACTGAAACTGAAATTGCAACTTGTATCGAACTTAAAGCTCTCGAAGAAGTGAAGTTATTTTAGCAAATCGCTGTTTAGATATAATCAAATGTCTTTTTGTTCCGTCCTTTACATTAGAAACGTAGCGGGTTTAAGGGATTGGCCACATTCATACCAATTATAGAACGGGTGCCCTATGCTGGCATTAACCACGGGGTGTCTTGACGTGTGGGTGGCTCGAGGGCCAGACAGCACGTTTTGCACTTCTGCAACATATAGTAAGCATACTCGAAATACTTCATTTAAGGAAAACAAGTAAGGTCTCCCTGACTTTATGAGAATGTAATTTTTAAAAAGGAAAATATAGGTTAATGGTTTAAACACGGTTTCAATTTATGTATATTTATGAATTTAATATCGGAGGAAAACACCTTCATTGACTAAAATGACAAATGATCGTTAAAACATATTGTTTAACAGTGTCTTTTTGTAATACTTAACGACTGCCAAAGCAGAACTGTCAAGAAAATCCTCTATCGATCATTTAAACATTGATATTGTTTGCCAGTTTCTATCCGTTTCAGAGATTACTACCGTGAAAAGTAAGAATCACTGATAGAAAAATATACATGTCTCCTCTTTCTTAGGTATCTCATTCTTTTAACATTTTAAATTGCAAATGAGCTGTCATCTTGTACCATAGACATATAGGCCTATCATCTACATACAGTCAATAAGGACGTTCTCAATAAAAAGATATTATTTCGATTTGTATTGTAGTTTATATTTATCAAGAACTGAACATGTAAATGAATAAAAATAATCATTTTAAATAAGTTCACAAAATTCAATTCGTTATTGAGTTTGTGTATATTTGTATTTGATTCAGCACCCCTTTCACTTCGTATTTGAATCCATTTATGGTTTGCAAGTAAACCTTTTCTAAGAAGTTCATCATAATAAATGGGGATACCTAAATGTGAGATTATTGTATTCAATCTATTTAACTGTACAGTTATTTTTGGTATTTCAGACCCGTTGGTTGGATAATGGTTAACCTTTGGCTGCTCAAGTACAATCTTGTATTGCATTAAAAACAATATGAACAGCAACTTTAGGCGATTGGTCATCGATTGGTCATCGATTGGTCATCGATTGGTTGCTTTTTGTTTACATCCCACTTGTATCTGGAGGCAAAATAAGTCAATTTTTGTAACTTTTTCTTGATATTTGTTATTGAAAGGTGTTTCAGTTTAAATAGATCATGAAATAAAGAAGGATAATCGTCACGATTTCGGACCATAGAATACAAATTCTTATTCTTATTACATGTTTGATTCATAATCTTTTTTATCCTAGATGTAAATCAAAAGCGATGTTGCTGTATGTTCTATATACCTAATATAAGTTGAAACTATGAGGATTTTATTTTCTGTATTCAATAAAGAAACAGAAACAGCATTTCAACCATATAAATATAAGATAAAAACTATTCTAATGTCATTTTAACTCAAGCAAGTCAGTACGATTAAAATCGACTGTTTTCTGAAGAATAAAAGCACACAATATTGCCTCTTCCAGGATAAGATTTCAATCCATTGGGAAATTACCTCTACACGGGGGTCTGGGAACAGCGCTTCTAGTTGCATTTTCGGACATGAGATTGTGAGTGAATCTCAAGGCTTCATGTAAGTCTTTTGATATCAACATTTACGCGCAAGTTACTTCTGAGAATTAAGCACTGCTATTGCTCTTTGTTTTCATAGTGTTTTGTCCTTTAATGGATATGTTTTGTCTAACCTAAACTTTTGCCAGAATATGCACCTATAGGGGCTGTCATTAGACCGTGTGGAGAGGAAACCATTGAAACAAGTTCGTGTAACGGTAGAGGCAACAAACCTTTTTCCACGAAATCCGGTGGAATGTATTCAGACTGCAATCAACTAATTACTAAACCATTGTTATTATTGTTAATTGTGGATATTTTGTTTAATGACCTACTTATTTATAAAAAAAACTGACCCGTATAGCATACTTTACCTTATTTCTATGTATATTGACTTTGTTTTGCACTGGCGATTGGTTTAATTCAAATAAGCTTTTAAAATGACCATGGTAAGATGTGGTGAAATCATAGCCACCGACACGATTCTATTTATTTCACTCTCTTTCAATACATGTTTGCTATCATCATAAACTTGAGATCAATGTTCTCTTTAGTTCGTTGTAACGATGTTTGTTATCTCATTCCTCTCAGATTAATTCCATTACACTTGACAGTTATTTCTATTTAATGTCACTGAAGCATATACGTTCTCCATATTAATTTCATCTAGAACTTTCTTCAATCTTTCTTTGACTCATTAACTGTACCCACGCAGCCCATCACAGAATTAATATAAGATAAGAATATTAGATCCATAAATGCTTTATGATTTATCTATATTGATAAAGACATTGTTCCAGCACATGCCAAAACTTAAATATCAACTCTTAAAAGACAATCCGCTCATAAAAATAGGACAACATATCCATGTCGTTTAGGCGACACATTCAGACCAAGAGTGTTTCCTTAGCAAAAGAGAGTTTGATGTTATCATCCCCTGTCGACAACTTCTTGTCTTAAGGTCAGGTGAAATATTGTATTAGAACTTCTCATAAAAGGGCTATCGCTATCGATCATGTATATCTTTGTTTTATATATTTGCATACCATTTGTTTCATGCCTTCATATGTATATATGTCTTTCGAATACATTATTGTACATCGTATTCTAAACCAAATTGTATATTTTGTATAAATGTGTAATGTATATCCTCATATGCCGCTGCCTGAGTGTAAAATAAAGTTCAGTTCAGCCACCATGATGAGATGACATAATCAAATGTACCGTGTCACGGTGTAACGATATCTAAACTCAGAAGAGACCCGTTTATCCGACAGAAAGATAAGATAAGAAAATAATCAAGCCAATAATAACTAGAGAGAAGCAAATCAGTGTATCAAGTGATTTATTTGCAGTCTAAACAAGACGATACCCGGGTACAGCAACAAGCTACCCGTAATCCACTCAACAGGAGTTAACAACTTAGTAAGGAAGTCAACAACCCATGAATAAACAAATAGACAAACTGTAGGGAATCACTCTATCATACCCCCAGACGTTGTAACAACAAGATAAGCTAATGGCCGTCTTAACGAGGTAGCATCAATAAGACAAATCAACACTTGGCGTGATTATACAACGGGGAGTGACGGGACACGGGTGGACTAAAAATAGGGATGAATAAACAACAAGCACACAGTACTTTAGATGATCCCTAATCACTATTTGAGTGAGTAAATGAATAAGAACACTAGTTCAGGTATAGTAGAACTTATAAAATAATGGGAGGGAAGGTAAGGTTAAAACTGTAAGTTCTTAAAGGAAGTGATCACATACTCCAGAAAGGTACAGAGAACAAGTGTTTGCCACTAAAATGGCAATGTCCCCCGCCGTTATTGCATGAAAAATCTATTACACTGTGGTCAAAGTGTCGTGGTGACCTTGAAAATGAGGTCAAGGTCATCAATGTCAACTGGCATCTGAGTCTTCCTCCCTTGAAGGCTGTCACCAAATATGAACACTCTAGGTGCTAAGCTTTACCAGATATCGCTTTAACAATGTATTACACAGTGGTTAAATGTCGTGGTGACCTTGAAAATGAGGTCAAGGTCATCAAAGTCGACTGGCGTCTGAGTCTTCCGCCATTGAAAGCTGTCAACAAATATGAACACTCTAGGTGCACGTTAACAATGTATTAGAAATTGGTCAAAGTGTCGTGGTGACCTTGAAAATGACGTCAAGGTCACCAAAGTCAACTGGCGTCTGAGTCTTCCTCCATTGAAAGCTGTGATCAAATATGAACACTCTAGGTGCTAAGCTTCACGAGTTATCGCGTTAACAATAATTTCAGACAGACGTAGTGTCGTGGTGACCTTGAAAATGATGTCAAGGTCACCAAAGTGAATTGGCGTCTGAGTCTTCCTCCATTGAAAGCTGTCATCAAATATGAACACTCATGGTGCTAAGCTTCACGAGTTTGTCATGGTGACCTTGCAAATGATGTCAAGGTTACCAAAGTCGACTGGCGTCTGAGTCTTCCTCCATTGAAAGCTGTCACCAAATATGAACACTCTAGGTGCTACGCTTCATGAGTTATCGCGTTAACAAGAATCCGGACGTACGTAGTGTCGTGGTGACCTTGAAAATGACGTCAAGGTCACCAAAGTCAACTGGCATCTGAGTCTTCTTCCATTGAAAGCTGTCACCAAATATGAACACTCTAGTTGCTAAACTTCACGAGTTTGTCGTGGTGACCTTGAAAATGACGTCAAGGTCACCAAAGTCGACTGGCGTCTGAATCTTCCTACATTGAAAGCTGTCACCAAATATGAACACTCTAGGTGCTAAGTTTCATGAGTTATCGCGTTAACAAGAATCCGGATGTACGTAGTGTCGTGGTGACCTTGAAAATGACGTCAAGGTCACCAAAGTCAACTGGCGTCTGAGTCTTCTTCCATTGAAAGCTGTCATCAAATATGAACACTCTAAGTGCTAAGCTTCATGAGTTATCGCGTTAACAAGAATCCGGACGTACGTACGGACGTACGGACGTACAGACGTACAGACGTACGGACGTACGGACAGACGCCGCTGAATTCATATATATTCAAATAAAGGAATATCAACCTCACCAATTTACTTCCAACGTCCCAGGTCCACCCGTGACCTCTCCCCGCAAGGATCAAGTCAAGACTACTGGTACCAGAGCTTAGCCCGCTATTTATTGGCTCCAAGAGAAGATGGTAGTTTATCTTAAGGATATCGCGAAGCTGTGTTTCTTTGCGAAACTAAATTATCCCTAGCTACATAAATATTTAAGTTATGGAGCCCTACTATGGCTTATTGTAAAGGGCGCAAACTCCTCTATAAGTAGATATAAATATATCTAACATGAGCATTGGCATATTAATGCTACATGTAAAAGGCTGATAAATGGAGCATGAAAAAACACATTTGAACATATAAAAATAGCCACAGGCGGCGAATAAAGACATGAATGATAAAAATAGATACATGAATGTAAAGTACATAATATGTACTTTCGATATATACAATAATTGGTGATATTTTATGAAAGTACATTAGGGGAGAGGCAGAAAAAAGGTCGCACGCTCGAATTGCGTGACATACCGATATTGTAGATTATTAATCCATTACATTTCATGCTATGCGGCACAAGGATTAAAGAAGATATAAATATATCGCAAGACTTAAACAACTTTCTCTGATGATGGTTGCTTCGTTGTTCGCGATTGTGTTAAGGTTGTCATTTCAATTAATATAACAACTTTTTGAGACAACCAGGCAGGTTATTAATGGCTCATAACGAAAGTTAACCGCTCTCTTTTCCGTCATGTACTTCTAAATCATAGTTATCTGAAGATGACAATTTCCTGTTGTCTCACAAAAATCGTCAATGGAAATGGTAAGTTTTTGCTTTAAAAAAACAACCGAATTCTGCTCTGGAAACGAAATGATTACGGACAGTTTCGGATAGAGAATAGATCTATACCATGGTAATGTACCAACAACTTCTTTATTCTGAGATTTGCAACGTTTGGGTGCAGATTCTTGAACATGTATCATTGTCAAGCGTTAATGACAAAGATACATGAATCGTTCACACTTGACAAAGATCCAAGAATCTTTATCCAAACGTCGCAAATCTCAAAATAAAGAAGTTGTCATCCATAAATATTTATACTTTGAAGCCAATTTACTTTACACGCAAGGTCAATGGGGCGGCCAATGTTAGATCGACTGTAATATATTGCCACATCAATATTACACTGCAGAATCTGACAAGGGTAAGAAACAAAATGTGATACAAATAAATAATAATTCATTCAAACTTGTGATAGAAGCAAGTTACAATCTGTTGACACACTGAATCCTCTTAACAATTTGAAAGGAAATAAGAATTTAGTTGACAATCCTCAATCCATATTTAATTCTTTCCAATTCCAATTCCAAAATTAATTTCCGTTTTCAGAGAGATTAATCTCGACTCACAAATGTTTTATTAGTAGCCAAGGGTTGGTTATAGCCTAGTAGATTACAGCCTATCCTAGAATAAATTGGCTTAAAATGGAATAGAACAACCACATTTAAATCTGTTCCAAAAAATCTATAAATTTCTTTACGTAACCCTACCTTTCAAGAGTTACAAATACACATGAAAATAAAGACATTGTCTTCATGTGTGATGACTATCTGAGATAACATCAGTTTCAATAGGTGTAAATGAGAACCATGATAGAATGACATTTAAATAAAATCAACTATAGAATTTCATATTAATTTGACATTTTTAATGAATTTTACAATTTGTCTATTAATATGAATTTTTACCAAAAAGATGGCATAATCTGACAGGAGGGCAGACTATGCTCGTTGAAAACCCAACTGTCATCATTGTTATAGTACTGCAGTATTGTTCAGATCTTCGCACTTTACCACACCTTAACAATGGTAATGTTGCTTTCTAAAACGACATAAAGCAAACGTTCAAGTGAACAGAATGAATTTTACATTTTTCATTTGACAGTCAGCCCAAAAACCTTAAATAAATTAGAAATCATAATTAACAGTAATGAAATTGAAACGATGAAGACTTTTATGATATTTTCGGGCGGAAGATGATCATTGGCTAATGTCTCTGCTGCTTTGAATGTGAATCACAATTATATAGTCTGTTATACAGGTCACTGTGTGCCCTGTGGAGGCTTTTACGCCACTCTATGAAAGAAACGAAATGAGTGTAGGTGTCCTTAATGCTTAGAAAAAGATCAACGAAAGCAGAATCTACATGCTCCAGTTAAATATGAAGCACTTCAAAAATGTTATCCATCTTCAAGGGTTTGCCTCTTCAGTTATCTAAATGAAGCAATCACAAACGAAACACTTAACACTTGTCACCAAGGTTTTGATTTGCTTCAGAAGGTTAGAGCAGTAGTGACCTTGGCATGTAAAAATGTATAGAGATTAACGAATATGTGATTGGTATGATACATTTAAGATGCAATGTTCTATGAGCCCACAAAATGATTTCGAATTATCGAGTTACTATCAAACTCGATATTTTGCAATTGAATTAACAAATTCCGTTTATCAAGGGCCCTTGAGACCATTAGAAAGAGACTGGAGTCATACATCGGCAGATACATACAACTGGCCTCAAGCTAAGGCGATCGTGAAATAAACATGGCATAAATAATTACAGATACGAATCGATTTGATCAAACATTACAGGCGCCATCGCAAATCTAGATAGCAGATCAAACAAGTTAATGCATTGAATTATATTCAATAGATACATTTCTTGATATGCGCTCAACTGGCGAATCGAAAATGACGCACTGATCGAAAATGACAATGCGTAATTTTCGGGGAATTTCTACATTTATGAACTCTTAAATGCTCTCAAAATATACTGTATCACTGAAAACCAAGTGTATGCATTGTTATTTTTAAGTGTGTATATTTCAGTGGTTTTTCGATAATTTTGTAATGACCTAAAATGCTGTATCACAATTAACTATTAACCATAAGTAAATAATTATGGACATTTGCCTTTTGAAACCATGTTAATCATTTTATTCCATAAAAAGACAATCCTTCAAACATATTTAAGACTTTATCCAAATATTGTCTATTTCTACCAAGACCATTTATAAGTCAAGTCTTCATTGTAATTTCTTCATCTTCTAAAAAAGATGAGAAATGATAAACATGATGACATTAAAACGGCAGATGAAATGAACCGTCTTTATCTTTTCATACAGATGCTTTTGTAGTTTATGAAAAATTCCCTTCGAATGGCATGGTGTAACTAAACGTTATTATTATATTTCGAATGATAAAATATGCCATTTATCGGTGAAAATAAAACCCGTATTTTCACTGAGTGAAATAAAAATGGTATTCTACTCAGTGAAATGATGCAACAATCATATGACGTCGTCTGTGACGTCATGAAACACTGGAATGACGTCATGCAACGGTCGCGCTAGCGAAGCGATTTAGCTTCTCCATTCATATAGTTAGGGTCATTTACGAGGTTTTGGGAAACTTTATAAATAGAACATTTGGCATTTCTCGTCGAATACCATGAGATATCTCATCTCGTGAAGTAGATAATCATATATTTACACTCGTGGCTACGCCATTCGTGAAAATATAAATTTCTACTTCACTCGATGATATATCCATGGTATTCGACGAGAAATGTTAAATATCCTCTATTTATCATATACGATGGGCAATCAATAACTTCTCAGAAGAGGATATAAAACAGAAGCCATTGGTTGTGCTATTGATTAAATTCTCCAATATAAACTTCCTGGACCACGATGTACTTTGCCCAAGTGTTCCGACTGGCCCCTCAGCCATGCCTCAGTAGCTGCCTTCACTTCATCATCATCGCCAAATCTCGTACCACGCAAGTGTGATTTCAAATTGCGAAACAGATAGAAGTCAGATCAAACCAATCAGGATTTTCAGCATTTACTGAAAAAGAAAGGACATTTGTTTCTGAGTTCCATGTTATCCTAGGTCATCTGATATTATTGAAGTCTGTACCCTCCCTTGTCAATAAAATTATCAGTATGATATCGTTTCAATTCCTTTGCGTTTTCATTTTGATTGTACCTAAAAAAATTGAAGGGCATAACGTTAAAAATTCTGAATTCGAAAATAAAAATGCGTCCATTAGGAGTTTAAAAGAAATGGTCATTTGATCTCAAAAGACGTGATTATAGTGATGTTTCCTCTGAAGTGGACCTTGCCAAATACAATTTAACTGGCATATGTTGCTTATCATCGTCAAATTTCGAATAGTCTGTCAGAACTAACTGTTATATTTACACCAAAATAACCTGACTCAGACACACGTGTCAAGATGTGTCATAACATATGAATGAAGCCGTGGATGGCAGACCAGGGAGACCTTCAACTGATCTATTAAAAAGTCAAGACTGGACTTAGCTTATCGTTTGTTATGTAAATGAAAGTGACCCTTTACTTAAAACTTGATATACTAAAATATTTATCATGAGTGCCCATCAAAACCTCTGAAATGAAATGCAGGAAATCTATATCTATTAATGAAAGGCAGATTCTAAATATAATCACGTTGCCACAGCGTCGTTTTTTTTGATTGATCAGTGTTAACCTAAATTAGTTTGACACACAGGGGACGAACCTTGAATGAGCACTTCACTTGAATGTTGGACGAAAAATGAATCAAGGTCAAACTCTTCACCTGTCTAAGAAATATTCCATTTCTTTGTGAACTTTAGATAATGTACGATCAACTGCTTGATCTACCTTTGGTGGTTGTCAACAGGAATTTAATCCTGTCTTAACTGAAGATGACGATGCCATACTCTCTTTCTTTGCGATTGAGGATTAAGTCTGTAAAAAAATGTCGAACTTGCTATAATTGAATTACCATACTTCATTGTATTCGTTCATCTCATTGCTCAAGATTACATTTGACAGTTGATATGATCTAAATTTCACATTAACAGCCATGTGTTCTTGAGAAAGATATACATACGGTCAACTTTAATTTGTCAACTTTTGATGTCATCATAGTGCACATTTACTTGCGTCGAACAGGTCATATTTCATTGGCATTACAGAACATTTATATAGAAAAATTTGAAACAGTAATAATAGACATGACATGGACATTTTACGAGAAAGGCCCCCTTTGGATAGTTCAATTTAGTACACACACCAGATGAAAGTCAGTTACTGAATGTACTCCTGTGTGATGTGTGTAATGATGGAATTAGTACCTATCTGTTATCTTTCTTCTTTGCACTCTTTGAATCTATCCCTTTAAATCCCCATTGATTTAGAAGTAAAACAACAAATTAAAAATACAAAATTGTAAGATTTTTCCAAGGCTGAGTTGGTGTATTTCAATGATAGTAGATTAATGGTAGGTCCCTTTGTTTGCTTTTGGACACTTAATTTGTGTGTTATAAGTACACATAAGTACACAAAAGAGTTACAAGTACTCAAAATTCTACTCTCAGAGCAAATAATGTAAAATAAAATGATATAATATCACTTTATAGAAGAGAAAATAGTTTTTTCCCAAGGCCGAGTTGGTGTATTTCAATGATAGTAAAAACTAGAATAACGGTAGGTCCCTTGGTTTGCTTTTGGACACTTAATTTGTGTGTTATAAGTACACATAAGGGTTACAAGAACTCATAATTCTATTCTCAGTGCAAATAATGTAAAATAAAATGATATAATTTAACTGTAGAGAAAAGACAAATGTAAGTTTTTTCCAAGGCTGAGTTGGTGTATTTCAATGATAGTCGATTAACAGTAGGTCCCTTGGTTTGCTTTTGGACACTTAATTTGTGTGTTATAAGTACACATAAGTACACAAAAGGGTTACAAGTACTCAAATACTACTCTCAGTGCAAATAATGTAAAATAAAATGATATACATTAACTGTAGAGAAGAGAAAATAGAATTGTTACCGATCGAAGTCATGAATGATGAGTTTTGTAACGGAAACCTAAAATTTCGTACAAATGACTTATGGTAGCTATCTGAAATGTCACATTGCATCCCAGTTTATACACTGTTACCACTCAAATTTGCATAATAGACATATCAAGGCTTCAAAAAATATATCAATATATTCAATATGTCACTTTAATGACGGCGAGTTGTTTTACTTATCAAGCAAATATCCAATTCTTATAATTTTACTTCGTGGCCGGTGGACTAACTCGTATCCTTTAAAAATTTAAAACCCATTTTATAGGAAATGGATATTTCTCTGTAAGAACGATTGAGTCGAGCCAGAATTTAGGATTTTTCAATATGTCACTTTAATGACGGCGAGTTGTTTTACTTATCAAGCAATTATCTAATTCTTATAATTTTACTTCACATTGCTATTGTTGACTGTGGGCTATTTGTAAAATCCGATTACAAAGGATTCTATAATGCTCAATAATGTTCAATTTCAAGTTACTTTGGATGACAACCGATGACTAGACTAAACATACAAAAAAATTATACCTTGGACCTATCTGTTATATATAAAATATATTACATTCAAAGCATATAATTGAACTTTTCCAGTAATGGCAATACAAATTTGATTTACTCAATAAATCTATAACATCTTTTATTGCAAAACATTGACAAGAAGGTAATTGAAACGAAAACCTGTGATATGTTCATGGTTGGACACAACGCAAATTACACAGTTATTTACATTGTTCTCACGGGCTGTCTTTAAGGATAACCGACCCAAACCTCAGTTATCTACGTGTGCTTCGCCTTGAGTCAATCTCCGCAATCGCATTCCGGGAACAATAGCAATTAAACCTAGGGCAGTTATCTAATTAGAAAAAATTAAATTACACTTATATATATATATATATATATATATATATATATATATATATATATATAAATTAACATGCCTTATACGTCACACGCGTTATGAATATAT
This sequence comes from Phorcus lineatus, assembly GCA_921293015.1. Classification (NCBI taxonomy): domain Eukaryota; kingdom Metazoa; phylum Mollusca; class Gastropoda; order Trochida; family Trochidae; genus Phorcus; species Phorcus lineatus. The sequence continues at coordinate 30,377,735 of OV121088.1, read as the reverse complement.
ATATGACCACGTGATAAATGTCGTTTCATTCTACAGTAGTTACTTAAAAAACTCAGCAGGGACTAAGCCCTCGTAGAGTTTATTTTGAAAAACTATCTTGTAAGGGGGATAGACCTGTACACTTTTTAGTCATTCAAGATATGGAAAAAGATTATCCAAGGCAGAGTGGGTAGATTAGGGAGAAATGGGATCGAAAGGTTGAGGGTACAGACAAATCGAAAGTCAAAACTGAGAGGTTCAACGTGTATAAAATCTCTTGTCATCTTGTGGTGGATTGAACCTCACTCTAATGTTCATTTCAGGAAACGTTTCTTTATCTACTCAATACAATTTGTTTCAAATAGATTGTTCTGCAATTACATAAATGTCTATTCCATGCACACCCCTTTGATAATCCCGCTAATCTGATAATGTCTGCGTTTTATCTCTTTGGACTTTTATCTCTTTGGACATTTGAACAATGTCAAATTACTTTACTTCTTCATCATGCCATTAGGGTTTCAATAATCTTCAAAGTAAAGGTAATTCAGGATAAATCCCTTGACAGTCTCATTTTTACTAGAAAAATAGCCAAAATAAGGAAAATATGTGTAAGAATATGACGTCACGCATGAGTGGTAGATTAGTTATTTAAGATGAACTTATTATAGAATCTTCTCCATAATTTACTTTGTGATATTAAGGTATTTGTGTTTCTGTTAAGGAAGTAGCCATACTTTTTATCAAATTATTGTCTGATGGTTAAGTCATAAATGGTTTCATTGAGCCAGATGTTTGTTTATGATCTACATGTGTAAGGCAATATCCCTGACATCAACAATTTTGTCTTTTCATCCGATAGGAATAAAGTGGTAATTTCTAGTCATCTGAATTTTCACTAGGGTAGTAAGCTATATTTCCCTCAATGCACAATAGAGATAACGCTGACATAGGAGGAAGAACTTCATAACTTTCAGAAGAAGAGATTATGAGTGAGTTTGGCTTTTCCGGGGTGTGGGATTTTGGGTGCTTCAGAGACCCCTAGAGCTATGCCACCCTGAGCTTACATGCTCCTAGTAGGGACAATCCAAACTGGGCAGGTCGACGGATACAGACCAGACCAAATTTTAGTCGTTCTAAAACCTAGGCCTTTCTTTCCGTCTTTTACCTCATCCTTCCGATCCTTTCTCTCTGATTTGGATGCTTGTTATCCTTGGTTGAATAAATGAAATATTGTTCAAAACATGTTAATCCCAAACTAACTCACTGCTTCAGGGTGTCGACTGCTTATATGCCAGAGATGGGTCAAATACTGCGAGGAATGAAGAGGTAGGATTCAGAGAGCTAACATTTTTATGATCACTTACCTCAAGTTATTTCTAGTCTGGAATGCTTTCTCTTAGGTGTTAGTTTAGGTATTGTTTGTGACAAAAGTACAAGGGGTCTTAAGTTAACTAGTGATTAAGGGAACTACGTTATTAGGACGGGTTAGTTGATTAATTTGATTATATAATGATTAAGGGGAAAGGAGGTTAAAGACAAATATGTGTCTTTTTGCGTGAGGAAGTCCCTTTTCGTTTATTCACCTGCCATAAATCCTGCTCAATATGACTTGATTGAAGTTTGCAATAGTTCCGCCAAATGCATTAACTTAAAGATCCTTTAATATGCCAGCTTCAGTTGTCACTAGGTACAAAGTAAAGCCTATTACATGATTAATATATTCATATATATATCATACATATCAAAGTATCAACAGTCAACAATCATGTATCAAGTTAATTCTGACAGTCTTTAAAAAACTGGATCAGCGATCGCGATCTATTTCGTAGATCGTATTGAATAAAAAATGGATAATTCAATTTAATATTTTTCACGTGTTGAGTACTTGAAATATTGTTGAACACACGTAAAAATCCCCACTTACTTATATTAGATATCAATTTAAGCGTACAATGAATGATTTTTGTCATTTATGGACCCCTGAAAAATATATCTCTCCTTCATTCAAGAATAAAAGTTTAAAAAGTCATCATATTATACTCCTTTTGGTACATTACTTCATGAACTTTTTCTCATCCTAATTCGAATGTTTTCAAATTGTTCGATTATGTTCCCCTAAAAAATCGTTCTACCAGAGCGTTGAAGCCCGCTTTCTCAACGTGGCGTCTGAACCAATACACTTAATGCCAATTTAAGATTAAATATCTGTTTAATGAACCTTAAGTTCTGAATTATTTCTTTGTTCAAATCATTCTATATATCTTGTTGATGCCATGCCGTCAAGGCAGACAGAATCAACTAACACATGAATTTTCCTTATATACATTTTATAGGAGTAGAATTAAATCAACTGTCAAAATTTCTAAGTGCGCTTTCGGAATTGCGATAAAATAGAAGCTGTTAAATTAAAATGATACGATCTTGGGAATTACTTGGGAACTGTTAAGCAGTCTTCAAACAATCTTTTCACTTGAACAAACAAGTTGCCTCAGTTGTGTGATAGCACTGCCAGCTTTGAAGTTTATACCGGAATAATGAAAGATTTGAATTTAATCTTTGAAACAATATGAATTTAGCTCAGCTGTGCAGTTTTTGTTGTTTTTCTGATATTTGGCCTTCACTCTGCCTTTCTTTCCCTCGTTTCCCTCATCCTTTCGATCCCCTTTCTGTCTGATCTGTCAACTGTCTTTTGGATGATTTTCATCCACGGGTTTAATAACGGAAATATTGTTCAAAACACGTTAAACAACGAACTTAATAGTCTTCTAATTTCCAATTTAGACAAACCGAAATTGTATTGATTGAAGTTTTTTAATGTACATTATATATACCTGCATAATTTTAATAAACCTCAAAGGAAATCCACTTTACTAGCTAGGTTTTTTTCATCAAAATTGAACTGGTCGAAAGCATGTGAGACGCTAGCTCTACAGGCTAGAAAGGCTTCCTTTCCCATATTCTCCTTTTCAAAAGGTACCAGAACCTATCTTTGAATGTAGCATCTACAATTTTTGATTGTAAAATCACCCCAATTCTGCTTTATGGTGCAGAAATATGGGGTCATACTTATCGTGAAAAAATTGAAAAAATTCAGAGTATATATCTCAAAAGATATCTCTGTGTCAGCAAAAATGCATCATCGAATACTGTACTTGGTGAAACTGGGAGAAACCATCTTTGTATACATTATTTCAGCCGTTGCATTAAGTACTGGTGTAGACTCCTCCATATGGAAAGTTACCGTTATCCAAAAGCCTCATATGAAATGTTAAAAGATTATGACAACAACGGAACTTGCACATGGGTATCTCATGTTCGTCTACTTTTATTTCATACTGGTTTTTCATATGTGTGGCTAACACAAGAATGTGGCAATGTTGAAAGTTTCATTAGCGCTTTTAAACAAAGATGTATAGATATAGATATCCAAAACTGGTATTAAAAAATAACCTCGTCGTCATTCTTAAAACACTATTCATCATATAAATAAGATACAGCTCTGTCGCTTTAGGACGTTAACTTTAGATTCTATCAAATGCGATAAGTGTACATTAGACCAAATTCAAGATGAATATCATTTTCTACTCGTTTGTCCATTTTATGCTCAGCAGCGATCATTGTACATTCCCGATTTTTATACCTTATATCCGACAAGAGTGAAGTTCAACCAATTACTTACAACGAAAAAGGTAAATATACTTAAAAATATTGCTGTCTTTTTGAAACGAAACTTGCCTGTATAATTGATTTTCTAAAAATTCTTTGCCTGTCCATGTGCTCATGATGTTTTGTGAAATTGTACTCTTGGTCATATGGCCATATATACTGAATAAAGCTCTTCTTCTTCTTCTTCTTCTTCTTGTCATGTTGTTCTTGAAAAAATGTAACCTCCCAAACATAGCAATGTAAATCTTTCATTTACGGTCATTATGAACTGTATTCTTTGCAGGACTCAACGTGCATCATCTTCTTCATTCATAAACATCGATCCGTAATGCAAGAGCCTTTCCAATGATGATCAATCAGTCATGTTATGGCGGGGGTGTTAGCATCTTTCATTAAGCTCTAAATACCTTTTAAGAGACTAGGAATATACGGTCACATTTAACTTAAGAGGCTTGGTCGAGATATGAAATGTCAAGATTGAGGACATCGCGTACGAGGAGATACATCATTTGACGTCATGTACTGTTGTGTCTGTTCGGATTCTAAAGAGTCTTTGAATATGATGTGAGAGAAGTCAACTTCGTTATTATAAAGAACCCGACGTGACAAAGGATTGAAAAGGATTGAAAAGGATTGAAAAGGGAAAGCACTACATGCCCTTCATTGTTTTCTCTAAAGCATTAAAGAAGCGACTGTTCAGGCGTGTCATATAATCATGCGGGGAAAATATGTTAAACCTTTTCAATAATATACCTTGCTATGCCGAAAATCAATTGCAGTTCAGATTATTCTTAACTGTACGATCACTAGCATGCATAACGATTACAATTTTTGAAAATGTGTTTATAATATGCAAAGGATATCTTGAGAAGATAACAGACTGCATTTGCCAAATATTCTGACTTTCTTATAACTATAATGCTCACCTATTGAATAAAGTTGACACATCATACCAGCCACAGATTAACACAAAATACCGCATTTCTTTTCATATTGCTTAGAAGATTTTAAAGCATTTTACATTCTGCTTTTACATAAATGTTGCATTGTATCGAATTCTCATTAATTGCTTACTTATCATAATATCATTTACATGTACTTGCTATGCGTTTTACTATCGCAATGTAGAAGGTGTTTTAAAGATATATATTGTCTTCACCAGTACGACGAACATGTTCTCATTTCTTAATAGACATGTTGCCATGATATAAGTTGCTCCAAATATTTAAAAAAGTGTCCTGAAATTCCCACATTTTGTATTGCACCATTTGCCTTATGAAGTATAAGTTGCTCCAGATGCTGAAAAAAAGTGTCCTGAAATTCCCACATTTTGTATTGCACCATTTGCCTTATGAACATTTTGACATTAGTAGGAAATATTTTAATGTGACAAATGAACAAGTTAGCCTATCTTGTTGTCAGGAGACCACTTACCACCTTCACGCAAGATATGACATTGAACAAGAGAGCTACGTGATTAGTTGTCCAGTAACCTTTAACATTGCCATTGAGTTGTTGGGTATTTTTAGCGTGAATCGACTTCACTTATCTTCTTCATTCACAAACATCGATCCGCTTAGTGACAGTGCCAAAGCAATTCAAGAGATAATCAATCACTTGGTTTGGTGGGGGTGTACAGACTTTCTATAGATACTATATAAGGAAAGTCTTAATGGTGGAGCACGCTCGTGATTCTCTAAAGGGACTTTGTCGTGGATGAAAAGCCTTGGATGAATGCATGTTACATTTTATGAAACACTTCCAAAGCTTTGGTTGAAAAGATACACAACTGTGACGTCATACTATTATTTTAAAAAGAACGTAAGACTCTTGTCAAACACGATTTGAGGACATGTCACACTTTTTACCATTGATTTTATATTTAGCTGGAACATTGTTTTGTAACTTGAGAAACCAACTATTCACCTCCCTACGACTAAATCGTTGGTCCCGCACTATGAAATCAGGGCTTTGCTCAACTATTCACTGTGAATTTCGTATTTTTGCTTTGTTAGATTACCATAAATTTCTGTTCCTAGGATTTTATAATGTTGAGAATATTTCTCTTGATGATAGCAATACAATATATTGACGATGCTTGTTGTATTTGAGCCTAGTTTCATTTCACGAGGGCGGGGTTTTTATTATCGCTTTGAAAATATCCTTTACGTCTACAGATTCCTTTAAACAAGCCGGAAGTCGAAAGGTCTCAAAGTCGCAAATCGGGAAATTGTTCTTGGAAAACGTAATTCAATGTGCGAAATGCCACGGTCGCTTTTAAAAAAGATAAGGAACTTCCTTGTGAAAACAACTGTGAGCGTTACACAATGTTTGGAAATGGTAATCGATTGACCTATTTCACTGTTGGAACTCCTCGTAATTTCGAATTTTTTTATATTTTTTACTGAAAACTTTACGATTACAGTTTCATTGATAAAGACATTTCATTTCTTCATTCATTGTCTGTCTTAAACAAAGGAGTTGTACATCTATACCATCACCTTCATCATCCGACATTTCATTTAACAAAGGTTTTAAAATTAATAGTTTCTAGACTACATATTATACCCATGTACCGAAGTTTAGATGGATGTAGCTTTCAATAAACTTAAACAGTTTAACTGACAATTTATGTCATTTTGTCTGGTTCCCATTTAGTTAACATACATGACATGTTAAAATAGACTTAGCACTTCTTGCCAATCATACTTGACAGATAATATGTATTTGTTGACTTGTTATAAAAGCAAGTATTGACATTCTTCAGATTGCACTTTTCATAAGGCTGTTGTCAAGAGAATACATTTTCCTATACATGATTTTCAGTCTGTCAGTCAAACAAACACTAGTGCTGCCTATGTTTGGCAGGTGGATTAAGTCCATTCTCATGTGTGTCTTTTGAACATATTCAGTGAGTTCATGAAAGTTGTACAACTATCTCACGGGAAATAATGACTCTAAAATAGTTCAAAACGGTTTTTACTTTTGTCACGGGTCAATACCCTTGAGTCAATAAGACAATGGAATGGTTGGTCGTCACTGAATTTTTAAATAATCCAAAGACTTAATTGCAAAATATTAATTGCAAAAAGAAGGCAAAAGAAAACAAAAGCCATCACTCTTCGAACTGAAATTGTTATTTTTTTGTCTTATTACGGATGTTGACAATAAAATCGCTTGCAAAGAGACTAAACCTAAAAGTGTTTCTTTAAAATCAATTTCCATCCTCAAAATGCGATAACTTTGTGACTTAAGGGAAAAGTATATATAAGTATATATAAGTAACTTATGTTTGCTATGCCTTACAATAAGCTAGCAGTATTACATAAATGGTTGTTCCTACCTCATTAACATGACAACATCCGAAACGTATTATTATGAGAACAACAATTGTAATTTACCTCGAAAACAATTATTATGTATGACCCACGTGTGGTTTCCTTGATGATACGCACATTAATTTTAAAATGGACTCATATTAATCTTCAAATCAAATGCAAATATAAAACGCATTTTGAATATATTGAGTACGTCATTAACCGTCGTCTCTTAGTCAGTTCAAAAAGAAAAATCTATATCAATCAATCAGTAATAAGATCATAATTGTAGTTTGGTTCCTAAACGTTAGTATGAAATAAGTATGAATACCAATATGGATGACTTTTAGAAATGGAAATCCTTTGACAAATCGTTGATAAATGTTCATACAGTGGAGGGTTATCGCATTAAGCGAGAAAGCGAGGATGGGGATCTTCAAAGGACTCTTTGCGGGGAATAAAATAGGTTTATCGCCATTGGAGTAGATTTGATGCGTATAATGAGGATTTGTCAGTTTGCTCATCTCCTCTCCACGGTTTATCACGTTTGATGAGCAAAATGTTATTGACTGATCCCTTAAAGTCCCAGTTGGTGGCTGAATAATGAAGAGAGTAGTACCCAATGGGTCTAGATATGTGGGTGGACTTTAAATGGTCATTTAATAAAATCAGTTTTATTTTCATTGACAAAGCAAGTTTCATTATCCTTAGATGTTTCAGGTCAATGTTTTTCGAAGTAAAATTCTTATGAATGGCATTTTATACATAAAAATAATGTTCAAAATCATTCTAAGTTGATTTTCAGATAAATACTGTTTCAGCTATATCTTTAAAACACCAATAACAAATCTAACATTTCAGTGTTCTATCTTGTATAAAATCATGAGTCCTTTGCAATGTCTTTATAAAACAAATTGATGTTAATAATCATGGGTTAATGCATCTTTAATAAAATATCTTTGATGAATGAAAATCGTTTTTCGCTAGTTTATTATTTGTACCAATAATATTTACCTCCTAAATGGCTACAATTCAGTTACTATAAAATTGTATGTAATTATGTTCTATCGATCTATACGAGCTTCAAATGGTTTCTCGTCTGCGAACTGATTTGTAGAAACGGGGGCGACGATGTAAGCAGCTAATAGATAGACTACTTCCGGCCAATAGGCAGAGCTCTGAAGGCTAAGACCGGATTGCAATTAATGAAGATGTTACAGGACATTCGTTGTCTTCTTACTTGTTCTTCCTCTTGACAAAAATCGTAAGGGATATATGAATATCTATTTATGATACTGTATCCTGCTTTTCAAATATAGTTGTCTGAATAATATCTTGACTTCATTCGGATACCTAATAAGAAAACAGGTCAGAGCAACCCAACCTGATTTCTCATGGATAGTAAACAGTAATTTGAATTTTGTCAGATATTTACGTTACCAACATTTTTATTTAAAAAAAGAAATATTGTCGTAATTCTCAAATATTCATGCATGTATACATTGTAACATGTAAACGAATCCGCTTAGATAAAGATTCCTTCTTCAAATAAATCTTAATCAGTTTACTTTATGGGGTCTAGGAGGTTTCATTAGACTTAGATTCAGTCTCTGAAAGATAATTCACAAAATACGATTATTCCATTAAACATAAGAACGGAGCCTAAGGGAAACGTACGCGTTCGTATGGTTAGCTTCAAATCCAGACTTGCTTTGAAAGAGGTTATATTCTGTTAAAATGTTATTGACTACAGTTTGTATGTTTGGCCCATTTCCCGTCCGTGTCCGCTTCTACGTCCGCGTCGGCTTTGGCGTTCCCATTCGTTTCCGGAGCCTACCTCTGAAATTACTTGACCAATCTTCACCAAATTTGGTATAGATCCTCTTCATATCATGTAGATGTGCCTTTTTGGAGTTTCAACGTCTTTTATATTTTATATTGTTTTTGTTTCCATGGCATCAATTTGGACGTTGTCATTTTGAAGGGTAGGGTTAGTTTCCGGAGCATTACATGAAACTACATGACCAATCTTCACCAAATTTGGTACACATCCCCTTCATATTATGTACGTGTGCCTTTTGGGGATTTTAACTTCTTTTTCAATTTTATATTTTCCTAATCTTTATTTGAATCAAAGTCGTTAATATGTTTTCAAGCATGAAACTGCAGAGATGTCTATTAACCAAAACTTAAAGTTTATGTTGTTTTATAGCAAAATTATTAAATTCCATTTGAGTTTTAAAAAACTGTAAGGAATTTTTAACCAAAAAAATATGCTGAAATGGTGTATGGGGGAGACATCTGTTTTTACGAGTAAAAACACTTTCTAGTTTATTCAGAAGTCGGCTAAAGGTTTATTTGTCGCCAATATTTTTTAAATCAATCATCTATCAATGCTAACTTTGTGCAATCAGGATCTAAGTATACAGCTGCATATAAAACGTTTGTTCACTTACTACTGTATTTTAGTGCAAATATCATGTATTTTGGGTTTGGTTGGAACACAGCAATGTCGGATACTCATTGACCAAAAGCCGTCACGTGCCGTATGTATATTTTTCTATGTTAAACTGAGTTACGCGCAACCCTAGTAACGAGAGACGACGTACTGTCAAGAGTCCCATTTGTAAACAAATGCTTCGCTACGCTGGTTTGTTGAACACAACCTTTACACGCTCAGTGTATCTTCCCATTTATTAAAGTCGTATCACACTGCTGGAACAAGAGTAAGCTCTCCTACAAATGAAACGTTGGTGCCGAGAAAAAATCGTGACAAGTCAAAAGGCTTGCTAAGGGCCTGTCGGTTCACTCGCTCGCAGCGGTGTTGTCCATAATCCATATTTCAATTAAAAATAAAGTTATTTCAGAAACTGATATAAATTTCCTAAAACAGAAAAGCATTGGTATCCGATTTTTTATCTATTCCTTTTCAGATTTCATAATTTTACAATGTGGCCACTCGTGCTTGTTTGGTAGTTTACGAAGATAATATGTAATGACATTTTATGAATTTCAACAGTAAATGTTATTGCTCGAGGTGAGACCTTAATAAACAATCTGTCTGTCTGTCTGTTATCTAGAATTTTGTACAGCTTACTGAGACATTTCAAGAAAATAGTGAGCAACAATATTCTCACTCCAAGCCAATGAAGTTGCTAGTGAAATGAGTGGATTCAATGCTATTTTTGATTATTGAAAAAACAAAACTACATTTTCTTAATTTTATCATCGACCTCGAAATGAGTTATAAAGACAAACGGCTGACAATTAAAGTTTTGAATTAAAATGTCTGTAATCAGATTTACATTAGGTTTACGAAAGAGTTGACCAATAATAGAAACAGTTTTGCCAATGCGAACTTCAATAGAATACACATAAATGATCGATGCTCGACATGAAAATTCATATCATCCCGACTATAATATTTACTGTTTATAACTTTGGTGCTCTTGTGAAAAAGTATACGAGATAAGAACTTGAATTTCGTATGATGATTTTGTTCATCCGTCTTTGAGCCAGGTTTATCTAATTGAGGAATACGAAAATTAAAAACGAGTATCACTTAAATTTATTCACCAAATCGAATTACAACTGTTCGAATCGTTGGGTAGTTCTCAGCTGTTTACAATATGGTCAAAGTTATTCTGGCTGGTGTGTGATAATATCGATAAATATTATTTAACATTCGTTCATATAAAATTTACCCTTAATATATATATTTATATACATTTTGTTTCCCTCTGGCAGACAAGTTGCAAATTACAAAACTGTACAACTGCACTAAATTAAACAGTTCAGGGCAACTCAACCTTCTCCTTGAAAATGTGCCTTCGTATGTTTTTTTTTAATCTACTATGTATAGAATTTTAGGGGGAGGGGCGACCATAGCCAAGAATAACTTTTGGCCTTGGCGTTCCGAATCATTCCTACAATATGCATTGTAGGTTCTTGATCTCATTTTATGAAAGTTCAACATTATAAAACTTGAAACAGGAACAGTTTGACTGCCATACACACATCAGCTTACAATTATTGGTTAAATGTTAATTCTTCAAATCACGATAGCGGCCGAATCTAAAAGTATTTAACGTTTGTCTTTTAAGGACAATAAAAAAATTTGAATTTCATTTGTACAAAATGAATCGCTATGTCCTTTATTAAAATGCACTAAGCTAACTGTAGTTTACATTCATCGACATTCGCTTGCTTAACTGCTTCTTTCCCCATGTGTTTACGTCATGTGCGACTCCACAACCCATAATTTAATAACACGATTACTTTCATTTTTTTCAAAACCGTTAGAGGCGATGTTATTTATGCATTTGCACTTGCAGTTAAGCACACGATATCATCAAAGGGAAATGTACCAAAACAAATTTATTTTGGGAGTACTGAACTCCACTGAATCAAACCCATGACGGTCCAACAATATACCTTTGCTGTTTTTTCTAGTCTCACGATTGTTGTTTTCTTTTACAAAATATGATAAAAATATTCGGAATATTCTCCGTATTTACTCATGCTTGTCACATGTTGTAAAATTGGTGACGAAATGTATAATTTGAGTTGAGTTGAGCAACAATCTTCATTAGTATATACACAAGGTAAATAAATGTATTTGTTGCCGTTTTTTAACCAGCAAATGTATATCAACTTCATATCAAAATTCATTCCCTGTTCATGTATTTTTCTTAACGCTAATTTCACAAAACACTCACATTTAGTGTTCCACATTGTAATAATTCGTCCATTCGCAAGTGTAAAACCATAAATCACTTCGCCCCTGGTATCTGGTAAATCATATTAAGTTTTATGAAAATAAAAAACCGACAAGAAAGTTATATGGCTTGGGAGGAAGTTCAAGCAAGGATGATGGAGAGAGTATGTGTGAATGAGTTCATGTCACTGTGATAAACGGTAGCCCTGTATAGTTTTCCATTACTCAAACGACACGAAGGTCAGTGACTTGTAACAGCTAATAATTAAAAGAATTGCTCGAAAAGGTCACAATCTTTAATCATTAAGGACGTACCTTGCCAGTAGGCTTAAATTGTCCTTAATACCAGCTGCAATAAATTGGTTCTTAGTATCGCCCTTTGAAGTTACCGATTTTCAATAAATTTTTAAAAGTTATTTCACATTTTGCAATCACGCAAGCTGTAGATGATGTGACTACGTCATTATCCTTATGAAAGCGGCAAAGATGCAATGGTAAATAAATATGACAGACCGATCAGCATATTTTTCAACTGCTATATAAACAGCTAGGATGAATTATTATACTAAACTCAGTCCTATCAAATAACTTTTCTATTAATTGAGTCGATATCTAATTCGCTTTCGCTCGTTATATAGGTAAAAACTCCATCGTTTCATAAAAATATAATCAATTGGGACGTCGTATAGTATTTTCTATTTATGTGATAATTGAAAACTTCCCAGAAAAGCTGGTCAGATCACTCTGAACTGTTTCCATTGGCACCAGCATGTATCGTTTGCCCTTGTTATTGACATTTACAAGTCTTACAGGGAAGTCAAGGAACCTGACAAAATAGCATTTTAAAGACAGTTAGAAAGACAACCTGGTTCAGTAATGGAACACTGAGTCAGTTAATGTTAATCTAGTAAAAGCTTCAAGTTTTGACTTCATCCAATGCACGCTCAAGGATTTTATTACTCAAGTGGTATTTTTACCAGTCTTAATTATAATATAAATCACTGAATAAATTAAACGGTATCTTTATTACATATTCACGTATACAATATCTACCACTTTATTTCATCACTTTTTCTATGAAGAGACATCTTAATATGATTATGTAGATTTAGATTTAACTTCGTCATTTGTATCAAATAAGCTCTTCGAAATATTCAGTCTTTGGTACCTAGGGGTCTGTTTTCAAGGCTCATTGTATTTTATCAAGGGTTGGATATGACAATCCCAAACACTCTCCCATTACCCTGAAAAACTGTGAGTAATCATGAAAACAGAGATACGGTGTTAAGAATACAGTAGACTTTCCTTCACAGCGTCGGTATGTGTTTCTTTCACAAAGAAAATAACATTATTTTGGTTACAGTGAATATACAGAAGAACAAAGTCTATTGACATCTATACATGATCAGAGCACTATAGAAACAGTAATACAATCTTAGTACAAGCCCGTCCCTAACGCTCCTTTGCCCTCCCCTCCCGTTGCCCTATATCAACATATGACACGACCCAGGGGCAGGGTTAGAGGGATAGGGGAGCCCCTCCCCTCCTCTCCCATGTTTATGATTGTGTTACTGTCCCTGGTGTTGCATATATATTTAAGGAACCATTTCAATAATGAAAAATAAAGAAAAGTAACTATATAAAAAGCCCATATATAAAATAGAAGCATCTCAGTAAAACAAAAGTTGAAAATTGCAAGTACTTTTTATAATCAACAAAAGGAATCCCTTAACGAACTCACCTGGGTTTGTTAAGCTACGCAAATCTATTTCCCTGACGCAAGTGATTAAAGGTATTCACACTAAAATAGCCGTTTCGAGTTTTCGCTGAATAGGTAAAATTAACCCTACGACTACGGATAATCAGACTGAGTAATGATTCCATTGACCCTCTGATTAATATAGGAAATAAAGAAGTACGAAATTTAAAAAAAAATGAAATAACATTTTCTTACAAAACATGCTTCAGTGTCTTTAATTAAGATTCTACAAAGAACTATTATTTAATATACTCTCCTCGATAGTTAACAATATGCCCGATTATCCTAATCTGTCTAATTCCGACAATCCTTACACAGAGTAAAGACAGAGTTATCGCTGCTCTAGCCTGCATCGACAATCTGATTAAAATCAGATGAAGTATCGCGCGCTTAACATTTGTCCATCATCAATATGCGATACTAACATCTGACACTATCCCGCTAGAGGGGTCACCAGATTGACCTTCGTCCTTGAACTCCCAACCAACAACCTATTGTAATATAACCAATCAGATTACGCGTTACTTCCATTGTTCGGGTCACCGTTAAAAGGGCGGACGAAGTATGCGAAATGGCTTGCGGTGATCTCGTAGACAAAAAATTTCATAGATACGGGAATTTCGTTGACAACACAATTTCATAGACAGTGAATTCGTAGACAGTATAATTTTTTTATTTCTAAGTCAATATTGGCTTTTATCTTTAATTATTATTATCTTTTATAGTAGTTTATATCATCCCAGGTAGCAATTCAGCATCGTGCGCCATCACCGGGCCAGTACGGTTTATCAACGCTGGTGCGGCACTGGGCCAGTAGTGGCATACTGTATCAAACCGGCACTGGCCCAGTACAGCATTTTGGCTTGTCATGTCGACTTCGGACCCTCATATAAATTGTTAAACACTCTTAGAACTTCCAGATAGTGATCAATATTGAATGTTACATATTAAATTGTTTTAATTCTTTCAGTCCGAACTTTTGTCTATATAGCAATGTTTGTATAGTTATATACACAAATATTTAAATATAACAAAATGTCAAAAGATTAAATATTACAATACTAACAGGAGAAGGGGACAAAGTGAAATTGTTATCGATCGAGAAATCTGAATATTCATAACTTAACCTACACCTACAACATAGGAGAGTTAATCGAAATATAAATATATCTTTCAGATATTGAAGATGACAAAGCATCAGAAATAATAACAGACACGAGTAATTCATTTGTAAATGATATAGTATATCATTCATATATTATTGATTTATTATTCATTTAAGTTCAGTCAAACGAAAGGCAAAGCATTAGACAGGAGGGCCTGTTACCTTAATTTATTTTTTTAAAAGATCAAACAAGAACTAAAAGAATTGATAATAACACATGAATGTTGGATTACTTTAATAGTTTCAAAATACAACAAAATTGACTATTATAGTTTTTATTCACTTTATTTCTTTGATCGAACCTATTAGTGTTCGAATCCTTGAGCTGGATAAATAAAGGTTTGTTATTATTACTTCTAATCCTGTTTTAAAACCTGTCTACGAATTCACTGCTCGATTTGTCTACGACTTCACCGGATTTCGTGTCTACGAAATTGGTTTGTCTACGAAATCACTGCATCCCCGCGAAATAGCTGAAGAATTTGGAAATTCCGAACTCAAAGTCGAACAAGTCAAAATTTTGCATTGTTTACTGGACCGTTAAGATTCACATGTATTGTAAGGCGGTCAAAGCAAGAAACGAACTCGCTTCGCGTCGGATGGTTGTCAGGTTCTGCAAACCCCTCGATCGGGTAATAGTTCTCGTTCGGGAACCAACACCCTGATCAGGATAATAAAACCGTCTAAAACACGGACAAAAGTGTTTTTTTACTTTTTCTTTTTTTAATTTCACATTGGCGCATCACGATGAAGGAATCTACAGGTAAACAAACCTTTCGGTCTTTATGGTATTTACTCTCTCTTCACTGAAACGCAGTTTTTCTTTAAAATACTTTCTTACAATTTAGGCACCCGTTTCTGAAATTTCCTTCTGCACAAACGAGAAACCACATATCACGCAAATGTTCGTCTTACAATACACCCGTTTGGGTTTAAGACAGGAGGACATGGCGCCTGCTGTCAATATCTACATTTTTCAAATATTTATATTCACAGTACATGAAATGTCAATATTCAATGATCGCTGAAGAAACATGCCGAACGAAGCACTTGGAACAGATCGGCTGTTTTCGCCATGCCTAACTCCGCGCAACACCGAACATACGCTGTATGGAGTCAGGGCTGATGGCATTAATAGCCTAGAATTTGATTGGTTAATTCTCGTAAGCCCGGGACATTCAACTTAACGGGGCAGTGTCAGATGGAATATAGCTTGTTAAAGTGAAACGAAACGAAACGAAACGGAAATAAAACGAAACGAAATTAAACAAGCGGAATTCCATCTGATTTTAATCAGATTGCCTGCATCGAATACTCGCCACCAGGTGGCTAACCCTACGTCATCATTGCTTTTCTGTCGGCCATCAAGTGCAGACGTGTCTTGATAGCTTAGCGATTTCCGACTGTTTTATGATTAAACCTTTTTCACCTGTGTGATTTCTCGACTGTTTGTCGTGTTTGGGTTCGGCTACTTCTTGTGGAGTATCCAGGACCTGTGCTTATTTGTCTCCTTGCCGGTTTTGTCAGCAGTTGACTTCAGTCAGCTGTTGTCGATTTCGGCTACCCGGACCGCACGTGCGTTGCGTGCTGGGTCGTTCAGCCCCGTGTTTGGCTGGTTTAGCGGTAGACCTCCCGTCTACCGCCTCTCTTCTGCGCTTGGCTAGCTGTGCGCTTGCCGCCTGGTAGCGCCTACCGCCTAGCGCCCGCGCTGGCTTCAGGCTTTGCGTCTGACCGCCTGGAGTTTCTGCCGCCTGCCGCCTGCCGTGTCAGGCGCTCAACCGCTTCCCGCTAGCGCTGGCCGCCTGCTCGTCAGACCGCCTGCGCTTCAGGCGCTCTACCGCCTTCTACTAGCGCTGCTCGCCTCCGCGTCAGGCGCTCTACCGCCTGCCTCTAGAGTTTATCGCCTGCGTTTCAGGCGGCCCCGCCTCCCGCTAGCGCTGATCGGCTGGCGCTCGCTTGCGTCTGGCTCGTGCGTAGTGTGCTGTCCCCGTGCAGCGCCGGCGCTGTCCAGTCAGGCGCCCCCCCAAGGGTGAGCGTGGGGCTATGTCCAACCCCTTCTCAGGGTTTTGTGGAGGGTGTGGGTCCAGGAAGTCGGCGCGCTTCGACCCTCACTGTCTCTGCCGCCTGTGTCGGAATCTCTGCGCCGAGTCGGACAGGTGCAGGGAATGTGAACACCTTTCCCCGGCGGAGCACAGAGAGTACCGCGCCACGGTAAAGAAGTCGGAGTCTCAGCAGAGACTCAGATCCACTAGGCGGCCTTCTGCGTCCTCCTCAGCTACCGCCTCCAAGGGCGCGGATGTCGCGCAAAACTCAGATCTTGTCATTTCGGAGGACGCCGCGGAATTTGACCTGTCGGAGACAGGCGGCGGGTCCGATAAGATCGTGTCGCCGGTTGAGGATGCGCCGGTCGCCTCTCCTCCCTCTAGCGGGGTAGAGCGATCTCCTGGAAGGAGATCCTCCCCTGACACTGCCTCTTCCCCGGGCCGCCGGGCCGCCAGGAGGAAGAGGAAACATAAGAAGAGGAAGAGGTCGAGACCCGCTTCCCCAGTTGCCTTCGACCAGAAGAAGCTGACGGACGATATCATGGCCTCAGTGAAGGATCTGGTCGTATCCATGTTCGAGTCCAGAGAACGCGAGCGGCCCAGGGTCGAGGAGGGGACTACTTCATCCCCGCCCTCCCCTGAGGCGCCGTCCTCTCCTAAGAGGAGGAGGGTGGTGGTCGTTTCTCCCGCCGCCACCCCCTCGGATCATGACTCTTCCCCAACTCCTGATCGAGGCCAGGATGAAGGAACGCCTGGGCGGGGGAACGTGACTCCCCCACCGCCTGTCACGGCTGTGACCACGGCGGACGACGCTCCCGATCTAAAAGACCGCCTGACTGCCATCGCTGATTGGTGTCAGGTAAGCGTTCAGGAGTTGGAGGAAGAACCTTCTTCGACTAGGGTGGCCAGGTTAGAAACCTTCTGCGCGGAGGAGACGCCGACGCAGCGCCAGCTGGCACTTCCGGCGCACAGGCTCCTGCAGGCGGCGGGCAGACACTTCGACTCCAACGTTGCAGCTGCAGCGCCGGGTCGTCTCTTGCCCCCCCTGGTGTTATCGGACAAGGTCCGATCTGGCCTCCCAGTACATGGCTGTTCCTTGCCCTTTTCTCCCCCCGCCTTGGACGACGACATCCGGCGAGTGGCGGCCCCTGCCACACCTCACCAGGTGTCAGATGCTCACTTGTCACACCTTGACAAGGAAGCAAGGAGCATCTTGGGGCTGTTCAACCACGTCGCGCACGCCTGCCAAGCAATGGCAGCATTTGCGAACGAGGCGGGCATGGAGCAAGGGGCCAAGGCTCTCTATCGTGGCTTTGGATCCGTGGCCGGGAATCTCGCGCAGATGATGCTGTCTGCCTCTCGCATCTCAGCGGGGGTGACGAATCTCAGGCGCGATGGATTCCTGGCGCGGACGAACCTTCCGGCGGAGCTCCGGAACCGACTGAGGTCTGCTCCTGGGACTTCCTCTACCCTCTTCGACGGGCAAGTCGCGGGGGCTCTTCGCCAGCGGCAGGAAAGCCAACAACAAGAGCTAACAAACAGACTGGCCGCTGGTGGCGACGACAACGCCTAAGAAGAAGGGTGGAGGTGGGCCCTCCTTCCCTACGAAGACGGGAGGAGTGTCATTTCTCGGGGGGAGGAGTCGGCAGGACAGAAGTCGCGACTTCAATGCCGGCCCCTCCCCCAAGCGCACTCCCAAGAAAGGCAACCAACGCCTCAAAGGTCGTGCCTACGGAGGTACCCCCAAGAAACAATGACTGGG
The DNA here is from genome assembly GCA_921293015.1 of Phorcus lineatus. Taxonomy (NCBI): domain Eukaryota; kingdom Metazoa; phylum Mollusca; class Gastropoda; order Trochida; family Trochidae; genus Phorcus; species Phorcus lineatus. Next base: position 30,359,325 of record OV121088.1, on the reverse strand, counting down.
TACCTCCGGACCTACCGCCGCAGGTGGTCCCACCTCTGGACGCACCAGTTGGAGGCCGTCTCGCGCGATTCGCGCCCAACTGGAGACAGTTGGGTCTGGACCCGTTCATTTGCAATATCCTGGAGCGGGGGTTCCGCATTCCCGTGTTACGCCGCCCCCCGCTGACCTGTTCTCCTACAGAGCGGCCGCTGGAGCCCGATCGGCTCGCGCTGACTCTGGAACAGGTGGAGACGCTCACCTCCAAGCGGGCGGTGGAGGAACTACCGCTCCAGGACCTTGCACCAGGTTTCTACTCTCCGGTCTTCATCCGACCGAAGCGAGACCCGAAGAAGTGGCGGCTGATCCACGACATGAAGGAGTTCAACCACTCCTTCCTAGATCCGCCGCCATATTTTCGTCTCTTGACAGTGCCGTCAGTAATGCGATTACTGGAGCCCTCGGACTCGATGATATCCCTCGACCTGCAGGACGCGTATCTGCACATCCCCATTTATGGGGATCGCAGGTACCTCCGCTTCGTCCTAGCGGGTCGCCACTTTCAGTGGAACGTCCTTCCGTTCGGGATCTCGTCGGCTCCGTGGCTGTTCACTCGCGTGACCCAGCCCATCGTCCAATATCTCCACACAGTGGACGTACAGTTTGCGATGTACCTGGACGACGGGTTCGGTCACAACAGATCCCCGTCTATTCTGGAAGCTCAACGGGACTTTGTGATAGCGTTGTTCAGGCGGCTGGGGTGGCTAGTCAATCTAGACAAGTCAGACCTGCTGCCGACGACGTCCTTGGTGTTTCTGGGCGCCCGCCTGGACACCGCTATCTACAAAGCCTTCGTTACCCGGGAACGAATGGGACGTTACCGAGATCTCCTGGAGCTAGCGCTTCGGGGGCCTCTGTCGCTACGCAAGTGGCAAAGGCTGCTAGGGTTCTTGAGTGCGACCCAACACTTCACCCGAAGGGGAAGGTTGCAGCTCAGGCCCCTGCAGATCTTCGTAAACGTTCACGTCAGAGAGAAGGCGTGCCATCACGTTTTCTCTCTACCCTCGGGACTCAGACACCACCTCTCCTGGTGGCAGCAGGAGTCCAACGTGTTGGTGGGGGTCCCCCTCAGGGAACCGCCAGCAACATGTCATCTGTTTGTGGACGCCTCCACCCAAGGGTGGGGAGCCCATCTCGATACGGAGCAGACGGCGGGGGTGTGGTCATCAACCCAAGTGAGACGCCACATCAACGTCCTATTTGTCAGGTCGCCTGCGGGGGCAGATCCTGTGTGTTCACACGGACAGCTCAGCGGCGGCCTGGGCCATCAACAAGCAAGGCTCGACCAAAGCAGACTCGCTTCTGCAACTGGTGTTGGAGGTGTTTCGGCTAGTAGACAGTCTCGGACTCTCTCTCCGCGCGGTGCACATCCCGGGAGCCAAGAACGTCCTAGCGGACGCCTTGTCTCGCCCGGACAAACCTCCATCAACAGAGTGGATGCTGCACCCGAGAGTGTTCGAGAGTCTGTGTCTGAGGTTCGGCAAGCCTCACATAGACCTCTTCGCGACTCGGCTCAACCACCAGTTGCCGACGTACGTGTCTCCTGTACCGGACCCTACCGCGTGGGCTCTCGATGCGCTCGCGTTAGAATGGGAGGGGATGGTTGCCTACGCCTATCCCCCTCCCGCCATCCTGAACCTCGTGGTGGAGAAGATACAGGAGACTCGAGTTCTTCATCTGTTGTTGATAGCGCCGCGGTGGCCAGCCAGGACCTGGTACGTTCCCCTCCGAAGGATGTGCCGCCAAGACCCGCTCCCCCTCCCTCTGAGGTGGGACCTGCTGTCGAGCAGACCGAGCGGGCGGGTTCACGAGAACCCCCAGGCTCTACAGCTTCACGCTTGGTTTGTCTCCAGAGAGGCCTGACGGGGGCGGGTTTTTCCAAATCCGTTGCCGAGGCGGTGGCGACTTCCCAGAGGCCCTCCACTAGGAATCTCTATGACGCTCAGTGGGGGGCTTTCGCGACTTTCTGCGCCAAGGAGGGGTACGATGTCCAGGTAGCTACGGTCCCGCAGGTTGCAGAGTACCTGGTCTACCTGCGAGAGACGAGGAAGCTTAAAGCCTCGTCCATTAACACCAATCTGGCAGCGATAATGTCCGTGCTTAGGAAGCGAGACCCCCAGTTGGACATCTCGGTCCTCAAGGAGCTCGTAAGAACCTACCGGAATGTGGACGGGCGGATGAAACTCAGGGCCCCCAGAGTGGGACTTAGCGGTGGTCCTCAACCATCTTAAGTCTGACCACTATGAACCGTTGACGGAGACAACCGGCCTCCGTCTCACCATCAAAACCGCCTTTTTGGTGGCAATGGGGTCCGCAGCCAGGATTTCAGAGCTACATGCTCTCCAGGCGGACCTTTTGCGTTTTGATGTGAGGGATGGGGGGTCGGCTACTCTGGGACTGGCGCCTGAGTTTATCTGCAAAAACCAAACCGCGGACGAGAGGGGTAGAACCTTCTCGTTACCGTCCATTTCCGGGAGCGTAGATCCGACAGACGAGGAGAATCGTCTCCTCTGTCCGGTACACGCGCTACGGATCTATGCAGAGAAAACCCGGACACTGCGCCAAGGGAGAAGGAGACTCTTCATCCCACATTCCCAGACCAGTGTCCGGGAAATTGATAAAAGACAACTGGGCGTTTACCTCCGCTCAGCGGTCCTAGACGCCTACAAAGCAGCGGACCTTGACCCTCCAGCGAGGGCAAATCCGCACGAGATCAGGGCCATCTCAGCGACGATGGCCCTCCACAGCAACTTGGCGGTGGCGGACATCATGGCTGGCTGCTTCTGGAAGTCAGGCTTGGTGTTCGCCAACCACTACCTCCGGGACATCTCCAACGAGGATTTGGAGGGGATCAACCGACTGGGCGCACAGGTGTACGCCCAGCAGCGAGTTCCTTCGGCTCCTCAGCGCAGGAGTCACCCTCCTACTCGTTAACTCTCGAACCAATTCGAATAAAACCGAGATTGATCTTAGTTGGTTGCTTGTTGTCTTTTGTATTTTAGTTGGCGACCTTGGTTGCGGACCTCCTCGCACAGCGAGGATGGGTCAAGGCTGACCACTCCGTCCCCTAGGGGTTCACGCGGAGTGTCATCTTACAGGTCCCCAGTGTTCTTGTGTAAAGAGAGAGTTGTTATCGCTTGGCCGCTCGTACCCACCTCCGTCTGTGGGATTCGGGCATATTGTTAACTATCGAGGAGAGTATATTAAATAATAGTATGTTTTTGTTTAAACATCATTATTTATACTCACCGTCGATAGTTAACAATCGTTAGCTCCCACCCGGCCTCCCCTCTGTACGATCGGTTTCTCTGCCCGTCAGAAGAAGCAATGATGACGTAGGGTTAGCCACCTGGTGGCGAGTATTCGATGCAGGCTAGAGCAGCGATAACTCTGTCTTTACTCTGTGTAAGGATTGTCGGAATTAGACAGATTAGGATAATCGGGCATATTGTTAACTATCGACGGTGAGTATAAATAATGATGTTTAAACAAAAACATACTATATTTTTCTTGTATACATGTAGTAGCAAGTTGGTTGTTGTAAGAACGTTACCTCAAGCAACTAAAATTTCTTCTCGTTAGGATATTCAGATGGATAACTGTACGTGATGATTTGAGTATTGTATTTTTATTCCCAACCGACGTAGCCGAATGGGGATGATGTTGTGGCGCTGTCTGTCCGTCCCGAAATGAGATACCTGTGTTGCGAAATCGTCTCATCCCACAATTTATGCTAAATCTCCATGAAATTTGAAACAGGTTTAGGGTGTAAACAAGTGATGTAGATTTCGAAATCAAGGTTGGTTGCGATGAATTTCTCTAGAGTTATTGTCCTTGGTTTGGAGCCGATGACTTTCACTACTTGGGATGGTTCAGATGAATATGAACTAGATCATAGACCAAGATTGAATCCGACTCTATTCATACTCATAATGATCAAAGCAGTTCATGTATGTAATCAATAAGGGTGAAACTGGGAAGGTGGTTGGGGAGCCATCCCCATATTTTTCAAGCTTTTCGACAAAATCAATATTGAGAGACATAACCAAGCCTCTGGTATCATTAACGAAAAGCCTTGCCCTCCCTTATAGCAACGTCACTTTAGGAGGGAGAGGAGGAGCGAGAACAGAGATCACAACCAATATCCTGACCTAAGTCTGTGCTAACGGATGATTTTTAGATGTACGGAGTAATTCGGGGTCATTCCGTAACCATTGTCATAAGGATATCATCTTGAAGCTCGGATCGTAAAAGAGCGCAGTGTTTAGCAATAAAATGAGCGATTTAAAGATAATTTTTAAATAAGATTGGCTCGAAGTGAAGGACACATATAAACCCATTACCCGCCATGAAAACATTTCGTCACTATTTTTAAATCAGAACTATGCATATCGCAACGAAGGTGACAATTACTTTTTTGAAAGGCAAATGTTCTATGCAAAGTTTTAAAAGGTCAGTGTAATTTTTTTGTTCATTTTAATGGTATAAATAATACTTCCTACACGGCCCATTCATTTGAAATGATTCGATAGAAGACAAAATGAAATGTGGCGGGCGATGTTGTGTTCTCAGAGCACTCTTTTTTTAAATACTACTTTTTAAAAAAATAATTGATTAAAAAGTTGTTTGATTCAGAAACGTTTGCATTTTAACGTATTTACGAATTTTAATTTTTATTTCATCGATAAATACTTCAGTTTGACAAAATTAAGCAAACTATGATCTTATCTATTAATAAACTTTTATAAAGGTTTCTTTTGTCTGAAAGAAAAAATAATCTTCTTTTAAAGCGGTAGTAGCACGTTTTGAGAAAGCACCTATTTAAGAAATAAATTCGTCTTATTGAACCGTTAACGTAAAATAAATTATAAGTGACAAAAAAAACCCACAGATATTAAATGATAATATATAACCTCAGGACAAATTCAAGGCGACAACAAGCAGAGACATCACACCCTTAACTTTTATACTTTCAGTATAACACAGAACATTACACATGTTGCTAAATCAGCGCAATTGAATCGCTGATCGAGCTCCTTCCATATACCCTGGTCTCTTTCGAGCCAAATCTCTCGTACGGCTGACGAGGCTTGATGTTCGTGACTGTGCTCACCTGTTAATGTTTACGCCAATGAAATGTCGTTATCCAAGGAGCTTGAAGCTACTCTTTTGAACTTAACGGAATTTTCCGTCCGGGTTGTGCCGCTGTTGCTGGATGTGAGTCGTCTCATTGGCTGGTTTGATAGCTAGCGATACGAGGCTTTTGGCCTTAAGGATATCAGGGTATTAAAGTCATAGTCTCATTTTTGCAAGGCATCTAAACTGGGCTAATTATTCTTCACTAGCAAAAATCTGATCATTTACACCAATATATTCTGTCTCGTCTGCAAAGATTTTCATTTTTATGCCCGTTTTAAAGTTTAGGATGACGCTGCTTATTGGCGTATGCCGTTTCAGACCGATGAGGTACCGAATCAAGTGCAACCCCATCGCGAGTACGAAATACCGGAAATCTTGTTATTGCAGCGTCGATACTTATGACAGACGCATTCATCATTGAGTTTGCCACCTTTTTGTTATTTCTGTATTTGGAAAAGGGTAAGCTATTGGCAATTTTCATGGATATTCAGCTGGGAAATTTCATGTGTTCGACGTCATGGCCTTAGCGAAATGACGTGGTAAGGACTAACGCTCGCCAAAGACATAGGGTAGGGTGTTTTGAACTTCATTATTGAGGGCTAGAATGCCTGCAGATTTCTGAAAATTGTTGCAAACGTCGGGGGAAAGATTTCTGTGGGTAATGAACTATTTGTCTGGCATGCATTACAATTTCCCTTGCAAAAATGAGACTATGACTTTAAGAAGGAGCTCGATCAGCGGATTCAATTGATGTAGCAGGATGTGATATCTCATACACATATTAACACCTTGGAAACCTTGCAATTGTCCTTTGCCATTTGATATGGATGGGCAAGTGTTTCATTGGTTCTAGATATGATAAAATGTCATAAGATGAGCTCTCAATTCAAATCAATTAATTTTATTTCGATTTTGTAGGTCATTGGCCCATGTACATTTGGAATATAATTAACAAAAATAAGAGTAGCAAATAAGAGTATAAAACAGTAGTTAAGTTATTACAGAAGTCATAGCACGCTATCTAAGAGCAAGAGCTTCCTAAATATATTTTGCACATTAAAACAATGAATTAGTACAGTCGCTGCTAATTGATTTAAGATAATCTTCTTTTGTATTACCCTGTCTACCAGATGTAAAATCATTTCCTCTAATTGAAGCGTAAGGCGTCAACACATTTGTCTGTAATGTCCCAGTTTTACTAATTATAAACAGTTCACGTAGACGAAATTAACGTTATCTATATCTGCTATTTTATTTCTGTTAATTCATTTACCTTTCAATGTTTTGAATGTAAAATGTATGTTTATAAAACTGTAAAATTAGAGAAATTGTGTTTCATTTTACAGTTTTGATTACAGACATAAAGCAAATCTATCAAATTAAAATATTTATTCACGGCCCTTCAATTACAATTCGTAGACATACACGAAACGACTATCCCCATACAGCCACTCAACGTCGAGACACCCTATGGTTGAGAGTGCACTGATTAAAGAGCCACTCCGTGAGTTGTTGGAGTCTTATATGCCAAACTTATTCAATGGTGGCATTAGATTGTGAAGTATCGACTTTTAGCAATAAGACACAATTTGAAGCTAATTTATTTTTTTACAGTGACTATATGAAGCTAGAAAGTAGCAATTATGATCGAAAACCGGACAGTGGCGCGCGTCAAATGGTCAAACGTAATTTTGGAGACTTATATAAAACAGCCTGGAGGGCAGTTAGGAGTTGATAGTGTTTGTTAGGTTATAAAACTAGAACCCATGTAAATTGAATGGGTGCACTCCGCACCTGAGAAATTTTGGCGCTTTTTTTAGATTTTCAGTATTTGTCATATGTATGTCTTTTAGAGATAAATAGTTAAGATGTTTTAAGTTTATATCACCACATATAACATTTAGGTTCGTATCAAAGCCAAGTGGCTCTTTAAGCTGTTTCAAAAGTTGGAATCAAGTTTATCCTGAACCCCCATGAATTTCCTTCTTTGTTTAATGCCTTACGCAATTTAGATTAACGACGTTAAATTTAAGTTTTTTCCTGAATAACAGACAGTTAAATTTAGCGGTTTAGTTCCATCACTATATCTAATACTATCTTTACTTCTAAGATGTATGGTTTTCTTCTAAACATATATTCATGCATGCATCCGCCAGACATACATTTATGTTGAAGTAGATCTCTGGAGAACATGTAGAGAATATTGATGTTAAGGTCGTAGTGTAGACATAATGCTGTATGACGAGCCAACGGACTTACAATATTCAATGACCCTTGGTTTGAATTATAACTCTATATTTAATCACTTAATGCATTAGTATATTAAACAATGTAGTTTAAGAGCTATCTGTGCTCACGTCACCCGTCGACACCGTGCACCGACACCGACAGGTGATGACCTTTCCTGTCAACTTTGGCTGAGTCAAAAATTGTTTCACCAACTTCCCCCTCTTGAGCTCTGTTGGTATGATGCTGTCGAGAATAAAACCTAGACCTTACTAAGGATGAGCAACATTCACTAACTGTAACTCCATCCCTGTTTACTGTTTATTTTACACCAATACATACTACCACCGTCTACACCTTACATGATTTTGTGACACGTGCAACAATAAATTTGGTTTATGAAAGGGATTGGCAGTTTTTTGAACTTGTATCTTTGTTGGGTCTGTTGGTAGATCTTTCAATGAATGACATGTTTTCCAAAGTAAGTTTGGTATTCTGTGTTTAGCTCGCATAACAAATATTCAAAGTACCACTGCAGTAAAAATCAAATACACCATTTGATACACTATTCTGTCCCAACAGAGGCAGTATGTTCACAAATTCCTACAATAACCGCTCTTATAATACGAGCTCTTCTCGAGATTTAGACAGGTTCCGGCAGATATAATTGCAACATAAGTTATCCTGCAATAGTTCAGCCAATGGAAACACCACATGTAAAGAAAACATTTATCTTGTAACCGAAGCCCATACAGACGCAGTTCCTTCTGTTGGGAAGACTGAAAGTGCACATTCTAATAAAGTTTAGCTTTGCCGTATCATACAGAAATAACTGAGGCTTTTCGAATGACAACCTCTGAAATGGCGAAAAATTGCAGTCAATCAGGCTTCTTCATTTCGAGACCTAGGAACGCTCACATCAGGACAGAGGATTGTTTAGGAATGACGGAAATACCTCTGGCTAAAAATAATAATAATATATATATAAAACATATAAGATATATAAAGTACACATTTTATATGAAATAGTGCGTATTTGCTCATACAAAAAGAGGGAAATAGGTTGAAAGTGATCGGTGTTTTTGTTGGAAAGATTATTTTTTCCTTTCCAAAATGAAAGATTACTATGCGTTCATATAACAGAATACCAAAACCAAGCCCGATGTTGTTTTCATTTCTAGGCACGGAAGAGTAAGCTCTGTATTGTCTTTTATCCTCTTCCGTTTTATTTGTTGTCTGGGATGACGTAGCATGTCAGGGGTGAGGCAGGGAGCACTAGATGATCCGTGTGTTTTTCTGTATTTCTCATCAAAAGCTTTAATGTACCAAAGACTCGACCCGAAAATTTTCGATTGGAAATGAGAAAATATAAAACAAAATGGAATATCTTATAAACAAAACCCACCTACACTCCGGTTTTTCTACTTTTAACTGCCTTCAAAACCAAAACTACTTCAAACGAAAAACAGCTGACGACAGCCGATATATGTGTGAATAACGAAAAAAAGATTTTTAATAACATGTGAAGTGATAGCTAGAAGGAGAGGGGAGGGCGGAGGATGCGGGACTGGCTCGTACCCGATTGTATTACTTTTGATAGTATGAGAGAAACACACACACGTAGATAAAAAGGGTAATAACATTAATCGGTTGAAGAATCATGTGCATGGTAAGAAAGTAGAGAAATGTACAATATTGCAAAGAACTTGGTTTGGTTGTTCTTATATATTCACATATTCGCTCGAAATTCGACTCGCGGTTAAATGTTTTCATTTTCAAAACAACGCATTGGTAACTAATTGTATAATCGACACAGGTGCAAATGTAAACATTGCCAGGTTGATCCCTTACTAGTTGTGTGGACACGACATGTGTCATCAAATTGACAATACATCTCAGAATGATAACCCTATTCGTCCAGCTTTAAATGAAAATGTCAACTTCTTTAAATTCACACCACCTATCTCTAATTACGTACACAATGCTCCTAACATGATTGATATCTACGCTACATCTATACGTTTGAAGCTTTTATTTCTTTTAATTCTGTGGCATAAAATCACAGCCTCTTTTCTGCATTTTGCTTATGATTCAGAATTAAAAGATGCGCCAAATTTAGTTCATGCTAGGAGGGATAGGCATCCGAATTTATATTTTAAAGAATATTCTAGTTTTGACTCGAGGTTAATGATTTAGTTAAGATGTGTTAAGGTGACTTTGACCTTAACAAACATTGTTTTATACTTTCTTTGAAAAACAGACAGGAACTAACGTTTTTGGTTTTAAGCAAACATAAGTCTTCTGACAAAGCTTTAGAAGCTCGAAAATAAAAGCATCTGGGTTTCGCAAACATTTGATAAAGCGTTATCGAGGAAAAATGATATTCTTCAGTTTTTCATTCTTTAAACTTTTAAGATAAACATTTCTTACCAACATATATTACACAACGTGTTATTCAATGACTTCTTGATATAGAATTGTCGACCGATGTTATCCTTGCAACATGATTATAAAAACACATGAATTGATCTGGGGTCAGTTGTCTCTTGTGATATTTTTTTATGCAATCATGATGCCTCTTACGGCCACCGATATGAACTATTTGAAATGACCATTGTATGCAGGAAGTTATGCAGAGTCATAAAGTTCTTATGAGCAAATATCAATTTCACAAAGCAAGAATTGCCATTTTGTTTGATTCCATATGGAATCGTCGGTACCAACATTTGGCCATAATGTCACTTACATGTAACATATGGTTATCTCCCAAAACGTCTACATGCCAATATTTTTACGCACTCGAGGGAATTGAGGATTAAAACAATTCATTTGCAACTTAATACAAAGTAATATGTTACTACAAGGCCAAACAAAAAAATGAGAGGTTTCTAGTCAGACACAAAAATGATTCGGTGACATTCGGGTTTTTATATGAATTTTTTTTATTATTAACATGAATTGGAAAAAATTGTCAAATTCATGATTGTTCATAATACTTTAACATCATTGGCGTTTTCAGTGGCTGTTGAATGTTTTCCAAGACTACGTGAACACAGATATATATATACCTCTTTTTGTCCTTTAAAAATCTGTGGGAAAAGATTTGGGTGCATGGATTTCAAATTGAAAAGAATTTTTTCTTTGTTACTTTAAATGAGAAATTATCATGAAAAAGAGTCGTAATGTAAAACTCAACTTTGATGAAGAAATTTAATTTGAATAAAAATGTACCTTGCTCTAAAGCAAATCTTTTACAAATTATTAGTTCATGTAAAGTAATTATGAAAATGGTTTTGATGAGAAAATACTTAAATGAAAATATCCAAAATAAATATCATATATATATCATACCATATCATATCATATAAAAACGTTTTTGATGGGCCATTGATGTTAAACTTTATTTTGACTGAATTAATACTTTTGCGAAGAGCAATTAAAACGTACATAAGAAGTTTGCATTTTCAAGAGTTACTGTTAACTTCACCTAGTTATTAGACCAATCGCTGCTAATAAACTATTTATTTCACATGCAACAACTTTTAGGGAGGGGTTATTCGCATTTCAATAATTTCACACACTGAATCTATATGATTACACGTTATGATACTAATCTGCCAACAAACAGTTCATAAAATGAAGCCTAACTTGTCTTACTAGTCCATTTAGTGCATTGGAAGGGACAGGAGATAAGTAGCGCGCTCTACAAAATAACGTACAACGTTTGTGAAAGGTATGTAAAGTTTGGAAGCCCTGCTCTCGTTTTAGGATAAGGAAGTTAACTTTATTCAACTTTTATTCAAAATGTTATTACACTGGCTCGTCTGGTAATTGACATTTTGTTATTAGAATAGATTTCTATTTAAGGTGCGGGTCGGTGTGACATGACATTGACGAAAATGTACTCTTATCAAATTATAACATCGACCAGGAATTGCAATTGAAGCTCTGTCGGGAACAAGATAAAACAAAAATTTGACACGCATAACAAGATTTCAATTCAAGTTACCATTTATCACCAAATTGAAGGACACGAAAACAAACCAACACCTTAATCAAATAAATATAATTAAAAAACATAACGATATTTAGAAATAAAACCGCTAAATATGTTGAGATACTAGCATTAGATCAGAAGGAGTGATATGTATTAAGCAGATTGATTCTTTTACGTGTAAGAATTTGGCATCAGAAATTTTCTCCTGTCAAACCAGCAAAATGTAATAAAGAATTCTATGAAGTTATTACAATTTAATTGATAATAAAACAACAAATTTTACGTTAAAATAGCAAGTTTATACAAATTAAAAGTAAAGTATCAAATGAGTCACAATAAATAAGCTGGCTAAATTTTTCCAATAACGTCCTTGGATAAAGCAGCAAATTATTAAAACTGATTAATGTAATGGAGTCTTGAAATCAGTTGATAGATGAATCCGGCTTGTAACAGTATTAAAAACTAGATAAACGGAAGTCCGCATAACTCAAAATGTGAAACCAAAAATGATTTATTGTTTCTCAACCAGTCCGTATTTAGGTTAATTAACGTCTAGAAGTCTTCAGAGGAACGATAAAGCAGGTCCATCTAAGTATTCAAGAAATCGATGGATTGTTCTAGATGTAGACAAAACTATGTTACATAACCAAAACAATTGTGTGTGTGACAAATGTAAAAATTCCCTTTTGTTATAAAAACTTGAACTTATTACTAATTACATACTAATAACAAATAAAAACGACATGTCAAATATTTAGAAAACGTCAATATTCATTTTCCTACCTAAAATGATTAAAAGGTGTTCACACTAAAATGGACGCCAGGAGTGTTTGCTCCATTCTTGAAACTTTCCTTTTAGGTCTACGGATAAACGGTTTGAGTAATGGGTTGTTTGGCCATTTGAAGGTAATGCATTTAGCATACATATATACAAGGGGGAAATTTGAAGAAATAATATTTACAAAATAACGTTCTACTGCCCCTTTAACCACATATTTGCAAGGTAATGATAACCCTGGAATACAAGCGTAATGACATTAAGAGGGCATTATTAGGAAGAACTCGAATTCGAGATTTAAAATCATGTCGGTTATAACTGTCAAACGGTCCACTAGTTCATATAACGAATATATACCTTACATGTCATCAAAATTCCTGAAAATATTATTTCGAATGTACATCATTATATTACCAGTGTGGCATTTTACTGCCTAATCAACAAGATATCATTAGATTGTTTAAGACCACCAATTGTCTCTATTGGTAATTAATTCGTTTTATTTTTTTTTATTTTTTAAATTTTTTATCAAAAGAGTATGTCTATCAAATATTCAGAAGGCGTTTAAAAGTCTATACAGAAAGAAGAAGAAAGCAATAATTTTCTTTGCAATCATATAAAAAAAGTTTACATACTTTCATCTTGTATCATGTACATGTATATATAAGAGTTTTTGACTATGCTTATTCAATCTTCAGGAGGATTATAGGAAAACTAAAATCTGAAAAACACCTAAACGCATAATTTTAAAACATGTAATATTTATTGTGAAGAAGATTCTTTTTTTCAATAAGCATCCAAAATTCGAAAATTTCCTTCTCTGCGTCTTTCCAGCTCTTATTTTATGAGTTTTCGTGATGTCCGAATAAAACTCCCGGCGTTCCCCAGGCCATTATTGTTCACAGGAACGTGCCTCTGGAACCAAAGGGGTAATTAAAGGGGCATTGTCTCTCTGACACAGAATGCAGCCAATCAAATACCTCGCTTCAAGAATGAATCTGTGGAGTATTTGCAGAGGTCAATTTCAAAGTGTGTTAGAGGTGTGTGAAAAGGTCAGTGGAATTTCTGCTCGACACCTGGCATATATTAAGATAAACTTCAACTGACCTGATGCCCTCAAATACAAGCCATCTTGTTTAAACACTGACCTTCCCTGCAATTATTCACCAGATTTTAGGTGGTAGATTGATTTCGACTTCACGTACATGCATCTTTAAACAAAACAGAACAAGCCCAGTTATTACAAAGGACTTTCAATAGAAAATCTAGAAAATAAACAGGGAGTAAGTTATTTGTAGTAATGTTTACGAAACATAAGAAAAACAGTTATTGACTTATTAAAAAGTATTCAACTCTCATAAATAAATTAAATTTCTCCATGGAAGTCTTGAAGTGACTTAACGTAATGATCTAATTATACCAAATTAGAAAATGGAAAACAAAATCTTTTAGATTTCATATTTATTGATTTTCTAGAATTACTCTTCACAGGTAACTACTTTTACTTTACTTTAATATATTAGGCTTGAAAACAGACTTTAATCTGCCAATTAAAACATCCTTACTCCACTTCTGTATTTTTATCCTTTGTAAACTCTGATGATGGTAAAATTGACGTTTTTTAAATCTCACATTGGACATTTACCACACAAGCTATTTCAGTTATAATTCTTCTAATATATGAGGAAAGGTTTATTTCTTTTCCTCGGTTCACTTTGTATTCCTATTTTTATTTTATCTGAGTTTGATGTTTTGAGAAAATGAATGTTTTTGGATTTTTTAATGTATTTTTAAGGAAAACTTTCTTAAAAGTCTTACTTGGACACGTTTGTTTCCGCCATATTCGTGACATGAACAGACCCAGCAAACACGAACGTACCGGGCCAGCACTGGCTGATAAAAGCATCCAGTACCGGCCCTGTACCAACTTGCACACTGGCGCGGTAGTGGCCCTGTACCAACTTGCACACTGGCGCGGTACTGGCCCAGTACTGACCCTGTACTGGCTGATAAAGGCATCCCGTACTGGCCCGTTTAAGACATCCAGTACTGGCCCTGTACCAACTTGCACACTGGCGCGGTACTGGGCCAATAATGGGCCAGTATAAGGCCAGTACCGGAACAGTATCATTTCATATACTGGCCCAGTTCAGGTACTTGTAGTGGGCCAGTATTGGCCCAGTATTCAGCCAGAACTATTGACAATGTCTTGCCAGTACTGGCCCTATTTAGTTTGACCTTTACTGTCCAGTAACTTTACTACATCGAAACCGTAGATACAAATGTTCGAATTATCAGAAATCAAGGTTGATTAAGTCATTGTTACTAAGCTGTGCATTCTTATATTGTTAATCTAACTATCCCTAAAGTTGGTTATACGTATTTATAATCATAAGCATGGAACTTTGCTTCACAATATAATCTTAAATGCCTGCAAATGTTATAGAGTCATTCATAAAAAAAATCTATCAAAACATGTTATCTAAATAAAGGAAAAACAAGTCTTTTGAACAAAACTACAAGTAGGTCTACAGAGAAAACATATGTCTCCAAAGATATTTCAGGAATTGAATTTGTCTATCATGTTAATAAAACCTACAACATTTTTTTGTAAAAGCAAAATACAATTGTAATTAAGTTATTAAACATGCAGAGAATACATCAGAGACTTATCTAACTTAAGGTCAGTCATCCGGATGTCAGAATTCGAACTCACATTTACAGGATACTTGAGGGATGCCTTCTCCATTCATCTCTATAAAGCAGACGGCAGTTTGAAAAGAATACCCATAATTCCTAATAAGATTATAGGAAGTGCCATGCCAGAATTTGGCCAGTACCGGGCCAGTATGTACACTATTCTGGGCCAGTACTGGCCCTTTTAAAATATCCCATAATGCACTAAGACAGGAAGTGATATGTCGTAACCGGGCTGGTACTGGGCCAGTATAGTACACCTGTACCGTATCTCCAGTACTGGGCCCATACAATTCTGCCTGTAATGGCAAGATTTGGTTAAACCGATACTGGACCAGTGCTGGTTCAATACCGTGAGCCAGTATGCCTTTATCAACTTTACCAGCCAGTATAAGGCAAGTACTGGCCCAGTACGGTCATGTTGGCTGGGGAACATTGTTTAGATTTTATCATATAAACCTGGTGTGGATATTGTTTTTATTCAAAGAAACATTATATATTTTTCCTTTTAAAATAAGGGCAATTTTAATATTGTATTGTCAGAGGATAAGATTAAATAGCATTAAATACCTTAAATGACACATATCTAAATTTGACATAGATATTTCAAAACCGAAGTATTAAAAACAAAACGTCATAAATGACGTAGTAGGCACAAGTAACATACACAGTTCCTTTACTGCGAACGTCATTGTCGGGGACAATTTTGGAATTATTCTCGGATATTGGCCAAACTGTCTGATTAATCGCTTACTCATCATCGTCAAGCTGTTGTATCTCGGCCTCATAATCTACCGCCCCTACCATGAATTTCAAACAATAAAACATGGAAACTATATCTTTTGTTAAAATTGACCGGTGTTCCTCCCAAACTATATATACTCAAAACGATAACTTTTGCCCACACCGGTTTTCAATAATGATATATTGTATAGTTCATGTAATGATCACAATGATGCTTATCATTCATATTGACCATTTGGTTGGTTGAGTATATTGTAAAAAGGACTTTTTCATCCTTACCATCTGGCATTTAATGATTTTTAAGAAATGGAAGAGTTCCTTATCTGAATATGGAGATACGTGGACGTTTGTACAATTTAAGAGACTCTTTAGTTTCTCTGCCAACTGCTATTTGTAGGATATTTTTGGTGTGGTTTTGTTACCATAGATAGCCAGAGAGCGTGCATGCTTACTTTGATAATTATAATCACAAACGTTGAATGCAGATTTCAGTTTGTTTTAATTTTTCATTGATTGGTATAAGATTTATGTTGCGTTTTGTAACTTTTGCACTTTTACAAGGTGTTTCATCCTGGAGTAAAACGTTTAAATTCTTTATCAAGGTGATTGAATACAAAGTATCTTGAATTCATCGGGAGACTACGAATATATCAAACAGAAATCGAAACTTTTCAAATTCAGAATGAATTGAGAGAAATGAACTCATAAAGCCACGCAATAGACGTGCACTTTGCCATGTTTGATAAGGTCTTAAGAGACATTTAGAATGTCCCTTCTAGGTTCAGTAAGGAAAATTTTTCAAATCTAAGTCGACATCGAAACAATATAATGTTATTCGAATGAAGCTCTCGATTTATATATTCCCAAACTCAATGTATTTTACCATAAATTGAACAGAGAGAACCAGAGTGGGACTGTTGCACTATCTTCAACCATACGACACTGCCGATAAACATTGAACAATGTTTATTTTATCTGAGGTCTATGAACAACCTGTCGGAATATTCACTCAGATGCCCAAACTATATAAGACAGACTCAAAGTTGAAATGTAGATATAAAAACTAACGAAAAAGATTTCAAAGGGATTTTTACACAGATATCTTAAAGATTCCAGATAGTTATATATTTTTTTAAATTTTTAAAATTTTTGAATCTCCATCGATACAATTCATTAAAAAAAACCCAACTCATTTCATAAACAATGTTACATAAATATGATTCACAATTACATGTATATACATATTTGATAGTCAGGCACTGATATTATCAAATTGGATAGGAGCAATAAGCAACAGTTTGCAGATATGGTAAATCAACATAATATATTGATTTGATTTCTTCTTTGATATGTTTGAGATTTGGTCGTTTGTTCCTTAGTTTTATTTTGTATATGTTATACTTTACGGTTGTAGTGATTAGATTTGGGACATAATTTCTCTTTTCACAATATCCTAAAATGACATTTTTACCTGTGAAAGTTATTGATACTCCGGATTTTTCTTGTATCCATTTTGATATTTCTTTCCAGATTTCTTGAACGAATAAACATTCGTTTAACAGATGCAATATTGATTCTGTCTTAGAGCTGCAGAAGGTGCATTTATTTGAATCTTTATCTTTCACTTTTGTTAGCAAATCGTTTGTTGGCAAGAATCTATGAATTATGCTGTTTTGGAACAAAGAGTGTTTTACGCTATTGTAAGATTTAAAGGTTATATTTTCGGTTTTCTTCACGGTTTCTTCCTCAATGGTTTCGTTCAGTTCATTTCGCCATTTTTCGAGGTATTTAAGAGTTTAGAGGGTTTATTGAATATAAGAATGTCATATATGTTTCTACACCCCTTTTTATTTCCAACAATATTTTGTAATAAGTAAGGTAAAATTGGTGCACCCATATGATTCTTGTAGATAGTTATATTACCGAAGGATTGTAAAACTTGAGGAGTTGCATTTGATTTGTGATATATTAGAGAATTTATAAGATACATATTCTCTATGTTTATGTTGAAATGAACGTGCACTTTTGATTAAAACTAATATCTTAAACATAAATCGATAATGTGAGTAGATTCACAAACACTCGAAGTAGAATTTTAAAGATAAGGATAATTTGATGCAGAAAATAAATCGGATTTACATAAAGATGAGGCAGATGATAATAATAATGATAATTAATATCCGTGTCATGTGGTACTAATAACAAAAAAGTGATGTATTCACAGTTATAAATGCAACACTGGGCTTTATAAGATATATACATCTGTGAGCTTTTGAAAATAACAACCAAGCTGGAGGCGACAATAGATGGTTTGTTACAATCCAGTACTTGAATAACGGCCTCTAATTCAGAATTTCATTAGACCTTCTCTGTAGTAACACATCATAAACAAAATATTTTTTATCCTTTGAAGATGAAATAAAACAATTCCAATGTTGTCTTATTTGACACGTTTTCTCATTATGTTGCACTTAGCCGCACAATCTTATCTCCTAATAGCATTTCATTTTTTACAATCGAAATATTGAAACATACAGGACGTAGGTCGTTTTCTCGACTCATATGTTAGTACGTGCACATTGAACTGTGACCACGATGCATTGGTTATGACCTGCCGTCATAAAGAAAATGTGATAGTTTTTAAATATTAGGTAATATTTCTTTATTTGTAAATTTTACATGGTGCGATGACAATTGGCCAATTAACAAGGGTATGAGAAAGTCTACACTTGGACATTTTTATTCCGGTCTTCTAAATGGCGATGCTACGTGGCTTTCTGCACTAAACACGCATCTTATTTCAAAATGGCTTTTTATTGTTTTACGCACGACTCAATCTATGATGCCCAGCTTCATTCGCGCCCTTCCAATTTGATAAACTGTGATATGGTATATGGTCGTCACGAGATAGAATCGATCTACGGCAGTGGCTGCATGAATATTTCATGCTTTGGGCTAAGTTTCCACATAACATTGAACATGGACTAATAAGATTTGCATTACGTTCATTTGCATTTCTTTATTGGTCTTAATGTTCAGTTTGGATTGCTTAAGTCTAGACTTGCTGAATGAGTCCCTAGATTTTAATAAAATGCCTCAACTTATCTACACAATCATGAAGCAGGACAACATTGAACATAAAAGAAGGGGGAAATGAGACATTATAATATGTGGTGAATAAAAACAAATATGTCCCATAAGTAGTCGGCATAACTGCGTTCTCAAGTTTTCATATCGTTTAAGGGACTGATTAGATTCAAAGCACATTTGGTTAATATGCTCTTGGAATAAGTAGTCATCCTGACACATTGGGAGCATTTATTGTGTCTACTTGTTATATAAGTCACTTATATGTACACACGCAAATATATAGACTTTTATATATATACACACACACATTTATCTACATTCTTACATTTGGTAATATGTGTAAGTCTTTGACGGGAATTCATAATCGATATACATTATTCATTATTAAGTTTATTAATATTGAAGACAAAAATTTCTGGATAACACTTTATTTATTGTGAAATTAAACACCTTATGCAGAAAATCTTGTGTTCAATACTCTATGGATTTATAATATATCATATAGGATATATAATAAGCAAGAATTTGAATCATACAGTCCATCCATCAATACGGAATCTAAATGCAAAATGATTGTTACGCAGGCACCACGAAAACTCAATATCGTCGTTTATGACTGTATGCCGTGGTGTTGCCTTTGTTTTAACGGGCAGTATTTTATTTTCTTCGCATGAGAAAAGTGCCCGACAGAGATGATGGACAAGCGAGTGTTTAACGATTTTAACACGACTTCGTAAGATGGCACCTCGATGGACAAGCAAATGACAAGATGGTGACATGTTTGAACCATGAAAATAAAACTTTGTACAGGTTATCTTTTTTTAGTTTGACATGCCAAAGAGTTTCACAATCTTCGATTGTCGCGACGAAAGCCGGAGGAACTGTATTGCAGTGGGTTAAAATGTCTTCATGAAGTGCCCGATTGTTTTACGATTTCATCTCGATGATCCTGAATTTTTTATGCAGATCTGCGTTGTAAAAAGAAAAAGCGTTTTTCTGTTGTAATTGTACCGAGTTCATATGAAATATCAAGGTAAAATTTGTATGCAATTAAGTTTACTTTCAGCGATTATAATAGACTAAGTTTTGGTTTCACTTGCTTTTATTTTCATTTATAATATAATAATATGCGCTATTGCACTTCCAAAAGGCATTGTTGAAGTCTTAGAAACTTGCTGAATGTTGACTGTATCAAAGGCTTTATTGAATGCAATTAAGTTTACTTTCAGCGATTATACTAGACTAAGTTTTAAACTAACTTGCTTTTATTTTCATTTATAATATATTAATATGCGCTATTGCACTTTCAAAGGGCATTGTTGAAGTCTTAGAAACTTGCTGAATGTTGACTGTATCAAAGGCTGTTTTTCCATGATCACGGAGCAAGACTACAAGTTTACAGACTAGAAGCGTTTGTCATTCCTCACCTTTAACCCTATTTTACATCGGGTTTTGTTTATTTTAAATAATTATAATTTCTTCACTATTTATACTATACCTTTGAGCCAAAACTGTGAAACTAATGCTAATCGTCCTTTATTTCCACCTCTCTCCCAGGCCTACTTTCTCTATCTGGTTTTGGCTGCATGTCAAACTTTAGTTTTAAAAAAATGAAGGACAATTGCCTTTTTGACAATTGAAAACTCAAATGTATGTACCCTCATGAGGTCAAGTGATGTTGACGTCACTTCATATGCATCGGACTTTCAATGCGAAGTCGTGTTGCCATCGTGTTATTCATGTATTAGTGAGAAAATCGTACTGATAAGCAAATACTACATTCACACAGTATTCGTATTGTGGTAAAGTGTAACGTCATTGACATCGTATTTCCTTCTAACAACATCGGACCTGTCTAGTATAACCAAGATTGTTAACCAAAATCGGAACAAATTTCTTGCGAAATTCAATTTCTCTTTCGTGTTGGCATCGTTTGTCATATTCTTTACAATGTGAAGACCATTTAACGACATCAACGACTTTCAGAGTACCCCGGGAAGGTTTAAGCATTGGTTTCAGCTGCATGGAACTTCACTTGATTCTTCTTCTTTGTAAGGGAAGCTGCAGATGACTCTAATCATCTGGGATAGAGTAATTCGTCTATGTTACTTTTGCAACATGTTCAGAGGAGTGTGAGAACATTCAAGGCCCATTCGTCCGAACGTCAAACCTTTGGAACTCTTATATCAATCAAAATATATCGACTGCTCAGTGGCCTTGATATTGTGACACATTTCATTTACACTACCAAGTCTCAACCTCCATTGAACAATCAATGTTCAACCATAAACCCTTATACCTACTCTTTATCCCATATACAACCTGCTTATGACCATTTTCAGCTATGTATTTCTTCGTTTGAGTAGTATACTGTTTAAAGGTGGGGGTAACTTTCAGTGTAGTGAATTATTGGAATCAACGATATGCATTGTGAGCTTAGTGTTTAGCTAAACATTAGGACATATCGAACAAAAGGAGGAAGGGGTTGCCGCTCCGATAGACTTGGTTAGGACACTTTTTCTACCAGCTATCTGTTTCATAGAACACTCTAGGAACTCTTTGTCTACTTTATCCATTATATATCAAAGAAGTATTTTTCTTGTTATTTACACTAGGTATAAATGATATTTTTTTGTCCTTCAGGTGTATAGGTAAGTGTGGTTGTGAAATGCAATTTCAAAGGACAATCGAATTTATTCTTCATATTATTGTTTAGAATGTACAGAATTTTTTTAATTTTAGACTCATTTGAACATCCAACATATATACATCCATACATATGTTATGCAAGAAGGATAACACTATTAAGAGATAGTTCGCTGTCATTACACCTGATTGAACCACCTAGGAACACAAATGTAACTGCAGCAGAAAGTAACAAAAGGTCAAATGCTACGATTATAGAGTCAATAACGTGTATATGAGTCTCTCGCACGCACTACAACTTAACATCGTCGACTTTTTATGCTGTCAATGTTGCTGTTGGCTACATTTCTCCGAGCTCTTCCGAGTTCCTGTTCAATATTGGTTGAACTATGCGTCTACCAATGCTTGTTGGAGACGGTTTCATACGTTTTCTATTGAAATAAGATTAGGCGAACGAGCAGGCCACAACATCCGCTCAATTGTTTCTATTTGAAGGTACTGATCTACCACCGTTGCTCGATGTGTACGGGCATTGTCGTTCGTAAGGATGAAATTATCTCCGAAAGCTCCAGCGTAGGCATCCAAGATTTCATCCCTGTAACCAATACCACTCATAGTGCCTTTCTCAAAAACATGCGGATCAGTCTTTCCATCCGAGTTCATTCCACCCCATACCATTCCTGAAACTTCGCCATACCTATCATGTTCAGTAATGTTACAATCTGCCAAACGTTTTCCCCTGTCTTCTCCAAACTCTCGCCAATCTATCAGTAAAGTCGAGACAGAATTACGACTCATCCGTGAACAACATAGACCTTCAGTCATGAGCAGACATGCTCAGGCGTCCACTCTCAACGTGCACCACAAAGAGCAGGATGTAAGGGGATTCGAACACACGGTCGTCTTGCATGCAAACCCTTCCATTCAGTCGTCCAGCTTGTGTGGAAACGTTAACCCATGCGTTGTATGGAGATGGGATCTCAATTGGGTGGAATCTCTGGTGTTAAGTTGCAGAGCTTGCAGTAGAAGTAAACGGTCATCACGTACCGTTGTTGATCTTGCACTACCTCCAGCATGTTGTGTGGCAGCTGTACCATAAGTTGGGAAACGATTCCAAGCCCTATTGATGACACTGTGATCATTTACACCAGGGTTCCCCTTTTTTGCAACATTCCTATTCCTCTAGATAATTCTTCATTGGTCAAATGTCGTGGGTTCACCATTTCGGCCAATGAAAGTTCATGTGTGTTACAAATTTGTGTTTGTGTTAGAAATCATTGGGTTTAAAGCAGTTTCAGATGGTTGAGGTGAGTTTGGTTTTTATTTACAGTGGCTATGGGTAGAGGCGAGTTTGGTTGTTGTGTGCAGTGGGTAGAGATGATTCACTTTGAGTTTTTTTGCTTGGTAGAGGAGAGTTTGGTTGTTGTGTGCAGTGGGTAGAGATGGTTATTATTAGCATGTGCAGAGGTGATGTTGGGTATTATGTACAGTGTGTAGAAATTGTTTTTGTTTTTATATGCAGTGTGTGGAAATAAGTTTTGTTGTTATTTGCAGTGGGTGGAAAAGAGTTTTGTTTTTATTTGCAGTTGGTGGAAGAGAGTTTTGTTGTTATTTGCAGTGGGTGGAAGAGAGTTTTGTTGTTATTTGCAGTGGGTGGAAGAGAGTTTTGTTGTTATTTGCAGTGGGTGGAAGAGAGTTTTGTTGTTATTTGCAGTGGGTGGAAGAGAGTTTTGTTGTTATTTGCAGTGGGTGGAAGAGAGTTTTGTTATTATTTGCAGTGGGTAGAGGTTATTTTGGTTGCTAGTTGCATTTAGTAGTGGAGAGTCTTGGGGGTAGAGGTGATTACGATTGTTATTTGCAATGGTAGGAGGTGATTTGGTTCTTTTTAGTGGGTAGAGATCATTTTGGTTTTTATTTGCATGTGGTAGTGAAGAGTTTGGTCATAAATTGCAGTGGGTAGAGGTGATTTGGTTGTTATTGCTTGGCGGCCAAAGCCGCCAAGTAATTATACATTTGATAAATGGCACTTATTGCCGATATTTCGCTCTATAATACAGTTGGAAATTTCAAAGAGAAGTTTTAGCCAATGCTAGGTGTTCTATTTGTATCACGGCGTATCCAATGACCAATGAAAAGAGATGTAGCAAAAAATTAACCATGTGACCTTGTGGGTACCACAAAATATTTGGTATGCTTTAATGTGGAATTTGATTTCCCTACAAATGTCATATTGAGAGAAGAATTATATTTTCTTTCATATATGTTGATAAAAGTATAAATACTCGCTTGTAAATAATGTCACACGAATAGGAGGCTAAATTTTTCAAGTTTGGTCCATTATTTCACATTCAAGAATCGGAGTCATCATTCTATTTTTGTAACAACCCACGCTTTTTCAACAAACAGCTGACAGTTTTCCAAGAATCGTCAAATAGACATGTTCAGTAATGTGAGCGCTTACCGCACGAGTCACACACTCTCTTCTATCACTGTGCGTGCCATCCTGGGCTCATAACGGAGGCCCGTAATTGACGCTACTGAACATGCCACCACCTCTCCTCGCCTCCCGTCTCTCTCTCTCTCTCTCTCTCTCTCTCTCTCTCTCTCTCTCTCTCTCTCTCTCTCTCTCTCTCTCTCTCTCTCTCTCTCAAGATATAAGATTAATTTTGGTTGATTAGTTTTGGTTGAAATAAAGTTAACATCTCGTCAAACGTTGTATCCTTAGTATCGCTATCATTCATCAAAGCAACTTTGTGCATAGTGACCTAGATATCGAATGCGAGACCACGCATTCTTCTTCGAAGATAACAAACTTCGATAACAAACCACGAAATAATTCTACCTTTTCTTAAAGATCATTTGCAATTGGTTTTTTTCCAATATTTGGTTTTAAACTTGTCAGTTGCAATTAAAGTTATCATTCATAACAAATAGCAATTTAAAACCGTTTCATGATAAAATTTAGAAAATATCTTTATATTCAAAGCCATATGATTCTCTATGCTAAAAGGTTTGACGTTTCAACTTAAGTTTTTCAAATCTTTATGAATATCGACTTTCCAAACGACAGCTTTTAATTTTCTTAGGGATTTATATACAAAAATAATTGCAAATACTTGCAAAACATTTATTCAAATTATATAGAAAATAAGTATTTAAATTCATATATTGTTTTATTTGAAAATATTCACTTGCCACGAGAAATTTTTTGAAAGGATGAATTTTTCTTCTTCTAGTAGGCCGATTGTGATTCGAAATTCCCCAAACTAATCAAAATTGGAACTTTTGATATAGTTTAGGTTCTCTTTACCAATATAAACACAGTAAATGCCATATCTGCACACCTATTTGGTTTTTCCATTTGTATTAACTTCATAGTCGCTTGTCGAGTGAGGGTGTATTTGGCAAATATAGTAGCCTGAATAACGTACACAATATTGGCACCTTCACATAGCTATGTTTCAATATACTAGCTGTTACTAATATACTCCTCCTCTCCAATCCAATAATTATGCCCTTGTGCCCGCCAAGTTTGCCTTTTTAAAGGCTTTTCTTGTTTGCATTGGGTAGAGGTGATTTGGTTGTTATTTGCATTGGGTAGAGGTGATTTAGGTTGTTATTCGCATGTGGTAGTGAAGAGCTCTGTAATTAAATTTCATTGGTAAATCTCAGCATATTGTAAATTTTGTTATGAATTGCAGTGAGACTAAGTAGTTAAGTATCGAATTTCAGAATATGTGATATTTAGGTGGGGACTGCAATTAGGCATAATTAAGTGAGGTTGATTGTGAATTCCATCTGGATAGGTTATTGTTAATTGGATGACGATAAGACGATGAACATACGATAACGAGTGACGATAAACAATTTATGAGTGAACAAAATAACCAGTGACAGTTACACAAATGTATGAACATGCAAATAAAAAGGTTGCATTCAGAGCAGAGATAACCGCCGGATGATGCAAGCGATCGCAATTGCGTTTGAAAAGCTTTGGGAATCAAGATCACTTAGAGACAGGGGGGAGATCGGATACGACACAGACATGATGATTTTAGCAATGATGAAATTATGGTATTATTTCCAGGTGCATCTAACCTTGAGATGAAAGCATCGGGAAAGTCGGTCACTAACACTGCATGACCCCTCGGGGCCAGACCGGAGTTATTGTACTCCAGATCCCTATCGGTCAAAGGTCACAAGCACGCGAGTTTTGGGGAGATTACCATAGTCACGTGGCATCACGTGACATCCTGTGTGGGAAATATTTTTGACAGGTGATTGACATACTTGTGAATGAAGGAGATATCTTCGGGGTTACAGCCAATGAAAACGGAGAAACGTCAGTGTGTATTTATAGCATTTACGAACCATTTTACGCTTGCGATCATGACCATATATGGATGACGATTCACATTTTTATGGAATTCCTCCCAATCATGCTTCACATGTTTCACAGTTCATAGCATTTCGAAATATGTTATATCGTTTAAACCTGTATTCATGGGCAGAGGATCAGCATTATTTTGATTATCTTGTAGTCGTGTGAATTAATCAAGATTTTATATATGGATCTAAAACGGTGAAAGTAATTTTTAAAAATCGATTTTTAAAGTGACACATGATATTTGTAATACGAGACCTTATGAATCAGTCTCAATCATAAAAACGTTCATGCATGGTTGAGACACGCTGACAGACAAAACTATTCAATTTTTAAAAGTGTTTGAACATGAAAGAAATATCGGTTAGAGTATAACTTATCATCATAGAGTGTATAAAAAGTAACAAAAGATATTTCTTTCATTATACTTAGATCCAGAAATCAATTACATGCTGTAAAATAAATCGTAGACAGTCCATTAACCTGATGACCCGATCCCCGTCCTCGTTATTTACCTTTGACCTTCTCTGCCAGCTAGACCCTGAAGTAAGAGAAAAGCCTAAGCAAGTCTATAAGAAGACTCAAGAGCTTGATTTTACTCTGAAAATGTTCATATTACTTAAATTTTTCTCAAATGTTATATTCAAGGACGAGACATTAATTTCAGAGACAAATAGTTAGGCCACCTTTGACCCAGAGCTGGTTACCGTATGCATGAGACCCGAGGTACAAAGTTATAACTTGAGTACGCGTACGTGTGACATTCACTGATAATTTTTGTCTGAAACTTTTCGCAGTATTTGAGTAGCTTTGATGGAAATCTGGGAGCTCAGGTGTGGTCTTCCAGGAGTGGGCTTCCAGGAGTGGGCGCAAGATTATTTTGACCCCCAAGAAGACGATTATATAATGCACCTGCCAAATGACCAAAAAGTTATAATTAGAACTTGACTCATCTTCATGAATGTGTCTCATACACTTTGCCAGAATTAAAATTCTCAATTTCATGTTATGAAAACCTCATGAACTTTTTTGTATTTATTTCAGATCTTTATCAATTTGAATAATTAAAGACATTCTAGTTGCCAAATAACAGAGGCCTAAATACCATGATTGAAAATATTTTATGGACTAATTTTCATTTATCTTTCATGGCTATCTCATGAGCAATTAAAACAATTAATGTATATGGATCCATTGGTCAGTTTGTAAGGGGGAAATTTCACCAGTATATGTACGTTAAAATATGTTAGTTATAAGTGGTTAGACGGTTTGATTTCGAATATAAAGGTCTAGGTTCAAATACTACCATACGTTCAGCATATATACACAGTCATGTTTTGGTAAAATGTTACAATCAACTTAAGCTTTGTAACACTTACATTATATATTTACAGTTGACGATCGATACTTTAACTGGGATGCATGCATGTAGACACAATAATACTTACTTCACTTGAATAAAAAAGAACTCTGTAAACACGAAATAACCTTACATTGAAAAGATTTCGTTAGACTTACAAACAGAGTTGGATTGCCTTGCTTGTATTAGCTTAACAATGAGAAAATTTTCGTTTTCAAAAATATTCTTCTTTACATGTATATTAGCGTGTATTAGCGAAAATTTGAGCATTTTTGTATACTACTTGGAAAAAGAAACTCAAATAACTATTGCAAAGCAAGGGTAAAAAGTTGAATATAACATTAATTTAATATCAAGCATCGTGCTTATCTTTATGAGAAAGCGATACACTAATGTTCTCAATCTGATATACATATATTTTGTCTTCTTACATAAATTAATCTCAGTTCACATGTAAGTTCTGAAGGAATGACGTCAGAACTAGCTAATGTCCATTAGATCTGTCAAAGTATTTAACTGTTTGATGGCGCATGACGTCATGGACTGTTATAGAATGATGCCCCGTAATCTCGCGATAAGTCTCGCGAACTGAACTCATTGTTCCAACAGAGACCCGGTCGTCACGCCAAGAATGTTCTCCCTGGGGGTGACAGATTACGCGCCTGGGTCCGCGTGTTTTTATAGCAGTCTAACGGTAATAAAGAAGTGTATGTAGAGTTTTGTAAGTCTAATATACGTTAGGGAGTGTTTCAATATGCGATATGGGCTCATGGACACATATTTCAGCCGACTGCAAGGCCAGAAAATATTGTAGGGCATTAGAGTAACGACTGACGGGGTTCTTGAACCGTGTCGTCATCTTTAAAAATAGAAAAGAACTACATGTGTCGTTCTTATAAATTCAATTTTGTATTATAAACCAATGTCACAAACGAGAAAGCAATCCTTGTATTTTCTGTATATAGCTGATTTCGCATGCACGTACCCGACAGTAATATTAACAAAACGTTTTTCAGAAATTTTTTTCTATTATAAACAAAATTTTTAATTATGATAGATAATTTGAAATGATGTTTTTTTTCTCATATGAATAACTAGTCATCATCTAAAAAGTGTCCCAAATGAGCTTAGAGCAAAAATTTTAATTACCCTTGATTACTTCAGAAATATTGTGTCAGATGAAATTGCCCTCTGATTTATTATTTATTTATGAAAGATCATTTATCGATATATTTTAAAAAAAATATTTTTAAGTGTATTAATAACTATTTCAAAACTGATCACTTACACGGAAATGTTAGTTTTATTGTGGTCACATTCACATTTCAATCTTTCAGAAATTGAGTTATTTTAGTTCAGTGCCTCGCCTTATATATGCATATTGAGGTCACGTTCGTCACAAATGATCACCTCGTCTAATCCAGCAGATCAAATCTAAATGATAGAAATTTCATAAATGTACAAGTAAAGCATGAATGCCTTGTTGCTAGTTTTCTCTTAATATCCTAATGCTTTTCATGACGAAATAAACTTTCAAAATAAGTTTATTCTAAGGCACCGTAGCACATTATATTATATGTCTCTTCAATTTCTTGGGCCATGCGAATAATTTTTCGACTAGAATGATTAAAAGATGTTCACGTAGATTTCGCTTGATTTGTGAAACATTTTTCAACGAGTACGGATAGTGGTATTCAGTAATATGATGTTATACCCTCTGATGAAAATATGTTTGTAGACACTATTACCTGATGGTGAAATTTTGAACAAATAAATATTGTCAAACAATCTGCTATCGTGCCTTTAAATGCATCGGAATATAGTTTAAACCTTATGACAATGCAGCCATGCAAATACTACTGGTACATACATGTATGTAACCATTTTCCTACACAAAGCTTAACTAAGTTAACTTGAACAGTTCGAGACTGGCGATATAGTTAAGCTTTGCGTAGGAAGATGGTATGTAACGCATAATTTCGAGTTCATTATATAATCCTAAATAAAAAGCTTTTTCATTGTCTACAAACGATATTTTCACTGATATCTTCTTGACATAAAATGCCAAAATAAACGTATTCTAATTATTCATTGGATGCAATGGTGATTGTTCGACGCAAGCGTTCGTTTAATATTCATTACCACACGATTTAAAAAAGCATAAAAGGTATACAACAGACGCTATTGTCTTTCAGTAAAAAGTTGTAAGCATTACAGATCACTGAGAAGCTCCCGGATAAACGTTTCCAAATGCAAAGATTGCGTTTTAACGTTGATCACAACAAGCAATCATGGCGTAATTGTGGGCATCAGGCACCACAGAACAGAATAGTCCCAGTATCAGACTGCGAATCGCAGAGTCTTATCACCGCTTAATGAGGTTCCTGAAGAAGGAATACAAATCGACAAGGCAGCGTCAAAGATTGTGAAGATAAACCTCACGCTTCATTGTGATTAGCTGTCCTTTTAGTCAGTGCGACGTAGATATCCCTCTATTTCGGGACGATCACTTTACCTTTTGACCAACGCTGATTGCCGGAGAAGACCGTAAACGTGACAGACTGAACGATTTCTCTTCTAACGAGCCTCAAGCATGCAGCCATTCTCAGAATAGTCATGTTGTTCAATTCAGTGTCAGAAACTAATGCCAATGAGGGAATCTGTTGTAATATGTTAATGTTTTTCTTAAACATTAATGTTAATATAAAATCATAAATTGTCTTTTTACATTAATAGATCAACCACTAGAAATAATATCACATATATAATAAACTAGAAACTATTTGAAATTACATTTGATCAATGGAGCATATGTTTTTGTTACATCATGTTACGCAATAAATGTGTCTTTTAAAATCTAGATAAGTATGTTACTACTATATTTAGTTGAATGTTAAACGCCCCATGACGTTACCCGTTTCCTCTCTTCCCTCAAATACGTAACAATGTGCCTTACAATGTATCCTCTCAGTTTTCGAAAAAGAAACACGCCAATTTTATTCAAGTTTTCCATTTTTTTGGCTATTTCATCGCTTGATATCTATGATTGTTTTTATTTCTCTGGGACATTAGAAATATAATATTTACAAAATCCTTAATTACGTTACAGTTCATTAAAGATACGTTTATATTGACCAATTTCTTGAAATTCTAACTATGATAAGACAGTAATGGTATCGATTCAAAGCATATGGTATTATGTCATATTACATATTTAAGCCTCTCAGAGGAATAACTTTCATATCATCATTTGAGTATTACCGAAACCAACAGGCTTCACTGGAAGTGACTGATTCAGCAATTTCGAAAAGGGATAGAGGGGGCGGGATTAAGTGGGGCAGGGCGTCACCATTTTGACGGGGAATTTCCAAAAAATTTAGTTCTCATATATTTTCATTTTCATTTGGTTCGAATAGCATTTGCTGCATCCAAAGTTATCACCAATGTGTATGATTCCAAACCTCAGGTTCATACAGTTTGGAATTTTTTCCTTATTTTAACGTTTATAGGGATA
Source organism: Phorcus lineatus (assembly GCA_921293015.1). Lineage (NCBI taxonomy): Eukaryota > Metazoa > Mollusca > Gastropoda > Trochida > Trochidae > Phorcus > Phorcus lineatus. The sequence goes on along the minus strand of OV121088.1, from coordinate 30,328,714 downwards.
AGAGAAACCAACATGAAAGACATGATTTTTGTAACCAGTCATTTGCTAACATTTTCAAGAAAAAGTTTTGTAGTCTTGATTTAGAAACACTAATTCTCCTGACCTCCGAAACTTTTTGAAAATTCTTAGCTTGAACTGAATGACTATCTACACATGTTGCAGAACATGTTAAAAACAGTGAAATCACTTGACCGCCCTTCTGTTCAATACAAAGGGAAAGTAACTGCTGATAATCGATGATTGTAATGACCTCAATGACAAACCACTACAAAGACTACTAAAACTTCAATGTTTTTTTAAAGTGGGAAAAAACATGGACAAGGATACCTCGTTAGAAAAATCCTCATTGCTCGTGCAATTTCATACTGGTAGGGTTTTGAATTTTCAAAAATATGTTAAAAGTGGTTCTTTGCCAATGTTCAACGTTAACGCTTTCTCTTAGTGACTTTATAGCTGACATATTCTATTGGTCTGCAAGTCCGTATGCACTATCACACAAGAAGACCCAAGATTTCTCATTGCACCTATATCGACAAACGCATTTTCTTATAATGAATGTAACAAATGCGGAGGCAACGTCGGATTTGTAACCCGTATTCAAGTTTACAGTGATTGTTAACATCTCAAGGTTTTACGTCCATTGAACACTTGAACAAGTGCTTTCTAAAACCTTTTTTAGGGTAACTGCATCTTCCAATTGATAAACATACGTTACTATTCCATATCGCGACTACAGTAGCTGTCAGTGTGCTTTTGAAGCCGGAGACAGTTTAAGGGGTTCCACAAAACATTTTCTCTGTTGTAAGACTGACATGGCTGGAAAACATTTCAGGAAAAGCAACGTTTTGGGCCCTACTGATTTTGGATTGGTAAGATGCAAAACTGATTATGTCAACTTATAATCAAGTGCTTTAATCTTTATTGAATTATTGAATTTTAAGTCTTAGCTAGTGTATCTCAAGATTTTATCTTTTTCCTTGTTTTGGCAATATGATTTCCATATGATTACCATCAAATATATTTCGAGGATCACTTTATGAACAAACAGGGTAAAGGAAGATGCTTTCAAATTCATACTTAAAAAGGGACACACATTTCAACCTTTCAAGGGCCATTCATCAAACACATACCGCCATAATAATGATAAGGTGATTGTTCAAGTTCATTGGTTCACTGGCACATATTCATCGAAATCAAGTCTTATAATTCCAACCAATGGCATGCCATCAAACTCTAACCACATTTGCCACATTTACCTCTCTCAGGGTATTGTAATCAAATCATACAAAGGACAATAAGTGAGATATATCGTGACAAGGTATTGTTGATCGATCTAACTTGTAACACTGAGCTTATTAATGTCGTTCTATATCACTTAATTACACCACTTAATGTGTTCCATTCGCTGTTAGTAAATATTGTATTTCATAATAAAGAGCAAAACCATGTGGGGAAATAGACATAATGGGTCATTGATCGGCTAAATACATTGCAAAGTGTAGTTGAGGTGCAAAAGGAATAAAGTGAAATCCAGACAATCAGATCATTGATAGATTTGACGTCAATAGCAGTGTCAATTATGATCATATTCATCTGGTGTTAATTCTATTCCATCAATAGCTATAAAACACAATGATAATACAATAATATAACATAATATAATATAATTTTTTCATGTCCTATTCTAATGGGTTTTTTTTTAAAAAGGTGGTTGTTGAATAACTGGATGTTGAATTTATAGAAATGGGTGATGTTTCTATTGATGCATACATAAGAATTCAACGCTGTTGACTTGTTTTATGTATGTTACAGTTAGCAATTGACGTACATATATCAATATGGTGTTTCACTTAGATATTTCATTAAGCAAACTCTAGAATAGATTCCCTAAACTTATGGTTTAAAAGGGTTGAAATAAAAAAAATCCTTTTACATTTATTAACACTCGTTTGTAATGTACGAATTAAATTACATATGTTTGCAAAGGCTTTCAACTTAAACTAAACAAAAGAAGAATTTGACATTGTATTAGATACTAAAAAAGCCCATGATCTGAATACTGTTTATAGGGGTCGTGTCAGATGACCTATATTCTCAGGCCAATAAGCGACGAGGGTAGAGAGCCGTCAATCAATTTGATACTTTAGCAAACCTCTGATTGTTTTTTTAGTTTATGGATTAAAATTTCAATGTTAAATGCTTTAAAGCTGCATATCTAATGAATAATTGCACTATACAGATGGTAAGGTGCAAAAATGACATAGTTAATCCTACAATCATGTTGAAACACAACATCCGCGAAAACACAAAAAGCAGACAAAAAATATTCTCTCCCCACAGAAGTAGCTCCGTCATGAACGCTAAAACTAACTTCTGTTGTAATACGATCTCTTCTCGGGCTTTCTGCAGGTTTCCCCTAGCGGTAAAACATTGCAACATAGAATATCTTTCAATAATTCAGGCAATAGATTAAGATACCGCATGCATGGTTTACATATCTTTTGCCACCAAGGCCAACGAAAATGCAGTCGCGAAATTTGGGTACTGTGTTCTGTAAAGAAAACTCAAACTGCAAAGTTCACATTCGAAAGCACTTAATTTTCCGAATTATATGGTTATAACTAAGGTATTTCGAATGATAACTTTTGAAACGGCGTTGCTGAGTCCACAACTAAGTTTTGTGCATCGAGTCAGGCTTCTTCGTATTCCTAAACCGAGAAACGCTCATATTAGGACAGTGGTTGGTATAGGAATTTATGAAGGAGCTGAGGAGAAACGGTCCTATCTAAGCGGTATCAATGATATTGATTTACAAACAGACAAACATGTCTTCTTCTGCTTGACAAACACATAATTGCACGTCTGGCTCTGTATCAAAAGCATTATTTAATACCGACGAACACAGACATTATATCTAAGACATGAAATTTTAGTAAACAAAATATTTGATTATGTCATCGATGAAGCACAAACGGGCCTTACAGCCAATGAAGTGGTTTTATGAATCTTGATGTTCCGTTTTGCTGTATTCCAATTTAAATATAAATGCTTTAAGTTCCAACGTTAGGTGAAGAGTATGTTTAAGTCTTACATAACGCTTGCGTGTATTCTGATCATCAATCATTATTATTTCTCCTATTACAATTAATATGATATACTAGTAATAGGTATTGTTATGTCTATATACCATTTTCTATGTTTTATTACCATAAACAATGGTACCAAGCAAAAAATTTCAAATCGGCTCTGCAATATACGATGAGATATGATTTTTTAACTTTCGTGAGAGACTGTATTCAAAACAGAGGTCTTAATGAATATTGTCATTTGATTCCTTTCAACGTTAACATACCTTTTATTAGAGTTAAGGAGAAAGCTAATTGTTTAGTGGGCGATTGATTGGACCGTTACCTGATATACCTACTGGATCGGTATCAATGCAGCTAAGGGTATTCACTGAGTGTTCTCAGGTTAATACGATTTCCCAATGTCATCAGGATCAATTTTTACCACTAATTACTCTCATTTGCTAAATGCTCAACGGTCCCCAAAGCTTATCAGGTAGCAAAGTTGATGTTCCTGTTTCGAAACAACAAAGTCGGATACCCTCCTCTTTCGGTATAAGTGCATTCTCTGCAATGGTATACTGTGAAGTTCTTGGCAGGAGTTACGAAGTTTGTTTTCCAAGTCTCCTTGATTCTTTCTGCATCGATTTAAGTTTTAAAACTCTTCTTTAAGTTCATTTTGAGAAGGAATATTATCTATATCAACACAAAGATATTAATAAATTCGAAAGATAAAATAGATTCCATTGCCCTATGTAACATTCAATAATATCTGAGAAGTATTTGAACGATTTTTTCTAAAATTTTGTTCATGTAAACAGAATATTTCTTGTTACTTTTGAAAAAAAAAATCATATTTCAGTGATTAGGATACAAGTAATCTAAATCAATTAAAGGATATTCAAGTTTTACTATATAACCTTTTGAATTAACATTGAATATTTCATTTCAAATGGCATACGTCGTGTCATAATTTTTCCTTGGAGTAACCAACAATTAGTGTCCATAGAGAAAATGATTTCTAGGAATAAAACAATATTGAAAAGCAAATATCTTAATTGATATAATAAATTAAGACAATAGAAATTAAGCAAACTAAGATGGTCAATTTGTCTTATAGTTTCTCAAAAGAGACACAAGATTTATTTAAGAACCATTTCGTTCTAAAAGATAAATGAGACATCAATATCAAGCTATTTATCAATGTCGATGGGCATATATGCGATCAAAATACTTAACTGATAACAAAATATTCAATATTGTTAAACAAGTAAATTTATTAAAAACTTTTTGTGATAAAAATTCATCACAAATATCCAGTGAAACAAGAAATTTGTGGGTGAAAATATAACCAAAGGGTTATGAAGGCTCAAATGGTTTATGCAACATTCGTTCAAACGGGACAGAGCAGCTTGTTTCAGTGTCATTCAGTGCTTCGGTATCCTTGTATCAGTGTATCGTTAAGCTAACCAAGTCATGTTCGCACCTGACTCTCGCAGGTAGCCCAGCCTTTATTGTCTTAGAAACAATAGACACGCGCTCCCCCATTAACCCGTCCCGTCCCCTCCCCATAGCCTGCCTATCCCACTCCCCGGGACTTGCATTCCAGAAAAAAGGGAATTGCGTTTCAGAATACTTTCTGCTAACGCGGTGGTTCTTAGAAAGATTATATCTTTTAGAATGACATAGAAATATGATGATGTGCGTACGAACGACGTAGGGGAGATACTTACTGGGAGGGTAAAGCCCCCTAGGTCGGTGACAGCGAGAGTAAAGTCGTATATAATAGGGTCATGAAGTGAATTTTAATGGCTAGTACGTCATCGGCAGTAATGAAGAAACGCCACTTGTTCTTGCTTTTAGCACTCCTTGTGCGAAGTGCATTGGCATATTTTAAAATTGAAACTTTTTCGACCAACAATACAGCCACGAAGTACATGTTTAAAGGTTAATTTACATTGAGGCATTGGATTCTTACAGACATTTGGTGTCTTTTAGAAGTTCTTAATAAGGACCTAAAAAAATTTAGTCTCAAGCATGGAATGGTAACTATATACATGTAAAAGTAGAAATTTTCATGTATTTGTTTCAGGAAAGTGTTTGTAAATAATTAAAATTAGACTTATTATTTAATTCACACGAAGTCTAACGTAATGAAGTACATAAGTATATGACTGCATCCCAAAAGTTTTTCACCGTCGTATTTCCAGTTCGCTGAAGATTGAAATTGTTCACACTTTTTTTTTCGTTTTTAAATTATAGAAACTTTTAACTAGATCAACAATTCAAAAGATGTTTATTCTGTCTCATATTTATTCCATATACTTTTCACCGTAATTACATGGCAAATTACGTTCTACAATATAGGACGTTGTGAATTGTTTACCTCTCCGATCGAATTGTTAACAATCTAGTTAAAACTAGATGTATTGATTCGTCAATACATCTAGAGAATTACTGATTGAGGTCATGTTCAGCTGACCTTTGACTAGTTTTGAACCGACCAATTAAATGAAGGCAGGAAGACAGCTTCCAACCAATCAAAGACGGGTTTCCTTAGCATCTCGGTCAATGTCACATGCTGACGTTTACCCTACGTTTGTCTATATTTATCTTTAAAAACTTATTTTGTCATTGTTTAAACTAATTTGTTGATTTACTTTTGCACAAATGACCAAATAAACAACCCAAAAATATCCCGTCAATATTATCTGCACAGAATTTATGCAGTCATCATATTTTCATTACGAAACATCGGTAACATTCGGATTTTGTAATCGAGGTGCTTAAGAACGGCGAAACAATCGCATTGACCCGCGATTCGAAGAGCTGGACCAGCTCTCTTTTGATTGGCTGATGTTCGCGCCTGCTCGACACGGAATAGGCCTGTATTTCTCTAGATGTATTGACGGATCAATACATCTAGTTTTAACTAGATTGAATTGTTAATGGCAAGTCTGAGCAGTGACTTCTTAAAGATGTCAATCAAAAAAAGAGTAATAGATATAAATAATCAATATGATTTTTAAAAGAGTTGTTAGCAATATTTGATTCAAAACTTACGAAAAGGAGTACTAATGAAGTTTAGTGATGTATATAAATATATATCTAATAAGATAGTGGGTTTTTTCGTGTATGAAAAACACATTACTATTACCATGGTAACAGTAGACTGTTTAAAGCATGTTGACAGTTTTAATAAGTCAAAGAAATCAAATGTTCAAAAATTTGTTTAGCAAAAAGAAGTTGATTGAAATAGAAGTTAAAAGCAAATTAAAGACTATGAAAAAGATAACTTGTTGAATAATCCTCAGGGAATGATTCTCAAAGACAGCAAATAACTGAACATTATTAACATGTGAATTAAAAGACCTCTTTTTACCTTGATTTAATTTGAATAAATTTGGGTCAAATATCCTACTGAGTTGCCAAATACATCACTAAATATAGCTTTGAATGCTAATTTAGTTGTTTGAGATGTTGGTGAGGTACTTTTTAAGTTCTTTATACATTATTGACGCCGTATTAGTCTACATTAAGTCACTGACGCCGAAAACATTCTTGACTAACATTTCATCTCTCCTGGAAAATATTGATTTTTCAAATTAATCACTTGTACAACATACAATACGTAGGTTACCAGTCTATGGCAAATCAGGTTTTGTAAAACCTCAGGTTTCAATATTTAATATTACATTGTTTTTCAGGCAAGTAATTTTACTTATAATATTTTAGGTATTGTTTAATGATGTTCTTCTTAAACTGTTACCTTTCAGTTGAGATAAAGTCAGGTCAATTTTTATTTCTGCATGTCCTAACACCTCGTTATTATAACGTTTCCTCTTATTATATAACTTATGATTTTTCTTCACTAGTTTTCTTTATTTGACTGGTGACCATCCGGTCACCCATCCAGGAACTATTCGAATTCAACATGGCTGAACCTAAGTCATTAGACAGTTCCAATTGTTCGTCCTGCAACCCATCCACGGACTATCCTAACTCGATGTTGCTAAACTGTGACTGAGTTTTCAAGTAACATGACCATAAGACTTCAATAAAGTGTATAAAATTGACATACACAAGAACTTTTTTGTCAGGTTTAACTTATTCACGTGACAGTATTACGGGTGATGATGGGAGAACACCTCAAGTTTATGTATTGTCGGTTAATTATTCCTGGTGTGAGACGACACAGGAAGTGGGGCAAGGTCGGGTCTTTGTATATAAACAAACCCCGATAAGACACTTCTGGGTAGTCAGATAGCATTCAACATGCCCTACCTGTAAGAGATATATCAAAACATGGTTTGAATAGAGACTTACATTGAGTCTCTTAATAGTGAATACATTCGACATGATTTCTCATTTATTTGAAAGTTTTATTAGTTCGCCTGTTAACTCAGTAATCTATTACAGTTGATGAAAATCGTTGATGCCCAATCAGTTCAACAAAAGTTACTGTTCAATAATTTTATTTCTACTACAAAACATTTATTACTTTCTGATTAAGTATACCTTTTGCTTACATTGCCATGCTTTAGAATATAATTTGGTCTGGATAAAATGAAATTACGATTCAATCGGTACATACATCGAGTTTTCGAAATTCTAACGAATTGCCATAAGGTATGAAGGTTTGAAGGTTTCAAAAACCTCACCTGAAGTTTACAAACATATCATTTTAGTTAGGGATCTAAGGTACATATGTACATTTACACGCTTCTGAGATAAAATTACAATTCCCTGTTTACGCGCGTAGATGAGCAATTTCAGTCAAAAGTTACATCTTGTTGTAAACATATTATGTCAAACAAATAGATCAACATGATTTAAAGTAATGAACGTCACCTGCGAAGTCTAAGTAAGAACTGTCTACACCATGCCTTTTTATATTCATTTGAATTTGCTTTGCATTTTGTTTTACCTAATTTATTGTAATATCTATTCACTGAATAAAATCCTCACCTGCTAATGCTGATTTCATCATCATATACCTGTGAAACGCATTTACCTTATATCCTGATGTCAAACCATGATTACCCAATCACAACAAACGACCTTGTATATGATTGTCTTTTAATAAAGGAAATAACATGATTGCCTTAACTCAATTATGTCTTTACGACTTAATATCTTTACTTTCAAGGACCATCCCCTATCATTACATGTATCGGTACGATAAGAGACAGTTAAGGAGCTTTTCTCATAACTGTACCCTGGAAAAATAATTCCATCCACCCGTTAACGATCACAAAACCTGCCCATCCCCCAAAATGATACCCATTTTATTCTCTGACCACCTATACCTTTCATCGGTAAACTTTTGAAGTAGCGGCAGTCAACCATGTCAGCTTTTAGACAGTTACAGACACACCTCGCCCATCGTCTGAAACATTCGTCTTTAGGCCTATCAAGCGGCCTTTTGCCTCGTGTGTATGTCATGTCGTAATGTCTTAATGAAACTGGTATGTACTCGTGGCCATGACCAAAAGCATGACATTATTTTACCTCGTGCTTAACGACATACCTTTTAGCGCTATGTTGTAATATACAACATGTTGTTATTTTGAATATATTTCATCTTAAACGTAGTATGCCAGTTAATTTAGCAGTACTGAATTTTGAAAAGTATGATATATTTCTCTTAGTGAAAGTGACTTCAATTTATGATAAAATCTTTTTACAACAACTATTAATTTAGTCATTAATTTGAAGAAAATATAAACTATTCTATTCGATAGATTTATTTCCACGAGAAATAAGTCGTTTATAGATGAATAACATATATCTTCAGTAAGATATTTTACATCAAATGCACCGAATCGATACTACTGAAGCATGAAACCTCTCTGGTTAGCACCTCTTGTATATTTCAATGGCTACAGCTATAGATCTATTAAGTTAACAAACGATATATTAATGGTATAAAAGGGCATGTACTTAATAAGAAATATACAAATTAATAATGAGGATTAGTAGGTGATGGTTGATTTTTGCCAACCCTTACACTAGTCCACATTTATACTCATGACGCTGATGCAACTATCACGATCTCGTATATGTGTGCGCTGAACAGAAGCCGATCGATAACGTACAGTCACCCAAACTGCCGAGGCAATCATTCCATTAGATCTTCATTTCCTGTTCTATTTAAAAAGGGACCAAATTGTGTGATTAATGACCGTTTGCTATTACCAGAACATTCATACCTTATTCCTGATAAATAGGAATCGATGATGGTTAACTAGACATAAACAAATTGAACGCTTTTCTGGGCAGCACAAATCGTAGGTTTTCCCTTTGGGTGGATTCAATAATTACATGTGGGCGGTTGCTTTTAATAGAAAGTTAATAAGCAAAAGTCAAAATATGTAAGCAATCATTGTGAAATTATCGTGGAGTTTGAAAACAATGTCATTTAATTCATCTGTTTACTCAAATAGGCTTTTTCGTTAAGTACTAATTCAAGAAAAATCTTTCTTAAGCAAAGAGAAAACGCGTGCTCATGTGTCGTGGCTTTGCAATTCTGACTAGCGTGTGTGGCGCGTCACAGGCGATCCCATTGGTTAGAATTGTGTATTTCATTCATACTTCTGTGTGTAGGCGTGGCTAAGATATCGCCTATAAATCCGCGACCACTCGTAGTAAAGATCAATTGACGCGAGGCAGAAGGATCGAGATATATTGAGTTGATCGTCAGCTACCATAGTGCCTAAACACATCACAGAAGAAACTTGAATATCGGATCGTGTATCTAAAGACTGAGAGGTAAGTTAAAACATCGTCTCAAGTCATTCTCTCTCTTCCTTATTTTTCTTCCTGATTTTATTTCAGCTATTTTAAAGTTACAGATAACACAAGCGTCATTTTGGATATTAATCAAGGAAAGTTACAATGTTATAAAAGTGCGCCCTTCATAAATTGCTATGCTGTAAAATCTGTGTTTTTCAAGATTGTGATGTAATGATGTTGGTACATAATTTCTATTTTTTTGTGAAAGCTTGAATTTTATTCTTAAAGCCTATCAAATTTAGTCATTTGAGTATGTACTTTTGAATTGTTCTTAATCATTATATGAAAAAGCACCCATATGTAATACGTAAATCTATCATATTCCAGATTGTACAGAAAAGTTAAAATGACGACGTTAACGCGTTTGATGATGGTGACGGTCACCCTAACGCTGTGTGCATGTGTTTCTTCAGGATTTCTTAGGGTAAGTTCAATTTCTGTAGAAGGATTTTTAAAGATTATGATTTAATTAGGAAAAAGGTGAAGTACTTGAACTGAATCTTTAATATAAACAAAAATATGGTATACATATGACTTGCATGAATGTGACAATTTATAAACTTTGACTTTGACTGGTTTCGTTCATGCAGAAAATGCAAAGAGAATAGGTTTTTTAATGAATGTAGCTTAAATATTATGTTTTAAATCACTACTTTGTTTTGGTTAAATCTAAAACGCCTTGTGGCACATGAAATGTATCTTAACCTCTAACCTTAATCCCTCTACGTGGAAACTTATGACACCTCAAACGGTTTCAATACAAGAAATATAATGCAAAGTTGTACAAAGTGTGGTTTGTCTAAAAAGACTAATACAAATTCCGTGTTAAAATGTGTATATATATATATATATATATATATATATATATATATATATATATATATGTGTGTGTGTGTGTGTGTGTGTAATATTTGACTTACGACGGGTAATTTGTAACTGTGTGGTTACATAAATTTCCGCAGATGTTTTAAATATGTTTTAAAATTGTTGGACTGTTAATTTAAAACTATCGGCAAATGTAAAACTACGGTTATAATAAACGTATGTTGCCTTATTTCCATTTCCATGCCAGGTTTAGTGTTTTATAGATGTAATTCGCAGATATCGATTAGAAATTGCAGTAAGGAGAAGAACAATGATTTCGTAGTATCCAATGCCATGAGTGTATATTTACCATTGCTTTGACTACAAGAATTAGAATTCGACCTTCAAGCTGGCCCAATAATTACTTTGTGTTAGGTTATTACGCCTAATATGCTACTAATAAGCCCATTAGTCCCTCAGTCGCTACCGTCTCTCCGGCATGTCGGGTCGTTAAATGGGATGAATTCGGGGACTTTCCCCTCTCTGTGACCCCATATTAAAGGTCAGCCGATTTATCGTGCATGAGTCAGTGTCAGTGCTTCCGGAACATTCTGGAAACCTTGAGGTTACAAGTTAAAAAGGCTTTTATAAAGTATGATTATGGTTTAAAAAATAGTCAGATGTCTTTTATATGACGGTTCTTTAATGTTTACTACTTTAGTATGTTTGAGATATCTTGTATTTGTTAATTATAATTTTTTCAGAGTTTAATGAATTGATAGGCAAATTCATTTTAATTTTAGAAAACTGTTACTATATCTTGAAGGTTACGCATATTTGGCATTTTGTTTTGCCTATATTCGCATGAAAAGGACACTAAATTGACATGTGATAGAACGTTAAAATGTCAACTCTTAATTTAGTAGATAATTTCAGTAAACTAGATTACTAATCATTTAAGATTGTAATAATTTACTCGAAATTGTCTTAAAGAAAAATGATAATAAAATCAGTGAAATATCAAAAGTCATTCACATTTCCTCAAAATATTTATGTTTCACGTACTACACTGTAGTAGATTCTGCTGTTATAAGCACACATCGAAAAGGCTTCACTCATGTGCTCGGGTATTTAGCGTCAAATTCAGATAGTCCTGCTGCATGATTGTGAATACAATAGGAGTTTTTTCCCACAGTTTAGGTCCTTATTAAGCGAGTCTAGATATATGAAACAACAAAGTCATGAAATTAAGAAGGGCATGTTTCCTTTTTTCGATTTTTAGCCATAGCGACTCGATATATGTAACCAACACTGAAGCCCGTTAAAAGACTAAATCTAGTCTTGACGTCTCGATAGAACTAGCCATGCAGAAGCCGGTTAAAAAAACTTATTTTAGTCTTGGCGTCTGGATTCAACTAGGCATGGACGGAGACCCGTTAAAAGCCTTAATCTTAGTCTGGATACAGGGCATGCATGAAGGCCCAGTTATCATCCCTTTCCCTATCAATGCAGTGGCGGCCCAGCCTGCCCCAGTGAACCCCGATAATTCGTATGACACAGTGCCCTCCTCGGCAATCTGCCAAGTCGGGGTGATGACGTCACACATAAAAGAAAGCATGTTAGGGAGCGGGCTATTCTTTACCGTCTGTCAGGCTATCTACTCCGCCTCCGGCCTGGTCAGTAGACTTAATTCAAGCTTCATCTAGTACACGTCTGTTTTTGTTCTCTCCGTGTGAATGGAAAATATACTGGGTACCCTTCAGTTTGCATTAGTCGACATATTACGTTTCCAACATGTACATGGATCTATGTCATTATGACTTCTTGTCAGCTTCATGTCAGTTAAGATTCTGGAAATTCAGACTATGCCAAATTAGATTTATATGTGGTTGTCTGAAATAATAACGAGACATTAACAAACAAATTCTCTCTAATAATTCCGTCACCCAGACCTAAATAAAAAATCAAATGGACCTCTGTAAGTCTAAAGATGGCTCCAAGTTTGTTCAATCTTCAAAAGCAGAATTTCAGTATCATATCTTGATAGGGTTACGTTTTCCTCTCCCTGAACACTTCGCTCAGGGATGTTTGAAATTCACTAAGGGACTGGGCGAGTCTAGAGGCTATATCTCAGCGTTTGTACAGACGCTCTGCTATAAGGATACAGAGATAGGGTTTTGTGTGAGATACGGGGAATCATTAACCGCATTCCGTTCAGTCTGGGGAACGTGCTCCGATACTAGCTCAGCGAACCAGTGTGTGCTGGCCCGAACTACCGTAGAAGACAAAATGAAATTAAAAATACATTAGAAACGATCATTGTTCTTGTATTGAAGGCGTGAATTATGAATTTTATGAAAAAATTTGAATACTTCTGTTGGTAAAAAAGTGTAAAGTATTTTGAAAACGATTTTCTTGTTATCTTCTTTTAGAACATTTCTCAATATCTTCTTCGTAATGAATTTTCGATGGAATGATTAACCTTTCTCTATACATTACGATAGAATGTTAAATTAGTATTATCAAAACAATGAATGGATTTACTAAATGCCCACTTTAACATTTTAAGTATCCGTTTTAAGGCAATTAAACCTTAACACCCTTTCGCACAAAGTTTTCAGATATACATGTTAATCGTGAATTAAGTTGCGTCAGAATTATTGCGACTGCGTCTTAAAAGAGTTCAATCGATTCTTTGTAAGCAAAGACTGATGTCTTTCTTTTGGTTGTAACCAGACTCCACCATGGGAATGCCTGGATGGGATCTTCAGAAGCTTTCGTGCTAAGTTGATTGTTTGAGAACGCATGCATAACAAACGCAAGGTCTTGTCAAGCGGCTAAATTAGGAACCAATACAATAATTACTGAATGGCTGTAGTGATGAATGGGCCCCGTGACCGATCAATTGGCTGATATCGGATGACCAGCTCGCGTGAGATGGTCAGATCCCGAATCAACCATTGGGCAACAACTTGGTATCAGGCCATATCAATGTTCTTCATACCCCCTTTTTTGCAAGAAGAGAATGAATATGTACTTCTTTGAAAATATGTACATACCCTTTTTTATTCATATTTCAAAGATCTGAAGCAAATGTGCTTTTATGGAAAGCTTTGTGTCGTTTTGACATTTTGGAAAGCATTTTTCACCGCTTGCAAAAGCAAACCTGTTTATCTTGATGCATTTTCAACATAAGTGACTTATTAGTTCGCTTGAAAGAAAATATATCATTATCAGTTCAATTTATATTATGTTCTAACCATATTATCTTCTAGGATAATTTGATTTTCGAAATGTGAAAGTGTTATCAATCCAATAATAAAAGACGGGTTATTTGGTTTGTCTCGAAATAATCTCATTCATTTAAGCTTTTATATGCATTTTGAAAACTGTTAAAGAGATTTCGTAACATAAATTGAATTGTTTATGAAATATCGAAAGGGGAAAAGATAGACTTACAGTTTGTTTCTTAAATGAAAATCGAAATCTCCTAATTGGAAAAGTAAATAATATCTACAAGAGCTTCTGAAATGTTTTCATTTTCGAAGATAGACTTTAGATGTGATAGAATCAATTTAACTGCACTACATTTGAAGTGCCCGTATGCTTAACAGGAGTGCAAATATGTCATCTTCTTGAATAAAACCGTCATATGTTTCGATTTCAACATTTGTTTAAAGTTTTGCTTCTTTATTTCAGAACTTAAAACACAGGAACTTTGTGAGCAGAAAACATAACTCAGGTGAGAACAAATGATTGTAGTACCTTTTATTTGGATTTGTCAATTCATTATTTTTTAAATGATATATATCGTCTAAATCGTCTATAAATTTAAGATATTTAAAGATAACGGTTATCATAATTGCTTTGACATATATTATATATGATTTTGGGTAGCGTTAGATGTTTATAACTTGTCCTTTGTCGACACTAGATTTATAATTTTTCACTTCAGTATCGAAAAGGCAAGACGAATCGGACGACGACACAGGCCCCAAATTGTTTTTTAAAGGCCGGGCTCTTCGCCCCGTGACGAGGATAACTCGGAGACACACTGTGGTCTTAGAGTGTGAAGCAGGGGGCAGCCCTGGTCCCACCATTCACTGGTTGAAGAACGGAGAGAGAATCGAACAGGTGAGGAGGCGAGAGCAAGTGAACATTGATTGAAGCATAATTTCTTTTAACATCGATCATAACTTTTTGAAAAAGCAATTTTATTTTTGTGTGTAGACCAACTTGGTCAATCGTAAATATTCGAAAAAGGTGATTTTATGATACAGAGTTAGTCTTTGTTGATGGCAATACCGATTTATAGCTCTTAAAATGTGACGTGTTAGACTATAGTTACTTTGTGTCCATCAAGATCAGGACACATTGTCACGGTGACACTAAAGTGCGGCTGACTGAAACTATGTTCCCTTTTATGATTGATTTAATATGTTTACGGTCAGGCAATATGTTGTATGATACTAAGATATTTCATGACACTGTTTGTGTAGACGCAAGATGACACTTATCAATAGTTGTGGGAGGAAATGACACTCAACTCGAATCTTGCATAAGTTTGTTTGTGTTCATTGTTCTCCACTCTGCTACGTTGCTTATTAATCAATCATCATTAGAACTATTAAAATTAAGAGAGAGAGAGAGGGGGGGGGGGGGGGGGGGGGGTTGAAGCCATACAAAGGAGGCACAAGCTTTAAAGCCAATGTTTAGTAACGTTTCATCAGACCTTTTCTTCATCAGACCTTTTCTAATGTCTTAACCGTGGTTGCCCGCATCCTTTAGTGGATTCATGTAACTTACAGTTCACCACTTCCTTCTGGATAAGCGCCGCCCCATTTAGTATCATTAGAACTAGAATAAGACCCCATATGAACAAATTCAGCATTACGTTAAGGAAATCTTTGAAATGTTATCTATATAAAAATTGTTATCTATGACGCTATGCTTTACGAAATCCCTCTCTCGCTATACAACGTAAAATGTAAAATGAGTAATGCATTTATTTAGTTTATTTAGTAATAAGCTTGTATAATCCTGCAAATAGCACATCTATTGATTTCCTCTGTTATCTTCATTCCTGTTGAGTCTTTAAATCTTAGACTGGATATTGGAATCGATACATTCATAAGATGTTCTCCGTTTGGGATAACAGTATTCAGATGTTATTTCCGAAGGATTAAACAAGAACACTTTTGTAATGAAAAGACCACCACAGAAAAATACTCCAGGAATAACGATGGCTTTACGAGTTTAATGTGGTTTCTGTGAAGACTTGATGAGTTAAGAATGATGACGTCAGAGCGGTTCATGACGATATCACATGATTATCCTATCTCATATGTAATTAGAACATCCCTTGTGGATTCCCATCGTCTCCTTGAATCAAGAAGTAAGAACTGTTCCAATGTCCTGGATTTATCCGATAATCACTCGGTAAGCAGCTTTTGTATGGCAGGTTGCAACAGTTGATTTACTAGGAATAACGGTGACATTTTAATGTTACAGACCCCATACCATGAGTTCCATGACGACGAAGCTGCTTTTGAAGATACTGTGGGAATAGATGGGCTTCCACTGCTAAGACTTTCCACAACAAGATCAAAACTCGTCATCGACTGCGTTGGTCCCGAGTTGCACAAAGCAAAATTCACCTGTGTAGCTCAGACGCCGTATGAAAAACTCTACCAGACTACTGAAATCAGAATTTGTAAGTTTCATTTCCCTTGACGTTTGTTATAATGTTCAAGCAAATCTATTTCTAAAGAAGTTTTACTATCCTTAGATACTTGCTGTAAACACAATATTTTCCAAGAACTGATTATTTTTCTCAATATCTTTTCTTTCTTTTCTAATGACATAGATTAATATTGTTATTGATAACACATCAAATTTGTTATACAATTTGATTAAGTTCCAGTTGACATCGTGTAAGTGTGCTTTTCTTGACTAAACATTTTTTTCTATTTTAGTGTCCAAAGAAAAGGGATCATTTGATACATGCAACGACGAGAAACCAGTAGAAAGTAAGTATAGATTTGTTTTCAACTTATCTCTTTTACAAATGTCCTATTTGTTTTTTACACTCAACTGGACATGCATGTTTCCCCTAAATAATTCAATTGGTTTTAATTTCTTCTTTCACTGCTCAACTGTATATACTTTCGATTTTCTTGTCTTCTTAGCTCTTTCTCCACTATTTTTATCATACCGTTTTTAGAGCAAGTATGTTTGTTCTAAACAGATTTTCTCATTCATATTTTATCCTGAAAGAGAGTTTTTATCCTTTATTATTCTTAAAACTGCTTCTTTCTTTATCGTTTTACATATATACATGTTAAGGCCTTTCTATACGTACATGTTCTTGACACTTTTTGTTCATTATACTAAGATATTTACCTTTTAATTTCTCAATACCAATTTGTTATGCTTCTTTCGTTCTTGTCAATTGCCATTCTTACCAGCAGGTTTTCCCTGCTGTTATCTTACAGATATCAAATCAAATCCTTTTTTCTCTCTTCATATCGTTCCTTTCTTAACACAAGTGTTTCTCTTCTTGCAGCCAATCCCCACGTGTACCAATGGACGGCCACCCGTGTTGAGTTCCAGGATAATAAAGTTCAGCTTTTCTGTCGTGCTGCCGGAAACCCAAGACCGGAAATCACCTGGTATGATGCTGAAGGACTTCCTATCTCAAACGGACAAAAATATCAGGTGAGTAGAAACGACATGTTTATGCGGAAAACAACTTGCTCGTCCTCAGACTGAAGACAATTAAGTAGATAATTCCCATAAAGATATGACATGGATACACTTAGAACATCTTCGTCTTCAAACCGAAAACAGTTAGAGAAAGTCTCTGAGAATACAGATATGTTTAACTCATCGGTTTCCTTCAATATGAAGAGTTTATCCTAATTCTTTCTTTGTGACTCGTACATATTTGATAAAGTTGCCCAGCACAATCATTAAACGGACAATTTTGATCGCGTTACTTCCTCAGTGAAGTTTAGTTTACTCCTAAACATATACGAGTACATACTAAGTCATAAATTTATGAAATTTTCTCCAAAGGATAAACGATTTATATGTTCTGTTTTCGTTATCAGGTACTAGACAATGGAGATCTTGTCATCGACGGAATCAGCTGGTTCGATATGGGCGTGTATACATGTACAGCGGAAAACAAATTAGGAGAAGATACGGTGGATACTTTCTTATATCCGGTGAGTTGTCAGTGTGATTTGCGTTTTAAGTAACTTTTGGATGAGATCACGTTACTTATGGTGCTCGTTTGCAAGTGAAATAAATGGTTTGATGACAGCCATCATCATAGAGATACGAATGTGATTGATTTTGAAAAAGTGATGACCTACGTATCAAAAGACATTTAGGATATTTTGGTAACTGAATGTCAAAACTATATTGGTAATACAATACATATCAAAAAGGAAATTAGCGATGGCGTTAAAGAGGATGACAACGGTAACACTGTTGAGGAAGTTAGTTCGAATGAAAAACTAGATAACGTGATTTTCAATGATGATATTAAGATCATTAATAACGCAAATGCCAATCATGATATTATGTGAACTTCAATGATTATATTACTGAAATATAGCCTTAAAGATATTGCTTTTGTGCTTATTATTTTTTTATGGTTAATTGTTTAAGTTTTATGATTTTTTAAATGATTTTTATTTTAAGATTTATTTAATGATTACAGACGTTCCGGGATGAGCTTGATGGGGAGGACATGCTACCACCAGTGTAAAAATTCGGAGACTTGCCAAAGGTCTCATGTCTCAGCTGCAGGGAGTGATAACGCTCTCAGAGGGAAGGAAGTGTGCTATGCTCATGCGCAAAGGAGAGGAGGTGTTTTTAGTTTCCGGTTATTTCTGAAGTCCATTTTGTTGACGAAACCGCCAGACTACAAGTCGGTAGAGGGCGTGATGTTACCACCTGTCAATCACCTGCCAAGTACCCGTCATGCAATTCTTCTGACCCCGCCTGTTTGGTGTACGTCATTGATGTTATCGTTCTGACTCAACAGACGTTGCGTGCCATGACATGTTCATGTTAATTTATTTATTTATTTCATACATATGTTCCATATTTTCTCAAACATGTCTCCTTTGTTGAATATTATGACACACAAAATAGTATTTATTTTTGATGGATGCGAAACGAGAAGGAATAAATTTATGCAAATTATGTATATACATATGCTCTGTTGTCTTCTTATAGGACTTTTCAAAGCGCCTTTAAAACAGAATGGATAATGACGTTTAGAGTTCTGTGGTTGTAAGTGGAAATATCCTGACGTTATAATGATGCTGCCATTACGATGCTTCTGAATCAAGTATTGACGGATATTGTCTCCTTAGATAAAATGTACGTTGTCCACGTCCCGACGATATTGACTTCTGTTTCATGCTTTGGAACAGTCATTGTTTTATTATGAAAAGATGTGAAAGTCAATAAAGATATATGTTTGTATTTGTGAGTTGAAATGACCTCGTGATTTATTTAGTTCTGTTCAACTCTACACAATGGTTGCAGTAGAGTTGTCTTTGGAAGGTTAATGTGATCGAACGTGATTGTGATTTCTGCCCATCATAGCGATGTAATTGTTAAACATAAGTTATCAGCATTTGGATATACTTCGACCGTGCAATAGGTTAAGGCACTGTAGCGTGTTTTTTAAATATGTTATTTCTTCCATTGTATACTACCTTATGTTAAATATGTTTTTCAAGTTAAAACCACATGCGGCCATTTTAGTGTGAAAAAAAACTTTTAATCGTTCGAGTCAAGGAAATGGATTCGCGAAGCTTAAACAAACTTGATACGTTCCTTGAAATTTTTTTAATCATTCCAAAGGAATGTATAGCAAGAGAGAGAATTTTTACTACTTTTCATGAGATTTTTTTATTTTCCGAACGAAACGTGATACGGTGCCTTTAAGAGAAATGATTATATTTGTCAGTTTTCAAAAAGAAGGTAAAATTTAATAACGACTTTTAGTATTCACATTTCCAAAGCTTATCTATTTACAGATGTAAATTAAAAGTATATTAAATTCACTGGTTAAGATACGCGTTGTAGCTTACGAACAGGCCTCTATGTAACCATGTAGTCCAATTATGTTCAAGATATCAATATGTTACTTAAATAATTGCATCTTTTTCTACACTTCTCGCTGCTTCTTCGAAAGACATTGTTCACCTCGTACACAAGGAATACATTTTAGAAATTTTCAACCAAAATAAGAAATAATCGAACTTCGTTTGTACATCTTTGAGTCACTCTATCCTATCCTACTTTCAAATCTCTATCTAATTTTCTCTATGAAATGTATTTTTGATGGTCCTATAAAGTGTAAGACCCTGGTTTTGACCGCTACAGTAAATATACAGTACGTTACACAGACCTTTCAGTTTCAAAGCATTTGGTTATAGGTATGCGAAGCACATGAAGTTACATTGCATCAGTCATTGTCACATAAAAAACAGTTTCATACTGCAAACAGCTCACATTTTTAATTCTACAAGGTTATGTATTCAACAAGTCATTGTCAAGTCATTTCAACATCACAGAGACATGTCTCTCGCGTCAACCTTTATTTCTGATACCGGAAATATGAATGTAATGACAAGAATATCCAGTTTGTCGATACATTTGAAATTTCTTGGTTTTTCCAATTTCCAAGTTCTCCGAACGTACTCCAAAATCGATTAAAACGTCCAAACGAGAAACTAACGTCATATTGCCTGTTGTTTTAGAAATAATTCAATTTATCATCCATCAATATTAATTGTTTTGATCAGTGATATTGAAGTTCAACGCCCAAATTGTTTTTCAATGAAATATAGAATGAAATTGTACTATAAGTCAGAGTTAAAACCATATAAGCAAGTGTCCATACAATGCGAATTGTACCAAATCTGACTGGTAGATCTAACGGGATAATAAACCACATTCAGCTGCTGCATGAGTACGACTCACGATTGGTTGACTAAGGATTTATCCTGAAGCAGAAGCATTCCATGCTTTTAATTCCCTTTTCTTTTAATCTTGATTACAGCTCTTAAATGCATTCATTCGCGAAATAGGTTACGATGGCCTTTTTTATCATTCAAGTTAACACCTTGGCTATCCCAAAACACAATTCTTTCCAGTGAATGAAATATGCTGGGATAGTTTTGATGGTTGAATTGACATACTCTCACTAATTACATGGTATTTGGTTTCTGGATGAGTGATCTGAATCTGTGACTTTGTCTTTAAGTAATGTGATCATTCATCTATCTGCGAACAATGTCTTTCAACACTGTGATCATGTGATCATAGATTATTGTCGGTAGAGATTCCTTTGAACCTTTATGGCTCACGGGACTATAGCACGGTTATTTAAGGTATATCAGAACATATTATGCACTCACGTTTAGCATCTTGTCGATGCAATAAAATACAAACCATTCTTTGCAATTGGCCTGCAATCAGTAATGAAAAACATTAGACGAACAAAGTCGGTTAGGAGAAAATTATCAACGGTCAGCTGTGCACAAAAAGGATGAATTATGGACTGTTGAAAGCGGCTGAATTAGAAATGTGTGCAGCTTTTAAATTGACCTTAATCTCTGATCTGAGAAAAAAGATTAGATATTGTTAATTAAGGAAATCCTGAAACATAACCGATTTTTAAAACACCGTCTCTCGTTTTTGTTGGATGAACCATACGGTCTACCTTTGTTGCTGTAAGCAAAGTTTTTCCGATATCGTGGTTCATGCGGATTTATTGCAGCTGTGCAATGAATCCTTCCGATCGTTTAGAATTAGAAAATCCGAATACATGTACGTACATATTTGCTAAAAAACCTCTGGTATTAGATATGGTAGATAATCTGAGTGTGGGTTGTTACTTATATTGAGGGATAAGCATTATCTGTGCATTAGTTGTAAATTACGAATATTGGGTGCGGTAGTGCCTTTGATTCGTAAGTAAATATTTTTTTTAACTCTAAACTTTTCTTTAGTGAGCTTCGGGAAATATACACCAATCAGTTAGAATATAACGCTATTTCTAAATGCTCATATTGACGTTAAGCAGCTTTAAGAATATATGAATACTGTGTTTCTACACACGAATAACGTAGACGATTCTGCCAAACAAATAATATGAAATGTCTTTAAAAACTGCATACAGATCCATGAAAGATGAAAAAAGGTTCACATTTTTTATTTCCCTGTGAAATTCTTAAATAATCTTTCCAGCTTTCCAGTATTTAAGAGCTGTAATCAAGATTAAAAGAAGAGGAAACTTTAAAGCAGGGATGCTTCTGCTTCAGGATAAATCTGAAAAGATTGTGTTATATCTAAAATTTGCTATATCGTTATGCGTTCATACAGATTCATGATCTTGAAAGGCGTCGAAATGAGTGCGCTAAAGCAAACAGACGGTGTATAATGCAATGTATAAGAGCTTGATTAACAACAAAAGAGGAGGCACTCTTGTGTCAGTAATGATATCTTTCCACTCAGACAAATGTCCTTAGATAGGTCTATGACCATTGACACTCCAATGTCATATCCATTATTGTTGTATGCATCTAGATCAATATTTGTGTAACACAAGGAGATTGTTTACTTCGTCCTCTATTTTCGTTAATAACAACAGAAAGCTGTCGCATCTTATAATGGAGGAATAAACAAATTGTTATCATTTCTGAAACGACCATTAGTCTTTCGTTCGGTCATGCAATGTTTCAAGGTTAAAGATGGGCATATCATATTAGTTCGTCTGGCTTGAAAGGCCTGGTGGGCTTACTGCATGGTGTCGGGCGTCCGTCTGACCGTCCCTAAACTTTAAAATATTTCATCTTCTTCTCCAGAACTATTTACTCAGGAAATCTGAAATCTTATGTACAGACTCCTTGACAGCAGTTTGTTTTAAAAGCTCTTATGATTGTCCATTTTCTTCCGACAGAGGTAGCTCCGTCATCATTTCATATTCAACCTTATGTCCTCCTTGCGGCGAAATATTAAAACATAAACTGCCTTGCAATATTTCAGCCAATGAAAACCACGCATGTACAGATAACATATTTGTTGTCACCGAGGCCTATGCAATGATGCAGTAGCGAATGTTTGCTATAAAGAAGATTTATAATGCAAAGTGCTTATTGAATCAAGTTTAGTTGCCCGAAAGAATACGGAAATAACTTAGGCGTTTTGAATGATCAGTTTTGAAACGGTGTCGCTGGTTGCACAACCATAACTTTCATTGCATCTAATAATGTTTCTACATTTCCAGACCGAGAAGAGCTCTTATTAGAACAGAAGTCCATATAGGAATTTATAACGGAATTGCCTCTGTAGGGAGAGAATGATGAGTGTCAAGAAAGTGTTTTATCGTAAAATTTCATAATCTTACAATAAAACAGATGATTATTACAAATATATACAGCAACATCAAAATATTGTTATTACTTAATCATTACTTAATCATTTTATGATTTTCTAGGACACAACCATCGGGGTAAAACCCTTAATAGATAAAGATAAGTTGTATAAGTATTGGGTCATTCACGTGGTTGATAATACATATTCTTTTCAAGTTCATCCCATCTAGTGATATCCCATACTGGTATATCAAGAATGTGCTAATTATATTACTGATTACTTTGAAGGTGGGAAATACCCTTCATTATATCTAACTGAAATATGATAAACATTAATTCCATTGGCCAATAACATATCAACGTCATTCCATGTCTCCCTATTGGAAGGTAAATTAACGGTAAAATTGTAACTGTCATATGATTGCTTTAAATGACAAGCGTATGTAGTCATAATGTAACCTGTACATTTCTGTAAGTTATTTACTTCCAAGCGTGCTTATCGAACTCTTAAGTAAATTGTGATTGTAAACTGAATAATTCCATGAATTTTGTTGACATACGTTAAAACAAGGTTTGAAAATTCTGAAGAAACATATCTGAAGAAGAGTTTTTCTCGCCCAACGGCTCGGTTGACAGTGTTACGAAAAGGGTACTTGAGAATATATTTATCTTTTCACAAGTTTACAAATGTAATAGACATATTAATCATAAATAGTAATATGTAAATTATAAATTTGTGAATCGTTATTAGGTAGATTAAAGTCTTACATAGATGTTTTTACTTCAACACTTAAAGACTGCCTTTACATATTTCAGACATGTTTATCATTTTTTAAGTGTTATCACAATAAAATCTTTACGAACTATGAATTAATAATAACAATAGGCTAAGTAAGAAATTTTGGCTGTCTCAAAATTGCAATTGGTGGGCAAAATATATGGGATTCGAAGGATGGGTCCTTAGATTTTAAAAAAAATTTACAATCTATTTCAGCTTTAAGCCTTCAAACCCTAGGAGAGATTAATAACACTGTTTCCGTCTTAGACCCCTAAGGCCAAGGACTGTAACTAAGAAGACTTTGTAGGTTTAGTCGCCCGTCTGTGTTGTGACATCTTGGTAAGGTACACCGGGTGCACGAAGCCTCTTTAAGTTTTTTGCAGATAATTGCCGTTGTCAAGCAAACTGAAAGGGTAGGTTGCATTATTATAAAGTAGTCGTAATTTTTGACAGATGTATTTACTAAGGTTTGATAAATACGTATTTGATGTATTTGTTCCAACAACAGGATGTGATATATATGTAATATATATCTGTGTCTTTGGAGATAACCTTATCGCTATCTAAGTGAGTCACTGATGTTTCGTAACACCATGACACGGTCTGGACAATGTTTATACTTGTGCACATGTTTGAGTCTCTGTTGATACGTTTCTTGTTTAACAATAGAAGTAGTGCTGTTGTACATGTGTCGTGTACGAGACAATGTATGGTATACTTATCTATCATATTAATAATATTTCTATGGTTAAACATAAGTAGTGCAATATATTTCATAGTGTACATGTGCATATATCACTTTTGCCTTGTAACGGTACGTTGTTCAGTCTCGAGTTCCCTTTTTTGTCGTCTGTGACGTCATGAACCAACATTCGCCTCAAATTTTTATTTAGTTTTCAACAATTATTGTAAGTATTGACATGTTAGAGATAGGCATTGACAGTCACTTAGCTTTTCAGATATTATGTTATGTTATAATTATGTTCGAATCAAATCTAATCTGTTGTTTAGAAACACCATGACACATCCAGTCTCTGAAGAGAGTTTACCTACCTTAGAGGATCTTACTACTTAACATATAATTGATTCTTTCATTTCACGAGGTTTGATATAGAATAAGTCATAATGATGTCAGCATTGATACTCCGAATCAAGAACCTTCCCTGCAGCAAATATGCAATCAATAGAGCATGTTTGACAAGGGAGATTGAATAGTCTGGATAACAAGATATTTCGAGACGTGGGATCTCGTTGCTGCATCACAATGTTAGACACTAAGGTCCCATATGGGGATGAATAATGTAACGTCAATTTGTCAGTCACGAATTGGCCTCGGTGCATCCATATCATAACAATATCACAACAATGGTAAGCCAATTGCCGTCCCATGTTGAGTTGTAATTTAATAAGAAATCCAGAAAGCCGGCGCGATTCTGACTTAGTTATGGCCAACAATCATCCGGCGAACTTGGAGAGAATTACATGTAGCGATGCTCAGTGTAGTTATTAGTATCCTGAAACTGTCAAAGTCAGGCAAACTGTTCGCAACAGCAAACTCTTGGCGCCTTCAGTTTTGGCTTGGGCACAGTTTTTATCAGTCTCAAGTAATATTCTTTTGACATTTTAAATCCCTGTCCATTGAAAGAATTTTTTTTTAATTCTTAATTGTACACTATTCATAAAAATAAACGCAAAAGTCAATATTAAAAAAATGGATTGCTCATTCAAGGAGTTAGAAGGGAAATTTCTTGTTAATTTTTTATTTACTTCGGGGTAAATGTTCCTTTTTCAACAGTAATACAACACTTGACCTTTCAACGCCACAACTAACGATAGCATAATTTGACGTTTCTTAATACATGGGTGATAACTGGCCTTCTTGCTGGAGTTAAGTTGGATTTTTTTGTCAATATATGGATGTGTTGTTAAGTCTGCAAAACTGTGATCGGAGGACTACGCAAGTGGTTGACTCGGATGTGGCGATCCTTGGCTTGGCTCGTAACTTTGACGTGCACACTTCTCGGGGTTTTTTTTGGCGGAATTGGTTTGCAGAAATCGACCAAAAGAGGCAACAGGTACTTTGATGAAAGTTCAAACGTCGGGCATTTTAGAACGGTTTCTATTTCACCCACGGCGACGTTTTTATCTTAACCTCTCAGTTATGGCATAACATTAGCTTCTATTCCATGTAAAACCGAATAGCAAAAAGATAAACAATATGTGCATTTTATGCCTTAATTAAGGTACCACATGTGTTACGCCTACGCTTGTGTGAAAGTTGCTTTACATATTTTCTAGATGATGTTTTTGCAAAAACTTCTAAAATTGCTTCTTAAAAAATAATGGAAAGAAATTGTACTTTTGTGCTTTTAAACGACTCCAACATTATCCAAATCCCTTTTGCGTTTCTTTATTGAAGATTGTGTATTCAACCGTATGCAAATAGTATCTTAGCAGTAAACTTCAAATACATTGTTTGAATTCCAAATAAGTTCTGATATCGAAATATCGAAGCAACCAAGTAAAATTCTGTTTGATTAAAGAAAATATTTCCACTTGGCTTTATAACCAAATTATTTCCAATCAAAGGAGGTGAAAAAATACTTCAACTGTAAAAATGTTTTCTTATTGTCGGAATTATTATCAATAAATTAGGAAAATGACAAAATACTGTAATTTCTGTGTGCAACATTGAGGTTTTTCAAGTTAAAGTGACTAATGTTTAACCATTCAACATGCTTGTAAAACGTTTAACAAAAGACTTCGTGAATGTATCATGACAACAGTGCAAACACTTGGATAGCTAATATAGAAAGAAAATATTTTGGTAATGATGCTTATCTACTTTTATCTGACATATTGACGAAAATATTTTCAGATGCTTTCAGATTTTATGACATATATGCTCTTAGTAGCAATATAACTACATTTATAATGGCCAAAACAGTATATGGTATATTTAGAATGATACAAACATAATGACAAAACCACTAAACAGTAACATTTTGTTTGACAAAACTATTATACATGAACGCAACTGTGGAAAATCTGACAATAACCATTATACAATTAGTGAACATAACTGTAGAAAAAGATTGGCAAACCCATTATACAATAAGTGACAGAAGTATTCGAAAATATTTTCGTTTTCGAATTTCTCAACCGATAGTCTATTGTTTGCCTAGTGTAAAAGCTTAGAGCAAATATTTGTACCGAGACCAATGAAAAGTGTGTTAGTGTATGTGGTAATCAACTAAATGGGGCAATCATATCCAATCCATAAACTGTCGCGGTTACTAGAAGTTATTACCAATGCTCAATGCCTTCCATTAAGGGAACATGTTAGGTAACTGTATTTGCAAAGGTATTACCCATTAGAAGTGGGTCACAACGTGCTTCACCGACTTTTGACCGTTTTGGGGTTACTTACCTTCTATAATCCAACCTCATTGAATTATATGTTGATTTCGCCTGTTTCCGCCTATTGGAAAAATAATTAGGAAAATATCACACGTTTTGTCAATTGTCACATATGCAGCCAAGATATGAATATTGACGTTGCGCAGCTAGGTCTACGAGGAATGCAAAGCCAAATTTCATTACAGGACCAGTCAAGAAGACATTAGCATAATATCTTAATTGTACTGCAAAATGTTTCAGAGATAAATAGAGATTATTACCCGAGGAAGTGTGTCATATGACTTTTACGAAATGAGTGCGAATTTTTGTATTACCCGAGCGAGAGCGAGGGTTATACACAAGTTCGCACGAGTTTCGTAAAAGTCATATGACACAATTCCGAGGGTTATAATTTCTTTATTACCGATTCTATGTCATTTAAAATACACGGAAAGCGGCCTGCTTTCTTTGCGGCGGCCCGCTTCAGTGACGTCACGAACAATGGTTTGATGACGTCACAGACGACGTAATACGGTAACTCGCGCTGAAACAATCGTTGCTTGGCAAAAGTGATATGTGCACATGTGCTCATATTGAAAATATGTCACCGCTTATGATTGCCCATATGGGTAATAATAGCAGATATTTCCGACGTTGTCTCTGTAGCTATTTGGACCAGATCTGGCATTCGACAAGTGCTGATTATCTGGTTAGCAATCGCTGTCGGTTTTCAAAGACTGGTGATGAGATCAATACCTTTTTTATAGCGAAAGCATTATTGACTGAGGACGATTGCCGGGGAAATAAACAAACATTATAATTATTCATATTCATTTTGGTTTAAAGAGATATATTCATAACATTTCATATCACCTGTCCCAATTGTTGATTAAAGTACCGGTGACGTAAAAAAGTTAAGTTATTGATATACATTTCGTGAACACTTTAGGTTTGGGCACGTTCTGGAAAGATGTTTTCCTTTGGATGAATTATAACATATTATTGTCTTCAGGGTCGTTTTTCCTTGACATACTCTGCTGACTGCATTTTCAGTGACACATGATATCATTTACGTGCTTTTAAGGAATGTGTAAATTGTGCTAAAAAAACAAGCATGTAATAGAATTATGACTATCTGAATCGTTTTAGGAGCACATTGAGTCTTTTTTCGAGTTTAGAGTCAAGTTCAATCTCTGTTTTGTTACTTAACACCGATTCTAATCCATAGCACAAAGCATCCAGTCTCGGTTTTTATGCTTTTCCAGAATTGTTTGTTTATTGTCCTCTACTCTGTTTTATAGCCACTATTTTCAAAAAGAAATCTTATCCCAATCATTCAAATATCTGACATCGAAATACATTTCTCAAATTAATGAAACATCAGAATTCAATTTAGAGACATTATGTAAATTAAAAGACCAGTATCAAAATAAGAAATCCCAATCCAAATCATTATATTTCATGAAAGCAGTTCTAAAGTTTGGGCTGATGGTTTTTATTTAAAAAATCTGCGATGTATACAGACAATTTCTCAAATGACTGATTTTTTTAAAATTCATTATATACAGTCTTATTGTCAACCTGAAGGCCATCATCACCATCCCAAATGTCTATTCTGACCATACCAGCTCTTCACTTAATGTCAAACGGAAGATTTTATTCCATTTTCAGCTGCGTGTACGATAATGCCTTTCCAGGTTGCTGATCAGACTTTGAGACAAATCCTCATGGATCACAGCTAATTGTCTGTACTAATGACTTCTTTGGGCACTTCTTGGTGTCACAGAGGTAACCTTCCGTCGATTGATACATGTGCAACTTGGGGCTCATATCTTTGTAAATGGCAATAGACTTTTCATTACCTCGTTTAGCAGATGGGCTTTATGGCTTGGTCTTGTGTTAAAAACAAGTGGGCAGTGATTTACATGATCGTGTGAACCACTGGTCCAGAAGCTGTATAAGTAAGGGAAATCGCCAGCAGGGACCTTCAAACACTGAATACACTCGTTATATTCTGAATAGGACAGATTTCATTACCAGTAAGTAGTATCTCCGAGGATTTTCGCTATGTAACAGACACCAGAGCAATCAAATAATAACTCTAAATGTCCTCTCAGAAGAGCTTAATGCGATATGGGAGCGTAGCCTCAAGCTTGTGATACTTTATCCACTGGTTTGTTGATCGAGTATTATGTCTTGTAACATTAGAACAATCTGTTTATGTTACCACGTGTGTTTTATATCATACATTTCCTCAAGTTTAGACTTGGTCTGGATTGACATCGGTGTTATAGCTTCTGTGAAACAAAAGACGCCGGGTCTCATATATACGCTTAGAGAAATATGGTTAATCTTCCCCTATAGCGGAAACTACACGTTTTCAGTGCGATGTCAATAAGAGAACGACAAAGACTTCGGCAGGGAGCTTGTAAGATACACGTATACATGTAATACATGTATAATTCAGGTAGCATAGCAAATGTTATAGACCAGTTTGAAAAGTGATACTTTCGAAAATGTTTTTGAAGATTCATTTTTTATTCATTTAAAGTTTACATAATCACAAACATATTTCACTATTTTTTTTAGAATATATACATGAATGTCTGATTACAATATTGGAAAGTGAGTCAAAGATCGCTACTCAAATATCTTCAATTTTGTAATGAAAGCTGTTTTTGAATGCCACTTTTGATGGGCCGCTTAAATCTATCTGGCCACAAACCAGTGAATGCATGACAGGCCACACGCCCTTCTTGTGACGTTATAAACACAGCCATTGCCTCGTGATCTATATATCTATCGTAACAATATCACAGAAGAAAAAAAAACAATAAAAAAACGATTTTCAGAGAACGTTTTCCACTCAGTTAGATAAATCATTTGACGATGTAACACTATTAAGCGTTTGGTGTAAAACAGATATCCACATCAATGGTATTTAAACAATTATAAAAGGCGATATTTCAGTTGAAATAATGATGCGCCACTCTGTATAGTCTATTTATTACGTCACACCCGCGCGAATTTTATGGCCCATAGCCCAGGTGTGTTTTTCACAGCCGATGATTACACTGTCTTAATGAAAGGCTAATCACAGGTGTTTATTGGACAAATTAACAAAAATCAAGCCCAGTTTTCTTTTTGTTGAAAAATGTGTGAACGAAAATCGAGAAGTGATAAAGTCGAGGTTAGCGGTTGTTTAACATTTAGAGCTACATAATTTTTCTGTTCACCAAGTCAAACACCTATATTGTTTTTGCACCTTGGTAAAAAGAAACACTTTTTAAAGAGCCACTCCGTGAGTCATATATGCCAAACTTAATCAAGGGTGTCATTTGATCGCAAAGTATCGACTGTTACCATAAAGACACATTTTTTTAACACTGACAATATAAAGGTAGAACGTAGCAATTATTATCGAAAACCGAACAGTGGCGTGCGTCAAATAATCAAACGTAATTTTAGAGATTTATTTAAAACAGCCAGGAGGGCAGTTAGGAGTTGATAGTGTTTGTTAGCTTATATAACTAGTATCTATGTATATTTGACGTGATATCTACACCTCTGTGCATTTATAAGGCTGTTTTTAGATTTCCATGGAAAACCAGTACTTGTCATATATTGACAGACAGACAGACAGACAGATTTATTCCGTAATGTTGGCCATATGGCCCATGATACAGTTACATGGTTTACGATTTAGATGGACAGTGGTCGTTCATACTAGTTGTACCTGGAAGAGAATATTTTGTGAATAAAGACAGCGGTGATAAATATAACATGTGGATGCTTAGAGCTTAGAATGTTGTTGAGGAATAGGGGGCCGTTGTAGACCTTTTTCAAGTTGGATGAGGTATGCTTCACGAAAGTGATTATACTTTTCGCAGGAAAAAAATATATGTTTTTCGTCTTCTATTTGAAGAGATTGGCACGATGAACAGTAAAGGTCTTCAATAGGCACTTCTTTATTACATAGAACGTTTATCTTAAGATTGTTATGCGCAATTCGGAATTTGCAGAGACCGCGTATGAGAGTTTTACTTTTTAGTTCTGTTGGGCTCCAAATGTAGATCGTATTTGAATTGTGAGTAACGGTTTAGATATTTTGATGTAGAAATGTCGCTATGCCAAGTTTGGTGTCCAATATCCTTGAGTCGCTATTGGAAGATAGTTAAGAATAATTTTTCATTTTCGCATTCTTGCCATTCTGTAACAAAATCGTTCTAACATTTGAAGCCCAGTTTATCCTGCCAATATCGTCGAAGGTTTTAAGCATTTTATACGCTTGAAAAGGGTAGCGATTTGGAGTCATATGTAGCAGTCTAAACCATAGCTTGATTACTTTAGCAAACACGTACAGAGGAAGACGTCCAAGCTCACCAAGAATAGCTTTGTTAGAGGATTATTTTCCTACTTTGAGGAACCTTTTAAAATATGTTGTTTGGATTCTTTCGATAGCATCTCTGTATTTAAAACCCCATATTTCAGCGCCGTATAGAAGTTTAGGTGATATTTTCCTGTCAAATATAGCCGCCGCAGTTGAGTAAGTCAGTACTTTATTTCTATTGAAAAGTCTGAAAATAGAAAGAGAAGCTTTATTCGCTTGTTGAGCAAGGGTTTCGCAGGCTTTTGTCCAGATTAATCTTGAGGAAAACACTATCCCAAGGTACTTGTAGTATGATATTACTTCGATTGGCTGGTTATTATAGGTCCATTTCTCATACTTGTTCAAAATTCCTCCGTTACGAAACACGATAATCGTAGATTTCTTTAAATTTACATGAAGCCCCCATTTGGCAATACTCTACAACAGATCATATTTGTCATATATATGCTTTTTGGACATGAAAAGTTAAGATGTTTTGATTTATATCACCACATATGACATTAAGGTTCGTATCAAAGGTAAATGATATGTTATGAAAACCACGGAGTGGCTCTTTAAGTTGTGATTAGGAAAACTAGAAACACTTCCTTGTAAATTATTTTATTTTTTTGATTTCAAAGGCAATATTATGTTCACGCGTTCTTTATAGTCTTTTAACGATATTAAACTCTAGGCATTCGATAATAAGAAAATGACTTTATTGTGACGGTACTTGCTGTAAGTGCATTGTATGAATGTTCAAATTCTTAATAAAAACGTAACTCAAACACAAATCTAAGTTCATTTATATTGATTTGTTTTGGACCAATAGAATTCGCATTCCCATATATATAGTGACGCTTTGACGTCAGAGGAAATCCGAGTCCGCTTTTCCTGGAAAATTTAAGATCCTGCTCTCTGTTGAAAGATATATTTTAATTTTTAAATTAAATGATAAATACTTTTTTCATTCATATTACATATGGCCTTGAAAACGAATTAAAAAGTTTTCGGTTTTCTGCGGATGAATGAAACAATATAAATGAGATGTAGTTCCCTCTATTGTTAAATTTACAGTAAATTCACATGGCCGGATATGTGATCGGCGTCACTAAAACGTTGAGGGTCTTATTTCCTACTACCCCGAAAAAGAAATTGCTTGCCAGTCGTGTACGGGTTCATTGCGAACTTTATCTGTACTTCCTGGTTAGATTCTTTACAGTTAAACTCTGTGTTTTGGTTGGGGGTCATTAGATGTCAAGCGTTATCAATGGTGACACGTTACCAGAAAGTCCTGACTGTTGTTAAAATCTATCATTTATCATCTACAGTAACTTAAAGTCTGACGTAATAAACCCTTGCCGTTTCGGTTCTTTAATCTGTATGGTCTTGGTGAATAAATTGGTTTGTTTGACAATTGTAATGCATGGCGCGGATTAAATCTCACAACTGCCTTACCATCTACACTCTACAACATAAGGAACGCAACGTCACTTTTCAAAGACTGTACTGCTTAACCACAAAAGCATTATATAGCATATAATGTCAGTTGTAAGAAAGTTAATCTTTACATGTGTATGAACAAAGAGTTCGTCAACATGACTGCAACTTTTGTTGTTGTGCTTTTATTTTCAATAGCCCACAAGGCATAGCATAGTCTGTTTTTTTTAGATACAATTTCCAGCAATACTTTCTTAGCATCCTTACGGCAAAAGGTACATAATTCATGAAGTTCGGCCTCTTCATCCTCAGTTATCTGTTTGAGATTGAGATAGATTCAAGAGCTTCACATGTTACTAGGTCAGCCGTTTTAACAATCCTTATTAATCCTTCTGTGCAAGACTCACCGAAGATCTCTAAGCTGATTTCAGTCGTCTTAGAGAGCCACTCCGTGATTTTCATAACATATTATTCACCTTTGATACGAACCTCAATGTCATATGTGGTGATATAAAATCAAAACATCTCACGTCCAAAAGACATATATATGACAAATACTGGTTTTCCATGAAAATCTAAAATTATAAATGCACATAGGTGTAGATATCACGTCCAATATACATGGATACTAGTTATATAACCTAACAAACACCTTCAACTCCTACTGCCCTCCTGGCTGTTTTAGATAAGTCTCCAAAATAACGTTTGACTATTTGACGCGCGCCACTGTCCGGTTTTCGATCATAATTGCGACGTTCTACCTTCATATCGCCACTGCAAAAAAGCAATAAGCTTTAAAATGTGTCTTTTTGGTTACAGTCGATACTTCGCGATCAAATGACACCATTGATTAAGTTTGGCATATATAACTCCAACAACTCACGGAATGGCTCTTTAAACTTTTCAAATATTGATCGCAGGTCACTTGTACAGAGTAATACGTCTTTTACTGTATATAAAGAAAGCTTAAGTCGTTTCTATGTACAAATATGCCTTTAGATAGTCGATTTGAAAAGGAAACGCGTGCTATACTGCAAGTTACATATTAAGTTTCTGAGGTTCAAGTGTTGACAACAACGCTTGAGGCGTTTGTATTATTGCCGTCTCAACAAACCGGGGCACAACTGTCCCTCTTACATGAACATCAACTTAACACAAAGGACAATCTAATCAAAACTAGCCGTAATATGAAACCTCCCGAAGTCGATAAACACGTCTAGTTTTAACTAGATTGCACAAACAATTATTGAAAGTTTGGTGGACCAAGAAGGCAAAATATTGTGCTCTTATGAATATTCAAACATCGGCAAGTGAATGTTGCTACCCAGTCTCTTTTCCAAGCAAAAATCAAAATTAGAAACAATGTTTGCCAGTATTGGTTATTGTACCTGAAACTGTAAAGAAATCTAAAATATTGACCTTTTTAATATAAAATAATAGTTTCATTGTTTTCGCCTCTATTACACATCTCAAACTCTCTCAAACTCACCTTGGAGAGTTTTTTGGTATTTTTAAGAATGTATACAGAGCATACCTACCAATATTTCTGCATATACCGTCATACAGATATAGTCATCAGTTTCAAATATTTCTGCATATTAATCTATATACTGTATACCGGGCAAGTTTGTTTTTTTTTAAAAACCCTCAGTATTGTGAATGGATAATGACATAATAATGACAAATTGGATCCAGTAAGAATTTATTTTTTAAAAACTACATACCAAGAAGGTTCAAACAGAGTTTTTTTAAAGTTACCATTTACCTCGTAAAACATTAGTTTAGAAGCCTTGTAAATAAAGTGTAGTTGGGCAATATTTCTGATAGCCTTACTGTCTGTTAATGACGACATAAAATCTAATCTAATATGATTCTTATCAATACTAGTGCATCTTTGGAGCAAAAGACGGAAGGCGACGTTGATGTTTGAAAAAGCAAAATAGTGTCTCGTCTGGTCCAGTACAATCTGGCGCATAGCAACAGTTATGCCCCAAAAAAGCAATCATTGCAGATTTAATAAACGTTATGAGGATTACGACATTATTTGCTACAATTTGGTTTAACTAGCAATGACAGATTAGACTTTCAAGCAGTGTATAAATGAAAAGCGATTTCACAATACATATCATAAATCACTCTAAATTAGAAATTTAAATTACACAACAACTTCACGAAGTTCTATAATCTCCATGGAGGAAGCATACTTGACCACGTTCTCCTTCCCGTTATGGCTTCAGCCGTAATATCGTATAGTCATCTAGTTTTTCTTTAGGTTTAATGAAAACTCAAACTGCTGACACG
Source organism: Phorcus lineatus (assembly GCA_921293015.1). Lineage (NCBI taxonomy): Eukaryota > Metazoa > Mollusca > Gastropoda > Trochida > Trochidae > Phorcus > Phorcus lineatus. The sequence goes on along the minus strand of OV121088.1, from coordinate 30,293,356 downwards.
ACAGTTTTATACGAGTACATTTGACGTCGTCGTAACACCACCCTATGTTATCAGATTTATGTTCGACGTAACGTAAAGTGATGTACTTTGCACCTGCATACATGTATGTCATCAGATTTACGTGCGACGTTTCGTAACGTCATGATTAGTTGCGTATGTCTATGTCATCAGATGTACGTTCGACGTATCGTAACGTCATGTATAGTTGCGTATGTTTATGTCATCAGATGTACGTTCGACGTATCGTAAGGTAATGTACTTTGCGCCTGCATACATGTATGTCAATAGATTTACATAAATTAATTAATTAGATAATAATTATCAGATATTGTTGATACAATGAAAAATATATATGGGGGTAACCTTTCATAGATATATTACAGATAAGTACGATCATAATTTACTATCAAATAGTGTTATGAATTGACAAACATCAAAATTTGAAGACCTATGTTCAAATGTTTCAACGTTGTTCACTTTTTTCGGTCAACAGTTTCATACGCGTCGTATTTGTAGGTAGCCGGGCTAGTTAACCAAAGAAGATTATAACACTAAATCGTGTAACTGATAACCACTATGGACAGTCTTAACGTGCATATGCCAAACATTCAAATATCAATAACGAGGTTTGAAGGTGACAGGGTCCTCTGTTTATTGACATCTCCCGTGTCAACATGGAAACCCTTGTGTAATGTGTTATCATCTCATCCAGTCACGTGGTAACTATCAGGGAAGATAACACTCCTCTTAAATACTGCCCCAACGTGGAAAACTTTCCACACGTTGCTCTAGTTTAGGGACGTCAGTCCTAACTTTTTGTCCTGGGCCTCCTTTCACAAAGCAACCTTAACTACAAATGTAAGGTTAACTCCCATCATTTAAAATTGCACTAAGTTTACCTCAATGACTTACGATCACCTTAGGGCTTTGTGAAAGAGGGCCCTGAACAACTCTTTTTTCTCATCTTCACATTACAAACATAGAGATTATAACCCGAGGACGTATTTCATATGACTTTTGCGTAACGAATGCTATTTTTGTACTACCCGAGCGAGTGCGAGGTTTACACACAAATGCACGAGTTTCGTAATAGACATATGACACATTTCCTCGAGTTATTGTATACCGATTCTATTCTAAAAATCATGGAAATATCCAGAAAAGGGTCTTCTTTACATCCGAAGGCCCCTTACAGTGATGCCATGAACAATTAATAGTTTCATGACATCACTGACGACAAAATACCGGAACTCTTCCTGAAACAAACGGTGCTAGGCACAGTGAAATAAAGTAACCATAAAAGTAACAAAAGCATTCAAGAGACCTGCAGTGAAACAGTACTACGCAATTACGGATTACAAACAGAGTTAACATTTATCAGAAATTAACAAAAGATATGATGTAGTTACTCTCTTCAATAACAACCATTTTACGTGTTCGGAACATGACCTTTACGTCCAATTTACATTATTTTCTATTTATATATGACCTATCTAACAAAACAAACCCATGCAATTAGCTTCGTGTATACTCTGCATAAGCTGATATACAGTTCAGAAGCTATGTATCTTGTCATTGCTTTTATTTCTAAGGAAACCGATTTGGTCTACCTACAAAAGTCAGTGACATCCTACCGACCGAAATCACCTGAAGTATGTGCCGGAGACTGTGACTATACCATACAGATGTACTTATCCGTTACAATTTATTGACGTCAGGTCTGAAAATTTTGATCTTGGAGTCTTGAAGTTATGTTTGGATCAGTGACATCGGTTATAAACACAGTATCATAAATACAGAAACTATCGTTTGAGTGCCAGGGACAAACTAGTACCTCTTACTGTTACCTGGGTCGATTTCAAGGGGTGTATACAATGGCGTCTCTCTCCTGTGTTCGACGTGGTCGTTATCTGGGAGCCCTTATTTACATAGGGATATATCTTTCCGGTGTATTTCGTGTTTACCAACACTACTGACCTATATTCTGGGTCATTCAGACCGAAAAGTGTTTTCGTCGCAAATGAAATGAGCAATACAAGTGTCGAGTGTTCAAAGAGGTAGTTTACATATCGATATACTCAATGATCTGGCACTAATCCAAAACTTGTTCATCCCCCAATGCGGATAATCTTTGAGCATTATCCCGTTCTTTTTTTGTGTGAAATGAATGTTACCAGTGGAGGCGAGTTATGCGAGTTGACTAGCTCCTGCGCCGGTCATTGCTGGCGGGGCCTGAGTCTGTGGGTCTGGGTTCGAATCCGGCAACCAACCCGATACCAAAAGGTACATGAATTTGTACTAATGCAGATACTGTGATCCCAAATATAACAATGTAACCAGTCATTTTTTTAAAAAAAATCTTCCATTGTCATTGATAACGACAAAATATTCAGGAATTCAGTAAGACAATTCAATAAAGTTCATGTGATTTCATTACTAATAATCATCACATAACTCCTAATCTGAACATGAAATACCTGTGCCAACATGCAAATTTTTCATTTAGTTAGCTTACTAATTCGATTTAGTAAGCATACTAAATAGAGGTTAAAGTCTCTCTCCGCACCCCACAGTTGATAGTATCCAGAGAGCGAGATCGATTGAAGGTTGTCAAGTTGATTCAATCATCTGCTAGAAGTAGTAAGACTACTAAATTCAAGGAAGGTGTCATTGCTATAAATGTGAATATATTTGTTTCCTATTCATATGACCAACTTACATGTACTTGTTGAAATAATGTCTATGTTGAAGAAGTATTTGAAAAAGTTATTAAAAAAGTATTTGTATAAGGATCACGAAGTACAAAAAGTGCATTGAAAAAATGATAAGGCTTATGTCATGCAAAGGATTTTGTTTCCTCCCTGGTATTTCATCTACCTTACACAAATTGCACGAATTGTTTGACTTTCACTTACATCTTAAATGTTGTCAGAGGAATGGGGTCAGAGTAAATGCTGATGCAATTCAGCGATTAACTAGGTTTGTTTACATCCAGGATAAATCCTTGACCTAAATAAAAGTTCATGAGCTTCTTCTACATATGTACACATTCTTTGTTGGAAACTGCGTTTCTCTTTTTAGATTTGAAATGAAAACCTTGCATCATGATAATGCTAGTTATACAAGATTTATATCCCGGGTTCATAAATAGCTATTTGAAAAACTTTTAAAGAATTATGGTTTGTGATAAGAATTTGGAATTAAAAACAGTAAGGGACACCCACATATTCAATAGATACGTAACATATAACACATATAAACATATATAACGAAATGAATACTATAGAATAAAAACTTTTATTTTGGTTATATGGTATAATTTTAATTTGAAAATTGACCTTTTGAATTAATGCTTGTCGTTTCTATTTTCCTTGCCTCTAAAAACATTTAAAAAACAATGATTTTTAGTCAACGCATTTCCTAGTAAATATAATAATCTATTTAGGATTATAAAGCAATCCAGAATCGAAAAATAAAACCAAATATATCCGAGGACTTTAGAAGATTGCACAAGTATAAACATTCCAGACCTTTCATTGACACATTTTTTAAAAACTTTATTACAGGTTAATTGTTTGGGGAAAACTCGACGTCGGTTATAAAGAAATGTAAAGTAATCCGAACAATCCCTCTAAGACATATCAAGGAGTATGTTCTGTTATTTTGGGGAGCACAAACTATAATTGAAGAAGGACGTTTCCTCAAATTATTTTCCAAGGAAATATCGATTTCATTTCCCTTTAAAACTTAATCAGTAATTTCCTGTATTGATGTCAAAAGTTGTCGATTTATTTATCAGATATACCTCCAGTGAATGTTAACAAATTTAGCAAATACAGAGTGCAAGAAATGATCTGAGGCATAACAATGTTCATTGTAAACATTTTCAAAATCGAACTCTTCGTATTTACAGCAAATGAACAGCGGTATAATGGAAAATCAAATGGTTAATTATATTGCATCATATGGTCTGAAATGTGTTGGGGAAAGACGTCTTATTTGAAAGACGACCGAGCGTGTTCTTTCACGTGAACATCTTGCATGTCGGTGAAGACACCAGCGTGTTTATCTTCTATTAATAAATTTATTTCCCATATGTATAAAGATTTCCTGAACAAAATTCAAAGTTTGTAGTTATTATTTGCATTATTTGTCAACGTTTACACTCATAGCGAAACTTCACAGGGAAAAGATTTGAATAAAAAACGAGAGTGCAGAAAGGTTATTTTCGAGTACTCGAGGTGTGAGCTTTTTAATAATTCATGGTTGAATTATAGCAAATCATCAGACCCGTAACAACCTCACCACCCGTCGTTACAAAGAGGCAACACGCAAGGGTTCCATCAATATCAAAAGGTTCATGGGGCAATGTGAAAGGCTTGGCAGATATTTTGTACAAAAGAGGCTTAGACTAATATCAACTGTGGTATTTATTGGAGAAAAGCTGTTGATGTTATCTCTTGTTCCAGTGACCCACTGTCCTACCAATAGACAGGTGTGGTCGGAGAGCACAGACCCATTCAATTAATATCCTGTGTGACTGTGTGGCCGGCCCATCCCATCTTTGGGTCCTGTTGGGAACAAAGGAAGAAACCTTTATCGCATATCAACAGACAACATGCTTTTAACGTTGCACAAATGTTCCTGTACGCCTTAGCTGAGTCCCTGCGTGAGGTCATAGCTCAGTTCACTGCACCTGATTGAAATGGTTATCACATGCAAATTCAAATTTAACACTTCTGTCCATGATGCAATATATTGCAACATCGTTTTTCATATATGAAATATTTCATTTTTAATTTTGTTTTACTCGACAGGGTTTTATTCTGCATAAAAAACTGCTAGAGGGTGTTTTAGTTTCCTGAATATCAGTTTTAAAACTATTCCATCATTTGATGAATATTCAATATTTTCACGAAATAAAAACTTGTTTGAAAATAAAGTGTGAAATATTAAGATTCATTCTCTCCACACAGATGTATATCCGTCATTAATTTCTACATAAGAGCTACCTCTGTTTGGAGAGAATGGAAATGTTTGTGGACAGAGATAAGTAATAAGAAAGTTTGTTTAAATTTATCAGGGTTTATGAAGCTTAAGCACTGTTGACATTTCAGAGGCCAATAAACGGATCCAATGTCAGGGAAAAGAAATGTTTAATTGCACGACAAACCTTTTCACTCAATAACGGTGCTATAAAACAAATTTAAAAAGTTCGATTAAGCTACGAAAATCCTCAAAATATTTTTAAAAAACATTAACATTAAATCGGCGTGATGAAGTGTTCACTTGATATTTGACACTATTTCTACGACCACTGCTACTCAGAATAAGTAATTAGATGTTTTATCCTCTTTATTGGGAGGATAGCGCAGTGGTGAGATAAGTGAAATACTCTTGAAAGCGGCTTTTAACCCCAATTATCTCACCTCACCTAATTCATTTTCCTTAAACATACATATAACGGGGTATTTTTTAACAAATAAAACGTGTTACAATTTATTTTATACACACCAATTTAAGAATGATAATAAGGCATCGCGTATGTGATCATGTGCAAACTCTTTCTTGTGACGTATTCCACGAAACTTAGTTTGAAGACATTTTGGTTATTCAAATTCGCTCTAAGGATTCTGTTATTTCTTATCAATAGTTCTATGCTACATCAGCTCATACGGTAATGGAAGTATCCTATGACGAGCTCTGTGAGGACGAAATCCTCACGGAGAGTGTATGAGCAAAGCTCGCTTGATTTTTAATTTCATTTTTAGTGCGACTAAAGATCGTTAAAGCGTGACCCGACGATCCTTTTAAGACAATATGGCAATGGATTTTACAATAAAAGCTATACTTTACCATAACATTCATGAACATTGGATACACTCGTGTGCCCCTGGGCCATTTACACCTTCTTAAGTGCCCACATATACACTGAAATGTCTTTGGATTGTATGGCGCTTCGGTATGTTCTTTCATGTCCTAATACCTCACGCTGTAGTGACCATTCAGAAATGCATTACGAACAACCATTTTTCTTTTTTGATGTACACTAACGATGCCATGACAACCTTCACTTGCATGCAACTATCTCAAAATTATCTTAAAAAAGCATTAAAGCAACCATATTTCCTGAATGAATATATCGCTGTTGAATCGCGTATGATCGGTTGTAATTCTATTGACAGTATTTGTGAAAGAGATATAACACTTTCTTCAAATCATTGTACGGATAGCTTAAGAAATTGAACAAAAGAAAAGAATGTCATCATAAAACATTTAACATTAGATTCGTGTGAGAATTTACACCACACCCCTCGATAAAATACACCTATAGCAATACTTTTCTTACAGGAAACCCTTCTACTCGTAAACCGTTCATAATTGGACAGAAATCTAAAAATACATCAAAATCGTGCAGAATTGATCTTATTTTAGATACTATGCAATTTGGAACACTTTACAAACACTTTGGTGAAACCACTGTTACAGTGCTTTATAGATGTTTCAAATTACACCTGTGACGTCAGCCTATTGTTCCCTCATTTCATCATTTGACAGTAAAGGGGGTCATAAACGTAAGTTACATGTATGTCATTGAATAAGCAAACCATTGAGCGTAGTTAAAATAGGGTAATGTCCTCGTAACTCTCAATTGCTTGTAAATAATGGGCCCAGGACGTGATCACCAGCGTAGCGATAAAATATGCATCTCTGTAGAATAACGAGTACGTGTTAAAGATAGTACAGGGTGTCTGGAACATACTAAAATAGAAGAATATCTACATAAAACATTGTCGGCGTGATACTAAGAACACCTGTCATCTAAAAATACCAACCAAAGAATATGAATAATTTCGATGTATTCCTTTAACTAAAATTCAACATCTTTGTATAAAATGTTTAAAGAATTATATGCTTCTTATTTCACTAAATGTATTACAAAAGTTTACAGACGTTTGATCGATTGGTTACTTAGATAATTAGACATGAATGTGAACTCCTTGGCAAATGGAAAATGTATAATACGTAAAGAAAAATCGCATATTTGCTTTTTTTTTACCAACATAAAACAATTAATTGCATATCCGATTAAATCACACTGAGAAATAATCATAATCATTCAATCCTTTGTACGATTTCCTAAATTTGACATTACGGGTAATTGGTTTGATTATTATACTTGTCATAAGAATGTCATGAGAAACATTGTAAAGGCAACTCCGCGAGTTGTCGGAGTCATATATGCCGAACTTAATCAATGGTGTCATTTGATCACGAAGTATCGACTGTTACCAAAAAGACACATTTTAAAGCTTATTGATTTTTTACAGTCACAATATGAAGAAAGAACGTCGCAATTATGATCGAAAACTGGACAGTGGCGCGCGTCAAATAGTCAAACGTAATTTTGGAGACTTACATGTATCTAAAACAGCCAGGAGGGCAATTAGGAGTTGATAGTGTTTGTTAGGTTATATAACTAGTATCCACGTATATTGGACGTGATATCTACACCTCTGTGCATTTATAAGGATATTTCTTTATTTTCATGAAAAAAAACCCCAGTATTTGTCATATATGTCTTTTGGACATGAAAAGTTAAGATGTTTTGATTTTATATCACCACATACGACATTTAGGTTCGTATCAAAGGTAAATAAGATGAAAATCACGGAGTGGCTCTTTTATTTTCAAACTTTATCATGAACGCTTAATGTTTATCAAAGTACATAAATATACATCTTCCGATGTTTTCCATTAGTCATTCAACGTTTACACAACCCAAAGAAAATGTCAAACCAGCTTGCCAGTACTGACCCAGTGACCTCAACAAAACAGTAGAAATACTTTGCAAAGTGGAGACATTTAATCTGAATCAGCTGACCTGACATAACTCGGACTTCCTGGTAAGGAAAACGGACACCAGTGATAATTTGAATGGTATTTGAGTGGTCGACCTTTAGAAATTCATCAAAAACTGATTTTTTAATGCTGAAAGAAAAATCAAACCACATACACTGATAAACCAGCTTACACGAAGAAAACAATTCAGGTTTCATGAATGATTTCTAATCACTCTCACCGATGCATCTCGTCGCCAGGATATCACAATGCTTTTAACGGTTGTTTGGGATCGGCCAATCTTAATTCATTTGTTCCCTCTGTAGTGGATCATCAGGGTCTTATCAAGATTAACTGCGTTTGTGATGTTCACTGTACTTAATTAAAATGGTTCAGTTGCCGGAAATGTCTTTTTTACTTTTATCTGAACATGTATACGTTTTTGTAAAAACACTAATTGAGACTTTCATTAAAAGGTAAATGGGTAAATTTTTCTTGTTGGAATTATACAAATTTAGATGTCATTCACTTGTCAAACACGATTTTCAGAACGTAGTAACATTTTATTGTTCTATTGCCGCTAGGGGATTTTCGCAAGTTGACATCTTCTTAAACCTGCTTTCGACAAAATGCCAATTTTCCTCGAAAGTAGCGCCAAAAGTACAAGAGCACTTTTTGACTGTTTGAAACTAAATCCGTCAGGAAACCCAGTTCTCCTCAACGCATACTAACATGTACAAGCCAGTATGCTCTTCCAAATGATTTTACTTTTTTACTAACACTGAAACACTTTGAACATATACAGGTTTCTTATACATTTTATCAATACCAATACGTTTCCAGTTAACGATGTACGTACAAACAAAAATAACCTTGCATTTTAGTTTTTAAAAAAACCCATTTTCGATCTTTTCTGGATTAATCATACATGATATTATTCATTATTATTATTATGTACAAGCCAGTATGCTCTTCGAAATGATTTGAAACACTGAAACACTTTGAACATATACAGTTGTAGGTTTCTTATACATTTTATGAATATCAATACGTTTCAAGTTAACGATGTACTCACAAACAAAAATAAACATGCATATTAGTTTTCAATCTTTCGATCTTTTCTGGATAAATCATACAGGATATAATTTAGTTCCTATTAAAATAACCGCCTAATAACTCGTCAAATAGACACTGTTTTACAGCTGTATCGGTGGTTAGGAGCAATCCGCTAATAATGTTAACAAGTAATTCAAGAGGTTGTGGGTTGTATCAATCTGCCTAATGTCCTTTAAGTTCTCGACTTCTCCCACGCATGATATAAAACCATCTCCAGTGGCATGTAGCCTATCATTTTTCCTTAATAGAATTTTCTATGGCCAAAAGGAACATTAATTTGTATCATTACGTACACACTGTCACCATTCATTAAAGTATTCGTTATTTCTTCTTGTGTCACCATTTCACACTTTTCAATTAAGGGTTCCATCTAAAGAATCGACAATGTACATAAATGTATGTGGATGATTTACGCCTGCCATGGATAGAACTGTAATTTCCGTGAGGAGAGTATCAAAGAATTTCACTCAATAAGCACATTTGACACTTTTCGTTAAATTTACTGTGATATTTAGTAAGGTTTGGGTGCAATGCTACACTTAATTTCAGCCATGGTTCGCTAGTCCAACCGATTTTCACCACAATAGATAGCATCAACAGTGTTGCGAGCTTTCTTCCTGTTATGGAAAGTGGCAAACGTGATATAAATGAAATAATCTTGAAAGCGGCGTTATATCCCAAATAACCTACCTAACCTACGTCCACGAACTCACGATTGGGAAAGGTTCTATTTATAACAAATGCGTAATGGATTGTTAGGCAGATCAAATGAGTCTTACGATTCGTAGGCAGTCGTAGGTATTCTTTACGTATTTTGGGAATCGGGAAATTGTCACTCAACATCGAAACATTAACGAATCTCATGAATCCTACGATCTTGATAAGTAGCAGATAAGAAGCAGATAGGAACAATATAAAAATTCACAAAACGTTGCGATTGCAGGTAAATCGTGTATACAGAAAGTTTTGAAAATTGAATTAGGAATGTGCTTCAATGAAAAGGGGACTAAAGATATAGTAACTTTACAAAACTGTCCCCAGATATCTCAAATTCATAGATTAAGCATGTTTATCTGCTGATATTGTGTGAACACGAACTCCAAGAATCAGCAAGAATAGTAATGAAGGGATACATTGGCTCTATCCTGGTTATGAATCCAGTTATTTTCCCGACTAGACAAAGTTTTACCTCAGACATTTCGTACTATCATTCGACTTATCCTATCATGCTCGTAGCCGTAAGGTGTTTTGGGCATATAACCTTGCTGTTGTGTGTTTGCTAATTTAAAGGACGATGCTGCTGTGAATACAGCCAGCGTTGCTTCAATGCAGAACTGTTGATTAAGGATTCTTGCCAACCCTTCCTATTCTCCTGGGCCTGGATTTTCGAAGCTCTCTTAGCACTAAGATAGTCGTAAGTACCATTCATTAACATTGGTCTACGACTATCTTAGCACTAAGAGAGCTTCGAAAATCTAGTCCCAGATCTTGTCCTCGAGAATTCTTTCTCATCCTTTGACTGATAACAGAAATCCGAGGTATTATATTTGAAACCGAAGAGAGCATCATTGCGAGTAAAGGGAATTTAAGGTTACGTGACAGCAGGTGGTTTTGAGATGTGACTTTCCTTGTGTGATTGACAGTGTGATTAACATAAATGTACATTAAATATTACAGCCAAATAAAGTTGCAAAGTATATACTTATATAAAAGATGTTAAAATGTAATACTGATTTTTAGAGAGAACTATGATTTAACATATCTTAATTACAATTTGGATGCTGGTTCCTGTTTAACAGATCATAAAAAGTTGGTCACTTGATTTATTTTCTATATATAAAGTCACTGTCATCTCGCCGATGTGTCTTCTGATATCGAATATATAAAAGTTGCAAATATACGAGCCCTGCAAGGCTCAACATAGCTTTTTTTATATATCGAATCAATTCATTTAGTTGATGATATGAAACAGGATATTTAATAATAATAATAACTTTCTTATACCGCGCATATATCCATGACAAAGCATGCTCAAAGCGCCATGAGTATTATTACCCTGGAGAGATAGTACTTTCGGTGCTGCCGATTAACAAGCGCTCCGCGTGACCGTATAGGTCCGTACTTCCCCCTTGTTCAGGTACCCATTTGTACAACTGGGTGAACTGAGTGCAAAGTGGATTAAGTGTCTTGCCCAGGGACACAACACAGGATGAGACCCAAGTCACAAATTTTTGGTGTCTCCACCGGGATTCGAACCTGGGTCTGTGACGTGAGAGGTAAACAAGCTTACCACTACACCACTGTGCTCCACAAATGAAAAAAGGTTCGTTAATGATTATTTTTCAGGGTTTTTTTCCAGATCAATTTAGATGTCGACAGATCCACGTACAGTTTGCTGTGCATTTGGTTTTATCACATTTCTGCAACATCCAATACAATAATTGCCGTCGATTTCCTACCAAAAAAATCTCAGCGTTTAGGAAAAAAGATCGTCTAGTCCCGTGTTGATTCAAATATTGATTTGATAGACAGCGCCTAGTCCCGTGTTGATTTAAATATTGATTTGATGGATGAGGTTATTCAAATACCATACACATATTTCCACCATGTGAGAAAATATTTTTTCCTGCCTATCCAATTAGAATTCATTTAAGTAATATTGGTTTTTAAACAATGCACTATTTAGTAACTGTTTCAAAGGAAACACTACCAGAGTTAATTGTGATGACTGTCAATTATCTTTTCTCACTCAAGGGGCTTGCACGTGCCAAAGTTATAATCTGGAAATGAATGGTGTATACATGTAGGGATTACTACCTTTCAGAAAAAATATATGGATGTCGATTTCCTGCAGTTATTCTTCGCTATTCTTGGAGTAAGATAGTCCTCGTTATTCCTTTTTTCCAAATGAAAAATGTGAGTTGAAGAGTATTTGGAGAATTTACAAATAAGTTCACGCATCTGTAATCATACGACGACCACTGATTCTATAAGTTAGATAAGTATAGGAAACAGAAAACATTTAATCATATCACGGCGATACGCTCGATTCTAACCAGATCGTTTTGACCAATTTAATAATGAGTCCCGATATAGAATTCTTTGATTACTGCAACGTTCTAACCATGCATATATACATCAATACGTAAATAAATTAGGGTTCTTCATCTTTTAGATAACAAAAGTCTTCTTTTCCATGAATTATCAATCATGTTTCTTTCTTGAACTGACACAGACTAAGCAAATTGTGTACATAAATTGAGTTGAATTGTAGATCTAAACTTTCAGTCACGAGCCATGTTCCTTCGGATCCGGCAACGTTACAATGACGTCATTTGCTTGAGCTTTTCTGACTTCACAAGCTTATCAAAGCGTTAAAAGGCTCTTTTCTGATTAAACTATTTTCGTCTTAGGAATGAAATCTTTGATACTTTCGTCGATTTAAGGTCTTTATAAACTTACTGGCAGGAGAAACGACACCGACATTTTAAAAAGAAAATATGCAAATTGTAAACACATAAAATAGAGAAAAACTAATGATTTCCTCTGTACAAACGGAAATTTTGCATTTTGGTTATTCGGTTTCGAAAAAATGTCGTTAATCGTGAGTTTAATCATTGATTATAAAATGAAGCACATGCATCATTAGAGTATTAACAATGTATCGAACTACTCAATGAAATACCATTTATAAACTACACTGTCACAGGCACTCTCTGATTCTTGTGGTGTTGATGAGAAGACAGAGTTGTTTACAACTTGCATATCAGAAATATTGGATAAGCATGCTACGCTGAAGTTTGGGTCAGTTGTCATACGCCCACACTGCGGCTGGTACATTGATGACATCCGCAAGCAGAAGCAGTTATGTCGTTCAGCCGAAAAACAATGGCATCATTCTAAGCTAGAAATTCACCGCCAGCTCTACAAAGTTGCCAGAAATAATGTCAATAAAGCTTTATCGGCAGCCAAACGAGCATTTGTTTGCTCCTCCATAGAAAGAAACTGCAGCAACTTTAAGGAATTATACTCCCTGTTGAACAGTCTCCTTAAACGAGATAAAAAAAATGCTCTCTTCCAGAACATATTGATGATTTATCTTTAGCAAACACATTTCCACTCCAAGATACTGGACATACGTCAAAAATTCTCTGATCAGTCCTCTATCTGATGTGATCAACACGTCATTGGCAGATGCCTCGGTTCCCAACGTTTTCAAGCAGGCAGTTGTCACTCCTCTCATTAAAAAGCCCAACTTAAATCCCGATGAATCAAAAAATTATCGGCCAGTTTCAAACCTGTCCTTCATTTCGAAATGTTTGGAGAAAACTGTTTCACGAAAGCTTGAGGAACACTTAATTGATAACAACCTGCATGAACCATTCCAAAGTGCTTACAAATCCAAACATAGCACAGAGACTGCACTTGTGCGCGTCCATAATGACGTCATGAGGGCAATGGACCAACAGAATGTCACCTTGTTGGTCCTTCTCGATTTATCCTCTGCCTTCGACACTATCGATCACACTGTGCTTTTCTCTCGCTTGGAATTTCGACTTGGATCTCTCGCTTGGAATTTCAACGTGGATCAAGTCGTATCTGTCAGCCAGAACTCAAGTTGTTAAGATTGGAACTGCTACCTCACTTCCAACATCATTCAATGTCGGTGTACCACAAGGCTCTGTGCTGGGACCTCTGCTTTTTAGCATATATATCCTTCCAATCGGTGATATCATCAGGAAACATGGTCTGACCTTTCACCTCTACGCAGATGATAATCAGATCTATATATCCATCAAATATCTGATACCGGAATCGACCGAATCGAAGCCTGTGTAGGTGAAGTTAGATCATGGATGACACTGAACTTCCTCAAACTAAACGACAGCAAAACGGAATTTCTACTGCTTGGTTCCAGACAACAGCTTTTGAAAGTGCCTGTAGGTTTGTCCCTTAACATCGGCAACAGCAGGGCTATGACTTCTCCATCTGCAAGAAATCTGGAAGTAATCTTTCAATCCAACATGTCCCTAGAACTGTATGTCAAGAACCTATGCAAGACTTGCTTCTTCCACATTCACAACATTAGTAAGATCCGGCATCTCCTTGATACTGAGACCACAAAGCTTTTGATGCAGACACTCATCACATCTAGATTGGATTACTGCAATTCCCTCTTCTTCCAGATCCCATCATCTCTAATAGCTAAGTTGCAACGAATCCAGAATGCAGCGGCAAGGGTTGTAACACGCACTCCGTGAACTGATCACATATCTCCGATTCTGAAGACCCTCTACTGGCTGCCTGTGAATTTCAGGATTCATTACAAGATCCTCCTTCTTACTCATAGCTGTGTGTATGACGAAACATCATGTCCCTATCTGAGAAGCCTTATCACCTTGTATATACCATCACGCTCTCTTCGTTCTGTCGACCACCTTCGATTGTCCGTCCCCATCACAATGACATCAATGGGTGATCGATCCTTCTCTGCATCAGCCCCTCAACTGTGGAATGAACTCCCTCTTTCTCTGAGACTTTTCCTGACAAATCCCATTTTAAGACACTTTAAAAGACCCACCATTTCCAGCTTGCTTTTGATACATAGATTTTAGCCAGTTCTTTTCTCCTTTCCCTGTAAACAGCGCCACTGAGCAACCTACTGGATGGAAGTTAGGCGCTATATAAATATATTATTATTATTATAAATATATTATTATTATTTCAACAAAAACCAGTTGAAGACCCCGCGTAACGTAAAAAATTAAAAGAAATGTATTTAGTTATGCTCTTCTTAAGAAATCGTTTCGAAAGTAACCGAATCAGCAACAAATGCCTTGGATATCTTATCAGTAGAAACCAGTGACCAGATGTGTAACTTGGCAACATCATCAGACATGGCCGTTGATCTAACTCGTCAACATCTCATTGAGCACTCACCGTTTAGCAATGGTAGGTCCGTTACTGGCAAAGGGCTATCCTTTTTTTAACGAGAGCCGCTCTCAGCTGTAACTGAACACCGAGCGTGTCATGGTTGGGATGGAATAGGCGATAAAGCCGAAAACATATCTTGATGGGGTGAACAGAAATTCAATTCAGAGAGGTACATTGTCGGGATGGACGCTAAGTCCTTTTACCATCCATGCAACAGAACATGAACAGTGCCCTTTTTGCCTGCATTGTTTAGAGGTTTTGTAGAGGAACGGCGGGAATATGTTGCCACGGTCTGCAAGGTCACCTGACCAATTACCAATAGAACATTTATCGGATAATTTTGGTTGTCTAGTCAGAACAAGAGCTGTGATTCCAGGAAATCGGGGAATAACAGAGATTACCAGACCTTTTCTACATCTAGAATGTATCTAACTTTTTTCCAGGCCAAACCTCATGAAATATTAGCTCAATAAAACTGGTTAAGATTTGCTGTATGACGCAACGTACAATTTTGTCTCCAGGAGTGACCTTACAAAAACCTTATATCAATACAACTTAGAATTTTGAAACATCATCTTTAATTAGTTGAATATATTACCAATTATTTGATAATTAACCTCCACCTATAAAACGTCAGTTATTAGTAATACAGATTCTTGTAGATTGCAACTTCATAATCATTATTCAACATATTTTATCATTTTCAATTTGGCAAGGATTATAGTTGATTTATTTTAGAAAACTAAGACGTAAAGGCCATAAAAAAAATTAATTTCCTCGAATTTCAGGGCATTTGTTAAAAATAAAATCAGTTAATACAAATATCTCATAAAACATGGCATGCCTTTGTTGTACGGGTAGAAGCAGTGCTTCTAGTAGTAAATGTTATATTGATTAAAAGCAAATACTAAGTATGAAACTTAATAATTTCAAATCAAAACTGCAATTTATATAAATATGCCCAACATTCAAGTCTTAAAGACCTAAATCATGTGTAGTGTTGTTGACATTTACTCTGACCGTGATATGTTAATAATCAACTGAACTTTTCACCTAATGTAGCTTTTTGTTGTATATTCGATGAAGACCATCTGCTTTCAACCAACAAAGTTAATTAACTTGTCTAACACCCCCTCATGTCATGATGTAAATGGGCTCGTGTATAGTTGTCATTGCTATCTCATGATCTTGCCGTCTTTATCGTGAAAACTCGTTGTCTTTTCTTGCTACTAAGGTAGATAATGAATTACGTAAAAAAGTTCCGTAATTAAACATAGATATGAAAAAGATCAAAGTATAATTTCAGAATTTACGTATATGGTACAATTACATCATCGTAGATAGGGTAATTATACTTATATGTTGGATGTTGACAAAATAATCATATACACGAAAGCGTAACTTTGAATTCGAGGAGTCTACTAATACCACCTTATGTGAAAAATATACCGAAAGTTTTATCTTCTATGTGTTTTTCAGTTCCTTCAGTGCACATGCAGCAAGCACCATCTGTGTATATTATATTTCAAGAGCATCTTTAGCCGATTCAAAATCTCCGTGAAAAGAGTCCTCAGGTCTAGTGGTTTATGAAAAGTGTCAGCAGCTCTTGAAAATAACTTTCACAGTAAGATAATCCCATACACAGCTGCATACCAAAAAGTTTTTCACATACCTGCGCAGCCGATGTTCGTAGGTTTCATCGCAATGCATAGCCACAATGGTGTTGCGGGCTTTCTCCCTGCAATGATACTAGCAGCGGCGATATTAGTGAAAGAATCTTGAAAGCGGCGTTAAACCCCAACTCACTCACTCGTTCACATACCTGCGTATCGCAGTGCAAATATCATGTAATTTGGCATTTGTTTGAGGCATCGTAGCAGTGCGAAAAAGAAGCGGATAATTTTGAATTTTCAATACAGAATTGAAGATCCATTGCATCTTAACGCAACCGTATGCCATACACAACAGTTAACCATAATAGTTTTCGGCCACTGAAGTGACCATGGGTCAAAATTTCAAAAACAGTAAATTTATTTTTCCCTACAAAATCCTTTGAAAGTGATGAACAACTTTCAAAATAAGTCATGTCTGTTCGATTGCATCAAGTCAATATGATTTTACTGATTTTTTTCTCATAGAGTGAAAATGGAATAATTTAATCGAAATTCAAGGAAATCGGAAATGACCACTTCTTTCTTATTGATCATGCCAAAATTCGAATTATAGCACGAGGGGCGTGACAATCCCACAATAAGTTTTAAAATGTCTGTTTTACACATTGAAAATTGGAGATACATTGTCAGTTCTGCTGAAGTTTTTTTACTGACGTTCAAACCGAACCTAAATAGCATGATATTTGCACTACAATACAGTGAACAAACTTTTGATATGCAGCTGTACAACAATCAACACCCAAAGTTAGGGAATGGTAACCCTTTAGTGAGACTTCGAAACTTTTTGCTTTTTATTCTTCTTGCTTTATTCTTTCTTTCCTTCAAATCCAATAAATCCTTTGAATCTCCTTTAGAAGATATGATTCATCTTTCGTTACTGTCCCCGCAGTGTTGGCATCAGGAAAGATTTTAAGATTATGAGTTGAATTTTAAGTGTGTCACAATTCTTATTTAGCACCTTTCACGTCCATAGACTTACCAGATGACTTCAGGCGTTCATTACGACAAACCCACTGTTATACTCATTGATATTAAGGATTGAAATAAGTGACTTTGTGTAAAATTAATCAAATGACTTCTTGAGATGACATGCTAACTGAATGCAAAAGTTAATTTGTTCATATTATTTTTTTTTTCCTTTTAACAAAATTTAATTCAAATTTCAATCGTTCACTCACCTCTTCTTACACAGACGTGGGATGATATTCCGGCTATCACATCAATTGAAGAGAGAACATCAGACATATTTGCTCAAAACGATTCAGTGACTCAACGGACATGACAAGTATTCTTAATCATCATTTATTATACAGGGTTTCATGCCAGCAGTTTTGATTTAGTTATTACATTTTATTTGTTTGTTATCCTTTCACTCCCACAATGATGAAATGCCCTATGCTGCTGGGTTGTATAGCTCGAAATCATGGTCGTAATCTTCATAGTTGATAGTTTTAATGGAAAGCATTATTGCACGCTTTTTCTGATCAAGTTACATATTTTAAGGTATATGAGGACAAAAGCTTACACTTTAGCTTTATATCGATGTAATGAAATACTTATCATTCTTTACAATGTACCTGCAATCAACAATGAAAATGCTAAGACAGCTGCTGTGAGCTTGGACATGTAATATCTATATCTATACTATAGGATAAATTATGGACCGTTGAAAACGGATGAACAAATAATGTAAGCAGCTATTGAATTTACCTTAGGCTGAAATATAGCCTGTTAAAGCAATGATGTAGATTAATCAATTTAATTACATAATATTAGCATTTTTACTAGATTAACCTAAGTGGCTGCCGTTTCCGCTTTTCCGGTTGTAAGCAAAATTTCAATATTTCCCATATCGTAGTTCGTTGTATAAAGTACTTCCGGCCTTTGAAAATCAACTGTAGCTGAAAAGTACATATTTGCTTAAAAACTTACGAGATAGATTGCCTGAGTCCGTATCATTAGTAATATCGAGAGATATGCAGTATATGTGCATTCGGTATGTTTTCGAAATATTGGTGTGAACTAGTGCGTTTAATGTTTTTATGATTCATCATATCATCCTCTAGTTAAACTAAAAAGAGTTTTCTGTACAGACAACACGGATGAAATATCCAGTTGTTCATATAAAGAGGATACTAAACGACCTTCCATTAACCGAATTAATGATTCAGTAAAAAACGAGCGAAAGGTAGTTTGATACCAATTCATTAACGAGTTCAATAAAAAAAATAGTATTAGATTTAAGGAAATTTAGTATTCTGTTTAATAATTTACCTTAGTAATCAAGCATGATTGTCGAAAGTGTACAAACAAAACATTTCCGCTAC
The DNA here is from genome assembly GCA_921293015.1 of Phorcus lineatus. Taxonomy (NCBI): domain Eukaryota; kingdom Metazoa; phylum Mollusca; class Gastropoda; order Trochida; family Trochidae; genus Phorcus; species Phorcus lineatus. Next base: position 30,274,464 of record OV121088.1, on the reverse strand, counting down.
CTGGCCACCATTGTGACGGCGGTCCTAACATTGTAACGTCATAACCACACAATATTACGACGTCATACGTGCAGCGGTATTACACTAGTTTGATATCGCCATATAAATATTACACTGCAGTATCTTACACGGGCGAGTAATAATGTAAAGACTTTATAAACATAGTAGACAATTTGAAGATGACATGCATCTAGTAGCAAATCCCATAGCATAATGCAATCTTAAGGCAAAGTAAAATTGTTCAATTTTCTACAGTTCTTTTTACTATTTCCCAATTTATCTTAAAGACAGACAGCATTGTTGAGATCAAAGTCACTCGTTCAACTGAACAAACTTCGTGTCCGGTCTAAATCACTTTCCTCAATGAATGTTTATTCTAGATGTGAAAGAACTGCAAGGAAATAAATTAGGTTTCATATATAACTTGGATCATTGGAAATCAATTGGTTTTGTGTATTTAGTTATATGGCAACCCATTATCATCTTGATATACATATTGTATCAAGTTAATGACTAAGTAATCACGAAACGTTGGCTTTCACTTTTGATATTACTTTTATTGATTTATTGTCTGGTCAATAGCACATTTTAAATTGAGTTCTCAGACATATTTTTCTTATGAATCCCGATTACTTACGTGTCATTATGATTGATTTATTGAAAAATGTATGTGTTATATGGTTCAAAACATTTACACTAGTTAGACAGAGGGAGTCGTCCAAGGCCGTCGGGATGGAGCTAGGTTACCTAATGGAGATTTTGAGGACAATTCCTAACTTAAACAAAAACTCTTCCTACAATTGGATGTTGCTTCCCACCGCCATAAATATGTTAAGTATGTAAAATCAAATGCATTAAAAACTTTTCTTATTTCGCTTCCATGTAAAACATGATAGTGTTTGACATTAGATGGAGGGTATCTTCACTTTATTATTTATACTGTTGACAATGCAGGGCAGAATGGAACTTATATTTACACAACTTTGTTTTCAAAAACTTTAAAACGGAACTCAAATAAATAATCACTTTTCCACAAAAATGTGCTTCAAGTTATATCCCAGTTAGACAATCACTAAAACAACAAAAAGCGTGAAAAAAGTTGAATGTCTACATTTCATACTTGTTCAGACGCGTTAAAGCAAATCAAACTATTCTTTACTTAATTGTGGTCATATCTAAGATCGTTATATGTGTTAGAAAGAATAAATGTTGGTTGTATGCTGGTCTCTTCTACTTCTAACTTTGTGTAGTTAAGAATTTCCTTTGCAAGAGTATATTTCATTACCATTGTGTATAAATTTTGACTTCTAGACTGAGTCGGAATAACATACTAAACCTCTGAATGGTTAGAAACAGCGTCTAGTACTTTTAAAATAATATGATATTTCCAAATGGATAAACAATAATACTCGTGTCACTAAAAAACCTTTCAGGCTGTATAATACATTCCCATGAAGACACATTCTACCATAACTGTGCGAAATATCCACTCTTGAATGGCTACTGAGAAAAATCAGGGGCTGTATTATCTGGTTATACAGTGCTATGTTTACTACCTGGCTGTTTAGCAACAATATTCTATTAATATGATACTTGTGTGCAGTTTCACATAGCAAATCATGGCACAATATATAAATCCAATTTAATCAAACTATGCAAATGCTAAACGCGATCAATGAATAAAAACCCTGATAGTTTACATATTATGATGGAAGGCATTCGATACATAGCGTTAAACCTACTAGACATTGATAGTCTTGAAATGTTTAAACGGACATAAGATCATACAAAAAATGCAGAATGCACTCACTTCAACCTTTAAACATATCTTTATTTTTGGAAATTTTAAGAAATAAATCTTTAAAAATGAGTTTCTGCTCCTTATAAGAATTAACACTTTAAGATAAGAGTAGCTGAAATAGATCAATAACATTTCTTGTGCCCGAAAACAACAATTCCATTTGTTGCATTTCAATTACTCACTGAATGATAATCAAATGATTTATTATGAACATGTGCTTAAAACTTACAACCGTAAGGAAATAATGGTTTACTGTCCAAATGCAATAAAACATTTGTTTTCCATTTTTCTGATAATGGGACCGTTTTCCCTCTTTGTATCTTGATCACACCAGTAATTTTTTTTGTAATTTTGTTGATGCATTATTGTGATATCTGATAATTCAATCAGAAATTCTGCCGCTAAGCATCCCAATTTTAATCAATGACTGTAACAATATCAATGTAAAGTATGGTCACTGGAGGGCCATTGATGAAATTTGCCTGATAGATATTGTTTTCATCAGTGATATATCCAAATGTAATGGAAAAAAGCAAAATAATCAGGATTTAATTAAGTACAATAGAATCATATTTGAATAATTTGTCTTCCTAGTTAAAACATATCACAAAACTATCTGGTCAAAAGAAATGTGGGAATAGGTTGGCAAGTTTAAGAAAAGAAGTCCATGTTTAGCGTATATTTCCTTCTACAAACTAGTCGTAAAGATCTTATTATATCTTAACATGTTGTCGAAAAATATTTACATTTATGTTGCAATAAATATTGATGAGAAATATTTCTTCATGTCCAAACCACTGAGATCAGAGTTTGGGAACTTCTGACCTATTACAATTCTTACAATGGGTTGAAACTTTCGAGGTTAGACATATAGTCACCCCAAAAAATTCCACATCAATAAGATCTTAGTAAAGTACAAACGGTTGAAAATTGTAGATTAAGAATCTACTTTTATCTTCATCATCAATATATTTCAAAGTCTGTGTACTTTGTTTCATAGCTAAAAACATCTTCTCAGTCAGTGTTAAGAATTGGAGGTTAAAAATATAAAGCTACTTATATCTTCATCATGTGACACAGGAAAATTTTCGAAAAAAAAGAAATGTGAAAAGTGAGTGTCTTGGCTTTAATTCACACACCGTTCACTGAAACTTTCAAATTAGTACTCATTTTTGTCGTCACTTGCAATCAGATACTTCGTATGTGTATTGTAAATTGTATGTAATTTTCAAATTGTTATTAGCGAGGTGACGAGGTGAGGTGATATGGGGTTTTAACGCCGCTTTCAAGAGTATGTCACTTATATCGGGGCTGCTAGTATTATGGCAGGGAGAAAGCCCGCAACACAATTGTGGCTATGCATTGCGGTGAAACCTTGAACTAGCGAACCACTGCACTGTACTGCACTGAAGGGTAGCATTGCACCCAAACCTGATTGCGTTTACTGTTGTACTGCAGACAAAGTTGCCGAGCGGGATTGGAACAACAATCCGGAAACCGTACGCGCTATCCACTGCGCTATCCCGCTCCCTGTTTCTAGTGTGCCCAGTATTTTTTTTAAACTACATAAAAGAATTTCGATAATCATGTAAGCTGTTTGCTCCTATTCACCAATGATGAGATACGGTTTCAATGGTAGTTAGAATTTAATAATTTCTTGATATATATGAAGATTTATTTTCCAATGCTAGAATGATCTGAATATCTACGTTTACGAGAAAGATAAACCTTATATGCCTAGAGACGATTCGTTTTCAAATGTCGTTGTGTAATCTTGTTTAGAAATCTCAAAATATCCAGGGAAGGGATAAATTGCATTAAGATTAGGTCAAAGGAACTCCTACACATATTCTTGCAGTTTGCATGACAATATTGGGGCTTGTCAAGTGCTTTCTAAGTGTCTTTTCTATAGCATAAAAATACACATCTACATAAATCAAAATCAGTCCGAGCTATTTATACAGTTCAAGTGTTTTATTCACAACGAGAGTTAATTAGAGACGTTAACTTACACATCACAGGATATCTAAGTAGGATATTTTCCACAAATCTCACATATTCAAAGTTAGTTAAGTAGGCTACCTTTCAGGATGAAGGTTGTTTCTATTTCGCATGAAAAGTAAGCTTGCATCTTTGTACATACCAAAGGGTTGCATAACTTTTATCATTGAATGCCTTTTCAAACTCTTTACATAAGTAAATACATGAAATACACTTTGAGTTTATGACACAACTGTCAGTTCATATAATGGAAATATCATATAAATATTAGATTGATAAGTAATGTGCAAATATTTGAAGCGTTTAAAGATTTATTAGTGCCGCCTTCCTATACTATATGTTGAAGAAAATATAATTTTAAAAAATATTTCATCATTAGATGATAGAAAATATAATCATTAAGACAAGGGGGGGTACATTTTTTATTGTAGAAAGGTATATTGCCCTATTAAACAAGACTTTACCAAGGTACCTTATTTGGAGAAGAAATAAAATCATATGGATGTAGGAACATGTCAAGTATATCAGACATGAAACTATTCCACCAAAAGCCACTTCCCCTAAGAAATTTGACAGCTAATTTTGACAAAGAATAGTAAAAACTGGGTCGGGTTAATGTGGTACTTGCAAATCCTTTTTTCCATCATATTGGTTGACGATTTCAATATTGATTACTGATTTCCTTTGAGACAACACAACGTTTGCAGCTGTCAGTATAATCTTTCCTCTTCAAACGGAATATTGCTGGCTATATGTTGCTATTTCGGAATACTTGTTACATGGAGAGGGAAACGATATGAAATGATAACCGTAGATTGCGGCTAAATGGTCTATTATGCACGACATTATGTTATTGAGATTCGAGATAATATTCAATGTAATTCAACGTGACCACTTCTTTTAAAATGATATCATTGCTTGTTTCCAAACTGAGCTAGAATTCGGAAACTCAGAAAAAAACCTTTCTATTTTCATCAGTTTTCAAATTATTTCTTATAAAAACTAATATATGAAATGTCACTTTAGCCATCTTTTAACTGGTATTTCTGAAATAGGTTGAGTGGGAGTTTTATCTTACACAATATTCCAGTTCAGAAATAAACAACGGTCTCTTAAGATGATACAGGTGTTATACACATGTGTATTTTTGGTGGAGAAGACATCGCTAAGCTCAATGTATCCAGTCAAGTTGAAATATAACGTATTCAGCCTCTGACCCTATTCAAAACGATTCCCTGAGAGAGATATATTGTCAGAAATACGCTATCATTAGAATTAATTAGATAACTTCCTCATCGAGGAACCGCTGCTTAAGAACACCACATATATTATGTATCCATGGTACTGCCAGAGTTATTTCATGTCACAAAGTATCAGATCATGTCACACCTGACCTTCAGAACCTTCATTGGTCGCCCATCAGATTCCGAATACCGTATAAGGTTCTACTGTTTGTCTTCAAATTAATGCATGGTCTTTGTCAACCATCCCTCTCTAGTCTCCTACATGAATATACTGCAGTACGAAACTTCAGATCCCAGAACCAACATCTTTGTGTACCAACCAGCAAATCAAAGACTTATGGCGTCAAAGCCAGTCTGTCAAACTTTAAAATTTTGTCGAAATCCCACCTGTTTGCCATTGTCTATGAAAGTGTATAGTACTTTTGTCAGTGCTTATGAGCGCCTTTTAGTGGTGATAAACCAGAAACTGGCGCTTTTCAAGTGTTTACATGATGATAATGATGGTTTTCTATTAGAAGGGTTACAAATTGAGGACATGCTAATATGTTATTTGCTTTATGCAGTACAATTGTAGTAATGTCCTGTTTCGATCAATAGAAGGAGGTGGAGGATTAGGATGTATCTCAAAATAGTTGTTTCATTAGATGCAATGTACCTAAAAAATGATGGATATTTACAAAATGCATATGGCAAACAGGGCATTTGAAAATTTTAGGTTTCCTTAAAGTCGTAATTGGAGCTCATATTCAAAGTCAAAGATTTACATTATTAAAACTTTTAACTTCTCCCTTTCTGCTGTGATAACATATCAAGCAAAGGGTCGGAGTATGCCTGGCACATAAATGGAGAGCATTACTATACATGTAGTCGTTTATCTACTCATCTTAAAAACATTTTCTATTTTCATTTTCAACGTAGTATCAAGGAAATTCAGATCGTTTTGAAGATAATTCATAACGAAAAAACATTATTCACATTACAAGTTTTTGTATGAAGGTCGATCATCTATGTTTGAGGACTTTATGTTGGGAATAAATGATGATGATAAACAAACTTTGTATCGTATGTTTCATACTGATAAGTAGGTTGTTATCGACATCTTTAATAGTTCGGATATAATATAATTCCTCGAGAACAAAAAGTATATATCAAAGAGATACGATCAATAGCATTAATGAGATAGCTTACTAATCATGGGACCAATGCTTCTGAAAAGCACGTCAACGATTATATATTGGTAAAAAAGGGAATGATTTCAACAAAAATACATCATTTGATTGATTGACTTATGTAGTAATGGTTATCATGTCCTATTCGATGGAAAGAGGTGGAGAATTTCGATATATCATCAAAATAATTCTTTTGTTATGATTTATGAATTCGGAGCAGTTTACCAAAAAAATAGGTTGGTATAAGCAACGTACAAAGAAAGCAAACGAGGGTACAAGAAAATTGTTAGGTTTCATAAAAGTTGTTAACAACCAGAGCTCATGATGAAATGGCTCATGTAGACCTACATGTATTGTAATTAATTGTCAACCTGAGCACTTTTGGCAGGTAGCAAGATTTTTAGAGAATTGTATGCATAGCACATTAGAGATAATTTAATTCATGTATCTACCGTTCCTTCAACAATTGTATTTCTTTTTTTCAAGTAGTATTAAGGCAATGTTTATGTACATTTAAATTTATGTTGAATCATGAAAAAAATGAAATTATAAATAACTTTTTTAAAACCTCAAGTTTTTAAGTCCTGTCATATATATTCTGGTGCTTTGTGTAATTGAATAATTGAATAAATGATCTTAGTTTTAACAGTTTTTGTATCGTAATTATCAAATGATATGTCATTTTTGTCGATTATCATCTTTAGTACTTATCATATTTCCACGAACTTTTTATGATAAGATAGCATCACATTTAATATAAAGCTCTATCCCTCTACTTAAGGTAAGATTTTGCTATTCCAGTAGCAATTACATTATGAGCCTTTATGTCTTGAAATATTTAGATCTCGTCATTGTAGAACAGTATTCAGATGTGTATATTCTTTGTTGTTAAATAAAAAAGAATGATTTTAGGGGATAGATAGAACCTCATTCTCTAATCTTGTGATGCGTAATAAAGTACATTGGATGATGATATAAAAAAAGCTTTGATACCCGTACATTTAATCAACTTCATATGCTCGTTTCTAAAAGCTGTAAAACAGTAAATACTGTCACATATGCTCAACTAAAGAACATAAGTTACTACATGTAAGTCAAGAAATAAAAAACGTGAGACAAACGTTATCTAGTTAGTTTAAACATATTTTATTCATGAAGAAAAGGATGAGGAACAAGTTCTCCAACTTAGAATACCTTCCTTGGAATGTACATTGATGATTTACAATTTTTACAGAGATGACAGAGTATGAACAAGAAGACAGATAAGATTTTATAGAACAACAAAGAATACAATGTTACAAGAATCTTTTTGTCTCACTAATGAATGATTGTACTGACTTAAATACATTTATATTTTGACAAGGTGATAAGTCAGCACTTCCTTCCAACAAAAGTTTAAGGTTAATTGGTATATCTGCTAATGTACATATGCGCTCTACTTATAACGTTAAGTTTAATCTTTGTTGTCTGTACATTGGGCAATCAAAAAAATAGTGATAAGAATTCTCAACAGGATGTCCACATGAACAGTTGGGGTTACATTTTATTCCAACTTTACACGTAATCTAGTTCACTTAAGTACACATTTATACCAGTACCATAACATATACAAATAATTAACTATTCTAATTATAATTCCATTAACATGAATATAAGAAAAAAGAAAGAGTAAATGAATTCAACGATTTAGATTGGATATTAAAATGGCATGCTAAATTGTTTAAATTTTGCCCTTGAAAAAAATCATTTAGAATCTTAAAGCTTCATTGTATTTAAAATTTAAAGTTAATCTAGATTTAATTTAAACTTGTGATATATCTTCGGAGGGAGTGTAACAAAAAGTGAATTTACCCTAGCAACTAATGTTATCAGCGTTTAGTGATCAGCGAGGTTTTTTTCCCCATTACTGGTCTATCGTCTATGGTATTCATTTTATGTGCATTATACATTGTATGAACATTGTAAAAAAACAACTTACTAATGGCACCGTACTTTCTTTAAAACAATAAACGGTGAAATTTAAAGACAATTACACAACAAGCTTTAATCCTCTATTCATGAATGCTATAAAATGTGTAATAATAATTTCGCGATTTTTTAATGTAAATTTAGATCACTATTATATTCCGTAGGTTCAGAAATGCTTAATCTTCATTAACGATACATAACAACCCTAGAGCACTAAAGACGTTAGTAGAAACTTGTTTGAATCTCTTTGAATAAGAAGTTTAGGAATCTCTAAATATCCAGGGAATAGATACCATGCATCAAGATTAGGTCAATGGAACTCCCACACATACTCCTTACACGTTGTATAACAATGTTCAGTTTTGTCAAGTGCTTTGTGTCTTATCGATAGCATAACAATACATTTCCAAGTAAATTAAAATCCATCTGAGCTATTTCTAAACTTCAAGTGCTTTATTTATAGTGAAAGCCAATTAGAGACGTCATTCTACATATCACAGGATATCTGAAGTAGGATTTTGTAAATAAAGTGACATTTTCACTACGTATTTCTTACGTATTTGAAGTGAATTTTAGGTTCAGCATTAAGGTGGCTGTATCAGTTCATACAAGTATTTGACGTGTATCAAAATTCGAACTTCTTTCCTAAATCTTGTTAAATCTATTTCTATTTTTTGGCAAATAACTTTTAAAAAAGATTTCATAATGTTTTCTCTCTTACATTAGTACTCTACATATGTTAATCAGCAAGTAAAGCAGCATATACGTCATTGACTAATGGTAGATGCTCTTTTTGTAATCTATAGCACTCATAGAGGATTATGGTATCGCATTTACCTATAAGATGAATTTGTCATAATTGTGACATGAATCTGTCTTTAAATGTTTATTTGGATCAAATTCAGCTTTCCTTCCTTCTACTAACGAATTTTTACAGGGTATCCCCAGAATGTAACAAAACTGGATTTTGATACAACAGTGCTTCCCCTGGAAGATACAGGACTTATTAATGGTTTAAATAATAAAACCTCAGGGATGTCTCCATGTTAGCTAGTCGCTCTCTTTGAGCAAACAAACTCTTTCTGTTAAGAATCCCCACCATTTTTCATACACTTTAGAGCAACACAATCGGCTTGCATCTACTTTCCCTATTCGAGGTTCCTTTTTAAAATAAAATTAAAAACACTGAACGATGGATGAGACGTTATTCTAGAGATTTTCCAAGGTTTGGTTATGTGTCGTTTTGTTTGTCTCCTGGTGGTATGATTAGAATACGTTCATCTCTCCCTTATTTTGATGTTATATTCGTTGAGCCGGGCAAGTATGAGTACATCAACGATAACACAATTTCATTTCGAATTCCATTTAAATTTCAAGACTGTATATCTTGTTTTTGAAGATAATGATTAAAAGTTCTGAAAACATGTCATTCACATCAGTTACATAAATCGTCTCTCCCCAGATAACCGACAGCTGATTTTGACAAAGGATGGAATACGTTCCGCCAGGGTAATATTTCCTTTGTGATTGACAAATTTAGAAGTGGTTACTGATTCCTGTTGAGACTACATTTAATTTGTTCCTCTTCAAACGGGATAGCTGGCCGTGTGTTGGAATGCTTGTTACATAATGAAAATCGTTATCGTATGAAATAATTAAAGCAAATAGTTGATAAATGGTTACTCGTGTACCATCTCGATCTATTTTTCCCCTTTGCTAAAAGGTGTTGGTTTTCCAATGTTCAAGTACAAATTTGCAACGTGTCCCTTTCTTTTGAAAATCCTACTATCATCTTAAAATGCACACAATATTCCAAATGATTTTTCTGTCAGGTTTCTATTTAAAAAAAATAACAGGTGAGCGTAGCCACGAATATCAAGCCGCCATACGTGGGATTTAGCCAGAAATAGATCAGGGTATTAGGAAGGAGCCAGAGAGGATTCATATACGCTGATTTAGCAGGATGGTGTAACAATATTTAACACGCATACGCAGACTAAATGTCATTAATGAAACTCTGATAAGAATTGTTTACTTATATGAATTCTATTATGTCAAAGTTAAATTATCACTTACAGTTAGGTGCATGGCAACCGTAGGTGATCGGCATACACCTCTTAGACACCGTCAAACTGAGCCAGAGTTCTGACAATTAACAGTCTCTCTTCTATTTTCATCAGTTTCGAAATGATTTTGAATAGATACTAGTTTATATGAAACCGTAATAATATCATTAACCGTTTAAGCATCATTGAATTGGTAATTCTGAAATAGAATGAGTAGGAGTTTTATCTTACACATAGTCCAGTACAGAGATAAATAAAGCTCTCATAAGATGTAACAAGTCTTTTGCGTTTGTCTATTTTTGGCGGAGACATCGCTAAGCTCAATAAAATCTATCCAGATATCCGTTCCCGTTATGGTATAACGCATTCAGCTTCTGAACTCCTTTAAAGTCAAAGATTCCACGAGAGCAAAAAGGTATTGTCAGAAAGACATAATTAGTAGCATTAGACGTCCTAATCATGGAGTCATTTCTTCTGAAAAACACATTAAATGGAGGACTGACATTAAAATACATTATCTGATTGATGGAATAATGGTAACATTGTCTTATTCCTGGGAAACAAGTGGAAAGTATTTATTCTCAAAATAGTTCCTACATTATCCCAAAGAAATGGTTGCTATAAATAAGATAATCAGGCAAACGAGGGTACATTAATTGTTTTAGTTTTCTTTAAAATTCTAAGCAAATGGAGTTCGTAATCAAAGTGGTAGTGCACATCTATTGTAATTGGTTTTCGACTTATCATTTCGTTAGGGAGTGGCATATCAAGCAAAATATCTGAGTATACAAAGAAAATAGGAGAGATCTTAGCAATTATCATGTAACTACTTTTCCTTCAGAAATTTTGTTTATTTGTGACAAAATAGTAATATTGATAAGGAAATGTTTATTGGTATTAACATAAAGAGTTAACTACGCAACTACATCAATTTACAAAGAAAGATGTTTGATTACTTTATAAGTTTTTGTGCGAATGTCATTTTTATGGCGCTTTGTGTAATTATTATGTATGATAGAAAAACACTTTCGTAGCGGTAAGTAAGATCTTTGATACTTGAGACTCAAACATTTTCACAATAACTGTTTGTTTATAACTCTTTCCCTGTACAATATCAGTAACCGCCTTTATGTCTTTACATCTTTTGATTTTGTCTACGGTAAAACGTTATTGAGGGATGTACATTATTGGTTGGTATTTATTGAGAAATGATTTTTGAGGATAAATAGAATATCACTCTCGATCTTCTGATGCTTGATATATAAATTCAGATGATAAAATAATCTTTAATCAACTTGAGATTGTCTTTTCCAATAGCTGTATAAACGTAAATATTGTCACATCTGTAAATCTTAAGGAACACAGTTACTAAATGTGAGTTAGGTAATAATGAGTTAGTTAGGATTTAACGGGGCTAAAACAATAATTCAGTCACTAAAAACGTGAGAAAAGGCTTATGTAACATATGGAGAGAAAGACATAATAGAATTAAGTTTTTTAACGAGCATTTCAGCTTCAGCTAGCAACACGGGAATCACCACGCACGTGAAGGCATAAAGTCAAATGGCGGCCAAGTAATAGAAAACGTGTAATGACACTGATGTTTTGTAGTCTACATTAGTGTACATGGCCTGCTTTCACAAAGCAAACTTAACTAAAGTTAACCTTAACTCCCATTCTTTAACATTGCACTAAGGTTACCTTAAGAACTTACGATCACCTTAGAGCTTTGTGAATGTAGGCCTAGATATACAAGTATATGTACAACTACTGTAAATTACTATTTTGCAGTGCATTGCATTTTGTCAATTTAAGCAACACGTTTCTTATGAACTAGAATAAATGTTCTATACATAGAGGATACTAAACGACCTTCTTTTTGTTACTATCTTTATTACACGAGTTAATGATCAAGTATAAAACGAGCGAAAGCGAGTTTAACGAAAAAAGTATTAAATTGAAGAAAGTTTAGTATTCTGTTTATTACTTGACCTCAGTAATCAAGCATGATTGCCGAAAGTGTACTGAATGAAGTATTTTCGCGACTTGGCCGCCATTGTGACGGCAGTGCTAGCATTGTGAAATCACACCCACACAATATTATGACGTCATATGTGCAGCGGTATTACACTAGTTTAGTATCGCCGTATAAATACTACACTGCAGTATCTTACACGGGCGAGTATTATAGGAAATTATTTCTCAGATAACAATTGAGTACAAAACTACAGGAAACAATAGGAACGCTATAAAGATGTACACAATTGATAACTTGATTCTGTTCAAATAATGAAAGATCATCCTTTGTATAGACAATATGGTGATTGGAGAAGGCCGTTTGTATTCAATAAATGTAATTTATGTAAAAATCATTTTTTCAGCATTCCATTCCTTTGATCTTCTTTATTGTTATCAATTCATTATATGAACAGAAGTAAAACAGATAAAGCTGTCAGACAATACTGCATTGTTATTTGAGAGAAGAGGGTACGGACACGCTGCCAGCCGAAAGAATTTCAACTTAAAGATGACTATTTTATATAATCAATCTGAGCTATTTTTAAAGAGTTCGAGGGTTTTATGAGCAGCGAAAGTCTATTAGAGATGTCATTCAACGTATCACATTATATTTAAAGTAGGATTTTGTTAATTCATTGACTTTTCACTGCGCATTTCTTACATATTCAAAATAACTATTGAGCTCCCTTTTAAGGTGAAGATGTAAGATGGGTCCTGGATAGCAAGCCTTACGTTATTCAACTTGAGTTTTTATTATTTACTTGGATAGATAGAACAAAATTTCATTTGTAACAAAATAACATTTTATATTCCTTCTTTTATTACATGAGTACCTCATGTGTGTTTACCAGTCTTATAAATGATAATAATAAAAGCAGCTTTCATTGGCTATGAGTACATGCAGCATCTTTGAATTTACAATTAACATTTAACACCAAGGGAAATATTGTATTGCAGTTAAGATGGAAATGGCAACATTGTGACATTACTGTACCAATTTGAACTGCTATGTGGAAATGTCTTTACATATTTTACTTATCTAAATGTGACATTCAAAATTTCATTTATATTGTCAGAAAACTGTCTAAAAACAATATTTTCTACAAACTCCCAAGATGCACCATATTTTCGAATGAAGTTTAAGTAATTTAAAAACATCCTGTTGTATCAGCTAAACGAATCCCCTTCATTAATGCAGTTTTATTTATCAATATTTTTCCAGTGCTATTTATTATTTAATGAATTAAGTTGGTCATTATAGGTCACTGATTGATTATGCACAGCATCTTACAGTGTTGGTGATGGTGATGGTGATAGTGATGGTGATGGTGATGGACACGCTTTGAAGGCTCGTCTAGTACTGAGTAGACTATTATAATTCAAATATTTTATGAAACTTTAAGAAACTTCTCTTAAAGTTGTATGTGCGTCATATGTGGCAGCTGTCAACTGTTTTTTCTACTTTTAAGTCTATCATGAAAGGTTTTATATAAGCTGCAGCTGATATTAGTTAAAGACAAATATATATCAAGCTAGATTATCTTTTATTTGATATATTATTTTAAACCATTTTAGTTGAAAAAGAAAAGGTATTTTGCAATTAGTTTATGTTTAATGTTTACTTTTATGGAGTATTTTTTTTCAACATTGATAAAATATTACGAGCCAGGCAAGTACATGTATGTGTACAATTGTGATAACAAAAATTCAATTTCGAATGGTAAATGACTGAAAATAAATCTTATAATTAAAAATAAACTTATCCCAAATTTATCATGGCCCCATATCGTATTTTAGGATTATATAAGAATAAAATAACTGGACGCATGCCACTCATTTCACATACGTAACAACCAGCCAAAATTGCCTCTCCCCAGATATTCGACAGCTGTGTTTGATAAAGAATGGAATACGTTCCGTCAGCTTAATACTTGCAAACATTTGGACAATTTCAATAGTGATTACCGATGGCCGTTGAGACTAGAGTACATTTGCAGGTGACAGCATAATTTTTCCTCTTGAAAATTGGATAGCTGACGATATCCAGCCAACTTTGAACACTTGTTACATAAAGATGGAAATGGTATGGCAGATTGCAGTCATTGTTGTTGGCTGAAAGGTGATAGTTTCCAATATTAAGGTAACAATTTGCAACCTGACCCTTTCTTTTCAATAGCATTTTATAACTAAATTTCAAAAAAGAAATATAATTTTAAAATCACTCAATTTTTCAAATGATTTTTCTGTTGTGCTGGTAGTAATCGATCACTTGATGACTTTACACTTCCTTTTTATCAAATATAAATCATTTCTGATTATTTAAAGGCATGCCTTTTCTTGCATACCATATTGTTTGTTGTCGAAGTGTTGAAAGATCTGATTCCAATGTTTTAATTCTTTATGTTCCTTGAATTACTAGATACAAATAAATTCATAATCATGTAAATTAGTATATGTCAAAGTTGAATTACCGCTTGAAGTAAGTTACACATGGCCATCGTACATGTAGGTTGATAACATAACCTTTCAGTCAATGCCAAACTGAGCTAGAATTCTGACACTATCCTCCTATTTCCATCTAATAAAAACTATTTCATATGAAATATCATTAACCATTTAAGTCATCTTTGAAAAGGAATTTCTGAAATAGATTGAGTGGGAGTTTTATCTTACAAAATATAGTAAGTATTTCAGTACAGAGATAAACAAAGCTCTTTGAGATTATACAAGTGTTTATACCCTTGCCTATTTTTTGTGGTGACATTGGTTAACTGAATGTATCCATTCAAGTTAAGTTATAACGAATTCAGCATCTAAACCTAATACAAATCGATGATTCAATGAGAACAAAAAGGGATATGTCAGAAAGACGCATTTACTAGCATTAATTAGATATCTTCATCTTTATGGAGTCATTGCTGCTGTAACCGTTTTCAACTGTAATTCAGGCTATACCCAAACGTAGCTATCTTTACAATAAATAATGTTATAATCCATAAAATTCCTTGTCTTCCTAAATGTTAATATAGTTGACAAAAAGTGTGAAGTAAACAATAATTGCTACACAAAAATATCTGTTGGCATCAATTTATAAAGAAGAATGTTTGATTACTTTACAAGGCCGATAATTTTTGCTTTCGTGCTTTGTGTAATTATTATATATAATAAAACAAATTTCACAAGTTGATACTGTTTATTGTTTACATCTTTGATACTAGTCACATTTGAGATATCCATTGATGATATTTGATACCCCATACGCATAGATTTAGTTAATAAAAGGATAGTAACAAGTAATGTGAAAGTGAAAATATGGCTTGATTTGATCAATTTGTTAACCCGCTGCATCGTACGCCGCCTAAATGTTCTGTCTCAGCCACAAGGCGATGGTATTCCTGCTGACCTCTCCCCTGGTGGAAGAAGAAAAAGGAATAAACAGCCTTTTCCGTGAACGGCTGATATATTCTTTTAAAGCTCTCACCGGGCACATGGAAAGTTCTTCAACCGCGGAACCGTCAACCACCGATGACAGAGGTGGAATCACGAACTGTCCGGCTGTCCTGGTAGCTGATTCTTGGCAACAAAGTTTCAAAGGAGCCCCAGATGAGCCGCCCCATACCGCACTTGTTCAAAGCGAACTCTCGCAACGTCCAGAGCGTGCACTTCACTTACCCTGGCTGCTTGTAGCCAATGACAGGAGAAGGCCGTCTTCTGAGTCAGAACCTCAAAAGAGGTTGCGAAGTACTAAGTTGAGTTCCTAACTTCTGGTCCTCAATCTTGACTTCGACATGGCGATAAGCTCCGCTACAAACTGTGGAAAAGCTCTAACCGGATCTTGAGATCTCTCCTCACAGAAACGCACAAAGCAGAGCTACTTGTCATCGTAGAGGGATCTAGTGGATTCTCTAGGGGCCCGGGAAATGGCGCTGGCCACCCGGGACGAATAACCTTTTCCTTCAAAGTCTTCTGTAAATGGTCCATACGGACAGATGAAACCTTCCTGGGTCGTGGTGAGGAAACCGATTGTGAGGATGGACCAACAGATGAGGCCACAGAGGAAAACCTTACGACGAGGCCGCGTGGCTCTGGGTACCACGACCTCGTTGGCCAATAGGGCGCGACCAAAAGCAGTTTGATTCGCTTCGTCGCCCTGATCTTTGCGACGACCTTGGGCAGAAGAATGGGCGGAGGAAACGCGTACTTCGGTCAACTTCACACAGTGCTGTTACGTCTGTTTTCAAGGATTTTTAAACGTAGAATTAATGTTTCTTAAAAATTCTTTTAACTTTGTACATGGTAGAATGGTATCCAGGGATGTTAATTATTGGTTTGTACTTAAGGAACAATCATTTTAGAGGTTACTTAGACTCTCATTTTCGAATCTTTTGATGCTCAATATATAAAATTGGATGATGAAATATAAGCCTTTGATATCAGTATCTTTTATCAACTTGAGATGGTCTTTTCCAAAAGCTGTAAGATCATAAATATTGTCACATCTGCAAACAACTATAGCAAAACCTTTATTATATGTAAGTCAAATAATAGCTTCGGCTAGCATAGTTCTCAGGGCATATAAAGTACATTTTCATATATATTCATATTCTAAAAGTATTTTATAAAGGAAATAATTTCTCAGGTAACAATTGCAAACAAAACTGTAGGAAATAACAGGAACACAATATAGATATACACAATAGATAATTGTTTCTGTTCATAATATCAAAGGTCATCATTTGTACATACTTTATGTCAATTTCACAAGGCCATATTTGTTATATATAAATCTTTGATTGAAGAAGCATAATTTTCATCAATCCATTCCTTTGATCTATTATCTTTATTCTTATTATTTCATCATAAAGACAGAATTTAGAAGAAAAAGCTTATCAACTCATTATAAAGACAGAATTGAATAGAAAAAGCTGTCAGAAACTACAGCATTGTTATTTGAGAGAAGAGGGTACCAAGACGCTGCCAGCCAAAATACTTCAAACACGAAGCACTTATATATCAGAAACCCAGACAAACAAGGCTTTATCTAACATGAAAACAATGCGCATAAATCGATTGAATTAATCTTTTGAGGTACTATTTGTTCTGAAAAAATCCCAACGTATTAGCCCTGCTAAACATATATGTAGTACCCAAAGCAAAATCAATAACCTAAAGAACAAAATATTAATTTCTTTTGTAACAAAGGGGAACAATGAAAATATAATTCTATATTGTTGTATAAATTAGAATATCTACAATAACTGGTAAAATTCTGTTCAGATAATCATATTGAGTTAAACCTTTTGATCTTCAGATTAAAGAAGTTATTATCAAGAAAAGATTGTTGTCTTTTCGATAATGTTTTTCCCGCAAAAGCTGAAATAATGCTCTTTTTAAAATTCATGGTACATCGTAGGTACACAGTATAAGACCAACAAAACATAAGATAATTTCACCCAATTCAGAAAGTGATATGTAACATTTCTGTGAGTGCGTCATAAAATTGGTATTGTTTTATAATGAGTATTTCACTTGATTTTTTTGCACTTGAGTTCACTCCCTTGAATGCGTTGATAATGACATAAAATACTTACTTATTACTATAGTTTTTACAAAAGAGATGCATGTGTTTATTTCTTCAATCGATTGTAAACAATTGTTTATGTAAGTGTACATGTTTATGTAGGTTTAAACACCTGTACAGATTTACACAAGAGTAAGAAGTAAGTAGTTAAGTAGAAGTAAGTTAAACTTGTCTGCATTCTATGTTTTGATGTTTTCATCGCCAAAATCCGAATAGGTTTAGTTTCTGCCACATGTTTAATTAGTTTTCTAAATTTGACATGTATAAGTGCGCGAAAAAGCACACTGATTTCATTTTCATAAATGCAATCGTGATGATTTATCGCATATATTCTGCTATGATATAGGCTGAGTCATAGAGGATACTAAACGACCTTCCATTTAATACTATTTTTATTAAACGAGTGAATGATACAGTATAAAACGGGTGAAAGCGACTTGGCCGCCATTGTGACGGCGGTGCCATCATTGTGACGTCATAACCACACAATATTATGACGTCATTCGTGCAGCGGTATTACACTAGTTTAATATCGCCGTATAAATATTACACTGCAGTATGTTAAACCGCCGAGTAATAATTTCATTATTTGCATTGTCATTGGTGACAACTAACATGCGCTGTTCTAGGACAGTTCCAAAATAAGATACAGTTGCACTAAGCTATTAACATCGGTTTTCAACAGATTTCAAATGGTTGATAATAAATGCCATTTTTAAAAGTTATAATCATCTATTAGCTGGCATTTTTACCTAAGTTTGAGAAGGAGTTTTCTGTTACACATTATCCTATCACATTAATACATTTCGTTCTCATAAGATGATAAATGATTATACCCATATCTATTTCAGTCATGGAGACATCACTCAGCTCAATCTTTCCACTCAAGCTAAGAAATAACATATTCATCATCTGATCTCCTTTTCATACGGTCACATACAGAAATCTACAAATGCATTGACGTAATAGCTTCGTTAACATGATTGAACTATGTTTCTGTACACCGCATTCACATTTTATCCACTGACTACAAATGATGACTAAATTAATTACTCAAATTTTTATTTTAAATATACTTACTTATGTTAGTGTTTATGAGGATAAAGTTTGAAAGAAATAATTTATTCTCAAAATGGTTGTTTAAATGTCCTCGGGTTTTGAGATAAATGCTTTAGCCAAATAAAACAAAAAAGGAAGTGAGAAAACTGAAACACTTATTTCTTATGTTAAAGTGTTTCTAGTTTTAGTACTTATAATATTTTCATTGGTATACTTTAATTTTATAATGTAATTGTACACGCATAAGCACTTTTAAAAAGTCTTTATAAATGTATTGCCGATAATATATATTTTCATAACATGATTATACTAAAGTTAATGTAAGACTTGCATTTAATTGAAGTACCATAGGTACAAATAATATACGCCGTTATTTAACACTGCTTAATTGAGCTAGAATACTGGCACTTAAAAATCAATGAAGTCTCAAATAAAAAAAAACATTATATAAGAAGATATCGTTTTTATCTTACACAATATTCTAGCTCAGTGATAAACATCACCGTTAGAAGACCATAATAGGATTATACTATTTCTATTTTAGACATCACAAGGCTCATGGATTCAAGCCGGGAAATAACATATTCAGCATATAAGCCAGTTTCAATTAATCATTTCATACGGACAAAGCCCGAATAGGACAGACTGAGGCGACCCTTGACGAGATCGTTTCCAAAGCAGTATGAAACCAATGCTTATTAACACCACATCTATATTTCGTCCACAAGTTGCTATTTTAAAACTATATAACCAAACATAATGACTGAACGAATGACTCAAGTGTTCAATATACAGTTGTTCTGTATGGTTTTTTTTTTTATGAAATGAGGTTAATAGTAGGAATTTCATATCAAAATAGTTTTAAACGTTTATAAACTAGAAGCATTTTGCCAAAGCAAATTATTTATGTCAGCAAGATACATCTGGCACACGATGGTATATCTAACTTTCTACTTTCCCTCAAAGTACCAAGCAACATGAGCTTACATTCAAAGTGGTAACATATTGTTCTTGTGAAATATTTTTAGAAGGAATTATTACTTCAATCAAAGGGTTTAATAAATGATGAAGGAAGAACGATGATATTTGATTAGCTTCTATTCTTTCAACAATTTTGTTATTTTCATCAAAGACCCACCTTGCATTAAGTTAATGTTAATCAAACATCTCTTTTGACAGAAATAGTGTATACAAAGAAAATGATTCCATTAAATTGTAAAACGTTCTTTTGAAGGCTGATAATCTATCAATGGCCCTTAATATACTAGAACTAATTACTTATATTTAGCAGTCTTGCATCGTTATCGTCACTTGCTAAAGATGTTTTGGTCTGCAGTTTAATAATATTTTACATCTTAGTGATATTATATTCGGGATAATATTAACGTATAAAACCTTTTCTACATTGTTGTTTCTTCGACAATATTTTCAACTTTTTTTTGTACTCAAGATACGACCTGTAATTCTAATACAATTAGCAATATCAGCGAAAATTTTTGCCTTTTTCCAAATAATTCACGTTTTACTCTATGTAAAGTTTTTTAGGAAAATTATTGAAAAATGGTTTTGATTTCGCTATGCTACAAATTATTAAGACATGAGTTGCATGCAGTTTCTCGGATCTTCTTATGTTAAACAAATCATACCACTACCACAATCACATTTAAAACTGCATTATATCTTTATTTACATTTACATATCTCAAAGGCACAAATTAAAGGGTCAATGCAATGACAAGTAATGTAGGGCTCGTCACAATTCTCAACTAAAGTTAAACTTAATTCAGATAATGTGACCTACTTTTGGCTTGGTAAAGTTTTTAATTAACTAGAAACAAGAATGACAGGTGAATGTTCTGAGACACATTTAACATGTGAAACTTTTGAATTTACAAAACCATTTGCCTGCGGTGAATATAACACAATGCATAAGAAATCGATTAAGCATACGTTCCTCTTGATAAGGATAGGAAAAACAATAATACCGAGCCAATATTGCATTTCCCAATAATGCTTCGATTTCATTGATTTGAGAACGCCAACTCCACGTCAAGACAGAGTGCAATCACATGCTTGTCAAATTATCAACACTTGAAAACTCCACATAATGTAGTTGTAATTGGCTGTACGTGTGCAAGGTCACGTTCTGCATTAAAGCAATGCTTTGCTCAGATTGTCATCTTATTTTGTGTATTGGTTAATGTCTTTGATCTTCCTACACGGAGAGCTATCTGAATTGATAGATGATCTCTTTTCCGTTTCTTGCTTTTTCTGAAATGCATATTTATTGATGATATCAAATATGCACCTCTTTGTTGTATTTCTTACTATAAACATTCTCTGTATAAATAGTCACAAATCACATAGTTAGTCGATAATCAATATTCTTAGTCTATGCACATAAATTTTGAAAATAATTAGCGTTTGCGGGATAGCACAAAGGCAGAGTGGCCATGAAACTTTGAGTTTCGCCTTTCCCTGTTCCGCCGTCTTCACAGCCACAAAAAATGAAACGTATATATATTGCACCTAGCAGCAGCATTCAGTTGTCTAGATTACCATCGGGTTGGCTACACATTATTTTTCAAACGATCACCTACAGTAATTTGGAATATAAAAAACTGACAGACGTCACAAATGTCTTTCTAGTTCTCCGAATTGATATACGCAAATTAACTATATCTTATGAAAATATACACAAGCATAACATCAATATCAAAATATTGTGGACGACCTACTCTTACTTGTACCAGGGGTAATATGCTACGGTGGCATCTTGTACAAGGAATTACACGTTTGTTAACCTGGTCCCGTTGGGTTACGAGGGCTAATTAATCAATCTATTTTCGTGAAAGGTAGCAAAACACGGGACGCTTGATATAAATGAGCATAATATCAAACAGCATCACAAAGTTAAATAGCATCACAAATTCATAGCACAACCAAGGGTAAAGTCTTTTTTAATACACTCGACGATACCATTACAGTCGATAAAATAAACCAATAAAATAAACCAATTGTGTTTTTAATGTTTTGTGATTCGAACGTAGATTCCATAGCTGATTATATCAAATTCGAAGCATTACGCTAAGCGTTCGGCTCCGAATAATATCAACAGGTGTCGAATCTACGTTCGATTCACAAAAATTTAAAAACACAATAGGTTTAACTCCGAATAGGCACTTCCCTTAACTGCAACAAGTACTGTTCTCCGTTATATCTCTTGAGGAATCTGTGAATCAATGAAACAAATTGCACAGGAGTTGCTTACAAATCCGTTATATTAGTGATATCATTTTCATTTTCACGGTTTTGTAGTTAGTTAGTAGTTAGTTTTGTGAAGACAAAAACAACTTTCGATAAATAAGTATTTTTGAATGAGCCTTTCAACAAGACAGAACCAGACGCGTCATGTCATAAACATTAGGATTAAATTTCATATGCAGCTGCGCACGTCACCAACTCATTTTCTGGAATATTAAAAGAAGTTTGTATCTTAAATATGGAAATAGAGAAAAGAGCTATAGTTTTAAGAACGTCTGGTATGAATACTCTCAATATGGAAATATCTTGAAAGGTTAAATAAGTTGTTCATAATAACCCGGATAATTTGATCTTTTCATGATTATTTAAAAAAATATAGAGAGAGAGAGAGAGAAAGAGAGAGAGAGAGAGAGAGAGAGAGAGAGAGAGAGAGAGAGAGAGAGAGAGAGAGAGAGACAGACAGACAGACAGACAGACAGACAGGCAGATAGACAGACAGAGACAGAGACAGCGGAAATTACCGTAGATAGTGAATGAGTTTTTATGTTATTTACATAATCAATACGCAAATTTATACAATTTAACAATTCTTAACATGCAAAATAAGTATTCAAGTACGTTATTATCATATAACGGAGAGAAAACTATATGCAAATTGTGAAAAGAATCCTTTATTAAGTTTGAACAGCGTCAACAAGATTCTACGTTCATTACTATACCTCCCACACAAAAGATTTAAACAAATTTGTGACAGTGTTGTACCATTGTTGAATGTTTAAAAGAAGGTGGGCTGTCAAAATGTTTTCCTATTTTGAATTCATATTTTTCA
The DNA here is from genome assembly GCA_921293015.1 of Phorcus lineatus. Classification (NCBI taxonomy): domain Eukaryota; kingdom Metazoa; phylum Mollusca; class Gastropoda; order Trochida; family Trochidae; genus Phorcus; species Phorcus lineatus. The sequence goes on along the minus strand of OV121088.1, from coordinate 30,251,464 downwards.
TATAAATACACAGTATAAAACATGCTTTATTCAAAAACTAATAAATCATCAAAAGTTCATGTTATAATAAAAAAAGAACACAAAAGAACCATAGTTAAGGCGACGCCATCTCTACAGATTCATACTCGAAGCTACTCAAATCAGAGAAAAACTGAGGAAAAGCAAAGATTTGAATGAAGACGATGTTGCTTGTTCGTAAAGATTAAACTTAGCTTGTTAATATCGATAGACAACAAAAGTTATTTATACATCCATCCTTAAATACCTACATGCCTGCATGAGTACAGAGAAGCATATATTGCATTTAGCAATTGTTGGAAATTTTGTTCTGTATTGAAAGTTTTTAAATTAACTTTCTTTAACTTTCTCATTGCTTTCTTCGAAACAATCAAGCATTTAATTAAATGTTTTTAAAAAAACTAACGGTTTTATTTTCTGACTCTCTGGTACTAATGAAATGCCAATCATCTATGCCTTATAAAGGTTACAAAGTTTATTCAATGTCATTACGTCATCGGAACATCATGTTAAGGTTGAATTCTCACGCTAACTTTTGTTTTACTTCGAGCACCTTCTGGGCTGAATTTGAGCCACTGATATGAGAATCTAGCTATTCCTTATTCTTTGAGGAAACTAGAATGTATTCGAATAGTACTGTGTACTGTTCTCGCGAGTATACAGAGTAAGGTTACATGTATATGGCAATCGGATCATGGAGTCGACATCGGTGAAACCAAAGAAGTAATCCCAAAAAATCGTTTTCGTTGGTTAGTTAGGAGTTTTTTGTGTTGAAAATTTGAAAAGAGAACTTGTCAGAACCTTAGAAAGTGCTCGAATTAAAACAAAAGGTAGCGTAGGAGGATATAATTTTCCATTGTTGAGAACGGGAATGTCAAGGCTTACATGTAGCAGTGTTTAAGGATAAATTTAATGTCAAGTGATAGGTTAGAACATCAGGTGTAGGTGTGTGAAAGTAAATTTTATTCTGTTGAATATTGACAGATCCACAGCTTAGGATATAGAAAGTATTAAAAATGATGCGTTAGTTCTGTATTTTTACAGTTAACAATGTGTATTCTTGCAAGGATTTTATTGTCATTAGAAAGTTTTCAGATATTGACAAACGTCAGAACTTCAAACTTATTTCTTTTAATAAACAATAATATATACATTATTTATGATACCTGATTTGCTTTTAATCTTTTTCAGTCTATTTTTAATCAGCATTCTTCATATCTTGTAATGTTTTAAGCCTTTGTCCTTGTGTACATTTTTATTCCAGGAGGATTCTCGGATTTATCTTTAAATTTTCGATCAGACATTTCCCTAAATACTTAAATGATGATTTCAAATGTCGAAAACGGTCATACTTAAGTCAATGCTTAGTCAATAGCTAAGAGTGGGTGTTATGCTTGCGCATACACCAGGCTGCAAATTGCATCCTTTTAATCCTCTGAAGAAGCAGATAATGAGTAATTTCAGTTGTAGACAGAACATCTGCCAAATTGCTTCTTCATCGAAAAATAGATCGTTTATCAAACCAAGGCCATTGACAGCACTGCCACTCTTAGAATGAACGAGAAAGCACTGTAAAACCTTCTATTATCAATTGATACCAGTCGAATAGGCCTAAACGTTAAAATTCATGTCTCTCTTTTCCCTTGATATCAATTATATAGAAATTATCTTTCACCTGACTAAACTGTACTTTTTTTCGAAATTAGAAATAAGAAATAAATATATCCAGGAAGGGTTAAATATTTACTCGTTATAGTTTTACACTAAAGCAGTTTTCGCTATTCTTGTCTTTAAAAATTTTTATTTCAAGGTTGAAATAGTAGTAATTAGATGTTTTAACTTTCAAAATACTTCTATCTATAATATCTATGCTAAAATTAGCAATTTTCCTCTAAATTCACTGATTAAGTAGTTTAAAGAACTATAGCATTTCTTTAAAGGAAATAAGTGTTGGAAATGTAAATTCTTTTTAGTCAATATATGGATTTCTTAAAGGAACGTATAAAGATTTCCCAACTCGAGTGATAAGGGGTGTTCACTCTTAACTGGTAGAATGTACTTTTTGCTTAATACGCGTCACCTGATTCAAAGTGTATGCATGGATAATTGGGTATATAATATTGATATTATCCTCAGAACTAAATTAGGAAATTATGACAAAATGAATTGTACAAAAAGATTTTTAAAAATTCTAGAGAGCCTTTAATGAAATGATTACTATATTATAGAATATCCATAATAGACGAATGTCTCTAATTAACCATAAATTACAGAGAGACCCTTAGAAATTAAATTTGCTTTTGTGATTCTCATTATATTCTATGACCATGTTTAAAGCCACTCATAATTATAGAAACAATATTCGTCATAACAATATCATAAACATATCATGCGTGAACTTCGATGGAAAAATGCTTTAAAATCCCATGTCCTATAGCAATAAATTGTATCCGCAGAGTTCGTGAAATATTTGTAGACGATTTTGATTGAAATACCATTCTCGAATTCCAAACTGCTCAAGATTGCAAGTATATAATAACTCCAAAATGCATGATTTATTTCAGTACTCTGCGAACTGACTTCGATAATATCGTGGCGATTCGTTTGTGTGAGTGGGGGTTAAATCTATTAAAATTCATAAATGTTATATACTGTTAAATATTGTGGATACTTATAAAGTAATCTTCAAATTCTAAATGTTGAAAGCTGTACAGTTTAGTGAGGATGACAGTAGTGCATGTCTCCGAATAGCAAAACCATTTTCGGTTTTTTTAACAGGCCACTTTGAAGTCGTTAGATGTCCAGAATGTCAGCTGTAAATTATATCAAATATGTAACTCCTCAAATTTAGCTCAACTACGTTAACTGATTTTTATTTCAAATCTTTATTTGAATTATTGTCGTAAGAATACATATCATTAAGTAGAGAGTGAATGCTCTGAGTCCATCGTATGTACGTTAAAGGGCAGTAGTGTGTTGTTAAGATAAATAAAGTGATCTCATGATCGCACTATATACTCGGTAGAGCTCTACTTCGAATGATTAAAAGGTTTTCACAAATATATGTGGTTTTCGGTTGGTAATTGTCAAACTATCACGATTTAACGAATACGGATGGTCGGATGTGAGTATTGAGATGATACGATCCTCAGAAGTTAATAAATTTGGTATCAATTAATGTTAATTGGGGAAAGTTTCAATAAATAAATCTTTCCAAAAATTTGCGTTTGTCCCTTAAAGTGGTTTTCGAGGCTGTCAGCAGTTTTTATCATGGGGTTAACGTTGTGAAGTTTAGAGATAGCGCTCCCTTTCACAAATTAACCTTTACTGAGGTTAACCGTTTCTCCGAATATTACACGCCCTTGTAAGAAACTGAAGTGTAATATATATACGGCAATATCAAACCAGTGTAATACCGCTGCACGTACATCACAATATTGTGTAGGTGTGACGTCACAATGTAAGCACCGCCGTCACAATGGCTTCTTAGTTGCGGAAACTTAGTTTCAGAACACTGTCAGTAATAATGCTTGATTTATGAGGCGAGTAATAAACAGAATGCTAAACTTCCTTCCATTAAATACTTTCTTTTATCAAACCGGAGAATGATTGTGTATCAAACTCTCGTTTAATAGTAGATTAATAACTCCTTTAATACAGCTATTTAATGGAAGGTCGTTAAGTATCCTCTTTTTATGTACCATTGCACCAAGTTAAATTTAAGACTTTGTGAAAGGAGTCCCAGCACACTATGGATAATGCAAAGTCTGATTATACCTTCCATCTGGTCATCAAGATTATAAAAACCCTTCGTTGAAATCTAAATCTAGCAACCTAATAATCTAATAAGATATCTGTCATCTAAATTAAAATCTAGAAGTCATTTGTACTTTTCTATCATCATGAGCATGTTCTTTACATACAGTATGGTTACATTTGATAACCTACTGTACACCCAACCCCAAACAAACCTTTCCACTGATTCCTTGTCAGCATATGTTATGCTTACATCTATAACCTTCGTGGTCCGGTTTCTGATAGAAACATTTTTCAGCTTCAAACAGCAGTGCAGCGGAAATTGGGCATATGTATCCTTTCAAGGTGAAACACCAGTGATAATAAGCTGGTGAAAAATCTCTTTGGAAGGTTTGTGAATAATGATTTGGATGTTAATATGTAAAGATCACGGATTTGAATATTAACATGAATACAATCTAATCCCTTTAGATTAGCCGGTACATCAAGGAAGAAAGTTAATGAAATGTAATTGTATAAAAAGAAGCCTCCTTGGTAAATAATGACACGAAGGGAGACAGCTACGTGACCAAATGTCATTCGTTAATTGACACTCATTAAGACCATCTGTCATATGAAATCATTTACGTATGTCCAGTGACAGATACAGGATATGGGCGTATTTCATATATTTGAAATCTTGACTTTACTAATTTACCAACTTTTTAAAACAGTTTAATACTATAGTGCTCTTACAAATATCAGAGATGATTTTGAAAACATTTATTTTTAAAAATTTCGAAATGTCAGCATGATAATGAATTGACATAGACATTTGCTTTTTAGATAAATGATGTTGCCGCTTATCCATGAAATATAGCTAAGCTCTCTATTCTGGTGCGACATGCACGCTCTGTAGCACTATCTTTGCTAGATCTTTGAGACGACCCTTTTCCTTCTGTATCTAGTTGTAACGGGTGAATATTGGTGAATATTGTCTCCTACAGATACGTAGGAGACACATTGTAGGCTCTCCTACGTAAGACTTTAAGATTCAGTACGGAAATAATATACTACAATGTAGATCTCTTTTGGGTATAAGTAACGTTTTCTGCAGTGCATTAAATGATTTTGCCACATCAAGAGAACACACAACTATCTTCAGGTCACCTAATAATATAGCTGTTGGGTTTTTTGTTACAGTTTTTCTCCTTTCTAGGAAACTCAGAATGTAATCGGTACTGGAACCTAGTTGTTTGAGAACACCTGCAGCTACAAAGCCTTTCATTTCCCCATCGTTTATTTCATTTGCGAAAATAACTAAGTTCTAATTGAAACTTAATAATACAGCATATGCCTTCACCGTTCACTTATCTTAAAGTTTCATTAGGTACATTGTTCCTTATACTGTAATCTGTTTTCTTCGTTGCCAGTGCTAATGTTATCTTAACCGTTAGTCAAAGCGTGTAAACATTTCGAGCCATATTTGCATGGACAACATTGCACGTCGGCTAGTATAGTTTTTTAAATAATTTGTGAATAAAGGTTTGCAAAATAGAAAATAAATTTCAGTCTTGTTGGTCTCTTGAAATAGATATATAACCAGCCTTATTTAAATCAAACGTGTTCCGAGGAAGTTTTTAAACCATTACTCTATCGGATTCGTACTCATTCTATCAGGGTTTTCCTCTTCCCAACGGCCTGAAAGCATCCTCATTACTCGCACGTTCTGACACAAAGCGAAGCGAAGACAGAACCTATAGTCAATTAGAGGAACGATAATATCATCGCGTCTAAAAAAAACATAGCGGCGATCAAGTTCAACTAATGGTTAAGGGTAGCTATTTTCCCCAAGACACTGACACCGAAGGCTTTTGTCGGAGTCTTTGATTATCTTGTTGAATATCGATCTCAATTCTTACTCAATGTCGTTTAAACTCAACAATTTCAATATATTAATTCAATGACAGTTTCTGTGCTATATGATGTATTTTGTTTCAAACTTGGGGGTGTTCAAGAGCTGTAAAAAGTAAAGAGAAAAATATGGTTTTATGATGTTTACATTTAAATATATATTTTAAATCATGCATCAAAATTAAAATTGTGAATGTTGACTTATAACATATGAATAAATTTATCACAGAAGGTGCACTTTAACAACAATGTTATTGTGATCCGAGGCATCCATCCTGAATTTACAATTCATCAGGAAAATGTGTGACTAAATTACATCCCTTTGAGCTCGATAGGAAACAATAATCAAATGAAACGGCTTGATTCGAGATGTTCAAATATGGCTTCTTACCGATGATTTTTAACAAGTCATTTTAGCGTATGCTTAGAAATTTGAATTTGAAATTTGTCAAGAAACCTTCCCTCAAGATTTGCTTTGGGCACGAACGTTTGATTTAGGAGCTGGAAATGCAAGCATATTTCTTAAACGCAAGACTGGAGTCTTTGGCGAGGGATGCAGGTCCAATCAACGAAGCAGTATCATTAGCTTACTCAAAGCAAGTGCGTGCAATTTCAGTAAAGAGTTGCTTGAATTTCCATTATTCCAAGGCGTGAACGCCAAAGGTGGTGCAACGGTATTTGATTAAAGGTCATTGAAGAGTCTCAGAGTATCCCGAAACACAAAAGAGCGATTATCAAATTTAGTTTTCAGCATTGTTAACTCAAATTAGACAATGACAAAAATAACAGCTTTTACGCGTTTCCTCTTTCAATTTCTTCAACATAATCATTATGAATATTTTAAACATTTTCTTTCTCCTTTTCGTAACAATGTCAATACATCTTTTTAGAAATAATTGAACAATCTTACTCCCAAATAAATGATAAAAGATGTTTAATGCAACACGCTCCAATCGTTAAAGAATTACTAAGTCGTCACGTACATATTTTCTAGAGATATATATTCTGATTGATTTGGTTAACATGGCGCTGATGGTGTATTTGAGAGATGTTTAATCAGATTTCATACAATGGCTAATTGAAAGATGAGATGAAGAAATCAGATATGAAGATAAGCATTTTGTAGAAAAATAGAAAAATAGAAAATTATCAAGGTCAATTACTTGTTTGCCTTGTAGGACTTGCATTGTACACCTTTTGGTGAAATTGGTTAATTTAAAATATTGCTATATCGACAGTTTTATACATAATCAGAGTTCATATACGATATGCTGATGCTAATAAACATCCACTTGTCAAGGAGTAATCTGTGTCCTCGGGCTTACGGGAGTGGAGTTGGCTTATGTTTTCTGTTTGTCAATATTTTCAGCTTTTAAATGAAAATATAGTAATATTTCTTAAAGTTTGGTTATGATACTTGACACTTATTTCACGGCAGTAAGTAACAGATATAAGGTCGTTATTATCTTTCATTAAAAACAAGTCATTTTCATATAAATATGTATGACAAGCTTATTGAGATGTTTAAGACTTTGGCAGTGAATGTTGTTTTGATAATTACGTACAAGTATGAAAGCAAAATAGGATATTATGTTAAAAAAAACCCTCAATGATATTTGAATTAAAATCGCTGGAAATCAAATTTTTCGATACAGAAACGGATCCTGTGCATAAGATTTATCACAGGCATTGATGTCTGCTTCGAGTCGCCGACGGTCGCTGGCCATGAACATCATACGATCCCGAAATGCTTGCGCTCAGTAACGGTTGGCACACTTGGTTGCAGGATTGCGAGTACAAGATATCGAGATAAACTTCAACAAATCTAGGCTTGCACCTCCAAACTATGATATGAATATAAGTAGACAAGAACATAATTATCATCTGGCTGCGTATAAGTTAAAATTGTTCCACTGCAATTAGCACTGATTTGTCAACTTATTTATGTACACTTACCAGAACTTTTTCAGTGTGTAACCACCTGCATATTTCCCTTTTAAGGAAAGTTTTACCATCGATTCGTTGTTTAGGACTGACTGCAGAGATCATTTTGTTTACTTTTACCTTGAACCTTTTCAGAGAAACATGACTGCATATATGTAGTTCACATCAATTACCACAATAAGCCAAGAATACCTAGCCTCGTGTCTTGTCAATAAAGGATTTATTCACCGTGACCTCGTAGCCAGTGGAAACGTGAACATCGTGTAAATTCTAACCACACGAACAGACATTATGGAGTTTCGCAAGTATGTACGTAAACACTACAGCATCGACTGACGTCATATTGGCATTTTCCTAGCAAATTTGACGTCACAGGAAAATCAACAACACACGAACCTACATTTACCAAAACAATGCGCACTATTTACACATGTGTAACGAAGTCTTGTTTTAAGTAAAGGAACTACTTAATGTCAGAATTTGATTACATATATGTTCGCAAGAAAAATTCATAGATTGTAAACATTAACTAACCCGTACTCCAGTCTACTCGTATGACCATTCGGGATTAGTTCTTTTAGGCAGATTATTTACTTTTCATGCATATGGGTTTTTTTATTCCAATCTGAACGACATAGGAGATAGAATACAGATTTTCCTTCCGATTTATCTGTCAGTTATTATTCATACATTGTCGAAGGTTGTCGAAATCATTGAAATACTCAATAATTTACAAACGTTTTGTCGGTTTATTGCTTACTGATTTCATCTTAGACTAAAATATTGTGAAAACAAACAATGGAACTCAAATTTTGTTATGTACACAACGCCAATAAAAAAATTAAGTTGGCGTAAGCTTCCACTATTGTCAATTAAAAAAATAAAAAATAGAAATGTATCAACTTAAAAGGCCTGAAACAGGGCGAGTTTTCCTTTTTTACTATCATCCGTAAGTTTCATTAAAAAAAGATAACGATATTACTAAAGATATACTATCTTTTATAAATCACATGTAAAAATGTCATGCAGATTTTGTTAAGAGGACTTTATTTTGTATTACCCCCAACCCATTTAATACGCAAAAAGCCATGTCAGCAGGAAAATGTCAGCTGTCTTCTAGATTGCTTACTTCTAAAAACATTTTAATGAAAGATGGGCTTAACTGGAATAAGAAGGGGAAGGAACTGGCATCTGAATTACAACGAGTTGACATGTACGCCTTTAAGAAAATACTTATTTTTAAAAAAAAAGGTTTGGCGAAATAAGTTTTATCAGTGATGTCAAATATGGCTACCTTTCTTCTTTTTTGTCAGATGGTTTGAAAAATTCTCTATTTTAATCATTTTCTTAAATAGATTTCGGAATAAGGTTTTTGCACATGGAGGAAATAAATCCTGATATATATCAATAAACATTTTTGGGGAAATTCACTTGAAATTAATGACTACTTAAAGGATGAATACCAAATATGGAAACACTTCAAGTCTGCCTTACGCACCTGTTCTCTTGTGACACTTACAACACCAAAACGTTTATTCAAGAGTTGTGATTATTTAAGGTTTGAATAATACGTTATTTTAAAGCTTGAAATATGAGTTCTGAAAAATGACTAATGAACTGGCTCAACTGATTTCAACGGATAAAATGGTATATTTACTAGATTTAAACTCACTGCAGCACAAAGTAAATGTTTGACGTAATGGAAAAACAAGTAGGAGAATTTGATTTTTTTAATGAGATTTTAAGTGAGTTTATTTTTTCAAATTATCATTTCAAATATTTAACATATCCGTAACAATGTTAGGCCATGATACGAGGGGTGACTTAAAATTAGTAAGCATAACAAAGAAAGAAGGAATTCATATTATATGTATACATTTTTCAACGTAATACCCTTTCAATGCGATTCACTTCTACAATCGGTGTCGTTGAACCTTATTTCCAGTTCTGTGGAAGTCTTTGTCTTGGGTGTGTAGAAACCTAACCCCAGCAGAAATGACGTCATCGTGTGACCGGATATGTCTACCGGAAAGACATCTCTTCAGAGCAGGAAACAGAAGGAGGTCTGAGGGAGCTAATTGGGCGCGTAGGGTTTATGCAAAACCCAAAAGTCATGAATTGTTAACGTGGCAATTGCTGACGTCTGCACTTGTCCTGGTGAAGAATCGCACCTTTTGTCAGTTTTCCGCTTCTCTTCGTCTTAATTACTTACTACTTGCCTAAATTGCCTTATATGTGAAACATAGTATGTGCCATAATTCGTTTGGACCTTCAGCAGGTATTCCTTTGTCAGAACACTATCGGATGTTAGGGTACAAAGGGGATTACCCATTCCGCTAATGGAAGTCCCTGCCTTCTTGTGGGTTTGTGACGGCAATTGCTTCCATTGCTTAGACTTTGTCTCTAGCTGAAAGTGGTGTACACAAATTTCATTCATCGATATAACTCGTTTTCGGAAACTGTTAAAATCGGCCTCTTTTGACATGCTGTGTCTTGAACGCTTTAAATCAGGTGGCAATAGTTTTGTCTTCCAACGTTCGGACACCTTTGTAATTTTCAATGTTACATTGATAAGAACGAACTCTCTCCTGGCTAATTCAACTATGCCAGTGAATAACCGCTTGGTAACTCACCGGACATCAATATCAGATCATTGATATGTTGTACCGTTTCTAGTGATGCTAGCATATTGGCTGACCAGGACGTGGTTCGTCTTTATGCTGTCTTAACCAAGCTTAATTCAGCTAACCACCTTTTGGATTTGCTATAGTTAGGGAACACTATTCTCTTATATCTAAACATTTCATTATGAATGGCTTTCGGTGTTAAACCATTCTTGAGCATATACTTAACCACAGCTACAAACTCGATATGGATCATGCTATATTAAATAAAGATTGGTTTGAAAAGACCTATCACATCCTTGCACTTTCAGATCCTTGGTGAAGAGCCTGGAGAACCTGATAGTGCACGCGCCAATAATGGTGGCATTATGTTGAATAATTTGCCAATGGAGGTTCGCTACTTATGAATCACCCCTTTTCTAACCCTTTATCGGCTTTTGTTACTGAGAGACACACTTGTCAATGGGTGAAAACCTATAACCTTTGTGACACTATAGACTGATCAAACACGATAGAATAGATTGTTTTTATAGTATACAATGTATTCTGTTACCACTCTAATGGCAGTAATATGACATTGAAAGCATCGTGAAACAGCAGTGAAACCATTGGTAACATAACGGTATTGCTAACAACCTTTTCCATTTCATTCTCAATCAACATTATGGCGGACATAAAGTAATGTTTATGTCTTCCATATCACAAGAAGTATTTCGATTACAAAAATACTTGGTACCTTGGAACTACTCCGCCAAAAATCTGATTGTAGATCAGATCAGAAGACGGTGGCATTCACTGGACGTGACAAGAGACCGTAAAGAACCTGCGTAGTGGTTTAGGGTTCGAAATTAATATCTCACTCATAACAATACCAAATAAAAACCAAAATCCTAAATAACCTTACATGACTGTTCAACTAAATTATATCATAAGTGGGCGGACCAAGTAAGACGACAAAGCTACTTTAAAGAGCCACTCCGATCCGTGATTTTCATAACATATTATTTACGTTAGATACCAGCCTAAATATGATATCACCATTTGCAGGAAAGACGGCCCAGTACAATTAACAAGAATAATATTCCATGTTGAGAATGACTAACCTATGAACAATTCTTAAACAACCTGTGATGACCATAAAAACCCTGCTTCTTGTCAAGAATGAACACACTTATGGTTCAGGGCATCCTTTCACAGAGCTCTGGGGTGATCGTAAGTCCCGAGGAAAACCTTAGTGAAATGTTAAAGTATAGGAGTTAAGGTTAACCGTAGTAAAGTTTTCTTTATGAAAGTAGACCCTAATCGCAAGCATATTGTGAATATTTTATCATCATTGGTTTCATTTGGTCAAAAGACGGAGACAGTAGTGATGTATGTATCACAACGGACAAGCATGACAGGTTTGTAGATCCTATGGATCTTGCTATGACGTCAGTAGGGTTGCAGGACCAAGATATGCATACCATGAGTTAAAACTTTATCAATCGTAATTCAGTGTATCTGAACATGTTCAAAATTTATGATTATGAAGACAGGGTTATGGACTCTTGTCACGTCGTTGTTGTGGGGTAAGATGTCTCGGTTTAGTACTAATCTGATCTTACTAGATCCTGTAGACAACTCACTTACGCTAACACAATGTTGTCATGACACGCATGGTCACTGAAGGATCTCGTAAAGCCTTCGTGATTGGAATGAGGACCAGACAACATGGCATTGACACGACAAGTGATCAACTTATTCAATCAATAAATATTTCACTTCTCGAGATCAAATCACAGACTGCATTGCTTTTTCTGATGATCGTTCAAGACCGATTTGTTAATGTTTTATAAGATAAGACCAACTTGTAGGATTTTCGCGATTTTAAAACCTTTTTTTTTGTATTTCTTTACACTCTCCATATTTTCCTTAAGGGCAAATATTCTTTGTGACTGTCAGATATGATACGTTTGTTTTAAAATCGTAGGTGTTCTTGTAAAGCCATGTTTGTTTCGACAAAGATGATTGATAAGTTGTGAAACTGCGTTCACTTGATGATATATAAGACAGTGGAAATATGTTTTTAAAAGAAAGAATGCTGTCCAAAATGGTTTGAGATTTGCTGATTTTCAAGAAATATTTTTTCTTAGCCTTACATTGACTCTTGATCTTCCCGTCCAATTTCTCGAAACTATGACTGATGTGCAATGATTTGTGGTAAAGTAATAATTGCGCGCATTGAAACATTAATTAGAACTGGCAAATTGATGTCAGCCAGTTCTTCAAGATGTTCGGTTGATGTTATGGGATATTCATCCTTTGTGACATCAAGTCTTCAAGAGATGGTATGTGACTACTTAGATTAAGAATATACGCCAGACTACAAGAGATGATAATTATCACATACATTTCTTTTCATGTCATCTCTAACTAAGCAAAATGTCAAGCGAATAATTTCTATGCTGCTTTAATTAGTTTCATCAGTTATTTTCCGTATCTCTCTATCAAATTTTCTATTAATGGTTTGACAAAAAAAACAAACCTTAATGTAGAATTTATTTCATTCATCAATGAATTCATCAATCTTTTTCATCTTTATTTGACCAAATGTTCTATTTCTGGATTGGACGCGTCAAATGTCACTTAGATCAGTCTTTAAAGTTTCATTCGAAGTAAATCACTTGATCCTATTCAACCTTGGTTGTATGAAGATGACAACGTGTCGTCTTATCATTACATGGCCCACCCACTAGACTTCGGAATCAGAAGAAAAGATTCCAGATGACAAGGTTGAAATGTTTACAATTGCTGTTCAAACGACCTAATCTGTAAATGCTACAACTACAGAAAAATGATATATTCGAAGGCACAAATTCTTAGGGGCACTGGTTATTTGATATTCTGTCAATTAACCTTACAATGTATATCGCAAAGAAAAGAAGGTAAGTAGTCAGAACAAAATTATAACTAGGATGTTTTAATCTTTATGGTACACGCGAAAGAAAAATGACCCTATACCCTTTATCAGTTGAGATGAGAAGAAAAAGGGAAAAAAGGAAGAAAGTACTTAACTTTAAGAAACTAATTTTAACAGAAATAAACTAATTTTTTATAGCGATAGAACAAAAGTTTGTTATCTAAACTTATGAACCACACTGTCAGCCTAACGTACAAAAGCGCACTGCAAGTTATCAAAACATACGTTTTAGAGTTTGTTACTCTATATATTATTCTGAAATTGCAAATCCACTTAGGTTTCTTTTGATCTGGGCAACTGACCAATCAGAATTAGAAAAATTTACTTACTTAAAATGACGATACTCCCTTTTTACTCAATATCAGCTGAAACTGAGGTGATATTGTCATCGCATTAAGACAACCGACAGATAAGTTATTGAAGGGATCGGATATAAGATACAACTTATAACTGTATATTGATTAAAATCTCGTCGTTAATAAAGGTAGGTGTCATTGATATAAATTCTAATGTTGTTTGGAGGTTTGACTTAGGCCGGAAATGGCCTTTTGGCAAAAAGATACTCGTATTTATTTTCTTTACTAGGCTTATATAAAGTAAACTTATCTACACCCTTGTTGTTGAATGAACGATCGAAAATAGGACATATGACCTCACCCAACGAAATTCCAAGTCTGTTATTCTTGCACAAAAGACTAAACTTATGGGATGATAAAACTTAAAAAAATCAAGTTCCTCTGAGGACATATTTGTTTATGATATTCAGATATATGAGGTGTCACATTTCTTTTGTGTTCAGTTTATCTGTCCCTCTTGCCTCTATTATTTGAACCTGTTGTAAATGATGAATGATGTAAATGACTGGTGATTATTCCAACGCTGCTTAAGACATGACCTTTGGCGGTTTCATATTTATTCCAAGATATTTAAAGAGCCACTCCGTGAGTTGTTGGAGTCATATATACCAAACCTAATCAATGGTGTCATTTGATCGCGAAGTATCGACTGTTACCAAAATGATACATTTTGAAGCTGATTGTTTTTTTACAGTGACACTATGAAGGTAGTGATATTGATCTTTTAATCACGAGAACCGCTAGCAACAATCTTATCTCCGATTTGAGAATTGTAGACTCTGGAATGTCAGATCACTACAGTGTTTTCTGTGACATAAATATGAGGAAGCCACAAGCAACCAGAACATCAGTGTCCTTTCGCAAAACAAGATCTGTGAACCTAGGTGATTTTCCTTCTGATGTTTCACAGGAGCTTACACAGCAAGATCTCGACACTCCTGATGTAGTCTCTCCACAGTTCTTGGACACTATCATTCAGAACTATAACAGTGCCTTTTTGAAAGCATTGGATAAGCATGCTCCTATGAAAACATGTTTTATCATCGAGATCTAGAGAATACAGTCTCCATGGATGACTGATGATATATTCAATGCTAAGCATAAACGTCGACAGGCCGAAAAGCTTTGGAGAACAACGGGATTGGAAGTTCACCGGCAATTATTTAAGCAGAGTAGAAATCATGTCAACATCTTTATTAGGAAGGCAAAAATAAATCATGTCAAGGACAGAGTTACGCAGTGCAGGAATAACTCTAAAGAACTAATAGCCATTACGAAGCAACTGACAGAACGCAAGTTGGAGAATCATGGACACCAGTCACAAGAAGTTGCAGATAATTTTGCTAAATTCTTTGTAAAAAAGGTGTGTGATATTCGAGATAGCATTGTATCAGTAAATGAACATAGTGACCCTTTTGAATATGATACCACATTTAATGGAACAGACATGTCATCTTTCACAAGTTGTTCAGTTGAAGAAATAGTCAAATTGGTCAGAAATTCACGAAATAAAACATGTGTTCTTGACCCATCCCCGACATGGATGGTGAAAGGATGTCTTGAACAATGTGCACAAGGAAATCTGGAGATTCATAGACATGTCGTTATCCAGTGGTTATGTCCCAAAAATCTTCAAACAAGCAGTAATTACCCCAGTTCTGAAGAAACCGTCATTAGATAACACGATTCTGAAGAACTTTAGACCTGTGTCCAACCTTGCTTTCGTTTCCAAGATCCTTGAAAAGGTTGTTCTCTGCAGACTACAGGATCATATTCGGAAACATGGACTGTCAGAGGAGTTCCAATCCGCATACAAAACTGGTCACAGTACGGAGACAGCACTGCTGAGAGTGCACAATGACATTTTCAGGGCAATGGATCAGCAGCAGGTATGTCTCCTTGTGATGCTGGATTTGTCAGCGTCGTTCGACACTGTCGATCACACTGTTCTGCTGAATAGAATGACGATGTCAATGGGACTTGATGGAGTCCCTTTGGCATGGTTAAAATCGTATTTGTCTGACCGATCCATGGTTGTTAAGCTTGGGTCTCATTTCTCAAATAGTTCACCTTTGACCTGTGACCTTGTCCTTGGACCAGTTCTGTTCCTCAATTACATATCGCCCCTAGGAAATATGTTTCGTAAACACAACTTAGACTTCCACGCATATGCTGATGACAATCAGATTTATATTCGTGCTCATCCGTCTTATGTTGACATGAGCCGGTTGAAGCTACAACTTTGTATCAAAGATGTGCAGAAATGTGCAGATGAATGCTAACTTTTTAAAGTTCAACTCAGACAAAACAGAATTCATAATTTTTGGTAGTCGTCAACAACTAACAAAGGCATCCTTGGCACCAATTGTCATCAATGATTCTGTTACTGATCCAGCCGACCACGTGAAAAACCTTGGTGTGATCTTCGAAAGAACAATGTCCTCCGACAAGCAAGTACTTTCTGTGGCAAGAACTGCATCATGGCACTTGAGGAACATCGGGAAGATCCGGAGTTACCTTGATGAAGATACCACAAAGCTATTGACACACTGCTATATCACTTCCCGTCTGGACTATTGCAATTCTCTGATCCATGGAACAACAGCAGTGCAACATCTTCAGAGAATACACAACAATGCTGCTCGAGTCATCACAAGGAGCAAGAAGATTGCCCACATCACTCCAGCACTTAACAGTTTACACTGGCTTCCCATCAAGCAGCGTATTCAATATAAAATTCTCACGTTGACGTACAAAGCTTTGTACACTGACACTGCACCTCCGTATTTGAAGTCCCTCCTCCAGAAATACTGTCCGAGCAGATTGCTGCGATCGGCCGATGATGATATCCTCGCACTCCCACACACAAACAGCAAAATGGGTGATAGAGCATTCTCGGTGAAGGCTCCAATCTTGTGGAATGAACTGCCACGACAAATCAAATCAGCAGCAACCTACTCTGCATTTTGCAGTCTCCTGAAAACTTTTCTCTTCAATGAGGCTTACACCTCTTTAAACTAAAAAACCAACGCTATTGAACTCTTAAGCGCCACTGAGCAGCATCAGTTGGAAGAAAGGCGCTATATAAATTAATTATTATCATTATAATTATTATTAAGGTAGAACGTCGCAAATATGATCGAAAACCGGACAGTGGCGCGCGTCAAATAGTCAAACGTAATTTTGGAGACTCCCCTTAAACAGCCAGGAGAGCAGTTAGGAGTTGATAGTGTTTGTAAGGTTATATAACTAGTTCCCATGCATAATGGACGTGATATCTATACCTCTGTGCATTTATAAGGGTGTTTTTATATTTTCAGGGAAAACCAGTATTTGTCATATATATATATGTCTTTTTGACATGAAAAGGTAAGATGTTTTGATTTTATATCACCACATATGACATTTAAGTTCGTATCAAAGGTAGATGATATGTTATAAAAATCACATAGTGGCTCTTAAGATGATGTATGTTTAATTTGATTTTTGAGCACCTGTCTAGCTCCTCGTCACATTACCCTGAATCAGTGGAAATGTAACTCTATATTGAAGTAATTTTCTCACAAACGGAACTTGTCATTGGTGTTGAGATTTCGAAGCTGTGTATTGTAAATGACATCAATGTTAACATTTATTATTGATTTTTGGTATGAATAATTACAAAGTTAAGATTTATAGATTCGGCGTTGTTGCACTTTTAACTTTAAGATTTCCCCTTCTCGCTTTACAATGTATGCAATCGTCAAACGAAATCATTGAAGGTAAATCTTTCTACACATTAATGGTTGCATGCTCAAGTTAGAACATGATAGTCAGCTTAAATATGCATGGTGAACCTCCTATAAGCTTATGGAAGAAGAAAAAAGATTCAATTTTAAGTCAAATTTCAATCTTAGATTTGAACCCCTCCGTTAAATTACATTTAAAAAAACCTTTAAACGATTAATGTAAAAATCATCACGACTATCGATATCACGATATATCGTCAGTGTATTCCTTTTCGTGTACATGTAATTCCATCAAAGTGCGAGAATTAACACCAGGGGTCAAATTAGTGGCATCGATACACACCTGTCCGCTACAATAGAGCAGTCGATTACTATCAGTTGGGTGTCATTATGGGATAATTAGAACTAATTGAGTTTGTTGCCTCGGTGAAAGATCACTTCGGTTCTATAGTGCCGGTGGTAGTGAGAATTTGTCGACGGGCGAGTTTCGGATACTGGTCACTGATAATTGTGTTAATGTTACATATATTTTTTATATTCCTTACTGGTATGATAATCACTATATGCCTATCGCTTAGATTGAAAGTGGCGCCGTACGTGTCACAAAGCTACAAGTATTTACATTAACCTAACAAGCAGCCGATTGAGATCAACATTTTATAATTATGATCCTGAACTGTAACTCCAAGAATGGATTATTACGATCTGACTGTGATTGAACCATATCGTTCTATTGCACTTTATCGAATACTGCAATTTATGAAGATGTACCTTGTTGGACAAAATTGCATCTTCCTGTTTTTCTGATATCAATTCAAGCAATATTATTTTTATCAGCTTGTTGATTGATCATAAGAAACTTGGATGAGACAATCTTGATATAATTGCTCACTGGCATATTAACCGATCCAAAATGTATGTAATGATGTGTTTTTATTTCCATATTAGAAATCCGATATGAATAATATCATATATGAATGTATTGACAGTGAGTTTTTATCATCGTATCATTGTGAACCCCTTGAGTTGAATTTGTTGGATTTGTTGAATTTATAATTCTTAACAATGTCATTATAAGGGATTCTAGTTGAGATTAAAAAAAGATGTTGATATAATTTCGTTTTTTTACAGAAATTGGGGCTAAAATAAACCTCATTTTTCTGCAATTTAACAGGTTAAAACAAGTCATGTCAAGTGCTCTTCATCTTTGACTCTCTTTCGTTTATTTAAAACATACATACCATGTGTCCGACTTATAAAGAAACATTTTAATATTTGATATGATTTGTTCTATTTTTAAAGCCAGAATATCTTCTTGGTTATGATTAGAACTGATTTTAGTTGATAATATGCTTTCGTAATAAAATTTCATTTTCAAAATTCTCAAGCCTCTTGTTTCCCTATTTGGTGTAAACATTTACTTTATCATTCATATATAGCTGAATTATCAATCTTTTATTCTACATGCACTATAAAAAAATCGCATCTAGACTGATTTGTATAAATCAACACATCAAACCAGCTTCATTCCCCATAATTGTCTTTGATACGCCCAAAGCCTTTTATGAATTATTCTTTAAAATTGGATAGCGATGAAAAGTGGTCACACGTCACGTAAACATATATAGTTAAGTATAAAACATCATTTATCGCCCTTCCCATGAAGCAAAAGAAAATCGGTCCATTCTCCAAGACCAAATCCTACCAATTCCTTCTCAATCAAAACGATATATTGGAACTCCCACTCACCAACGATGAATCAGGTTTATTTGGAATAAATCAATCAACTACGGTGTGTTTCAGTACAATGGTGCCCAACAAGTATTCCCAGCTGATTAAACAACAGCGTACAAGAGACTGATCTTGCTGTAATTGGTGTTTATGGCATGTATCAAAGAACTAAACATATTTTGTGGTCAATTACAAAGTGATGTTGTTCTCTGCTGACTACTCCAAAAGGCAAATTCACTGTAATCAAATTCCCGACTAGCTTGATTTCTGTTACACCACTGACGTGATGTTATTGATTATACATTCATATAGGCGTTTAGATGCTTAATATAGTGAATTGGATTTCTGAATAGCAAACTTATTTCCGAGAAATATTTTCCCGCTACCAATTCCTTAAATTCACCTGATAAAGAAACTTTATATAGTTCTTATATAATGTGTATGTTTCATAAATAGCCTAACAATAGATTCAAGAAGTTAGTTTAAATGAAATCCCAATTTCGTAATATACTTTGAATTTAAAAATTAATCACATTTGTGATATTAAAAATAAAATTATATGATACGTTCAGATCATAAAATCCGCAAGTTTAAAGGATGTTAAGACAATCAGTCTCTTGGAAATTAAAAGTTCATCCACATTTAGTTGCAATGGCTGTTCACTATCATCATTAAGTTGCACAAATCGCTAACCATCATTAGGTTGCACCAATCGTTCATAATTATTAGGTTGCACCTAACATTAACCATCATTAAGTTGCACCAAACGTTCATAATTATTAATTTCACAAATCGTTCATAATTATTAATTTCACAAATCGTTCATAATCATTATGTTGCACCAATCGATCATAATTAGAAGGTTACACCAATCTTTCATAATCATTACGTTGCACAAATATTTCACAATCATTAGCTTGCACCAATCGTTCATAATCATTAGATTCGAACCAATCGTTCCCAATCATTAGGTTGTACCAATCGTTTACTACTATTAGCTTGAACCAATAGTTTACCATCAATACCTTTCACTAATAGTTAATCATCAGGTTTCATCAGTCCTTCATAGTCATTAGTTTGCGCTAATCGTTCGTAATCATTGTGTTGCACTCGCCGTTCACAATTATTAGGTTGCACTAATCGTTAAAATTTATAAGGTTGTACCAATTGTATAAATTCATCACCATTACCAAAACAGTTAGAGTAGGTTTGTTACTTATACACACAAAACGTTATATTTGTCTCTCCTCTCTCCCTAAGTTAAAGTAAGACGGCGTCCACAATAAAAGTGAGACTCATCGTTATCGAACGGACGTATCATTCTCGCGTTTTCAGACAAGTGCCCATGCCCCATTAACGATTGTATGATTTATTTGCAGTTTTACCGAAATCGATTTGCATTAACGTTTAGACGGCCAAAGAATGGACAAAGTCATGTCTGGAACAATATGACGTTTATATGAACATTACGCCACGGCATTGATCGAAGACATCAGAACATTGCTGTGTCAGTCACTAGTGAACGATTACACATTCCTTGTTATTTTTTACTAGGGACCCAAGCACGGTTCAGTTTCATTAATAGATACCCTGTGTAAATTTTCTGTTAAGCAATTTTGACCAAATTTTTTACCCGACACAACCCTAATAAAATTAGAACCGCTTCAGAAACACCTCAAATTAAAAATGAAGAGAGTTTTTTTTATTAAAACCTCATTTAATAAATCTCGTAGTTCTTTATTGATTAAAAGTTGCATTATTTTCCAAGATCCATGTAAGTTCGACACAGACATCATCCAATGCTTCATTCGTTAATGTCGTCTAACTTTGTTGGTTTTAGTAAACGTTAAAGTTTGCAAACTCAAATATATTTTTTAATTTTGTTATTTTAGAAATACAAACTCAAGAGTAAAAAGTTATTTGTTTCTTCGGTAGAGATTTTTTTTATTCATACAAATAAATAGATATGGGAAATGTACAGGCAATGTGTCGATGCATCTGTAAAAGAAATAAAAAAGGTTACGCTATTAATAGTTCTAATTAAGCCGAAAACATTCTTTCAATAGCTATGAATTATCTATGTCTTTAAAGTTAAAACATACCTCATCCAAAAGTAAATGAATTTTATCAAATTGAAGTTCCGAAATTTGAAATCCATTCACTGATTATCTTACATTGCAATTGTTATGTATGTCATATTATTTTTTCTTCTTACATATCAAGATGCTAAAACACATCGGCTATGTTTGGACGATTAAAGAAAACTGTCGATTCAATAACACTTTGGAATTATCTTGTATCTATGACAAAGGAGTTAAGATTTATGATAAGCATTAATTAAATCTTGGAAACTTTTATACGATGCAAAGGAAGGGTTTCTAAATGTAAACGTACCGCAGAATGGGCACGGTATTGATTACACATAGTCCATAGCTTCAAGAACGGCGTATCTCTGGTAGTTTCTCATCCAGTTTGGTGTCCTCTGTCCTCGGGATTGTCTGTTTCCTGTCCTCTGTCCTCTGAATCCTCCCCTGCGCATCATGTACATAAACATGGGATCCTCCATGTACTCAGGTACGTCAAAGTCGAGACCATAGGGAGACATGCCTCTCAGGAAGTTGTTTCTGAAGCCGTATGTGTTGGCGTTGGAGACGGCGACAGTGACGACAAGAAGGGCAATGACCATGTTCAGATTCATCTTGAGATTCATAAAACCTGTCAAAATGCATTTAAGCATATGATACAAAATTAATTTATCATGCGGTTATACAAATCATTGTAAAAATCTGTCTCTGAAAAAAAAAACCCCGATGAAGCATATATCATATCTAATTCAATAACAGTCACGTAAAACCATTGACGAATTGCTTAAGTCCATGGAAAGAATTTATTTCCTGCAAGATCATTTTAAAAGTATCATTTGAATCGAATTTCTTGCTACCTTCCTTAAAACTGTAATTAGTATAATTATTTACAAATGAATTTAATTTGGTTTAACAATATTCTGCAGAAATTTACTTGTCCTAAGTCTGCGTCATATACCTCAAAACATTTATATGAGAACGGAATTTCTTGTTTTAATTCAAATATAATAATTGAAATATCTTAAACGACTGCTTACCCTGACACTGTTTAAAGTACTATCTTAAAGAAGTTTGGTGATGGTGATGTTTGTTTGAGATTTGTCCCCTTTTATACATGAGCTCCCTCTACCCAATTCATCACAGACGCGCATCAATGTCAGTCACTTACAGGTAAGGGCAGGTAACAATAGCAGATACTAACGCTGATTAGCTAACCATTACTAAATGTCACTCAACCCATCACCTGAGCGTGATGGATATGTGGTAGCAGCATCACTTGTCATAGATTACCTTGACAGATTTAATGTACATTTGACAAAATTGTTCGCTTATATCCAGAGAAAGTTAACAAACTACTGCAAAAGAATTAATGCAATAGCCTATAGCTAGTCGATGTTTTTTTATATTAAAAACAATATTTAAAAGTGTTCGCAAGTTTTGATAAGTTTTTTTTGTTACAATGCAATATGTTAAAATCTCCGATTTGCTTACATATTGAAACTCAATAAGGTCAAAAGACTTCAGAATGCAGATTGCATATGCAATTTTCTCGGTATGTTTGAGATTACCTTATATAAATTGAAATAAGTTCAAAATATCAATATAAAGATTCGATAATTTTTTTTTATTCATGTAAATTGTATACAAAATAGCGTCAAGCCACATAATAGCAAATTGAGATTCTCATTTCGCTTTGGTACAATACTATATTTGAAAGTTTTATCTAAATCAATGATATAAATAATTGTTTTTGAATTAATACTTGATTTCCTAACTACTCGTCATTCCCAAATGTAGTTTAAAGCGACGCCATAAAGGTGTGTCCAATTAGATATCGAAAATGTCTCTGGAACTGTTATAACTTTTTAAGAGGTCTGGTTAAGGCCAGAAAATGTGGTGATACACAACAGACAGTATACCGAACACCGAAATTAGCTTTACAAGAAGGTATTTCTCATAACTGTTGTGTATTACAAGTGCAACTGTGTCATACAAAGTTGAGATGAATGTTCATGAAAACATTTTTAAAACATGGCGCAAGGTAATTGGATTTGACAAAGGGAAGCAGTTAAAAACAAAACATCAAAGTAAATCATATCGGGAATAATTTGTGATATCCACTGAATGACACCTGTCCGGTTTGAATAAGACAAAAAAATTCGGAGAATCGATTTGGGAACTTATATTGAATTAACAATTGCCCTCAATACGCCGTTTCTTATGTGTTGGAATTCATCGTCAATCAAGCTTTATGAATTCCTTTTTCAACGAGCAGGACATGTTAACTCAGCTGAAATCATTTGCTCTTCTTCAATAAAAACACAATCTGAGACTCTTCAGTAGTGCAAATCAGTTTGAGTAAAAAAATGGTTATTTTCTGTTCCGTACCATTCTGAAAGGTTCACTACATGACATTTTTTAATGTCAACGAACGAAAAAAAAAGTATTACCGGAACACTGTTTTTGGGGGTTTTTTTGTAGAACTTTGTATAATTTTTATTTAAAGATTGTAATGAAGTATTCTTGCTTCAGTTGAAAAACAATTCGAAAGATCAGTTATCTAGTGTTTCTAAGATAATCATTCAAAGATGAACCTGAGGTCAAATTATACATTTCTTCTTTGTATTTGGATTTATAGTTATATGGTAGTCAGTAGTTGTATAGACGTGCATGCAAATATCTTATATTGATATTTCTAATGATATATGATATATCCGAAGTGCAAATATTTCTATATACAATTTTCTAACAAATTAAGATTTATTTTATATAGAATAATAAAAAATGTTCTCACGATATACCTATTTAAAAAATAATAAACAATGAAAACTTCTCACAATAAGTAACTAGTTATTCAAATTGTTACAGGTGCTTTAAAACGTGCATCTCTTCTGTCAATCATCAATCGAGGTTTATGTCTTGTTGAAATGATTGAGTAATAAGTGTGATGTGAACAACTGCTATTACCTGGATTTACCTGTTCTCTATTGTCAGTTGTTACTTTGATGAGAGACTTTGATGTATAGCGGGCACTGTAAGATATAAAAGGAAAACTAATCTGCACATCTACGTATCACCACCGCCTCCAACTTACTTCTTCTAGCAACTTAGTGTAAGTGTTATGAACATTTTGTAGATGATACATTTTTGGTTTGTTTATTTTATTTAAACACTGTATTATCGATAACATTTTTCTTTTTCCTTTGAAAGTCTGTAAGTAGACATTCTTAATTTCATGGCTTCATTTGTAGCGAAATACTATAAATTTTCTCTTCATTTTCAGCCTAACCTCATCTAACAATGAATCTGAAGGTTGTCATCGCCTTGCTTGTCGTCACTGTCGCCGTCTCCAACGCCAACACATACGGCTTCAGAAACAACTTCCTGAGGGGGATGTCTCCCTATGGTCTCGATCTTGACGTACCTGAGTACATGGAGGATCCCATGTTTATGTACATGATGCGTAGGGGAGGATTCAGTGGACAGAGGACAGGAAACAGACAAACCCGAGGACAGAGGACACCTAACTGGATGAGAAACTACCAGAGATACGCCGCTCTTGAAGCTATGGACTATGTGTAAGAAATACCCTTCACAATCTGAGTATAATGAAAATAAACGATCCACAAATTCATATCTTATAAAAGATTTAAAATTCATAATTCGATTGTAATGCAGTGAAAGAAAGAAATTCTAAGATTAAACTGGAATTCAATGTCTAATATAAAATGTGATGCAATACATTTTATGACCATTTAAACATAGAATGCAATGGTTTGTCTAACATTGCACTTCTTATGTACATGTATGTCACATTATTTTTTATTCTTACATATCAAGACGCCAAAACACATATAATTTTTCTTCTTTCAGATAAAAAGGACCCCGGACGACTCATCAACACGCAAATGTACATTTTTTCATCAGTATTTATATTTCTATTCAAATTGATTTTTCAATAAATTCAAATGTTTCTTCATTGTTGACATTTGTTCATTTACCATAAAAAATAGCAAATGTTTGCTCCATTGTCATACAAACTATTTACCCTTGTGATTAAAGGCACTATGGCACTATATACCTCATGAATATTAACATCGATAAAATGTGTCTATGTTAAAAACAATCAACACTAGGGCAATCTACGATGTAATCTATCTGGAGGGTATGTAGGTATTCAGGTTATAAACTTATTCTAAAAGACTTAAAGTATTTAATGTCAAAGTTGAAATAAATTCGCATGAGCCACGACATTGGCAACATTCGAATTGTGTACATCATCTGTTCTACCAAAAACGGCAGTCTTATTTGAGAAAACATGTCGTGAGTTTTAATATTCAAAAGCTGTCTACATTACTATTTCAGTCTTTATCATTGATATTTTGTCTTTGTGCACACTTACACTTACCCGTATGGGTTTTATATCCCTTTCGATCTTCTCAACCTATTTTATTGTATCAATGGAAAGATGAAGTGAATGTAAGTGTCCTCATATGATGCGTGCTATAGTGCCTTAAAGGTTCCATCTGTTCCTTCGCAGTGGTTTCTAACAAAGTTCTTCACGCTTCATATTATGCAACATCCCAACTCTCTCTCAATAATAGATACGTATGAAGATGATACATCTTTAGATGTCATTATCCTATTAAACTATAGTTTTTGCTCGATTAGAGACAGCAGTAAGGCACGCGTGTAGAGAATATCAATCACGTAATGTTTAGCAAAAATGGAAGAATCATTCCAACCCATTGCCTGGTCTGAGCAGTCATATTGAATAGAGAATATAAGAGATTTTTTAGAGCATACTAACCGACTTTCCATTTAATATTATCCTTATTAAACGAGAAAACGATTCAGTATAAACGAACGAAAGCGAGTCTTATACTGATCAATATCGAATTTAATAAAAAAATATATTAAATGGAAGGAAGTTTAGTATTCTGTTTATTACTGGCCAGCATAATTACCGATAGGGTTCAGAAACTAACATTTCCGCGTCCATTGTGACGGCAGAGCGAATATTGGGACGTCACAACTACACACTAATGTGACGTCATAGAAACAGCGGTATTGCATTGTTGTATAAATATTACACTCCACTATCTTACACGGGCGAATAATCATCCATTATTTTACACGAGTAAACATTTCCAATATGCGCCCCTCTTATGATGGAAGAGCATCTGCCAACTTCAACACTAACCTGATTAAAAAAAGGTTGAAGTTGGCTTTCTGATGATCAGGTCATAGATTCTTATGCGTTTTTGTCCTAAGAGAAATATAAAATCAATGACAGAGATTAAAAAAAACATATTTTTGAATAATGTCAAATTGATTTTTATATGTATTGTTGAATTTGTCGTCATCTGATCTCACTGAGAGCAAAAAATATTTATGTATTTTGTCAGTGATTTCAATTACAAGCTGAAATCTTAAATACTAAAATAACGATCTCACGATCAACATTTGCTTTAAAAGGGAGAGGTCATAGACTGTTGAATTTCTGAACTAAACTAATCTATTTGATCACCCAGTGATAACAAGAGTCATCATATGTTCAGTTAAATGTGTTTTATTTTTAGTTTTTTTAAAATTAAAACTAGTTTCACATTTAACTGTATGAACCAACAGTCAAAAATGAGTAAATGATTTCATAAAGACCCAAACGCCCTGTCAGCATGAAGTGGCTATCATCTTATTTTCAAGACACTTGCAGTTCGTGACTCATAAGTCTTCAGTATAAAGCTATAAGTGGTAATTAAGCTCAGGAGAAATCAAGTCTCTGGTTCTCCTGCCTACACTGAGAGGACACTTAAATCATTAGAACAATTTCTCCCTTGATTTCCCTACGGAATCAATATTTGTGTAAATGTTAAATGGTAATCGTTTCCCTTCCACCATGAGGTAATGACAGTGTATAGAACAATACCTATGAACATATGATCGGTGGTTATGTCTTACTCTGAGGACTTAGAATTACTTTCAGAGCAGTCTGCCATATGCTTAATGACAGTTCCCATGCATCTATCATGAGTTTCCTAGTCACCACATAAAATAAAGAGAGGTCATCATTATTTCATAAACTCGAGTTTAATTCCCAAAAGGCTCTATTATATTTTAGTATTGAGGAGTCTTTTTATTACGCATATTAGGCGTTACGGGGCTCTAGTTTCCAGATATAGAACCGTATAAAGGATTCCTTTCGTTGTTTTGAATTTGAACTACGTAATACAGTCCTGACATAGTTCTCAAACTATGGACAGTTGAAAACAGCTGAATTTGTAGAGTGTGTAGCTTTTGATAATTATGAACTGAGGACAAACAATGAAACATTGTTTATCAAAGCATTTTTTTTAACTTAAATGATTTTTTAAACGTAGTACAAGCATTGTTTTTGGATTAAGACAGCGACTGCCGTTTCATTGGATTAAGTGGGCGACTGTCGTAGTTCATGCGTAGTTAATGCAACGTTTCATTAAATATTTCCGATCTTTTAAAATCAAGAAAACAACCTTAATACGTTCGCATCTAATAAATAACTTAAGAGATAGATTACCTGAGCGCTGATCGATAGTAATATCGAGAGATATGCATTATCTGTGCATTTTTGTATAGAGATATTGGTGTGCCTAATGTTCGATAGATCTCAATAATAAATTACGCATTGCATTGTACACACTCAGCGCTTATGTTTGGGATGCGAAGGGATTGTGATATGTGAATTAATGTACGTACTATAATGTGAATAGCTTTTATGCATCAGTTTACGAAATAGGTCCTTTTTCAAGATTCGGTGTTTGTGAATCCGACAAGCTCAAATTACCAGTAACTTCCGGAAAGACAGGAAGTTGGCTAGATGCAGCATCACGGATTCATCATGTCTAACAATCTTTCAGCATCGCCCAGCTTCCTGTCTCCATTACCGGGACGTCGTTTGTCAGCAATACTAACATTGATCGTAATCACATATATGGACCCTTAAGATCAAGATCGAGTAGGTCATTGTTTTAAACACACCACAGAAAACTGTCAACACAACTTTTAAAACAAGCGCTCATATTTCGCTAGTCCTGCTTCACGGCTTTGTATAAACAGAAACCGTATGTACAGGCTAGTCCTCATTCAGGATATGTATATTTGAAATAGTCGCTAAAGTTGAAAGTATTCATAAACAATCATTTTTATTATCAAATCACAATATATCAAATACTCTTTGATATTCTTCTTCCTTTAAAAGAATATTAGACAATGGGATTATCAATCGTATTTGTAAATCCATCAGTATGCTCCACGTTGTTCCTAGTTTGGAATACTTGACAAATTCTGACAGACCAGTTTATTCAACAATGAAGAGAAAACATCAACTCAAAGGGACTGTATTATCAACACTATAAACGATAAAGACGATGACTTGTTACCCAGACATATTTCTATGCCGATTTTGAAATTCAGAACTCTCAATCTTAAGGATGTTCGCTCCTCAAATTTAAAGTATTAAACTTTTTTTCTAACTTGTTTTTTTCAAAAGTTTAGTGTATTTGCTCGAAATATCAACCCAAAAAAATGGGGGTTAGTGTGGGTTTTTTCGAGATATTGTATGACAAAGATCCTTATGTCAGTCAGAGATTTAACATGGGAGTCAATGGGGAAATGATGACCTTTTTTGAAAAATGTTAAATTTAAATTAGTTCCTGTATTAAACTTTTTTTAATATGAAAACAGGTTTGAGTTAACATAATTTTCTTCCAGAAAATAGTATAAAATATATATGGTAGTGTGGGTTTTTAGCCGCTACGGCACAACATGTATTCAAACATTTCAATAAAATTATCAATATTTAAGCTATTTTTTACTAAAAACATGCTTTCTCCCACACATTATCTAAAAATTATACCTGAACAAATACATACAAATCATATTCTTTCAACAACATCTATTTTCTAAGAAAAACAGACAATAGAACTTGCTCAAATGATAGTTACAATTAAAATTGCTGAGTCAGCAAAATTGTGAATTATTTCAAAATGAAAAATACTACGTTTCTTAATTTTGATGAATATTTAATCAGAAATCATCAAAATTGAGAAATTGCCGCTTCATTTTGGTTTATTATATAAGAACATTATGATTTAAGGTTATTTGAGTTTTGTCACTGTTACTGAGGAGCGAACATCCTTAACTCACAAATTGAAACGGGAAGATGGCAAAGCATACTAAGAGATGAAAGATATTGTAAATTTTGCAACGTAAGTGAAATAATCGACGAGATACACTTTATTCTTAAATGTCCAATATTAAATGCGCATCGTGAACGATATTTACCCTCCATGAAAAGTATTAACGATATATGTCACCTTAACTATGCCCTATCACCATCAACTAAAAGATAAAAGAGCACGTTTTTCAAACTTGATTATCCACTTACAACATATAGCATCAAATGTTTCATAAGCGATTGTGTCTAGTTAACTATTTAACTATCAACCAACTATGTACAAAATATACTTTTTATCTATGTGTTCAGTGGTCTGTTATCAGATGCCTGCCTTTGATTTGTAAATATATTTACGTTTGCGTGCTCATGTACCACCATAGGGGATTTTGAGTAATAAAAACAGTGAAACATTTGAATGATGTAAGCGATTCCAAGTGTACACTACGGCGTCATCCTGCATCCAAAAGCAGTGACGTCATATAATTAACATCGACATAAATACGACGTTATATC
Organism: Phorcus lineatus; assembly: GCA_921293015.1. Classification (NCBI taxonomy): domain Eukaryota; kingdom Metazoa; phylum Mollusca; class Gastropoda; order Trochida; family Trochidae; genus Phorcus; species Phorcus lineatus. The sequence continues at coordinate 30,221,643 of OV121088.1, read as the reverse complement.
ACTCTATCATAACTTGATGACGTGAAAACAAATTAAGTCATACATGTATACTTGACGATGGCAGTGCATTGTTCAAAACGATAGCTCCTAGGATATATCCCTTTGATCTCCTATGTTTGAATGATAAATTTTTTTTGCTCTTACACTTTCCCTTAAAACATCATATGGGAACTTTGATCTCACCTAAATGAAATAGCATTCTATCCTCAAACTAAACGAGTTGCTATGGAACTAAAGTTGCTCCCACACATACAACCCTGGTTTTTTGGGATTCCTTGAAACTTTCTTATATGAGAAAGTTGGATAAACGCTCGGACATAATATGAAGGAGCATGTTGAACAGCACTGGAAACGATTCTTAGATGACTGTTTCATGCCATTTATGGGAACAAAGGAAGAACTTAGTAAGTTGCATTGTATCCTGAACTCTTTAAGTCCATCTTTGAAATTCACAATGGAAACAAGTTATTCTAATTTGATTTTTTGGACGTGACCGTGATTGTAAAATTTGTGATTTGTACAGACCTACAGATACACATCAATATCTGGACTTTCAATCATGTCACCCAAGTCATACAAAGATTAACATCACGTAACAACGTAGAAGCTCGTCTGTCACAGGACGAGCACTAATTGAAAATGGTTCACCAGCTGGCATGATTGGATTCGTAATTCAGAGTTTTGCCTTATTGGATGTCTCATGTCAGAAGAGACAACGGCTACAGATTGTCCAATTAGGATTACAAGATTAAAGAATACTGACATAAAACAAACTAGACCTTTTAGTAACATTTTAGTTAATAGCACACGTAATTAAGATAAACTAGCGTCTAAAAGAAACGTTACCATGTGTTTGCAAGGATATAAGATGACATGAATTAATTTTTTTAAATCAGTTTTGGTATGATTCCATTGGATAATGACTTTGATTTTATCGAATTATCCGATGACTTTATGTTGTGGCATTGGGTTTTCAATTCAGAAAGGTTTACACAGTGTGCAAGAAATTAAATTGTGCCAGAGTTTGTAACATTTTGATAATTGATATATGAAGCTTGACGAAAGGTCTTTATGAGATGAGAAGTGGGCAACTTGTAAAACTTTGTAGTCCGATCTTGCAATCAACAACTTCATTGCAGAGGAAGGAAGTGCTTTTGTCACCACTAAAACCACCCTGACCGCCAACATCCTTAATAATCCATCCACCTTTTGTTTGTGACACTTATATTCCATTCTATGAAACTGTATAACAAATTAGCAATAAAGTCTGATACACGCAGACATATTAGCGAAACATATCCCAGACACCATTTGCTTAAAAAGATACTTCAAAGAATATTGTATTATTTACAAAGAAAATATGAATAATTCTATCTGGCCATGTTTGTTTTACCTCCTTTATCATTAGCTTAAAATTTTCTTTTTACTTCATCATTAGTACTGGTCGAATTTGAAGAATTGTCTATGTACTTGACTACCATAAAGACATTTTTGAATTTCCATCAAGCGATGTTGTTTATTTTATACCGGACTGAGATAACTTTTAATCCGTCAATGTGATGACATGTTTTACTATTTTGCTAAAACCAGCCTTAAGATAGTGCAGAGAAGAAAACATCTTTTATTCTCTTAAATTAACTACAATTTTATGTCCTATATACATTTTAATTGCACCTTTACATTTTGTCTCTTATAACTAATATTGAATGGTTCTGTACCATTTATCCGTTTACTATGCTTTTATATGTTTGACATCTTGTTGTACGGAAGTGAGATTTTAATAAACAAGTATCTATCTGTCTGTATATGGTCAGGAACCTGTAATCTCTAAACACTTTATTACCCTTGGTAGACGTCTCAAACATTTCATTAGTTATGATATATTAGTTAGATATAATATCTAACATACTTTTTAATTTCATCGAAAACAATATTATTTTCTGTCAACTTTGAAACCAATGGTTTATTCGGCTTTCCATCGTTCTCCTTGGACAGCTTCTAGGATACAAAATTGCCCTCAAATCGTTAGGCTTGTTATACCTGTGGAATACATCATTAGCCTTTGGCAGCCTCAAGGAAACATTTTATTCGCAGTCAGCATCTAGAACATGTATTAACCTTTGATCAAACTCTTAATCATACTATTTGCCTTTGTTAAACTTTAAAAACAACGTTTGACCTATAGCTTTATTTCTGGAATTTGCCTCGTCACTTTTTCATCAGCAAGAACTGCATCCTGCGTGCACACAGTATTACGAAAGAAAAGTGCATGGCTTCAAAACCGGATTGAAAACGGGCAATTATTCCTTACACGAAATGTCCATAGTGACCAATTTTATCACAAAATACGTATCTTTCAATCGACTAGATAATTTAGGATAAAATTATCCAACAACCTCGAATGCCATAAGGCTAAATTCGAATGAAACTATTGTTGATTAATTTGCAATTTTTATTTCAATTTGTGGTACAGGTAGTATGAAGAATGAAAGTACACCAAGACATATCGTTGGAGTCTCTACCCCAATTTTTAAAGTTCACTTATTAATCAGACTGACAGGAAAGGGTCCTGTAAATAAGTACTTTGTATAGGTAAAATAATGTATCTGCATATTCTAATGAAACTCCTTTATATTTAAGAATCATTTAGAAACATAAGAAATTTTTATTTACCATTTTTATACATTCTACTTCACATACATGATAAGATAAATCTTTCTGAATACCCGTATCTTTTCATCTTCAAGCTTAAGGAATCATAATAAGATGACTCATAGGATTAGTGTAATATGCATTGAATTCATCACATGAATCACCTGAAAATTAGTTCTCTGAACAATATCCAAATGCGATATTTTATGAAAACTTTGCTAACCTATAGTTTAACAATTCAAAGAGTTTCATCTGTTCTGTTCCGACAACGCTATATTCACCTGCAACTTGAATCATGTCTTAATATACAGAGTTCTGATATCTTCCATCTTGTTACAAGACAGATAAATACAGCGTAGTGTTTTACAAAACAATCTTTAATGTGACAGTACAAAAGTGTAACTCTAAAACCATGTAAATTATAGAACTCTATCTGTTTTACTTGATTGCAACTTGAATATTTTATTAAATGCACATATTTATCCATATCGTAAAAAAATAATGAATTTATGTGTACACTTAACTAACTGCGGCATAAAATAAATTTGTAATTAAGAAACTAACCATAAGGGATACGTTTACTGACACTTTCTTATTTGAACAATATATCAACCTAACCTATCCCCGATACTCATGCATATATACATTTATTTCTCATGGATGCGAAACATCATTATATCCACTGTTACACTGAAAGATATACCACGTTACATCATTGATCCATCAATTCTGTGGTCGAGTGATTTGTTGTTATGATTAGGTAATCATGTCACCAAAAGCGTTGTTACCTGAGGTTACCTGTGATTGACTGAAACTGCTGTCACTCTGAAGTGAGACTTTGATGTAGAGGACAGACGCTCTCTCTATAAAAGGGGTACTTTTCTCAATGGGTTAACGGTGTTCTCAATATCTCACTGGGCTTTACAGCAACGAAGGTAAGTATATCTGGATATCTCATTTCATCATAGCTGCAACGATAAATATTACCTGTACTTACATATGCAGGCTTAGGTATACACCTCTTTATTTACATGTATCTTTAAAATATCTGGCGCAAATACAGTTTGTATAAATCATAGATCATTAAAAATAAGAAACAGAAAGTCTCATCCGAAAATCGGACCCGCTCTCATCAGTACTAAGATGACTGAAATATCTACTCGCAACCTAATAAGTAACCATGAGATCACCATAACTTCTGAAACATTTTTACTTATCCAACACGATCTCCATAGTTAATCAAAAGTAGATAGAGTTGAAGTAGTTATAACTTATCTAGATTTTTACTTGTCCTATATTAAGAGTTGACCATGGATTGTGTGTGCTTTTGTACTCCAAATAAACACGTCGGTTTTTAAGCAAAATCCCTTTACCTACCTCAATATCATATTTTGTGTATAACTATCAGATATGTACACGTACATAACGCCATTACGCTTTACACACTAAATATTTAAAACTGGGGATGAGAAAATCATAATCTCCTAATCATCTACTTTGTTGGATTTTCGCTCATTTCTAAATGTGAAATGCCTTCGAAAAAATCGTCATATCTGGTACAACAATATTTTTCAGGCACATTATATCTCAAAATGAATCTAACGATGGTCACCGCCCTGCTTATCGTCACTGTCGCCATCTCCAACGCCAACACATACGGCTTCAGAAACAACTTCCTGAGGGGGATGTCTCCCTATGGTCTCGACTTTGATATGCCTGAGTACATGGAGGATCCCATGTTTATGTACATGATGCGCAGGGGAGGATTCAGAGGACAGAGGACAGGAAACAGACAGACCCGAGGACAGAGCACACCTAACTGGATGAGAAACTACCAGAGATACGCCGCTCTTGAAGCTATGGACTATGTGTAATCATGACACTCTATATTGTGAGTATATTGACCAAGATTTTGCTATTCCCGTTTTTATTATGCCGTTATTGACTGTACAGTCATTTATACACATTTGAATTAACTATCCAACTAACTAATTGAAGATTCACAAGAATTGCTGTAGATTCTGTAGAACTGTCAATAGATTTTGTAGACTTTTTAAAAATGTCAAATGAGTGATTCTTTTAGTTACAGAAATATAGCACTTAACATATCTATTCAATCAGTATCTTTGTTCTTTTTTCAGATGGACAGAAGACTTCAAACCATGCCTTGTACATTTACCATATATATTTATTTGATTTGAATAAAACACATTTCGGTTCACAATTACTGTTATTTCTATGTTGTGAATAATCTGGTTTATGATGTTTGTTATCAGCCTTTGAAACATCTTGCACATAATTTGTTGTCAGGTTATCTACAAACACAATTGTAGTCTTGGTATACATCGTCTACCTTGGCCAAATAACACCACTACTTTTAGCCAACATCGACAACATATTATGACCCTTGGTCAATCTCCAAAACACACTATTACTCATTATTGATCAAACTCTTAAACTTAAACCTTCTATCAATCTTTGAAATTCAGTTGACCTTTTTCTCCATTATCAAATTTGGCGTAATTCCCATTTACCAATTGTATCAGCAGGATGATCAAGAAACTGGCGTTATGAGTCCCTGGGCAAACAGTTGAACCAAGAGCGAATAAGTACATAGTTTCAAAATCAGTTATTTATTCATCCATTGGGACCAAGATCGTAACAAATTACATATCTTTCAACCGACCTGATAAGTTACAATGAAATTTTCCAATAACCATTAATCTCATGAGGCTTTCTTCAGAGGAAACTATGGTTGGGTTAGTATCTGATTGTATTTCAATTTCTGAAAATACATTAACTACATTTACATGAGAATGGATGTTTACCAGGCAATATATCGTATCAGTACAGCTGCACTCCGAAAAGTTTGTTCAATACCTTGCCTATATCAGCGCAAATATCATATATATTTGTGGATGAAGAAATTAAAGCCGACAGTATTCTTTTAGGTCAGAAGTTGCATAACATTTTACACAAAATACTTAACTGTAACGCTTTTGGCAGCTCATTGAAATAATCTTGAGTCAAAATTACATAAACTATAGTATTTTCTTTGTAACATCTACAATACCTGATGAACATAGTCACATATTGGTAATGAAGTTTATCTTATACACATTACATTTCCGTCAAAAACAATTCGTTTTATAAAGTTGATAAAGACAATTTAATTTCAAAATTTAGGAAATTGTTATTCATTTTATTCTAATTTAATAAAGGTATACAAAAGCCACAAAATATTCTACGTGATTGTTAAAATATTACGATTGGGCCCTGTAATAATGAAAAGTGTATACCTGGGTAATCTTAATTAAAATGATTTAAGTCCATACAAATACTTTAAAAATCAGTGCATATATATATATATCACTTAAAATAGAAGAATATCATAAAGTTACACACAATTAAAAGGACAAACGACTATGTAATCAAATTCTTTTGAATAAAGATACTTTAAGGTGGATTTGGAAGAAAATATTGAAATATCTAAAACAAAAAGAATGACCTTGGTAACGACAGTCTTGACAATATTCGTACACTTAGAACATTTCTCTATGATATAAGGACAACTTATAGTTAATTTTAGTTTGACAAAAGCCCGGGAAAACGACAAAAATTTTGAAAACATTTCGTAAAGAGGTTACAAGGTTTTGCGTCAATGTTTTCAATTGTGGACAATTGTAACGTCATCATAATTCTAACAACGCATACGGCAGTTCTTTAGAATTTATCAACATAAACCGTTTCCTGGATTTATAACTAATTGATTCATTTTGCAACAAGCTGTTAAGTTATTGTTGCTACGCTACACAATCTGCGTTTATGGATATCAGGAATCGTTTTTATCTAAATATTAATAATTGATAATAAAGCTGTCTAAAATTAGGTCCACACTTCGCGCGAATTGAAGACACCTGTTGTCGCTGAATATGCAAACAATTCTGCATCTTACGATCTAAATGAATATAAATAAATCATTATTATTATTATTATATAAAGTATTAAGTATAACAGATAGTCTGTCAAAATATATGAAACCATAGACAATTAGAACTTTGACCACTTAAACCTAATCATAAAGAATAAACACAGCTTTCTATAAACTTGTATTTGATTTTCTAACGATCTAACTAATTTTAATTTCATAAGCTCGCTGCACTACATTATTATGTTATTTTAGTTAAAAATTTCAAATCAAATGACCGAAAATGATGAGTTTAACGTGCCCTAATTTGTCAGGAGGATCACCTGAAACTTATTCCCTTGAACAATACCTTAATCTTTTAAAAGTTCATCTTGATTTCTTGAAGCTACTGAATTAGCCATAAAATATCCTATATGTAGCTACACAACAGTTATAATGTAGATGTACTATGGTGTTTCATTATATATTACATCTGACATATAAGAAAGATAAATACATACTGAAGATCAAAAGAAAGTTGTCAATCTGATTTCATGAAAGTAGATGTAAAACGTTTCCTCGAGAAAGCAGAAGTTTAAGCTTTGAATTCCTTATATTACTTGAGATTATTGATTCTCCACACATTTTGTAAAAATATGCGAAAGTTGTAAAATTTCATGACCTTGCTGCTTTTGAGAAATCACGTGATACAAAGATGACATAACTGCCTATAATAGAGGTTTGACATAATCTTTATGGACATATAAAAAAAACTTACAACTAAATAGCCAAATGAAGGTCTATATATATTTAAAACAACGTTAACACTTTTCTCATGGTGGCGTTAGAACTGACATATTTCATTCGTCGGAATGTTTTGATTCTCTCATGCACCAGGAAAACCCTGTTTAGGTGACATCAGAGCTATTGGACTGTTCAGCGGACAAATGGTAAACTTTCACACAATGCAATTAACATGTGAATATAAGACATCGAAATGGTCCCCTATTTCAAAGCTTTACAGCGATTGATAATAGCTTAAGACTTGCCACTGATTGAACAACTCTTATGCGCTTCATAAACACCTGTTGAAGAACCATCTTCTCCTTCCTGCAAAAAGCCAATTTCCGTTTTTGCAACAGGTCTGAAGCAGCCGTCACGTTTTCAATATCGATCAAACAAAGCGTTGTGGAGGTGTTGAATCATGAATTGACATATTTTAGTTCGATAGCGCGTTTATAACTTGAAATACTTTTTTGGCTTGCTTGGCATGAACATGAAAACGGAAATATTTACCCTCCCTGACTTTGGATCTTCAGATATAGAAGGAATAGTTTATTTTCTAAGAATTACAAGTTTCTGTCTTTTTCGCTTGTAAAAAATCAATTAAATTCTTTTTTCAAAATGATTGTTAGACAGGTTACCTTATGTGAACTAAACGACATTATTTGTTTTATTTAAATGCTTTATCAATTATTCGCTTAAATGTCCTTTTATCTCATTATAACTGAATGACTTTGTACGGTTATCTAATTGTAACATAAAATAAAGGTGCATTAAAAGAGCCACTCCGTGATTTTCATAACATATTATCTACCTTGGATACAAACCTAAATGTCATATGTGGTGATATAAAATCAAAACGTCATAACTTTTCATGTCCAAAAGACATATATATGACAAATACTTGTTTTCCATGAAAATCTAAAAACAGCCTTATAAATGCACAGCGGTGTAGATTTCACGTCCAATATACATGGATACTAGTTATATAACCTAACAAACGCTATCAACTCCTAACTGCCCTCCTGGCTGTTTTAGATAAGTCTCCAAAATTACGTTTGACTATTTGACGCGCGCCACTGTCCGGTTTTCGATCATAATTGCGACGTTCTACCTTCACATTGTCTCTGTAAAAAACCAATAAGATTTAAAATGTGTATTTTTGGTAACAGTCGATACTTCACGATCAAATGACACCATTGATTAAGTTTGGCATATATGACTCCAACAACTCACGGAGTGGCTCTTTAAGATACTAACCATAAGGGATATTTTACTGACCCTTTTTCACTATATAAGGATTCAAATAAATCAACAATCTTAAAAGAAGCTATATTGAAAGTGTGGTAATGTTCATGACTGTACACCAATTGAAAAGTGGACAAGGAACAAATCTGCTCAAGTCGAATTAAATTATTTTCTTCTTCTTCTCCTTATTTATGCAACAATACATGTATATCAAGTTACCTATCCCCGATGAAAAGACATTAATTTCAAATGACCAACATTATAATTTACTGTTACGTACATTGAAAGATTGTTAAGTTATAACACTGATCCATCACTACATGACTGAGTGATTTAAGGTAATGATTAGCTAAGCAACGTCAACAATGGTGTTGTTATATCTGATCTTACCTATGATTGACTGAAAGTGCTGTCACTCTGATGTGAGACTTTGATGTATAGGACACACGTAAGTTTCCTATATAAAAGAGCTCTTTCTCATTGTCTTTACAGTGTCCTTAAGATTTCACTTGGCTTTACAACAGTTTTGGGGTAAGTACGACTGATATACTATCATATTCTTATAGTTGTAAAGGCAATTTGATCATAAAGATACTAAAATATACATACCTTCATACACTAACACTATAAAACAAATACTACTACATAAGTTCTAAAGAATATTACAAACTAATTGATATATGAACCTCCCTACTACCAGTATTGAGATAAACCAGTAACTTTGTATACCTATAATTATGTCTCTATACGAACCTGTATACAATTCTCAGATAATGAAATAACGCCATTACTATTCTCACTACACTTTCAAGTATTTAAACTGTATACTCAAAATCTCAAAAATCTACATTGTTGGATTTCTTTCATTTCTAAATGTAATTTGCCTTTGAACAAAATGTAATATCTTCAATACATTGATTTTTTTCAGTCAAAACATATTCGCAATGAATCTGAAGGTTGTCATCGCCTTGCTTGTCGTCACTGTCGCCGTCTCCAACGCCAACACATACGGCTTCAGAAACAACTTCCTGAGAGGCATGTCTCCCTATGGTCTCGACTTTGACGTACCTGAGTACATGGAGGATCCCATGTTTATGTACATGATGCGCAGGGAAGGATTCAGAGGACAGAGGACAGGAAACAGACAATCCCGAGGACAGAGGACACCTAACTGGATGAGATACGCCGCTCTAGAAGCTATGGACTACGTATGATCATTGCTGTGCATATCGTGAGTATATCAACTGTTTTGATGAATCGATTCCATACAATACAGTCATGCATGAATATTTTAACTATTGCATTTCCATGAAAATGTTAAAGAAATAGTCTTTAAAAAATCAACGCATTCTTGATAAAATAAAATCGCAAAACCAAAGATGTTTATCATATCAATATCTTCTTTCCCTTTTTCAGATAAAATGAAGACATCAACACATGACTTGTATATCTACCATATCTATTTATTTAATTCAAATAAAATATATTTGCAATCATAATAGGAACATGGTATTGTGATTTGTACGTCCATAGTTTTCTTGTCGGCATAATAATGTTTCCAATTAGATATACATGCCATTTAGATAGATAACAAATTTAACATTGTTATATTTTGAATCACACTATCTGTACACAATCAAATTCTTGTACTTTTACGGGTCAAGTCCGTTGCGGGATTCGAACCCACACCTTCAGAATCAGGCAACACCGCAAGCATTGACCGTACCAGCAGCTAAACAATTCACCAATTTTGCAAATATAACCATGTTAGAAACGTTTCCATTTTGGCATTTTCTTGTGAGAGTTGGGGGAAATAGTTGCGTTTGTAAAAATATTATTCATACAGTGTAGGTAAAAAAATGACAGTGTAAGTTAGGAAAAAAATAAGCCTGAAATTCGTTTGTTTGAATTTCTATGAAGAATGAAGTTTTTACAAAAAAGGCTATACGATGAGTTTGACTGTGATCAGAGACTTATTCTTTCAAATCCTTTAAGGTATGGTAAAAATTAAAAATTAAAATTAAAAATTATTAAAATTACATATTTTTTTAGTGTATTCTAATTATAACCTGAACAACATTTCACACAATACCGAAAAAGTATGTGAATTTACAAGGATTAACGTTCAAAATAGAGGATTTCGTACATTCACAAACTCAAAAGTTATTGTTTCATGAAAACCATAAACCATTTGTTGTAGTTACATTGAAACGACTTTGCATAACGGCAATCTAATTTATCATTAAGGTCCTCATATTATTCAGAGCAATTTTAATTTGTAAGTGTGTGCGTATATTCAGTTAATTTCTTAGTGTCTCGCTAAGATAAATTCAGGTTCTTGTAATTCAATGTTGAAAAACGTTTTCATGTGCGACATTGATAGCAACGGCTATGGTTAAGAATTTTGCTCTAGTTGTAATGTCACTAACATGCACTACAAATAAAGCTATATGACCTTTTAAGAAAATGTGATTATTGGGGAATATAGAAAAATCGAGTTTCGATCGAGTTATAGAATGAAGACGAAGATGATAAAATGGAGATATTTCATTGAAGTTGGATAGTATTAGGGTTTTTTAAAAGGAGTTGCAACATTTCATATACATCAAAATAATTGTAATGTATAGTTTATGTGGCTTAATCAATGAACTTCGCATAATATTTTTGCAAGGTCTTTGATGGGCTTTTATAAGTAACATACATGTACGTAGGGAAGACAAGATTTTCTCGATAAAAGCGTTATGTTCTTTATTTTGAGATTCATGACGATTCATATACCTACATTTTCCCCTAAACTTCACAAGATGAAGGAGGAAGCATATATTATACTCTGAAACGTCGTGAATCTCACAATAAAGAAATTGTTATCCAGGGCCTCCTTTCACAAAGCCCTAAGGTGATCGTAAGTCCTTAAGGTAACCTTAGTGCAATGTTAAAGTATGGGAGTTAAGGTTAACCTTAGGTAAGGTAGCTTTGTGAAAGCAGGCCCAGAGAATCTTGTGTTCCTTAATTTCGCAAATCCGTCACGACTGAATGTGACATCGTTTTGTTTGAAGGGTGAACAAATCTCACAGGATGTATAGGATAATTTCCAGCCTTCAATCAGGCTTTCTACCTAATTCCTCCTTGATTTGTATTACAAGCACGAGTTATATGGAGACCGATCTGGCTCCGATAGTATGCAACATGGCCGGCATTGAATAGCTTAATAAGCATCACTTCTTCGAAATTGGTTAATGTGAATAATCGACCGAGATCTCGCCAATCTTACTCTTTTCTCAATGTGAAAAGAGAGCTCTGCATATCACAGATTCCATAGATAGCATAGTGTAGATGCATGGATGTATAGAAAAATGAACTTCGAAAAGCATAGAACAGACACCATATCAAACCACTCGTACCTGTTTGCTGCTAAGGATATGTATATGAGACAAACATGCCATTGAAAATATCTTATAATAAGTTTATTTATATATGCTCCCGGTATGTTGGTATCGTTTGGCTTACAATATTAATGTTGAATAATTGATGCATTTGATTTATCTCTAGGGTACAAACCTAGCCATAATTCTCAATTCGATTTAAATATTACGTAAGTACAGTACAGTACATTACGGTTTCTTGTAATAAGATATCAAATAAAACGTTATTTTATAAAATATTTATTGTTTATCTCTTTTCTGGTATGATGGGCCATCTCTTATATGTTTGTCAAAGAGCAAGAATATGATAGAGTCTATTCTATCATGCACCACGCACAAAGCTTCTGAACCAAATTATGTAATAACGTTGTCGGATGAATTCTTGGAAGTTTGCGAAATGCAGAAATGGGGTGGGGTGAAATGGGGTTTAACGCAGCTTTCCTGAATATTTCACTTACATAGCGGATGTTAATATTAGTGCAGGGAGAAAGCCGCAACACCAATGTGGCTTAACTTTATGGGGAAACCTGCAAGCATCGGCTGGAAATAGCTAAGCAAATTGCAGAAATCAGTGGCCAGCTTTCCCTCTCTTGAAAGATGATATACAAACTCTTTTGAAACGACGATCACGTACAATAACCTTTATACATGTATGTGATGGATCTAGTCGATGATTTTTATTTGACAGAGACTATTTGTAGATATCAATGCATCATTTCTTTTAAGCGTCCTGATATTTGCTAAGCGTGAACTGTTAAACAGCGATTGAACAGTCACTGACCACTTTGTAACCACCTCTGTATCTATTTAATGAATTAAACTGTATTTAGTTCATGCCGCTTTTCTAAAACATGATTGAGAAAATATCTATACAAACATATATACATCTAAAATCTATTTTGGTTTTTCTTCCAAAACTACGTTTTATACAAAGAAAAAACCTTTCTAACAACAATATTATCACAACATGATAATGTTCTTTTAAAGTAATGAAATATTCACTTAAATGTTTCGAAATTCAATCTAACATTGCGAATTTCAATAAATACATCAATTAAGCCTGATTTCTCCTTAAATTTGATTAATTCGTCATGACAATTTGTGTAGCTTTAATTCTTAAAACAAAATACAAAAAAAAACTTCCTAGTGATTGTCGTTTGCATGGCTTCAGAAAATTGTCGATGGAACATGATGATCAGTTGGAAAAAAATTGCCCCTCAGTGTCGCTATTATAGTTTATCATATGAATATTCATATTAGGTTTTAACGATGCATAATGTAAAATAAAAAGATTAGCATGGTCTCGGGAGAATTTCAAAACCCGAGGATTTATTAATAGTAAAGAGTCATCTTTTACAACATTTATTGCTAACAAATCTCATTATTTCTTCAATTACCCATTTTCGCTTTTTTACAGTTGTATTAAAGATTATATGTAATAAATGTAACATTTACATTCATATTCATAACCGAATATTCAGGGAATATCAATAACTCGGAGAGGTTAATAAATGAGGTTTATCAATGTCACATAATCTTATTTTGGAATATTTCACAATGACACAGTTCGCCATATATTCACAAAATGTGTCATTTGAACATTCGCATATAAACATATTCGTCACTTTTAAATGAGGAAGATATGTTATCATAATAATTAGTCGTATTTTGCACCATTCGATCATCAGTCAAACTGAGTAGCAGTTTCAGATGGTTTAATGATAAAATGAAGGATTTAAGTAAACTGTGCACGAAAGCTGACAGGAAGTTGTTTTATGTAAAGATATCTCAGGTCATAATGAGGTCGTGATACCGCAACTGTGGGACTTCCTGTGTAACCGGAAGTTGCATGTAACATCATCCGGCCAGATTTATCGAACACTATTATCGTGAATTATTTGGAAAGAGAACTGTCGTTCATCTCAAGTGATTGAAGAATGTGATTAAACGCTCTAAAATGATTCAATGTGTAAAAGATTTATTTGATATCGCGTTTTAAATCGTTTTTGCCTTCTGCGGACACTGTTTCCATTAATTTACCAGCGATTGTATATATATCTCTACAGCTACATCCAGAAAGTTTGTTCACTTACTTGCCTCTCTCAGTGTTAGTATCATGTATTTCAAGAGGCACCATAGCAGAGAGACATTATAACCGAGACGGTCAGAAGGTCGATAAGGACAAGTTTAAGGAAATCGGGATTTTGAAAATCTAACCCTTTTTGTCCATTTCTTTTTGCCAAAATTCTAAAAAATACACCAACATCCTGGTAATCCAATGTGGAGAAAATGATTTCTTACAACTTGACTTGAGACGTTTATTGTAAATGCAAGCGACGTTAAACAAATATAACGTCTAAACTGAATAAAAAAATACAGGATATTTGCACGATACAAGTAGATGATCAAACTTGGTATGTAGCTGTAAATACTAAATTGAAGTCAAAAATCAGTTTCTTTATTACAATAAATAAGTAGGCTTTTCATAAAATCTTTATTTTTTCCTCTGAAAGACGTTCTTTGCTAAAAGCCTATCGTAGAAATAACATCCGTTGCAATTCATCAAACTGATTAGTTGATTGGTGTATATTACCATAATTACCTTATTAAAGAAACTTCTGTGCGAAAAACGTCGATTGATGTTGTTTAATTCTGTATCACATATTAACAGATGTATTTTAACACTTACAAGCTCAGAACTCAGGAAGCTAGTTACTACAAATTAACGATTAACGATGTAATACACAGTTGTTGAGGACTTGTTGTATGGCTTCGAAGCGTCCAATTATTAATGATTGACATCTTTGACTAAAGTACGGCTATACGATATACCTATTTGCTTTTTGGTATCGATTAATCTACATTAGTCTCATGAATCAGATAATTTCAAAATAAAAGGAATTTGAACTGCTAATGACTGTATCTCACAAGGATATCAGTTCAAATAAGTTCTTTTTGTAACATATACATATACGTAAATGATCATGTTCTTCGTCATAGTACCATGCCTATTAACGTGTTAGTTATATATAAAGACAGTCAAGATTTTTCATAACAATTTCTTCATGGTGAAATTCAGGACATTTTGGAGTACATCAATTCTAAATGCATTTCAAAAACTTCATATCTAAAACTGAAGTGATGAACAGACGCATGATTGAAGTTTTATTGTGTGATTCATACGTATGTACGTATAGATAATGATAAATAACATCTTAATCCTACTCATCAGTAAAGCAAAATATTTTCATACATATTTTGTAAAGCAACACCCTCGTACAAAAGTTCGTGCACAACTCAGTACAATATCTCAACAAATTTTACCCCTACGGCTCGTCGTGCTATCAAAAACCTTGGGCAATTTCCCAATGTTAGTTACTTCCAATCAGAAAACGAATCTTCAAAATAGCAATGCAATTAACGATTATTAGTTATTTCCATTGAGAAAACGAGTCTCCCAACGTTATTAATGTCGTTGATCAGTAGAGGGGATTTACGTAACCTCAATCAGAACATTTGTCTCACTACATAGCAATTTTAGCTCCAGACAGATGAATCCCGAGATTAACTCCAATGTTCCACTTACTGTGCGGTTTAGCAGACAGTACTTTGTAGTGACTAAGGTCAGATGATATGAATAATCAACCCACTTTATCGCTGTTTGACTTGGAGCCAAAATATAAGTTATTTGCTTATATTATAAATTCATGAATGATAATCTGTGTCACTTTGTCGCCATCAATGTTACATCTTTTCTGAATGGGAATAATCAACTAACTTTGTATGCCTGAAGGCCACGCAGAAGAAAAAAATATTGACAGTGTCTGCATAGTGCCTTCATGGACTACAAAAGCATATATACAACGGATAATACAAGTTCACAATCTGATTGATGATCAGCTCCCAAGTAGAAGAGGCTCGTTGAGCTGAAAGCTCTAGCGATTCAAACTTCTAACTTCATCTTTTATTACTATGACTTACTTTTACACCAATATTTAACAATGGCGTAATAATAGAACTGATTTTTTAAACAATGAATTCATATCAAAACAGTTTTGTCTAGTTTATCATCGGAAAGAGCTGATTGCAGGCAAAGATTAAGGGCATATCGACAGCGCAAACGGATTTTAATCAAACTGAGCTATAAGGGATGCTATTCTGATTCGCCGATTTCACGCTTTTTGAATCGTACTCTTCTAACCTGTCCATGGCAACATTGCAGATGGAATTGAATTGAAGGGACACTCCGTGAGTCCTTGGTGTTGTACCAATGTAAGGATGTTAGGTTCAGCATTGTGACAATAAGAGGTTTTTGACGGAAAACCGAATTGTAACCGAAGTGATTATTAAAACTTTCCAAAACAGAAGGGAGA
Source organism: Phorcus lineatus (assembly GCA_921293015.1). Lineage (NCBI taxonomy): Eukaryota > Metazoa > Mollusca > Gastropoda > Trochida > Trochidae > Phorcus > Phorcus lineatus. The sequence goes on along the minus strand of OV121088.1, from coordinate 30,205,258 downwards.
ACGGATAGTGTTTGATAGGCATTTTTTAGTATTCATGTACATGAGTGTACGATCTCCTCTTCTGTGAATATATTAGGCGTTTGCTTGGTATTCTCATAGTATTAATTCTAATCTCTATAAGCATACATTGATTTTGGCGTGTATCAAAGCCAATACAGGACGTTATGAAAATCATGGAGGGTATCTTTACATTCTCTTCAATTATCAGCAGAAAGAATCAATGAGTTCTATGTACATACAGTTTCTTTATTGCCTTTTATACAACGTTTCTGCGTAGATACCAAGTCCGCTTTCAAGCAAATGATTTACATGAACAAGATTTATGGTGGATATATACATAAATAAACTGACAATAATATTGAACAGTTTGATGTCACTCATGTTGTGAGTTTTCAGAACAGAGATTTCTATGAGGTTTATGTCCTAAATGATGATAAGATTGTGATGAATATATTAAGAGGCAAGTGAAGTAGAAACAATGAAATTCTTCCTCTTTCATCAGATCTACATCTTATCTTAATTAATAAATAATAATAAAATATGGAGGATATTTATTATATTATATTATATTATATTATATTATATTATATTATATTATATTATATTATATTATATTATATTATATTATATTATATTATATTATATTATGTGGGATTGTATTCCATTGTATCGTAATGTTTAGTATTGTATTGTATTATAGTATTGTATAGTATACAATGTAAAAGCGGGGTATGGGTCCAACTGGCGAGTTGCTTCCTTCGTTTATAATGAACTATACTTACATGGGTATAATGAGCTGTATAGCGGCATGATAGCGCCACTAATAACTTGTTTCGCTTTATCAATAGGGAAATGAAACTATTTAACTATACGAATTTTCAAATTTCGAATTTTTAAGACGTTTTTCTAGTTGGTCTCATACAATATTGCCAACTGGAAATTTATTTTTTAAAGAGAGATAATGCGTTGAGAAGGATTCACCATCATATCTCACAAACGACTAAAACAATAATGCTATCTATATCGCTTGCTTTATTATAATGTTTAGCTAATACCCACAACACGAGAGTCTACATAGTAATATAAACATCTTAGGTTAGCTTTCTATCGTCAAATGTTAATCTTATCACGTGTTGAAATGTTTTGATGTTTTATCACAAACGCTGACACATACCATCAATTGATGTGAGTTGATATGTGAGGATATCCAAAACATTTTTTAAACATTCTATCATTCTTATAAAAAGTATTGACATTGTTTGGTAATAACTCTTTGCTGTAATGACTTGGGATGCTTTGTAAGCATATTATTTCTGACTCTTTATCAAATTTTCAGGGTTTTGCGTATAAACTGAGTTTCACCATCTAAAAAGAAGAGTGGTACAGCTTCCTATATTTATATACATATTTTCAATTGATTAGAGTGTGTCAGATGAATAAATTCGAAGTATCGTAATATTGCGTACACACTTACACGTAAAGACATAAATTACAATGCATCAAAGACCTATAAAAACATTAAAAAGCCATGTTGAAAGTATTAACATGCTGTACAAACAATGCAGTCTTAGGGTCTTATTTCATATAAATCCATTTTCGTTTCAATAAAATATTACAGTTATATATACTGACTGTCATACTTTTCATTTGCAATTAGTTTTATTTATCCACTTTTGCTAAATGTTGTTCTCAATCATAAAAGTAAATTTCATCTTTGCAGTACTTTTTATGTGCAAAGCACTTTGTCTGAAAGCCAAGATTGTTTCAGCGCGATTTCACGTTTAATCATCCGAGGCGTTAAGTCTTTGAGGCGAACTTACATGTAGAAACTAAATGTATAAGAAAAAGATTTTTTTATACCAACTTCTTTTATCTGAACAACAACGATGTTTTGAAATAAATGCATTCAAATTCGTTGGGTGAACTGGTACGTACTTAATGAAATACATATTAATGGGGAGTTTGTCCAACCTCGCTGAATCCGGATTTCCTCCGACAAGTTCTGAGTAGGGAGTATTTCCAAAAGTGCATTTAATCGATCATTTTATATCAAGCTAGGTTTTAACTTTGTGTCTAGTCAATTTGTATGGTCTAAGATAAGATGTAACACAGCAACTACGACAATTTTCAGAGACATCCAGGAGTGAGAGACCGTTCTAAAAGCAATTTATCACTGTCAGGGGCATATTAATCCTCAGACTTCGCCAAATCCATTTGGATTTCTGTCCACCAAGATTTGGTACTTTGTCCTGTCCATGTTTTCTCGGTGTCTTTGAAGTACACAAATGAAGTACACAGATCATATAACAATACTGCATATAAAAATGATAAATTTGTTATTTAAAACGTATTCTTATATTTAGTAAGTTGTTGCTTTAATAGGAATTTGAGTCGTATGTTTTTATTTATTTCTTCATTTCAAATTTAAGAAAGGTCACATCATGTATTTACAATTTCTTGGTAAAGTGTTTACTTTCAAAGTATGAAAATAGATACAAATATCTTGGAACTTCACATGAACAACCTTATTTACTTCTTCAACAGTATAATTCAAAGGCACTGTAGAAAATTAACTTAGAGATTCAAAGTGTCCTTACGAAAGGAAAATAAATATTGATTATGATCAAAAGAAGTCCTTACACGAATGAACCCATTTCGACTAAGCTACGCAAAATAACTTCCCTGATGATTAAAAGGTGTTAACACTAAAATTGCCACATGTAGTTTTTTATTTGTACACAATAATTTCTTGTACGATTACGGAGGCTTGTCTCGTGAAAAGAGATGCTTAACCCACTAAATATGATACAAATTTCCAACAAATATCTGTTTTTGGAAATTAAAGAAACACAATTGCCGAAAAACATGCGATGGTGCCTTTAAGTTAATTCGGACAATTGATGAGCAACAAGTTATTTGACTTATTATAAACTTTAAATATTCCATGTCTGTTGGTTTCGACATCCGTCTACACACCCGTCCGTTGAAAAGAAATATGATTCAGAAAATGTTTCTTAAGTACACAGTATATGACAATCCTAGTGAGCTTACAAACGCACATAGTTGAGTACTGACCTAAACGAACTTAATGTGTCTTCCGGTACCGGTGCTCTGTCAATCTTCTTCAGACCACACTGGACTAACAAATCAAATTTATTCTCAAGGAAGACAAGATTTTCTGGATTTCACGATAAAGAATTTATAATCCAAAAGATGTTTATATCAATAAATGCCCTTCAAAGTCTTGAATTTATTCTTGAAAATTATATCTTATTTCACGTTATTTGTACTGGGAGATTAAGAAGATGAAAAAAATGTTAGAAGGTCATAGGATCCTTTTTGCAAAGAAATTGTTATTGCTCGCCAGGCAAATAGGTCATCACTCACATCAGACTTTTACCCTGACGTTTGCGACAATTTTCAGAACTCTGCCTGCATTCTAGACCTCAAAATTGAAATTAAAAACACTCTTCCCATCGCCGTTGTCGAGCGACACGTAATTTCGGAAAAAGCAATGATGTACATGTAGAGCACATGAACTTTCCCAGTTGCATATGCAATGAAACTACCGAATGTTTATCTTATTCAAATACAGAAAGAACATAAAAAGGTGATAAACTCAATGAAAAATGAATCTGTCATAATTATCGGAGATTCAATTACAAGATTTCCGGTATATCTCCCTTGCGATAACGTTCACTTGATTCGGTTGCCCTCAGAGCTGAAACGGCAGACGTCACCCTAAACTATAAAACGGGCATAAAGATAAAAATCATTGCATACTGGTGTAAGTGATCAGCTTTTTTGCTCGTGAAGAAAAATTAGTTCAGTTTTGTTGCCTTGGAAAAGTGATCCTATGATTTTAGGTACCACAGAGTAAACAAATACAATCTAGGATCCCAATTTCGTATGTCTTCTGGCCAAAAACGTTATCAGAGTTAAAACAGGATTTACTATATTGATATATTGATTTATCATAAATTTAAATGTTCTAATATGATCAGGATGATTATGTACGTAAAGAGAAAATTTAAAATACGATTAACAAATGAGTATTACCAGTTATTCCAGCGCCAATCTGTTGTTAACAGTAAAACTCAAAGAGTTTTATTCAAGTCACGATACAGCACTCACAGGGGCTGGATATATATTCATCGATGACATATTGAAACCAAATAATTGGAACCGGGGCTATCAGTGATAGACTAGCTTGATTTTATAGTAACCAGGAGGCTCCTTTGTAATGAGCTATTATATGGTCGACGTCAGTGGAGATAAAGATGCATAAGATTGCTTCGATTTGTCTTAAAGAGACAGTATGTAAGATTTATTACAATTCATTTGACATTGGTACGTGCCAGAATGCAAGCATGAAAGAATTCAAAATGTCTCACTTATTTATCCAAAAAAACCAAACGTATTTCACTGAATCGTTTTCAATGAAAACTTAAAAACTGCCTTTATGTGCACAGAAACAAATCTAACATATCTCATTCCTATAAAAACATTTTATAACTAAAAGTAATGATCAAACAAAAGCAACTCAAATCCATCATGTATGTTATATACGTTTCAGTTTGATTCACTGACGCGCGTCATTGTCAATTTTTCAATCAAAATCTCGTCTTTTTACAATATTGTCATTACATTACTTTTCAGCAACAGTCAGTAGTTATCGAGAAAACAAGGTCATTGATAACAGTCGTATGTGACTCTAACAATGTGGAAGTCGACACCTCACGCATTTGAGATTGAAAGTTGAGAATTGTGATCATGGTGCTGAATATAAGTAACGTCTTTAGCCGTTTATATCTTATATAGCCGTAATGCAGAAAAGTCAAAAGGCTGTCATTAGATCCCGCTAAATAACAACCGTTTATTCGGATAATCAACAACATCCAATATCGACGCAAAAGCAAATCAAGCGAAGTTGATCCTTTTGTAATAATGTCCTGGTTCCTCAAAACGCAAAACGAATTAGATATTCCTTCATCTTTATTCACTGAATTTGCCACTTTAAATTGAACAGTATTAAGTTTCATCTTTTAGGAAACGAATCTGTAAAAGAGATCGCTTATTAGAGGAAGCATTGTATAAGAGAATTGAAGAAACACTCCTTTTTCTTCTTTGAATAAAGCAAATTCTCAAGGAAAAAGACACGTTACTTTCATCCAAGCTTGAGGATATCATTAGTAATTTTACCATGTATTAGGAAGTATCCTAGAATTGACTCACTCAACTCATCCTTGCAAGTTGTCGCACTCATGTTATTCCGTAAATATGTGTGTATGTTTGTCTGTAATACAATGCAGGAAACTTTTGTAGGAAATTACAAAGTATCAAGAGAATAGATTTCATCATATTATACCCGAATCACGTGCAAATGATGTGATCCAGAAAGCATAGGTTATTTTATCACAAATTACAAAATATCAAGAGAATAGATTTCATCATATTATTCCCGAATCACATGCAAATGATGTGATCCAGAAAGCATAGGTTATTTTATCACAAATTACAAAATATCAAGAGAATTGCCTCCATTATCGTTTATGATGGCTCAATAACTTCAACCTGGTGACGTCCCGTATTTATCTGTTTATATTCACATGTTCATATAACCACAAGTACCAAGAGATTCGACTCATTATCTCCTTTGAAGCACGTTCGGCTTCTTTATACTGTATTCTAACTACTGACTGGGGCTTGACAACCAGAGCTGAGAGATAATACCACTGTAAAGCCTTGAATCCTACTCACTGACCGTTTCCAATTACCCATCAGTTTGATGGAGTAGCTCCCGTCGACTCCTGGTAGTGATGGACGAGGTCTGTTTCCTGTGATAACAGAACAGTGTATGTTGCATCATCTTCTACCAGAGATATGCTATATAAAATGCCATTTTCTCTTCTCTTTTTCTCCTGGAGTGTTATATTCACATATAGGCATTTATCTACAATATGAATAGCTGCAATACGAATAGTCCTCGAATCGGGCAACAGGGCGCTGCACTAGAGCACCTAAACAAGTTAAACAATGCATTAAGGGGACGTGTTGTATGTTAATGGGATCAAACCCTTTTACAATTGCTGTAAATTGTAATTTTATTGCTAATTCATTCAAAATAAGGTCAAGTACAAGGATGGTTTAAGCAATGATATTGATCAAAAACTGAACCCTATGCAACGACTATAAGTAGTATTTTTGAAAACCATTCTACAGAAGTAAACGAGAAAACTATATGTTTAATAGTGTTTATGTAATTGGTACGTAGAATTTTGGCTCCTTGACATTATATAAGGCATATGCTCGATCATCAATGAAAGAAGTTATATCTGGATTTGGCACTGTTTGTGTTTGAAAATCGGGTTGACATACCAAAGCCAACATAAATTATCTGGAAGTATATTTTATCTTAAGTGACGAGCAAAGATATGACCGTGAACTGGAAATTGCATGATCTGATATCGACTGAGAATAGTACACACATAGTATGCTTGGTAATGTTATCTTTCAAATTTAAAATGGCTGTACCTGATCCAAGACAGAATTCTTACAGTGTGTATTGAACCTATCCAACAATATTTTTTTATTAGTTCCCATAGGTTACAGAGTTTGAGCATAATATATGGACATAGAAAAAACAACAATTAAGAGACATTCAATCTAAATATATGGATTGTTGAACATTCCATGAATACTTGTATCAGTGCTTTCCATTTGTTGTTGAAATTTTCCAATTTGTGGTTTCTTTTGAAAATGTATCTTTCAACAAAGGCTATCTAACAATATTGTAAAAGGGCATGTACACGTGGTTTCCTTGTCAACCCTAAAGCAATATTTCAATCACATTGTGATATCTAATGAGACTATGAACCTGAAAAATCACATGATGTAAAGGGTCTGTTATAGAAGCAATACAGAACATTCTAGTATATCTACATGTTTACTTTATATATATAATACACCCAAGCAAGATATATATTCTCTGAGCAGTTTTTAGCTAAGGGCACTTAAAAATCATTCAAAGGTTCCTAACTGTTAAGCTTCTTATAGCGAAATGCTTCACCTGGTTAATGCTTTCACCATTTTCTATTTATGATTCCTAATAAGTAACACTGATTAAAAGGATAGATACGTATATGTGTCTTCTTACACGTGCTGATTGTCAATGGTATAATCTCTATGATGTATAAAGAAAACTTTGATGTTTATCTAAAATCATATTACATTAAACCGATAAGTATCAATTTTGTCCTAATATACATCAAAGAAGCTGTCTGCCCACGAACCTCATCAATCATTCCATTTTGAGACCTTCAAAGTACACAGCATTGACTGTATTTCAATCTCCATTGTATAAAATATGTCGTCAAATTAGATAAAAACATGTCAAATGTGATGCTTTTTAAACCAGTAAACAATAATTTAATTGATTGTAAAATATATAATTTTATTGCTCTAACAGACTTCTTCAATTGTACTGAATTTAAAAACAATAAAAGGATGAGCTAGCTTTTTCTTTCTTTAAATCATAATGAATATCATAGGTTATTCAAAATCTACAACAAAAAGAGTACACGCTTCTAACATGAAAAAAGTGAAAGGAGACGTGACTATGCCGGTATGGTGAGTGCTGAAGGAAGTTAGAGTTAACTCCCCTTATCGTGCTTGTTAAGTATCAATAATGACATTTCAAAAGTTGCGAACTTATATGATGAATATTTACTGTAAAAGAGGATTGAAGGATCGATATTTTATTCATTTGAGTCAGTGTAATCTGATTGAATAGTGATAGGTTTGAATAAATTCAAATAATTTTGGCTCAGTTTTAAAATGATGAATTAAGCAAATAATCGAATAGTCGAATCGAATAATACTAACTTTCCTGTTAATTATTTGCTATTAACGTTTAATCTGTCATCTATTTCCGTCATTTGAAATGCGCAGAAACTTGCGGCCTTTCACAACAATGAACTAATAATCCATAATCATCTCTAATGCATTCCTCTGAAGAAATATATTTCTAAAATCAAATTGGAAATTTTATCATGGAGGGAATTTTCGTCATAATTGCAATGAACAAACGATACACAAGAGCTCCCATTGACAATTCTTTTTCAAACGTTGATGAACTTAAAAGGGTTTTTTAATAGGTGTTAAAAGTTTGACTATCTATTAAATAAAAATTCTCACAGTTGAAATTTACCCTGCATTATGAAAATGAATGTTTATCTAGAATAGATCTATGTGTGTCACAAGCGTGTCCATGCAACATAAATCATAGTTCTATTCGCACCTGTCTAATGTCAGATATATGTGTTATGCAACGAAGCGCTTATCTAAATGTCTTTAACACCAGGTGAGAACATAATAGAGTGACTGACATATCTGGTATGCAATCATGAGTGATTGACACGTGATCATAAAAAATGTCCTTTGAATACATCTGTTCACATGCACGGACTTCCCTTGAAATAGATAAAATATGAACAGCTTCATACCAAAGGTTTGTTTACTAAATGTTCTATCTTAGAGCAAATATAATGTATTTTGGGAATTATTTTGTAACCTGGAGAAATGTAGATGGATAGTTGTGTTTTACAACAGAAGCTACTATGAAATGTTTCATGATTTAATATGCTTTTATATTACACATTTAACTGTAACTCTGTCTGTCTGTATCTTCCTTTCTAATTTCGAAACATTTCAAAGGCCAGCTGACAAAACAATGATAAGCTGCAGAAAGATCATATTACTCATCGACGTAGGAAAGTCTAATGTTAGTACAAATTTATTTGAAATAATGCATTTGACATCCAAACGAAATCAAAATGACAAAATTGAACACAAAGACGCACACGTTAATAGATACATTTGGTATGCAGTTATATATACAAATATTAACAACACTCCACTACCTTCTAAAGGGAGACTACTCGGTTCAGGTGTGTCTGAAATGTATTTATCTTCGCATTTTTAAAAAGGTGCATTGTCTGTATCACTTGATTTGTATTTTGGCATCAATTTGTTCTGTTTGTATTATTTTGCACGCTTTGAATCTCTTTGGACATTACATACACGTAGGATATATCAATATCAACTATACAATTATGTGGACAGTTTTAACACTTTTTAATGTTTATATTTCAATGCACACGATAATATCTTTGTACTCTGCATACCTCCTTGTTTTCATCACTTTGTTATCATGATATCACTTTGCTCTCTTGATATAACTTTGTGCTTTTGTTACCACTCTGTACTCTCTAAATGCCTTTTAAAGGGACAATGGTGCGTTTGATTTTCACTTAATTCAAAAGAATTCGAAAATCAATTTCACCCAACTGTAAAATATTATTTTGTGTTCAGAAAGTCAGGAATGGTTGTACATGGTTCTGTAAAGCCATGGGCATTATTTTGTTATAAAAAGTGTTCATAAAAGATGACCGCCACTCAGTTTTGCTTTATACGGCATACTGTTTCTAACTTACGGGTCCTATAATGAAATATCTACCCTTTCAAAGTAAGTATAAAGTACAAGTTTATTATAAACGGCACATTTTTAAAAGTGTAACCAACAAAATAGGTGATGCAGCCTCTTTAAACTTTATGACACAAATTAGAGTATGTGTTATGCGATTCCTGATGATGTGCATCAAGGTATAGGAACGATTGTACCAATATCACTCTTGAGTAATCAACATTACACTTTATGAAATTTGACAATCATGTATAGTTTTGTATATCCTAAAACATCCACGAATGTCTATGAGATTTTGTCTGTGTCATTCTCGAGTTTTTATACAACAGATTATCTACATACGAAGATGTTGATATTTCAAAACATTTTATTGATTCAATGTGAGAATCCACCAAAGAAAGAAAGCATCTGAAAATACAATAAAATTGATTTGATCCAAGGGGAACAAAATATATCAGCAACAGAACAGTACATTTGTATAATAGCATTTATTGGTACACTCAAATAAAAAGTATCTTTAGCTTTACATATTTGTCTCACAATAAAGTCTCAAAACCATGACTGTTGTGAAATGGATTCTGAACTGTACCTTAAAATCCATAAAGGTCCATATAACCATCAAAATCAAACATCCAGGGATAACGGAACATTCCTCCAAATCCGCCCATTCCTCCGAATCCACCCATTCCTCCAAATCCACCCATCCTCTGCATTCCGCCCATGTTGAACCCACTGTACATGGAGCTGCCTGGACTCGTGGGCATCGACGGCATTGCAAGACTCATAGAGACGAGGGATATAACGAAAAGGATGATCTTCATTGTGGCCATGTTAGCGACTGCAATAGAATTTACAATTTTAAGAATCATTATATTGAGATTGTAGTATCGAAAAAATATCATTTAAATTGAACTCTACAAAATATGTACTTGTGAAGCATCTGATATTTTTAAAACTCTTGATATCCATAAAACATGAATGAATTTACAGCAGTTGTTTCATTTCATATATATCTTAATAATATTCAATTGGCTGATGAATTGTGATATGATAAATAATAGATAATATCGATGTAATATAGCATTTGCTTTTAGATTTAATACTCAAATAAATGTAGTAGTAAATCAATCAATATTTCGAACAGAGATCGAATAAGTCTCCAATTCAATGCTTGCTTGCAAAGAGAAGTGAGTGTCATTTAGTATCTGTTGAAGTAAAGGTTATAATAATACATACACTTTTTTATATTACTCATAAACCCAAAACCTTCTTACACTTGTGTACACAATTACATTGATTTTCTTTTCAACATAATCATTATTCAGCATAATTTTCCGAAACCAGTTTTATTATTCCAATAACGTTAAAGCTCTACGGCCATTTGAAAGCAAATCGATTGTTGTTTTCACATTTTTCATGTACTCAGGCGTTTGACAGTGTCATTTAAGCATTACCTACGTATTCACATGTAACTTTCTTGGAAGTATGGAGTTTGCCTATTGATAACTGCAAGTTACACTACAGCGAAAGGAACCAAAGCAACACTCTGCTATTTCTTTCAGTTAAATTACTGCCTGACACAATATAACTAGTAACATGTTATCATAACACACATGAAACCTACTCTAGGTAATGATCACAGGTATGTTAACTTAACTCACAGAAACTAGAGACCAAAGTTTGTCAATATTATTTCAAACATGTTCATTAAAACGATGGGATCAACAAGCAAGTAGATTGCTTAACTAATACAAATTCTCCTAAAATTAATTGACAAATTATATTGTACTTATCTAACAATCCGATGACCAAAGTACAACAATAAGACACATAAGTTCAATTGTATAACAAGTTAGTTGGCAATTTGAAAATTAAAAGTTCAATCATTTCTGATATCGCAGTAAATAAGTGGTAACGAAATCATTAGATAGGTTTTTAAGATTAATTTTTTCCTCTTTTCAAAATAAAAATGATAATTTGATATTCATAAAGTAAACTCTAAGAAAAACTTACCTGATAAAGCAAAACGTTGGGTATGGTACTGCAAGTGTATGATTTTAATTTTACCTTCACCCCTTTTTAGTCGGTATATATAGGTGTTTATGGATGGATGAAAAACAACAAAAACATAAACTTTCTAACGGCATTTTAAACGTTTGAAGTCAACTGAGGACATTTAAGTATTTATGGATGATAATTTTCACAACAACTTTTTAAAGACATGTTCTTTATCACGAAAAAGGAGAGTTTCCTACTTAAACTGTCACCTTCAAATAACTGATAGCAATTCATTTCCGATAAAGCTAAGCGGTCCCAGAAAGTAAACATATCTCTAAAGCAATAAACCGTACGTTCGGAGTACAATGTTTTCTTCCTTTTTAAGGTCATTTCTAGACCAACTGTTGACCCATACTTTTAAAGATATTAAGTAAAAATCAGCAGGTGTTTTTCACACTTAGGTATTTTTCCTCTGACAATGTGAGTTTTTTATTAATTAAATTGAATTAATCACACAGGTTACAAGGGACCGTAGCAAAGGAATGCCTAGTTTAAGAGTTGAACTCTTCAATCGTTAATAATAATATGTCCATTTATATAGCGCTAAACTCCACTATCACGTGCTCATAGCGCATACAAGAATCATGGATCATTATTACCTTGGTCTAACCATGGTCTAATGCGAAATTACAATTTTTCTTGCCATCATTGGCATCAATTATATACATGTGTTCAGTACGTACGGCAAACAAAAAGACCTATATAAATTATCAAACATATTTTTCTGCGTAATTACCATTACTTTTCTAGTTGTGATTTTCAAAACGAACAAGTCAGGTGACGCTTGGATCAAAACACAAGTAGTCGAAAACAGTCTATGCATGCACAGAGCACTATTTACATGACAAAACAAACATTATAGACTCCAATCTTCCCTTTTAAATGAATTTGATACATGTAAGTTTCCGAAATTTCGTTTAAGTGATTGAACGACGCCAACAGCTGTTACGTACGTTTATAGAATTAGATCATTTTCTTAAGCACAAGGTTTTTTTTTATTTTGATCTTTTCGATCATATGACACCATTAACAACTTACAGAGTCTTTAATACTTTTATCAACAACTTGAAAGCAGCACAAACACCTTTATAGAAACATTTGGGATGTATAACAGACAACCACAACCTGCTTCGTCACTTTTACACCGACGATTCCCAAGTGTACACAGTGTTCACGCCAACTCATATAGATGAAACGTTGCAGTCAACACAACAGCTGACTGTTGCCAAAGTGTTAAACCTTGGATGAATACTAATATTCTGAAGGTGAACGAGGATAAAACAGAATCAATTATTATCGGTCCGAAGATCAGATGCCAGAAGACCAGTCTGAGCAACATCAGAGTTGGAAGCAACGAGATCGCCCTTAGTTCCCATGTGAAAAAGTCAATGGAGAAGCATGTTACTCATAAAGTCAAGACCTGTTACATGCACATTGGTAACATCAGCAAGATCAGCGGTCCTTCTCTTGCACTGAAGCAGTCCGATGGAACCAGTGCCAGAAAATCTAAAAATAAGTTGACATTCTTAAAACTTTTAATGATAATCTTAAGATCCACCTTTTTAGGGTAGCTTTCTCTTAGAACTCTCGCCTCCGTCTACTTCAAGCACTTTGAGCATGACATTTGACGTGGATATAGCGCTATAGAAGTTGGCTTTATTATTATTTATTATTTAATATTCTCCATGAAACATTTAATCGGGAATAATGCTTTATCATGCTCTCTGGCTAATCGAACCGCATATATCTTGACGATTTAAAACGGTATCTGCAATTACTATGCAAGCTTTTTTTTCTTGGAATCCGATTGGTTTATAGGCGTTCACATGATATCCATCGAAAAGAATATTGACATTTGTTAAAAATAGGCGTGATGACGTCAGACCGTTGTTACATGACGTCCTGCTATTGTTATCTTGACATCATTAACCCATCGTAATGTTCAATCGGAATCACATAACCACTCAAAACTGCAATTTTGTGTTTTTCTTTAGTTTTTTATTCGTTGAATATTTAAGCAATTGTTTCGAATTCGGTAGATTCCTTTGTAACAACTTCGTGTTCGGTCAGTAGTATTTTGCTTTTGTCTATAAAAACAAGTAATAAACTCATAACCTGTCAATGGTTAGAATAGCATTGCTAATAGAAATAATAATGCTCTGATTGTTCCCATTGGTCATAGCTATAAGTCATTTTCATAGTTGGAATAATATAATAGTCATGAAAAGACTACGGCGAGTTATGAAGTAACATATTTCACCATCACAAAGATGGAATGTTGTTGAAATGATGTTTCAAATGACTCATCACATTACTACCTCAAAACAGAAACGCACAAGTATAGAATTCAGAAGCTGAACTCTTTATTAGACGAATATGATGATGATTTGATTGTTCAAAATCATTATGATGCTTATCATTCATAATCTGCCGACATGAAAACAATTTGTTTCACAAAGTGTCTTGGCTTATATTATAGTGACAGGATTTTTCAAAGTGAAAAAGTGCATCGATCGAACAATGTTCTGTGGCAAAACATATTTTATAGCGACCTTGACTTACTAGTTCTTTGCCAGTTCATCATTTTGTCCGTTTGAAAGTCGTAACAAGTTGTATACCTTACCTTGAAAGTGATGTGCAACGGAGGAATGTAATTTACATATCTCTATGTTCTTTTACGTTATATATCAAGAAAACAGCAAAATATAACCATTCTTAAAGTTTGGTATAGTCTTGTCTCTCGTGCATTTATTCGAATTTGGCATGAGGAAATAGACAGAAGGGGTAATTCCGATTTCCTGATTTCCGATTTTGATAAAAAAATAAACCATTAACAACGTTTGAGAAAAAGGTCAGCCCAATCACATTGACTTATGTGCATGGGAACAAACATGACTTGTGTCTAAAGCTGTTAATCACTTCAATTGGATTTGGATCGAAAAATGGAAATGAGTGTTTTCGGAATTCTGACCCCTGGTCACTTTAATGATCTGCCAAAACTGCTATTGATAAGTGGTTGGTAAGATATCCGATTGTTTTAAACTACAATGAATCTACAGTTCTTTATGAAAATTCAACATTATCCGTTCCTTTTTCGTAATGCTATGATGCCGTAAATACATCCCAAATTACATCATATTTGCAATAGGATACACAGGTATGTGAAAACATTTCCGGTATGTAGCTGTATATTTTTGATCAGTTCAAAATCCTTTCCGCAAGACAGAATCTTTATATGCCGTCGACTTTACAGTAGGTCACATTACTGATTTGACAATAGCCGTGTGCTTAACAGTATACATGTACAAGTTTAATTGAGGTGAAACATTCTCTGATTTGTAGATGTGTTTGTAAATACAAAAACTGCCATTTTCTACTCGATTAATATGATTAAAGTTGTAAACTGGATTTAAATGTAATTTGTTATTTCTTAATTCAGTTGTGAAACTTTATTATCCGATCATCGTGTAGGTAAAATACGTACATTAAACCTAAAGGTGAGCCATAAAGTGATAATTTTACTTATATCATAAATATATAGAAGATACTAAACGACAAGTTAATAATTCAGTATTAAACGAGCGAAAGCGAGTTTGATACCAAATCATTAACGAGTTCAATAAAAAATAGTATTAAATTGAAGGAAGTTCGGTATTCTGTTTCTTACTTGACCTCAGTAATCAAGCATGATTGCCGAAAGTGTACTGAACGAAACATTTCCGCGACTTTGCCGCCTTTGTGACGGCCGTGCGGACATTTTGACGTCATAACCACACAATATTGATATGACGTCATAGGTGCAGCGGTATGACACTAGTTTAATATCGCCGTATAAATATTACACTGCAGTATGTTACATGGGCGAGTAATTGACATTTTTATCGAAGCTATAAGTGCTAAAAAGACTCATTCTGAATTCCAAGTAGCCATTATGCATGTACCAAAAACAAAATCCTCAGTTCCATGACTCCATCAATATTTATTACGACCGAATGTTCCACATACATCTATTTAAACATTCCAAAAATATCAATGTCAAACATGTTCTCAAGAAACATGCCCTGCATTGGATTGAAGCCAAAAATGTTTCCGAATCCTCTGCCTCTGTTGCCGTACATTCGGTTTCCCACTCCAGAGCTTCCAAAAAAGTTGCTTCCAATTCCAGAATTTCCAAGCATAGGAATTCCCATTCCAAATCCTCCAAACATAGGGTTTCCCATCGGTTGGTTTCCGATTCCAGAACCACCTGCCATCGGGTTTCCCACTCCTGTATTTACTTGCGATGGGTTCTCCACTCCAGGATTTCCAGTGTTTGTTGGTTGGTTTGCCGGCATTCCGGAAACCATAGCAACGGCTGCAACTACCAGAATGACAAGTGTCGTCATAATTCTTGATACGTCGTCTGTAAAATAAAAATAACTATATCTAAAGGCCTGTAAAAAAATTTAAATCAGGTTACATTTTACCACCACTATCGTTTTATATTACCAACATTCAGGTGTACATGTCGCAAAATTCAAAGGAGTAATTGGTAAGAACTTAAATAAAAATAAAGATTGCTCCACTGTACGTCTATGTTTAATCATACTTTTCACTTAGAATATATTTTTAAACAAGAGTCAACATATGAATGGAACTACTCACTGTTTTAGAATTGCACTGTTGAGGGAGCGAGGGAAAGATGTCCTAACTATCCTAGGTTGTGGTTTATATAGTATAGGAGGTAATGAAGAAAATTCATTCCCATATGAACACCAAAACAAAGTCAAAATACAAAGAGATTGATGTTTGTTTTGTTTTTGTTTTCCTTGCTGAACTTTATTCTAATCCGAACTCAAGGTTCACAAAGTCATTTTAAATGTTTATTTTTTAAATGACGTCTCATTGTTCTTGTTCAAAACAAGGCAAATGTGAAAAGTTATCAAGACCTTATAAGGTCATTGCTTGACCAGGGAATGACCGATAGGTCATACTTTCTGACAGGTCGTCGTGACGTTCTTGTCAAAGATTTATTGGACACAAGCCTACTTTGTTGTCAATGCAAAAGGACAAAGAGATAAGGACAATGAACATTTATTTGACCCAAGAAAACAGTGAAAGAAATTGTTGTATTTTGTGATGCATGTGTATATTTATTTTAGAATGTCTAATGTCTAATGTCACTGAAATGCCATTTATAAGTGTCTAAAAAAGTTTCTAAAAACGAATTATCAAGGTCATAATCTTCAAGCGACCAATATTTTGAGTTTATCATTCAATTTTATACGATTAATACAAATCATGTACTCCATCTCAAAAATCATGCCACGACCCTGGTCATAGTTTTGCAATCCCCAAATCATGGCACTATAAGAACATGTCAAGTGAACACTTGAGAGTTGAAGAAATATCCGTGAAAGTTAATGTATTTTTAAATGAACTCATACAAAGTCAGCGTCATGTAAAATACATTACTGTGTAACAATTGCATAATCTAATTATGCCAAAATTGATTGGAATGATTATATATCTACATCTATGCCAACTATAAGTGAATTGGTGATGTCATGTATAATAAGAAAACGGGATTCATTTCTAATCCTTAGATATACATAACACACATGAGTTAAAATCTATATGTAAATTAAAGTGCTCAAAAATGGATGTGCGTTTATTTTTGTTGATGAACACTTAATCTTCAAAGAAGTTAAGGGAGCAGTAGCACGTTATTTCGTCAAATAAGTCGCTTACATGTACTGAAAGTAAACACCCCTCCCTCTGTCTCAAGTTCAAGAACGAATGTACTGAATCCATGGGAATAGATTTCAGAACTGAATTATAAAAAGTGTTTACATTAAAATGGCCGCCAGTCAGCTTCTTACGGGGCATCATTTCAACCGACTACGTGTAATCGGGTCTGGTAATAAGATGTCTCGCCATTTATAGTAGCTATAAAGTGCATAAATAAATCGGACCAAAGCTTGTAAAACGCTCGCGGAACAAGCAAGTAAGGCATTATGGCCAATAAAATCATTAATCAGACGTTTAGACTTTTCAGTAAAGGATTCCTTCTTTTTGTTTGACAAAAAGATTACTCAAATTCTTACTTACGGGGCTGAAATTTGGGGTTGGGAGGAAAGAAACTCTATTGAAATTATTCATAGAAGGTTTTGTGAATGTGTCCTCCATATTGGGTATAAATCGTCAAATGCCGTATCTTACGGGGAGTGTGGGAGGTATCCGCTTTATGTTTCTTATTATGTTAAATGCATTAAGTATTGGCTACGGTTGTTAAGAATGCAACGCCAAAGGTATGCTTTTCAAAGTAATAATATGTTACTGTCCATTGCTGAGAGAAAAAGACCAAGTTGGGTCAACCATGTCAAATATTTATTATTTCGGTATGGCTTCGGCTTCGTTCTTCTCTTGAAAGTGATTCCCTAAAATTATATAATTCCCATAAGCCTTTACTTATTTGTGCAAATTATTTGTTAAATATAAGTTCGTGTGAACATAGACGTGTATTAACCTTATTTAGAAGTGGATTTCTGAGCAGAAAAAAATGTGTATAGTAATGACACCCACATCTGTAAACACTGTTATGTACCACTAAATGAAAAACATGTATTGTATGACGTTGTTTATTTTGCTTAAGAGAGAGAACGTTTCATCCCAGATTGTAAAAGCACCACTAATGATGATGCTTCAAATTTATGTATTTTGAATGATAATATCTTTCTTGTTATTCTTGCAAAATTCCTTATTTGTATTTGAATGTATAAAACAAAAAATGGTAACTCTGTAACATATTCTTGCAATCTAATTTGTACTTTGGGTCTTTGGTCTTTCTACAAATAAAATATCTTGAATCTTGAATCTTAATAAATAAATCGCAATTTTTTATTGTGATACTCGTAAAAAAACGTGCTGCAGCCCCTTTGATATAAACGATAAAAATTATCTTATGCTGATAAGCCTTGTTAATAATGATAATTGTAACTTTCACTTTTGAGATTTGTCTACTGTTGCTAACGATTAGCACAAAAAAGAAAATTTAATACTATCAGCTATAAGTGATCATATACACTGCACAACTGTTTCGTTTGTATGGTTGCTTCCATAAACAACTAATGTTATTTAATTAACTCTGTGGTTTCGTTAGTAATGTTATTATTTTAGTGTTTCTGTCTCACTTTGGTGATGGTATGTGGTAACTTTTCTTTTGAAGGGATCTATATCGCTCTTGAATTTGCTGAAGGTAGTGTGTCTCATTCTCTCCAAACAGAGGTAGCTCCATAATAAATTGTTTGTCAAAAGTTTGTTTTGTTGAATTATAACATTTCCTTCCACCAGCTGTTGATGTCGCTGTTGCGCATTCCATTATCATTAAAAAATAGCCAATAAAAAATTTGAATAGTTAACAAGCGCTCAAAAAATGTGTCATTAAGAGTAAGATAAAAAAGAAACCTTTGAATTAATGCCAGAGGATAGATAAACTCATTTTCAAATTAGAATAAAACTTTTTAAATTTTTTCTTAAAAACTTCAGGTTGACAAATAGATTAACCCCTCTCCTTTGAATCTGTAATAAGAATTTGTCTTTGTTTCCTATGCCTTTTTATATGAGTTAAATCAAAATGCCGCCCCAAACTTGTATATGTTCTAAAATGCCAAAATTATGGAGATATATTATTACATGTATGTGTGTCATGTTTGATGTTTTTGAAAATATTTCGGTAAAAATTTGCATTAAAAATCTGCAATAAATCAAATATAAAATATTTTCGTAAATTTTGCTATCCATGCCAGCTGCTTGTTGCTTGACATTTACATTTAAGCATGTTATGTTATTCTTGTTTTAAAACAATGAACTAGCAATTAATGTGATATTTTATCGTAATAACTTTATTGGCCACCTACACAACACTGCTTGCTTTGACCATTTTTTTATTCTTCTATGACCTTAACCGTAAATGATTTTCAAATAGATTATGTCATGTCGTATTATCATATCTACAATTTATTACAGTAGAAAGGCTTGGAAACATATCATAAGAATAAGATTTAATGCCAGTATATATATATATATATATATATATATATATATATATATATATATATATATATATATATATATGTGTGTGTGTGTGTGTGTGTGTGTGTGCGTGTGTGTGTGTGTGTGTGTGGGTGTGCGTGGGTGTGTGTGTGTGTATGACATTCATATCCTTTTATATTTCAGTTTGTGAACTTTTGCGTGGTGGTCAGTGTAAGAAAGACCATGCGCTTACTGATTTCATCCGAAAAATATAATTATCTCTACATGTAGATATTTCGGAAATTGATTGAATGCTTATTATTATCCGTTGGCGAAGCTTAAATTCAAGGTTCTTCTTTCTACAGACCATTCAAATGTACGAATCACATTTAAATTAGTAATGATTAGTAATGATAGCTGTGATTAGTTTATGTAATGTTCAAAAGAAAGATAGATGAATCCTTTTCTCCTAAACAAACCATACTTCATAAGTTTTTAATCTACTTTCATTCTCCAACAGAATTCATTTTCCTTATAAAAATAACCCGCATTGCTATCAACCAATGTGAAATCCTTTGTTTTGCATCATCTCAATGAACTCTATCGCGATAGTGTTTGCTGTGATACAAGCAAACTAACAAAGCAATGGTAGGGCAAGTACTTCAACAAATTTCAGCGATTCAAATACCACAAACAGCCTACATAAAATATACAGCAAACAAAGTTGTCGATATCAATGTGGATAAGCAAGCCCCTAAATGATTTTAAAAATGAAAACCACTTAAATCTTTGACATCTTTTATTACGGAAAGTAATCTCTGAAGAAATCTGGAATCTGAAAAGAAAAATG
This sequence comes from Phorcus lineatus, assembly GCA_921293015.1. NCBI lineage: Eukaryota > Metazoa > Mollusca > Gastropoda > Trochida > Trochidae > Phorcus > Phorcus lineatus. The sequence continues at coordinate 30,184,853 of OV121088.1, read as the reverse complement.
GATATTTCATATTTTCTGTCTTTTATAAAATCAACATAATGTATAATGATACACGTATCACTAATGTGTCTGTTTAGTGATTACCGCAGATCATACAGAAGACCATACAGCAGATCGTACAGCAGATCATACAGCAGATCAAGTTGGTCTGATGTATGTTCCTTCTCTACTTATAGGAATTAATCTCATTGAATTATGTTCACACATGTTCATGTTCAAAGTACCTATTTACAGATGGCTATATACAGATTAGTTCTTATAGAAGAGCAACAGCATAATAACTAATGCAACTTTATTAAAATCACTACAACACTATAATCGTATAGAAAGTTTGACATGCATGTACATATTTCTTTATATGGAACCAGTAAAAATGTGATGCAGTGAAAGCAAAAAGGATGTGCATCAGTATAAATAAGCATTTTGGTCATGTACCTTCAAATCATCTACGTTATCACCAAAATCCGCCCATGTCGAAGTCGTATACGTTCTCAAAGATCCACCGCCGGTAAGGGTTGAAGAACATGTTTCCAAAAAGTGAGTTTTGCCCCATCGAGTTCCCAAACAGCGAGCCAAATGAGCCTATCTGGCCCATCGAGCCCATTGAGCCCATCGAGCCCATTGAGCCCATTGAACCCATTGAACCTCCGGTCGTTGGAGGCATCGAATGCACGATGGAAACCAGCAACATCACAAATACTGCAACCTTCATCATCGTGTGGATTTGATGTCTAAAAATAAAAGTCACACTGAAATGACAGACATCTGATATTTTCATGAACATCTTAACAATCAGAAAATGATGAAAAATGACAATGACAATTGGCCATATATTTTAACGAAAAATAACATTGATTATATAGATTTTTTCATTATCGATGGTAGAGACATTTGAATCTTCAAGATAAGATCTAATGAGATGTTAAACCCGACTACGATCATAACATTATGTCATCAGAATTCTAGATACAATAAGAGTTAAGTTCATTCTTCTTATTAATCCTATTTGAGTCTCATGTCAATGAATTATTTTACAGTTACAGGATGATTGTTTTATAACACAATATTCTTACCTTTGAGGATCGAAATGAAGTGTTGGTTTTCAGATATACTTTCCGGGTCATATTTATATACATCTCAAGATTTCTAAATTTAATCAATTGAAATAAACAAAGAACATTAAAGACAATCATATACTGGTTAGAATGCGTCTTTGTGTCTATGTAGATTGATGGGTGACAAGTGTCAAGTACATTCGAAAACACTTTGACCGCTCTTAAATCTAGTGGTAAAGAGATTTGGATCTTAAGTTGTCATGTTCTGAGTAAAACATTTAAATCACTCATACTTTTTCTAAACTTTATTGTATATTTGTGTGTAGATATAAAACAATGAAGTTTTATTATGTTTTACTGAATAAGGAAAGGGAAAACATTATGTTTCTTTTGGAAACGTATTGTGATGAAATGTGACTGATGTGATTTCCTAACTGAAGATCTGTTGAAGATGACGCTTGTGTGTTTCATTGAGAAAGTTATAGAGCTTACCTATCCGCTACGGTCCGCCATATTGCTTTTGGGGAAAGTGACATGGAAAAAGGCGCTAATTTTTTACTTATATCACACCATTATAATGGTAAACTATATGTATGGAGAGAATATCCACAAATTAACAAATAATTTAAGCTAAGACTAATCAACAATAACTTGTAATGCCGTAGCAAGGTTTTTCACGCTCGTAGCGCCGATGGCTTCGCTGTCCATTCCTGTTCTATTTTACCGAATGTGTGCTCTCATTTATTTAGTTGTAAAATCTGAATTAACCAAAATTTTATCCTCAGTACCATGTTTCAACTTGGTAATGTTACAACCATGTACTGATATACTTGTATAATTTCCCCTTTAATTTCGTTTCTTCAAACAAAGCCCCAACAGGACTGTCCTTTTAAAGCTAAATTACATATGGTAACTTTTGTATTTCTTTACAGAATATAAAGATTTTAATTGTATCTGGTGTTTCTTTCTCGAACGTGTTATGAACTGATGCGTTTTTTACCTCTATCAAATACAACTTTTATGTAATTCAATGAACCAGTTTTATCATTCTTTCATTATTGTTTCGGAGAAAATAAAAGATAATACAGACATTTTGTAAAATCGTTTTGAACTGATGCGTTTTTTACTGGCAAATTACCTCTATCAAATACAAGTTTTATGTAATTCAAAGAACCATTTTTATCATTCGTTAATTACTGTTTCGAAGAAAATAATAGATAATAAAGAATTTTTTTAAATTGCATTCATCGTTTAAAGCAACCTACAGATGCAATTTTCCATGTTCACACCACTGCCACGTTTGCAAGGTTTTGCAAGGATGCATGTACAAGCGTAAAAACTTTGCAATTATCATGTAAGCACAATATTTCCAATATTACATTGTTTGTGATATGTATCTCTTGTTGATTAACATAAGCACACAGTACGATAGCTTAAGTGTCACAGAGTATGTTTCATGAATTATTGTATGTCCCCTTAATAGAGCCAAAATACTATATGACCTGAGTTAAGATCAAATCGCCTGTCAAAAGTTGCATCTTTATCTCTTAAATGGCAAAATGATGACATTTTCTTGTTTTTAAGTTGTGATTTAATTAAATTATTTTAAATTAAAAACGGTCATATGACTATTAAGAAGTCGAAATTCAGCGTCCCATTTGCATGTATACTAGTTAAATGACCTACTTAGCAATATCAACATAAATTTATATCTCTCGTTGTGTCTGCTACAAATAAGTTTCAGAAATTACTTTTAAATCAGTGGCGCGTGCCATTGTTCGTTTTTTTTATCATAAATCTCGACTTATGTCCTGTTTATTGTCACCATGCTAGCCGATAGACATCAATATGTTAATTTTCAGAAACGACCACTACTTGGCGATATAATTCAAACATTTATGAAGTTGGGAATATTTGTTCCTAAAAATATACGTGCCCTTTTAAATCTGTAAGTGGAGAGTGGTTAACTGCCCTGTGCTTTCTTTAGTTGTGATTATAATTCCAGTGTTTCTGTGTAAGCTGATGATGTTGTTATGTGTCTACATCAACCTTTAGTTATTTGAAAACAAATAGAATAGAAATAAATTTTACAATACTATTTCTGCCAATAAAAAGCAATCCAAATGTTTATATCACTGCATTTTATAGTATGTAATGATTGTTAAGTATTTCTTTCCTTTAACAAATTTGAAACAAAAGATTACTTTTTGGCGAAAAAAAGCTTTCCTTTGATCCAGGTGTTTTGTTAACAAAAATAGAGAAGAGAAACCTGATCATTTAATCACCAATCAGGTTGTTTGCTCCCTAAAAAGTGTAAGCAGAATTAAAGAGAGAAAGTTTCAGTTAATGCCAGAGGATTAATAAGATAGTTTTGAATGTATGATATTGGGGCATATTTGATTTATAAAATTAGAACTGACAATATCAAAAAGGTAATTATCATTTGAATAGGTTTTTAACGGCCAAAGACTACGAAGAATAACAAATAAGACTCTAATCTACGGACACGTGATACTAGGTTTTAAGTAACCTGCAGTTGTCACAGATGCATTTTCCATGTTCTCACAATTACCATTTCCACAACTATGACAACTAGAAAAAGCTATCATCTTCACTTCTTTTTCTACTGAAGAACTCTGTCACACATTTTAGAAGAATTTATGCTCGACATGGTCGACAACATACAATTTACATCTCACCGTGTTAAAAATGTCTTATGCTTAGCAAATTGATTTCATGTCATCTCATCATTGTTACAATTTGTCCAGGTTAGTAGGTTTGGAAACTTCGTTGTATTGGCTTTCAAAGTATATATTTTCATGAATTCATCGTATTGTATTAAAGAAGATTGATCCAGTGGTCGAAATGAATTCATCGTATTGTATTGAAGAAGATTGATCCAGTCCGAACCATCCGATGTTTACTTTTAATATATATATATATATATAACAATCTTGAAATTGATGTCTGTGTGCGCGTGTTCATGTGTGAGTAATTATTGAAAATGCTTGACGATTTTTCTTTGCTTCGGCTAAAACCTAACATTCTACGTTTTAGAGAGGAAACATGATAGACAAATGCCTGTTCTTCGTCCCCTGACCGCCATTTTTCTTAACTGAAGTGAGGTTCTGAGATTTTTATCGGGATGATATGTGTTCCTTACCACATGCTCATGTCACCGTTGTGCGTGCTGTGTTTCCATTCAAAACTATATGTAGTCCGTTTTCGCGGCGTTTGTTTTCTGTTTGGAAGGTATGAATTCAGTTTTGGAAGCTTTGAATTCCTATTTTGGTGACTACTATTCTGTTGTAGTGTATTTGTAGTCAGTTTTGAAGATTTGCTTGCATTTTGTATGGTAGACCTGAAAATTACTTTATGTGTCGTTTGTCTTTTGGAAAAAGAAACCATTTTACCTCACCTAAAAAGGACAATTCAGTTCTATTGTAATGTGTTGTAGAGAGCTCATAAATCTATTGTGGGCATGTTCAGTGATGCAAACTTGTAAACTAGCGAACCAATGGTAGAGCATGCTCTTCAACAGTGATTCAAATATCACAAACCTTACTGCCTACAGAACAATTATCCATAGCAAACAAAGTTGCTAATGACAATGTGGATCAAACTAATTTAAGAAATGAAAACCAAATATATCTTTTGTAGCTTTTATTGCCAGAAGTAATGTCTGAAGTAGAACCTTCTGGAACCTGAAAACAGAGAATTGATATTTTTATTTTTTCAGTTTCATTTAAAAATCAGCATTTCATGTATTTTTATTTTTTATCGCTATCTTGTATCTGTAACAAGAGATCAAGTTAATTAGGTGTATGATACCTTTTTTACGTAAAGGAATCGAAAACATTATAACATTATGTTCATATGGGTAGTATGATATGCATGTTCATATACCTGTAAGAGAAAACATCGACAACGTAAACAGTTAAAACAAATAAGATGAAGAGCATCATAGAGAACCATTTTTCAATTTCACAATAAAAGCATAACAAGCAGTAACATAAGAGTTTACCTATCAATGTGTATAACTCGAAGCCATGTAGCTGCGACTGACCTAAGTTATCACCAAAATCCGCCCATGTCGAAGTCGTATACGTTCTCAAAGATCCACCGCCGGTAAGGGTTGAAAAACATGTTTCCAAAAAATGAGTTTTGCCTCATCGAGTTCCCAAAGAGCGAGCCAAATGAGCCCATCTGGCCCATCGAGCCCATCGATCCCATCGAGCCCACTGAGCCCATTGAACCTCCGGTCGTTGGAGGCATCGATTGTACGATGGAAACTAGCAACATCAAAAATACTGCAATCTTCATCATCGTGTTGATTTGTCTAAAAACAAAGTTTACACTGAAATGTTAAATATCATATACATATATATTTTAATAAATAGGAATAAATATATTGAAACAGACATTTCAGATCATTAACATCTGAAGTCTTCAATCAGAAAGGGATGTAAAAGAATACAATTTCTTCGAATACCATTCGTCTAAGGAATAGTAACAATGATCAAATAGATTTGGTTATTTATGGTAAAAGCTTTTGAATCTTCAGATTTGGGTTATTTACGTGCACCAGATTATCAAACTATAATTGATATACTATACTATTCTTACCTTTGAGGATCCAAATGAAATGGTGATGTTCACACAAACCTTCCTAGTTATATATATATACATCTCACATTTCTAAATTTAGTGAATTGAAATAAACAAAGAACATTAAAGTAAATCATATACTGGTTAGCATGTGTCTTTGTGTCTATGGAGATTGATGGGTGACAAGTGTCAAGTACATTCGAAATCACTTTGACCGCTCTAATATCTTGTTGTAGATTAAATTGTCACATTTATCATTTAGGAAAAACATCTAAATCATTTATTTGTATTGTGTTATTTTTTTATTCATACTGTGATTAATAAATTACAATGTTAAATTAATTAATTTTTGCCTTGTGGATGTGGTTATTAACATTTTCAAATCCAGTTAAAATGTTATCATTTGGCCAAATTGATCAAGAGAAATACCCGACAGTCTCCCGAAATATTGTTTAAACGTATTTATTTCATGAGAAGATACATGAAATGGATTGGTCAACAATCCCGAAATAAGTCAGAGGCCTGAAAGGGATGAAATTAAAGATCATTCAAATAATTTTGTCTCTCATTTTCATCAACATGCAGTTGTCATAAATGCATCTTTCCAGCACTCAGCTTCGTTCTCAGCACTTCCAATTTTGTTAGGTTTTTAATATCAGAGGTTGCAGTGTACACGCATGGGAGCATTGCAATTATCATGTTAACACAACTTGGATGAATCATGCTAATTCATTATGCTCAAGCATAAGATATAAAACCAATAACAGCAGAGATGTAGTTACAGCTCCTGGAACACTGAACATCAAAAGGTACGTTCATGTACAATGAGACGTACATTTCACCAAAATGGTATGTCTTCAGTTCGAGGTGGAAGTTTCGTATATCAAAATGTAAACATATTTGATATCATTCGAAATATTTGTATTAACCTTAAATGTTTATGTTTATTATATATGATTAAGATGAGAAAATTCAATTTATATATCATATCATATTTATTAATGCAACTTTCGAAATACCTTGCTTTGTCCCGTCATTGGTATGAATTGGAAACTCTGAAAATCGGATCAAATTTTACCTTGTCTTACTTATTATATAAAATGTATGAACATCAGAGTTATACCAACCATATTGCAGCAACGTCAACGTCAATTATCCTTTCATATCCTGTGCAAAATATACCTAACGCTTATGATTAGGTGAAACAATAATTTTAAAGATTTTTATTAGAAGGGAATGCAAGTGAAATCATGTCTTGCACAAAGTCAGATTACTTTGTTTCATACGTAATTAAATCTAAAGAAACGTTTTTAGAATGAAAGCTTTGGTGACATCTTTTTGACAAATTAATCAACAATACTTTCATCCTGAAAACAGTATACGTATGTCTTGAACCCTGTCAGATTAAAACTCGATTTTAGAAGTGATTGAATACAAAGAAACCTTTCAGGATTTAAGTTTATATATATTTTTTGCACAAATACATGTAAATTCTAAAAGACTTTATACTGAAATAAGCGTCACAGCTTATTGGAATCCTGTGTAAGGTTAATATTGTCAGACACTGTCATATTTTACTTCTATACAACTTGAAATCTTATTTTTGACACACTGTTTTTTTCTTACACACTTGCATAACGTTGTGGCACAGAAATGGTAATGTTGTTAATAATTTGCTTCTCTTTAACACCTGAATTGTAACAATTGAAAAGCTTTGATGTGATCCAAATATTCCGATTGAGTGATCTAACCAGGTAATTATAATCTTTTGAAATTCTTCCTGTTTATGGTAAAAGTGAATAAATCATTATTAGATATACAAATTAAGTACATCAGCCATGCTACAAATCATTTTATAACCACTTAAGTTACCTATCGATGAGATGTACATGATAGAAATAAACCAATTAATCAGGTCTGCAACAAATGCCTTTGCAAATTTATTTTTTTAGACGTGTTATGGTTCTACCGCTTTTAATATGAACCTATTTCATAATTTTGAGGTACTGATTCGTTCATTTATAGAGCTATCTTCACATCTAAACATGCTAAACATAACTGAACATACTGTTTTGATAACCATGTCTTTTATTTCAGTAAACTGACAAGTGAAGGATGTCTTTGAAACTGGTGTTCATTACTTTCACAATTGCCGTGGCTACTACACAAGCATTCAGAAGAAACACTCGTGCTTACTCAGACTATGACGCTCCAGAAGCTCCAGAAATGCCCGGTCTGTTCGGCATATTTCAACCAGGAATGTTTCAACAATATCAACACACACTGCCTGTCCGGAACAACGGCTATAACATTCTAGCAATGCTCCTCAACCTCCTCAATAGACGTACAAATACTTTTGGGTTTAGTGGTTTCAATAGATTCAATGGACAAAGTGGTTTAGGTGGACTCTCTGCAATGAGTGGAACAGGATTTGATGGTATGAAAATGCTCAGCAGCCGACTAGAAGCGATGGATCTCATATGATTCAACGTTGATAATTGGGTTTCATTTCATTGTTATCAGTCTTTGATTATAAAGCTTCTGGTGTTACAATACTTTCTCTTGAAAGCACAACATTGACATCTTGACATTGATAATTGTTCTTCCGAACCAAATTTAGTTAACATCTCTTGTAATTTTGTATATATGCCTATCAATAAAACCAATATCAAAATTCTCATTTTATGGTATATATTTTGATATCGACCTACGATTCTAGACCTCCAAAAGGAAGAAGCTTTAATAACTAGAATGACACATATGTTTATACTGTCTCCAATCATAATGATAATTTAATGTTACCAACAATTCTATTCATGTTCAAAGAATGAATACAATAGAGGGAATGTAACGACAGATTAATAGCTTATAGAGCCTTGTAAACTGCAGATGTTGTTCAAACATTAGATGACTGTGATCTCATGTTTCTCAAATGCCCTCAAATTTCACATAAATATGATTTCGCAAAAAACGCTTTGCTAACGGCAATGCAAATGACAACGAAAGAGGTTTCCACCAAAATTTAATGAAACTTTTTATTCCGATCAAGAAGTGTGTATTTACCATTCTTGCTGATATCAATCAGTTAATATGGAACATTCACAATTATAACAGTTAATATTTCCTTTCCTAAATTGAAAAACATTTCAGTATTGAAATTTGAACACTTTTTAACTTAACCATCCCCGTTTCATCTCTCCGTTTGATGCGATTTGTAATCATACTATGCATAATGTTAAGTCTGATAGGTCTATACTTAGTGTACTTTAAGAAGAGACAATGAAGTACGTTTACAAACAGGTTTGATTATAACAGTTTTTACTCATTTATATTTGACAAACTTTATAACTTTTACCAGATATAAAAAAAATTCCTCTATAAAAATGTTCTCTGCATCACATTAACATCCAGTTTTTGGCAACAATCGTCGATCAGTTTTCACTCATTGCAAATACGTTGATATTTTATTATTTTTAAGTTCTTTTTCTATTTACTTTTTCCAATCTACCGTATTTTAATCATTTCACCTCACGCAACAAAAATGGCGGACCCCGCTTTTTCTAACCATAGGTAGGGTCGCTTTAACCATATTTTCATCTGCAAACCACTGACGACCGAACCATGGTGACCCTGTGGGTTTGACATAGAGCAACCTTAAGCTACTCGTTAATCATAAGAGAAGGGTCAAGGATCTTTATCCTGTGAGTGACCCCTTAAACTCAACAATATGTACGCGACAAAAATCCTCTGTAAATTCATGTTATCAAGTCGCATTTTAAATTCCTTCTCGTTGGTGTCGGATGTTCAGAGGTTGACCTTGCCCTAAAAACATGTTGATGTTTGGAGTTCATTGGAACTGGAATATGAATATGTTCTGCATATTGCGGCAAAACTCTCTCATTGGTTAATTCTTTCATGATACAAACATAGCTTTGTGTTACTTATCACTTGTCCTTACCGAAGTCACGAAAAACGATACATATCGATATTGACCGTAAACATTACATCCAATGTGCCTGAACCCTTAATATGTGTTTTTTACCTTGTGATAAATCATTTTTCATACATTTACACATCTTTGTCCTTTGTTTTGGTAGAATTATGATTTATTTTTTTAACCAACACTACTCTTACCAAAATAATAAATAGTTTTCAAATTATATCATTAAGTGAAACATTGTCAAACAGATATGAACAACATGTAAACCTAGTAGAATTGTTTTTTAAAAGTAAAAATTAGCTATAAGACTCATCTAATAATATTTAATTCATTTCGAGATAATTATAATGGAATGGTCAAGAAATCAAATGCACAACAAAGTTAAATGCTTCATGTGTGAGAATGGGATTACAGCATGCCTCATTTCTCCTAAATGAGTTGTAAACATTAACCACTGTCTCAGGAGAAAACACTTTATGAAAGTATCACCTTACAAGTATAATACATAATCACGCAACGTTACAACATAATAGTAACTATGAATTATTGAGATACACATATATTACGACAGCACATCATGAAGTTATCATCTAATGAAAGCTAATGTGCCTGAAGCATTGACATGGAGTTATAAAATATAAGTTACTATCTTTGACCAGTGAATGACAGATTGCTATTATGTGTTTTTTTAATATGTTATACATAATCTTAATGTTGAGATGGATGAACAAACTTCCAATATCGTGATGTTTTTTTCATTTTCAGAAATACTTTGACGTACTTGCTAGTGTATATACTTTTTTATCTTTAGCGTAAGTATTGACACAATGAATCATGTTTTAATCACTATATAACATATAAAATGATATTTAATAAAGACACAGTAAAAAGATTTCTCAATATTCAAACATAGCCAAACTTTCGGAGTAAAAAAGTACATACATGTATTTACAATTGAAGAGTCTTGAAGTCACCATAGAACAAGCAATAAACTTATAAATGTTTATATACCACAGAAGTAGTAAAATAATCAATAAAATTCAAATATGGAAAAAGCTTTGAATTACATGATCATGATTTGATTATTCTAAATAACCTAAAATGGTTTTCATAAATATCGACCCTGTAAGAAGTATATATTGTACACCGTTAAAAAATGCTTCTAGCCCTGTTGAGATTAAATGAACAGATAAATTATCTTAAGTTTCTACATGAGGACAAAGAAACCATAAATACAAACAACATGATTCTTAAATAGGCAATAAAATTCAACACATGAAGATGAGTTGCTGTTAGATATGATGAATGCCCTTCAAGGTTATATAGCAGTCAGGTGTGTCTTTTCTTATGTCGTTCTGACCTGCGGTAACCTCGCCAGGCCTCATTTGACCTTTTTAAATGGAAACTTATTTTTGGAAATGCAGTAAAATGTATTGTTTAAAATAAAAATCGAAAAACAGATTTGCATGTGCATATAAGCTGATATCACACGTTACTTTAACATTTTAGATAAAGAATTAAACCCTATTAACTCGAACCGGTGCGTCTTTGGTTGCGTTTTCAAACTTCAGCGTGCAAGCTGATAAACAATGTCATTTAAACTTCGTCTGCTCCCATCTGAGATCCTTTAAAGATATCGTTTAGTATACAATCTAACCATCTTATGTTGTTAACGTTGTTATAATGCATAAAAATAGAAATTTTGTATCTTACCCGTATCGTGCATGAATGTTCAACAGACGTATATATATTTCCAGTTGGCATCAACGTAACATTATTTAAACATAAGCCAGTAGCAAAGCAAACTCGAAATAACTACATATTTTCAGAGAATCCAAAAGAAAAAAATGCACTAGAAGAAATTCAAAATTATACGTAACCGACTCATCTTTAAGCCCCATTTTCTCGTGGACACACAACTGTTTATTGAATTTTATCATATGCTTGCAGATATTTTGAATATGATATACACTTCATTTAGCACCCTGTATTAAACCGCTGGTCAGATATATAATGCATTTGTATCAGCACATAGTGGGAGGCATAACTCTAAATCAAACCTCACCCAAATCTGTGAGTCTAAGGGACAGCAAGAAATACTGGGTAACATCTTCTTTGTTGTAGATAGAGACTATTACACGAGAACGTGTGTCATATGAATATTATGTCATGTGAAAACATTTTATTACCCGAGCCAGAGGGACGGTTAAACAAAAAATTGCACTAGTTTTGTAAAAATCATATGACACACTTCCGAGGGTAATAATTTCTTTATTACCGACTCTATTCCATTTAAATGCATGGAAATATTCCAAAAACGGCCGGCTTCCCTTGCGACGGCCCGTTGCAATGACGTCACGATCAATTTGTATGACGTCATAGACGAAATATTGTTACTCGCGCTGAAAGAATCGTTCCTAAGCAAAATAATATGTGCGCCTGTGCCCTTACTGAAAAAATGTCACCACTTATGATTAACCATATGGGTAAGTATTAGATATACCCACACCTATGTTAGAATCATGGGTCTCCGAGGCGTAGCGTAGCGAAGCCGAGGAACCACGATATATATATATATATATGTGTGTATATCAACATACAGATCCCAGGTTCGATTCCCGACGTCGATGGTTATAATTCTCAAAAAATTATCATGCGAAATTTTATATGTCCCTTTGTTTGCCAAAGTATAACATCTCTTCACTTTAGTTTAAATGTACAAAAAATAGTAGGTGTATTAGAAAAGTATAGGTGTTTTGGAGAGGTGTATCGGTCAATACACCTACAGTTAGAACAAAGGAAACCATAGCAACGAGACCGGAGTGGGGTATAATAAATGAAAATATTGTACATTGGGAATTTGTTATACAAAGATGAGAGTGAAACATATCAAAGTAGTGAGAGAAAGAACTGTGGACTTTGTTATAGTACCACTGCTCACATTGTGATTGGTAAGATAACGGAGGTCGGATATTCAATGAGGGTTTTGTTATCAATGAATAGTAATCAGGAAGGGGGCTAATTGACCCTATTTATTGATTTATACAAGAATTAGCTTTGAACAGCCTAATCAGATAATCCCCGACTAGATTCCAACGATTGGTTGATGGTATGTGTATTAAATGAGTGAGTCTCAAGCACTTTAATTTCATGATCACGATTTATTGTAGGTTGTTCTCTTCGTATGTCAACGGCTTCTTGAAGTTTCTTTGGCACAAATTCTTATTGTTGGTTGACAGGAATTTGTTTCACGAATCTAAGGTGTTTTGAAATAGCATGTTTCTCAAGCGAAAATCTTAGCTCTTTAGAGATTTAATTTTTGCCAGTTTTTGGTCGAGAACGCGGTCTCGATGAAAGGGAACTCTTTGACATATACCACTAAACACTTTCATCATAGTATGATATGACAAGATTCGCTTTATAAGTGATTTAACACTTTTTTGTGCTGATATTTCAAGAACAAGCAGACCATCGTTTGGAGATAAGTTAGACCTTGATAGGATGGTGTACAGCGAGTTCTATCAATCAGGAATTGATTTACTTGTGTCATATTAACATAGCTGTATATCTAAATCAAAAGGCGTTTTTATGATATTCTATAACCAAAATATCCATAAACATGTTTTTTATTCTTGTTTTCTTCAAATAACAGAAGGCGTAGTGATCCAACATAAAACCTTACAGATCAGATGTCAAGCTTGGGTCGTACATAATAACTCTTAATACTACTTGAGTAATATATAGCGTATACAACTTGACATGAACATAAATTCTTCACTATAAAGAAGACGGTATTCTTGCTAATCCTGCTTACACAATCTGGAGAGACACCAAGGGAGGTGAGAAAATGCATCAATTAATTTTATACAGAAATAATAACTTATCTTTTATGGCATAATCTGATCATGTTTTCCTAATTTGTTAACAGAAAACAAATTTTTCTACCGATTTTAGTGGAATGATATCATTTGAATAATGAATTTAAACGGTCTAAGCGTTCTGTCATACTCATGTACATGATTTAAAAGAAATAACATGATTAATGTAATAAGACAATGCTCATGACAAAACAGAGTTTTGTAATTTTAGTATTTCTTTATTCTTATTCACACTTTTTCACTAACGGGTTAAATATATCGCTGTTTAATGCTAAAAGTTGTGTAAAAATATCACGTGCTGCCGATAAACGTGACGTCATAGTCATTAAAGTTGACGTTGAAACGTTGACGATGCCACCGCATTGGAAGAAGTTAGCTTCATTACAGCGAAATTCAGTGTTATTTCGTTTGTTAAATACAAAACCATTCACTCGTTTTGAATCGATTACAAAATTTATAAAATGTGACGTCGTTTAGTACGCTCTTTACATCATTTATCATAAACAATTATTTCTTATCGAGTTCAGTTGATTGTCTACATTTAATCAATTCTTCATTTCAGTCAGTAAATATTATAGTACTTTCGCATGATTTTCTTTTCTAGATTTTCCATTTTCCAAGATGTCTCAAAGAATATTTTGCTTGTTCGTACTGTTTGCCGTGGCAAATGCTTACAACTTTGGACGTCCAACCTTTCTCATAAGCATGGCAAATGCAATGCCAGCGGGTATGACCACGCAACAGAATATGGCCAATATTAAACAAAAAAGTGGGACAAACCAAATGTACACGGGGACATCGATGCCTATGCCAAATAACATTCAAAGCCGTGTAAATTCAATGAACATGGGAAATGGTATGTACATACCAAATTACATGCAAAGGAGCATACCAAATTTTGGGAATGGGATTCCGATTTCAATGTTCGTCGCTTATCCAAGTAACATGATGACTTACATGCCTAATTTTATGTCAATGAGGATGCCGATGAGTAGGAGGGGCTTCCGACAACGTGGTGCCGATGTGGACAGGCCAGAAGGACTGTTCGACCTTGACTACCCCATGAGAATGGGAATGAGGAGGGGGCAGGGTTGGGGGTGGGGCGGACCGATGGGAGGGCAGGCAGCGGGGTTTATGACGAGGTACAACCAACTTGAAAGCATGGATCTTATCTAAGGTAAGTTTATCAATCTATTCATCTTTCAAAAATATTTTGCTAAGATCCTATGTCTTGTGGCATGCTCAGATTGAAAATTTTAACGTGTTTGAAAAATCAGAAAATAAAGCTTACCTAAGCTATAAGGTTACTTACGTTGTTTTTTAAATCTGAAATCGGCAAATTTGTAACAAAAAGATTTATCTGTTAATGTTTGAATAAAAAATTACTTTTATTCAAAATATTTACATAACATATGCTTGACTGAAATCTATTTTAGCATGTCTTTGATAATATCATGACCACTTGTCACTCTTTCAATTTATATTGCCATTAGAACTTGTAATTTAATTTTTGAATGTTTATGCAATATAATGCAAATGACTGTACTGAACTGTGTGAACAAATAAATTAAAAAAATAAAATATAATAAACAATGTCAAAATTAACTTTTGTTCACACTGAGGTTATCCTATTCTTTATATGTTTATGATAATCAAATTAAAATTCTATCATAACTTTATTCCGGTTCAACGTTATCAATATCATAAGCTTCCGTTTACCTGAATATGTATGCATTCAGGCGTTTTTTGAAGTTATTCATTGTTATTTAGCTGCACAGCAAATCAACACCTTTCCATATTTCAGTGCGATGACAACTGCAGTATGGAACCGCTATGTACGTTTCGGTGTTGGACTAGTCGTCATATAATTGTAAATCGAATCTTTTCTTCTTCTTGGGAATCATATGTAGACACACTATGGTTTTGATATATATACCATACACAAATCTTATATTTCTACATTTAATGCATTAAATTTTATATCACAATTGAATGAAATAAGAATACTTTGTATCGTATCGATCTTGAAATAAAGACCTGTGTAGTACCATCGTTTTGTACCTCACTGTACTATCAGCATACGTAATATAAGGAGTCCGCTTGTTTATAATTAACGACTGATAACTCCAAGTTTAAAGTTCTCATCAATGTTGAATGTTTGTTGAACTTCTTCATCAAAAACAGAATGCCATGCACAAATATGTGTCACTAAAATCCTTTTGATTTCGCAAAAAAACATATTGGATATATCATATCCACTAAAGTATTTGAAATCTCACCTTAATTGCTATCAAATGAAAGAAAATGAAGGGACAATGGATTCAATAGACGAGCATTTCAGCATTGAGATGTGTTGAATTTTATCATTCAACTTTGGATTCTGAACCATTGACAAATACTGCAGTGAAATATGATCAAGGAACAAGTTTTAAATGTGATTCATAAAGACACATTTCAAGGGTGAAAGGTCACTGAGTAGCTCACTCTTACATCTTTGGTAAAGTATTCCAGTACATCATTCACATAACAGAAAAGTAGACTTCATGACTAATTTTCAATAAACAGTAAAACACAAATGGGTTATACAAATTATTTATTCAACATTATGAGATGTTTTGTTCCCTCGTCCTCTCTCCATTTGGTTCATCAGCAACAAATAGACTCCTGAAATATTGGAGAAGACATTTAGTAATTTGTTCATTAAAATCTAACGACGCAAACTAAGGTAATTTAATTATTCTACTTACGGTTTCTTGAGATAACGTAACATGTAATAATTTGTTTACACAATCTCAACACCACATGTAGCAAAAATAGCTGTAGTTAGAATGTTAGGCCTTCAGGATTTAGTATCTTAGTCATGTTGAAAAAATTAGATGAAGAGTAATAACTATGATCATTTTAGTGAATATAAATAATAATAATTCCTCACTTTAAACATAGTCCATGTGTTCAAGGGCGGCGTATCTCTGGTAGTTTCTCATCCAGTTTGATGTCCTCTGTCCTCGGGTTTGCCTATTTCCTGTCCTCTGTCCCCCGGTTTGTCTGTTTCCTGTCCACTGTCCTCGGGTTTGTCTGTTTCCAGTTCTCTGTCCTCGGTTGTATCTTCTTTGCATCATGTACATATACATTGGGTCCTCCATATAATCGGGGGTGTCATAGTCGTGACCAAAATAGGCCATACTCCTAAGGTAGTTGTTCCTGAAGCCGTATCTGTTGGCGTTGGAGACGGCGATAGTGACGACAAGCAGGGCGATGACGATCTTCAGATTCATGTTGGACTCTACGAAGCTGAAGGAAAACGGCAACAGACGAGACGGGTGAATTGAAGAGTGTCTGAAACTACTTGGTACTCAGGATTAATCTACAGCCTATAATGATGTTATTCATATTTCAAATCAACCAAATACAATTGACTAATTAAACAAAAGAATAAAAACAACTCTCACAAATGAACGAATTTCGAGTAATTTGAACATTTAACACATTTCTCATAACCTTATAGATAAATCTTCAAGGGTAGCGTTATTTCTAATTTTCTAAAGCAACGCAACGATAAAAGTATATTTAACCATAAACTCACTTGTTTGTTCCTCAACGATGTACACTCTATGTGATATGTTGTAGTGAAGAAGACACCGATGCTTATATACGTTCAAGGATAATAATGTTACATGATTCAAACAATATATCAATGTGTATGTAATATACATGTATACCATTACATTGTACAGGACAGTGATGAACGTCCGGTTTTACGTAACAAAGCTCCTATCGCCACTTGCAAGTAATTAATGGTCTAATATATCATTTGAATGGTTTTGCCCCGTGCAGTGGTTACACAGTCACGGTTTTGATTTAATGTCTTGATAATATTGAGACCGATATCGTCAGTGGTCAAATGGCGATTCAATATGTATTCAAATAATCTTCTTTTTTCATAAAATATGGAATTTAATATTATGTTCAACTTGCATGTAAGGTCTTAAAGAAATTAAATTTCTAAAGAAGATTTTGACTGCATACATACAGCTGTATGTATGAATAAGTTACATTTTGAAAACGGCTGTCATGTGAAGTACTAAAAGATGACAACAATAAAACATCTAAAAGATATATAAGAGTATTAAAGTATAAAAGACAAAATCCGATATTTTTAAATATGAACATGTCATTTCTTTCGTCTGCCCGAATCTTTAACAACAGGTTATGTATTTATACACAATGTACGTTAGGAGAATATATATACCATTAGTAAATATTTCAACACTATCTTGAAATAAATCCCTTCAACATAAATTATAATCAGCCACATGTTTTAAGTTATTCAACTGATCAAAGCTATGCCTTTAAGATATAATCGGGAGACGAAATATCCCTAAAACATTAACCAAGGGCTATCCGAAATAGATTTCACGTTGCCTTTAATGAACCATGAACTAATCTGGTTAGAATACTTTTTCAAATCATCATACCTTGTGAATGGGACCGCATACGTCCCTTTTCTATAGTGCTATACCTTCAAACTGTTTCATTTGAAGCACCTTCAATATGATATTTTATTATTTCCTGTCATAGTAAACAACTAAAAAAATTATTGCTTTAGAAATCGATCTTTTCAAGGTAAATCATATTTTAGCCTTAAAAATTATATTCAAACAAATATTGCTTTTTGGGTTTACTCTTCTTTAACCCTTTTTTAACAAATTAAAATTGATCTGGTCATCTTAAAGCGGACAGGCAATGCCTCAAAAGAAGCATTCTGGGTATACTTAAGGATATAGATATTTAAACGTTGTTGTGTTTTCAAAATGCTTTTCTATGTGTATTAATGCTATTGAATTCCAGTTATGTTCTACATTAACCTTTTTCTGAAATCAAGAATAAACGTCGGTCTAGTTTTATCATTCGAATAAAGGGTAGAAGCTTAAGTCAACAAGAAACAATCTCACACCACTTTCCGTCTAAACTTTCGATTACAGTCAAAGGAAAATTCGGCCGTCATTATACACATGCTACGAATTTTTAGGGGTTAAAACATTAACTTCGTTATGCGAATTTTAAGCGAACGTATCAGTCATAGGTTGCATATTCCTGCACCACTCCACGGCTCTTAAACACATCCATACGTCTAGTGTCTAGTTGGTTTAAATGGTCTTATAGTGTCGTGATTGATATTTTACGAGCGCTTCAAATGTTTAACGGCATGCCTGGGTATGACATTCTTGGTTTATGGCAACCTGTAAACATAAACTGATGATGTCATAAAATGCCGCCCCCCAAACAAAAAACACGTGTTCTTTTTCATTATGGTTACGTCACGGTGTTTATTGTGAGAATATTCTTCAGATTCCGTAGACCGTTTTGATTGTTTTAACACAAACTGCAACAGAAGTGAGGAAGCAGTTTATTAACAAAGTACAATATACATGTTTAAATTGATCAAACGTCACATGTGGAAATATGATTGTTAAAATATAACATCACAATTATTGATTTTGCACTTTAAATTGGAAACTAAAAACTATTGATTCTAAATATACGATTAACATGTAGTCGTATGTAATCTAACCTTGACTGCCATTGCGATTTTTAATATGACATTAATGTACAATGAAGGAATTCGAGTTTTAGAATTGATCTTCATTAGAAAAGGCTGTCTTCTGAAAAAGTGAGCCAGCTGTAACATCTATGATATTCAAACAGAAACTAACTTGATAAATAATCGACGAGAACATTGTAGAAAGGGCATTTTATGGGCGTCTCAATAAAATGATATATCCATATTAGGATTTATTGCACTTAATTTCAATATGTTTATGATTCCATCGCTCCTGGAGAATGTTTGGTGGAGTTACACATACAAATTACACTGCATCGAAAAGCAAACACACATTAGGTATAAATTGGGTATAAACGGGGACCCGAGGTTACTATTTCATTAACCTTAACAACAAAAAATACTTGTTATTTTTTCTGGATCAACGGAGCGTTGGGGGTATTTTTCATCACTCATGACACAATAATATACTTGTTCCATTTCACTCAATGATCCTAAAACTATAGTTTTTACATTCATTTTATTCCTGATATTAACAATTAGCCCGCTTAATGGCTAACATCGTCAGTTAACATTAACATTATTTTATTGTTGTGTAAATGCAGTGATCAATTAACTGATGTTCATTCCAACACTACATAATTGAGGTTTTCTGTTACAAATGGTTTTTTTAATTATTCTGCCTAAACACCTTAGCACATCAACTGATTGGCTCTATGATTTCTGTTTTTAACATTAAACGCATCGTTATCTTCACACATAAACGGCTTTCTTGTAATAAAGCATTGCAACAAATATGCGCGGTTACCGATCTACAATGTTTGAAGATTAATTGGGAATCCCAACTGATCTCAAACGTTGCTTACACCTTTGATTAAATGGAAATTGTTACTCTGACTAGTATGTATATATCTTTCTAATTACCAATATGGTAAGTCATAAGTGGTGACATATTTTCAATATTAGCACATGTGCACATATTACTTTTGCCTAGTAACGATTGTTTCAGCGCGAGTTACCGTAGATCGTCGTCTGTGACGTCATAAAACCATTGTTCATGACGTCAGTATAGCGGGCCGTCGCAAGGGGAACAGGCGGTTTTCGGAAAATTTCCATGCGTCTGAGATTAACTAGAATCGGTAATAAAGAAATTATTACACTCGGAAGTGTGTCATATGACTTTTACGAAACTCGTGTGATTTTGTGTGTAACCCTCGCTCTCGCTCGGGTAATACAAAAATTCACACTCGTTTCGTAAAAGTCAAATGACACACTTCCTCGGGTAATAATCTCTAAATATGACACTGTTCACTAATCAAATACTTCAAGACGAATGGACAACCATACTACATACCAGTACTACATAGTCATAAAAGGGATAGTGGTTTATATATGAAGTGATTTCAATAAAATGCAAATAATTATATATATATATATATATATATATATCATTGATGATTTATGCAAGTGTTTCTATTATTTACACTATTCGATTCGCCAATTGGATTCAGGTGCTGAATATAGATATTTTATGAATGCTTCAAGCTGTACACTGTATCAGATTCATATCAACTATGTAATTGATTATATAGATTTATTATCCAAAACTAAGTCTCACAGGAGGTGACGATTGTGTAATATCAAGCGATATTTCATCGTATGTTCTGTCATACATGTAGTCAAATACAAGACATGACAATTGATTTGCATCATCTTAAAAATGTGAAATACAAAAATAGAAATCTAAAAAGTTTTAACAATGGAAAAATTAGCCTTCAAAAATATTGAATTATGTTAATATTCTTAAACCCGATTATAATTCTAAACGTGTTTATAGGAATTCAATCTTGTATTAAATCGTTTTAAAAAGACTTTAGATTTTTCAATACATGGGAATCAAAAAGATCTGAAAAAGATCCATGTAGAACCATCAGTGGAAATACAGGATTATTATATCACACCATGTTTGAAACAAAGACAAATTCCTGGACAACTGTATATACGTTTATAAGGACTCAATTCAGCCCTTCAAATTTAGGTTTTTGGTCACTAATAATACAAAATGTAAACGACTAGCCTATCACACATATTCCTGTGTGTTTCACAAGTGGTTTTAGGCAGGGTGATCACATCTTGCCATATTAGTTCCTCTTTGTAGCTGAAATCTTGGGATGTATGATAAGAAATAATGATAAGGCACTCTCATTAAAGAATAAAGATTACAAATAAGGGCATTATCTTGATGATATTCCTTGTAGGCATAGATGATAGCTTACATATAGCTATTGAAATCATGAATACTTTGAATAAGATGGCAGGTTTAGAAACAAATATTGTCAAAAAAATAGCAATTGGGATGACAGTGAACAAGTTTGATAAATGAATGGTATGCTGTGGATTTTGAAGATTTAGTATTCAAATTCATCCCAAAGTTGATGATAGGTGATAATAACAGAAAAAGACTAGAAGAAATTAAAAGATATTTAGCAGCATGGAGATCAAAGAAACATAACACTGATTGGTAAAATAACCGTTGGAACATATTTTATAAAACACAGCAGTTTGAAATGCGTAATATTAATTATATTCTTCCAGAACACTTATAGGGGAATCTTATTTTTGAAAATCCTTCCATTTTTAGGGTGAATGGCAAATAAAGGCCCTTCCAAGAGATAAACATTTTAACATATTTTATGGGGACATTATCAGATTATAACAACTTACTTCTCTTCTTACCGGATCCAACAAATATAAAACTAAAGGGACAAGAATCATTCTGTAATATAATTTTCACAGCAGCGTTATCCAAATGAATATAATGAAGTATGCAAAATGTACAAGACTATATCTTATGTAATGATTTCAAAGAATGAGAGGCTTGACAAAGGTGAAAAAAATAAGATGATATTTTTTTATAAATGTACATTTGGCTGGCATAAGATTTTTAACTACTAGAGACATGGTCTGAAGGATGTTAAACGTCTTGATTTTTATTGCAGATTTTATTCTTAAAAATCGCGTATACAATAAAGGAACTTTTAAGAATAATTCGTACCGATACTGATTTCTCTACTATTTGCAATGATGTTTCTGAAACTATATGTAATATCTAATTGGAATTATGAAACAAACTAGAACTTTGGATAAAACACAATCTACCACAGAAAGTAAAAAGTTCCTAATATTTCATTTGGTTTGTTACTACACATAAAGTATTATACTATAATGTGTATTTGTACAACAAGTACATGAACAATACACAAATGACATATAAAGAGGCAATGTTGACTTTACAACAAATAACATACAATGTTGTATCATCGAGCAACGGTAACACAAATAGTGACACAAATGCACTATCAATGTCCAACAGTTGCGAACGTGACGTACACATTTGTAATGTAAGTGAGCAGCGTTCAAAAATATTGAACAAAATAATTTTGTAGAATCATCATTGAGCAACATTTTGTTTTAAACAATTAAAACATGAATGAAATATAACGTACAAAATTGTAGCATTAAAGAACAATATAATAACAAAAACTATACAGTTTTTTCAAACACAATATGCAACGGTACAGTAACAATAAACACATTTCCAGCTTCAGGTAGCAACCCTACAACAATATCATACGCATTTGCAGCTTCAGTAAGCAACCCTAATATACAAATACACATTTACAACTTCACTAAGCAACCCTACAAGAACATACATATTTGCAGCTTCAGTAAGCAACCCTACAATAACAACATACACATTTGCAGCTTCAGTAAGCAACCCTGCCACATTAAACTGCACATTAACAGCTTCAGAGAGTAAGAGTACAACACATTTGGAGATTCAGTGAGCAACCCTACAACAATAACATACATATCTTTAGCTTCAGGAAGCAACCCTTCTACAATAATATATATATATATATATATATATAGCTTCAGTAAGCAGCCCTACAATAACATACACATTTGCAGCTTCAGTAAGCAACCATACAATAACTTACACATTTGCAGATTCAGTAAGCAACCCTACAATAACATACACATTTGCAGCTTCAGTAAGCAACCCTACAATAACATACACATTTGCAGCTTCAGTAAGCAACCCTGCAACATCAAACTGCACATTTACAGCTTCAGAAAATAACAGTACAAGACTCACAAACACATTTGCAGATTCAGTGAGCAACATTTCGGCAATTAAAATTGTAGCACTAGTAAACGATGTTAACAAGAACTTCTTCTTCTTCTTCTTTTTCTAAGCATAGTCTCAATCATCTTGCATTTACAGAAAACCTACGTGTATCACTTGTACCTCGATGCGTTTTTTATCTGAATACTGTTCTATGGGGGTAACATTTCCAGCCTATAACACATAAGACATGTTTTCATATTCTACCGCCCCTTTGAAGGTGAACGATAACATGATACGATGGTAGCACTACATGATTGGAAACACAGCGAAAACGTGTGGTAGGTTCTCTCTGGTTTCAAAGAGATTGTGTCTAATAAGTTCCTGATCCCCGGCCAGCTTTCCAAACTTACTCAAAGCTCCCGATTTGCATCTCATGTATCCACAATGAGCAGGAAGGACATGTATTTCCGGTGCGTATCCAGAACTTTCAAAACACGGGTTATGAAAGAGAAAAGTTTCATCCAACAGAGATTAAGATTTAGCTGGGGTAATATCATTTCCACTTGATTATGCTTGAATACTACTAGAGCCTCCTCTGCACCACTCGTAACAATCGCAGCGACTCTGTAGGCGACAGGCTGAGGGTCATGTCGTTGAAATTCAACACTACGGTTTTGTTAGCCAGGTGGAGAGGAAAAGACCCCATTCCCTTAGTGAAAGCTTTCTCTATACACATGTTACTCACGGATGTGAAGGCTAACTTTTGGTTAGATGGCGACATAAAGAACCATTGGACCGTTTTCTCGATGTCTCTTGCATTTGCTTTCTGGTTCTCGCACCATTCCGTTTTCTGGATGATTTCCTGAATTCTTCTTTGAGCGGTTTCTACGTCAGTCTTTATGCCCTGGAGTCGAAGTTTTCCTCCGACAAGATCCATTTTGACGTCAACGTCAAGCTCTTTACATAAGACCATTACTTTGTCAATCTGATAGCGAAGGAAAACATGTAATATTGTATGTGTTTCCAAAACATGATTAAAACGGCAACATTTTAAAAGAAATAAGTTAGAAAAATAATTCCTTACATAAGATAGATATTTGTCTTAGTTACTGGTGTGGTAGTACCCTTAACGTTCATGGTTTAGATGAATGATTTTTTTAAAAATGAGAAGTAATAGAGTCTCTGGCTGTGCTATTCAACATTTTATGAATAACTGTCTTTGTATTTGTAAACATCATGTTTTTGATTGGATTATAAACGGTTTGAAGGGTGCAATTTAAAGTAATATAAATGCCGGAGCTTGTCGACCTATATCCGATAAATCAAAACATTGAAATTTAAGTAATAATAATCATAATGTGGATATTTATATGGCGCCTTTTCCACGTCCAAAGACATGCTCAAGGCGAAAAATTTGAATTAAATGCAAAAATAATATGGCATAATAACTATTTTGACTTCTATGTAAAATGCCCTATGCTCCGCTGCTGCTGTTCCACTCATGTGAGATCTCGAGCAAAAGTAATTCACAAAATTGATCATGAAAGTGTCTGATTATTTTTTACAAACTGTTTTAATCAAATTTCAACAAACATATCCATATACAACCTACCCTTTAATGTTATTTATTTTGGACGTGACGGGTTTATAAACCTTTATAAATCAATCGACTCACCTCTTTTTGCTTAAAGAATTCAAGATATCGGTGATTTATCATTCTATCTGCAATATTTTCTGTAATAACGGACTCCATTTTCTTTCCACATAGGCTCAAAGAATCTTCATCTTTTCCGAGCATGCGCAGATGGGGTCGATCCTTCACAGACATCACTTCCGATTTGGAAAAATAGACAGATGTGCGTCGTTCTGAAGGAACCAATAAAAATTATTGTGTTATTATAATCTTCAGAAAACAGCAATAAGGGTTAAAACGACTAAAACAACAGTAAATCTAGTTTTATTACTTCTTTTATATATTCCCAATCTTGATCCTGACATACTCAGTAACTATCGGCCTGTGTTAAACTTGACATTTATGTCCTAACCAATGTTTGTGACCGGCTCTCTGCAAATCTTCAACGAAGGAACCTGCATGATGAATTCCAGTCTGCCTACCGCTACAAGCACAGTACAAGCTCTCGTCAAAGTCCTAAATGACCTGAGATTAGGGGTTGATTGTGGCAATGTTGGAGTCCTAACAATGCTAGCCTTAGTTCAGCTTTCGATACAGTTGATCATCAAGTACTCATCGTTGTCTCGCCTCTGATTTTGGTATCGAAGGAACCGCTTTGCAATGGTTCACGTCTTACTTAACCAACAGAACTCAGATGATCATTATGGGAATCGGTCTTGGAGCTTTGATTCATCATTGAACAAAATCACTTCAATACACTGATGATTCTCATGTTCTTCCTTCCAAACCCAGCAGCATCCAATCTGACATAGATGATCTCGGCGTCTGTTGCAGTAACATATAGTCATGGAAGTATATTTACAGGCTCAAGTTAAATTCTGCCAAGACTGAAAGCTTGCTTGTTGGCCAAGAGAAACAACGAACTCTTTGTTAAATTGATTCGTTCACTTTTGATGAATCCATTATTCATTTCAGTGACTAAGTAAGAGATCTTGGGGTCATGACTGACTCAAATCTCTCACTTGATTCTCATGTGACTCAGGTCATTCAAACATGTTTTATGTCACTTAGAAACACTGGCCATATACGCCAATATCTTACAAAGGAATCTGCTATAACTCTTGAACTCTCTCTCTCGTCTTGACTAAACTGCTATTGCAACTCGTTGCTGACTAGTGCTACAAAACCACAGTTAAACCGATTACAGCGAGTTCAAAATGCATTACCAAATACAAGTTTAAAATATGTATTCAATAATGTTTTGTATCTTAATATGTCCATATAACAGTTTAGAATGTGTCGTTTTTAGTTTGATTCTAACTACTACGACTATTTACCATTAATCTATGATTGACAGTTATAAGCTGTTAGATTCCCCATTAAGAACATTGCATTACAGTAAAATAAATCGCTGCACGTATTCAGGGATGTCCATTGCTTTCCTTCAGTAAAATTTGCAACAGAATACAAATGTAAAAATAGGGCAATTTGCTTTGTAGCATATCATGCTATCTATAATTTAGTGAAAAAGATAAACATAGGTTTTCAGGGCTCGGTATATGTGATCCTCTTTAGAGATCACAGGGTCACCAAATCTATAAATTTAAAACCTCATTAGTCAAGGAGTCTGATTTATTTAGTTAATGGTTCCATTCAAGCAGATGAAATATTTAAAGTGTATAGACGGACGAACGGAAACCGGACAACATGCCATGCCACAAGCCCAACGGGCCTTTCAGGCTAGATGAGCTAAAAATGGGGAAAGAATAATGAAAAAAATTGAAATTTCGTTACGTTGAACGGAGTAAGAAACGGAGGAGCGATTCGTTTTTCATTTGTTTTTTAAAAAAACAAATTGATGTTTCCTCTCGTTGTCTTCTTTAATCAAAGAAAATCACATCTTTTTCTGCACAAGAGCAGAAGAGAAGAAATCTATTTCTCAGTTTGTAGGCCACCAGGGCATGTACAAAATATCACGATGATTCAGTGTACATTATAATATACATACATTTAACTTTCAGTTTATAGCAGATCGACATTTTAGAGCTACCTTTTTTCTAAATTTTGCGTATCTATAAATGTACAACGACATCAGACATAAACAACTTAATCAATTGTTTGTAAGTGTATACGATACAGGTGAATAATTTATTTTCATGTTTTACTTTTATGTCACATTCCAAAAGGAAGCTGACTTCATTTTCGCTATTACACATCTTACAAATAATATCAAAGGTTATAATTTCTAATGTTCGGTCTTAATAGATTTGCAATGAGTACGCATAAATATCCTTAACGGTCTCTCAAAATTTTTTAGACTCGAAGAATTAATAAAATTGCTACTTATATTTTGTTTTGAGCGATTAATTGATCTGTCAAAGTGTGTTCCTATTTTATAAACGTTCTATATAAACGTATAAACGTATAATAAAGTAAGAAATGATAAATGGATGAACACTTACGTGCATTTGGCTCTTTTATGACATACGACCGTCGCTTGGAAGGATTTCTAAAATGATCTCTTAACGCAGAGATGCAGGACGACATTGGAGCCTGGGACGTCATCACGATGTTGATGTTGATTAAGCCTTTAAGAATAGACTTACGTTGCGTGAATGCAGTCGCTAAGGCCTTAGCGAAGACTGATCCATCTCCATCACTTGCTAAACAGGAAACGAGGAATAATGAAACATTGAAAGCATATGTCCTTTAGTTAAAAGTTTATAAACACCCCCGAAAAAGCCAATCACCTGCTTATATTAGCCTTGCTGTGTGACGCCGAAATACGTGATCTACGTGCAGTGCTAAAGTAACCT
Source organism: Phorcus lineatus (assembly GCA_921293015.1). NCBI lineage: Eukaryota > Metazoa > Mollusca > Gastropoda > Trochida > Trochidae > Phorcus > Phorcus lineatus. The sequence continues at coordinate 30,157,231 of OV121088.1, read as the reverse complement.
CGAGATATCTAATTCAATGATCAAGATTACGTGCAGTATGCAAAAGATCTCACACAGAAAATATGATGAAGTACAGCAAGCCTTAAAATCAAATCAAATCAAATCAAATCAGTTTATTCAGTATTTCGGCCATGTGGCTAGAGTACAATTGAATGTGACCACTTACATATGTCACGTGACAGGACAGAAATATTGTTATATAATTAGTTTTTTAAATGCAAATACATGTTTCATAAAGATTGCAACAGATTTTATCGATTCAATGTTTGATGATGTAATAAGAGCATACAAGTTTCTGTAAAAATAGCCAATTAGTGAGACTGGCTGAGGTTATGTCATTCAGAAGTTGTCAAATAGCATGATGTGATTCCTTCCTCCAAACCACATTTACCATTTTACTTATTACACATGAGATGCTTCAATACTTACAAGCATTAATGTGTGGTATTGACAAGCTGCGGACTTTGTTCTTGCTCGCCTTTCTGAAAACCTTCTGGACTATTCCATCCATGTCGTTCTTAAAGTACTCTGTCGAGACGAACAATATCTTCCTAGCGGGGAGTGGTCTCGCAGAGACAAGAACTCCTCCTGATTTCTTGATATTAACACCTATAATAGAATACCAAGAACAAATTAACTTTTTCTGAATAAGAATTCCTAGTTCGTCCTCTGCATTGCTGCATTCCTTCCTTGCTGTTTAACTTTCTGATGATAATTACGATGTGAATATGTCATCAACACATACAACGTAATTTGTAATGGATATCTTTCACTACTTTCAATTTCTATCTTTTCTCTGAGAGATATATGTCAAGAAAATGTTGAATAATTCGGATGCAGGTAGTGTCGATAGTAATATTTAGTAATATCTAATGTGGTAGAAAGTAGCTAACATGTTTATATGCTTACGTTTTGTCTCCTGCATTAGGGGATGGCCACACGTCCTGATCAACGACTTCCCATATTCATCTGCACATATATAATCAAGAACGTCAAACATTGTGTCATGCATATCATTTGTTCATATGTACACTTCAACTGTCTTCAATATGTCACAAATAAAAGTCATTTTATTAAAAGAAATGTCCCTTTTTAAAAATGTGTCCTAGTTGCTGGATATTCAAAAAGTGGTTTGAAAGTTTAGACACTAAACCTCAATCAATTTACTTGCAAACATTGTGAAACTGTGTCTGTAACCTGTGTTTGAGAACAATTTGTAAATCGAAACCTCAATAAATTAACTTACAAACATTGTCAAACTGTGTCTGTAACCTGTGTTTGAGAACAATTTGTAAAATAAAAAAAATAAAAATGGATTCATAAAACCCGAAATACAACCATATTCATTCAATGAAATCTTCAAATAGAAAGTCAAAATCCAAAAACCGCTTGATTTCCTGACATACAGTTATTTATCAATGTACATACGTTACAAGTAATCGCATAACTATACAGGGTTTTGAGGACACTATTGAAGACAGTTGCAAGATCGAAAGACAACAATAATGCAAACTGACATTGATATAAAGTTAATATATTTGATGGCAGTTTCAAATATAATACTATTTGAAAAAGCGTAAATGAAAAGAGAATTTAACATACAGAAAAGGATAAGACTAAATTGTTTCTTACCAGAAAGTGAGATGTTATTATCTGTAGGAATTACTATGGCATCCGTCTCCTCTTGAAAAAGGGTTCCCCTTTTGACAGTAACTTGGACTGGCCCAACAAGAAATTCTAGAATAAACATTATTAAAACAATTTATGAAAGAGCAATTATAAAGTCAGTGTAGGTGATGAACTTAACATTTTGGGGATTCTCTTCTAATGTTTTCAATCTTTCTTTTACTTCTAGGTATGATCGATGTTACGTCGTGTTACTGTTGAAGTTTCATTAGAGATTTAGTTCGACAGTTCTGTCATGGTATTTTGGAAGAAACGAATTTCGAGGTTACATTCCACTTTTTACATATACTTGGTTATCCATTTGAAGCAAGTCACTGACGGTTCCCTAGATCTAACCACTGAAAGTTTCATTAGAGATTTAGTTCGACAGTTCTGTCATGGTATTTTGGAAGAAACTAATTTCGAGGTTACATTCCACTTTTTACATATACTTAGTTATCCAGTTGAAGCACGTCACTGACGGTAAGTTCCCTAGATGTAACAACTGAAAGAGGCTCGTATACATTCGAAAAAGGAAACACTGAAACGTGAAGAAATCAATCATTGCTAGGGGAATGGAAATCCTTACCGAATGACCAGGTAATAACTGATTATTTGTAAATTTGTTTTATATATCAATACATAAATACATAAATAAATCTTTTATCACTTGCCAATAAAATTAATATACAGCATTTTTTATAATTCTACGTGATGCGAAAACTACAAATGGCTGTCCCCATCAAAACCTTCAGAAACCTTCTTCTTCCTTTTTGACAAAATTGTTTACTCTTGTGTCGACATGTACCTTCACTTTTCTGTTCAGTAGTCTTTTTGTCATCTTCCTTCAGGTCCGGGTCCTCTTCAAAGACTTCACTAAATACCTGCAATCAAAATCTCATTTCACTTTTTTCTTTCAAATTATCTAATAAAACTTGTATTTAGATTTATAAATTTAGTTCTCCTAGATGTATAGGCGGAGGTTTACATCTAATGACAAATTATGGACTTTGAAGTACTCGTTTGTGAAAGGAATAAAGTTACTCTAAAATGATCTTTACTAATGCTGTTCAATTGTACGAGCAAGTAAATCGTTTCTGAATTTGGATTGTTTTTTTGGGGGTTTTTTTACCTAAGATTCAATTGATGGGCAACATCTACGTGACTATCGCCGTCATAATTTACATAAAATTATAATATTACTTTACAGAACCAAAAACAATACACGTATATCAAAATAATAATATATGTGTATACTTTGGTAACTAGCTCATATATTTGTTTCTGAATTTGCATTTTTTTTTCATTTTTGCAATTTAACGAAAACACTTTAAGTTGGCATCCCGGGTTTGTTACTTTAAGATTTCCTATACCCAATCATCTGTCCGAAAATGATACTTAAAAATAAACTCTATCTTCATTTCGGACGTCATACCACGCCATACCATAAGCATTTAATCTCACCTTGCAAATCAGATCATCTTTGTGGTACAGCACGATGATTATCTCCCTTAGACAACTGAGGGGGTTATCTTGAGAGAAAAGAGCCACTCTGTCCTTGAATACTGCAGCAACGACATCACTTGGGTACTTCAAGACTCCAGTCCCTAGTGCAGGGAACGCCACCGTCTCATATGCTTCCGTTGAAGCCAAGTGTAGACATGTGTCTATTATTCGTTCCAGGGTCTGAGAAAAAAATTGATGGTAAAATCCTTGAAATGTACTTATAAGGGACTGATGTCAACTGATATAAACATAACGAATGACGAAAACGCAGTGCAAATATTGAGGTATATGGAATATCCGTATTTTCTCCTTAACGAATATTAATGAACTTCTCGTTGTTTCGTGGGACAAGGCCTTTTAGAATTATCAACAAATGTTAACACAACGAATGTGTTGACAAAAACGCAGAAAAAATGTTGTTTCCGTAGTTCTTTTCTTGGGACAAGGAGTCTTTAGTCTTCGAATATCATGGGCACTTTCGGCTTCAATTTGTTGTCATCCGATGTATGTACATACAAATTTAGTCTACAAATGTTACGAACTCAAATAGCTAGAAAATGTTTTTGAATCAAACACTATGCTATCAAAATTATAACCTGCCGAGAGAGCTTAATCCAGGGGAGCTTTAAACATGTGATTTCCGAAAGCATAAATTCCTTTTTAAAGGATTGGGATACTTTTAAACACTTTGCAGGACATCAATCTATCGGGGGTCACACAACAGCGACACTTTTTACAGAATGTCTCTAAATTATCCCAAAAAATTATTATGTTCCTTACCTCTTTAGCGTCTTTGTTGCCAACCCACTTGGGCAGATGACAATGGTAGATGTTCTTGCAGGGTAGTTTCCAGCCATCAGTCACAGCCAGCTGGCCGGGCAGTATCCCTTGGGGATATTTGACCTTACACTCTTTCTGTAGTCCACTTCCAGCCGCCTTTAGAAGCGACGCTGACACAGCTCCATAGGATAATTCTAAGCTTTGGTTGGTGGTGTTCACTAGGGCGTCAGCCTGTTTGAAAGATCAGATATACCATTCAGTAGTAAAACTTCAGCACCGCTTGATCCTAGACATTTTGTTATGTTGTTATTTTGTTAACCCTAACCATAAATATGTTTTCGTAGGGGGCGGTATAGCGCAGTGATTAGCGTGCTCGGCTTAGGATCAAGAAGTTGGGGTTTCGAATCCCGCCAGACTCTTGACAACTTTGTCTGCAGTCGAGTACTGTTCTACATGCAGTAAGGTTTGGATGCAACGCGACTCTAAATTTTAGCGCTATACCATCTATGGTTCGCTAGATACTTGATCTTGTTCCAAGGGAAATTACTTTCTCGTAAAAAGGTATTTGAGTTATGAAATTTTAGTTTGATATAGCTTTTGATCTCTATATCACTAAGAGTTAGTTTATGTATTGACAATGTGTACATGCATGTTTAAAGTAAAAGAGGGTATGTGAATCAAATTAAATGAATTCAATACCTTGGTGTCAGCGAGTTCTCCATATTGGACCACAATTCGAATTCCAGCTGCCATTGTCGTCACGTCATCATTGTCATCATCTGTAAGAAATACATCATTTGAAAACGTAATTTTGATTGAAATCAAAACTGTTACTAAAGAGAATATTTAATTCACAATTTTCGAAATAAAAATCCTTGCGTTATAAATACTTATGCTTAATTGAAGAATGTAATAAAATACCTACATTCTTTAAAGTGTTTCGTTCCAATAATTCTGTTATTCCTTTCGTTGTTGAAAACCTGAAATGAAAGAATATTTAAGCATATGAATTTGTTTAGAAATTTACAACACATGACGCAGGACATCCTGCAAAATCAGCGTACAGTGGCACCTCGCTTACCCGGACCCCGGATAACCGGAAACCTCGCTATCCGGACGCAGATTTTTCAATCCATGTCTGTACATTTGCAATGAAATCTGATTCAGATAAATGGACGAGGCGATATCCGGACGATTTTCACCTAAAACCAAATCCTCCGAATAAACGAAGTTCGACTTATATGCATCCGCTCAACTCCTTTCTTGTACCCATATCTCAAGGCATTAGCCTCGCTAGCAATCTAACCAGCCAGTAGGGCTACTCGCATCCAGCAATGGCTGATGGAGCCTGGCGGATATATAATATACGCTGATTTAGCAGGATGGATGACTGAGAAAGAATGCCAAGATAAGAATCAGTTTCCTAAACTCAGACCTAAAACATTGACGCTATTATGCGTTTCAATTGAACGACCCATATTGATGTTATGATAGAGAGATAGATAAAGAACCTAACCAAATACTGCTTGACATAAACTAATTTAACAACGAAATAAAGCATTCGCTGATATATAAAAGTTACGACTATTCGAGGCTTTACTTACATCAAGAAGATTTGATAAGTTTGATATCAGACCACATTAAAAGATTATATTTCACTCACTAGACTTAAAATATGCATTTAAAATGTCATCGTGATTACTCTGGGAAATACAGCTGCATACCGACAGTTGGTTCACATACCTGCGTATCCTAGTGCAAATATCATGTAATTTAGGGTGTGTTTGAGGCATCATAGCATTAAGAAAAATAAACGGATAATGTTAGATTTTCATCACAGAAGTGAAGATCCATTATGCCTTTACGTAATCGTAGATCATACCCAACAGTTAATCGTAGCAGTTTTGGAGGTTTTGGCATTCAACATTCCGAGAAAAATCCATTTTACACTACATAGTTCACTTAAATGATCAAAAGCTTTAAACATAATATAAATCATGTGTGTTCCCTTGCAATAAGTCAATGCGATTGTGCTGAATTTTGTCTCCGAGATGGGAACTGGAATATTCTAATCGAACTTTCAGGAAATCGGAATTTCGAAAATATGACCCTTCCATCTATTCGAAAATTTGAACGAGAGACAAGACGATCCCAAAATAGAATGGTTATTGTACAAATGGATAATAGGAGAATCATTATCAGTTTGGAGTCTAAACTAAAACCAACTTACATGGTATTTGTACTACAATAGAGTGGTATGTAAACCTTACCCAGCAGGCACAAGAGGTCTTAAATTAGGTCTAAATTGGCTTAGACGTCTAAAAGACGTCCCCATATAGACGTCTAAGCCTAGACGTTGAATGGACGTCTACGTTTTAAGGTAGGCCTGCACTTTCATATAATTTTATCATAATGCTTTGATATTTCAGTTTGAAAGATGTTTCCTTTGCTTTTTGAATATAAACAAACCTTTCCAAAATTAGGAATGAAACATTGACAGATTTCTGTCACTTAACATGAATATTACAATATATTTTGTAGGTAAAGAAACTATTTGCATCAAATTATATATAACACTCAAATGTTATTCAAATTACATCCTATAGATTTATCAAAAGTACAAATTTATAAGAAAAAAAATTATGAAATGTTCTGGGTGAAGAGATTCGAACTTCAATCCTGATCGAAATTGTAGTCAATGCAGTGCACTTATGCTTTCCATGCAGAGTTGCGACCCTTACATGCGCTTTATTTAGGCGCCATTTTCATTCCTTTGTTCTAAAAAGAGATGGGATTTCTTACAGTTTAGGTAAGACTGTTTTCTGTAAGTTGGATACGTCAATTAGTTTTACCTTGCCAGTAATCAAGATCAGTATGCAGCTGTAGTTTTGAATGATTCGTTACTATATATATCCTTAGGGACAAATGCCATATCAAAAATCAAAATGTCAAAAAAAACATCAAAGATGAAAAACATTACATCATATGTGTCACTGTCCTTAGCATCAACAACAATGTTGATGAGTTTTATGCCGCTGTTCGTGGTCTCTTCGTATGACAATATGGCATCTAGTAAAGCTGTGGCTGCAGTCACCCGTGGATAACCTCCTTCTTCACACCCTAGGGCAGGGAACGCGATAGACGAATAGTTAGAGACGTCAGCTTTGTCCAGGCACTGCTTTATCAACTCTTGGTAGTCCTGGAAAAATTATTTCATAAACATGTATTTAAGGAATACATTTTTTAAAACTATTAAAAGCATTAAAAGACTTCCTATTGAACCACTTTAGGAATATCGTTATCTCGATAAATAGGTACGTAATGTTTAAGAGTTCTCAATGTGGTTTGGAGTCTTTGAAGGGGTATGAAGGGCATTTAGAAGTGATATACATAAGGAAGACAAGATGTTCTTGTTAACAACTTCTTTATTGATAAATCAAAGATATTTAGGAGTATCTGCTTACTTATTCAACAGGTGGGATGAAGTGTTTGGGGGGTTTTTTTTTGGGGGGGGGGGGGGGATTTGGGTTTTTTTTTATTAGCTCCCCATGGTTACAGAGTTAATATACATTGCATATACATCATATCAGTTCAATATACATAAATTCAGAGTGTTTTGTAATCCAGAAAATCTTGTTTTCCTTATGTATATCACTTATAAATTCCCTTCAAAGATACATTTGTTCACTATCTAAATGACGTCTATTTCTAATACCTCAATACTGCTACCTGTAGACCACTCTGGGACACAGCAATGAAAGATACTCTTGCACCTGAGTTTCCCCCCTGAGGTGACAGCGACCTCTCCCGGCTGGAGACCTCCCGAGAAATGTCCATCTAAGTGCCTCTCTATCAAGGATCCTGCGTCATCGAGGACACTGTATACAGACCTACTTCTATCGAGGTTGTGGATGTTAGGTACTGGATTCACGATCACGTCCATCTGGTATATAATGAATAGAGCCAAAATATATCGAAATTTCTATAAAATGATTCTGTTGCATTGTAATGTCATCATGGTTATGACGTTATGCCATTGTAATGTCTTTGCTTTATAATGTAAAACATTTTTAAATAATGAACTGAACACACTGTCCATCTTATATTTACCAACAAACTGATTCAGTTTGAATAAGAAAAATACAACTGATTTATGTAAAGCATATATTTGTTAATCGTTTTACGGTCATTTTAAACATGCGTAAAAAAATTAATTCAATGATGACAAACAAAATTAATGACGTGACACCATAACAATATTTTAATTAGGGGCCAAACGAAGAAATCTTATTTTGAGGTTGGAATCAATGTGAACAATCATTCATTCATAGTATATCCGAAAACTTGAGTGCCTCTCTTATCCAAAGATTCTAAGGGAAACAAAATATTATTTCAACGTTGACATAAATCTAGAAATTGGTATTGCAGCTAGTTCTAACATCCGTTTCGTCATAATACATATAGGTGGGTGACTATCTACTGCCAGAATGACAAAGGTAAGGACTCACCAATTGATGAGAAATATCACCCTTGATGACGTTAATGTGAGCTTTGAACGTCTGACCTTCTGTTGTTAAAGATAAAAAAAAATTGGTACAAGCGACATATTTCAGCCAACATAAAGTATGGTGTGCTACAGTAGGATGCACACTTTTTAAGATGAATAATTAATTTTTAAGGAGGAGACCTAAATCATTTACATTTTATCAAAAACCTCGTCCACTGTATTAGTTAAGCAATTGTATCAATGATAATTTAAACACCCAATATTTAGGGCTTTTTTGAAGAGAATGTATAAGCTAAACAAAAGCACGAATAATTACCAAATTATAATTATCACATTATACCATATTTTACCACATAATATTATCAAAGAACGTTTACCATATCTTTAACGATTAGTTAAAAGCTGAAATTTAAATGAACTTTCAATTTTCATTATTTCACGATTTTGTAAGAATATTACTTCAAAATGTCATACTTATATATTCACATGAATAATCGAGGGCATATTTTTACTATAAGATAATATATACTATGAAATGATATATACTAAAAAATACAACATATGATACGATTTTCGAAACAAAATAACATGTTCGGCACTTGCAAGCTCATACAGTTCATCTTGCAGAAAAGGCTATGGCCCTTTCAAACATGTGATGATTACTCAGATATAGATGAAGATGGTAGACAAGAAGCTAGAATTACCTACCAGGACTGTCAACTCCGAGTTTCACTTCCATGACACATTGAAACTCTTCTTCTGCATCTTTTATTGCTGAATCCCCTTTCAGGGACTGACAGAACTTCGAAGCTCCACTGGATGTCAAAAACAAATTCTTTTGAAAAACTCTGTCACTGAGAATATGTACTTCTTTTAAAGCGGCAGTAACCTCCCCTGTAGGTCCTCTTATGGCAACCATACAATAGGCATGGTCGAAGGAGATGTCGACTTTAAATTTGGATTTGATCTCATCTACTTCCGCACTGCATCTCCTGCTCAGCACCAGAAATATTCCCTTTTCTAATTGAACCCTCTGTATCTGCATAGCACTATCTCTAGTTGCTTCCTTTAGTTTCTCCATGACGAAGTCCTCGACAGGAGGCACATAAATCAGAGCTGCTTTGTGATCCTCTCCAAGAAAATCAATGTAGAAAGGATCAGTTGTGGTCTCGCTTATGCAATATAGCACCCTTTCCCACATCTCTGGAGACAGTCCATCAGTCTTGATGTACCTCATTTTTACCGAATCTCTGATGATCGTGGTTGCCTGTTCAAGCATACTCGGAACTGAGTACACCCAGAGCTCATCCGACAGAACCTGAAATGTAGCCTCAATATGTTTAGCCTTCAATACACCAATTATGTAGTCGTGGAACTCGTCCAATGTGTACGCTTGTAGACAATAACTGGCCACATGTTCTACTAGCTTCCACTCAACCATATTCAAAATGTGCTGTATTTCAAACTTGGCTTTTGTGATGTCCAAACCTTGCCCAGACAAGTCAACAGATAGCAAACTCTTGTTGATTTCAATTTTCAAATCTTGGTATTTCGTCGAAAACTTTGCATGTATGTCTATATCCAGCAAATATTGCAGTTTCCAAGGTTCCATTCGATGTAAAGATGCCCTGTGAATACTGGCTTTCTTACTATTCTCTTCTTCAGCTTCTCTCACTAATTCGAGAACGTCTTCAGCCACCTTTGTTACCATTGACATGTCTCCAACGATGACAACACCTGGAAGATCATCAGAAGTAATCACCATAAGCATATCCTTGTCCAAATCTTCAAATCTAGACAAAGTGTTGCTCTCCTTCATTTTTGTCCAAACACTTCTCAACATTGTAACCTTCCTCACCATAACCGTCTTGAAGTAATCGGTGAAGGCTGCATCGGCCTCATCTCTCCAAAGCTGGACTTCATCTTGAGAAGAAGGCCTGTCGTCTGATTTGATATCTGTCAGCTTAACACTGTCCTTCTCGACCTCGTCCCAATGGACCTCAGCTCTGTGCAACTTTAACAGATCCCTAAGGTCGTCCTGGTACTTCTTGGAGGACTTCAAGAAGGCAATTTTGTAAGTATCCAGATTTCTAACGACTAGAACATTGACTGACTCAGCGTCGTCGACTGTGTCCCTCCTGCTCTTCTTTCGTCGGTATAAAGAAGCTGGGAACATCGTTTGAAGAATGAGTTAGAAAAAAACATGACGGGAATGATAGTTTATCATTCAAGAGTTATATCAATTTCGTGATTTTCGAGTCTTGGCTGGAGGATTACACAATTATTATAACGAGGGAAAGATAATTCCATATAAATAGTTAGTTACTGTTTATATTACCAATATATTTTTAAAAGATAACAACTCTTAAAAGACAGAATATTTCAAAATGAAGGTAAAATTCAGTTGTTGTTGAAAGTTTAAACCTTCTTTTTATAACCGTCATTTAAAACCTTTACATTTAACAGGTTTTTGCTTAATTTGAAGAGGTTAGCGACGCCCAGCAGCAACACTATAAGTCGCCACAAACTCATTCCAAATAAGTAAAGATCGACAAGTCCATATTATGTTATAACAATCGATCTTACATCTACCAGAATGAAAGGTCGTCCCGTGCACAAAATGAACAAAAGAAAGACCTTCGTCTGAACCAAATCACGTTAGGCGTCTTAAAGAGCATTCTCTCCCGACAGAGGTTGCTCCATCATACATTCCTATACAACCTCTGTCTTAATATGGCTTTCTCGGGCTTCCGGCAGTTTCCATTATATTGCAACCTAAACTACCTGGCTATCCTTCAGCCAATGAAAACAACGAATGCATGAATAACATATTAATTGTCACACAAATCTACGCAAATCAAAATGATAGAACGATGTTTAGAGTCTTGAGAAGGCTGAGGCGTCTTTTCTGATTTACTTAACAGCCAAATGTAAAAAGGTCATCGGGACGACAGAAATTATCTACAGTATGGTGTGATATTGAAAACTGTTGCTTTTTTATATTTTCCTTCGGTAAAAAATTAGCTTCAGCATATTAATGACATGTCCATAGTTGTTCATCTTATAACATGTTCAGTCAATATTGAAAATATTATTACATAGATACAGAGGTTTGAGGCGAAAAGGGCTTTTATCCTGGAAGCCGTGAATTAAAAGTGCACATCAGGGTTGCAAACCCTTCAGGAATTTTAATAAGTCAGGGTGCTTGTTACCACCGTAAGCCTCCTTCGAAGTTAAGATATTCAATTCATTTCTAATCTACTGATATTATATTCATTCAAATCATAGACAGACTCTATGACATGTCAGGAAAATGGGACATTACTTACACATGAGCATGGAGGTCTTCTTAAGTTTAGCTGATTCACTGGTTTTTCTCACTTTGGTAGTAATTTCATGGATATTCATAGTTTGGAACATTTCAGCCATTTCCTCTTTAAACATATCAAGGGCACAGTTCTTCAACGACATATACGGGTTCTCTTCCTCTTTTTCGGCAGCTTCCTGTTCTTCAGGGTCGAACAAGTTTATCTCGGTCATTACGTCCGGAACATCAAAGTACATGGGACTTTGAGGCTCATTAACCCTGCCATCAGGGAAGGCCGCCATGCCATCAGTCAAGGCCGCCATTCCGTCAGACGGGGTCACCATGTCATCAGCCGAGACCGCCATTCCGTCAGACGGGGTCACCGTGCCATCAGTCAAGGCCGCCATTCCGTCGGACGGGGTCACCATGTCATCAGCTGAGGCCGCCATTCCGTCAGACGGGGTCACCATGCCATTCGTCAAGGCCGCCATTCCGTCAGACGAGGTCACCATGCCATCAGTCAAGGCCGTCATTCCGTCAGACGAGGTCACCATGCCATCTGTCGAGGTCATCATACCGTCAGACGAGGTCACCATGTCATCAGCCGAAACCGCCATGCCATCAGCCGAAGCCCCGATACCGATAGTCGATAACGGTATGCCATCGCCATAAAGTGCCATAGAAGGAAACTCATCCTCCAGATCCAGCCTACACGCCATCAATGCAGGAACTTTCTGTACTAACAAAACATATAATTTATCATTTGTCACCACATGTCGCTGTTTGAAATGTGTACAAAATCAATACGTATTGTGTTTCAAACCCGTTTGCTATTGAATTATATGAAAGCATATTGGTAGATACGTACGTTGTCGTTTTTTTAGCCAGATTAAACCCTCTGGGTCATATGCTGAGGCACACCTAGTCACGATGGTTGAACCTCTCTCATTTACATTGAATTAGTATACGCACCATAACTAAGAGGAACAAAAACAACTGTTTCCTATTTATTTCGTTTAGTTAGTCTAACCCAAAGACTGTAGGTTATAAAAAGGCAACCTTACATCAACTCTAGCTTTGAACATATAAGCTCTTGAAGAGCGATTCCAGATTTGGAATGAACAACCGCTATTTCTATGAGATGACTAACCGATTTCAAATAGTTTAAGAAATGATTCAGTCATTATGAGTCAGTGTAGATCGCCGATTCAATTTACTCACCTGATAGTTTTTGTAACAGTCTCCCATAAATAATACAATGTTGCTAAGAGAGCAAACTCCAGCAAATTCATGTAACTCCTCTTATCAGTATGACCTCATTTACTCAAAAAAATAACTTTTGTAAACCTTTTGTACAGACAGTGAGTGCCTCTCACTGAATTACCCGTTTAATAATTCACACACTACCCTAGCCGGTGCAGGTTTCCAGTTCATGTCACATACCTTAAACACCAAGTGTCAAGGTCATCATTATATTTGAATCACTGACTGGTAAAACTTTTTATGTACTATTATCATAGTCCACTGACAATAATATTAAGCGAATGATTCTCACCGAACGTATTTGAATCTAACCGACTATAATTCGTTAAGTGATCACCACACTTACCGAGTCGGGAGAGATTCCCAGTTCACGTCACATATCTTAATAAACGAGTGTCAAAGTTGTCAAAGAAAGACTCAGCAAACTCCTTATGTTCGCCTGAAAACAAAGACACTTCATTAGTTGGGACAGGCTTTCAGTTCATTTCAACCCCACAGACCTCGAAAAGGATCGTATTGTATGCGTGTCTGGCTTCATGGGGTTGAAAGGGTCAAAGTGTGAAAGGTCGCAGTCAACTCACATCACAGGCTCGAGAACATTCGATGAACTATAGCTATTAACAGCATCGTACAGCGATTGACTCTCACCGTTTAAAGACGCTTCAAGAGTTGGGATAGGCTTTCAGTTCATATCACCTACCTTAAACGCTGAAAGCTCGTAGCCAACTAACTTCACTGGTTCAAGAAACATTCGATGGACTCATAGCTATCGATAACAGCAGAGAGTGATTGCATATATTGACTCTCACTGAATTGTTTGTCCTATCTTACATGTCCCAGTGCGTTTTAATACCTAACAGGGCAAATTCCCTTCCCGTTGCACAGATAATGCGTGCTATATATATATATACACTTCCCTTACTCCCGTTGACACAATGTTTTACAAGTTTAACCCCCAAGTAACTCTATTTATATCATCTATGGGTGCATATGTTGTGTTTGGCGTCGTCATTGAATGAGTCTGTTCACCGCTTTTATCACATCCTATGAGCTCATGCGTTCATTTATAACTGGTAGTTTATTCCCCATAGGGTATTCGTAGGTCACAATGTAATAAATACAATCATGCGCCATCGTATGTCACAGTGTTAATAATCCAATCATGTAACCATCGTATGTCACAGTGTAAATAATTCAATCATGGAGCCATCGTATGTCACAGTGTAAATAATCCAATCATGTAGCCATCGTATGTCACAGTGTAAATAATCCAATCATGTAGTCATCGTATGTCACAGTGTAAATAATCCAATCATGTAGTTATCGTATGTTACAGTGTAAGAAATCCAACCATGTAGACAGAAAATCCTATAGTGTGAGAAATCCAAGAATGTAGACAGAAAATTCTATAGTGTGAGAAATCCAAGCATGTAGACAGAAAATTCTATAGTGTGAGAAATATAATTATGCAATCATCTGCTGTATTTTCAATCCTAATCCTGAATCTCCTATCCATGTTTATAAGTCATGCTATTATTTTAAGCCAACATTTATAATTTGTGGTACATTTTTATATTTATTATTGTGAGTAAATTTCGGCACAGGATCCTTTAAGAATTAGATTTAGATAAAGGCATGCCTAATCAATTGCTAAAATCTTCAAGTCTGAGAGCAGTGCTTAAGAATAAGAGTATTGAGGTACTGGCAGCATCATAGAGCCTGTTTGATACCATTCTCTTTATAAATATAGATAAGCATGGTCTGTTGAGGTTTAATTTCATTTATTATTTAGTACGTGATTACTTGTTATTGCATGCTATTTATCTATCATATAATGGATTATGTTATCGGCGCAATAATACATATCATTGATAACGTCATATTGAGTTTAAAGGGGCTTTTCTGTTCTAGGGAATATTCGTGGACACAAGTCAGAAGGGTAGGTCAATCATGAGTTCATATTCTAATAATATCTTACATTGTAGTTATCGAGGAATTGTCAAATTTATACAAATAGTTATGTGTTTAGTTCAATCATGAATTCATATTCTAATAATATCTTACATTGTAGTTATCGAGGAATTGTCAAATTTGTACAAATAGCTATGTGTTTAGGTCAATCATGAATTCATATTCTAATAATATCTTAAATTGTAGTTATCGAGGAATTGTCAAATTTGTACAAATAGCTATGTGTTTAGGTCAATCATGTATTCATATTCTAATAATATCTTACATTGTAGTTATCGAGGAATTGTCAAATTTCTACAAATAGCTATGTCTTTTCTCACAGAACCAACAACACTACATGCAACAATCGGAAATCATAAATGAACTACTGTGAGTTTCGTATTTCCGTGACAGACTGTGGTCCACTGATCTATGAAACTAATAAATGAGCATGTTTTGAGTGATGACATATGTTATCAAATATCGTAATACCAAACTAAAAATCCCCACCTTCTCAAGTAATCGTCCTTAAGTCTAAGGATACCTGTAATTATTTGTTGTCTCATTTGCATAAATCAAAATGCAAGAATAATGTAATTAGAATATTACCATTTCACCCAAATTCCAAAATACAATCGGAAGAAAAGAACAGTCAAAAACTATCAATTCCCTGTGAATTAACACATTCAATGACCTCCTCAAAACTGGCAAACCAGGGAGTCGTTGCATAAAGCATCTCAATAATAAAGTTAACCTTTGTCCAATTCTTTAACATTGGTCTTAGGCTACCTAAATGCTTTAGTTTACTAACACGGTGTAACTCAGACGAGGCCCGTTTCTCCGGCAGAAGGATACAACAATATGAAGATCAAGCAAATAAAAGTCAGAGAGAAGCAGTCAGTGAATAAAGTTATCTATTTGCTAATTAAACAAAACGATAAAAGGGTAAGACAAATAATACCCGTTAATATGTCAGCAAGAGTTAACAGCTAAGTAGAGTAGGCAACTACCGTTGAATAAACAATAGACAAGCACTGATAGACAGAACAGATCAACACTAGCGTGAAAAGAGAGTAGACTAGCGGGCGGGTGGACTGATAGGGACTAAATATGGATGAATAAACAACAAGTACGCGGTACTTTAGATAATCCCTGATCACTACCTGAATGACTTAATAAATAACATATCATATAAATACTAGATAGGTATAGCTGAGTTTATTAAAATGAATGGATGGGGATGGTAACGTTAAAATGTAAGTCCTTAAAATAAGTACTTCAAAAAGGTACAGAGAAACACTGGAATAAGAACCTCACTAATCCAAAATCACTTGTCCTAGAAAGTCCTAAATCCGCCGCCGTTCCCTCTCGTGTGACGTGTCGTCACTGACCTAGTGCCAGACCGTTCTTTCCCTATTTATTATCATTATCATTATTAACCTATTCAACCATCAGTCTGCGAAAAGATATGGGTTGGTTTTTTTAAATCAGGAAAAAGTATATTCCTGTTACCTACTGAAAGACGACAATCCTAGTTCTGTGGGACAAATGTTGCAGTGATATATGCCACACTTGGGTCCAAAATGAAAAAAGCTCAAATTTCTTGATTATCTTATAAAATTGTAACGACGAAATATTTTATTGAATAAACGTAATATATATAATAATGTTAACAAATTCTGACCATTTCGGCAAAGTGGCCAAAAATATGAAGATCAATGTCTAATAAGATATCCATTTCCATTTTTTTAAATAATTATTTCTTCAAATGTTTCATTCAAAACATTAGTTTTGTCTTCAGGGCGTCAAAACTCAATCCGATCGTGTGTAGGCATAGAGGAAATAATCAATTATCAAGCAAAAACAACTAACGACCATTTTGTGTGAACATCCCTTAATCATTCGAATTAGGGAAATGGTGAACATAGCTTAACCAATTATGGTTCTTCCAAACGTGAAAACAAAAGCCAATGTACATTGTAATGTAATAAACATGCGTCATCAGCTGTTCTGCAAATATTCTTTTATGTGAATCATTTGATTTCTCCGTATAATAGCAAGCAATGAAACTTTTTTCATTTTAAAAGAATACAGTAAAACAAAATATGTGTATTCATACTTCCATTTGTCGACTATACTTGAAAAGACCGATACAATGGCCGAAATGAATTCATCTCATTGTATTGAGGAAGATTGATCAAGTCAGTACTGTCCGATGTTTACTCTTTCTTATATACAACCTTAACTTATTATTCATAACATTATATCAGTATCTAATACCTGGGAGCTGAACATCAATCTCCGGATTGTGAATGTATTCATATATATCGACCTATCAGTTAACATGTAGGTAAGTAAGCCGGTAGCCAAGTAATTGGGAGTAATTGGAGAATAAAGATACACCAGATGGTGTTCACATCAGGAAACTGTTCAGCTTTTGTACTGAAACCGGCAACCGTCTAGAAACCATTGATCGCTTACTATATATTATGCTGCATCCACAAGATCTTTTCATTTTCTTTTAGATTAATTTATGTACATGATGCATCAAGGATTGGTTTAGATCGTCCTCTTTATACCTTCAAACTTTCAGAAAACCTAGAAAAGGTGACAATAGGTCTGTCTGTGGTTTGCCCTTCATCAAAGTAATCTATAAGTCAATCTATATTAAAGCCACATGGGAAACTTTTTCAAATCAATTTCTTTTTTATGGTAAAGGAAGAAGAGGTTAGCATGAAATATTTTGGAAAAGCAATGATATGTAACTAGTAAAATATATCATATTCAATCAAAAACGTATTATATAAGTATTTCACATTGTTGATATTTTGACCGAAAGTTCCTTTTTTTGTTAAACGTAAATGATTTGTTATCATCAGCAGGTCAACATGACCTCGTGTTTGAAATCAACAGTATTTGAGGGAATAACATATGCCATTCAATTAGGTATGCTTCAAAATGTATATGCCAAAGTAGATGAGCAAACTTTAGGGATGCAGCAGCATCAAGTGTGAATCAGCCAAGGATTTCTATAACATTCAATGGTAAAATTGTTTTATCATAAATAATATAACACAAATAGATGGCTACTTCTATGCACAAGGAAGTGTTAAGTAGCTCGATCTTCGTTTTCATAAAGACTGTTTACATGCGTTTTAGGGTCTGTTATGCATTGGGGATGTTATAAGACATTCGTATTGTCAAGACGGAAGTTTTTAAATAGAGTAGAGCGTCATCATTTTTAGGGTTTTTACCACTTTCTTTACGTAATGAATTTGCCTCGACTGTGGACAACTGTGCACCTGCTGATTTATTCTCAGTGTTATGACAAGACCATATGTAGATATGTATTGAACACTCACCGCATGGGAGCTTTTAACTCGTAACCCTCACGTAAGTGTTAACACTTTATAAATCCCGTTATCAACGTTTTCATATTACATACAATTTCTGTTTCCCTTTTGATTAGAACACCGCTGGAGAGTTATTATGCGTGATATCGTGTGAGAAAGACACATAGACCTACATTACCTATTCCCTACATATACGCCTATATATTTCTAAAGCTATTTTAAGCTATACAGGCTGTGTGAAGAAAGGGGCACCATGACAGATCGACTACCTTTCCGTCCAATGAGCTGAATATTCCTTCTTTCATCATGTCCGTCTACTGTTCCATCCCTGTATATCAGAATGTAGTAACTGACAAATCGTGTCCGAATGTCCCCCTTTCTAACACAGTTTCTAAGTTACCGACATAGCTGAATCACTCACTATGACGATTGTCTGATTGACCTCATTTCTAAAGATCTCATTATGTTCTCCAGTTGCTGTAATGCATTCATGTTCATGTAACGTACAGTGACTACATTACAAAAGACTGTGGTTCGAGTCATTTCATCAAAGTGAACATCAAGGCAAAATCACACGATTAGATCTATATATTGACAATTTCACATGATTTAACACATTATAAGAATATCATTTGACAAAAAAGCCTGCTCATGAAATGATTTAATTATCTACCAACTAATATATATGTTCATTTCAAGAAGAATAACATAATAACAATTTGTAATTGTACATATAGAAATGATTAGAATATATGCATAATGTTTGATCAAATATTACCTACCTTTCAGTGATCCTATGATCCTTAAACATGAGCGTGTGTACGTAACGGGGAAAGAAGAGAATGATAACTTAGAACCTTATCTTGTAGTATAAAACGAATACATGCAGTGTCAACTATATATGAAATGACTGTAACCAATAGCAAGACAATAGTTTCGGGTTCGAATCCAGGTGGAGACACCAAACATTTGTGACCTGGGGTTGATACTGTGTTATCTCCTTAGGCAAGGCACGTTATCCACACTGCACCCAGTCCACCCAGCTGTACAATTTGGTACCTGAATACGGGACGTATATAGACCTATTTGGTCGCGCGAGGCGCTTAGTAGCTGCATCGAAAGTACAATTCCTTCAGGGTTATAAATGTGTAGCTTTTTAGCATGCTTTGGATGGACTATAGCGCACAATAAGTACCAATTTTTTATTATTATTATTATTATTATTATTATTATTACATCAAAAGTGGCAGTTCTAAAACGAACGTAACATGTTCGGATAAGCTACGCAAATCCGTGTCCCTATCTCAAATGTTTAAAAGGTGTTCACACTAAATTGGCCATCAGCAGTTTGAACTTGATACTTAAAATAAAACGGCTAATTGGTTTGATTTTTTAGATGTATGACCCGCTGAAGATGATAAATTTGGCATAAACTTATATTTATCTGAGAAAATTTAAAGAAAAAAATCACAAAAACGTTATGCTGCCCCTTTAACTGTGTAAGCTTTTGATCCTCTGTCATTTTAACACGTTATGTTTTTTCTATTTTAGTAGGACCCTGTGTGTATATTAACTATTAAAATGGAGTGAATGGAGAACAAGCACATATTAATACAATAAAGGAGTAAAATCTGTAAAAAAAAGAAATTGCTATCTATTTTACCTATGCAGATGTATCAAAATACACAACGACAAAGTTATGCTTTTGATGCATTATCCTGAGTATTCTTTGTATACTCTGTTAACTATGACATGTTTCAGTAGGCAATACACATTTATTTCGTTTAATGTACATAATTAAGAAAATAGCTTGTCAGAATATATAACTCCTACCTGTCAATATATAGTATATCCATGTATACCACTATACATATTGAAATGTGGTAACTTTAAACCGTCTCTGTTGCCTTGACCAAAGTTTACCCTTTACAAGCTAGTATATAGGGTGGCAGTGAATAATAATTGATAAAAGCAATACTTGATATGTCGAAGTATATGTGTGCATGATCTTACCTGTGATTAAGGTGTGTCAACTTTCACAGTTCGTGCACATGCAAATCACATGGAGTATATGCACATGTACATGTATATAGACTTTGTTAGCCTATTCCAAAGCATATAGATATAATAGATGACAATGTAGCACTGTAACTGGTGACTTGAGGGTGTGTAAAGCCTTTGTAAAAATTGGTTATACCGGTTTTGAATATGACGACACCGTACAATGTATTACTCCTGATATCTTTCTTCTGTACAACCTCCCTTCGTGAGTTTTAGCTAGGCGCAGATATATTTGAAAAGACATGTGCTTTGTAAGTTACGCTTGACTACAACAGCGAAGACAACTGCCATTGTATAACTCTAGTGTTACTACGCCATTACCGTCGATCTAAGCAGGAAAGTGATTAACCCTAAACTGCCATTTACAATATTAATGTTGACATCATCATGCAGCCAAGGTAAGGACGTCTGAACATTATAATGTACATATTGTCACAAGGGGATATTGAAACGAGGAAAGTGATTACTGGCATACCTAATCTTCCATAAAACCATATGATTCATTCTCATTAGTAGCCAAGGTTAAAATTAAATTTTCGGGGAGGTATAGTTACCGTTGCGTCGTCCACTACATCGTATGGATAAGGCATGTGCCGCAAACTCGTCAGATTGATTTTTACAATTTATTAACCAGTTATGTAATATCTCCGACAGTTCTTGCAACGACAGCTTTTTAAACACGATTAACACTGTACATTTTTAAGATTTCGTTAAATTTTCGAATATTCCATGCTCAATTTTTTAATTCACCAGACGGAGGCTTTAAATAGAGAATGCTGTATACTTTGCATATTCTGTTTGAACTTTGAGGTTATTGTAACTAAAAAACAGAATATTGAATATTGAAATAGAAGCTATATTCACACTGTCGCAAGGGGACACACTAATAAATCTAACAGCCATGTAATAACACCGAAGTATCTCGCAATGACAGCTTTGTAAACACAATTAACACTGAAAAGTTTAAAGACGTCGTTGAATTTTCAAGTATTCCATGCGCATTTTTGTAATTTACCAGACGTAGGCCTTAAAAATAGAATACTGTTTACTTTGTATATTCTGTTATATATCGACTTTGAGTTTACTGTAACTAGAAAACAGCATATTGAATGTGGAAATGCTTTATTCACACTGTCGCAAGGGGACACACAAATCTCTATGCATTTTGTAGCTTTTTTATTATTTACCAGTCTAGCTAAATCCCGACACAAAAAGCAAAGTGAACAGTACATATATATCTCAAGCTCCACGTATAGCAAACATGCAAAAGGGTTAATGTTATTCATAGTATTATAGTCAACATAGAAACGACCTGAATGGGCGGGTCAATGTCGTCGTAGGGGATTCCCCAATTGTTACCAACTTTCACACCATTGGTCGGTATAAATAGAACGTACGTCTAAACACTTACATTATGTCTGATCAGTAAACTAGGACATCACGAACATTCTTGTATTGACAATGAAATGAAAGCTCTCGTCTTCGCATGAATAACATCAATGCTTAAAATGTTACACATATTTCAATTAATCAAAGTTATCTTTTCTAGTAGGTATTTTGTTCTTATCTTTCTTATCCTTATCCACGATTATATATATATATATATATATATATATATATATATATATATATATATATATATATATATATATATATATATATATATATATATATATATATATATATATATATATTAACACAAAAAAACTTCTTCATAGTTCAAGTAATAAATAGATAAAAAACAAAAGTCTGGAAATGATTTAAATCCCCGACCGGTTTCACACTATTCACAACGTCACCAATCTGTGGGTACGCATCGATTGTCAAGAGATATGCGCCCCTTGTTCTGTGACGTCATAGCATGGCAACGTCATAAAGACCCCATGATGATCACTGAATAGTGTGAAACCGGTCGGGGATTTAAATCATTTCCAGACTTTTGTTTTTTATCTATATATATATATATATATATATACATATACATACACACGTTGTGTATACTTACGTAAACGTATTAAAGATATTTCAAATTCTTTGATGATTTACACTTATTTCAATATACAAGGATATACTTTTAAGTTTGAATAAAATTATTTGTTTATTTATTTTAACTTTATTGACAAAGATCAATATAAAAAATGCGATTATACCTACTTGTAAATTTATATATGTTCATAAACAATATGAACAGGTAGACATGATTTGGAAAGAGTTGAATAAGTATATTGATAGGTATCTACATACATACCTTAAACGAATTATTTCCTTATGTCAACGTCACCCGAAAGCTTACTCTAACCTGTTATATCTACGGTCTGTTGATTTATTGATCCTGAAAATGATTATTCGTTTATTGATCACGCTACACAGCACCAAACGTCCATGTACATTCTTCTGATATCACCGGTACACTGTCAAGGTACACTACTATACTATACTATTTCAAAACTCGTATGATATGTCCGAGTATATACTTAAACAGAGCAGCACACGCTTTATACTCACAGCTATTGTGAATGTTATACACTATGCAACACATATGGATACACATATAAAACGTTTTCTAACAATCCTTTTGTATTCACTTTAAATAAGTTATAGTCTAAAGAGATATGGATATATATTTTTCATAAATCTTTAACAGCCTAAGGGTTAGAAATGTAAGGAAGACGAGAATAGGTTTAGGAAGTGACAAGAAACATGTACATTGTTGTTATGCTTAAAGTGTACACCGTAAACAGTGGACCTTGAATACAGAATTCATACTGATCCAGTATGTAGGTGTGATATGTGGGTTGGGTTATACAAGACTTGGCATTGAATCATTGCATGACGGATGATTCATAACATTTTATAAAGATCAGAAAAGCAAATGTGTGACCTCATTCTTGTACTTTCTAAGTTTACTTTTCAATGCCGGGGCCACATTCATTTGTGTGTAAAGGTATGAGTGTTTCAGAAATAAGGGGGGAAAATTAATAACGAGATAATTACAGTGCCAATATCTAAAGTGTTCCCGTTGATTTTATCATATTTACTTCGTTTATATTCCATGTAAACCATTCGTGTTATAATGCATTTCAGGCCTCAACATTACAACTGATGATGGCGGAAGAAAGACCTAACATGGTAAGGGACAGAATAGCCAACTTTAACAAATCACAGGAATCAGTTGGTGCCACGCCCACAACTCGAGATGAATCAGGTAAAATAACTAAAATTGCGTTCGACAAGCTTCATTTCCAAAATATGTTCATTACCAGTGGTTTTAAATGTGACAAATCTCTTAATTCTGACGCCTTTTCGTGATTATCTAAGCAAAGACAAAGTCTGCCATGTCGATCACAGTTATGAATGAACTTTAATGTTATATGTTACAGCATGTTATTAAGTATCACAGTGTAATATTTATACAGCAATATTAAACTGGTCTATACCACTTTACATATGACGTCACAATATTGTGTAAATTTTCGTGGTGTAATACTGTAAGCTTCGCCTTCAGGATGGTAGCCAACTGCCGTATTTCATTGTTTCAGCACACATTCGATAATTACGTTTGTGTATGTTGGCGATAAATAAACAGAATACTACAAAGCCTTCATGTAGTACTATGTTTAATAAACTGATGAATTATGTGTCATTAAACTTAAACGAAGCTTTCGCGTCGTTATCCTCCAAATCGTTAAGTCTCCTTATGAAAAAAGTATTACAGAGAAGGTCATTTAGTATCCTACATAAACAACATCTATTCATCGACAACAAATCGGTTTCCCTTTTTGTATTCTTTCTATGTATTCAAACTCATCACACACAAATGTATCCTATTGTCCGTTGAACATTGATTGTGCAAATTGTAATTTACTTTTTATCTGGAAACTCTTTGGCACAATTTACAAATAATTATATAAACTCTCTTAAACGATGATTGGTTTTCAAATACATAAATCAAGAATATATTTACAGAATGAATACAAAGAGAGTAATAAATACTTTCCCGGAATTAACGAATCTCTAAAATGCCGAAATCATATTTTCATTGATAATCGGATCATGGCCATGTACATGTTAAAAAGTTGAAATTCTGTAAAAGGCAAAAGGCCTTTAGTAGCATTTTCAACCTTTATGTATGGATATTTTGGGATCATAAGCAGGTCTTAATACAGGGGGCGCTGTAAACGCTTTGAAGTGGTGATAACGATATGGGTTCATGCATATCACCACAAGTCATCACTATGCCACATATTTTAGATAGAAAGTAAACCATAATTGCTTCGAATGCATCTGTTGGCAAATAGCCTTTTTCTTAGTTCAGTTGACTCCTCTCAGTGACGTTCAACACCATCTGGCGCAACTCGCCCGATGGATGGGTAGCCTGGTCCGTTACTGAATAAATTGAGAGTTTGAAGGGCTATTGCCTGCCCCACATTAACACGGTAGGTGGTTACCTTCGACAAGGAACTTTACTCCAAATGTGCCTCCGTTCACATAGCAGTTCGACTTGGTACCTGGTTAGAGGTGAAGACAATAAGATAAATGACCAAATACATTTGTTTGTAGGTATACATTTTCTATGCAAGTAAAGTCGTAAATGGTTGGTTAATGAATAATTATGATAATAAAAACTCTTTGTACGAAATGATTACACGGGTGTATGGTTGATGTAAAATCACAAATGCCCTATCACGTCGACCACATCACGAAACATGTGTTTGTCGTTCATGTAATAAGTGAACGTTAAGTCGTTCATTTAATAAGTGAACGTTAAGTCGTTCATGTAATAAGTGAACGTTAAATCGTACATGAATTAAGTGAACGTTAAGTCGTTCTAATAAGTGAACGTTAAGTCGTTCATTTAATAAGTGAACGTTAAGTCGTTCATGTAATAAGGGAACGTTAAATCGTTCATGAATTAAGTGAACGTTAAGTCGTTCTAATAAGTGAACGTGAAGTCGTTCATGTAATAAGTAAACGTGAAGTCGTTCATGTAATAAGTGAACGTGAAGTCGTTCATGTAATAAGTGAACGTGAAGTCGTTCATGTAATAAGTGAACGTGAAGTCGTTCATGTAATAAGTGAACGTGAAGTCGTTCATGTAATAAGTGAACGTGAAGTCGTTCGTGTAATAAGTGAACGTGAAGTCGTCCATGTAATAAGTGAACGTTAAGTCGTTCATGTAATAAGTGAACGTGAAGTCGTTCATGTAATAAGTGAACGTTGAGTCGTTCGTGTAATAAGTGAACGTGAAGTCGTTCATGTAATAAGTGAACGTGAAGTCGTTCATGTAATAAGTGAACGTGGAGTCGTTCATGTAATAAGTGAACGTTAAGTCGTTCATGTAATAAGTGAACGTGAAGTCGTTCGTGTAATAAGTGAACGTTAAGTCGTTCATGTAATAAGTGAACGTGAAGTCGTTCATGTAATAAGTGAACGTGGAGTCGTTCATGTAATAAGTGAACGTTAAGTCGTTCATGTAATAAGTGAACGTTAAGTCGTTCATGTAATAAGTGAACGTTAAGTCGTTCATGTAATAAGTGAACGTTAAGTAAACATTGACTTGTTATATTTCACCATAAGAACTAAATGTTTTTAAAAGTACATAAATATCACGTTGAGGAGTGTTTTGATGCTTCTACCAAAAGTAGAGTAACTTGCGTTTTCGAACTCATTCAGCTGACAATAGAAAATAGATAAACATAATGTCTTTGTAGGTGATAAGTATACCTTCCCTATTATACAACAATCTAAGTAACAAACACGTCCTATTCAAGAGTTATTATTCCCCTGAGCTTTAAAGCCTTGCAGGAAATAAAAGGTCACGTAGTGAGTGATTGAAACGATACTTCCGTGTTAGATACAACTGTTACATTTCAATTGCCTGAAGTGATGCACAATCTTAAAAAATGATAATTACAAATGTTGATTGACATTGTCTTTGTTGTGATTTAGCAAAAATAATTTGGAAATTATGATACACATACACTTAGAAAATTTAAAATGTTTGAGAATTTATGTACATATGTTAGCACTGCCATAGTATTAAAAAGAACAATACATTGACATTATTATGGAGCACTACGATTGGTGAAAAACATTTACATTC
Source organism: Phorcus lineatus (assembly GCA_921293015.1). Classification (NCBI taxonomy): domain Eukaryota; kingdom Metazoa; phylum Mollusca; class Gastropoda; order Trochida; family Trochidae; genus Phorcus; species Phorcus lineatus. The sequence goes on along the minus strand of OV121088.1, from coordinate 30,130,736 downwards.
CAAAAATAAATCAAAATCAAAATAAACAACTAGTCGAGCAACCAAAGGGTAGTTATCTCTAAAATTTAGTTTGTAACCAGACCTTTAGAACAAATAAGATAACCGATTTTAACAGCCCTGAAAGAGCCACTCCGTGATTTTCACAATATGTTTTCTACCTTTGACACGAACCTAAATGTCATATTTGGTGATATAAAATCAAACTTGTGACATTTTATTTTTTCAAGTCCAAAATACATATATATGACAAATGCTGGTTTTCCTTGAAAATCTAAAAACAGGTTTATAAATGCACAGAGGTGTAGATATCACGACCAATATATATGGATACTAGTTATATACCGTAACAAACACTACCAACTCCTAACTGCCCTCCTGGCTGTTTTAGATAAGGCTCCGAAATTACGTTTGACTATTCGACGCGCGCCACTGTCCGGTTTTCGATCATAATTGCGACGTTCTACCTTCATATTGTCACTGTAAAAAAACCAATAAGTTTTAAAATGTTTCTTTTTGATAACAGTTGATACTTCGCGATCAAATGACACCGTTGGTTAAGTTTGGCATATATGACTCCAACAACTCACGGAGTGGCTCTTTAAATTAAAAAAAAGTCATCTAACGAAAACTAAAATATGCGCTTCCAGTTGTAAGTCAATGGGGTTTTTTAATCAGAAGAATCAGTTTTAAAACGAAGGTACCATGATCGTTTAAGCTATGCAATTCAATTTCCCTACCTCAATTATCAAAATATGTTTACACAAAAATGGCCGCCAGTGGTTTTTGCCAGATACATCCTCTACGGCTATGGATGATCTGGTTGAGTGATGAGATTGTTTTTACCCTCACAAGATAATACATCCGGCATAGATTTTTGTTTATTAGGGAATATTTGTAGAAATAAATCTGTCAAAAAACGGTCTAATGCCCTTTAAGTTGAAAAAACATTCATTTTTAAGCCACACATATACCAAGCTTAATACAATAAGTTGTTTTCAATATATTATTTGTTAACCTTTTTATTCAAAAGGTGCAAACACCCAACGAAGAAAACCTCCACCGCCTCCTCGGCCTGAAAAACGCAGATCTTCAGGTAAAAATATTATTTCAAAATACATTTACTAAAATTCAAATATTTATCTTTTATGTGGTAAGATGAGGTAAGGTGATAACGGGTTTAACGCCGCCGAGTATTTCTTGATGTGGTAAAGCGACGTGTTTGTATAACATAAATGTGAGAGAATGTAATCTTTTTACTGGACAAGAAAGGTTATAACATCTGCTCGAAATTATGTTTCAAGTTGTTTATGTCATGTACGCACAGGTAAGTCTTAGATATCTTTAATTTGTTTATTTCATTTTAAGAAAAAGTAATTGTTATAGGGCTAATTTTACAACTGAAATACAATTTCCATATTCTTTGACTGAATGAATGAACCTGATAGATTAATTTTACAATTTAAAATATTCAACCGAAGAGGTACAGGGTCCCATTGTATAAGATTTTAGAAAATAGGGGTAATATTATAGTCATCCTATATATATATATATATATATATATATATATATATATATATATATATATATAGAGAGAGAGAGAGAGAGAGAGAGAGAGAGAGAGAGAAAGAGAGAGACAGACAGAGAGACAGAGAGACACAGAGAGAGAGACAGAGACAGAGAGAGTGAGAAAGAGACAGAGACACACAGAGAGAGACAGAATAGGGAACTACTTAACTATGTCTTAACAAAAGGACAGTCATAAATCGCACTTAGTTTATTATACCCTCTAATCACTGTTGTCTTTTCTTAATTTGAACGGATAAATTACGTATTTATGTTTTCCCTTTTCGTCAGAGACACCGCCTGTACCAGGAGCCAAACCAGGGAAACAACAGCCTGAAGAGGTCAAAGGTATGTCAAATGTCATTTGGACATTGCATAACAAACGTATGATGCTGATGACGTTACAATGCTATGACCTCACTATTTAAGATGCCTTATTTCAGTTTTGTGGTCAGAGATTCATTCTATTACTGAATACTGTTGACAAATGATTTTGGATGATAAAAAAATCTCACCATCGTAACTTCTGATATCAAAGAAATAAACACTAATTGATTGAATTAAAACTATCCTAGGTACTCATCTGATTGTTCCTTAAATCAACTCGTGTTGATATATTAATTATTTATCTTCTCAATACTAGAATATTAAGATTTAATAAATAAATTAGACTTAGTTTATCTTACTTTAACCTTTTACATTTAATCACAATTGTTTTTCTTAATTGTGCACAGGTAAATTACGTAATATTTTATTTTCCTTTTCGTCAGAGACACCGCCTGTACCAGGAGCCAAACCAGGGAAACAACAGCCTGAAGAGGCCAAAGGTATGTCAAATGTCATTTGGACATTGCATAACAAACCTATGATGCTGATGACGTTACAATGCTATGACCTCACTATTTAAGATGCCTTATTTCAGTTTTGTGGTCAATGATTCATTCTATTACTGAATACTGTTGAAAAATGATTTTGGATGATAAAAAAATCTCACCATCGTAACTTCTGATATCAAAGGTATAAACACTCATTGCTTGAATTAAAACTATCCTAGGTACTCATGTGATTGATCCTTAAATCATATAATGTTAATATTAATGTTAATGGTAATATTGTTGTATATATGTTAATATATTAACTCTTAATCTTCTCAATACTAGAATATTAAAATTGAATAAATAAATTAGACTTAGTTTATCTTAACCCTTTACATTTAATCACCATCGTTTTTCTTAATTGTGCACAGGTAAATTACGTAATATTTTATTTTCCTTTTCGTCAGAGACACCGCCTGTACCAGGAGCCAAACCAGGGAAACAACAGCCTGAAGAGGTCAAAGGTATGTCAAATGTTATTTGGACATTTACCAACATGAACTCTTTTGTTCTTATCATTATTGAACGCTTATCTATTCGATTAAAGCTTATATCGCTACACCATTAGATAAATGCATCAATCTGAACATCAATATTCTAATTTATCATCATCACTTTTTACAGAAGTTATTGCTTTTGTAAAATAAAATGATATCTACAATATCTATATCGCAACAATTGTATCGTCATTATGCATTTTGATCATCAGTTAATGACCTCATAATGCATTGAACACTCGTATTGATATATTGGATATCAGAAGATACCGGGGTGGGAGTCTCTGTATTTTAGAACTATCAAAGGATGATCAAAAACTGAAATGCAATGAAAGCAAAGATTCTATGTTTATACGAAACCCCAACACATAACAATACAAGGAAATTGCAAAAAGGAAGTTGATTATCCATGAAGTTTGGTTTTGATTCATCACACAAATTTTAGTTTGCATCTTGAAGAAGTAGATTATTACTAACTGACAATTATCTACATTTCTTTTGTTTTTTCGATAGCGACACCGCCTGTACCAGGAGCCAAACCAAGAAAACCACAGCCGGAAGAGGTCAAAGGTATGTCAAATGTTATTTAGACATTTAATAACCAACATAAACCCTTCTGTTTCTAGTCTATATTGAACGCTTCTCTCTTCGCCTAAATCTTATATTGCTACACAATAAGATATTATTTTTCAAAAGTCGCTTTTTTCAGTAGTTATTGCTGGTGTAAGTTCAACTGATATCTACAAGCCGTATCGACATTGACGATATCGCAACAATTAATGCTTTTGGATCATCAGTTAATGACTTCAAAATGCATTGTCATCATTGAGAACGCTGATAACAATGCTACGGCGTCACAATATTGATGACGTAACAATGCCTTGACGTAATATTTCTGATGACGTAACAATGTTATGACCTCAATATTCAAGGTGCCTAATTTCAGTTTTTTTGGTCAGAGATTCATTTCATTACTGAAAACTATTGAAGAATGATTTTGGATGATAAAAAAATCTCTACCTTGCATCTTCTGATATCAAATATAAAAAGACTCCTTGATTAAATTAACCCTATCCTGAGTAAGCCTTGGATTCTTCCTTTAATTAAATCTCTTTATTTTAGAATTATTAAATGAAGGAAAACCAAGTTCCTAAGGAGGGTCAACTTCTAAAATGCAACAGAAGCAAATGTTCAGTGTATATCCCAAATCCGTAATACATATCAAGGAAATTGCAATAAAAAGGTTGAATATTTATCCATAGTGCTTGGTTTTGATTTATCACTTAAACTCTAGATTACCTCTTGGAAAAGTAAATTATTACTAACTGAGAGTTGTCTACAATTGTTTTTGTCCCTTTTCGATAGCGACACCGCCTGTACCAGGAGCCAAACCAAGAAAACCAAAACCTGAAGAGGTGAAAGGTGTGTCACAATGTTATTTGGACTTTTAGTAACCAACATCAACTATCCTGTTTCTAGTCAAATATTGAACGCTTAATTATTCGAATAAAGATTAAAGATATTGCTACACAATTAGATAAATACATTAAAAAAAATTCAAAAAATACCCAACTATCAAATCGTGATAAAGGAAAATCAAGTTCTAAGAATGGTCAACTTTTTTATGCAAAGAAAGCAAATACTCCATGTTTGTACGAAATTCGTGATACCTAACAAGGATCAAATTTGTAATGAAGAAGTTGATTTTCCATAGAGCTTTGTTTTGATTTATCACTAAAGTGCCTCTTGCAGAATAAATTATAACTAAATGACAATTTTCTACAGATCGATATACATCGCATTTTGTCAAGTTTATCAGTTTATGGGTGTTACTGAATAGATGTTGTATTTATTTAAGAAATCAGATATATTAAAGGGGCAGTTGCACGTTTATCTAAGTAGATTATTAAATCTCACGAAAAAGATAATAAATTTTTCCAATTGCAAGACCATGTTTTTTCCTACCTTAAAGGTGTTGAGAGTTGCTTTATACTCGATTATTTCCTCTACGACTACAGGTAAACTGGTTGAGTAATGAGATGTTTTGCCCCCCTAAAGATAACACAAATTGCTTTAAACTATTTTTATTTGGGAATAAATCTTGATACTGCCTACTGTCCTATTTTAGACCTGGTTGAAAATTTAAAAGTTTATGGGGGAAATTTTTATGTTCAACTCATTATAACATAAATCATTAATAGAAATCGGATGAAGTTTATCAGAATGCAGCTTTCTAGATGTTCTAGAATGTGAAGTTAACAAGCCAGGCTGGCATGTTCATCATGTTTTTGCTAGTTTCTAAACCTCACATTTCATTTCTAATGTAATAAATCTAAAGTGTTATGTGACAGAGCTGTTACATGATGTACCGTTAAAGGCACTGTAAAATGGTTTCTTAAGGGGAATGAGCTATCTCAAAAGAGAAAATAAAAGTTACAAATTGCATGACAACCGTGTTGAAAATATTTAAGGACATCTTTAATGAACATGCAGAGTTTGGATAAGCTACGAAAATCCATTTCTCCAACTCACATGATTAAAAGGCGTTCACACTATAATGGAAGCATGCAGATTTTGCTTGAAACGTGAGACCTTTTAATTGGGTTAAGTACTGAGATGCTTTACCCTCTGAAAAAGATATGTTTGTCATACACAAAATATTTAAGTGGCACATTGCTTCAGTGTTCTTCAGCATTCAGTGTTTATATCCTGAATATTTAATGTAAAGGTCACAGAATCCAGTTTTCATTCTGCAAATGAAGCATCGTGTCGTCTTGTTTTTACCGTTGATGAAAATATTATCCAGCAAAAAATTGCGTTTCTAAAAATTGACTTATAAATGCTCACAAATTGTATGCAAATACACATCAGACTAAATGATTTTTAAAATTCTGTTACCCAAGTACTTTTGAAGTACTTACTTCTTTTGACATTTTATTTGATCGACTTCCAACCAAAATTTTACTCTGTATTCTGTGTTACAATTTTAACCGCAGAAAGTGTTTTAGAAAAAATAAAGATATTAAATAATGTAACAGTGTATTATCAAATGTGGTGGTCATACTCACTACATGTCTTTTTATCATGTCAACCTTTGCCGACAGATAACCAAAAGAAAAGCAAGTCTAGATTAAGGTTGATAGACTTATACTTTGCACGGAGCCTTTCTCTAAATTGTCTATTTTAATGGGGCTTTTAGATACCAAATGCCAGTCTAAGTAAAAAAAATAAAGAGAAAACCGTAATGAATGTACAACATTTTCTTGATTTTAAAAAATCTATATGGTAACCATGTAGGTTCGAAAGAGGAAGTAACATCGAAAACGAGTGAAGAACCGGAAGCGGAAGCAGGAACAGATGAGGATTACGTACACATGCGAGCTCCTGGAGAACTCGGCCACGGTATCCCTTATTTTCATATGAATATATCCTCTTTTAAGAGACCGTTCTTGCACTTTTTGACAGAGGGTTTCATGCTACTATGGCCTTAGGACATGATGTTGAGTATTGTGTATTTTCAATTGAGAAATTTCATCGAATAAATTAGAACTGATTGTTGCTGAAAAATATTATTCAATGTTTATCGGTGACAATAAAGAAATGTGTAAAAACAATATTTCTATATATAAAACAAACCGGAGCAACTGGATAGCGTGAATGAGTCAAATGTAATTTTCGAAATATGACTTAGACTTTGTCTAAAAGACGAATGTTGATTGCTAGAGTTCAAAAGGGTCAAAAGCTGTTTATGTACATGGGGACAGTCATAAAAGACAGTAAATTAAGGAAACAAGTAATTATTATTGGCATTTTGGGATGAAAATGAAAGTCAGATGAGATGCTGCGGACTTAAAACATCACAAACAGTATCTTGACACGTACCAAAGCCAGCCAAATATATGTTTTGAAAAATACTTAATGTCACTTACAGGTCAACATTTTTAAGCACAAGTGTTGCTTTTTTCTCATTTTAGTTAAGCTTAATAAAAAAATCTAGGAAAGCAGTACAGTTAACATAAAGATAATACCTTTATGTAGTCTTTTTATGTTAACCTCGTTGTCTTATGTAGTCATTTCAAATTAAAAATCATCACGAGTATCCATATGACTCGGGGGTCTTGTGACACTTATTTATAGCATCCTTTCAAATATAATCGAACCTCCTAATGTAATAAACGTGTTTTTTATAAGACGATAGAAAAATAGAATATGAAGAAGCTGTAGCTTTCATTTAAACCGCTTCTTCATATCTTATTCTTCATATTAAAACATTGATTAAATCGAGAAGTGCTTAATTTCGCTGACTTTATTTGTTATGAAACACGATTAAGCCTTTTTTACTGAGGCAGCTCTTAGCTATTTTATTAGATATTTAACCGTTTGCGAGAGTGGCGATGCAAGATCTTCTTTTATCGTCTTTTAGAAATCTACTTTTTTTTCATCAATGTGACTGCTTCATAATTGCCATAATAGCTTAATTATTCCCTCTTAATCGTTATCTCATTGTTACTGTCATTTTTCATATAAAATAGAATTTTTCAAAATTTTACAAACATTTTTTAAGTATGTTCAAGTCTATACTTAGATAGGTGTACGAAATATAGGACCATCTTCATGTATCTACTATCACGCTGAACAAGGTTTAGAGCAAGTCATTCCCTTATCAAATCAACCAACCTTTTGTCGGTATTTGACAATTCGATTTTCACAAATATCTCAAAATAGTTAAATTTTAGTCTGATATAACACGTTTAAAGTGCATATGAATTTTGCAATATAACATTTTGATTTGAGGTCACTCATTACATGTTTCATTTACGGCAGTTTTTACAGTTCTGTATCTAAAACTTTCTACTACACCTGGGTAATCTAATTTTGTATGTCACATCCTGTTATAGCAGGATGTAAATAAATAAAGTGTCACCTTTGTCTTTTACCTTTCCGTTTATTTTGCCCTTTTCTTTAAGCCATTAGGAATGTTCCCATTTGAATACGACATTCATCAGATTTTTTCTTCCCCCAGACGACGAATGTGTAGTGACGGTGACAGGGTTCAAGGAATCTGTCACGGAGGAAGTTCTCAGGGACCACTTTCAGGACAAGCGGAAGTCTGGAGGAGGTCCTGTAGACCTGGTCAGTATCATCAGTGGAACTGCCGCCATTTGCTTCAACAATCCGCAAGGTAATATCTTCGTTTCGGAATTTATACTTAATGGTTTGTATTGATATAAATTTTCGTATTCATATAAATTTTCGTATTGATATCAGTTTTCGTATTGATATCAGTTTTCGTATTGATAGCAATTTTCGTATTGATAGCAATTTCGTATTGTGGAACATGATCGTTTCCAAGGATATTGTTCTGGGTAAGGGTTGATTATTATTTCTTGATACAATTTCTGAAAAAGCCTTGTTTCTTTGTCTACGGTTTAAGTTAGGGACTAAGCCAGATTTTGTATAACAATTTCTTTATCGTAAAATGTCGTCATTGGCATGCATGCTCTATAATCCATCGGGTGTTTGAAAATGACACCGAAAAATATTGTTTTTAATTCACCTTCTAATTTCCTTTTTTGAAAATAACTTTAAGGTTTTTGTGGTTATTAATGCGTGTTAACTTTCCTTTCGACTATGATGGAAACAATATAATCCGGAAATCAAAGAAAGTTAACATCATCACTGCATACAGTTTAAGCAAGCTATGATCTGTACATGTGAATGTTTCAAGAGATTTTATTACGACATAATAGGAATATTATGTAAGCTAAATATCTTCTGAAAATTCTACATCTTAGTAGGATAAGATCTTCTGCAATCCATTTGATTAGAGACCCTTTGAAAAGGTTGTGAAAAATCAGAAAGTTTGATGTATTTTACTTTCTATAAAAACAGCTAAAGGTTTCTAACAATCTGTGAATAAGCAAACTTTTCTTTAAATTTTTTATTTTACGTAAGTATTCTCTCTATCAAACATTATTATGACTCAGAATCTTATGAAATCTTCCACCGATTTTATGCACGGGATGTGAAAAGTAAGAGTCGCTTTATTTTCGGTTTCGGCCTAACTGCCGGTTCTTAAGTACTAATCTTAACAAAATCAGCAACATGTTTTGGTGTTTTAACCTACATTCGCATGCTTACAGATGCACATAGGGTACTGGAAAGACGACAGGAGCTTGATGGTGGAGTGTTACGAATGTGTCCCTTCGCCGAGAGTGTGATAAAACATGGCTTTGTCATCTCTGGCAAGAGTCCAGACACCAGTGCTGACACTCTTACAGACTTCCTGGAGACAAAGACGGAGCATCTCATCGAGTGTACATCAGTTCTGGACGATGATAGAATAATGGTTCTCTTCATGAGGCAAAACTGTCCTGGTAGGAACTGTTATAGATATCATGTTCCTGATTTGTGTATATTTACATCAAGTTTACAAATCTTGCCCCTTGAACATTTGTTGATATACACATTCTCTGAATTTGAAGGCAATCTTTGAACCTTTGATCTATGTAACAGTTCATATAAAAATTTAAGTGATCTTGGATATAAGTTTTAAGAAAGATTGAATATGAAGGTGATTAAGAAATGCGTTACCAATGTACCTAACGTATTGAGTCACCAACTTGATTTGAATGCATTTTGAGCTTTTAGAGTTATTTCACATTTAGTGAAGAAAAATCTAAAGAATTAAGGAAATATTTATTTTTGAAACACTATACTATAAATTTACGATTATGGTTACTCTTAGATAATCTGTATTTTCCGTGTCAATTTATCTCTTATTGTTTTCATTCCTCCAGACCTTGCTCAAATACAGAAAATACTAAGATCCTCCCCTCTCCACAACAAGACTCTTAGTGCCTCTCAGTACTTCATGATGACCAACGACTACGACGAACCTGTACAGGAACACTCCATATACACCACCGAGGAGAAAATCAGGTTCTTCAAGAACTACAAGATGAAGGACCTTCAGACAATGATGAAGGAAAAGGGCATAGATTTGATTGTTGATTCCGAAAATTTTCGGGTAAAGCTTACACGTAAAAGCGGAGACTTTCAGGAAGCAACCCCTTGTATTGAAGGGTTGATGGAAGAGCTTCATGTGAACCAGTACAATATACTGATGCCGGGGGTTTACACATTACTCCGGAGTGATGAAGGAAAGGTGATCGTGTCCAGTTTGGAGAAGGAGGAAACGTGTACTTTATTTGTCGAGGAGGATATATACGAGGATGTGGAGTATCAGGAAAATACCAGTGCAGGATCTCTGGGTGAAGGTGAGCTACCGTCCATTGATAATCATATTTCAGTTATGAGAAAGCTTAAGGGATAACCTCTCCAAAGAAGAAAACTTAATACTTACTACAAGAGGTACTTAGGTACTGAGTTAGTGACACAAATTACCGATATTTCGTTCGCTATTCATGTGTTACGTCAAATTAGATTTTGCAGGAATTTGGTTTTGAAAAACCTACTTTACTTATATCCGTTTTCGATAAAGTAAAACATCTGTTGTAGTTCCGGATGCAATTAATACAATGGCGTCAACGCCCATGAATTGTTGTCTATGCTAGAACGAATATGATTGTTCATTGTTATAACATATGACTCATAAAATTACCGTATCTAAAGATGTAAACCCTTTCTATCTGGCAATGAGGATGTACATGTATAACTCTTGTTGTTACAAAGGGTTTTTTTTCAGAAATAATGAGTAATGCATATCGTCACACGTGGCTTATTATAGTTATAAACATGCAAACATTTCTATACACTGTAATCAAAATATTAATTTTTCAGATTCAAATCCGAGCTCGGGCAGTTGTAAAAGTGCTGAGGTATAATACTATTTATAGGAATAAAATATTTCTTATGATTGTATTTTAATCATGATTATACACAAATTTAATTAGTAGTTTAATTTAGTTAATTCATTTCTTAGCAAAGTCTTTATTTTTTGTTGAAATAATCGAAGAAATCAATTGTTTCCTCTACTATTCAATTAAAATGTTTGATTATCATGTTTACTTACTTTGCTCGAAACAAATGAATTGTTCACCATGTTACTGAGTAACTGAATTGATACCTTTAGTAACTGAAATAGATACATTTGTTTTACGATGCTGTAATTGACAAGTAGGCATGTGCTTAGCTCGTTTGAAGTTGGCAGTTCAGATACAATAACAACGGTTTATGGCCATTATTTTTTTATTTAGGTATCAGTGACAAAAGAGGAGAACGAAATCGGTCAAAGTCAATCTTTAAAAACAGCTTCAGGTACGTTGTAAGCGCTTTAATATTAAAATTGCATTAGTATTAAGTGTGTGAGCAAATCAGTTTGAAACGAAAAGGTTGAATTGTTTGGATTGACTCCCTCTTCAATATGATACATATATGCAATGAACATGTTGTCTATATCTATCAACTGTTGGAATGCAAACATTTAATGTTCATTTACTATGATAAAACAGGAATCTTAGGTTTGAAAACAAATTAAACCAAATACATCTACTTTATACCAATTTTCAAACTTTGAAAAGGCACAAGCACATTTTTTAGATAAATAAAGTGATCTCACGCAAAGAAAAGTAATGTTTTTCCAATAAAAAAAACTGTTAAGGTACTCAGTCAGATAATCTTCTCGAATCCTACCTCGAATGATAAAAGGTGTTCACACAAAATGCCCACCAGCCTGAAACTTCAATATTTCCCGCACGGCTACTGATGATTGTGTTTACTCGTAGTAATGAGATGTTTTGTCCCTCTTGAGATAATATATTTGTCAAAAAAATAATTTTAATAGGCAAAAGTTTGTTGGTTTTTTGGGGTTTTTTTAAAACGTGCTACTGCCCCTAAAAAGATCAAAGCATTATCAGCAAAGATAAAAAATACCATATATGAAACATTAAAGAATATTTTATTATTATATTTAATGTAAAATACTTCCATATCTAAATATTTTCAATTATATTAAAATTGTACATTCTCAAGGAAAGATAAATTATGTTGTTGTTTTAACAGGGTATGGACTGATACAGAAAACCAACACAATGGGGAAATTTCAAGTTGGCAAATGTCAGTTTCTTGTGAAAGAAGGAAGTGTCGAGAACGAGGAAGTTGAATGTGCTGTCAACATCACACGGTCGGACATAGACCAAGGCGAGATCATGCTTTCTAATCGTTATCAGTGATAACTATGATTTGTTTCTGTTTCTACACTGCAAACAGATGCACTTTGTATTCAGTCGTCATCAACTATTGTTGTTGCTTAGAATCCAACCGCTTGTCATCACCAAAAATAATGTAGAAACATAGGTTCATTGTTGTGCATTCATTTAAATAAATTCATCAGCATCCTAAATAAGGTTGTAAACGGCATATTGTTTTTCTCTGTTTCATTAACGTGTTTGTAGTGTATCTCATGTAAATGAATAAATGTAGCTGGTGTTTTATTTATTCCTAGCTCGACATCCCCCGATATGATTTTGAGCTAAGCATATATATTTTTAATGAGTATGTTTGTTTCTAATTCATTCAGCTTAATTAGCTATTAAATACTAGTTTGACATAACACGATATTGATTTGAGTATTACACATTACAATGAGTAACCGGGTATGTTATGTGTAACTATTCTAATGAGCATCGAGTTAGGGTTACCATAGGAATTCGATATGAATTCGAGCTAAGCATATACACCATTTAATGAGTATCAGTGTATGTTATGTGTTTCTATTTTAATGAGCCCAAATGTCTGATGCTGTTATCAATTGCTTGTTAAACATCACACATCATATAGATTTGAGCTAAGCACCTAATCTATTTCATAAGTATCAGTGTATCTTAAGTGTTTCTATATTAGTGAGCATAATCGCTTACTGTTTTTTTTATTCATTGCTAACTTATCATCACCAAATATAAACTGGGCATATATATCATTTGATGACCATAGATGAATGTTATATGCGTTTCTATGATTTTCAGCATAGATGGCTATCTAGAGTATAAGCGATACATTATATGTAGGGACTATATTCGTATTGCCAGGATCCGGGTGTTTTGGATGTCAACATTTTGTCATCATAATTATATACATTTTGATGAACATATATAGACATTGTTGAGAGTCCATATAGTTTACTCTTTTCCAACCTGATGAACTGTAACAGTCACAGTAGTTTGTTCAATCAACTTGCATGTTTATCAAAAGTTGTTCTGCTATAGATTATACCATGCTGTTAAATGAATTACGGAGAAAACACGCATATTTTTTAAACCGTCCAAATTAAGTAAACACGCTTTGGACAATAACATTCAAACATAGGTTCTCTCTTTTAAAAGAAAAATTTACTTGTCATATTCTTATTTTGATCTTATCAAGAGTCACATGACCGGAAATACGAAAAACCCGTTACTAATTAAACATATCGGCACGTATTAAGTATCAAAAGTGTCCCTATTTTAGTTGGAGACTGGAAGAAGAAGCGTGGTGGGACGAAGGCGACGCTTTCAAGAACTCTTTCCTCGCTAGGTATTGAAGCTACATTTTGTTTGTTTACCGAAAATCGAAAATTATTTCATTGAAATAAACACTCTCTAGTCGAGTAGGTTTGATCTTGTCCTAACCATCCTGTTCGTACTTCCATCAGGAGAATAGAAACTTTTAAGGTTGGTTATTTAGTCTATTGGTAATAAGGCAATCAATGAATTCATTAAATCAACTTAAAATTTGATAATGTTGCCTTGATTCAAACGTACAAGTAATTGATAACTGATTCAAATAAACGAAAAGGGTGTCCTTAGATAAAGTTATGTTAAATGACTTTAGATTTCAGTATTTTTCTTTATTTATCTTGATAAATATCATGTATAATGTCTTGTCAAGGTGCCGACTGGAGCAAGAAGGGAATAATCGCCACAGAAGTATCAGGGCTGCCGTGCAAGTATAGCATATTGGTCTCTCTGAAACGTTCGGGAGGGAATGTAGCCAAAGCTATAAAACGATGCATCAAAATAGCTGATGTTTTGAAAGTGAAATCTATCGCTTTCTTCTATAAGGGAATATATGGTGAGCTGACTTGATAACCGCATGAACGTCCATTAAACTTGTCTTTCTCTGTATGCTTAAACTACGTAACTATCTTTGAAATATGCTGTTCATATACGTATTCATCTTGAACAACAAAGAACTATTGTGTCTTTTCATTTACCAAAATTGAGCAACGTTCTTTGAACTAAGCAAGTCAAATGGCTAGCTGTGTGTAATTTAAAAATTTCAAATTTGGTAATGTAATGTGTAATGTAACTGTTTAAAAAATCACAGATTCGAAAATAAAAGGCAAAATCTATATCAATTTCCACCATGTTTTTAGAAAAAAGAGAAGAGGTTTTGCAGCCTTTCCTCCAAGACTACGTCGACTCTGTATACAAGTATCAGAGAACCGAATCACCCATTGTGACTGACATCAGGCTTGTTGTGGACCGGATGGCGGAGGAATACATTCCCGGTGTGCAACAGGGCATAGAGAGCTTGCTTGACATCAAAAGGAAATCTGGGATCTGGCGTATGTAAAGAGAATATTTTACAGGCAGTTTTTCTTCCCGCTTTAAGAAAATTGCATATCATTATCAGCAAATTTGTGTAAATAGTTTTTTGTTTTGTTTTTTTGCTTACATTCTTATGTTAAGTAATATCACTTTTGTAAAAAAAAAAATTCTTAACTAACGTATTTGTTAATAATTGATGTATTTGATAAATGTCAAAATTATTAAACCGTTCACAACCAATTTCGGAGAGTTTAAGCACAGCATTTGAACTTATCAGTCAACTAATTTATTTGGAGCCAAACCTAGTTTACACATGATGAATCAGTTTCTTTCTTTTTTCAATTTCACATCTACTGTATATAGAGTTAACAATGATAAATTGTAAGAATTGTATTTAGTTTTTTATCATTTCACGGCATTTTCTACCTCGTTCATCTATTACATTGTTCATTTTGTTTTCCAGATCACTTGATAAGAAAGGTCCGACTAAAGAGTCCGTCTTCACCAGTACATGCAGGGACAGGCTTCCAGACATACGTAGTAAGAAAAGTTGAATATTTGACATGAAATTCATATTCTCATCCATTTTTCGAAGTTTAGCTATTTTACCTAATCATTAAACCTAAAAAAACACAAGATAAAACACTGAAAATTCAATCTATCAATTTTGTCCCACTAACATTATTTTAGCAGTTGTAGGATATTACGTTCATTTCAAATACAAAATTTTATTATTTCTGATACACGTTAATGCTATATCAAAACATTTCACCAAATTGACAATGTTATCTCACAGCTTTTGAAATGGTAGAGGAATGATGATGAGATCATTTTTTATTTCCAAAACTGCAATAGTATTTTCAAAAATACACTTTATAAATTGTTCCTCTCGCAGCTAATGGACCAAATTGAAGAAGCACGTTCAGGAACAGTTCCGGTCGACGAGATTTTTACCAAAGATGAAGCAGTTCTTGTAAAAGATGATGAAGAGGATGAAGTTGATGACGTGGACAAGAACGGCCAACCAGAGCACTTACTGAGCGCAGAGGCAGTTGTGTCTGTGTGTTCCAGCAGCGAGGACACCAACAACAGGGTTCACCAGAAGCTTGAGGCAATCTGTCGTGAACACATCCCTGTCAGAATTATCAAGGACAACCGAATACAGAGGCTTACCAGCAAACAGGTGAAATTATCCAGCGAAAACTTTAAAGACATTTCATGGCTTTTTAAAATATAGTTAATTGTAAAATGATTTTGTTTATTCTATTAACTGCAGTAGTTATTCGATTATATTGACATTGAGAACCAGTGGAAGGATTTGTTATTATTTGGCATCAGGACTTTAAGGTGGTATCAATTCAAGTTCAAGCAAAGCTTGTACAATACTTTAAAGTATAAACAAATATAAGTAGTTTTATAGAGAGAGAGGAATCGATAAACGAAACTACTCTTATATACAGATGTTGAATAGCTTTTTTTATCAAATATCATGTTAATTCATAATGTTTTAAATTGTTTTTTTGGTTATATCCCAAAACCCCTACAGCCCATTACCCCTACAGCCCAGTTCCCCTACAGCTTGTTAAAACAACACAGACAGTTACCTATCTGGATTAATGGACTCACCCTAACAGTGTACAGTAGAAGTCAGTCTGATTAAAATCGACCGTGTTCTGAGGAGTAAAAATTCAAAATACTGACTCTATCGAGATTCGAACTCTATGGGGAGAGGATAGCCTAGACAGATAGAGTTCGAATCTCGATCAAGTGGTAGTGTGGACGGCTTTATCAGGGAGACATACATATATGTTTGTGACATTTTGATTGACAACATAGAATATGATGGAATGAAAATATGAAAATAAAGGAATTAATTTAGATTTGAAATAATTGTATTAAACATAAAATATGAAATATGCTTTGACAAATGTATGTATGTATGTTTTGGTTTTCGTCCTAATCTTAGCTCAGTTGATGCTATATTTGCCCTCCATTCATTGATTAGTCGTACTCTATATAGCAATAAGCGATTGTATTGTGCATTTGTGGATTTTAAAATCGCTTTTGATTCAATTGATAGGTGTAAATTATGGTATAAATTGGCAAAATTGGG
Organism: Phorcus lineatus; assembly: GCA_921293015.1. Taxonomy (NCBI): domain Eukaryota; kingdom Metazoa; phylum Mollusca; class Gastropoda; order Trochida; family Trochidae; genus Phorcus; species Phorcus lineatus. Next base: position 30,114,139 of record OV121088.1, on the reverse strand, counting down.
TGTCAGAGGGAAGTTATTTTTGGTTATTCGGTCTTTATATCTTCATGTAAGATATTTTGTGAGAATTGGTGGTTTTGATAGTAATTTTTTTTAGAAATAATCTTGGTCTAATGCAGGGGGGGGGTCATTTATTTACGAATAGTTTTTAACTATAATAACTTATTCTCGAAGGCTACATCGCAGTTGTCCGATCAGGGTAGGAAGGCGCTCTTTTCCATATATTATAATACTAGGTCATTGTCATTGAACCCCGAATCTCTTTTATTCGTTTTTGATTGTTACGTCGGCAGTATATTATTTTATGCATACGTATTAAAATTATTATTACAAATGTCCATCAGTAATAAAGTTTATACCCCTTTTTAGTTGTAATAATGTAACAATATTGTGTAACTTGGGTAAATATTTATATAAGGCTACTTTATTGATAAATAATTTATGATAAATTGTAATTGTACATCCTCCTTAATAATCTTATTTTATTGATACAGACAATATTATGAATGACTACACCAACTTCTAAATGCCTTTGAAGAAATCCTTATTTTATTGTCACCATGTTCAACATCCACATCCTGTACCAATAACGTTTTCTTATGTACCAATTATATGTACAGATAAAGGTAATAAAGCATCAGTCTGGGTGAGTTCATTGTGTCGCAAGAGGTAACAAACTAGAGATTAGCACTGCAGTGGACCATAAACTTGTTTTGATAAGCTGTAGGGGTAATGGGCTGTAGGGGTTATGAGGGACTACCGTTTTTTTCATGAATTCATGACTCAAACAATAATTAATTAAAAGTATTTTTAATCACTGAAATTTAAATTAATAGAAAAAACTCTATTCTTTTAAAGCTATTTCTTATAAAGAAAACCAGGATTTCTTGGTTATATTTGAAGGTGGTTGAGCATATGACTTAGTTGTTTTATCCTCAATACCGAAAACATATTTAAAATATTGCGGCTTAATCCTGATGACCCATCGTTTGAACAATTGATTTATTTCTGTTTAGATGAAAACTTTACGGAGACGAGCTGGACGTAAGGTAGAACTAAATGTGAATAGAGAAAAAGGGCTGATTGAGATGAGAGGTTACAGTCTTGAGGTACAACCAGTGTACGACAACTGTCAGAAGACAATGGAAGACATTCCAGGTCATTATGCTATTATTATGCATTATCCGTAAAGTGTTGGGTACTTCCACTCGTGATAAATAATGTTATGACTTCACGTTTCGTATCTAATGTTACATGAAGTGACAGAAAATGAAAACGTCTCTTTAAAAGTATATCTTTAGCGTTACTTCTCGAGATCATTACGTCAGTTGAAAATAGAACATTATCAATCGTACTTGAATGTCAGTTTATTCTTCGGCCTGGCTCAAGAAATATTATATTCAGGATTCAATCCGAGTTAAGGTTATTCTTCACTGTGGAATGCAATTTTCAATTACATGAGGTCACGGAACATTGTGATAATATGATTGAAAAAATATATTCATACTTTTAAATTAATCATTTTATGTGCATACTCATTTGGTTTGGGGTTTTTATCATTTTATATTTTTAAACCATTTTGTTACAAAGTGAACGTTAAGTATGCTGATGTCAATGTAAAACATCATCTTCTCATATAGGCTACTGAATAATTTCTTCCGGCAAAACCTCCGTTACCTGCGGGCCAGATTTCGCGGTGATGCCCAAGCACTAAAAACATGTCCTCCCCACACACGGGAAGGAACTCCAGTCGCCTACAGAGATAAAGAACAAACTGACTTTGAGTTTGTCAAAAGGACGCGAATGTCGCTATAAATTCGATAACCAAGATTCTGTTTTTTAAACGTCTGCTCCCAAGACGTTACGTGAGAAGTAAACAATCTGAGTAGCCTATGTGGGTAGAGAATAATAGAACACTGTTTGAATAAAACAGATAAATTCGTCAACTAATATGCATACTAAGTTTAACATCTAAATTGTATGGATCTTAATGTGTAAGCATCCTATTCTTGTTCATGTCCGATTTCTCACGATACCTTCACGGGAGAAATGGAATATTAATGAGAATGTGGGAATAAGAAATCATGTTTCATACTTGAACATAATATCAAGCATATATTACCTTTCCTTGTTTATATTGAATATATATTACCTGCTCTTGAATGTCAATGAATACTCAATGTTAGAGCCCAATGCTGCTGGTATTAATTTACCATATTTGTCTGTAACAGTTGCAACACCAGAAACGGAGCCTGAACCGGATACTACGAAGGCAAGTGTTAATCATTTTCTGTACGTATATAGTTGTATCATGTTCATTATATTTTTGGCATCTTTGGTAAAACAAGATCCTGAATTATATATTCAAATGTTGGGATTGCTCTTGTTTTACAATCGTAACATAATTGCTTAAAGCCATGACATGTTCTCTATATTTTGATATATATATCATAATGAAAAGTATTGTATTTCGTATGTTAACTGACCTCACTGCATTGCTCTTACGTTAACCCTATGGAAATAATGCCGGAAATGATACCAAAAGTAATCTTAATATATGATTATAGGTTCATTCAACAAACCTAAGCACCGAGGCACCTCAAACAACTGGTTCCACGGTTTCTAATGCAGATACAGGAAAAGTCGTAACATCAGAGAGGAATACAGAGGCTCAAATCAACACTGCAACCAATATAAAAAAGCCAACAAATCAATCTGATGTGGAACAAACATCAACTAATGCATCAACGACTGCTTCATCAACTCCATCAACACGTGCATCATCAACTGCATCAACACCTGCAGGAAATAAACAGGAGGACGAATTTGATATTTTTGGAAAACATATAGCTTACGAACTAAGGGGGATAACTGATGTCGAAAAGAGAACCAAACTGAAGAGAGATATTCAGAAGCTTATATTCATGGCGCAAGACTAATCCTAATTTTTGCGCATTCGGACATTCTTGTTTAGCTTTACAAACTTCACTCAACGATCATTATTGTATTAAGAAAGGAGACATCAGATGGATGTTTCCTCATGCGACCAGAAAGTCCAAAGTTTTATTATGCTCAGTGTACGTAAGCTTCTACCAAACAACAAAGTTTTTAAGACAAAATTTCTGCATTTTTAACCACCACCATGACAACCGCCCCCTCCCTTACCCCAGCTCCAACCACCTCATTTTGCTTGCAACGCTACATAAACTATATCTTTTACTTAGGCCTTCCATTTAAAAAAATATCTCTCGGGAATGGATAGGTACATACTACAAATTCAAAGATAGATACCTGGGAACACATTTGCAAAATCGTCTTAGCTCCAACCACCTCATTTTGCTTGCAACGCTACATAAACTATATCCTTTAGTTAGGCATTCCATTTCAAAGGAAATATCTCTCGGGAATGGATAGGTACTTACTACAAATTCAAAGGTAGATACCTGGGAACACATTTGCAAAATCGTCTTAGGTGATTGCCTGAATTCTAAGTTTGCACCAAAAGTCAAAGCTATCCCAGAATACTATATTAATGCTGTATCTGTCATGCCAAATATTGAGCTCGATAACAGGGTGTTGTTTATAAATTGAACTGTGTAAAAAGAACAAAAAAGACCCCAAAAGGAAACGGCAATACGCTTGCAATTCTTGACCAAATATTTTTTCCATTCGCTAATGTCAAGACATTGACATTCAAGGTTCTAACTATTTTTTCTTGATTAAATTTTGTATTTCATGTGTTACCAGGTTTTTTTCATTGCCGGTGGTTTACCAACATAATTCATGGTTGCATTTTGTTTTATAAGTTTATCATCACCATAGCAAAAGCGTCATGTGACGTTTAGGAAAAGAGTTTAGATTTTGCAATATTCAAGTTGGAGCGGGAGAGTAACACAACTTCGCAAGGTTTTGTGAAAAGCATATGACACACATATGACGTTTTGATCCCTTGAGATTAATGACTTATCGCATATCTTTGATAATAGCGAAACGTTTGAAATCACGTGACCTTGTTAATTGTTAAGAGGTACAGAAATAATATAACTGCTAATTGTCGATATTGGTGGTGAACTGTACTAAAACACTGCTAGAACTAACATTTTAAAAATATCTGTTATCTCTGTAATCTTGGCAGGGAATTCCCTCGTTAGATTTGTTGTATCAATTAGTAATGGTTCTTTCTCTGTCGCACGAAGGCGTTATGCGCTAACATTAGACCAACGTTAACACTTTCTCTTAGTGACGTTATACATTACATATTCCATTAGAAGGGATTTTATATGTCCTCATGAACCGGAGAAAAACCTATGCAGGTGAAATCCGAGTTGTTGGATTTCTCAGTGGACGTGTGCTGACAACCAAACTCCAACATATTGGGAATAATTTTGATATGACTATAAGAACGCGGAAAAGTTTAAAGCAACCGGCAAGTGTCGTCATCTTGGCAATTTAACTGCGATCAAAGACTAGGTTTTGGGATGTAATAAAGTACGAAGTGACACTTTTTAGTGATAGGGTAACGAATTTCTAAGATTGAAGGTTTAAGCGGCTTCTAATCATAACAACATGAGCGCCAGGAAATCAGAAATTTTGACCCCTGTTAACTTGGATAAACTGGGTTTAACAACGTCAAATTTGAGTGCGTCGGTGTCATAGGGAAGGTGTGCCTGCTTTAATGAGAAAACCAAAATTAATAGGAATAGTTGGAGAAAGTCAAACTATCTTTAAGCAATTCATGACATTTAGATATTCAGCTATATAAAAATTGAAAATCTTTGGATTACACTATCTACAAAGAATGAACGTCCCGCTGATAAGCTTTTGGTAGGACCAGTGCTCGCGATGTTGTCTGACTTGTTTGAGTTTGAATATTGTACTCGACGTGTAGAAGTACAAACTTTGTACTATTGCAAATACTATGAATCACATATGTTACATTGTTACCGTGGTATATTGTCCCAAGACCTAAATAATACCAAATATGCATCGATACAGTGTTTACTGAAACAATTATCATTAAAAGAATACCAGACAGTTTTCAACTTTTAAAAATACAATTAACATCGTATTTATACCAGAAATTTTGAGAGCTAACTTTAATCATTTACCACCATTCAACAAAGGACGAAAACAAACCCGATTAATTTGTTGCTAAAATGTGTCAACTACATGTGCGAAGTCACCTTCAGTGATATATACTTTGTACAAGTACAATGTTAAGAACAAATATACAATAAATAAATCAAACATTGTAAAATATTTGAATCTTCTGTATCGGACATGTTCAGACAATCGCTTCCAAGGCCTCCTTGCAATGTTATCTAACCTCAAGAGTATTTACATTATGGTTAAGCTAATAAAACTATAGCGAGTAAACAATCTTATCGACCAGAGCAAACTTGATCTACCAGCTAAAGGACATTCTTATTTAAGAAACCATTGATTTGGTTGAATAAATGAATAAGTTTTAATCTAAGAAGAATGAAGAGATTCCTGCGCTTAAGGCATTGCGATATATTGGAATGTTGAACGACGTCATTAAGGTTTGTTCAACCTTAATCGATATATACGTTTATTAGAAACATGTTCAAATTAAAGCTTAAAAAGTGACAAAATAATTATACGTCGACAAAGTACAATTTACGAAAATTTATAAAACAAGTTATTGTATAAATACCCCATTATCCTATACAAAATTCCTTAAGATTTACCAAACCTGTACACGTATAGTTTTAGATTTCTTAAAGCGATCATATATCACTTCCTTGTATTTGGATGGGTTACATTCAAAGAAAGGAATACATTTACATCAATCCACTCATCCATACAGGCAGCAAAAGTGATCTACCTTTGAGATGTTTGAAGAACAATGAAATGCACTATCGCTATCAGACGCATGTCAAAACAGCTGACAAAGACAAGTTGAGCTGCCTACCTGGTCATAGCGATATGTAGTGTGACGAATCACCTTGTTTTACCTGAAGCTCCTGGTAAGTCATTGTCAGGTCATTCAATTGTTTGATTTCAAATTATATGAAAATGACACATATTTACAACTTTCGTCTTAGAAGAGTCATACTGCTTTTTAAGGTAAAAATTTTTTCAACGATAGAGTTGAAAAATTTATTGTGTTGGTAGGAGACAGTTCGAAAACCAGTTTTGTTTTACAAACAGTGTGTATTATTCGTCACAGGAGTATTTGTGTAAATTGTAGAAAGGTGACTTGAAATTATAACATAACTTAACTGTGTATAGTAAAGACTCACTTCGGTCACTCTGATAGACTACTTCCTGGTTAGTGTCCCAGATGTAAGTAAGCCTCAAGTACAGTGCTGTTATACTATATATATTGTCTATCATTTTCTATTGACTGCACGATAAAGCAAAGTTCAATGTCCATGAATCTAGCAACCCGAGAATGCATGTACTATGTTATGTGCAGGCACCATTACAAGGGGTGTTACGTGATGTATCGTACTTCATAACCAATAGTGTTATATCTACCTTGAGAATTGGACGCGTTTCATGTCGATTTTTTTATCGATCGATTTCTGTTTGTCTGATTATATCAATAATCAAATCGTGATATAAAGATATTATTGATTCACTTTATGAACTTTATTAAAGAGAAATTGTTTAAACCTACGGCCTTGATAAAGTGAAAACAGTATTAACAATGGTAATCTTGGTTGAATACACACCAATTTTTGTAAGGGTATTAACATTGCCCGCTAACATCATGGTTACACTGCATTGGATTTCTAGCAGGCCAGACGAGGTATCAGTTTACTTAAAAGTATTCTCTAGACAACATAGTATACGTTGGTAGTCCGTAACGTTATTTCAGTCAAATATATTAGGCTTCAGTTGCTTATCGTCTTTACAGGTATAAACATTCATGATTTCAATTGTTTAATGAATTAAAAATGATCGATGATAGGTACAAGGTAACGCGATACCCTATTATAACTATTGTTAGCCATTTTATTGATATTAATAAAAATGTATTTTATCTCATATTCATTTCATTTTCATTATGCTATTAGATATTAGCTATTTATTATGTACTAGTACTTCCTAGAAAAGAGTAAATATCTCAGATCTTTGTTTTTGACTTTAAAAAGTTATCTATAAAGTTTCTTTTGGTTTTAATTTATGTTTCTTATTTCCCGAATTGATTTTTACGAATTTTCCTTTTCAATTTCTTTTAGAGACTTAAAGTTGGTCTATACACGCGCATGAATAAAGATCATTACCCAAGGCAGAGTGTCGAATGAAATTTCCGAAACGAATGTGAATTTCTGTATTACCCGAGCAAAGCGATGGTTAAAAACAAAGTGCCACGAGTTTTGTAAAAGTCATCTGACACACTTTCGGTATATACTTTTATTTCATTTGAATCATATTGAAATATTCAGAAAACGGTTTGTATCTCTTGCGCCACGAGCAATGTTTTATGGATGATGATGAAAACTCGCTTAGAAACGTGATATGTGCTCATATTAAAACTATGTCACTTAGCTTCCAATGTTTCACCCTTTGGGCAATAAATATTATATTAAGTATACATCCCTTCGTTGTAAGCGAACTGTGAATAACTAGTGCACGAAGTGAGTTCATTGAAATCTCATTAAAGAGCCACGTGATTTTCATAACATGTTATTTACCTTTGATACGAACCTAAATGTCATATGTGGTGATATAAAATCAAAACATCTTAACTTTTCATGTCCAAAAGGCATTTATATGACAAATATTGGTTTTCCATGAAAATCTAAAAACATCCTTATAAATGCACAGAGGTGTAGATATCACGTCCAATATGCATGGATACTAGTTATATAACCTAACAAACACTATCAACTTCTAACTGCCTCCTGGCTGTTTTAGATAAGTCCGGTCCGCCACTGTCCGGTTTTCGATCATAACTGCGACGTTCAAGCTTCCTATTGTCACTGTAAAAAAACCAACAAGCTTTAAAATGTGTCTTTCTGGTAACAGTCGATACTTCGCGATCAAATGACACCATTGACTAAGTTTGGCATTTATGACTCCAACAACTCACGGAGTGGCTCTTTAATGGATGTATCCAGATACATTTTTTGCCATACGTTAAAAAAACTCTTGTCATCTTAGATTCAATGAGTGTCTAGTATTCGAGTATGAAAGTCGTGGTCATGCCAATTTTAAATGTAGAAGTAACAATCACTCTTATTAACACTGCACTGTTAATCTCATGATCACATCTGGTCTAGAAAAAGTTTTATCTCGGTGATTACTAGAATAAAAATGTTTATCTTCGTCTGGACATTGTTTATACTTAACTCTGATTAAATTCTGAAGCTTTAGGTCACGCTGACATCAATATTAATGTTGTCTGATTACCATGACAAGTTTTGAAAGTCTATAAAGTATCATCTTAGTGCGGACAGCTACTTCCTGTTCAACATGCTTGAGACTGATAATGTTTTCAAGGCGAGTAATGTCAACGTGACATTACATATACAGCTGTATATCAAAAGTTTGTTCACTTACTACTGTATCTTAGTGCAAATATCTTGTAATTTAGGTTTAGTTTGAACGTCACTAAAATAACTTCAACAGAACTGACATAGGCTCTCCAATTTTCAATATGTAAAATAGCCATTTTTTAACTTATAGTGGGATTGTCTTGTCTCTCGTGCTAAAATTCGAATTTTTGCATGATTAAAAAGATAGGAGGGGTCACATTTTCGAAATTCCGATTTCCTTGCATTTCGATTAAAATATTCGATTTCGACTTTCTGAGAAAAATATCAGCAATTTCATAATTATTAACTTGATGCAAACTAACAGACATAAGTTTTTTTTAAAGCTGTTGGTTACTTTTAAAGGATTTTTGTAGGCGAAACTAAAATTTGCTGTTTTCGAAAAAAATTTTGACCTGCCAAAAACTAATACGGTTAACCGTTGGGTAATGGCATACGGTTGCATTAAGGTGCAATGGATTTTCTCTTCTGTATTGAAAATTTCAAATTATCCGTTCGCAATGCTACGATGCCTCAAAAACATGCCAAATTACATGATATTTGCACTACGATACGAATGATTAAACATTGGCATGAAAAAAACATTACGCTTAAGTTTGATCTACATTAAGACATAAAATGTGTTGAGAGAGGTTCCCTTATGTCCCATTTTGCTGGCACACGAAAAGCTATAGTAGCATTCCATTTCTAAACTTCTTTACATTTAATTCTTTTCAGATAGTTAAGCACAATGGCGTCAGAAGGGAAACTATCTGTGAGAGACAGAATTGCAAAACTGACTCAAAAGAATGAAGATAGGCAAAGTAAGTAAACATGATAAAATAATATTGACAGAGGCGAAAGCCCAACTAGAGCACTAGGTAAGATAGCTTCAGAGAGAAGATATCCAAACTTATGCTCTCAGAAAATTCCAAACATACATCCTATAAGATCACTTTCCATTTAGATAACACTATCGATAGTCCTGTGTTGGTATTTTATGTGCGCTTCTTTTAATCACCACGAAAAGAATATACCTTTCGCAACGTGTTTATGTCAAAACTGTCGTTACTTGTATCATTTCGATGATATGGCGATTTACCTTACTTTCAGTGTGGCTCTAGTTGGTATTTATGCATAAAATGAATCTAAATTATACGATTGTCGGTGAAATATTGAATTCCATCGTTGGCATACAGCTGCATGCCAAAAGTTTGCTCACATACACATATGCAGATCCATTCTTCTTTAAGGCAAAGGTTTATCGTACCCCATAATTACCCCAAACAGTTTTTGCAGGTCATTGAAGTGACCAGGGGTCAAAATTCTGAAAACACTGAATTTGATTTTCCTCCATAAAATCCTTTGTAACTACTCAACTTCTTAAAACATTGGTGACGTTTGTTCCTTAGCACAAAGTCAGTGTGATTATGTTGGTTTTAATCTCTATATGGAACATTTTATTCGACATTTAACGAAATCGAAATTCGGTCTATATCAATATGCCAATATTTGATTTTTTGCACGAGTGACCAGACAATGCCAAAATGAGTTTAAGAATGGCTATTTCACACATGGACAGTGGGTGATCCATTGTTACACCACTAGGGATGGTTATTTCTATTGTTCTGAGGAGTCATTTTTCCCAATAACCAACCTTAACCCCGGGTATTTTTAAGTGCCAAGGGAGTTATCCATGACATAACTCCCGAGTATGCCATTTGACGTCTCCAATTAGGGGATATTAACACCTTTAATGAATGTTATGTCAAATGTTCTGACTGAAATCACCTTGTACCTGCTCGACTGACGTGACAGTCAAAATTTCGAAGTTTTACAAATAAGAGTAGAAAGGAAGAGTTGAAGCGCGGTTCGAACGCGAATCTTCGGAACAGCGAGCAGCGATCTTATCCATTCAACCACGGAGACTGCGATGGTGATAGGGGTGCATTTTGTCTTGTCATCTTCCTTCATGTTGGGTTTTTAAATACTATATATACAGTAATAGTAAAAGATGTGAAAACGTTATTTTACGATGGGAAAATATCTATTTCGTGTTTTCCACGTGGTGTAATCTCTGTCAGATACCTTACGTCCTCGGCTTCGCCTTGGACTTGGTATCTTCCCTCGAAAATTATACATCGATAATTTTCAAATATTGTCTCTCGGCTTAGCCTCGAGCCAATATTTGAAAATTCCCTCCGTGATAATGTTGTATTTAAAGCAAAATATGAAAACGATGTGCTAATAGTTTTATCAGATGCCATACGAAAGGTTATGTCTAAATACCCTAGGGAGGTTATGTGGAACGTTTTAATTTAAAACTATTTAAATTGATCCTAATTGTTAGAAAATGTTATCATACCTATCAATAAACAAACCCACGTGGTGTAAGACGTTTAGACACCCCATCACGGGAGTTATGGATTAAACCTCTCGACTTCGTCTCGAGGTTATAATCCATAACTCCCTTGACGGGGTGTCTAACCTTAACTCAGTATTGCTGAAGTTATTCTATTGACGTTGAAACAAAACCCAAATTACACGATATTTGCACTACGCTTCAGTGGTAAGTGAACAAACTTTCGGTATGCATCTGAATTGATCAACAGTCATGGTAACATGTTATTTTCAATGAGAAGTGTGAATATAACATGTCGTCACTATTCAATGGTTCAGTTCAAGAGTATGACGGCATAAACAATGGGCTACGTAGCGCTCTTATGACGTCACGTTGAAACAAACGACTAGCTCTTCCTAAACATGAAAATGATCTTATTTGCGTATTTGCAAGCCTTATATCTTACAATAGATAGACTAGCTTTCAATTATCAACATTTGCATGTTTATATTATCGAATTAGGTAGAAAAGGTTTATATTTACACTCGAACTTGCTCCAACCACGAAATATCTACTTCACTCTATGATAAAAAAAAACATACTTTAAGTCAAGTAAGAGGTTGATCCTGCAACACATAAAAGATATTCTGACTGTTTTATAAGTGTCATTGATTATCTTGTGTATCTTGTTGCCTGTGAATATAGAATAGGTATGTTGAACCAGTAAAATATGACAAACAATTGCATATAATGATAACAAAATTAATCATTAATAAACAAAGAGTTTAAACTTATAATATAGATAAATATATGTATATAAACATGTAAAAGTACACAAAAGACAAAGTAGAACATTCTAGACTAAGCTAGCCTTTTAATCAAACTAACAAGTGTGTGACCACTTGAAGAGAAAAATAATGTTACACCTTGTTTAAAAAATCACATTCTCATAACAATCTATTTCAGGTAAAGCAACAAATAAAACCCGAAGTCATTTACCACAGTTGCCGGATGAAAATAAAGGTACGACACAACTTTCATTTCTATTTCTCATTTACCAAAGAAATCAGTATTGTTGAGAGCGGAACTATATCATTATATCTCGCTTTTTAGTGATATGTTGTCTTTTGAAAGTCAAAATGAAGTTTTTTACCAAAAAGGATATAAAGTATATTCAGGGACAGATATTTTTAAGGAGCTAAAATTCAATTCATAGACTTCCCTCAACAACAAGTGGTTCAACGTTCCATATTTGTTAACACATATAAACTATGATTCATAGTAACTTTGCATCCATACACAATAAATTCTATCAATCACGACTCTCCGTTTGTTCACTGATTTCGCATTAAGAATAAAGATTGAGTGTTCTGTCTGTAGAAATATTTATTTGCACTTTTTGCTAAAATTTCACAGATGAATCAATCAAACCTCCTACAATCCCTATCCCCCATTTACCTGACACAAGTAAGTATATACGATGAATATGTTTACATGCTATCGTAAAAGTAACAAAAATAATCTATCCATAAATGTGACTTATTTATAGTATCAGCATACCTCGAAAGGCCAACTAATTTATTAAATCTATAAATTATCAGTTCATGTTTTTAAAACAATTCCCTCGGCTATTGAATTTCTTTAGGCGAGATACGCAGGAGAGTGAAATTTGACTTTTGGAATGCGTTTATGAAGACCTATATCAACGATGCGTCAACGATTTAAAGACCAATGAGTTAACTATGTATACAGCTTATAAAATATATATAATCCATGCTTTATCAATCTATAACTTAATTCCCAAAATTACTGTCGAAAACACATTTTGAAATCATAAAAATATTACCTGAGAGTTAAAGGCCATTCTTATATTAATGGAATTTGTGTATGCTTATCTCATGATATTTAGATTAAACTATATTATATGATTACCGGTGAAATACCGGAATCTATCAGTGAAAATAAACCGTAATAAGAGTCACTAGTGAAAACAACATTGGAACATGTTATTACTCACTAGTACCTGATAAAAACAATGACCTGACTTCATCAAACAGTGCTCTGATTTAATAACACGTCCATGACATCATGTTGTTGCTCAGGTAACGGGTTCTTTCAGTGGCCGACTCAACGTAAATGCGCTTCGAATTCATTTTCGTTTTCCTAACAAAATCCATGTTTCAGTCGCTACGCCATTCGTGATCATTTAACACTAATATCACTCTATTTATCTAAAGCCGGTATTATGTGTTTGAAGCTGTTGACAGTTGTGTTTCTTGATAATGCGTATATATATGTATAATTAATATTTTCAGAATATACATGTACTGAATTCAAGTTGAAGGCACGAACATTGTCAATTGTTAAAAAAAATTTTTAAATACATAAGAACCTAAAACTGTTTGAAGTTTGATATTAGCTTTTGAATCGAAATAAAATGCTTCCCGTTTTGGTGGAGACTGCTAATAGTAAATAAACATGACATTTGTTTTAGAAAAGTATATATTTTCTTAAAAAAAGATTTGTTCTTTCCTAACAAAATATTTCAGTTTCACAACGTTTTTGACACCAAATGTTAGATTCTCTTAAAGCAGTTCATCTTTTTAATAAGATCTAGCTTTTAACGTATATATAGCTTTTATTTATTTCTACACATATTAATTACAGAGAGTTCTTGGCTTCCTTCACCTTTATGCCTGAATAATGCCAAATATATTTTGAATTATTTTTTTAATCAAAGAACCACCGAAATCGCCATCGACAGGTAAACGTGCACTTCCACCTCCGCCACCCTTAGAAGCAGAAACAGGTGAGATAGATATATGTGTATGTATGTATGTGTAACTATATTTGTAGGTTCTTCAATGATCGACCATTTTCAAAAATAATCTTGAAACGTGTTCTAATTTGAGCAGAATACTACCTGATTGTCATTTGAGTTAGCACAATGGTTTAAGTCTTTGTAGGCATTAAAGGCAGATACCATATAGATTCTTCCTCAGAGTTATATCTACCAAACGAATTGTTAGAATTAACCTGATTTAAAATAGTTTGTGCATTTTTACGTTGATGTTTTTGAGAGAACCTGTCATATATGTTGGGAATTTATGAAATACACAAGTCTAATCAATTACGATTAATATCAAAAGGTAGAAAGTACAGGATACTTTATTCGGTTTGGTACAATTCATGTGGAAGAACCATGTGAAACCAAATCATTATCTATGCACAACCATGACATTCATTTGTGTTACACTAAAAAATTCAATTCCAAAAATGATTAACTGCTTAATGTAAATAAGACAACAATATTCAGTAAAAAGAATTCATTCAAAAGAAAAACATTAAAATTGAACATTGCTTTAATTGGGTGTCACTCCTAACTTCCAGCAGCTAATTAGGACTTGATATCTGAAGGAATGGATTACCTTTTCTTTGTGCTCATGTTTGCCTTTAACTATTTCACTCTTTAGCTATTTCAACAATAACAAGATAGGAATTCCAAATTCAGTTGTCAACTTCGACAACAACATAAATACGTTATATGTATACTTCTACAGATCAACCAGCTAAGCAAGCACGTCCACCAATACCGCCGTTACCTAAAGAAAACGCAGGTAACAGAATGAGATCTTCAAATCGTATAATCAGTGTTGTAAAAAAACAGTCATACAGCTTAAATACGACATTTACCTATTTAACTAAAATAGCTAAAACTAAAAACAATGAATATCTACCTTTACCTTAAACAAGGCAGATCGTTAAGTAATGGAATATGTATTTAATAAGTACATTCATAACGCATGAACAATCTGAATGAATATTAATTTTCTTCGGGATGACACGTTCAAGGCCAATGTAAAGTTTCCTTCTGTTGAATTTCTAGACCAATTCAAGTAGGCAATAGGAAAACTCGAATAAGTCGAATAAGAAAAAGTCGAACGCCATGTAAAGACAACATACATTACCAGTATATTTTTAACTATCAGTTATCATCAATACTTTTATGTTTATGTATAGCTATGTGATCGGGTGTCGATTTCTTATGGGAACTTGGCATGGTTATTTAAGATATTTGCAAATTCTTGGGATTCTCATGTGATCATTAAATCTATATCAATCTGTCTCACGAAATGTTTGGAATTGCATAAAAGCACTTTTCGGATAAGTAAATTGTTTTGCAGTATACATTATTTTGTTGTACAATCTTCAGTTAGCCATCATGTAAATGTGTTTCTTGTTGGAATTGAATCCTTGCAGAGGTAAATATACTCATTTTATCCTGAAAATAGTTAGTCTGTACAAACATAACGCACCTCTAAACTAGTCGCACTACAAGAAACTCAGTTCTGTAGACCTGTCAGACCACTGTGCAACGAACGTACCAATTAATATATTCACATGTTGTTGACACTAACAAACTATCACCGTCTAATACACCAATCTATTCTAATCTGCCATCCCTTCCACAGACATCCTTAAATTCTTACACTATCTAGTTATAATACATTTTCAATTCTTAAAATCTTAGTTTCATATTTATGAAAACTTATAGCTTAGTTGTAACATTAATACACTGACATTTTAAACTTCAAAACACCGTTGTTTCCTTTTAACACCATAAACAACCATATTTGGAATATTTCTTTTTTCAACTGATAAGTTACACCAACAACTTCTTTCTAGCTCATTTTATAAATAAATTAAGTGTCTACGTTTCCTCATGTTATTGGAAATAATTTTTTGATATTTATATCAATTGGTTATCATCAAGATGCAATATGCTTTCAGAAGATAAAAAAGTGTCATCGACAAGAGGAAAGTCCAAACTTCCTTCGCCTCCCTCTTTTACACGTAAGGTTACTCATTAAAAACCTTTTTATTCATATTTAAACTTGTTGAATTCATATAGTTTTGAAAAAATATATAATGTTAATTAATTAACTTTGATGATTCGACCATACATTCTTGAATTTAATCTTTAGAACACAACAGAATGCTGAAGCACCAAAGAATGGACACTCAAAACAATCGTCAAAAAACTGAACGTCAAACGTTTATTAACAAACTGAATGTATAAACGTGTATGGTATCTTACTCTGAGAAAACATAATTTGAATCGTGCTACAACTTAGCTGTAATGTTATGTTCTGTATATGTATAACATGTAGAATTTATAGATGACCCTCTGCAAACTTTTCCAAAACCTTCAAACTATTCATTGCATTTTCCCTAGACATAAAGTCGAGTGGAGTGTGTAACATTACAGCTTAGTTAAAAATATATTGAGGATGTTTTCATATCTCTATAAATCAATCTTTTTCTCTTTCAAAAAAAGCTGAGGAATTTCCAGCCATCCCTCCCCGTGTTCCGGTTCAAAGAGAGAAAAAAGGTTTAACAACGTATTTTTTATAGTAAAAGATAATTATATTATTCTTTTTCTGTTGAGGAACCATTTGCTCTAATCTGACATTCATCAAATATTCATAACAAATGTTTATTAATGAATGTTTGGGAATTACAGCTTACTCATAATCTATGATAACATGTATTTCATATATATGAATTTGTGAAAATCATTTCACAAAAAGATATTCTGTTTGACAGGTTTTCTCAATGCACTGAAGTGTGGAATCTAGCTGGCTGTTCACAAGACACTCCAAGTTATTTAATTTGGCCTTCATAAGTGCCAAAACAACAGACACGATGATATGTTTTCGAAACACTTCAATATTCATCTAAACAATTCAAAATGTATAACAATCATTCCTTTTCAATACAAATTCGATTAATAAGTTTTGCGTATGCCGAAGATTAAATCACACGTGCCATTTATATGAATTCTAGTGAGAAGAATCGCAAAATTATAAATGGATGCTGTCACTCTACGAAACTGATAAGCATCAAAAGGACATTTTAGCAACAGTTGGCACTTCTCGATGCAATGACACCATTTAAGTTTTGCTTATATTACTCCAAAACCTCAGAGTGTACCTTTAAAGGCACTATTGCACGCTTTTACGGTTTAATTTAAGCCTGATGTCATCATTCTGTAATTCAACAAAACGCGTTCCTCCAAATGATTGAAAAGTTACATCTAAACTAACTTTAATTACAAGTTGGAATTTATTCCATTTTCCAATCTGAAATGTAAATTAACTTTTATAAATTCTGGAAATTTTTTTATTCAATTTTGGGTATATCATTTTAAAACATAATTTTTTTATGGTGAACCAGAAAATCACGACCATACACAAATTCCGCCAAAATCTTAAGAAAACACCTTTAAGAAAAATAATACATGTATTGCATTTTGTTTATTCGTCATAGTATTGTACCTTGATGTGAAAAAAAAACAGGCCAGTAAGTAAATAAGTTTTTATTTCTTTGCAAAAGGTATACATGTATCTGTCACTTTGCACTCCTTATTCCTAACGTATGGAATTTCTTTGGATTTAGTTATCGCCCTATCGTTCCGTCCGTTCATCCGTCCGTATTCATTTCGTTTCCGGAACAGAACTCTAATCCCATTCATTACATCTATTTCATTTTCTGTAGCATAACCAAACTATTGAAATGGTGCCTTAAGATATTGTCAGTTTTTTTTTGTCTGGTTTTCATTGAAACGATTTTGATGTATTCTTCACAGAGATCGTTCCGAAGAAGAACTTAAAAAGTGATTTTATCTGATATTACCAAATTACTGAGGTTGGGCCTTTTCCGACTGTTAAATGTTTTTTTCAAAATATTTTCTATGGAACCGATAAGAAGTTGGACTCTATACAATTTGATATTTCTTCTTCCGTTCTGCCTACAAGATTCTTCATTCTACTCAACAGTTTTATAGAGTAATTTTATAAGTGATTTTCAGATGTGCAGTTCCATTTAACGGGAACGTTGGGATATGTCATTTTCTGCTGTGTTATGTTTAAACAAGAGGATTTGATTAACGTGCATGCATATTCAAAGACAGGTTTACAAGAATTAGTAATCTACAACGATTTTGTGCATAAAGTCAGCATTAGTTTTTTTCATGTTTGTACAGATTAAAATCGTTCATCAAATATGACTCATAAACATTAAAGAATGCAAATTAAGCTGTATAGATTGAGAAACAAATAATAAGGCTATTTTCATTTTAACAGAAACTTTCCCATCGATTCCAACACATGGAACTACGTCAGCCAAAACTACAGGTTAAATCGCCTATCAGCTATATATACTAACAACTATATTCATCTATTTATCATGCGTCACTAACACTAACACGTTTTATAACAATTATATGATGTGATTATGTGATGATATGATGCACTACTCTATGTTTGCGGCATTACTCTTGCACACCACTATTAATTTCAAACACTGTCATGTCTTTTTATGACATGATAAAAATATTTCTTTTAGGTGTCAAGAGATTAATAAAAGTAACCGGATTTGACTCATCTGTTTTCGAAGATGCTCTGAGACAGCATTTTGAGAACCAGACCGAGTCCGGAGGAGGCCCAGTAGAGACAATCCGCGTACGCAATGGAATCGCTCTGGTTCGCTTTCAGCAGGAAGAGGGTTAAGAATATTTTATAAGTTTTGTGTACATTATTTTGATTTTATGGCAGTGATGACATTATTCTGATGACTTCTCTTAGTGGCATTTTAGAATTGAGCTGGTTCGATGAAGAAGAACATGTGTAATAATCAAGTTGACTAACCATGAGAAATCAATTCAATTCATTTGTTTTAGTTTAGCAGAAAATGGGGTTTTCATTTTTAAACGATTTGGGTAATAGGCGGCGATGATGATTGACAATGGGTAAAATATCGTTATGTTAAATTTTTGTACTTCTTTGTTGAGGATAATTTTTGTAATTTTTTTTTTGGTCTTATGATATCATGTTAACCGACATAGAAACAACCTTGAAAAAATGAATATCAGTTATTGTTCTTTATTAAACAAAAGTAATGATGAAATAACTTTGCTTTTGCTTATTATAATAATAACAATACTAACAATACTGCCAATATTTTTATTTTGCTTGCAACATGATTCCAGTAAAAGAGGTGAAGTATATTTGCAAAATTTCATTAATGATGTCATTTGATCGAGAAGTACGGAATACTGAGAAGTATTAAAAAGTATAAAGCAGTCTGGTTGACATTTAAGAGTTGATGTGATTGATAGTGTATTTAGCTAATAGTAATGAAAATTGGACGTGTGATTTTGGCATGTAGAGATATTTTCAGATTTTAAAAAAGACGTTGTCATATATTTATCATTTAGGGATTAATTTGTAAGATATTTTGAATTCCTGTCACCATATTTGAAAAGAGGTTCTTTTCAAAGCCACACAATATGCCATTAAAATCATGAAAAGCCTCTTTGACAATATCCGAATCAAGCAATAAATGAAAACACACTGATGAATTATTTTCTACCCTACAGTAACGCAACGTGTTCTTGACCATGAGCAAAAGTTCGGGAAACAGCACCTGAAAGTGGAGTCGGCTTCTGATCTCGTGCCCAATGCACGTTACTCTACCATTAGACCGTCGGCTTTCGTCATATCCGGGATGTCATCATCAACAACCCATGAGTCCCTCAAGGACTTCCTGGAAACGAAGACACAATACACAGTCCAGGACCTCTTTGACTTACCAAGTGCCAACGTATCCGTTTCCTTCACTCCTGATTCCAAGCCCGGTATGTCTTCATGTCAGGACCATTGTTAACTAGTTTGGATCTTTAATTACTCATCCACTTTCCGAAAAAAAGGTTTTCTCCAGATAAAGGGTACTTGTAGTATCTTCTAGTTTCTTGATGGTCAAAAAATAGTTTTCATTTCCGAAGTTTATCAGATGTTGATACCTTGATCTTTAATAATCGACCTCCATTCAAATGAATTTTTATGAAAATAGTTTCCATGATAAATTACGGTTGTAAAACGTTTTAGTTGATGAGTTCAGAACTAAGCTACTAATTTCAGTCTGCCTACATATTTTATAGTATATCTTTAGTGTATGTATCGTTCTCTGTTCAAATGTCGTTTAAAGAATATATTCTTCGTAATAGATACATGCTGTTATGACCTTGTTTAGAGATAGGGACAGTAACTTTGCTAAAACCAACCCTGTCACCAAGAATAATCAAAATTATAAAAACCGAACTGTTTCAAAGTATTTATTCACTCTGTGTTTTGTTGATACCGATGAATATTTATTCTCTCCACAGAGGGAGTCTTTAAAATTCTGTGGATGTACACTTTATTAAATGTAGTGCATCTGTTGGGAAGACTGTGTTACTCGGTTCGTGGCGTCATCAGTGAAAAATACTTATTACATTTTACGATTAACATATCGAGAGAGCATTCCTTTTTCAGTTCTTGACGTTATTATTGATTGAACACTTAGATAAATGATTGGCACTTTAAGATACAGTGTATTTCCATTTCATCTAACAAAATAATTGAAATGGCTTGGAAGGATATCTGGTCGTTTAAAGACTGAAATAAATGATTCAATTCTTTCAGACCGTACGGACCTGCATGTTGACCTGAGGATAAAGCCGAAAGTCAACCATTAATGTTTAGACTGTACTGAACTGCATCTTGTCATCTTGACGTTATGAGTAGTTAACTTCTAAGATAAACTATTTTTTTTCAGACCCTACAAAACTGCAGATGGTTGTCTTAAAGTAAGAGTATCTAAAGGCTAAGATGAATTATTCAATTCTTTCAGACCTTCCAGAACTGTAGATGGTCATTTTGAAGTTATGAGTAGTTAAAGGCTAAGATAAATTATTCAATTCTTTCATACCTTCCAGAGATGTAGATGATCAACTTTAAGTCATAAGTATTTAAAGGCTAAGATGAATTATTCAATTCTTTCAGACCTTCCAGAACTGTAGATAGTCATTTTGAAATTATGAGTAGTTAAAGGCCAAGATGAATTATATAATTCTTTCAAGTCTTCCAGAATTGTAGATGGTCATTTTGAAGTTATGAGTAGTTAAAGGCCAAGATGAATTATTCAATTCTTTCAGACCTTCCAGAACTGTAGATGGTCATTTTGAAGTTATAAGGAGTTAAAGGCTAAGATAAATTATTCAATTCTTTCATACCTTCCAGAGATGTAGATGGTCAACTTTAAGTCATAAGTATTTAAAGGCTAAGATGAATTATTCAATTCTTTCAGACCTTCCAGAACTGTAGATGGTCATTTTGAAGTCAAAAGTAGTTAAAGGCTAAGATAAATCATTCAATTCTTTCAGACCTTACAGAACTACAAATGGTTCTTCAGAGTCACAAGCTAGATGGTAAGCATCTTCACATAGAGTTCATAGATGATGATGATGATCAGAGTGACTATATGGAGCCATTGACAGAAAAATATGTGTCATTGACAGGAGAAACATTCAGATACATGGACTTGTTCATGAAAGAGACTGTTCAAAAAAGGCTTAACAAAGTTCATGTCACTGCCACATTTGACTCGGAGAAATTTGAGGTTAAGTTGAAGGGACAGAACAATGATCTTCAAAAAGCCGAAAAATGCTTGAAAAACATCGCTGATGATTTGGTTGTGGTTGGAGAGAAAATTGAGAAACCAGGAATCGAAACCTTCTTGGACAGCGATGAAGCAAAGAAAGGGATATTTGAAATAGAGAAGGCAGAAAAATGTGCGATATTTGTTAGCGGGAGTATCTATGAAACGTTTGATCTCTACCAGGATGAGGATAATAATGTCTTTTCAGATTCAGGTATGTAAATTATTCAAACTATTTTTTAATATCATTTATATTTTAAAATGACATTAAACGAATACTCGTGTGATTAAAGTTATCTCGACAGATTCAGGTTTGTACAGCTGCATATCAAAAGTTTGTTCACTTACCACTGTATCATGTAATTTGGGTTTGGTTTGAACGTTAATAAAAAAATATGTTAAGCAGGACCGACAACTAATCATTCATTGTCTACTGAAAATTAGCCATTCTTTAACGTAGATTATCTAGTCTCTCGTGCAAAACTACGATTTTTTCATGATCAAATAGACAGAAGGGGTCACATTTTCAAATTTCCAATTACTTTAAAATTTAATTAAAATTTTCAATTTCGACTCTCTGAGAAAACATTCAGCAAAATCATATTGCCTTCATGCAATCGAACAAATACGACTTGTGTTTAAATTTGTTGATCACTTAAAAAAGATTTTATAGAGAAAATAAAAACGACTTTTTTCGAAACTTTCACCCTTGGTCACTTCAGTGACCTGCCAACAACTATTACGGTTAACTATATAGGATGGCAATTGATTGCGTTAAGGTCTAATGGATTTTTTCTTCTGTATTGGAAATTCAAAATTATTTGTTTCTATTATGCAATGCTACGATGCCTTAAATAAATGCCAAATTACATGATATTTGCACTAGGACATGCAGATATGTGAAAAAAACTTTTGATGAGTGTATGTGTTATCAAAATGCCTTTACAAATTACTTCGAATGTGTTTAGTCCTTACTGATATGACCGTTTGAACATTAAAACATATATGACAGCGTATCCTAATATATTGTCATATAAAGTTTAGTTTCCTATTCATAAACTATAGATAATACGGGAAGATAAAGAATACTGTAAAGAAAGTTGTACGGAACATGATATTCTAAACACTGAAGGTGATTATTTGACATTTTTTAAAAACTAATTGACATTTGCACCTTTGTTTAACGACTATTCGTATTTTGCTTTCAGATTCTAACCCAAGTGGTGGAAGTTTCCAATCTGCAGGTGTAAGTTTTTTATATCACAATATCTTAAATCACTAAGATTCATTCGTAAATAATAAAACAAGATTTAGGGCTCTTATACGATACAAAGTCATTACAAGTATTTTACATATTAAAGATCACTTTCTTAGCGTGTTTCATAGACAACATGGTATATAAAGGCTAATGGATATCAACCTCTTTATTGGTAAAATTAGGACGTTTCGGCGGACATGCTCGCTCCTTTATCAGGTTAGATGAAGGGAATAACAAAATGGGAAACATATATACCCTAATGTATAACAATGAAAACATGTATCCAATTTTATTATTCCCCTCATTTCTCTTGATGAAAGTGCATACTCAGAAATGTTGTGATTGATTTTCACAAAAAGTGGCTCGTATTTTTGTTCTTAGCATTTATCATGATTCCATATCACAGGAAAGGTATTCCCCAAAGCCAATTTGATATTTGTTAGTCACCTATGTCATAATTTTAATCAAATGCAAGTTTTTGTATCGTTGATACGTTAATATGATACATAGATTCTATCACCAGGTTTCAGAAACTGGATCGAAAACAACAAACACCGATCCTACTTCAGCGGTTGTTGGTTCAGCCATAGGTAGGACATACTATTTTCGTTCATACAAAATCTTTATGACGAATATGGCTTACAAATTTACATAAAAGATGGAATTATTATTACTTTGAACTCATCACATTTGTTTTTTGACTCAGTGAAATGGTTAAAAGGTTATGGCGTAATGCCTTGTGACATTCAAACTGTTCACCGTCTATTTAGTTTGTGAGTTATTTTTTTTCAACTTCTTTGGTTCAAAGTACGAAGATGGATACATTTTAATTACCATGTGAAGATTTTGAGAATCCAAACGGTTTTCAATATAATACAACATCTATTTTACTTAAATGAAAATGAGTGTGATTGTTCATTGTTCACATTCGCATTATGAACTCATATTATACCGATATCGTGTTTACAATAATACTGTAGATGCACTGATAAATATATAAATTTTTATATATATATAATTTCAGGTGATTATGTGCTACTTCATTTCAATGAAGACATGGCCAAATTCAAAATTGGAGTGTGCCAGTTTCAACTGAAGAAGGGTAAAGTGGAAGACGAAGATGTGACCTGTGCAGTCAACGTCACCCAAACAGACATAGAACAAGGTGCGTGACAGTTGTGAAAAAAGTCTTTCAAATCCTTGAAGCTTGCATGATGCAAAACGTATTTCTTCACAAGAGGTCTAACGAAGAAATCCATGATCAATGCGACGTTGTCGTAGAACTTTATATCAATGATCAATAGTGGTTGAATGACATAACTGAATGGTATGAGCAAAATAAGAAAGTCATTAAGAATATTTGTTAAAAGATCGTTATGACATAGATTACATTTTCAACTAAATATAAAAAGGAACATTTAATTGATAAAATCAGAGGAATTTAAAGCTATCAGATCATGAACTATTATGCCAGTAAAATAGTCTTTTAACACTGGAAGGATAGGATCTCATCTGATATTTGATCTAAATGGCCATTTTCGTATGACTAGATACCTTATATTTTCCTGTGTAAAGTCAAGATATGTTTACAAATAATGACATGTCATGAAAACCTTTTCCATCAAGCGGGTAACCAATACTTCACTATCGTAATTTATTCTTTTAAATGTTCCACAATGTTCATGAAATATTATTTACAAAGAATTACATGTCATGATAACCTTTTCAATCAAGTCGGTAACTAATACTTCGCTATTGTAATCATTTCTTTTGAATGTATTAAAA
Source organism: Phorcus lineatus (assembly GCA_921293015.1). Lineage (NCBI taxonomy): Eukaryota > Metazoa > Mollusca > Gastropoda > Trochida > Trochidae > Phorcus > Phorcus lineatus. The sequence goes on along the minus strand of OV121088.1, from coordinate 30,089,712 downwards.
TATTCTTAAAATATTTTAATTCAAGGGAATAGATTTGAAGAAGGTTTTTTTCTATTTCAGGGGACCTGTGGTCAGTGTTGAAAGAAGCAGATCAAAAAGAGTTGCAGCGTCAGTTAAACATGAAAACTTTGCGTGAGTTACCACTCTTTCTTCACATTATTTCATTATTCAAACAGCGTATTCATTATTAAATTTAAATTTATATTTCTAACTGTTATCAATTTTCAAAATTATCAAATTTCAAAATATGCTATTCATAACAGAGCGAAATGTCTATATTCTCAATTATTGGTTTCATTTAGACCATATTTTATACTGTAATCAATTTTCAAAATAAAATCAGACAATATATATATATATATATATATATATATTAAAGCGAGATTTCTAAAAGTCTGTATTCTGAATTCAGTTTTTGTTTCTTCGTATATCGTTCAAATCAAAGGTAATAATGCTTTATATGCATTTTCACCAATAATGGTTCTAAATGCAGTTTTAACGTGTGAATGAAATAAAACTTAGAAGAAACCTTTCAATCGTTCTCTCTACCTTAACAAGTTTTAGAATGGAGCAAGAAGGGAATCGTCATGTCAACAACTAGTGGGCTACCATATCAATTCATGATACATGTCTCTATAAAGAATTCTGGAGGAGAACTACGGAAAGCTATTCGTAAAACATTCCAAATGGCGCAAACCTACCCTGAAATCACCTCCATGGTCTTCTACAGAAGGACTGACCCAGGTAAAGATGACACTTAATAATGCTAAATTTATCTTCGACATTGATACATTACTCTAAAACAAAGGAACCGCTAATCCGTAATTTCAGGGCAATGGTCAGGACCGCTTCCCCAGTACTTAAGTCATTTGCTTTTCTATGAAAACCGTTAACACAGGGACATATACAATGTATGTTCCTGCAATGATTAGGTAGCCTCAACATCATTCGATTTAAGGTAAACAAATCTTTCTCGGGGTAAAATGTATACGCTTTCGTTCCAAATTCATACCCTGGGATGGAGCGATAGATTGTGTCTAACAAAACACCTTTTTGCATGTAAGGGTAATTGATTATTTTTCATCTTAGTCTACCTACACACTGTGCTTAATGATATAAGTTATCATTTATCATTATCAAAACTATTTTTCTTCAACTCTACATATAAATTAAGGCAATAATTGTATTATATTTGGTTTGTATATTGTATTATAGTGCCAGATGACGAGCTCTGTCCTCGTTTTCTACTCAACTACGTTGATGAGATCAACAAATACCAGAAAACGGGTCATCCAGGGGTCAAGGACATTAGACTCGTTTTGGACAGAATGGACGACAGTTATGTCACAGGCATTAGACAAGAATTTGAAAATCTACTAGCTTTAAACAAGAAACACGGATTAAAAAGTATGGTTTCTAAAATATTCAATACTTTGTAACCTATTACCAAATAAGTAAAATGCTGGCCACGGTTTGAGCCGGACTCTAAAGATGTGATTTAAAATTCAATAATAAACCTGATCGTAGAATTTGAAGGATATTTCACAAATTTAACCCGAACAAGGACAATGTAAACTATATCGATATGATCAATTTTCAGGACATAGTAAGGGATACATGTGATCTATTGATGCAGTGTCAATAATAAAAAAAACACAATATCAAACACTCTGAAACCTAAATTATTCAGTTTGAAACTAAAATTAGTTTTTACTAAATCTTCACAAATTTCTTTAAACCCATTTTTCGACATCAGGCAAAAATGTCAACTGATTAAGATCAAAGGGGTCAATATTTTTCTTTCAGACTTTTGTGCAATACGCTTTAGAGTTGTTTAGATGTAGAATGTCAATGGGTAATAACTGGCTTAACATTACTATTTCAGACAATCTGTTGAACATGATACCTAAACGACTCAGATCCTACTCCAGCCCTCTCCCGGTGAAGGAACCCAGTTCTGAAACTTTTCAGGTATACATAGTAAGTACTGATAGTGGCAACAGAGTACAATCAAGTACAATTTTGGTTTAAATTTTTTCATATAAATTTTGGTTTAAAAATTCAAAGAATTGATTTGCCACAAATATGGAAATATTAGAAATATAACATATACTCTCATTTGAAATTGTATTTGGTAATTGTTGTGCAAAAATTTGTTAAAGCAGTACGTTTCATGATTGCGTCATGAAGTTTTTATGACAAAATCGTTGAAATGTACAATAATAATTCTTTTAACTTTTGCTTAAGTTCACAAAGGATTCGTAGCTAATAATTCCTTTTATTCTCTTCACCGCATGATCCTGAAAAACAGAAAGAAGAACCATTGCATAAACATCAGGATACCGCCAAACCAATCCAAGACCAATCGCTCATTGGTGCCGAAACGGAGATTCAGTTTTGCTCTGAGAGTAAGGAACGCATTAACAGAGCACTCAGTAGATTTATGGGACACTGTGAAGCCAACATGCCGCCGAAGATTGTGGATAACCCGAAAATACATTTTTTATCAGAATCACAGGTACAATGTAATTTTTATGAATTTATATGCCATTCATTTTGATTGTAATAAAGTTTTTGGTTCCAAATATCAGGAAAAACACACATCGTAATGAAGAAGTTCTAGTTTCCTTCGAAATTTAGAATAAACACATTCCTTACATTCCGATTGATTTTCCTGTTCATGTACTTGACACTTTCTATTCAAAGGTAGTCTATTCTATCATGGTAGTCATCGGATACAAACCTGTAATTTCAATATCACGACTTTCGTTTGATGTCTTATTACATTGTGTTACAGATCCAATTATTTCGTAAGAGAGCAGGTAGAAGGGTTGAAGTAGAAGTAAAGACAGACAGTGGTCGAATTGAAATTCGTGGCTACAACAAAGACGTCGACAGTGTCTATGCCCGATTGAAGATAGAACTTGATCGAATTCAAGGTATCCTAGATATAAATTCTCAAATATCTAGGATGAAAGGGTAAAATTGATGATAGCCCTCAATATACATACGTGTACAATAATACATAAGCTTTTACGAAACTCGATATATAAAAAACATTACATGCAATTTCAATGAAATTACGAAGGTAAACGCAAAAAGAATTTCTTGTGACATTTAGGGGCTTAATCATTTCTAACATTAATACTTTCTATCAGAAATCAAAACAGTAACTCGTAACCATATGATAACTTCACCTGTTTTGAAATCTTAGCATGCATTACAACACTTGGAGCCGATGGTGCCTTAAATTTTATTATTGGCTCCAAGCTATAAGCTATATATATATATATATATATATATATATATATATATATTATATATATATTTTATTTATATTTTATTTATATATATATATATATAATATATATATATATATATATATCTCCTTTTATCTTATAGATATATATATATATCCTTTATATCTTATAGATGGAGTGAAAACTGAAAGCTTCGATAATTGTAAACCGTGAATTAACTGTCTTTCAGTAATACTCCATGCATATTCTATATCATATTCCATATAAGATGTATTATATTCATTGTGTTTTCATTTTATAGATATGTAATCAAAACTTCCGTATCATTCCACGATTATCTCATTATGTTACCCATGCTTCAAATCGAGGCTTTATATGGCGATTTACACTTGGGCAAACAGCATCATTATTTGTTCTTGACTGTAAGCCCTAACACGTTATGTACCTTGACGGCTGATACAAAGTGATTGTTTAAGTTTCCTTGATACATGCCAAGTCGTTTCTGTTTAAAGTTATTATATGTTCTCTTGTCTTACCAGACCCTATTCAAGTAGAGAAAGAATGGACACCTGAGAAAGATGATCAAGCGGGCAATGTGCCAGAAAAAAACGGACCTGAGAACACCGTATGTATAATTTGTCCATTTTGTTTCATTGGAGGAAATAAGGTGAAATGCATATTTTTCTTATACTTTAAATAAGTAATAATAATTTGTATTTATCTTTAAAGTCCAAAAATTCACATTTATTATAATTATTTTTCATTTGATCGACTTCAACGGAACAATTCTCATATGTCTGGATTTCGATTTAATAGGGTACAAATGAAAGAACTCACCTCAGTTTGTGTTGTCATATGTTTGGTTTTGAATTTAAAATATCTCATGTCTCTGACGTCGCACTATTAAATTGAAAGGTAGAGGCGATTTTCCACCCGTCAAAGAATACTGTTTAGTTTATTGACTTAAATTTTGAATTAACTGATTTTTATCCAAAATGTGATCAGATAACTCACAAGTATTCGTCCACATTCAAGATATATTCTATTAAACTCAATGCATGTCCCTTATTCTTCACACATTTCCGAAATTTAGAAACTGTTCTTGGTACAGCTAGCCATCACCACATTAGAAAAACATTTTCAACCAGACATTAATCAGACATCATTTTATCAATTCAAACTATAAAAATGTTTTATTGTCATGGTGCCATTATCAAAATCATCGATTACCTTTTAGATATTGAAAAGAACGAAACCAAATGCGGTGTCTACTTTCTTTTCCACATCTATTTATGTACAACATTCAACCATCTTAATTTTTTCATAGGGGGAGACATCACCATCAGCTCAACTAAATTGATAGTTTATTTCACGTATGTCTGTCTAGTTGGCCAGAAAAAACGTTAAAATTTGCCTTTTCAAATATGAAAAAAAAATTGTGGATAGCCATGCATGGTTGACAAAAAACCCAAAAGCATTCTCTCCCTACAGAGGTAGCTCCTTCATAAATTCCTATACAACCTCTGTCTTAATACGAACGTTTCTCGATCTTGAAATGTAGAATGTGCAATCAGCGACGCCGTTTCAAATGCTATCATTCAAATCGCCTAAGTAACATTCGTAAGCTTTCAAAAAGCTAAACTTTATTCGAATATGCACCTTTCACCTTGAGCCGTCTCAACAGAACACAAACGCCTCATTTTGCGACTTCAACATTGCACAGGCCTGTGTGAGAACAAATATGTTATTCATGCATATGGTTTATCATTGGCTGCAATATTGCCAGGTAGTTGAGTTGCATCTTGTGCCATTAGGGGAAACAGCCGGAAGCGCGAGAAACCTTCGTATTAAGACAGAGGTTGTATAAAAATTCATGACGGAGCTACCTCTGTTAGGGGCGAATGCCCACAAAGGTAACTTCCGCCAAAAGCTAAAGGCCTAATTCAAAAATTTTAGACGCGCAAATCGACATAAGGGTTGAGAAAGGAAGTGCTTCTTATTTCCGTTTATGCCGGACAAACAGCGATACATTTTTAAAATCAAACTCAACTTTCAGATTTTACAAATTCATATTGAAATTCAACTTTCATGTTAGCTTTATTTAAAATTTTCATTTTTTATTTATGAAGAAAATCTATAACCCAAATTTACATTTCATATTTACCAGAACCAGAAAGCTAATGAACCGAAAGAGGCTGCTGGGTCGCCTGACCCAACTAAAGAGGACAACAGACAGGAGGACGAGTATGACGTCTTTGGGAAACATGTCGCTTGTGAACTTAGGGGAATAAAGGACAGTGCCAAGAGGTCAAAGGTCAAGAGAGATATCCAGAGGGTTTTATTTGATGCATCGGAGTAACCAGATACTCATGATTAAGATTTGCTCTCTGTATCATTCCTGACTTATTCCTTATGGCACAGAATACTATTTCTAATCATTCGTTCATTCATTCCTTGGAGATTTTACGAGCACTTCCAGCAGAGCTGATTTCGCACTCGACACTCATATAATTTATCCATATTTATTATTCATGAACTTAGTCAAACCATAGTCATAAATGTATACAATTGTTGAAACATTAATTTGAAAATGTCCTTTGTTGATTGGTTTATTTAACCGATTATCAAAACAATGAATGGATTATTTTGCAACGATCATCGCGCCGCCTATGTACACTGGCAAGCGACTACTGACAATATTTGTGAATGGTTAAATTATAATTCTTAGCCTACGTGTTAAAGGTCTTTTATTACTCAGGTCGTATACCTTGATATTGCCTATCGGCCCTCTTTATACTAATATAGCACGAAATCGTGGTCCTGTTTTTTACGATGTCCACTGGATATTAGATTAAAATGATTTAAAACATGTAACATGCAATGGTGATGTATATCAAACACTTTACTCTCTCTTATATTATTCTCTATAATGAATGTAGGTTTTAATGTTAGAACCAAAAATTGGGGGGGGGGGGGGGGGGGGGGGGGGGTGGTTCTGCTCCCTTAATGAAGCCAAGCAGCTAATTTACGACAATATATTAAAATAAAATATGATGATCAATAACAAATAAATAATTACAATTCGGTAACGTTTAAATGATTGGTTCAAACAGATTAAATATGTTAAAGTCAACAGTATAAAACTTAACCAATCTTGCCTTCGCCAATTCATTACATCAGTTTGAACTGATATGATTATCGCAGATATTAACAAGATGTTATTTTTAATACTCCAAAAAAATGTCACTATTTTATCGTTCATTAGACAATCATGTATGATATTGTGCACTATAATGTATATCGTTAATATGGCATGTTCGTTATATTTAATTGTAGAGTTTTTCTTTACCATCAAAATACTTTATTGACAAAGGACAAAGTCTTTATAAAAAATTAATAGTTACTATTACTAAATAGATAAATCCGTATTTAAAGGATTTTTGAATAATTTAACGGCTCTGTTTTCATGCAACCATGACATGAGCAAATGTCCTGATATAAAATAATAATGATTAATAATGAAAATAATATGTTTACTTTTGGAAAGCAGGCCAATGATGTGCTTCATCTGTGGCTCATGTAAATTTTAGACCACTGTTAAAATAACAGAAAACCAATCGTTCGATAGGAAAAGATTTCATTAAGAATCAAGTCGTTGATTGATTAATGTGAGTACAGAATTATGAATAAAGCAGTTAAAATTCGTTTCCTATTCTTTGAATGAATGTGTTGACGTACATCAAATATGATATTCAGATTTGTTATCATGAAATATAGTGTCGTATCCTAGATTCCTGTGGTTGTTTCTTTCTGTTCATTATTCATAAATTCATAATGTTAGAATTCTATCCAAAAAAGGTTTCTGTCTATTGAAATGAGATAAACCTTGTACTTGACACGTAAATCGAAGATAGTTCAAATAGAGCTGACAACAAACATTGTTCTTGTTATAGAAAAGCGAAAATACGGCTCACAAGATTTACTGTGAAACATAAAACAGGATATTCATTCTTATGCGTTGTGTTTTATATGTCTGCATTAAGGTACTCTGCCCGGTGTAATCTCCAGGTTGTCGAAGTCTGCCAGGCCCCATCGGTCTGTCCCGATTCCAACAAACCCTGTTTTTGGATGGATATCAGCCGTTGCTTCCATTACATTCTGTCCGTTGACGCTCCCAAAAGCATAGCGGTCCTTAGAAAAGAACAGAATAAAGGATCAATACATTGGAAATTGGGAAAATGTTTTGAAGGGGCAATACCACAGACTTTTCCTAGAAATGTCCCCTATTAATATTAGTTTATGCCAAATGTATTATCTTCTCAGAGTCAAAACACGTCAATGCAAACGTCAAAACACGTGGCAAGAAGCCGGTCATATTAGTATGATATGGTACCCATGTACAAAAACTTGTTCATTTCATGGAACCAATCTCCTTAACTAGTCTGAAAGACTGGCATTGGCTACTCCTTGTCACTAAGACATCGAGTTGTGGATAAATGGGAAGAAATGAACATCAGGAAAACAAAAAGAGAAAAACGCTGCTGTTTTGATAAAAATTAATAATATGAAAACACAATGAAGGTCATAATGGATAATCCATAAATATCATGAAAATCAACATAAGAATAAAACAATGAAACACTTAATAAATGATAATAAGTGTTTAAATATGTAATTTCGAGTCCTGTAAAACATCCGGGAAGCTTCTTGGAAAGTTCAACACATTTCAACCTTGTTAACACTTTCGTGTACTCGGTACGGAGAGGACATTCCAAGATAGCGACCAAAACAGTACGACAAAGATAGGTGTATGATTCCATTGCTCGTTTTTCCTAATTGTCGAGGTTAAAACGGTTAAATTTAACTTAGGATATGAATAAGCAAATATTGGTGCAAGTTTACCATTTTATCGACAATTAGGTGAAACGAGCAATGGAATCAGACACCTATCTTTATCGTACTATTTTGCTCGCCATCTTGTGACGTCCCCTCCTTACCGAGTACACGACAGTGGTTAAGCCCATGTCACAATACCATGTCATTTGGTAACCCCGTACCACAATGATCAACAACACAGGGGTTAGAGGATAGCTCAGATACCTACCCAGAGAGTGAGCGTGTATGTATTCCATCCAGGTTTGGTCCTGTTGAAGAGGGGACCAGATGATAACACCTCTTCTCTGTCTAAAAAGGAAAACAAAACATATCTTAATGCATTTTTAACTCGATAGTAGACAAGACACTCCTTATTGATATAGGACAAAAGCAATATGTAGTTAGGATTAAAATCGTAAACCTTTTTCAATATTAATTGTGACTCAACGACATCAATCCTCTTCGGATTTTCTAAGCGAGGTCGAAATTGTCCAATAGATACAATTCCTAGAAAAATCGCCATAATGTCGGCTTTCCCTTAGGCAATGTGTTTAATAATGCAGACAGTGTTATTAGATATTTGACAAGCCAAGAATTACAGCGGAAACAATTGTCCTTTCAACAAGACGCCTGATGTCAGCTTAAGATAGACCATCGTCATTGGTCTCTACTAGATGGGCAAAAGAGCATATATTGGCCATTCAACTCTCACAGAGGGAAAGTATCAAATGGCAGGATAAGCTTGCAACATTGATTGTAAATCTTACAAGGCTTATCACTGATTGAGCAAGTATTTCGTGGTTTAAACATTATTTAGTAAAACTACACTTTCATGTTGAACCTATATTAACGTACTGATACCAAACTGGATATGTCTAAAACAAAATGTTGGTTATGTATTTTTAGGAATTTATTAACTTAGTTGAGAACTGTTCTTTGTCAACCTGAAACCAGAATTTGATTCATACAATTACAACTTACAATTATGTAGAATTCTGTATTGATTGTATTACCAAAGTCCCTTGAGAGGATGTAGAAGTCGTCCTCAGGGAAGACGTAGAAGAAAGTTCCGTTGATATCCCCCGCATGACACCCTGCCGTCTTCACCCATGCTGCCAGTAGGATACCCCGGGTACCGTTCACAGGGCTCAGGCGGGCATCAACACTGATACTGATGTTACCCCTGGGTTGGTCAGGAAAATTGTTGAAAAATAGACATGGCAAATGATCTTACTCCTTGAGTAGAATCAATGGAAATAAACTACATCATCTGGGAATGACACAATTACTATCAGACCTATTTCAAGGCTTCATATATTTGAAAAGCGGCACGCATGAGAAGGTGATCCTTTCCGAGCAAGATACATTTAAAACTTTGAAGACATGACGAGGGTCGTTCAGTATTTCTACCATCTTACATTTGTTATGACTGAACATTAATGCCGAACGTTTCTTGTCAACCCTTTGCTGAACTTCTATCAGTATTTGAAAATGTTATCATGTTCGAATCTCCATTTGGAAAATTATTTGACTTCACAAACTGTCATCTTCATTAACATTTATCACTACTGTTAATATTTGACACTATTTCTGTCAAAAGTTAGATTAAAAACAGGAACATAATTTAATTTCATCCTGCTTAATCAATCTACATTAATCCGCAAGGGTCCTTCATTTTCCTGATAGTTGTCTAAGGATTTGCCTCGTATCAACTCCGGCTTGTTTCCCAGGCTATTGAAAAGACATGAACACTCATCTATGATCGCATAAACTTTGAAAAAGCAAGAATGTAGGACCTCAAATGACCTCACAATTTATGATCAATAATCAAATATTTGGATTATATCATATCCGTTAGTTTCCAACAATTCCCTGATAGTCGTCTAAGGTTTTGCCCAGCTAAAGCAAGCTAGTTACTCCCATTCAAAACGCATTGATCCTCATCGGATTTGTCTTCGCGAATAATTCAACCCCGATTGATTGTAAGAATATAGGACCTCGTTTGACCTCACCAACTATGATCCCCAATGACGCTGAGGGTCCTGTTGAGGTTGTGTTCCCAGTCGGTGTAGCACCAGGGGAGGGGCTGCTGAAGGACCATCTGTCTCAGGAACTTGTTTTTGCCTTCAGACAGCACCTCGAACGATCCCATCTGTTGAGCGAGGTTGAAAGGTTCCATGTTGTCATCATAGCCTAGGGGATTCATGGAGTGAGTGAGTTACTGATCAAAAAATATTTTCAGCCATATGCGAAGTGGGATTCATGAAAGTGGTGGATATCAATCAGATGACTTAAGATATATATATAACAGTTCATACAAATGATTATGGGGAAAGAAAATTGAAAAAAATTGATCTGCTACTGATTTGCTGCACATATTCATTGATTAAGATTGATTCATTGAAAGGGCGGATTATAACACTAAGTGACACTTTGATCGAACTTAATATCTGAAAATTTCAAGTAATATTCTATTGCTTTCAGACTTCAACCTTCCATAGAATGGAGGTTAATTGTTTAGACATAAATCTCTAATGGTCATCTTTATTTTGATACATGACTTTGATATGGACCAACACATCACAAAGAATTATTTTACCTTCGAAATCATCCTTGTATGGTAAAGGAAACGGTTTCGAAGATGGCGGCGCTGGGTACTCTCCCTTCTGACCTCGTGTCAAGGTTGTTAAAGTCCAGATCTCGTCGATCCCGAGATTCAACGTAACCTTACCATTTCGAGGCTAAAGGGAAATTAGGTTATAAATTTGTTTTATCAGAAAGTCTATAAAAAGCTTGATCAAGTACCATATAATCTACGTTTAATCAAAATCTTCCTGATAATCAAAAGGATATTTTTATTCCTCGAATATAGATGAAATATAAATTATATCTTACCTTTATTGATTCCTTTTTCTCGAAATACACAGGTTTGAGTGCACTTTCAAAGCTTGGTTTGGTGTACCACACTTGTAGGCTTTCAATACTTGCCTGAAATAAAACCTAAAATTTCAGCGATACTTACAATCAAACGCGATTTTGGCATATCAATGAAACCTTATTCAATAAAACATTCTTTTAGACAATATTGTTCATATGATTCAGAGCATAATTTGTTTTCATTTGAATCAAAAGTATTTATTGATTTCATGTTTTTCAGGCACCTGATGAAAGTTACAATAAACGCGAAAGCACGTCTGTATACAAATTGACAGACAAGCTTAAATAAGAGCCAAAATATCATTTGTCCGGGGGTAATTTCAAATCGCTTTTAAAGAGTTTTATTTTTAACTTCAAACTGCCAAAATTAACATATTTTCTTGTTTTCGATGGTAATCGAAAAATATAGGACAGACAGGACAAACAGAGTCTACATTATCATTTTAAATATGATTAGAACATTAAAACGAGCCACTCAGTTATGAGAGACTTGATTTATAAACTATCATACTCACAAAACTGCCCTTTAGTTCCAGGGTTATTTGGGCCGGCTGAACATCAAAGGGTGGCAATGGGGGTCTTACACACACCGAATGGTTGTGAGTCTACAATAAGAACATCATGAAAGTAACTGATTAAATGGATTTTATTTCTCATCGATGAACACTTTTACCCGTGGGAAGAAATGAATTAGATAATTGTTGTAACTTCTTTTTCAAGCTCAGATTACTCTCATCGGAAAATACTTAAGCTTTAATTTATTTATTAGTCATCAAAAGTCAGAAAAAATATTCAAAGGAAGATTTACAGTTGTCTTAATGATCATGGCTTGACGTAAAGCAACATCTTCCTTGGCCAAGCTGAACTATCGCTTGTCTCGAACTGTCAAAATTAAGACAGTTCGAGACTGGCGATAGTTAAGCTTTGTGTAGGAAGATGGAAGAGAAAAACAATTTGATGGTTTTTTTTAGATAAATAGATGTATAAATTCAAACATTCATGTTTAACCCATTATAGAAATTTATAATATACAAGAAATAAAACTAGAAATAGGAAGCCTGAAATTTTGAAAACGAAACATAATCCAAAAAAGATGTCTTTTTTAAACAGAAAAAGGAAATAAAAAATGTACCATAGTTTCAATAACGATTGTGAGATCTTTCTTGTCAGGACTGACCAGACCAACATAACTTCCTCCCGTCTTGAAATGACCGACCCCGTGGCCATGATTCAAATACGTCCAGCCAATGTCCGTAAATTGGGTCGTGTGGGCTGAAATGATGAAAAGTTATGAAGGGAAAACTTGTTTCCGCATAGACGTTTATTGTTTCCTTATTATCATGGGTTTTCCCTGAATATAGTGTTAAAAGACATCTTTCTGAAAAGTATCGCCAAATAAATACTAAATTCTTTTACCCTAAAGCCAGACACGATTTGAATTTTTTTTAAATTTTTAATTAAAATTTTAACATTTCCTCTTTTTCCAGGGAGTATCATCGGGGATCATTAAGTATGGTTAAGTATTGCTTAGGAGTCCTAGGTGATATCACTAAATCTCCCACAAGCGCGACACATAGTTTGGGACGTTAAAGTCTCTTATTAATGCAATTGTTGAGAAAAATAATATTTATAGACCTGCATATGTAAATGAATGATGAATTTCTTTAGTTATCATACATGAAATTGTTGAATTTGGGGTCACACTCTAAACATTTTCTGTTTTTGGTCTATTTTACGATTCGTATTCGCACATTACAACATGAGCCCCTATCTTTAGCATGTTATGTCAAAACTACGTAACAATTCGGCCACCACGTCCTTACAATACGCACCTGTCACCCAAATAGGACTTTCCACTGCATAGTTCCCGCTCCAGGGTTCCACTGCTGTCATCAGTCCAGTCCGGAACCAGATCAAGTAGTTATAGTAGCTCGCTATAAGGTTCCACGCTATTGTACTGAAGTGGAAGTGTGTTTATGTAGCATTCATGTTTAGAGCAGCCATTCAGATTTCTGCATTTATAGACCGTGAAACGCTTGAATTAGGAAAGAGGTTGTATGGGAATATATGACGAAGCAAGAGAGAGAATGGTTTTAGGGACAAGTTCAGGACATTCTTATTGTATTATTGTTATGACATCCTTAAAATCCAAGGCATTTAGATTTACTTGGTACTCCTACAGACTTTGTCAACCAAATATACACTTATTGTCACCTATTCGGGTGAACCATACAATTGTATATAAATGTATAATTGATTTATTTTTTTTACTTTTTTGTGGTACATGGTATTCTCGATATATAATATATTGATTGGATGCATAACCCTTGACAAGATAAATCAAAATGTAAATATCAATTAGGACAATTTATCTGATTCGAAAGACTAAATTTACTCTTTAATTTGCAGACGTTAACCCTACGTTTGTCTATATTTATCCTTAAAATCTTAAATTTTGATTGTTTTTCCTAATAGTTTGATTTAATATCGCACTTATTACTAAAGAAACAACACACAAATATTCCGTCCACAATAAATGAATAGAAATATTTGCACTGCGATACATCGGTAACATTCGGATTTTGTAATCGAGGTGCTCAAGAACGGCGAAACAATCGCATTGACCAGCAATTCAAAGCGCTGGGCCAGTTTCCATTTGAATGGTTGAACTAGATTGTATGGATATTCAACTTTTTTCAACAGATTTGCGACGTTCAAGTTTAGCTCCCTTTACCGTTTCAAACATATGGACAGAAAAGATGTATAGCTGTATATATAGATATATTAAAGGAAACAACAAATTGATATTTACAAAGAGATAGAATCCTAATATGATGTACATAAAAGGCAGCAGCAATTGAGAAAGAGTAAACATGATCAAGTTGTGAAGAATGCAGCAGCTAGAGATGAGTGAGAGTACGTGGGAAACCAGTGAGTGGGTACAAAGATTAGATGGGGACAAAGGAAACTTGTTATTGTTATCTCATTAAAGAAGTTGAATAAACACACAAATATTGTAATTCATTACCAAGTGCGAAATCAGCTTAGCTGGAAGCGCTTGTAAAATCTCAATCCTTATCACCATTACCGTCAAACTATCAATTCATTACCATTAAACTGGCATGACTATTAAGGAGTAAATGAGCATGTGTAATATTATACAGCCTACATCATTCGTGTGTGCTTGAGAGTAGTTTTATATACGATAAAAGTGTTTTCTACAATACAATTGTGTTTCGAACGATTACCTTGTCATCTTTCCATTCACATAATTCTGATTAAGAGTCTGCAAGATATGAAAAGTAAAATAGTTACATAGAAACTACTTCGTAATTTATATAGGTTTTAAACTAGATCAATTTTATCTGTGACGAAAAAATTAATTTATCTTTTTTTTTTATTGTACCAATAAATCAAATAAATAAAATTTTATAGTTGCAAAGTGAAATAATTTTATCATCAACATTTAATTTCTGACATATCATTATTATATATTATTATCTAAAATTATAAAACGATTCGAAATCTATGAACGTAAAAACGAAATTAACACGTTTACAATATTTCATTATTGGCGGGGAAGACGAAAACAAACCCTTCCCCAGCATCCGCCTCCAACATCATTGTTGAAGGTGCTGTAGTCTTCTGAAGCCCACAGCTGTTTCCCTGTCTTCAACGCGTCTGGGTCAGACTGGGTACCCGGGTAATGGGCCCTGTAAGAGACATTGGTTTTCATAATGATTCATTCGTTATTGTGAAAAAGAACAGGAGATTTGCACACCGATACAGCAGCTGAACAAAGGTTTGTTTAACTGGCGATGAGTGAAGTTTTTTAACAAAAATTTTGTAGTCAAACTTTTATCGATTTGTAAAAGGAAAATATCTACAAGCCATGCCATATTATGTGTCAGTGGTGGTTGAAGGGGTAGGGGGATTCGACAACACCATTCCCCAGCCTACCAACCACCCATCCCTCCTCCCTTCAAAATTCTTAGACCCGCCACTGGAAAGGGTAAGATATATGGTACTTCCGAGTGTAATAAAGTTTGGGCTTTTCATTTTCATAAATAAAAAAACAGCTTTTGTGTGATCGCCCTCTAGAATGACGTCATGTTTTTATGACGTCATAGACAAAATATTTGAAATCACACTGAAACTGCTTGGCCAAGCTGATGACTGCACATTTCAACAAATGGAAATATGTCTCTAATTTAACTTGTAAGTCTTTATGAGCAAAAAGTAACAAACAAGTTGGGGAATTGCAGAAGTTATAACGAAGACAGTCGAAGGCAGTAGCATGAACTTTAAACATCTTTATTTAAGGTAGTCGACGTTCTGACATGTTAGACTTAGCTGTAAATACAGGCAGGAGATCTTCGATAGAAAGACACTAAAGAATATGTCCATTATGTAAATCTGCTGTTGAAGATGAAGTCCACTTTGCTTTCGTTTGTCCACACTATGATGATTTAAGAAAAATGTATATTTCACACCGTTATCTTTCAAAGTACCCTTCAACTGCCTTTATTTCAATTATGTCTTCCAGAAAAGAAAAAGTAATACGTAATCTAGCCCTTTTCGTAAATCATGCTGTTATATTAAGAGACAAATTAATAACTGAATTGTGAATTCTACTATTTAATGTTAATAATTATGTTTGTACCCACTGTAAAATTGTATCACTTGTATATGGGCCGGAGGCCTTAAGTACAATAAACTTCTTTGAACAAACTTCTTTGAACTTTGACATGAGACAAATGTAGTTTTCAAGCAAGTGATACACGAGAGAGAATAAAAGAGAACTATGGTGCTCAAAGTCGTCACTAGTTTGGCATTTTGGACTCGTCCAAGGCCATCACAACTAAGTCACTTCCAACTATTTGAGGTCGCTACCCACTATCATATTTATGTTAACTAAGTGTCAAAACACATAAGACTCAATTTTAAAAATCTCCTTATTTTGATTTAAAGTTAAACATTACTGTGTTTATTTAACTTATTCAATTCATGTACCACAAAACATTGGTAACCCTTGAATATTGGAGGTTGGACATTAGTTGAAAAGTATTGGAGGGTAGCTTCCCCTTATTATGTCTACTGGAGACATTGAAGGGGCAAGATGTGTAGGATATGTTCCGAAAAAGTCTCCATTAGTTTGGCACGAGGGACTCGGCCGCGTTTCAAACTAATGGAAAATTTGATGACCATATTTAACTTAAAACTAAGTCATTTGTAATTGTTGGAGGTCGCTACCCACTGCCATATCTATTTACCACAAAACATTGGCAACCCTTAAACAAACTATTGGAGATTGAACATTAGATGAAAACTATTGGAAGGTATCTTCACTTTATTATGTCTATTGGAGACAATACAGGGGAAAGATGGAACTAATGTTTACACAACTTAGTTTTAAGGAACCATAATGTTTACACAATTCAACTTTAAATATACATATCCCCTGATTATGTATCATTTCCTTGACAACTACATAAGTCTCCATGTCGAAACGTCGCAAACCTTATTGGACCTACTGCGTATATATCCATAACATTGCCTTCGTCATCCTGCATCACTTCAACATTGCCTTCATCGTGCTCTAAGTTGATAAAGAACGAACTCGTACCCAATGGAGTCGACGGCGTCAGCCAGATCTTTGTCCTTCAGAATATCAGCTGCCATTGGAGCAGGGTGCCCGTCAGGAGCAACGATCCGTACGTGTTCGAACCCATCATTGTTTAATGTTTGTCTTAGCAGCTGTGAGAATAAAATATTTATTTGAGTTAATCTCAACGAGTGTCATGGTAAATAGAGGATATTATATGAGTGTCAATGACATACTATGTTTACGACACTAGTACCTAAGTGAGAGCGAACAATAACATAATTACTTGAGTTTATCATTACCAAGTTTCTCTCATCAAGTGTCACGGGGAAAGTTCATATGTCATTTTTAACCATTTTGCAGAACGTAATTAACCGCATATTTGATAAATTCCATAAAGGATATACTTTGTTTTTATATTTCACCAAAAAAATTTAATAAATGCCTTCATCAAACAATGTAACCTTTCATTTTTGTAAGCTGTAAGTAGTTTAAGTACCTGGCCAATGACATTATCATGTTGCCACAAAGCACGTTGAAATTCAGACTTTCAGAAGTCTTCAGCTATTTGAATACCCACGAAACACAATTTCTTAAAATCGAGTAAATTGGATAAATATCATATAAGTCTAACAATAGTTTTGTGTTGACATCGTCCTGCATGCATCATTTAAACAGTTATTAAATGTTACATTGACATTTATCTTATCTAACATTGATGACACATTTTCGGAGTTTCAAATACAGATATAAAACACAATGATTGATACTAGTATTTGTTCTTTAAGAATATTTCTAGAAATTTGATATTTTAGGAAATACTTATAGTTTAAAAAGTATGTAACAGTGTCTTGATGTTACCTTTATGTATTTGATGTCATATTTATGTTCGTTCCAAATCTAAAAAAAAAATAGTGATCCAATAGTTAGTAGTTAAGAGAGTTACAGTCCTCTAAAGATGTCATTAAGACTTTTCAAATAAGGTATCACCTGGCTTCATATTTTATCATTTGAAATATTACTCCATTGTTTAACAGATAAAATAGGGAAATGGGAGAAACAAAATCAGTAAGAATTTGGTAAATAAAACCTTTGATTGACATATATTTAAAATATCACTAATAAAAATTACAATATATATCCCTTACTTTAATCGTTAAGTATTTAAGAAAATCACACTTTAACTCTCACCGTTTATGATTAGTGATAAACCTTAAAGGAAAAAGCGTTTTTTTTTGTTTTTTGTTTTTTTTTAGATATAAGCAGAATATGTCTTCCTCACCCCTATGAGATCTATAGTAAGGTTGTGGTGAGTCTTCGCTCCCTGGATCCACTTCATGATGTACGTGGCCAGGTTCTGTCGGTTTACATACGGGTCATTCGGTTGTCCTGCCAACCAGCCGGGGAACCCCCACGGAAGTCCATAAAGCTTTATGTTGGGGTTTCTCTGATTAAATAACGCTATACGAATGATGACATTCAGATTGGTTATGGTCTCAAAGTGGGTAGTCTGAACTACTTAATGTTTGGCATATCGTGAAGGGAATCTCAAAGATGAAATGACGGTAAATTCAAGCAGTATTGCTATCGATCAAGTTGCAAATGGAGTTAAAATCCTCCTCGTGAAACCCTCCCCATCAACCTCCAAAGGATATAACAATGTAAGTTATGCACCGAAATTGCCTATTAACATAGTGTATGATGGTGTAACTCCTGACATCTAAATCCCGGTATCACCCTCAACAGCATATAACAACGAAAGGAACTCACCTGCCTAGCCTCCTTCATAAGCCACCACTCGTAGCCTCTGTTGTAGTTCTCATCCCAGGGGCTGTGCATGTGGGACGCCTCCGTGCCATCTACACAAACACGTTTAGAATATAAATCCTTGATATTTACAAATTTTCAAACTTTTAGCCAATTTGGTTGAACAATTTAGAACAAGTTCTGTTTAAATACAAATCGACATCAATGATCCATCTCTAATTTAAAAGAATCTTAAATATGTTATTCAGTATACGATTTCTAGGAAGTCTTATGTGTAGCTACAACCTTTTGAAATTTCACAATTAATGTCCAAAGTTTTACCTCGGCGTCGTTCACTTTAACATATAAACTGCTAAAGACCTGAAACTAACCTGTACTCTGGGCATCTCCCCCAATCTCCACCTTTAGAATCTGTAGACTCGCCCCGAAGTTTGGCTGTAGAAGCGAACACACTTTTAAATGGAAGGCACATTGAAATATAAGATTTAAGTTTCCATTAACACGAACATTCGGATGAAGGTCCAAGGCACAAATGATCAAATAGCAATGTGTAGAAATTACTTAAAAGTCGAATTACTATGAGCCAATTAATCACTGATTTGATCATCACTTTATAAAGTTAAGTTAACGTCTACACTCGTTTATCTTATTAAACTGTCGAAATGATTATATCAGAATTGGCAAGTTCTCTTGTTCACATATGGAAACTATTGAGTTAGGCACTTTCTTATTTTCAATTCATAGATTTGATTTGGGCCGTTAAAGAATTGTCAGTTTCAAATGTCTTGCGCAAAGCAGAAAATAGGAGAAAGGAACAAACCTTGAACAGGAAGTCAAGTATTTGACTCCGGTATGGTTCTTTGTAGTTGATAAGTAGTTTAGAAGTAGCCTTTCAAAGATATAGATTAAATATAATGTAATTCATAATACTTCATACATGCTAATGAATAATAATACATACAAACATAGCTTTACTTTCAAGACAGATGTCCATCAATTCATATCGTGTACTATATTATCATTAATTATTTTTAAAATAAACAAGATAAGTTGTCCTACAATTATTTATAAATACATCAATTTATTTCTTTTGATTTGGAGCTTACTTTGTAAGCAGTTAGTTTCCACATATAAAGATACTCCTTAAATACTTTCTTTTTGTTTAAAAAGTATTTGAATAAAAGAAAAGTGCTTATCGTAGAGCATTACGTAAACGTAAGCTGTGGATCAAATCATAAAAAGTAAAGACATTAGCATACAAGAATTCGTGCCAGCATATTTGTAGTTATATATTTCCTCCCCTATATGTGGTCATCACAAATACTATCCATAGAAATATGTTGCAAAATGCAAAATAATTACCCCGCCACCGCTCAGTCCACCGATGCCATCAAACCGTCTGCCGAGACCGGAACTATCATCAAATACATACGTTACACAAAGGCATCCATTGATGGTAAATGTGAAAAAAACTATGTAGGATAGCAATTTCATGTGAAAGTTTGTCGTTTCTATACTCTACTTTTAGAGTCACTAGTGACACAATTATAGAAAATTGGATATGCTATCTAAGATAACTTAGAAACAGGAAAAACACATGACCATTGCCTGATAGGAAGCATGGAGGTCAATTCTTAAGATAACAAAATAGCATACGCAGCAAAGAGCTATGTCTTTAAGTGGCGACTGAATACTATTCAATGGATCATTGACCATTAAATGTTTACTTTCCGTTATACTTAGATGTATCCTACCATACATGTATGGTATCATTTCGGAATTTAAAGTTTGATTCAACACGTATGTTTTAAGAATTGGTATTATTGCAAATATGTTAAAAAATGAAAAAGGTGACAGAATCAAGGACTTCAAGAATGTCTGTCTACGTTGAGAAGGAGAGCATTTCATCTTCACCGTTGTACACTGATTAGGTAATATGTTGCATCCCAATATGAGAAGAAAGTGCTTCTTTCAGGCAATATCGAATACAAACAGAAATAGTGTTGTCGTAGTTCTGCTTTTGGCATGATTTGTCTTACACTTGATTTTGGTGTATAAGCTTTATCAATCTAGTTAAAACTAGCTGTAATATGATACCTCCGTTTACCATTAAATCTAGTTTTACTGAATTGACAGCTTCATCTAAGAAACACCCAAATATATCATTTTCTACATACTCAAAGTCGAAATCATTTTCTGGGTGCCTAATTTTATTTTTAATGCATTTCTTCTGAGCAATCGCGTCATTTCAGCAACTTTAAAGTCTAGTTGCTCAATTTGAATCTTCTTAATTTGAATGCATTCTATTCAGCAAAAGAGTTAGTTCAGCAACTACATTTCGTTTAATATAAGGACTAAACAAACCACATCACTATCTTAAGGAATAAAAGTTGTTTTAAATTACCATCCTTTTGTTTGGCTTCTTACAGTCTTAGTTAATCTTTACTCTCATATGTATAATTAAAAACCTATCACCAATGCTGGATATTCGAACGCCTGAATTGTATTCATCTTCTTTAACTTCAATCCACTTTCATAGAATTTCATGGAAGCAGTCTCATGAAGTAAAGGAAAAATCTTTAGATTGCACTATTAAAACCTATTATGAGTATTTGGTATTTCATAGGTCGTACATTGTATTACATAATAATTTCAGACTTTGAAATTTAAGCAATATTCTGCCTGCTGATTGGACATAAGACGGTTATGTGACTGTAATACATTCAAATAACACCTGAACTGCAGTTTACACAGTATATATATGCCATACTATGGAGGTGACACAAAATGTTGCCTTCTGATTGGACGAAACAAGGTCATGTGTCAGGACTACTTTATCAATGTATTTTTAAGAAGTGATGAAACTATTAGTACATGCTGTTTTACATTATTTTGTAACTGCTAAAATAATACTTATTATCCATATTTTTAATACCAGATCATTGTTTGGCAGAAACCCTATGTGATATACCGTATTACCATACGCTGTTGTATGACCTAAATGTAATTGTTTCTCATCGATAGGTCCATTTAATTTCATTTTGCCATTTTTTACTGTATTTTAAAGTTTTTGGGGGTTTTCCCCAGTTATAATTAAGTCCTAAATGTCTCTACAACACATTGGTTCTCTAATATTGTCTAGTAAAAGAAAGGGCAAAATCGGGAGCGGGATTTTGTTTTCAACACGGACATTGATAATTTTGCAGTAATATCTAACTGATTCAATTATTCCCTGGCATTCTAGAAAATTAGTTTTGCATCCAAATAATGTTATTATTTGTTCAACAACTAGAGCTTTCCCTCTGCAATCAAATATAACGTTGATGTAAGTTATTCCATTACTTGAGTAATGTTTATAATCAACTGGTTTTCGACTATGATGTTGCGTTCTAAATGGTCATCTGCCTAGGCTTGGAGGTAAATAGAGCTGATAACAAACATTGTTCTTGTCAAGAAAGTGAAGATAACGAAACAAGAGCTCACAAGATTTACTGTCAAGCATAAAACAGGAAATATACCATTATGCATTTGATTTGATATGTCATAATTAAGGAATTTTTCCTGGCGTAATCTCCAGATTGTCGAAGTCTGCCAGGCCCCATCGGTCTGTTCCGATTCCAACAAACCCTGTTTTTGGATGGTAGTCAGCCATTGCTTCCATTACAGGTTGTCCGTTTACACTACCAAACGTAAGGCGGTCCTTAGAGAAAAACCAGATTAAGGAAATAAAGAAGTAAAGAAACTTGGAAAATGTACTTAAGGGGCGGTAGCACGTTTTTTCGATAGATTGATCTTTTCCCCAATAAACCTATCTTCTGAGGTTAACTTATGTCATTACTCAACCCCATCACTTGTGGTTGTACAGGTTATAAAAAAGTATCAAACCAAATAATTTTGTGTGAACACCTTTCATTTATTGAAAATAGGAAAATGGAATCGGAAGGTTTAACCGATCATAATACGTTCGTTTTAAAAATGTTTCTTTAAATGTAATAAAATTCTTTCGATTTTGTGAGATCACTTTGAATATCTACAAAACGTGCTACTGCCCCTTTAAGCATTATAGCATTTTCTTGGTAATCTCATAGATCTTGATATCCTTATATAAAATGACAATTGTGATCCGCGTTAATATTTTATAAGCATGATTTTTTATACCATGCATGATATAACTTTCCCATAGAGAAATAATGATTTCTGTATTTTTTATTTATACACTTTAGTTATGATTTGAACTTACAACTTACAACTAGAACATTGCACCTATCACAAGAGTTACCTCACCCTTGACTTAATCCCTGGTTTGATGCACAACAGGCTTACCACATATGTATTAATATTCATTACTCAAATCACTATTCAGAATTAATGAACATGTGATCATAAGCATAAGTTTGATATATAGTAGACATGGTGTATAGATATATACCAACTATAATATGACAATTATACACTTATAGATGTTGCCTTAAAAACAAACAAATCAGTTCGATAACGTAAATATGTTGAACTTTATGACAGCTCGTTTTTATAAATGAAGGTGGGCTATGGTAATTAGCAGGACACATGATTATCATATGGCACCCATCTTTGAAGAAGTCAGTGTTCCATCTAATTAATTTTATTGGACCGTCTGAAAGTCTGGTATAAACTGCCATATGTCAGTTAGACATTGAGATTAAGACAAGTAAATAAATGGTTTAAAGAAAACATCGTGATAACACTAAGGGAAAAACGATCATGTTTTGATAAAAATAAAGATTATAAGTCATAATCCATAATCCATAAAAATTATGATAACTCATAACAGAATAATATCCAATGAAACACATACTGAGTTATAATCAGTGTTTGAATATGTAATTGCCACTCTTGTTAAACATCTCGTAAGCTTTGTTGAATAGTTTCATTATATCAGCAAGTAGTTTCGGGTTGAAATCGCAGCCACTCTTGACTCATTTGTCTGTGTTAAGGGACATCTGAATTATGGAGGCAAATCATCGCCAGCACTACAGCTGCATACCAAATGTTTGTTCACATACCTGCGTCCAAATATCATGTAATTTGGCATGTCTTTGAGGCATCGTAGCATTGAGAAAAAGAAACGGATAATTGTTGAATTTTCAATACAGAAGTGAAGATCCATTGCACCTTAACGTAATCGTTTCCCACATCCAACAGTTAACTGTAAGAGTTTTTGGCAGGCCACTGAAGTGACCAGGAGTCAAACTTTCGAAAACAGTAAATTTTATTTTTATTCTACAAAATCCTTTATAAGTGACCAACATAATTAAAAACAAGTCTTTTTTTCTTAGAAATTCGAAATGGAATATTTTGTTTAAAATTTAAGAAATCATAATTTTGAAAATGTGACCCCCTCTGTCCATTTAATAATTTTAAAATTCTTATTTTGTGCACGAGAGAATAGAAAATCCAACAATAAGTTAAAGAATGGCTATTTTACACATTGAAAATTGGAGATCCTTTATCAGTTCTGCTGAAGCTATTTTATAGACGTTAAAACAAAACCTAAATAAAATGATATTTCAACTAAGATACATTATTAAGTGAACAAACTTTTGATATGCAGCTGTGTATATATATATCATATATCAGACCTTACTGAGAATTACATTCGTTTACTTCAAAAGGCATAACTTTTGTAATATCATACTAGATTTTAAAGAGTAAGATATTCCATTCAATTCTATAATAATATAAATTTTTAAGCGGATTATCCAGGACTACAAAATTACCGAAATGAAATAGACATTTGAGGCTATGTCGCGTTTTGTCGCTTTCTTTTAGAGCGGGATGGACTGAGTGCAATGTGCCTTGCCCACGTTTCAACACATAGTAAAGCCCGTGTCACAAATGTTCAGTTTCTCAAGCTGGATTCAAACATTGTCACGGTCCTTGGCGTGAGTTGTCAGCAATTAACCACCAAACAATTATAATCAACTATACAAGGATTAGAGGATAGTTCAGATACCTACCCAGATAGTGAGCGTGTATGTATTCCATCCAGGTTTGGTCCTGTTGTAGAGTGGACCAGATGATATCACCTCTTCTCTGTCTAAAAAGGAAAACAAAAACAGATCTTAATGCATTTATATTATTTATTACTTATTGAGCAGACAAGACACTCCTGATTTATATTGGACAAAAACAAAGGTTTAATTCAACATCATCTCAAAATGATGCCAATTTTTATCCTTTTCTCCGTCACCTCGGTAACCGATTTGAACAATCTCATTAAAATCAAATCGACCTTATCACTCAATAACTCTAATATCACTAAAATACTCGTGTCATATAAGAATAAAGAAACTTCTACCTCAATGTGCTTTTCGATCTGAATACAACTTCATGGGGGTGACCTTTCATATCAGGTATAAAGAGGGTTTTCAGATCAACACAGACCACAACGTATCTTCTCATTAACCTTACGTCAAAACTACTCCGCAGTTTTCTCCAGCAAAACAGCCGAGAGGCTAGAAGGCCTTCGACACCACTTTTAATTTTAGCTGGCATGTAACTCTTGAATTCTTGTGAAGTGACAAGTTTAAAACTAAGCCGCTTAACACGTCCCGTGCTAAGATCAGAAACGCAGCAGGCCACGATTGATTGTATCGCCTGGTTTTAATGAGATTGCGAGTATATGCATGTATATTTAAATAAAAAATAATAATACGATATTGGTTTAGGGGAGTTGGCTGTATTTGAACATTCTATCCATATCAGATACACATTGATTGTTGTTTTCAATAATCTTACAAGACAAGATTTTTAAAAGAAGTTCGAAAAAAAACGAACATCCAGTTTCAAGTACAATTTTTATTTGTCAGTTTTCAAATGCTTAATAAATTTGCTACACGTCATGTGAAATCCATCTGACAGATATTCAAAATCTGAATTCTTTGTGTATGAATTATTTTAACATTTCGAAACGTAAGTCAAATTTGGGAAAGTGAGATGAATATTAGTTCGATGAATTAATCTCCATATTGTCCAACGACAATTTGAATGGCATTGCTGCCATTACGGGTTTCACCGTTTACAGTCCCGAAAGCTGATTGATTCTTGATTTTTGAGAAATTTCAGTTAGTTCATCATATATAATAAAAATGCTTTGAAGGCATACTCCAATCACACATCTTCGAAAGTCATATTCAAATATATATATATATATATATATATATATATATATATATATATATAAGCAAATTGCACGAACCAAAGCGGTTTTGTGTTGTTTGACCTTGTAGGGGTTTGGAAGAGTGCTCAACATTGATGGATGGAGCAAGATAAATGTAGTATATAAGTCAATGTTTTCTACATCTACATCTACATATATATATTGTCCACTCTCCAATTTATCTTATACATGCAGTAAAAGAACATAGTATGATTATTTATTACTTGTTTCTCTAAGGAGTGATAACATTTGTATTATATGCTTTAGGTTGTTTCTAGAAATTTAGAATTTCGAGTACTTAGATTTTACCAGATTTATTATAATTTCGCTTAAAATCCTATTTTTGCGTAATGACTGAATTCCTCTATGCACATTCTGTCCATTCTTTTTTGTCTATCTAAGAATTCAATAGTCATAAGAAAAGTGCCTGTTTAGTGCCTTATTAAAGTGCTTTAAAATACATAAAAACAGCGTTAATTTGGAATCTAGCTTTGTTTGGAAAACCATGATATGAGTATCAGGAACCATACCCAAAGAGTGAATGTGTAGGTGTTCCATCCAGGTCTGATCCTGATGCTATCACCTCCTGTCGGCCTTATCAAAACATAATTGAACATCCCAGTTTACTAAACTATGGTCTCGGCTACTGAAAGTTGCAATACGTTCTTGGAATACAGGAAATGATAACCTTTTTCGGGATTACCGGACGAGCAAGGACGTAAATTCCCTTTGGTTTCCCTAACGGGGGTCAAAAACCGTGTGTTTTATAATGCTGTCAGAGTGATTAGATATTTGACAAGCCAAGAACAGCAGAAACAATGGTCTTTTCCGCAAGACGCCTGATGTCCACTTTTAGATAGACACTTTAGATAGACCATCGTCAACGCTCTGTCTAAATGACGTAAGTGATGTAAAATGCTTAAGTTACATGTTGTATTATGCACATATTTACATTGAGATCATTCATAGATTGAATAATGGGTGCTTGACGGTCCAAATAACATATACTGACCATAGGATAGTATCAAATAGCATGATAAGCTTGTAACATTTAAGTTTTACATTGATTATAAATCTCACAAGGCTTATAACTGATTGAACAACTTTTTGATGGTCTTAGATAACATGTCTCAGTACCCTTTCGTGTATGAACAAGCGTTTTGAACCTCTCATTATGTTCTTTAGCCCGAACTGGTTATGTCTAATTATGGTTGTTGAGTGTTTTGGGAATTTCTTGTCTTATTATGGTACAGAACTCCTTTTTGACAGCTTGTAACCAAATATTGTTACATACAATTAACAACTTATTGATGATCAGCTTATGTAGAATTCTGTACTGATTGTATTACCAAAGTCCCTTGAGAGGAT
The DNA here is from genome assembly GCA_921293015.1 of Phorcus lineatus. Lineage (NCBI taxonomy): Eukaryota > Metazoa > Mollusca > Gastropoda > Trochida > Trochidae > Phorcus > Phorcus lineatus. The sequence continues at coordinate 30,062,702 of OV121088.1, read as the reverse complement.
GTAGAAGTCGTCCTCAGGAAAGACGTAGAAGAAAGTTCCGTTGATGTCCCCGGCATGACACCCTGCCGTCTTCACCCAGGCTGCCAGTAAGATACCCCGGGTACCGTTCACAGGGCTGAGTCTGGCATCAACACTGATGGTGATGTTACCCCTGGAGCACAATCAGTGGAAATCAACTACACATCTGGGAAGGACATTTTTAATCTCGGATCTATTTCAAGGCTCCATATATTTGAACAGGGGTACTAATGGGCTGGTGATCCCTTCTAAGCAAGATACATTCTAATGCTTGGTGACCTAACGAGGCTCGTTCAATAATATTACCATCCAACCTGGTTCCCTGGCCTCGTTCCGCTTGCGCTACAGTGAGGCCATGGCACTGGCTGTATATTGGCGCTGCGCAGAGCAGCGATCCAAGATGGAGGACAAGGCAATTTTTATGCATAGCGATCACAAATTCACTTCATTCTCGCTCTATAGCCACGACATATTGAAGACAAGCATCTACCTTGAATGCAAATAAAATTAGAACTCGGAATATCGCCACATATATTTTTTGTTGCAAAGGGATATTACTAAAAATGATAATGTTTGCAGCCAAGCGATAGCCCCGCCCACCTCGAAATATAAACAATATAGTGGAAGGCTTCGTGCACTGTTTTTAACTATGACAGGTCGAAAATTGAAGCAATTGTTGTTTACTTGGTGTGGTGACAACTTGTTTCAAATACTGGTTATGAAGGAGTAAGGCGATTTTGCGACATTTCCCCTAATCGACCCTATTAAAACCTGTCAACTACGACGCTCAGTACCACCGAGACACAACAACGACCAACTAAATTACAGCAATCAATTGCTGGTCGAATGTTCCAATTTCCGATATTCGACATTTTTAAACTTGCATTTTACATCTTCAGTAGAACCTTGATGAAGATCACGAAGAACAGTAATTGTAGGGTTGAAACACCTGTCTCCTAACTTCTGAACTTGAAACTCTTTAAAGACATAAAGAAGCATAATGAAAAAATGAATGCTTTTTCTTGCGTGTGTGTGTTAGGAATGAAGACTTTGCAAAATTTCATAAATTGTAGACTTTCCATAACTGTTGGCAATATAGTAAGGACATATCCCACTATAACACACATTAATAGAGATTCGTCTTGAAGAAGCGTGATATATTTGTATTATTTAAACGGTTGTATTCAGCTAATAGAGATGATGATAACAGCTCCTGAAAACGAAAGATGTAAGTCATAAGACACATTTGAGCAACTGATTTTGAATTTATTCCTACATTACTATATCCCAGCATTCTGACATTCCAATAGTCAAATGGAAACGGCAGAAAATGTGTTTTCTTTCAAAATGAATCATGCTCTTACTATGTGGCATATATGAACAAAATTGCTTATAAAAATTCTAGAAGTGAAGGCAAAGGGCCCTAGTAATATGGTATACGGAGAATGCGGAAGATTTCCGATTCACATTTTTGCTGAAGCAACAATGATAACATTTTGGATGAGTCTTTTATAAATGCCCTTTTATAGATATCCAAGTCAATGTTACGTTATGATTAGTTCGTGTCGAAATGTTAATTTTCATTCAAATCGTTTTCATAAGTTTACGCAGAGACTTAAAGATGTTTCCACGCAAAAATGGTCTACGTCCCTATAGCTTTCAAACAATTGCTTATACTACTTTACCTGATTTATTAAATATAAGGAAATCCCGGATTTCATTTGCACGCTTCAGGGGCTCATCGTACGATTTAACAATATAGAGAAGATAGAGCAACAGAAAACAGAATTTGTTGGTTCGGTAATTTTAATTGTTTGGAAGTCGGAATTAATTTTTCTTTTAGTCATCCGTTGTATACAGACCTGAGAAAAAGCTGTCGTGTCCCTCTATACTTTTCCGTACACCAAAACAGGTTCAAAATCTCTCTCCTGCTGAATCCTACTAATAATAGTCTTATTCTCAAATTACAACTTTTATGTATTCTATAAAATAAAAATGTGACTTCTAAAAAAGGTCAAAGATAAGAAATTGGAACATACGACTAGCAATTGATTGCTGTAATTTAGTTGGTCGTTGTTGTGTCTCGGTGGTACTGAGCGTCGTAGTTGACAGGTTTTAATAGGGTCGATTTGGGGAAATGTCGCAAAATCGCCTTACTCCTTCATAACCAGTATTTGTAACAAGTTGTCACCACACCAAGTAAACAACAATTGCTTCAATTTTCGACCTGTCATAGTTAAAAACAGTGCACGAAGCCTTCCACTATATTGATTATATTTCAAGGTGGGCGGGGCTATCGCTTGGCTGCAAACATTATCATTTTTAGTAATATCCCTTTGCAACAAAAAATATATGTGGCGATATTCCGAGTTCTAATTTTATTTGCATTCTAGGTAGATGCTTGTCTTCAATATGTCGTGGCTATAGAGCGAGAATGAAGTGAATTTGTGATCGCTATGCATAAAATTGCCTTATCCTCCATCTTGGATCGCTGCTCTGCGCAGCGCCATTACACAGCCAGTGCCATGGCCTCACTGTAGCGCAAGCGGAACGAGGCCAGGGAACCAGGTTGATTACCATCTCGTTCGTTATAACTGACTTGTCATGGTTCCCATTAATGCTTAGCGTTTTCTTTTTGCCCTTTCCATTACTTAGACCTATATCAGTTATTGAATGTGTGTAACGTGTTATAATCTCCATTTAGAGCCTTATTTGACATCTCCATTTACATTTAGCTTCTGCTGTTAAAACAGTTAAATTTCTGTAATATATTTTAATTTCAATAAGAGCACAACCGCATGGCTCCTACAATTTCCAGATAGTTATCTAAGGATTTACCTCGTAAAACTTCCGACTAGTTACTCAGTTTACTAGTTACTAGTTAGTTAGTTACTAGTTTTCTAAAAACAAAGGCACTTATCTGTACCATCAACGTGAACAACTTACCCCTGATGGAGCTGGATGGTAAGAATATAACACCTCATATTGAATCGACAACTTTGATCAATATTAAATATTTCGATCCAAAATATCAGTGAGGTTCCAACAATAATCTGATAGTCGTCCAAGGATTTGCCTCGTATCACTTCCGGCTTGTTGCAGTTATTTAAATCCCTTAACTTATCGTTAATGTCAACGTGAATAGATTTACCCTGATGCAGCTGGATGGTAAGAATAAAAGACCTCATTTAACCTCACCAGCTATGATCCCCAATGACGCTGATGGTCCTGTTGAGGTTGTGTTCCCAGTCGGTGTAGCACCAGGGGAGGGGCTGCTGAAGGACCATCTGTCTCAGGAACTTGTTGTTGCCATCAGACAGCACCTCGAACGATCCCATCTGTTGAGCGAGGTTGAACGGATCCATGTTGTCATCATAGCCTAGGGGATTCATGGAGTCACTGATTGGGTTATTGTTTAGAGCCGCTTGGGCAATATGTCAACAATTAGAACCCATGGAAGAGTGAGACATCAATCTAAAAAATTCTGAACGACAGTAACTTTTCAAAACCGTTAATATAGATTTATTATTACTTATTATTTAAAGACCGAGATTCTTCAGATCAATCTTGGTCCAAAACTGACGTTATACAAAAACAACATGACCTTCGTCAGACTGGCTACACAAAAGCTAGGTTATGATTGATTCACTGAACCACCGGTTATATTTAAAAAATGGCACTCGAAAACGTTTTTGAAAAATACTACCGCCCCTCGAAGGTATATTTGATTACTTTCTGACTTAAATTTATCAAAGTCTTGAAGTTATGTATAGGAGAAACCAGGTCTACGATGACTTACCAGAGATTGTGAACACTGTCGGGGAGACTGTGACATTTAATGACAATGACATCCTCAAGACAATACAGGAAATTTCTTTCAAAGGCATTTCGGGATCTTACAAGTCACATTACTAATAACATGTACATCCCGGGGATTTAAAATATGTTTTTAATATGAACCAATACGTCAAAAGGAATTACTTTACCTTCAAAATCATCCTTGTATGGCAAGGGAAACGGTTTCGAGGATGGCGGGGTCGGGTACTCTCCCTTCTGTCCTCGGGTCAAGGTTGTTAACGTCCAGATCTCGTCAATCCCGAGATTTAACGTAACTTTACCATTTTGAGGCTGCAGAGATAAGAAATAAACATCAGAATGGTCTACACAAAGCTTGATAAAGTACCATATAAACTATGTGTATTCCAAGTCTTATGGGTAATCCAAAAGATATCGTTATCCCACTAATATAAAGGAAATTTGGATGATAAACTTGACCTTAATTGGTGTCTTTTTCTCGAAGTAAACGGGTCTGAGCGCTGTTTCAAAGCTTGGTTTGGTGTACCATACTTGAAGACTTTCAACATTTGCCTGGAATTAAAACAAAACATTTTACAGATTTTTCAAATTATTTTAGTATCACAGGTTGCTCACATTTATTTCCCGATTTCAACGAATCAAGCACAAAGATTTTATAAGAGAGAGATTCAGAGGAAACCAGTAAACATTTTTATTCGAATCAAAATTATTTCTTAAGGTCATGCTTTCACCAGATCGAAATTATCATCAAACTGAAAGCACATCGACTAACATGTGACTTAATTACTTGATAACACTACTTTCAGATACAGATATAGAGGATATTTTATGAGTGTCCGTGATATAACCTGTGTACAACACGAGTGCCGAAATTAATATTACTCGAGCGAGAGCGAGGGATATACTGATGTTTAGGGACGAGTGTCGTTACCATAGTAGGTCATGGTCACGTAATATTCTGTTTATTACTGAAATCGCAAATTATAAGGAAATAAGGAAAATCAACATCCAGCATAGGCGGATAACCCTGTTCAGTTGGTCGCTTTTTTCGAACGCAATGTCATCGGCTAACTACGAAGTCACAGTATTGTTTATGACCAATCTCATTGAAATCAGCTCGAAACTTGTTCCTCGTACCTCGAAACGCAGCGATGAGATTGGTTTATGACGTGACGCCTCATACGATTGCGGTCGTAGGGAATAAAAGTATTCATCAGCGCTTCATTTCCAAAATGCTTACAGCACTAAATAAGCCACTCCAATATAGATCTAAGAGAGACTAGATATACGTTAACCATACATACAAAACTGCCCTTCAGTTCCAGGGTGATTTGGGCCGGTTGAACATCAAAGGATGGCAATGGGGGTCTGACACACACCGAATGATTGTGAGTCTAGGAATAATAAGATTTACTAAAGTAAACAATGAAATGAATTCTAGGTTTCAAATGATGAGATCCTTCACCCATCGTAGGAAGTAGATCAAATTATAGCTGTAACGTCTTTTTCAACTTAAGAACAATTTACTGATTAACACTCTTTGTTGAAAACTTTTATTTCCTTTTATTTCTCATCAACAAAAGTCAAAAGCAGTATTCAAAGGAAGATTTTAAGTTGTTTTAAAAATCATGGTTTGACGTACAGCAAATAAATATGATTATTTTTCTTTCGATATAGGCCTATGTTAAATCAATAACAAAAAAATTTATAATTAAAAAACTGTAAAACAAATAATGAAGCCCAAAAATGTTCTGAATTTATGCGAATTAAATACTATTCAAAACAAGTTATTTTTCTTTTTTTAAATAACATAAAAAGGAAATGAAAAAATGTACCATAGTTTCAATAACGATGGTGAGATCTTTCTTGTCAGGACTAACTAGACCAACATAACTTCCTCCCGTCTTCAAATGACCGACACCCTGGCCGTGGTTCAAATACGTCCAACCTATCTCTGTGAACTGGGTCGTGTGGGCTGAATTGATGAAAATATATGATTTAAACTTTTTTTAATAAATACACACAAATTGTTAGTTGTGATCATTGTTTTCCCCTGAAAAAATGGTTAAAGCTATTTTTACAATTCATCCCGACATCATGTTAAATGTCATATTAGGTACAGCATCAAGTCTCTTAAATAGAAGGTATACTTCCTTCATATCGATAGACCAACATTCGCACCAATGCCATTTCCCTTGTGACCATATCTCTAATATTATGCAATTTGAGGTCACATTGTAATCATTTTCTAACTTCTTAGTCTGATTCAAGATTCGAATTCACACAGTCAACACGATATGTCAATACTGCGTAACCATTCGGCCACCACGTCCTTCCAATACGCACCTGTCACCCAGATAGGACTTTCAACTGCATAGTTCCCGCTCCAGGGTTCCACTGCTGTCATCAGTCCAGTCCGGAACCAGATCAAGTAGTTATAGTAGCTCGCTATAAGGTTCCACGCTATTGTACTGAAGTAGAAGTGTGTTTATATTGTATCGATGTTTTAGGAATTTCTAACTAAAAAATCGTGGACCTGTATTTTCGAAGATCTCTTAGTGCTAAGACTGCTTAGTCGTAAGTACCAGGCATTAACATTGGCCTACGACTCATCTTAACACTAAGACAGCTTCGAAAATGTTTGCCAAGGGCATGTAGATGTTCTTGGTACTCTTACTGACGAAGTGTCACATTTTGGGTGGACGGATACATTTTTGAATCATTGGATCATCCTTTCATCGAAAGTAAAATGTGAATATGTGAGAACGTCAGGTCAAATGACTGAACAATACATATATCCATTTGGACAAATTGTGTAGTCGGAAAAAATTCTCTGCATCTCACTGTGCATGTGACTAATTAATATGGAATAAATTCTATAATGGAATAAGTTAAATTTATTATATTCATTTGAGCATCCTAAGAGGTTTCATGCTTATCAATATATCAGTATTTGTCAGTGCTGGACTAATACAACTCTGTTTCATTTAATTACCTTGTCATCTTCCCGTTCACATAATTTTGATTTAGAATCTGAAAGAAAAGATATTGAAGTTATATAAAAATTGTAAAAAAAGCGTTCACAAGTGGACAAAAATTTTACTGTAAGATTTATTTTAACGTTAACATTATTCTAATTTAGTTTGTAGTAGTAATAGTAGCAGTAGTAGTAGAGGTAGTAGTAGTAGTAGGAGGTGGAGGAGGAGTAGTTGTTGTTGTTGTTGTTGTAGTAGTAGTTGAAATTAGTAGTAGAAGTAGAAAAAGTAGTAGAAATAGTAGTAGAAGTAGTAATAGTGGTAGAAGTAGTAGTAGTAGTAGAAAGTAGTTGTAATAGTAGAAATAGTAAAAGTAGTAGAAAAAGTAGTAGTAGTAGTAGTAGTAGTAGTAGTAGTAGTAGTAGTAGTAGTAGTAGTAGTAGTAGTAGTAGTAGTAGTAGTAGTAGTAGTAGTAGTAGTAGTAGTAGTAGTGGTAGAAGTAGGAGGAGTAGGAGTAGTAGTAGTTGTTGATATTTCAAATATAAAACAAACCCTTCCCCAACATCCGCCTCCAACATCATTGTTGAAGGTGCTGTAGTCTTCTGAAGCCCACAGCTGTTTCCCTGTCTTCAACGCGTCTGGGTCAGACTGGGTACCTGGGTAATGGGCACTGTAAGAGACATCGGTTTTGATCATGATTGGTTCAGACCGAGTTTCATAGCAAATTCATAACTTCGAAATGTAACCATACGTATTGTATTTTAAGATAAGAAAGTTTATGGAATGAAAGATCACAATTGTGAAAGAGAATGGGACAATTTTCACACAGCGGTACAATGGCTGAACAAAGTTTTATTAACTGGTTATGAGGTTGTTTTTTCTTATTCAAAATCATCGTGGTCACCATTTTTAACAAAAACTTGGTGATCTGTTTGTATAGAGATAATACCTACACTATATATATATATATATATATATATATATATATATATATATATATATATATATATATATATATATATATTATTATTATTATTTTTTACGGCAGTGGCGTATCAAAGTTCAGGGCATTCAACATTGCCTTAATTGTTCTCCATGTTGATGAAGAACGAACTCGTACCCTAAGGTGTCCACAGCGTCAGCCAGATCTTTGTCCTTCAGGATATCAGCAGCTATAGCAGCAGGGTGCCCGTCAGGAGCTACTATCCGTACGTGTTCGAATCCGTTACTGTTTAATGTTTGTCTAAGCAGCTGAAAGAATAACATACATAATTGTTTTGTTTTTTCCATATACCAAGTCATCAATGTAACTTGATAGACATTTATTCTATTTCTTAAAATGTAGTATCTAATTGCTTATACTGAATACTATATTTCATTATATATTCAACTTCATAGTGTCGATTTAACAAGCTGACTTCAATGAAAAAGTGTTGTTGATATTTCAGCCTGAAATTCATAATTTTTTAAGAAAATACATATAAAGGAAAAGGAAAAATGGGTATAAAATACATAGCCCTTGGACCATTAAAAATATATAATGATAAGTAATAATATAATATAGAAATGATTAGGATTTTTAAAATATGTAACAGTATCTTGATGTTACCTTTATGTATTTGACGTCGTATTTATGTTCATTCCAAATCTAAAAGAAATTCAAAAACGGTGATCCGACAGTTAGCAGTTAAGAGAGTTACAGTCCTCGAAAGTAGTCATTTACACATTTCCGAAAAGGTATCAACTGGCTCCATATTTTAACATTTGAAATATTACTCCATCTGTATAAAAGGCACAATAGGGATCTATTGGACACAAAAGAATTATGAACATATATGACTTCCTAAATGATTACTATTCTTTATTGACATATATATATATATAACATATCACACATACAAATCCAATATCTATCCTTTACTTCATATGTTCAGTTTATACGAAAATACACTTTAACTCTCACTTATGCAGTTTATGATAAATTTATCAACCTTTAAAATGAAAAAACGTGTATATTGTTATAAATATAAACAGAATATGTATTCCTCACCCCTATGAGATCAATGGTAAGATTATGGTGAGTCTTTGCTCCCTGGATCCACTTCATGATGTACGTGGCCAGGTTCTGTCGGTTTACATACGGGTCATTCGGTTGTCCTGCCAACCAGCCGGGGAACCCCCACGGCAGTCCGTACAGCTTAATGTTTGGATTCCTCTGATAAAAGAAATTCTATTTGGAGAAGATATATAATGAAGAAATTTAGAAATTTTGATTTGGTTCTTTGCTTTAAAGTGGATAATGTTTGAGCACATCACGAAGGGAAATCTCAAAGGTAAAATGTTTATATTTATGTTAGCATAATCAGGTATTTTTGCTATCGATCATGTTGCAAAAGGCAATATTGTCAGTTATAACATAAACTCTAAACGGCCCTTGGCGATCCTAACAACAAGACAATGTTCTTGTAGAGTGGTGAGGAGTGAATCCCATCATCTTCATCGTGAAATCCACAACTTTTTGGACATTATTTATAAACAGGGGAATAACAAGAAGATAGCAACTAATACCTCCTATTATAAACTTTCTTGTTTATTATGCAAAGTTATTTGCCTCCTTCAAAACAAATCCCTTTTTGGACATCACCATAAAACGAAAATAGAAACGGAACTCTCGATAAAATAAAAAGAAAGAATAAAAAGAGGTTACTCACCATGTTTACCTTGAACATGTAATGAATAAATTAACGCGGTATCACGGTAAACGCGGTAAATAAATACCAGTATCACCCTCAACAGTATATAACAACGAAAGGAACCCACCTTCTTAGCCTCCTTCATAAGCCACCACTCGTAGCCTCTGTTGTAGTTCTCATCCCAGGGGTTGTGCATATGGGACGCCTCCGTGCCATCTATACATGCACGATTAAATTATAAATTTTCTAACTTTCCAATATTTGGTTGCCCAATCTTGAACACTACTTTTCAAGTTTCAAATTGATACCAATATAATACTTCTCTAATTTCTATATGTCTATAATACTACTTCTAAGGAATTTAAGGGGTAGCTACAACTGTTTGAAAAATCACAATCGATGATCATGGTATTACCATGACGTTATTCACTGATACATATAAACTGCAAAACTCACCTGTACTCTGAGCATCTCCCCCGATCTCCACCTTAAGAATTTGCAGACTCGCTCCGAAGTTTGGCTGTAGAAGGGAATGAATATAGTACCTCTACGTTTCCATTTACTCGGGAAATCGCAAAGAGACAAATAATTGAATGGCAGTGAGTGGAAATTACTTAATGTCAAATACCTATGAGTCATTTTATTACTGATTTTATAACTGAAGTTAAGTTAACTTCTACACACCTGCATTCTATTAAACTGGTCCATATTATTATAAAAGAATTGGGACGTTCTCATGTTCACATATGGAAACGATTGAGTATTACGTTTTTTAATTTGTCATCCATTTTAATTTGGGTCCATTGAGAATTGTTAGTTTCGCAGAAAAATAAAGAAAGAACAAACCTTGAACAGGAAGTCAAGTATTTGACTCCGGTATGGTTCTTTGTAGTTGATAAGTAGTTTAGAAGTAGCCTTTCAAAAACATAGATTAATATAATGTAATTCATAACACGTCATACATAATAATGCATAATAATGCATTCATACATAGCTTTACTTCCAAGACAGACTTTTATCAATTCATATCGCGTACTATATTATGATTAATTATTTTTCAGTGGCCTTTCAAAGACATCGATTTTATATGTTCAGATGGTAATTCATAATACGTAATACATAATAATGCTTATTAATACATAATCAGAAAATAGCTTAATCTCCAAGAGAGACTTTTATTCATTCATATCACGTATCAAAATTGTGAACAATAATTGAAAAAGAAAATCAAGTTAAATTGTCCTACAATCATCCATCATTGTATTTCTTTTTATTTGGAGCCTGCTTTGTAAAGTTTCTACATATAGAAATTCTCCTTTAATATTGTTTTTGTTTCTAACATTTTTAAATATGTGCCTATCGAGGATCAGTACCTAAAGGTAAACTTTGGATGAAAATATACCAAGTAAAGATATGAGCATATAAGAATTCGTTACACCATTTTTGTAATCGTATAATGTATGCCCGTATATATTGCCATAAGAAACCCAACCCAGAGACATACGTTGCAAAGAACAAAATAATTACCCCGCCACCGCTCAGTCCACCGATGCCATCAAACCGTCTGCCGAGACCGGAACTATCATCAAATACATACGTTACACAAAGGCATCCAATGATGGTAAATGTGAAAAAAACTATGTAGGAAAGTAATTTCATGTGGAAGTTTGTCCTTTCTGTGGTATACTGATAAGGTCGCCACTTACACATGTACTCTGAATAGGATAAGCTATCTAAGATAACTTAGAAACAGAAAAAAACTAATTTGCATTGCCTGATAAGAGGCAGGAATGTGTTACGAGGTTGATTTTTATGAGAGAATTGCATATACAGCGATTTAATAATACTCAAAGGAACAATCCCAATTTTGTTTTACTTCAACAGCTTCATCTAAGAAACACACAAACATAGAGGGTACTAAACGACCTTCCATTTAATACTATTTTTATTAAACGAGTTAATGATTAAGTATAAAACGAGCGAAAGCGAGTTTGATACCAAATCATTTACGAGTTTGATGAAAATAGTATTAAATTGAAGGAAGTTTAGTATTCTGTTTATTACTTGACCTTAGTAATCAAGCATGATTGCCGAAAGTGTACTGAACGAAACATTTCCTTGACTTGGCCGCCATTGTGACGGCGATGCTAACATTTTGACGTCACAACCACACAATATTATGACGTCATACGTGCAGCGGTGTTACACTTGTTTAATGTCGCCGTATAGATATTACACTGCAGTATCTTATACGGGCGAGTAATAAATAGTATTTTCTACCTACTAAACACTAGAAATCTGACTGACAATCATTTTCTAAATTCAAAACTCTTTTCTTCGAATGCATTGTTCTCAAGCAATAGTGTTAGTCCGGTAACTTCATCAAGTCTAGGATCAGAACTAAAACAAACATCATCACTACTTTAAGGAACAAATGCTTCTAAAACTAACATCGTTGTGTTTTGCTTCTAACAATCTTAGGAAATCTTCACCCTCATTTTTATAATCAAAAGCTTATCATTGGTGCTGGATATACGAACGTCTGAATTGTGTTCCTCTTCTTTAACTTCAATCCACTTTCCTAGAATTCGAACTATAATTAGATAAGATGTTCACGATTTTAGTATATAAGCAACAAGATTCTTCCAAAAAACATATAATGGAATTACAACGTGTAACTATTGTAACAACGTCGATGATGAATATAAAGTACTTTTAAAATGCATTCAATATTATTTCTTAAGATAAAAAAAATATCTACCGCTGTAAATTCTGTACACATAATATATTCAAACAACAAACGACTGGCACACAAATTATGGCTATTACTTTATCATATAAGTTTGTATAAAGCAAGCAAATAAAGATTGTTTTAATTGTATATGAATGATTTTCATATCTTTCCTATTACAGGGTAGCGCTGTAACTGTTTGGATTAAATTGTTTTACATTGTACTATTGAAAACTCATCCTTCTACATCAGCGTATTTGTCTCCGCCTAGCTCCATTAGACGATACGAGCGTTTTAGGCCGAAAGATATCAGGGTATATGATGGAGCTAGGCGGAGACAAATACGCTGATGTAGCAGGATGTTGAAAACTGTTACGAGTATGAAATTTAAATTGTTATTGGGACTGACTCACGCTTGTTGGTAAAGTACCCTAGTTAAGTCTAGAACATTTCATCCGTTTGTTTAATTCCTGAGATGCTTTGAAGTCTTACTGGAATCTTTTAGATTTATATTCTGCCGTCATCTTTTATGACACCATCGACTGATTAAACTATTATCAACTGCTGTCTTAAGGACTTCGCTGATTGCATTTAGCTAGCTTATTTATTGAGACTCATTTCATATTAACTCATTAACTTGTATCGTCTTGATATTGTTAACTTTATATATTTTTATCATAAGAAAATAAATTGTAATATCTATTTGCTGGTTTACCAATAGAACATGTCTCGTTTTGATTTCTTGCTTGTAACAGAACCAATGACTCTGAACGGGTCATATAACAAATCAACCAAACAAATATCAAATTGACAAAAAATAAAAACGTTTTCGTGGAAACTACAATATTTATTTAAAATGACAACAGAGTCCAAGTCATTCTTGTGAAGAACCAGCAGACTGAGTGTGTCAAGGTTGTCCGGTTGTTATCTCCAGGTTGTCAAGGTTGCCCTGTTGTTATCTCCAGGTTGTCGAAGTCGGCCAGGCCCCAGGTGTCTGTCCCGATGCCAACAAAACCGGTCCTCGTATTCATGGCGACAAATGTTTGCATAACTTGCTGCCCGTTCACAAAACCATAGGCGAATCGGTACTGAAACACAATATTCGTGACATACGCTTTACATTGTATAAGACAGATGTGTTACAATGTATGTGACAGATGTGTTAAAATGATTTGATCCATAAACTGCCCATTAGCTTCTTCCCAGTTTCCCTACAATAAGGTAGACTTCCGTTACAATGTATGTGAGAGATGCTTTTAGTGACTGTATATAACAGATGTGTAACAATGTATGTGATAGATGTGTTATAAAAATTTATGCAAAAACTCCCCTACATCCCAGTTTCCCTACAATTAGGTAGACTACCGTTACAATGTATGTGAGAAATGTGTTACAATGGCTGTTCATAACAGATGTGTTACAACGTTAATGACATTTTCTCCAAAAATATGTTATCTTGTCTACTCTCCTTGCAGTAATTAGTAGTTCAAGTGCTGCCTGTTGGGAATCATTTAAAGATTGAAAAACATTTCAAGATACTAAAATTATAACTATAATATCAACAACGTTTGAAAATAAAAAGCAAATACTGCTTTATATATTAAGCCTACAAACATTGCTTTGGACACAATGTCGGTCAACGAGGTTGATTAAGATGGGGTATACTCAAGTGTTGAAATATAATACTTCGTTCAGGGGTAGAGGATTCCGGTTGAAAGGGAGTACAATGTCATCAACTTATAAGTGTGTCGTACTTGTTAGTATGTCATCATGGCCCAGTTTACTAACTTGCAAGTAAAATTCATTTAATATATGTATTGAAGAGAGATATCATTTAAAGACACAGGAGCAGAAAGCTTTTTCTTCACATTTTCCCAAATGAATATTATGCAAAACGTATTTTCTTTAGAAATCCAAACACCTCTTCACTAAAACCGTTTATCCTTTGTCGTTGAGAAAATTGTCACTTATCAAGTGAAAAGCAGCCATTTTCCTGTGAACACTTTTAATCATTTGAGTTAGTGAAAAAGAAATCGCGGAGCTCAACCATACTTGGTGCGTTCTTTAAAGGACTCATTTATAAATGAAATAGATTGTCTTGAAATTGAAACATTCGTTTTTCTTTCGTAAGAACACTTTACATGCAACAGTGCCTTTAAATTAAAAAAAACACGGAATCAAATGACTGACGACAAATGTAACCAGGTACCCAGACAATAAGCTTGTAAGTGTTCCATCCTGGTCGCGTTTTGGTGTAGAGCGATCCTGTTGATATCACCTCCTTTCGATCTACAACATTTGAATATATGCATTTGTAAATCATTTTGTCCTATGGAGTGATACAGTCGGTAAAGAAGGCGAATGTGTTCTGTAAAGAAAATTCAAAGTGCAAAGTGTACAGAGTTAGCTTTTCCGAAGCATACGGAAATAACTGAGGCGTTTTGAATGATTGTTTCACTGACGTCACTGACTACACAACTTACTTTGATTGCATCCAATCAGGCTTCTACATTTATAGACCAGAAAATGTTCGTGTTACGACAGAGGTTGTATAGGAATGTATGACGGAGTTACCTTTTTGGGGAGCGAATGTGAGGAAATGTGAAATGAAGTATTTTAGCTAAAACCTAAAAGCAGATCACGTTACTACTGCAGTGAGGTTTTTACCAAAGTCCCTGGAGAGGATGTAGAAGTTGTCTTCAGGGAAGACGTAGAAGAAAGTTCCGTTGATATCCCCCGCTTCACACCCGGCTGTATCCACCCAGGCTGCCAACAGGATACCCCGGGTACCGTTCACAGGGCTCAGGCGGGCATCAACACTGATACTGATGTTACCCCTGGGTTGGTCAGGAGAATTGTTGAATAATTGGTATGGCAAGTAAAGTCACTCCATGTCACTTTATATACTTTGGTTTATCTTTTTAAAAATTTAGTTGGCTTTGATACCATATTTACTGATTAAAGGTCAAATCATCTCACTCAACTTTTCACCCCTAAATGCCTCATAACTTACGCTTCCTTTGTTCCCTTGATAACCGAGTAAAACCCTTATAGTTATTTTCACAAACCAAAATTCTACCTCCCATGTATACTAGTCATATAACCTATAATCTAGCACGGCGTTTGTCCTATTTCTGCTACATAAAAGTTTAAAAACTAATGTTTGACTCAATTGTGTCGATGTGGCGTATATCTGTTTTTCGATATATGACTTTAAACGTTTTATTCAAATTCTACTTCACCATTTAACAAATTCATACTTTTCATAATCAGTCAATACTTATCGATGAAATGGAACAGAAAATAAATAGATATTGGTATTTATTAATAATACGTATTTCCAACCAATAACATGTCCCATAGAATCACAAAACGACGGTATACAGCCACAGTTTGAAAGTAGTAGATAAAATATGAATAAGGGAGAAACCTAGGTTTTCTCCTGGAATTTCATTAAATTTTGTAGCATTAAAAAACATTCGTTGACTAGAATTAACTTAATAATGAATAGTTTGAATTATTTTTACCCATCGCTTTTCTACTCATTTTCTAGGGCTTGTATTCCAAGAAGTCATGGCGTATGTCATTACAGCTAGTATTAACTTGGTCGACACAATCCAATCATATAAAAATCCTCGCGAACCACCACAATCTCACCAGTTGTGGTCTCCAATGATACCGAGAGTCCTGTTGTGGTTGTGTTCAAGGAAGGTGAAACACCAGGGGAGGGGTTGTTGTAGGACCGTCTGTCTCAGGAACTTGTTGTTTGCCTCAGCCACCACCTCGAATGATCCAAGTTGAGGAGCCAGATTGTAGGGCTCCTCATGTTCCTCGTACCCTTGGTATTGGGAAAGAGAAAGTAAAGAATCGCTGACAAGGTACGGGTTATATCGTAATTATAAGCCATAAGCATAATGTTCAGTCACTGCAGAGTCGCTGATTAGTATTACGCCGATGTATATCCCAATGTGTAATCAAAACTACCATATATACGAGAGCTGAGAACCATAGCGTTATTCCGTTCCCCTTACACCGAGGCCATTGAACATCTTCATATCCGCAATGGATGAGCTCCTTTCGAAGATATTTACGCATAAAACAAACATTAAAATGGGTTTGATTACTTTTCCCGTTTTCTTACTCCTTAACTGACTTTTCATATCAAAAACATCTCGATATTTCATTAGACATAGATCATATTACAATGTTTATCATTAAATAATGTATCTATTGTACCTTCAAAATCATCCATGTATGGTAAAGGAAACGGTTCTGATGGTGGCGGTGTTGGATATTCTCCCTTTTGACCTCGGCTCAAGGTCGTTAACGTCCAGATCTCGTCAACGCCGAGATACAAGGTAACAGTGCCATCTTCAACCTTTTTTTTAATAACAAACCAAAGGAACCTGAATGCCAGTTTGTTTTACTGAAACTGCGTAGAATAATACGTGACTGCCATCAAGAGGGTCATCTCATTATATTAAATTTTAATGAAATGAGAGAGACTATCACTCGCACCTCGTTGCGTTGATCTGAGCGCTGCTCTCAAAGGCTTACTTTTCTCGTTGCTGGTTGGCTGGAGAGCAAAGGTCACCTGTCACGACCCGTTTGGAGCTTGACTCAGATCAGTGATGCAATGAGGTACTAGGGAAATGCAATGAGTTACTTGTGAAATGCAACGAGGTACTAGTGAAATGCAACGCGGTACTAGTGAAATGCAACGAGATACTAGTGAAATGCAACGAGGTACTAGTGAAATGCAACGAGATACTAGTGAAATGCAACGAGATATTAGTGAAATGCAAGGAGATACTAGTGAAATGCAACGAGGTACTAGTGAAATGCAACGAGATACTAGTGAAATGCAACGAGGTACTAGTGAAATGCAACGAGGTACTAGTGAAATGCAATGAGGTACTTGTGAAATGCAACGAGGTACTAGTGAAATGCAACGAGGTACTAGTGAAATGCAACGAGATATTAGTGAAATGCAACGAGATACTAGTTAAATGCAACGAGGTACTAGTGAAATGCAACGAGGTACTAGCGAAATGCAACAAGATATTAGTGAAATGCAATGAGGTACTTGTGAAATGCAACGAGGTACTAGTGAAATGCAACGAGGTACTAATGAAATGCAACGAGGTACTAGCGATAGGTTCGAGCGGATATCGAAAGTTTTTTTTATTAAATCACTGAACTAATAACTTATAATCACGTCCTAAAATATCGGGAATTGAGTTGTGGCGATTCTGAATAAAGCGCATGTATCTCTACATAAGTTGAAAAGATGTAAATAATTCATTGCGATAGATGTTTTCTATGATTTACCGTCCCTAATCTAATTCTCCTTCAAAGCATGATTGCGAAATAAGCCGATATTAGAGAGAGAGACTCTCGGTCCCTTGGGGTACATACGTTGACTGAATCCAACTTCTTGAAAAGCACTGACTCCTCTGAAGGTGGGAAACTCAGTTTGGTATACCACACCTGAAGCCTTTTGATCTTGGACTAAAAAATAAACAACAAAAAGTTACATCGTTTGTTGCATTCATACCTCTGTTCTTGAATGATTTATAAAGAAAATCTAATAAATTTAATTCCTTGATACGAAACACAACAGTAAGTTAAGCACCACCAGACTAAATAATAATCAAAATACATTTCCTCGTTTGTTGCATTTTGGAATTTTTTTCAATAAAGAATACTATTGCCATTTAGTATCAAATATCACGATAATATTCAGCTTCATGGTAAAAAATGTACAAAATCAAAGTAAGTCGCGCTCTATTAAAGTTTCAAAATTCCTCATGGTTAAAAATGACTTTTAGCAAAAGATGATACCTTTTGAAACGAATAGGACATCTGATGCCATAAATAAGATTTCTTGATATGTCGAATATTACAAATAAACATTATACTGTTAGTCCCTGAAAACGCACATGATACACTAACATGAAAGTCATCACAAAAACTATTTCTACACAGTGTATATAGTCTCTTTCAAAACAAACTTCCTTCCCCTGTAGTTAAGCAATAAGAGGTTTTCATTTTATTACACATATACATATCGAAACGAAAATATCATATTGTTTTACTCACAAAACTCCCCTTTAATTTCAAATTGATTGTGGCTTTATGTACATCGTATGGCTTTATAGGGGGCCGGAAACACACCGAGTGATTGTGTGCCTGAAAGTGACAAAGACTATGATTGAAGATTTGAAATATTTTGCTAACAAATCTTATTACATATGTATCGTATTTTGCTTACAAAACTTATTACATGTATCGTATTTTGCTGACAAAAATTATTACATGTATCGTATTTTGCTAACAAAACTTATTACATGTATCGTATTTTGCAAACAAAACTTATTACATGTATGGTATTTTGCTTACAAAACTTATTACATGCATCGTATTTTGCTAACAAAACTTATTACTTGCATCGTATTTTGCTAACAAAACTTATTACTTGCATCGTATTTTGCTAACAAAACTTATTACATGTATCGTATTTTGCTAACAAAACTTATTACATGTATCGTATTTTGCTAACAAAACTTATTACATGTATCGTATTTTGCTAACAAAACTTATTACATGTATCGTATTTTGCTAACAAAACTTATTACTTGTATCGTATTTTGCCAACAAAACTTATTACATGTACCGTATTACCTGCATCATAACCTTCTCAAAACCTTTATATGGCTATTGAGGTCGCCAACGTTACCAATCGAGTAGGATATTCGTAAAAACTTTTTTTTTCAATTACTCTAGAGCAAGTTTTAACGAATTAAGATGTGAATTTGAAAACTTAAAAGTGAACAACCCTTGGGAAATCATATTGACAGAATATATCATAAAAGGTCGTGAGGATGAACAGAGGATAATGACTTGAAGATAACTTGTTATCCCAATCTTAGAAACGTATATAAAACATCCTAGAAACATATGCTTTACCGAATTTACCAATTTATACTTGATTAAAACCAGTAAAGAATGCCAATTATGTTTTTTTGAAACTCCTGAAACACGTGTAAATATAGAATTGTTAATCGATGCAACCGTTCTCTTAGTGGTCAGTTTTTTAAAAATTCAAAAGAAAAACTCATATAAATTATTATAACCTTTTGTATACTAGTATTTGGTTATCAACTATATTTACTTAATTTTACATTCAATTTAAATGAGGATAACTAGAAAATATATAACCAGTGTATGTTATAAACTTATACCTACTATAGTTTCAACAACAATGGTAAGGTCATTCTTGTCTGGACTGACCAGTCCTACGTAACTCCCTCCAGATTCAAGATGGCCTACACCCTGACCGTGTTTCAAATACGTCCAGCCTATGTCCGTGAATTGGGTCGTATGAGCTGCAAAGGTGTATTTTTTTGTAATTTGATCCTTTCCTTTAGAACGTTTGCAAATGTTGGTGATGCGTTTATAAAATTGTAAAATGAGAGAAAATATTCAGTGAAATGTTTGCTATTTGGATCGTTGAAAAAAACTACATCTTGTATATTATCAGTTATTTTATTATCATCGAAAAGCTTTTCAAAGGTTTAAATTGTATATCAGATGAAGAGAAAGTAATAACTTTGTAGTTAAAGAACAAGTATCACAAAGTAATTCACATTTTTATAGAGAAAGGTAATTCTATGAATACCAAAATGTCTTCAAATTAAACATAGTTCTACAACTACGCAGGCGCTAGTTTTTCAAGATCAAAAATATATTGCTAACTATAGAAACTGACATCAACATACATCAATTTGAGGGCATTTGCTTACGGTTGTTAAGGTTTTAATAAGAGAACTTAGAACATTAGGATATTTATCTGATAGTTATGTATTACATGTACATCTAAACTTATGAAATTCAGAGGGAATCGGTGCAGATATTCTGTATCAATGTTATGGAAATATTCATTCAATAGTGTATTCATATCCAACCTGACACCCAGATAGGACTCTGAACCATGTAGTTGCCGCTCCAAGGCTGTATGGCGGTCATCAGACCAGACCGGTCGTAGTAGATGTGGTCGTAGTAACTCGTTATCAGGTTCCATGCTATAGTGCTGAAGTAATATGAAATATAAATAATCTCATCTTTGTGTCTTCTGATATAAAATATATCAACAGGAGTTGTTAAAAGTTCCAAATATCCGAGGCTTGTCAACGATAATTTTACTTTTACCGCGTACCGACGAGTGTGAATGCATTGGAGATCAGAAGACACGAAGGTGAAATTCTATTCAGTATCAAATATTCATTTTCATCACGTTTCCATTCAAAATGTACACTGCACTACCTCACTGCACTAAGATTCCTAATGCGATGATGTCATTGCAAATTTGGTTTTTCGATTAACATAGGATGAGTGTTTTATTATCAATTAAAGTTTATTTTATGTTCATTGACGGCGCAGCTGTTATTGTATGTTCATATAATGTTCTGACTGACGTGTTATAACAAGTTGTATTTTTTGGTAAGATATTCACTGAATATCAACTTTTAATTTCATAAATTTCATTATATAATGAATGTTACCTTGTCATTTTTCCATTCACATAATTTTGGTTTAGTATCTGTAATTCAGAGACAAGATGCAGCGTCAAAACATCGAGAAGTAAATATTTCAAATTCTTGGTCTTGGTTTAAAGGGACAGTACAACCGTTTAAGATAAATAAAATGATCTCATGAAAGCAAAATAAATTTAACCAATTGCAAGACAATGTTTCTTAATCCAAAAAAAAGAGTTCGAGATCGTACATGCCATTTTCACTTAATTATTCATTTCCCTACATCAAATGGTTTAAACGAGTTCACACAAAAATGGCCTCAAGTGGTTTTTGCTGTATGCTATATGCTTGATTATTCCTTCTACGACTACGGATGCCAGTCTGAAGAGAACACATTTGGCATAAACAAGTGTTTACTTGGGAAAATTTTAAGAAATAAAGTTTTCATCAAACGTGCTACTGCCCCTTTAAAATCCCAAACAATAGCAACATGAGATAAACTTTAAGAAACTATTGAGATAAAGAACATAGGTCTAGGGTCGAAATCATTATTGATTTCTAGTTAACTATCTAAAAATAGACTAAAGTAAACTATTTCGTATCACTAAAATGTTAACGATTAAATTCTTTTATCAATCATTCACTTGAATTGAAGAAAATTGAAATGATTTAGTTATTAAACGCACCCTGGCCCAACATCCACCACCGACATCGTCGTTGGGAGCGTTGTAGTCTTCGGAAGCCCAGAGCGTTTTCCCTGTTTGAATTGCTGTTGGTGTAGACTGCGTGCCCGGGTAGTGTACTCTTGGAGAATAGAAACATAAATTACTGAATAAAATAGCCAAGACCGACATTTAGGTTCTTTTTCTTAACTACTAGTATTCATTTTATGCATGAACAAATAAGTTTTTCCCCCAAATAATGAGCATTCTGGTCCCAATCAACTCTGTTTCGAGGGATCCATATATCTTAGTCTTGATATCTTAAAATACGAGGAGGGTTAATTTTAATCAAATTTTAGTATTTGAAAAGAAACAAATCATAAGAAACTAGACTCGATTTTAGGAAGATAACCATATCTCAACTAAACAAAGTAAGGGTGTAACTGTATAAGACAATTCCGGACAGTTACATTCTACATTCTACATTCTACCCTTGTAACCTCTAAAGAACACCTCGTTTGAGGAAATGTTGCATCTTTCATCATTTTTCTAGGTAAGTTAATGTTTCATATATTTTATCAAATTTGACAACATTTTACATGTGTAATAGATTTATCCACAGAACGCCCTAGGTATTCTTTAAGATGAAAATCGAGGGATAATGTCTTTTTATGACCTCCTCAATGACTTTGTAAAAAATGGAATCATATTAAGGTCGAGGTCATCATGCAACAAGTTAGCAGTTCTCAATATGAAACTGCAAGACCAAGAAATAAATCTTATTAGATAGACTCTATCTTAGTCTTTTGTTCAGTCTCATGTATGCTTTTATAATTAAATGGTTTAAAGAAATCTTTTGAAAATGCTGATAACGTAACTGAAAAAATAAAAGCATAAGCAACTTAAGTAGAATATCCTCGAATATCATATCGTCGAAAAATGCCGCGGTAGAGCTGACCCTTTAATGACAGTACCCAATGGCCACTAAAGCATCAGCCAGATCTCTGTCTTTGAGAACATCTTCCGCTATCTTGAAGTCTCCATCGGCAGCCACTATCTGGACGTGTTGGAAGCCGTTACTATCCAACATCTGTCTCAGTAGCTGAAGTATAAAATAAAGTGTTATTAAAGTGACGCGTCGTATATTGCATACATTTTGTATGTGGCAAATAACCTATGTCCTGAGTGAAGTAAAAATAGCCTTTCTGAAAATAACATCTTAATCCTTAAAAAGCCGTTACTATCCAACACTTGTCCAAGGAGATGAAGTGTGAAATAAAGTGGGATTAAAGTGACACAGAGTATGTTTAATAAATTTTGCATGTGGTTTAACTGATAGTCAAATGCCATCCGTCCTGATTCAAGTTAAAATCGCCTTTCTTAACATAACTTCTTAATCCTTAAAATGCCAAACTTTTAAATTTTCATTTTAAAAAAAAAATGAGATCGAAATTTATCTGGAGCTGTTGAAAGCCGATAACATCCAACATCGGTTTCAGTAGTGGAAGCGTGATATAAAGTGGGATTAAATGGCACAGATTAAGTTGCATAAACGTTGCATTGGAAACTAAATAAAGCAGACTAAAGATTTTGAGTGAAAAGTGTTTGAAAGGTTATAAAGCTAATGTAAATGATTTCGCTTCTTAACAATTTTAAGGGAGTTGTTCGGTTTTAACTGAAATGTATATATTTTCCTATGTATTTAATCCCTGATTTATCTTCATCGACAATATCAACCTTAAAATAAAAAAAACATATTTCAGGCTTGTCCAATATTCCTACAACAATCTATAAATCTATATTGTAAAAAACGTTGTCAGTGGAAATGCCGGAACTATGTCGTTTCTTAGGTATCCATGGACAGTCTTTGTAAATTTTCAGAGACCACAAGTGTTTCGTTTGATTTTGTTATATGTTTTTGGTTATTGGTAGGTGTTTTTACTATAGTGGTGATAGCCACCATCGACTTAGAGCAGTTATTTTAACTGTTTGTCACGTCAAGTCAAGTGAATATATTCTGACATTAATTTTTAGAAATGAGTAAATATAAAACATAATCATAAAACTAAGGTAATTCAGGCACTTTGACAGCAATGCTTACTATCAACATCAATATTGTTGAGTTTCTATTATGTCATTTCAAAGATATTTTAAACAGTTTCTTTTGCCGAGGGGTTTATGTGGATGCATGTTTCGGTTATAAACTAGTTTCAAATAAGTTAACAATAACATAAAAACAAAAGCAGTTTACCTTGATATATTCCACATCGTAGTCATGTTCGTTCCATATCTATCAGAAAGGAGATATTTTTACTGACAAGAAATAATTATTTTTACAACCAAATACCCCCCAAAATATCTTATAATTTAAAATAAGGAAATAAGGCTAATCAATATAATGTATCTTCGGGTCAGGTATCATGCGATGGAATATTGAGAATATTTAATAGTTGCGTAAATAATGGTTAAATAAATTCTTATCGTAAATCAAAATCATCTAAATCATAGCACTGATATCTTAAAAGTACTTTAGATAGAATTTCAATCCAATCTACCTTATAGCCCTCAATATTCAAACAAATTTATAACATTATGCATTGCAGTACATTTATGATGTGATAGGCATTTTAAGAATTAGTTGTCTTAAGATAGTGCGAAAGACAAAATTAATTGTATCCGTATGGATAATCTTTTATGCAATATCAATAGCAGAAAGAGTAAACAAATAATGTACATAAATTTATATATTTCTATAACGTTTAATATCATAAGTAAAGCTATGCTTATACCTCATCTAATAAAATAATAAATTCTTTTTTTTTTAAATTAAAAATCTAAAAATCTTCACCCCTATGAGATCTATGGTAAGGTTGTGGTGACTCTTCGCTCCCTGGATCCACTTCATGATGTACGTGGCCAGGTTCTGTCGGTTAACATACGGGTCATTCGGTTGTCCTGCCAACCAGCCGGGGAACCCCCATGGAAGTCCATACAGCTTTATGTTGGGGTTTCTCTGAATAGAATAATTGAAATGAAAAAAAATTAGGGCTGGTTTTGTTATTTGAAAAAAAAGACAGCAACAAGGGGATTTCTATGCTTTCATCCACAACATTTTACCCTATACTTACATATTTGTAACTTGCCTATCAGCGCATGGAAAGACGTATGTGTTTGTCAAAATATCGCAAGAAGGTAAGGTTCTCCATATTGTAGTTCATATCATCTCTTTAAAGTCTTCTTTAATGGACAACCGTACGTACCAAGTGTTATTAGTCCGGATATCATCGTGGACATATATTGGCATTTATTCGCATTGACACTAAGTAATAGAGTTTCGCAAGACTCATTATTACATTGGCAACCATCCGCTGTTTTTACTCAATCATTAGCCTACAAAACAAAGAACATCAATGTCGAACGAATAAAGTCTCAGGGGACTTTTAAATCCAGATGTCTAACTTTTGAGAATATCATATCCCAACGAAAGGAACTCACCTTTTGGCCTCCTTCATTAGCCACCATTTATTAGCAACATATGTGAATAAAGTAACACGGGATTTCTAAATCCCGGCATCACCCTCAACAGTGTATAACAACGAAAGCAACTCATCTTTTGGCCTCCTACATTAGCCACCATTTATTAGCACCAACATATGCTGAATAAAGTAACACGGGATTTCTAAATCCCGGCATCACCCTCAACAGTGTATAACAACGAAAGCAACTCATCTTTTGGCCTCCTTCATTAGCCACCATTTACTAGCACCAACATATGCTGAATAAAGTAACACGGGATTTCTAAATCCCGGCATCACCCTCAACAGTATATAACAACGAAAGGAACTCACCTTCTTGGCCTCCTTCATAAGCCACCACTCGTAGCCTCTGTTGTAGTTCTCGTCCCAGGGGTAGTGCATGTGGGACGCCTCTGTGCCATCTGGAGAGGTTTTAGCATAACATATGAACCAGAGGTATTCATTTTGGATAAGAAAAAGGATTTTATGATTATCAAAAGTCCAAAGAACATGTAGATATTTTCATCCGCGTCAATTGAGTCTCAGAAACGATGTCAGTCGAAGTCTCACAATTTAAGAACTAAGTTTAATTGGTGAACTGATAAATATGTAAATATATTCCGTTCGCAAGCTCTCTCCATCTAAAATAAGAGTCGTATGTGTAATCCATTTAAACCAATTCAAACAACTGTCAACGATTGTGTCTACATTTGGGTATTTTGATTTCCCGTAAACAAAAAAACACCAAGACGTTTACCTTTTATTATATTCAGGGCTAAATTTAAATTTTGTTGAAATTGTAGTCGTAAACAATTACTTCATCAATATAATAAGGAATAACGTTACGTGAAACGTGAAAATGTGGAAACGAGCCCACAACTTTGTACTAGGTGTTTTGTTTTATAAATCATAGCTTTACTTCGTTGTCTTGTTTTATCCTCTGTAAAGCCACATCAGTAATATCTTCTTAGTGAACTCTTACCGGTACTCTGGGCGTCTCCCCCTATCTCCACCTTCAGAATCTGCAGACTGGCACCAAACTCCGGCTGATAGATCGCAATAAATTTAAGATCATGCTTAATATGTTAATGTGATCAAGCATACATTAGCAAACGTTTAAAAAATTCAAGATAACGTAAAGAGATACTTTGAGACATTTTATCTGGCTTGAAAGTGCCAACAGACCATATATGTTGATGAGGATTTTAAAAGGTTTATATATTCATCTTGAAAAAAAGTATTACAAATTTATGAACATTGAATCTTTTAAAAGGAATTGGACCATGCCTATACATGTGCAGAAGCCGAAATCACATCAAATATTCATCAATACAAGTAATAGAACCTATTCAAAACTATAAACTCCAATCTGTTTGTCTGTCTGCATTATATAAGTTCCTAAAATTACATTGAATAATTTGCGCACGCCAGCAGTGGTATATTGTCCGGTTTTCGATCAAAGCTTTCACTATGTCACTGTAACGATTATCTAGTGATTGACACTTTTTCAGAAACAGTCAGTACCTCATGGCAAAATGACAATATGATAAAGTCTCGCAAATGTGACTCACCAACAGCCCCTTTAAGTTAAAATTTATAAACATTTGGTCACTTTTAGCAATGTTACAAAAGTGGTTGTCATCATAACTTGGTCGATCCCCAGGGCCATTTTTCTCAATTTAAGGTTAAAAAACGTACATTACATCTAAGCAAGTAATGCAAAATGACATCTGAAAATGATAAGATCTCAGAGTTCCTTTCTTATTTCATTCATTCTATTGATATCTCTAAAATGTATATTGCCGCTTGTCTACTTAAAAAACCTGGCGCGACCTAAGTGCGGATTGGCGTGCATACTGTGTGAAGCATTCATAAAATATCTGCGACAGCCATTTTGATTCGAAAAGGGCATATCATAATAAGGGCCAAGATTAAAAGCTGATTATTATCAGGCAAATTCTTTGCAATATCTATGGATAAAAAAAGGATTAGCCCATAACTGAAGCCTCGATGATTGTTCAGAACCAACCAAAGGAAATTTGTCCACAAAAAGCGTTGAACTACAAACCTTGAAGAGAAAGTCAAGGATCTGATTCCTGTACTTCTCTGGATAGTTCACAAGCAGTTTGGATGTGGCCTGTAAGATAGCAAACATTACTCATTTTGTATGCAGTCGACTATATATACAAAGATGTATGGTGATAAATCTTTCCCAGCGAAGCATAATTTGCCGCAGTCTCAATTACTGGCTAATGTTGTGCATTATTTAATATAATATTGAATATTGCCATCTTTTAAGATTCAACTCTTCCGCCTACTGCACCTGAGCTTCGCCGTGCAATCAGAATAAGAGAAAACCACGAATGTTTGCACAATGCAGCAAGGCGTAACTTATTCTATGATGATGACTGACGTGACTTATGCTTTGCACTGGAAGTTGGTAGTGAAATGATTTTTTTTTTGGTGGAAAAAGTGAGACTTCTCATCTTTCATAAAATACAGACGGTCCCATTGCAACTTCTTTATCTTCCTAAGCTATACATATATTATGATAGAATTTCTTTGGATTTGAAGGACAAAGTGCTAGACGCGAGAAAAATAGTTATAGAGAGAAGAAATGTGTAAAATGTAACACCTAAAGAGTTAGATAGTTCTGTCATAATCAATCTATACCTTTGAAGCACAACTTTTTAAGGATAAAATTTGTAAAGAGAAGGTCATTTCAAATTGTCCGACGTGGGTGATTTACGGGTTTCAACGAACCTACCTGCCACTTTTTAAGGGCCCTAAAGAACAATTGAAAGCAATGGTTTCAGTCAAGTCGTTTGAAGTACATGAGTAGCAATATGCACGTGTTCCATAACCTCAAATATTGAAATATGAAAGTATTAGAAAATTAAAATTTTGATTTCGGAATTGAGTAAACATTCCTGTAAGTAATTGGTATATACTATACCAGCACATCAATCGTTGATTCAGATTTTTTAGTAATTTTCTAAGGAATCGTATATGTTAAGAGTTAAAAGAAACTTTTTATTACATGATTTTTTTCAAATTTTATACACAAAATTTTTATTTTTTTTAAAATTCACATTACCCCTCCGCCACTAATGCCACCGATTCCATCGAATCTCCTCCCCATTCCGGAACTGTCGTCAAATTCATAGCTCACGCTTTCGATTCCACTTGTGAATAGGAAGTAGAAAGGTATGGTGACAAACAGACCCATTATCCTCCGGTCTATCAAAGCAGCGGGATTTATGGCAAATGGAAAGTTTGTTCCACATTAGAGCCAGATAGTGTCGAATGGTTGTGACCGGGTTACAGTTTCTTATCTTTTGAATCGTTACAGACAAATACATATAGTCATATACCGATATGAATAAAAACAGCATTCTATGTTATGTTAAGTTATTTACATGTTAACTGGTTATGTCACAAATTATTTTATCTACAGCATTGTATCTTCTTCTGCTTTGAATAACTATCCAGAATCATATTTGGCCAATAGACACGCGCCACTTGCACTTGCATTAAATTGTCCGGTTTTCGATCATAAGAAAACTAACACCTTTTATATTGTCATTATACTGTTAAGCATTGTGATAAGCATTAAGAACATTTTGAGCAATAATCAGTAATCGTCGATAAGATTAATCTTTTGAAAGTTTGTCATATTTCAAAAATCCAACACCTCTGTGTCTTATTGATAATGAACTACGAACGTGTAATAATTATTTTAGAAATAGTTCATGTTTATTCTGTTGTTATACTTCCCCGTTAACTCTTTCCTTATCTATATGTGTTGCTGTAAAACAATATATTTTAAAAATATATATATAAAAAATTCAGGAATGTTGAGTCACATTTACAATGAAAGTGTTTTAAAGTCATAATTCCATGTTGAACTCTCAAATTTATTACGTTTACTTTCTGTTTCCCTGTACACGATGTTTATTGGACACTGCCCTTCCTCTATTTTAATTGAAACCATAAGTTTTGCATGCTATAACTATCATTGTATGGCTTTACCATATGAATGAATTTCAAAATACATAACTTTCAACAAACCGAAAGGTTCAGATTTTCATTGAAAAATCGTATGAATTGGCTAAAATTTTGTCATTAGATTAAATACTAACAAATGAAATTTTATTGATGCATTCAGGTGTTGCATGGTAACAAAAATGGTGTGACATTCATTTTCAGTCTTCAATCTTTTTTTGTAATTTGATACATTTGTGATATTGCTCTTTTAAATGTAAATTTGTATATGCTCTTTTCATTCTGTGTAGTATTTAATTTAATGACAAAATTTTAGCCGATTCATACGAGTCAATTGATGATGATGTAAGTAATTATTAACTTGATTGATTCAAATTCAGATTCGGATTCAGATTCGTTTATTCAGTATATCAGGCCTACAGTTGATGTATTAAGTCGTACATGTGGCGGTTACATTTCTTACAAAGAGTACATGTTTTAAGAGATTTAATAACATCTGGGCCCAGATTTACAAAGCTCTCCTAGCACTAAGATAGTCGTAAGTACCATCAATTAACATTGACCTACAACTCTCTTAGCACTAAGAGATCTTCGAAAATCTAGGCCCAGCATTTTAGAATTTAACACACTGGACAAAGTTGTTTATCTCTGATCGATGATACAAAAGTTAAATATATTCTTCTGAAATTTACAAACAAACGATACATTAAATTCATCTTCAATATTGCCTGAGTTACAATTTCTGCAAACACTTACATCATCATCAATTGACTCTCCATTTGTTTTTCGTAAGGAATTTATTGATTGATGCTATTTCGTAATGTTTCGTTTCGTATCGCTAAACTGTGATGCGATTTCGTATGGTATGTACGTTTCGCATCTTGTCACTGCTATGCTATTTTTATGTTGATATGCCCGTTACACATCAATTTTAAATTGAACTCCCTAAGATGTGAAATGGAAATTATTACTCATTGCATTAATATTTTCATATACCTGTATTTATTTTTTCTGTCTTTGGTCATCGTCGTCCTTCGTCTCTTGTTCCTTGCTATATTTACATTGGGACCTTCAATTTTCATTGAATACGGTATATTTAATTTTGTCAAGTAAATAGATTAATTCTCCTATGAAAGGGCTGAAATCTCTGACTTGAATAGATACTAGCATATTCAGAAAACACATGTATAAAAGAAATGTAGCAATTAATGGACCATTTTTAAAAATCGATACCTTAATCGAATGTTTTTAAAAATCGATACCTTAATCGAATAATGTTTTTAAAATTTTTTTTTTTTTTTTTTGAAAATATATGTAAATAATGTTAGAAAACACGATTTGATCATTTTTATGTGGTACCCTATATGACGAATCTTTGATTTACATAACATATACAAAACATATAGACAGAAGTCATATATGACTTGTAAACGAAAAGTGTATTAAAGGGACGGTTTGCTTTGAACTCCGGTACAGTAAGCCCTTTCATGTTACAATCACCGATTACACAAATGACTCGCTGGCCTATATCTTGTTTATAAGTCTGGCAGTAATCCAAATACGCTATGTTTGGCATATATGTGCCGAGTGATTAATCCTGAATTAAACTATCAAGAGATCAAGATAAAATCACTTTGCTTTAAACTCCACGGTGTTATAATATCGCAGTACAGTCAACGTTATTTCTACAACGGTTGTCAATTACAAGGATCACACTATAAGCGTTCACCCGCGAAACTAGCCCGGTCTTTTAGGACATGTTCGGACACAGATGACTGTTATCGGTTTTACCATAACAAACGAGCTTGCATTCACTCGATCGACAGTTGTGTAGAGAGGCCTCAGAGTAAATAGATACACGGATTGTTTTGGATATTTAAAACATTGTGCACTACCCCTCTGTTTTGTACAGGTTGGGTTATTTCAAATAACATTTCAGTTGTTGTGTCGTCTGCTTCAAACAGTTTACCGGAAGTGTAACCTGGCTTAAAAGGAATAAGGTGAGAGTGGTAATTTGTTAATGCGGAAATACGATTTCATCTTTGAGGTTGTCGAATAGAAGATTTTACTGGTTCATAAACAATTGACATATTTTAGGACTCTTTTGTGACAACCTCTCAGCGAGTTTATGGTTGCTAAGCAAGTGATTGACAGCAAATATGATATTGACATGACATGTGTTCACTGACCCTGTATGAGCAGACGACATTTGAGATTGAGGATTTGTAAATGATCTGACAATCCAAAATGAATTTTTCCAAGTTTCGAGAGAGCGGTGATCTCTCAGATCTGTCAGTCGTCGTCGATGGGAAGACCTTTAAGCTACATAAATTTCCCCTATTTGCGAAATCAAATTATTTTTGTAATCTGACAAGGGGCAAGATGGCTGACTCCCAGAAAGTTGACTTGGCAAACTTCCCGGGTGGACACGAGATATTCGGCTTGGTAGCAGATTTCTGTTATAGCATGAACTTTGACCTCACTAAAAACAATATCGTGCAAGTTCGCTGCGCGGCGGAATACTTACAAATGGAAGGAGCGGGAAACTTAATTGAAACTTCGGAAAAGTTTCTTCAGGATACTATCACGTCTGCCAAGATGAGTAGATCAAGCTCTGGTATTATCTCCCTTCTTTTATACTGTGCCAAGATAGGAACACTTTCCGAGAGATCGGGGATAGTTGACCAATGCACAGATGCTTTAGTCGAGTGCTGGTTGAAACCACCCACGAGATTCAGTAGCCCGACATCAAGGAAATCTCCTGACGATAAAGGGGAGAAACCGGTCCTGAATTTGTACACACTTCCAGTGGAATGGTTCGTCAAAATCTTGAAACAAGCAAAGGAGAAGGGAATAAATACGTCAGAATTGGGAGAAATGGTGATTAAATATGTCACCGCGGCTATAGAGAAGGACGAAGGCGATGATGGAAAGACCGACTCTAAAGCTCGTTCATCGCAAAAGGATGATGAACAAAAATCTCAAGAAAAGAAAGTGGATGTTGCCAAAGTGTTGGATTCAGTTCTGGTTGTTTTACCAGAGGAAGCTTATACCGTCGCTGACGTCACTACAGAGTGGATTACCAAGGTTCTGAGAATTGCTACAGCGAGGGGTTGTACATGCCGCAAACTTCTAGTCAAGATAGCGGGGGAGATGCTCAACAAACTCTCTCCGGAAGATTTATGTATTATCTCCCCTTCCGTCCTTCATGACATTGTTATAGAATCAACCAATGGGGACTCGGACAACGCCCAGAAGGCTTGCAAGCTCGTGGACACGTACATGTCGGAAATGGCGAAGAAAGGAGTCCTGACGGCTGAGACTTTCAAACTCCTTGCAGCTGCTGCTCCTTCCGGTAGTAGAGTAAATCATGATACGCTGTATGAAGTTCTCGAGTACATCCTTAAGACAGGTGGGTTGCCATTTTTAAAACTTCCATTTTCTTTGGTAACACATTCAGAGAGATTCAGTTGTCATAAAACTGTACATTCAAAATACTGTCCATAGATCACGATTGTGAGTATGCAATCACAAATATTTTCACAAATACTTTATACTTTTATAGAATAAAAAACGTTTCAATCATATTGTCAAATATAGTAGTGTAAAGCACAATATTGAATTTTTACCGTTTGCTTCATTTAAAACACAAACCTTAAAGCATAAAAAATATGTCGGTTTGTAAATCTAGTTGATATTTTGATATTATGGAACTTCAGGTCAAAGACATTATAATGATATTTTCGATGGGGCATTACTAAGTTTTCTTCATCGGAAAACAAATATCCTTAAGTATCAAAGAAACGATGTGTGCAAGTTCATAGTGCTTGTGTTCGTTGTGAAATGTGACGTTTTTAGACGTGAGATGAAGTGATACACCTCCAGTTAATGAATACGCAAATAAGTTTGCCCATACATTTCAGTAGAGTACAAGGTACTACAAACTTATTGGACAATGCAGTACATTATAACACAGCGAAATCAATAAGTGAACCTACCGACACCCCCGTGTGCAAAGCACAAATAAACCCTCGTTTATTAACTGCAGCTATACTTTACGTGCATACGTTGTTGTAAATTTGCCTTGTGGATTGAAATTAAAAGGGATCTTGTCAGACATGTATTTATATTTCATTTGTATAAAGGAGAGAAAGCAGTTGAGGGAAACGTCACCCCTGCAGTACATCTCCAAAAAACAATTTCAGTTTCTCATGTAGCACTGTCGTAAAGCTTTATCTTAAAATGCTCATCAAAATAATGATTTCATAATGTTTTGTTTTAGATTAGATATATAAATTATATATTTAACGGTCGCGTTTTTTAGGCTAATTACTTAAATGCCTACAAACAAGGCCATTTTCAGTGCTCAATGTACCCGTGCATTTCTTATTATTATCTCTTTAGTAAGTACTCAGGAATTATTATAGAGGGTATTATGAAATGCTGAAAAAAAGAAATGTGTTCATTTACTCTAATGTTCTAAAATTGTAAAAGCGTTGCAACGTGTTTTTGTTCAACAATGTGTTATTTATGGCATCGTGATCGTTAAGTTACACTTGTGTAGGACAAGTACGAATACTAATGAAGAAAGTAGTGGTTTTTAGTAATGGTAAATACCAACCGTTAATAAGTTAGTGATTGCTACTCTTTTATGATAAAGACGTTGTTGATCCAAAGAAATGGATTCTTATTCTTCTAACCTTACCTCTAAATGTCTTTCAAAGAAGTATTTATTTTTTCCGCAGTAATGTTTTAAGGACAACGGGTTCTCACCACGCATTTGCCATTGTTGTTCATGACATTATGTAGCGATTCAAAAGCATTAGCGTGTAACGCAAATGGACACAGCTTCTGAATGATATATGCCCTCGGGGCATATAGCAAATTATGTGCTCTGTGTCAACAATGTTCTTCTTCCATTCGTTCATCAAACTATTAAGTTTTGTTGTCTGCGTGTATTTTATGAAAATGTAGTAAGCTTCCATAGGAACTGGAAAACATTTGTCAGGGTAAATGACTATGGCACCAATTCTGACATATTGGTGTTTGTCCACACTTTTTAAGTTGTATGCAGTGTTAGGTTCAGTAAAATAGTGGTTACTTTTGTTCAATGAATGCTTAGCAAACGTTTCATATTTCCATCTGGCCTGACTCGGTACTGTAAGGATTCCGATGGTTTTCTGATACATTATGGCTGAGCTCTCTAATACCAATTGTGACATGACAAAATTGATCTATGACCTTAGTCCTTAATCTACAGTGTACATTCTCTTTAGTGTTTGCGTGACCTAATATACAGTGTACATACATTATCTATAGTGTTTGCGTGACCATCGCTTAATGTCTGTCAATCTCATTGAAATAAGGTATTAGTTTCTGAGCTCTCTAATACCAATTGACCACATGACCAAATTCATATATGACCTTTGGCTATTAGTACTTAAACTGCAGTGTACATTCTCTATAGTGTTTGCGAGACAAGAGATTTATGTCTGTCAATCTCAAAGCAATAAGATCTAAATTTTGGCTCTACTGTACGCATATTACACGTAGGGCAGCACTTTAGATCTTAATTCAATAAGATTGAATGTGTCCTTCTGTTACTGGCTACGAACAATTGTTTTGTCGTCTGACATAACTGATTTTGCGCTCTTAAAGGGACAGTTTCACGTTTTAGGTAAAGAAGTGATCTCACAGAAACAAAAAATAAATGTTACAAATTGCAAGGCAGTGTTTTTTTCCAAATGAACGTACCATGTTTTGTTAAGCTATGCTAATCCATTTCCTTAACGCAAATGATTAAAAGGTGTTCACACTTAAATGGCTTCCCATATTTTTTATTTTTACTTGATACTGTCCCTTTAACAGCATAGATTATTGTCCCCTTGCATTTTGTTCGGGGACATGTAGGTATTATTATCATCTATACATCTATCAACATGTATCTAAAATCAATATATTTACATTTATTCTATGACCTTAGAAAATAGGTAATGTCTTTTATCCATGTTATTGTCATTCGCTTTCTATTTCATCTGGGAATTCAGTTTAATCTAGACTTGCTGAATGGGAAGCTAGACTGTATTGAATGCAATTATTTTATACACAGTCATGAGGCAGTGCAACTGAAGTGTGACATGCATTGATGTATCCAGATTAACTGACATTAAATCAGGTACTGAAAACCGTCAAATGCATGCATATATCATATGTGTAGCGGTACACGTAGATGATCCAATTTTCACTGCAATCAGTAATCTAAGCATAGCGGTATAATAATATGAAGTTGTTTTATGTACAATTTGACATATATTAGAATGGAAACATTATTAAGTCTGTCACTGTACATATCAGGTATTTGAAAGTATGGATTTGGTTCTTATGAAACTAAACAACGACATAACGAATTATGGAATGACTGACTGGACCCTGTTACGCTCGAAACAACGGATAGGGGGGAATGAGGGTTAAAAAGACACTCGTCGATTTTCATGATATTTTATTTGGCAATTCTGCGTGTCAACACACCAATTATGATGATATTTATTCTAAACATATTTATTCCAACAATTCAAATCCTTTGACAGTAAGAAGTTTCTTTTTATGAAATAACACAAAAAAACATTAACACTATGAACTGACCTTATATCATCCACCTGCAATAGATAAATTTCCGAAAAAAGGTTTAATTAAATGGTTTGATTAAATTAAATCAGCATCTCGACTAGCTTTATATTGTTTTTCAACAACATGGGTTGATGTTTTTCAACAATATGGGTTGATGTTTTTCAACAACAGTCAGAACTTCTTGATTAAATGACTTCATTCATAAAGTTTTATTCACTCAGTGAGTATTTCTTATATACCGATACTTTTAGCAAAAGCACCTAATCAATATTTTGATTGGAATAAGTCATCATAATTCATTTTGTATAAATATTTCAATACATACAATTGAATAGTGAAAAATATGCGCAAACACACGCTAAAACTTAAAAAGAGATTTTGTAATCGATATATTTTATTCAGGATACTGATAGAAAATATGTTGTCTTATTAGCCATTCAACATGATATATTTCCGTCATTGTTTTTTTTTTTTTTTATCGTTTTATCAATGATGGAGCCTACATGTTTATGAACCATTTAAGGACGAAATTTTAGACATTTCTATAATTGTATAAAAGTCAAATTTCACTATGAATAACCAATAAAATGAATTGAAACTCCACAGTAAATATTTTAATGTAAAAATGTAATGTAGTTTTAGAAATCAACATTAAAAAAATCAAATTCCCTATAACTGCTTATTTTCTAGAATATTTCAAAATGACACTGAAAATTTTTTGAAACTATATTGAAGTAATAAAGTTACCAAAGAACGACGTTGTCAACACTAGTCAGTTATGACATTATACTTCATCGACGATACCCTACAACTAACCAATAGGGATTACAAAACAAGGCAAATTAGTCAAGCATTGTTGTCCGTCATGAAATACCCTAATACAAATAAAAATTTGTCTTACAGGCAATATAACATATCTGATCACGACAAGGGGCTATGGTTAAGTGCCAAGAATGTATATTTGAGAAGCCTACGATGGCAGATATTTACATATTATATTAAATAAGCGCCGGCCTCTTTTAAAGGGGGAGGGGTGTCCAGGGTACCGTAAATCCTCTGAAACGCGCTCAGGCGCATATTTTTTCAGCACCCCTTGCACCCGGGTCTTATTGGAGATATTGCATTTAATTCTTTACACTTTATTTCTCAACTGCCCTTGACCCCTGCGGAAAACGGTAGTTGAGTAAAAAAAAACCGGGTTTAGAGAATTTAATGCAAGAACTTCAATAAGCGATGCGTCGGGTCTCTAAAGAGTGCCGGGGGTTTAGAGGTGCTCTTGCGCGTATCAGAGGAATTACGATATGTTGGTAGAATGATAAGGTCGTGCCCATACGCCGTACATGGT
Organism: Phorcus lineatus; assembly: GCA_921293015.1. Taxonomy (NCBI): domain Eukaryota; kingdom Metazoa; phylum Mollusca; class Gastropoda; order Trochida; family Trochidae; genus Phorcus; species Phorcus lineatus. The sequence continues at coordinate 30,025,778 of OV121088.1, read as the reverse complement.
ACCTGTCGCGTGTATTATCCGTAGTTTGATATGACTAGTTTAGCGTTTGACGTGCTGTCATACAGTGAAGCATTAGAGTTATTGTATCAAAACATTGCACATGTTATTATCAAGAATAGACATGCTATTTAAAGGTGTCACTGTCAATCAAGGGAATTAATTATCCAAATGATGTAATTGTTGTTATCAAGAAATATACATGCTAAAGTGATGTCAAATAAAGAATAATGAAACATATTTTATGAAAATGAAGCATTTTTATAAACAAGAAACATCCATTTAAAGTGATGTCACAAAGTGAATAAAAAAATTCGTGTAAAAGAATTCGCTCTTGTTGAAATGAAAATAATACACTCGGAAAATTGACACGGCAAATTGTCTCAAGATTATCTTTCAATTAGTTCCTTATTTTCTCCTTTTCGTTGGATCCCTGGATTCCATTGAAGGGACAGTCGCGATTTTTGAGGTAAACAATGTGAACTCACTAAAACGAAATTAAACATTACCAATTTCAAGTCAATATTTTCTTCAACAGAAGCAGTTTTAGAACGAACGTAACGTGTATCCATCGACCTAAAATGATTAAAAGGTGTTGGTACTTGATACTTTGTTCGGCCTGATTAGTGATGAGCTTTGTTTCTCTGAAAAGAATGCATTTGACGTAAACATCGATTTATTAGAGAGACTCTAAGGAAATGTAATTTCCAAAAAAGGCGTGCCCCTGCCCCTTTAAGAATGTACGTGTTTCAGTGCAGTAAAGTGGTTTCACGTCCGCTGACATGTTCTAGTAGCGAGGACAGTTTCTGATAACAGTTAGTATTTGGCGTCAGAATAAGGGTTATTGCGAGCGTTGTTTATTGTTTAACTGGATTCTGCTAAGGATTCTATGTAGATAAGCTTTCAACAAGAGAGATCTAATTTCTTTCTTTTTTTTTAATTAACAAAACACTAAAAACAGCCCAATTAAATATGTTGTGGAGTATTTGTCGTGAGTGTAATTAAATAAGAGTTAATATTTTTATAATCACATGTTCACATAATCTTCTTTGTATTGCATATAGAACAAATGATTATTCGACATATTTTGGTTTGTTTTAAGCGAAGGCGATAGTATTCGGGGTTACTTATTTGAAATGAAGATAAAGATCTTGTTGTTCATTTGTAACAGTTTCATTAGCTTTCATCGTGATATGTAATTGACTTATGCTTTACGTCAGTGGTTGGGTCGGTAAGAGGGTACTTGGGGAAACAGAACCCCGGGGTTGTATTAGAGAAAATACGGTATGTGCCGATTCGCTCCTGCCTACACTATTGATGGTTTAATTTCCTGTATCTGTAATCCAGAGAAAGATAAGATGAGCCCGGACCAACAAAAGGAACTCTTGAAGCTGCTGAACTTCTCTCTGATGTCTGAAACAACGCTCCAGAAGGCGTTCGACTCCGATCTTGTGCCGCAGAGCTACATCGCGAAGGGAGCTCTGAGCCTTTGCCATAAGTTGAGGTCGGAGCTGGACTCTGTGAAGTATATCGCGGAGATGCAGGAGGAAGAGCTGCAGAAATACCAGGCCAGGGCGTCCACTTCTCCATCTGCTCCGTCCGCTGCCTTGGCGTCCAGGAACTCCGACTCCGGTGGGTATCCTTGTAGAATCACGTATATATATTTAGGTCACTAGCTTGCTTTCTGTTTGTAAAGCCTTCTTTGTGTCCTCAGAACTGTCGTTACAGATTACTACTTCTACGCTTATTTATTAGAATATAAAATATTTATTTCTAGGTTTCTCTGATTCTCGCGAGAGTTTGAAGGCAAGCCCGGACACCACGGACGCAGTAAAAGCCGCCCAAGATGTTCTCTCAGCGGCACGGTCCAAACTGTCAGGTCCTGTTTACTCCAGTCGGACGTCTCACTTCCCCTACACTTCCGCTTCGTCTTTCCACACTTCCGGTGTGGAGCACGACATTCCACACGAGGACGAACTTGAGTTCCGGTTTGACCGGACGTTCCGCAGTCTCGACCAACGAGCCAATCAGCGCCGACAACCGTACAACTCGTCCTCCAATCATTCTTCGCATAGAACGTATTTTCCTTACTCGCATCGGTATTAGCCGATGTTTGTAGGATGTTCTAAGCTGTTGTTGTTTGATATTGTATATTGACGATGAGAAATAGATTAAGATCAAGGAATGACAGTTACAATCACCCCAGTGCCGAAAACGCTTCCATCAACATTGGCCTACACAATCATTCCGTACTTCCAATTGAGTTTGCAAAGTAGGGCATGTTGTACATGTACAAATTACCACGACACATTTCTTTCGTAAAGAGATATACACTAGTTTAGAGGAAATAATCACTTTGGTTACTCGTTTTAAGTCGATGCACCTCTACTATAAATGTACCAAGCATAAGAGAATATAAGACAGTATGGCCTCCAAACCAAAGACTACTTTTTCGATGTATTTGTTTGCTTAATTCATCAAATACATTATGTTAGTTTTGAGTCAAGGGGGGTAACCCCCGCCCCATCACTATATGTATGTACACTTATTATCAGGGATTATAGTCTACAAATTTAGCGTTCGTATAATCAAAGGATTTATGTTTCTTTCAAATAATAGAAATAAAGAATTTGATTTCAATATTATATCCATATGGTTACATTCGATACAAAAGTAATGCCGATATGTGTAGGCTAGTTTCAGTGTGAAAATAGGAACTATTGAGATAGAGTGGAATTGTCACCATTAATTTCAATACTGTGTATTGACATGTTCGATGCGGCCATATTAAATTGGAGCTATGAAATTATTGCATCCAGATATGTGTATCTGCAGAGATAACAATCTCATTGAAATCAGATCGAAACTAGAAACGTAGCGAGGTACGAGGGACAAGTTTCGACCTGATTTCAATGAGATTGCAGAGATATAGGACCTGGATATCACCAATATATAACCTTATGCTTTAGGAATACAATTAATTAATTCATTAACACCTAAAGAAAGTCATATACAAGTCAAGCAGTTATTTGATAAGAAATATACATTTTGAAAAATTAATGTACTTACTTATAATTCATTTATGTATTCTTCTAAAAGAGAATTGTAAATGAGAATTTCATAATAATAAACACAGTACCAGACATTTACCTTGTAGTTTCCTTTATATACGTGGAGAAACAATTACCTCGTAGTTTTCTTCTCTTGTCAGCTGCTTTCTTATAAGGCTTTTAGAGACAGCTGTAGACTTCCACGATAGAGGGACCTTGGGATATGTACAGTAGACAAAGAACCCTACGAAGGAAATTTTCATTAGGACCAGATAATGATGAGCGTAATTTTAAGATGTCTCGCTTAAGAAGTTTTACAATGAAAATTTTAGATTTTATATGTGTATGAAAATATGGTTGAAAACCAATCTTGTTACTATACTTCTTATTCTCATAAAATATTAGCTTAACTTATATTTGATTAATACATGTGTACTTATTTGTCCAAGAAAAGGACATCATTTGTCTGTGTTGATTATTTTATTTTTTGATTTATTTATTTATTTGCAGATGTGACCGTGTCATGATTAAAAAAAATAAAAATGCTTAAACTACAAACTATAATTTCTTGATCCTTCTTCGTAATTTGTGTAAAGTCCAAATTAATTGGATATTATACGGAAATATGTTTTCACTACAGTCGTATGTTTAGTATTTTTGAAGTATATGAGTATCCCATAAATCAAATTGTTAACAAAGTCCGCTGAAAAGCACGAATAAACACTGGCAATATGCGATTTTCTTTGATGTTTATGTTGTAAATGTAAATATATTTTACATACACTTTCAAAACACATTGCTATGGTTAGAAGCATTCATTGAAATATGATCAGGACAAGGTGGTGGGGGAAATGTGACATGGGAATATAATTTCATTGTTCTTAAGAAATTAAAGCGTTCGGACAGAAAAAAACCATATATTACATTGAGTTGCGTATGATTCAAGTAATATCTAATTAAAAGGACAGTCCAATCGGGGTATTTCATGAGGAAACGAAATTAAAGGGGATATTCCCGTTCATACAATAATGTTAATTACTTGTCACATGATCATAACGAAACCCAGTTGAAACATGGTACTAATGATTACATTTTGGTTGATTTAGATTTTACAACTAGATAAATGAGGGTGCACACGGTAAAATAAAACAAGAATTAGAAGTGAAGCCATTCATCGGCGCTACGAGCGTGAAATTACGACATTAAGCATTGCTGTTTTAGTATTATCATAAATCATTTGGGTACTTTAAAGTATTAAATATGAGAAAACACTGTATAATTAGACTTGTGCAAGGCATGTGGACATCGTTTGGCATCAAATATCAGTGGTTAATCTTGAACTATAGAATTTAATGATTTTACATCAAAATTTGACATACATTTAAAACAATTAACAGTGTGAATTGATAATTACTAAGTAGTTAGTGATTTACCAAACACGTATATAATATATACATTTTGTGATGTTTTTTAAAACATTCATTAGTGGCATACATAAATTAGCCCGAATAATGATTATAACTTATGTTGAAGTATACTGTTGTGGTCCGCACGTATAACATTTGAATTACCTCCCTTGAATGAATCATCTTTGCATGACGGGAAATATTCGAACGGGCCAATCAAAAGAAAGTTTACATCGGTAAATTTCAAAACCCGGAGCGGTAACAGAAGTTAGATGAAACAATGTCCTAAGAAATATTTGATGTATTAGTTTTTTTACAGGTAAAACTTCAACATGATGACGGGATCGAGGTATGTTATCTTTGATTTTCATATTTTTGCTAATTAATGTGTTCGGAAATAATAATCTGATTTGGTAAATTAGAAATCGACAGATAAAATGAATCTACCCTTGAGAATATTTAGGTTCCCGATTTCTGAAGCCACACATGGAGATTAACAGAATATGCCCACTTAAAACTCTACTTGATGATTTACGTAATTTATGTTGGTTAACTGTTATAGGGAGATTTGCTTTGTGTAAGGTGGAATAAAACATAAACTTTACAACCGTGCATTTAATGATCATAAAAAGTCATTTTAAACTAACCATTTGTTGTCTGACAGTGTCATGACATTTTACTAACAAAAATTTCGTAACTTTTAATATATTTTGTATAGCAAATAAGTCTGTCATTAAAATATTGAATAAAGTACATCTGGAATTCGTTGATTGATTACACCTTGTTAAAGAGCCACTCCGTGATTTTCATAACATATTTTTTACCTTTGATACGAACCTAAATGTCATATATGGTGATATGAAATCAAAACATTTTAACTTTTCATGTCCAAAAGAAATATATATGACAAATACTGGTTTTCCATGAAAATCTAAAAACAGCCTTATAAATGCACAGAGGTGTAGATATCAAGTCCAAAATACATGGATACTAGTTATATATATATAACCTAACAAACACTATCAACTCATATCTGCCGGCCTAACTTTAGAATCCCTCACCAAATTTACCTCTCGTGAAAAGAATGTTTTTTTAATTCGAGAACACTTTTCTTACCGGACATGCGCAGATGCCATTTCTCATTGAAGCAAGAAGTGTTAGACTTGACGCCATTTACGTTTACTGTGACTTTTGCCAGGTTGGCGGTTTTGGAAATTTTAGTCCTTTGGGTACATTGTTGATCTTATTTCGCACTAGGCCCAACGCTTACATCGTATCTTGTGGTTAGTATAATTGTTCAGGGATCGTCACAGTCATGATTTCAAGAAATATTGTTACCTTTTCGTCAGTAGGCGAAGGTTCTCTTTGATTTCGACAACATATTTGGGTTTTCCGGGCGTCTGATTGACGGTTTGCAAAGCCTTGGATACATTTCGAGGATGTTATTTAACCCTTGGATCCCCTTATAGATGCTGCATTTAACAGAGGTTAAGTAGTACTGTCATTTTAGGTTGATTCACGGTACATAAAGTTTCGATTACTGACAATAGGTTACGAGTTAACCCCTGGATACATCATGATATTCTCAGCCCTTTGATAAGATGCATTTTTGTTTCAAGGGTAAAGTTAAATGATGTAGTAATGTAAGCCTAGCTTCATCTTGAATAGTAAATATCCCGGTCCGGGATGTAAATTTCCGGGCCTCGAGTTGTCACCAAAGAAAAAAGTATGATTAGATCTTATAATAAAATTTACTACAAGGTAAGTTTCAATGAAAATAAATTATATGTCTTTAAGTATTTTAACAATATCTTAAATGCATTTGGTAGCGTGCGAATTTAGTTTAATTTACCGTGGGAGTTAATGAAAACATCGACATTTTCACTTAGGCTAGGTCTTTCCTGTGAATCCTTCCAAGTTTTGTTTAAAAACAACTATTGTCATTCAAAAAATGATACACAAAATAATTCCTTACAGATAAAATGACACTCAGTCGTTAAAACTCTCATGTGACCGATATAGGCAGCATCATAAACTGAAAATTACAAAAACATAACGTAAACAAAAACATCACCGTTTCTGTCATGAGATTTTCCCCAAGTAACCTGTTCCTTATTTGGAAACATTCGTCACGTGAGGTAAGAATTGACCAATCAGCAACCAGATACGTCATCGGGATTTTCCCTCGATTGCCATAGATACTAAAATTCGTGTTTAAAACTATCATCTTTCAGACGAAGTTTTAAATTAAACTTTTGCCGATAGACACGAAAATGAACTCTATTTTCGTCTAAAATGTCTCCTTACGGAGATCAGCCCGCTGTTGCGTGCTTCTCTTATATATAGGGCGCCTTCGGCAGTCCACACGCGCCTTTGGCGCGTGCTTTTATAAACATACACCACGAGAATTTTTTGGTGAGGGATTCTAAAGGTGCTCCTGTCTGCCCTCCTGGCTGTTTTAGATAAGTCTCAAAACTTGCGTTTGACAAGTTGACGCGCGCCACTGTCCGGTTTTCGATCAAAATTGCAACTTTCTACCTTCATATTGTCACTGTTAAAAAACAATAGGCTTTAAAATGTGTCTTTTTGGTAACAGTCGATACTTTGCGATCAAATAACACCATTGATTAAGTTTGGCATATATGATTCCAACAACTCACGGAGTGGCTCTTTAAGAGAACTTACTAGGTAAAAGATGCATGACCATTTAACACATAATATCATGGTGAAAGATAAAGAGTTCTCCGCATATTATTAATGTTTGAATTTGATTAAAGAAACCTTGTATAGCTAGCCTCTGTATGTCCAAAGATCTCTACCCCTAGCAGGGATTGAATTAACAATGTCAATGCCCTATCCATTCTGACAAGTACCTTTCTGTAAGTTCTAGTCCAAGCAAATTCCAGCTAGTTAAATGCATCTCCATGACCATACTCCATAATTTTAGCTCGTCCTACAGTGTCTGTAGACTGTATCATGATACATATCATTTACTTCAAAATTGTTTATTTTTCCTAGAAACCAAGGTGTTTTTCAAAGGTTAATATTTAAAAAAAAAAATCCCTGTAAAAAAGTATCTTGACATGTATCATATTGATATGTATCGTTATGATATATTGTGATATGTATTTTATCATAAAATGTTTGTATAGTCGAACCTCTATAACATTTCAATTTGTGTTTGGCATCTACTTATATTCAGAAAATATGAATCATTCTTAGATTTATGGTTATCAATAGACACAATGATATAGATGATACACTAACATTTTAAATGTTTGCATACAGTACTCATATTTACTTCTGGATCCCATTCAATGAATTTCCTTCACTGAATTAGTGTTACTGAATTTTGACAGTTCCAATGAGAATTAAACAGGTGATGTCCAACTTATATTTGTTATTGTGTTTTATTACCGGATATATCATGATGTGATGTATCGCTTTGCAAAGAGGCAAATAAATTTATCATCATACTAGTATCATGTCACTCAGCAGAAGTTTATATAGCACACATACTTATTATAATACACTACAAAGTGACACTGACATTTTCTTTCACAAATCAAGTGATACCTGCTCCTTATATATATGTAGTGGGTATCAAAATATGAATACAAACTTCAATTTTGAGAATACCCATGATATGTGATTATGTCAAAGTAGTATGTATCATAAACACTTTTTAAAAATCTTATATGGAGCTTGGACTACATGATACATAAAATCTATCACAATACCAGGATTGGGAAAAAAAACATTGACAATTGGCCATTTTGGGACTTTCAGTCCTTTTATGAAATTTTGAATGGGTCATTCCCCTTTATAGCAATAGTAAAAGTTCTAATGGTAATGGGCCATTTTTCCTACAGTGTGCAAAAAGTGCCCATGGCCCCTGCCTTTCCCAAACCCTGCAATACATATAATGCCGTCATATAAGTATCATGATTAACGATTCTTATTATTATGATATACCATCAGAATTCTAATGATTATACATTTTTTCTTTTCTGATTATAGTAGCAAAGATAAGATCAAGTCTGAGGTGACAGGACGACTTGACGCAGCCCTCAACAAACTTTACCACATTTGGAATGAGATCGGAATATGTGAGTCTCAGATGTCGGAACGGGCGGGCACCGTCTCACACCATCTGTGTAACCTCCTGGAGGAGATGGTTGAGGAGGAGTCATCCCTGCGGACACAGATCCAGCAGAACATCCTCAGCTACACCGAGGAGATGATCCAGATCTCGGGAGAATTGGTGGTGTCTCCATTCAAGGTATGTAGACTATTTGATCTTTGTTGCTTTTGGTTTAATCCTTAATGGGTAGGAACAATTAAGTTGGGGGATTTTTATGGAAAAACATCTGATTTTTGTCATCTTGTCAGAGTAAAAAAAGTCAACTTTCTTTGATGTTAGTTGATGGCTTGTACAGAATATTTGCCCATTTTGGATGTAATTTCAGAGATAATGGGAACTTAAAGGTATTGTGTCATTTATAAGTTTTGGGCCATATTGTGTAAAGGTAATCAGAGCACACTAAAATGACCAGCTAACTAACCATACTGTTACAAGTTTCTCACTGCAATGACACTTACGTCCTCCTATTGTTACTCCTACAGCCGAAGGAATCACTGACGATGCTACAGAAGGAAAAGGAGCTGAGAGCGAAGCTTGAGTCGCTGCAGTTAGAGAAGAAGACGCGGATGAAGAACCTGAAGACACTGAAGGACCAGGACCAGCACCTATGTGAAGTGCTCTGCTCTACCCCATACTACATCGCGTCCGGCACCGTCCCCACCAAGGAGCAGCTGAAGGAGCTGGAGAAACACATCTTCACTCTCACCGCCGAGAAGGTTAGATGAACAGATAGACTGACATATGTTAGATTCGCTTAGTGTCCTTGATTATGTCTGTCACATTAACCTTACTAGCCCCTGTTTGTGTTGTTCCTATGTTATCAACTGAGTTGGTTCTATTGACCAGTTCTTATTAGATAGGACCTTTTGCATTGATCAAATCAGATGCTAATGTACCAAATTTGTACAAGTTATAGGGTAGGATGATTAAGATGGTTAGAGTATTCAAATTGTGAAAATTTTAAAGGAAACAGCCCAAAATTTCACCTGCATCTTCTCCTAAAAACATGATTTTTTCAAAAAGCTTTGTATCTGCGAATGACAATACATTGTCACTGTTGGTGTTGTTGTTGATGTATTCCTATACCTAGATATTCTAAGAATTATGTGTGAAGGCTTAGTTTGGTGGCTGAAGACATCCTCACTGACTACAAAAAGGATGCAAACAAAAGCCCTATTGTAGACATCATTTTAACTTAGATATGGCATTTTATCTGCTCTTGGACAACTTAGAATATTGCTGACATGTGTACTGTTCTCTCAATGCAGGAAACAAGACATCAAGAGTTTGTCCACCTGAAGAAAGATATCATAGATCTGTTTAACGAAATGGATCGTAGTCCCGACTCATCGTTCGAGCGAGACATCATGTGTGAAGATGACGACTCCTTCCAGCTCTCCACACAGAACATGAGGTCCCTGAAGTCACTTCATCAAGAGGTCAGTAGCATTGACTGTTTATGATCCTGTTATACAAGATATATCAATCTATCTCAATTCATATTGCCATAAGAACTTGTTGTATATTTATTAAGTGTTGTGTAACATCATACAAATTATTGTACTGAATTGGGGAACAAATTTAAAATAAAATTTAAAAAAAAAAGATATATGCCCCGGAATGGATATTTCAGCTATTTTGGGTTTTATCCCTGAGTAGATTTTCTGTCCCCAACAGGGCATGGAAAGCTCAATGCAGTTAAAGCTTTTCAGTAAAAAAAATTGTCCAATCTATTCCATGTAGACATAGACTATTCAACTTTGATATCATATTTTCAGCTTGAACAAAAGAAAGACGAAATGAAACAAACTACCCTAGATTTATGGTATCAAGTGCATTCATTATGGGATCGACTTGAGCTTGAGCACAGTGAACGTGATGATTTTAAGAAGGACAAGGACAGTTTTAAACCGGCAGTAATAAGTGCTCTACGAGAGGAAATCACACGCTGTGAGAAGCTTAAGTTTCAGAACATTCAGAGGTTTGTGGAAGGAATCCGACGAGAGTTGATACATTGGTGGGACCAGTGTTTCTACAGCAAAAAACAGAGGGATGAGTTTGAACACCTTACTGATGGTGAGTTGCGATACAGGAACAAAAAGTGCATCTCAGTATTGAGATGATCAGTTTACTTTCTTTGCTGTTGAAAACACAATCTCAAAGATCTCCACATGCTAAAGGTTGAAATATTGCTAAAACAGCGCTAAACAGTAAATCACAGATCTCATGCCATTCCCAATATTTGAGAGAACATGGGAGATCAAGGTTTAAATGTATTGAGGATCAAAACATAGATGTACATCTTATGATTATCATAACAGCCTCTACATAACATGTAGATGTGCATTTTGGGGTTTGAACAGCTTGTCAATTTTATTTTTTCTGTTTCCATGGCAATGATTTAAACTTTGTCTCTTTCAAGGGTAGTGTTCTTTTTCGGAGCATTAATCTGAAACTATTTGACCAATCATCACCAAATTTGGTATCCAGGATCTTCCCAACATGTAGATGGCCTGTTTGGGCTTTGACCTTTCTTCAGTTTTTGTTGATGTTTACTTATCATTAACTTGGCTGTAGTCGTTTGAATAAAGGATTTGTTTGGGGAGCATCATTCTAAAACAACTTTGAGAAATGCCTGGAGGGGAAGAGGCATCTTTTTTACACTCTAGTTGTAAGAATCATTTTAAAGTTAACATACTTTGTGGCTACCCCTACCACAGTTTGTTTTGAAGCTGAAATACTAAGGACAAGTTTATATTTACCTTTTATACAATGTTAAATGTAAATACCTTCTACCAGAGCACTACACAGAAGCTTTGCTGGATCTACATGAGCAGGAGCTTGAACGTGTCAAGGCCTACTACAACGCCAACAAGGAAATGCTCTCCCAGATCGCTCGTAGAGAGGAGCTCTTCCTCAAGATGATAGAGTTTGAGGTACATCCCTTGTTTTCATTTAGTTTAAAAACATAAAAACAGAATCCAATGATATATGAAAATGGTTCAACAGATGTAAGGGATATTAAATTACGTCCCTTGTAATAACAATTTTATCACAAGCAAAGGGGATTTGGAACACAATACCATTCACAAAATTTGATGAAGATGTAATTTAACATGATTGAGTTTAGTATTTTATTTATTACGAGCTGAGTTATATCATTTACAATTGCTGCCACAACACTTACATGACATCAAGATTAACAATTGTGCTGTCACTTGAGTAATTAATTGAGTGTTTAGTCTGTTTTTTGGTAAGCTTATTACGAGGACAATTCATAGTTGAATGAATTTATTCTTCGAAGTTAGTTTTGTGAATATTCATTACATCTCCTGGTGTTTTGTGTTGTAGAGAAAGGCTAACGACCCAAACAGATATAAGAACCGAAGACACAACTGTCTCCTTCAAGAAGAGAAAGAACGCAAGAAACTAATGAAGGAATTACCAAAGGTGAGCATTTACATTTCAGATCTTGAAATAATATCATTGGGTGGTTTGTTGCGTAATTGGACAGGGATTGGGAAAGGCAGGGGCCATGGGCCATTTTGCACATTGGATAAAAAAATGGCCCATTCAAATCAGAAATTTTACCATTGCTACTTCAAAATTCTGGAAATGACTAAAAGCGCTAAAAATGGCCCATTGTCCAGGCTGTCTTTCCCAATCCCTGAATGGAATTATGAAACAAAAAGTGGTTACTAAAATAAGTTATTGTGGATGTTGAATTGCTGAATAATTAGGTATCTGTGTGGTTATTGGTTGTTTGGGTGTATTTTCATTCATTGGTCTCCCTCCTTGTACAGCCGATAAAGTTCTATGAATGGATTTTTATATGAGAAGGGATTGCATTAATACTATCAATCTTCATATGAGTGAACCTGAAATCCCTCATATCCATATTGTAGCCATTAAATCAACTTTTATATTTAAAAAATCCATCTTTTATTAAAAGTCTATTTTTAGTCCCTTCCTATGTACTGAATATTATTGCCGCTAATGGCTGATATATTGCCCAAGCGGCGTTGAACAACAACTCACTCACTCACTATATTGAATATATTGACCAACGTGCTATGTGTTTCAGGTGGAGGAGGACGTCAAAGATGCGGTCAAGCAGTGGGAGAAAACACACAAACAAGACTTCCTTGTGGACGGGGTCAAGTATGAGAACTACATCGTCAAACAGAGGGAGGCATACAACGAGCAGAAGATACGCGAGAAGGAACAGAGGGTATGAAGCTACTTTTGAATTGTTTTCATTTTATAAGGGTGGATTTTCTTTTTCTTTGTGGTACCAACCATTCTCAAAACGTATATTGTCTCATAACCTCTGTAACAAGTGGACCATATTTCTTTTTGCTTTCAAAAGGATCTTCTATTTCTAGCCAAGAAAGTGCTCCAATTAAAATACAGGTCAGTAGGGAAGTAATTGCTTGTGTAACCTCTGTGGTAAAAGAATGGGTTAACAAAGCTGAATAGGGGAAAGCTGTACCTTTGATTATCATTCTACGGTTTTGGATTATGGAGTGATATGGTCTTGTTGGCTCAGTTGGTTGAATTCAACCTCCAAATGTAACTTTCTTTGACCTTGCAAGCTCGGTTTGAAATTAAATTTAGGGGTGAAAAATGCACGACATACAACCCCAAAAGAGAACAGAATTGATTTATCTCCTAATTATATTTTTGACATAAATCAGTATTGATTATCATTATTTATGGTTTGTTCTCTTTTTCAGCAAAAAGCCAAAGCAAAACAAATTCAAGAGGAAATGATTTATGGATCAAGACCGACAACACCATCGAAGAGGGGACTAACAACTCCACAAAAAACACCCAACAAAGTCAGAAAGGTAAAACCAAAGTTTGAAGTGTCATCTTTACATTTATGTACCATTGACAAGAATAATGTTAACGAAATAATCTTATACTTGTCTTACTTAGGATTGATCGTAAAACGTCATTTTCATTGTGAAATATATTTATTAATCTTTGCTATAAATGCTGAAAATGCTGTTTTCTGCCGAAACAGATTGATAGTCAAATATCAATTCAAGTAAGCGTTCGCTGTAAGGTAAATAGAAGGCCCTATTGGCAAGCTAAGCTCTTGTCCAGTGCTTTTTACTTGGTGAAACGCTCTGGCTTTGTACTGCTACTTGAATAACAGCTTCCTGTTTGTAATTTCATTCCATGCTTATTCATCGAAACTAGGACCCGGCATGTTTCTAAGTAACTCAACTGAATGAAAAAAGAAACGCCATTAATGGCCGAGATACTGCCTTAAAGAATACAAACAGTACAATCATAAGACCATTTCATCTAAGTATGTTTCATTATCTTTTAGTATTGGCGTCATCATACTTATTGCACATTTTGAGATACATTGGTTGACAGAGCTTTCATATTGTTATTCCAAGATCTATAATTTTACATTACTGAAGAGGAATGACTTAAAGATATAAAAAAGAATTATCTTGATTAAAAAAATTAAATTTTAGAATTTTTAATTGATTCTTGTTTTTCCGTAACTAACTGTGTACAAGCTGACAAATGATTGATCAGTTAAATCATAGTAACATTAATATCGATCATTAAATTAATAATGTTTGATCACACTTTAAGTAAATACTTGAAAAGAGCTCTTCCAACATTTATCAATTATCATGAACAAAATCAAGTTTTTTAATTAAAACTTTGGTAATATTATTCAACTTAATTTTTTCCCCCAGTTCATAAGATCTTAAATACACAAGTTCAAAATTTGTGAAATTCCTGTTGTACTAAAAATAGTCAAACAATTCCTGTGGCATAATCTAATCACAACAAATATCAAGGAAAATGACTTAGGCAAGTTTTGAAATGCATACAATGAAATGAGCATCTGTCAATCAGTGGTGTCTGTCGTCAACCAACTTCTCTTCACGCCCCTCACTGTTGGCTGTTTGCATGTTTCCCACAGTTGAATGACACTTCTAGAACACCTTCCTCAGTAAGCAGAATACAACACACTAGTGTGTTCGCGTCTCCATACAGGCGCGCACCTGTCTCCGCCAGTAAGGTATGTAGATTCAGAAACAGAGGTCACTTTCTTGTCACCATGAATTACAGGTGATATTGCTAGTGGAATACACCTTTGAATTGTCATCAGACAATCTAAAAAGAAACTTTGATTTCAATTTTTTTTTTGTGTTTTCTACTTTCAAGATTTTCCGTAAGATATACTCAGATTGGTAAGAAGTTTTTGTAAAGTAAAAGTTTTTAAACTGTACTTCATGAAAAATATGTCATGACTCGATGAGTATTATTATTTTATCTTTCTGTGGCTGAGATTAATATTGAATATACAATCATAAAGTCACACATTTGTTTTAACACCTGCATTGTTTGAGCTACTATGTATTTGTTTCTGTTCAACTAACCAGTTACTTGTCTGATCAGTTCATCAACAAAATAATTTGTCATAAAAGGTGAATGTCCAAGTATAAATGTATGTAACCATTTTCTTGACATTATATTAACTGTGTAAACATGTGTAAATAAATAGTATCAAATCATGTTGAAAATTCACTTTTACATTTCAATAAACATAACAATGAAATTTTGAACATTTATTTTTGAAAATAAATAAAAGAATATCTGCCTTAGTTTGATTCAATATTTCCTCCATATTTTCAATAATTTTCACCCCTCTCAGACGCCCAGCAACCGTTCACAGAAGCGCCGGTCCTTGCGGCTGGCACGTAAGGTGCTGTCTGAGCGTAACCACGGCGACGACTCCATGTTCAGCCAGACAACGGTAAGCAGCAAGGATGGCGGGTGTGGCCAAAGCAACTCAAGTCTGGCCTCCATGGGATCGTACCAAGAATTTGCTGTGTGTACCAATTTGAAGTCCTCTCCCGTTAAATACTGATGTTGTTTATGTACACATTGCATCCCAGTTGCGCCTGCCATGCATCCGAGTTCATCAATCAGTTCCCACCCCTGACCCAACCCTGTTTCACTAATACCTTGTTGAACTGCACTGGTTATCGTTATGATAAGAAAATGGGGAAAATACCTGGATTGATTGATTGATTGATTGATTGATTGGCAATTATACCTTTTGACTTTATTTTCTTGGTGACCTACCTATTTTCTCTTGTTTATTTTAAACAAAGTTTTATATAATACTTTGCTTGCACCTGTAACCATTATACATAGAAAATAAATGCTTGGCCTCTTCTTTGATATTTACCCTCTTTTTTTTTCTCCAACTGTCCAAATATACATGTATTAAAACAATGAATACTGTCCTACATCACAATATTAACACAAACTAACAAGTAGAAGTCCCTTCAGTCAAGAAAGTAGTTGCATGACTCCAGTACCAACTTAGATTGTATTTAGTCCAAACTCCTATCAATTTTTCAAAAACTATCATATATCAATATTTCATCAAGATGTGCGAGAGGAGTCAACCCACTCTGAAACATGTAACATTACTTCTAGCTTTATGTGGATAACATCATGGGTTGACGGCTAAACTAAACATTTCATCAAAATCTAATTGTGTAGATATCAAATATTGATTTTAAAAAGGTAACCAACTCAAATTGCAAAATTTCAAAAATGCAATCATTAAATTCTTAAAATGGAGTTGTTCCCCTTTGATCAGAAAACTAACTGCGATGATTGAATGAGATCGTATCACAAACTGACCACATAACTTTGTTGATGCAGGGCAAGGAAGCACCAAAAGACAGCACTGAAGTTGCGAAACCTCAATAGGAGGTAGTTACTGGCATGTTAAATAAGCATGGTTTACGTCAATGTCATACTGATGCTATAACCAGCTTGCACGTATTCAGTTCATGGTTCTGCACTTATTTTATTATGCATTACTTTTTAGTTGTTTGAATTTGAATTCAGTATGTGTAAATTTAAAAACTAAAATCATTGTTTTTATAGAAATAATGGCAAGGTGTTGTTTTGGCAATCAAAACACCTTAAAAAAATTTGTATTCATTCATTCATGTAGCCTATTTCTCACCTGTTGCAAATCCAAATCCTGTAAAATAATCATTCAGTGTTGTTTAGCACAAGTCATGAATTCATTAGTGTTAAGAAATTCATTTACAGAGCATTTATCTGATGCTTTTAGTATTTTAAACATCTTAAAAATTTAGAGAGAAAAAATTATCATCCCATTTATTTTTGTCAATAATGTATTTGGAAATATACCCATCATAACAAATGTATTCACAATAAGAAGCTGAAAATAGTTAGTTCATAGTTAGTCAGCTTATTATCCTTTAATCTTGACTGCCTGCATGAGAAAGGCAATATTTTCCGAAAGTTGATTGCCAAGCCGTGCACTGTATGATATCATTTAACATTGCAGAAAGGAGCTCTGAGTAGCACCGGTAAGCACACAACACAACCAGTTCAAACTCAACTGCTTCATTTTCTTCTTAAGGTCAAACTTCTTTCTAAAAATTAGTGGCTAGTAAGACAGGTATCCACTTTTTACGCCATAAAAAAATCTCGCCAGTTTGTCACTGCATCTAAGGAAAAGTCATCTTACAATTTGGATTAATTAGTGGTGAAATGGTTCACAATTATAATAGTTAACAGAGCAGTTATTCTCCGATTTACTTTCTGCAGACTTAAATTTCAAGCAAGAATGTGTTTAGTTTGTTGCATGCTTGGTTCTGTACCAAAACGATTACGTACCGCTCAACCATAGCTCAAGTGTACCATTTCACCCTATTTTTCATGCCTGAATATCAACTGCTCGCTTGTTTTTTTATATGTATATGTATGTATATGTATACAGTAACCACTAGATTAGCTTGACCCAATGGCTTTTGAAGTGAAGTTTGACCTTTGGAAGGAAGTTTACAGCTGAGGTTCAACAAGACTGTCACAAAAGCTGACCAGTCATTATATCATTAGAAGTTGCTGCTTGCACGGTGCTTTTTTGCCCCAACTCACTGTTAATCATTTTTACTTACAAATGTCAATCTCCAGAAATATTACTTTCTTGACTGAAGATTGTGGTTAACACTTATTGCTTGCACTGACTCATTGATTTCATTTTGTTTATTTGTTTCGTTTTCTTTTTTCAACTTTTCCTGTAAATTTAAAAAAAATTTCTAAGTTTTGGCTAGTATCCAGAAATGATGCAAGGATATTTTGTAATAGAAGTTTAACTGCTATCTTGCATAATAAGGTGTCCTGTAGTTTGAGGCGGGGAATGGTTTAGAGGCGAAGTGTACGATCTGTGGTGCGGTATTTGCTGGCCTGGTAGACTATTTTTGCCTTCATTGTAGTCGATTCATCTAGAATAATGAAATCATATATGCATGATCTCTTTACATGCACTCTTGTTTGATATGGTAAAACATCACTTGTGCATGATTTTATTTGACAACTTTGTATGAAGCAACAATTTTCAACTAAATTGCATGCTTTGCAAATTTATTGATTAACAGAGTAAAATTTTTGTTAACTATAGTAAGTGATTCTAATTTCTTTATAATGCCATGTGTATAATTTGAATTTCAATGATAAATTTTCAATCCATTAGGAAATGAGTGAAATAATAGAAAGTTTGATTGAAAGTGATGATCATTATTTACAAAGTAATGTTGAAGTTGATGTGATATTGAAATTTTAAAGTACATTAAAACATGTTTTGTATTTTCAGGTCGGTCTCAATCCCACTTCTCGTCCCTACTGTCGAAGTAGCAGCGTATTCGCCATCCCTCCTCCCAGCCCCGGCAAGCTTCACTAGATAATCTTGCTTCATTATCATGATACACACGTCTTGTTTTAACATGTATAGAAGAACTTGTATAACCTGGGTGACTGAATCTATGTGTGTGTCCGTGCCAGCCTTATATTATAGCTTTCAGGAGCAATCGGAGATTATTTTGTGCAATGCTCAGCTGTCCATGCCATACACTGATGTGTTTACATAAAAACATCTGTACGAAATTGTTATTTGAAAACTGTTATGCTTACCCTAGGGTAATGAAAATGAAGATTTTTCAGCGAATGTTTGGAAAAACATCATGTATGGTGTATTATTGGAAAAGAATCCAATTAACTTGGTTTCACTGAGTTTATAAAATTCTTACACAAAAACTGATGCTTGAAAAAAACAGCCAGTGGTCTTTGTCAAGCTGGTGTTAAATTTCATGAGAAAGGCCATGTCCGACATTCACTCCTCACAGAGGTAGCTCTGTCAAATTCACATACTTACCTGTCCTAATACAAGCATTTTATGGTCTACAAATTAAAAGTCTGTAGTCTGGCTGCATTGAAAGTTAGTTGTACAATCAGCGACACTGTTTTAAGTCATCTTTCTACAAGCTGTATGCTAAACTTTATTCAAATGTGCACTTTGTATTTTCAGTCTTCTTTACAGAACACAGTTGTCTAACATTTAGCGACTGCACCATTGCATAGTCTTCAGTGACAACAATAGTAATTAGTTATACTGTGTTTTGAAAGGGTGTATGGGTCTTTAAGACCCTTGTAGATTTCATATTTTCTGACGCATGAGTCGCAGAAAATGCAACATATACAAGGTTCTAACAGTCCAATACAACTCATCAAAACTGTGTCTAATTTATTTCACTTCAAAATCTTTTATTTTTGCGTCGCCGCTTATGGCTTAAATATTGCCCAAGCGGCACTAAACAATAACTCCATCACTTAATTATATTTCTGCATCATTTATTCATTTTCGGCTACTTCAAGTCATATGCAGACTGCGATGCAGTGTGAAACAAATTTGCGGTATGTAGTTTAGGGTTATGTCAAGGGAGATACCTGCAGCTAAAGGATAGAAAAAAAAGAATAATTGTGAGTCGAGCATTAGATCAGGTCAATATATCAATTTAAACCGAACTGGCGCGTTGTACGGTCGGTACGACCTGGCAAATCTGAAAACAGTGTCGTGTACATTGTCTATTGACCAGTCAGAATTAAACGACTTTATCTTAATGATAATAAGAAATGTTATGCATGCAGTGTTTTAATTGGCTGAAATAGTGCAAGATAGTTTATGTTGCAATATTTTGCCGCTGGAGTAACCTGCTGGAAGTCTATGGAGAGATCATATTACAACAGGGGTAGTATAGTAAATTAGGTCTTGTCTACTTCTTTTGGGAGAGAATGCATGTATGGATAAATCGAAACCCATTCAAATGTTCTCGACAGACCATCAGTGTAACAGCAGTTTCTTTAGATTTTGATGAAGAGGGTAGCGAGCATAACATATTTTAATGCGACGTTTGAATGTAGAATGAATGTGGTAACTATTTTATCTAGGTCATCCTGTCACTGTTCTTATCTTCTCTGTCTTTCATTATCAACCAGTTGTTTTATTTCAAGTTACGTTTGTTATGATAGATTTGTGTACATAGTGTCTGGGTGTGTGCTGTGATGTAATGTGGTCAAAGTTTTCATTGTCATTGAATCAAAGTGAACTTGTGTTGTGAGAAATTTTTTTTATTTTCAATGAAAGCGAAAAGTAACAACAATGTGAAATAGGAAATTAAAACAATGTTGCATCAATTATTGAGAATGTTAAAATGGAAAACAAATATAAAAATTTGAATAGTTGCCATATCTTAATTTGCTATTGAAAAGGCTAAGTTTTCAAATAGATTTGATATATAGGAATTCATAACTGTTTCAATTCAAAGTAACAAATCTTTGATTTCAACACAAAAAAATTCTGTAGATGCTATTCCTTTATTCATTTGGATATATAGGAGTTTTAACGGCTTGCATGTACAAAGCAATACAAATTTTATTTATATCATCATATCATTTCATTGAACATTTCATTAGAACAGTTCAATATCAATAACAGCAATCTGGGCCATTTTGCACATTGTAATGTACCAATCATTTAACATTGCAATCGATGTCTTCAGTTTACTTTAGACCTTTGTGGAAGGGACCTCTTTGAAATCTCTTTAAATCTTGCTCTACCTTTAATGTTAGACATAAAATGTTGTCATTTGTGCTTATCAAAGATATTGATAAATCAAATATTAATCATGGTCCCTCATGTTGAAGTAATATATCAAACCTACATCTCCTTGTTCAGCTAGAGTTTTTTTTTAATTCAATGAAATGACATGTATTTGTGTGTATGTGCAGATATTGTGGAAAGCCTATCTTAAAGATAGGGATAGATGAGCTACATACCTTCTCCTTGGAATACCTTTTTATTTACCTATGTTAGACTAGGAACTGATTTACCAGCTTCATGTACCATAACATCATAATGCATTTTATCAATGTTTAGTTTTTAAATGAACTTTTAAGGATCAGATAATGGTTTTAGAGGAATTGATGTACATATGCTTGTGTATATAGTGTAATAAACTGCTAACCTAATAAGAAAGTTGTTTTTTAGAATTTGTTATGTTATTTTCCTGCTCTTAGTGAGATTAGCCATAGAACAGATAACCGCTATAGCTAATATGGTAATTTTAAACAGCTATCAAAAACATTTCAAGTCTGTTGCACAATTATCAAATTAAATCAGCATCTAAATTTTTTTATATCTTATGCAGGATGATGGGCTCTGACGTTCATCAACCTTTGTATTGTTGATGTTGAAAACTAAGGATGAGGTGATGTTAGGTTTAACGCCACTTCCAAGAGTATTTTGCTTGTATCATAGCTGCTTGTATTATTACAGGAAGAAGGCATGAAACAAAAGGGAGCGCAAGGGATATACTTATTTTTAGGCATGACTGTCTAGAACATAGAATGTCATGGGCACGAATATAATATTGTTTATTGATGTAGTAGCAAAATCAAAGGAAATTATCAAAATCAACTGTCTAGCATAGGCAGTTTAACAGTCGTCACATTTTGAAAGCAACCTGTGGCAAACTGTGATGTCAAAGCACTGTTTATGACGTGATGTGATGTCACAATGAAGTGGTATTTTGCCCTCGTAGGAAATAAATACCCATGAGTTCTTCATGTGAAATACATAAGTATCAGTACATTTGAGAAGTTGTCTTTACACAAAATCTCAAACCTTATGATCCATAAACTGTGATACAAAATGGCAAACATCTTTTTTTTTAAAAACAGCAGGGAGTAACTCATTCTCTCCCAAATATGGTAGCTCTGTCATAAATTGCTATACATCTGTCTTATACAAACGTTTCTTGATCTAGAAACTTAGAACGCTGATTGGATGTAATCAAAGTTAGTTGTGCAATCAGTTTCAAAAGTTATCATTCAAATCGCCTAAATTATTTCTGTAAGCTTTCCAAAAGCTAAACTTTATTAGAAAATGCACCTTGCACTTTGAGTCTTCTTTGCAGAACACATATGCCCAAGCGGCGTTAATCAATAACTCACTCACACACTCATTTTGCAACTGCATCATTGCATAAGCCTGTGAGACAACAACTGTTATTCATGCATTCAGTGTTTTCATTGGCTGAAATGTCGCAAGGTAGTTTATATAATATTGCAATATTGCGGTGGTAGGGGAAACTGCCGGAAGTCCGAGAAACCTTCGTATTAAAACAGATTGTATAGAAAGTTATGACTGAGCTTCCTCTGTTGGGAGAGAAAGGGAGTAATTTTGGTCTGATTCCTTAAAACACTCTTATATATTTTCCCTCGTATCTTGTGGAAATAGTCTCATCAGGCACAAAGTGCATTAAAAAATAACTAAAAACATGAAATGACTTCAAGAATGACTGCAAGAAGTGCTGGAAGTGTTTGGGGTGGTGGATTCCTACTGCGCACGCGTCGATCCAGTTCGTCCCAGAGATGCTCATTTGGTGACAAATCTGGTGACCTGGCTGGCCATGGCAATGTCTGGACATTGTTACGCTGTAAAAAGTCTTGACAAACACGAGCAACATGTGGTCGAGCATTGTCCTGCTGAAAGAGACAACCATGGACGTTGACGTGAGGAATAACATAAGGCTGTAGGATCAAGTCCCTATACCGTACTCCTGTGAGGTTACCCACAACATGCACAAGGGGTGTCCTAACACCGTGACGGATCCCGGTCCACACCATGACACTCCCACCTCCAAATGGGACAACCTCCTGAACACAGTTGGCAGCATAACGTTCTCCACGACGTCGGTATACACGTGCTCGTCAATCACTTCGTCAAAGCATAAAACGGGACTCATCAGTGAAGAGAATGGTTATCCACCTTGCACGTGCCCATCTCATCCTCTGGTGACACCACTGGAGACGTTCCGCCAGATGACGTTACGTTAAAATGGGACGTAGAACCGGTCGTCGTGGAAAAAGTCCAGCCTCTCTCAGCCTGTTGCGTACCGTTTGGTCGGAAATTCAACGCAGGCCTGGTATCTGCGTTGTTGTTGACGTTGCTGTCCTGGTGCGTTCCCGAAGGTGGAGCAGTCGGATGTACCGATCTTGGGCCCGAGTGGTCACCCTTGGTCTTCCTGACCTTGGCCTATCATCAACGCTGTTTCGGGTGTTGAAACGGGTCCACAATGAAGAGATGGTCTGTCTGGACACGCCAAAGTATGTTGCAACATCTCGCTGCGTCGTTCCTGCTTGCAGTCTGCCAATAGCGTTGTTGCGTTGCGCTCTGTTCAGTCTCGGCATTCTTCAGGTCGTGTTGTGTAGTTTGAATGCACAGCAACTGATATGGCTTTTTATACCCCTAAAGCAGACGTGTCTGCATGTAAACCTTCATGATCCCATGCTGCACGTGCTTTGGCAGAAAATGCATTTGGACGAATCGCTCGTTTTTGTCCCTGAACACAACGTAAACTTTTTGGGCCATTGTTTTTGGTAAATTTACACTTTTGAGCAAGCCTTTCTTTAAATTACAGGTATGTATCATGAAAAAAATTGACCCGTTTCGAAAAAATCAATTTCGCATGAATGTCGTTTCTTTTTTTGAAGAGTTTATCTTTTAGTCCCTGGTAATGTGTACACAGTTTAATAGTAGAAATGTAGTCTTGAGCTCAGTCATACACTACAAAACTGCTGACCATTTTATGTTTATATTTTGCTTATTAAATATGCTACAGACATGAACTTGGACCCCTATTACCACATTAATAAGAATAAACTAACTAATACAAAGCTTTTATATATGGTTAGCCTTTTCATCTGCAACCCTGCCATGCCCTTATTTTTGGGTGTAGGTCAAAGAAATTTAAACATCTTTGTCTCAATCCTACAAAGATGACATTCACAAAAATAGAGCCATGGGCTCTGTAGCTCATCAGACTTTTGATGGAAATAGGTGTTTGGGTTTAGACCATGAGGTCATGGGCAGTGTAGGAAAGATAGCCTGTCCCAACGTCCGAGTTATTCACAAATAAAAAAGGCCCATTGCCCATTTGGGGTCAAGGGGTCACCGAACCTACAATTCAGAATCCCCATTGTCCAAGGAATCTACAAACAACTATTAAGCTATCAAGACCTTTTGGAACTGGAGAAGAAGATGAAAGTAGGATTTTAAGGTTTTGACCCCTGTGACCCCGTTTGGGGTCAAGTGGTCACCACACCTACAATTTAGAATCCCAAGTGTCCAAGGAGTCTTCACACAATTTTTCAGCTCTCTAGACCTATTGGAACTAGGGAAAAAGATGAAATTAGGTTTTTTAGGTTTTGACCCGTGACCCCATTTGGGGTCATGGGGTCACCAAACCTACAATTTAGAATCCCCATTGGCCAAGGAGTCTACACACACCTTTTCAGCTCTCTAGACCTTTTGGAACTAGGAAAAAAGATGAAATTAGTTTTTTTAGGTTTTGACCCCTGTGACCCCATTTGGGGTCATGGGGTCACAAAATCTACAATTTAGAATCTCCAGTGCCCAAGGAGTCTACACACAACTTTTCAGCTCTCTGGACCTTTTGGAACTGGAGAAGAAGATTAAAATAGATTTTTAAGGTTTTGACCTTTGTGACCCCATTTGGGGTCATGGGGTCATGAAATCTACAATTTAGAATCCCCATTTGCCAAGGAGTATGCACATAAATTTTCAGCTCTCTAGAGTCATTGGTTCTGGAGAAGAAGTCGAAAAAGTGAAAAGTTTACGGATGGACGGACGCCGGACGCCTTGCCATGCCATAAGCCCATCGGGTCTTTCAGACCTGATGAGCTAAAAATGAAGATTCTTCGTACGATATTAAAAATAGGACTAGTCCAAATGTTATTCTTCCTCTACAAACTGGTTAAGGTTTTGGTGAATCACCCTTAATATGCACCCTTGCCAAGCCCGTATCAATTGGGTCAGAACAATGAAATTTACGTCTTAGTCTCCATCCTTCAAAGATGAATAGTATCAAAATTTAGATTCCTAACATGGATGGTTTCCCGAAGACAGACAATCAGAGGGTCGCGACGCTGCCACACCCATATTCAAAGAGTGTTCAACAGCAAAGTTAGAAATTTTCAACTTCATGTCAGATTTTAGGGTAAATGCCTTCCAAGCCCATATTTGAGGTGGTGGGTCAGTCCCAAATGTTTTTTCTTTGGGAGTGCAGCGGTTTCAGAGGAGTTCACAAGACTACAGACCCAAGAAAAGATGCCATGGTCCCTTACTTCTTTTGATCTGAATAGCTTATTTATTTTGCACTTGCCAACACAGAAATGTTAGAAAATCAGAGATGACATACCAGTTGAATTTGAAGTTAAATCCAAATCTAGATAAGGCAAACTGATTTGGGTTTAACTCCACTTTCAAGAGTACTTCACTTCTACCGCAACTGCAAGTATTTCTGCAGGGAGAAAGCCCACAACAACATTGTGGCTAAGCATTGCGGTGAAACCTACGAGCATTGGCTTGAACTAGCGAACCATGGGTTGTACTGCGCTGAAATTCAGTGAAGCATTGCACCCGAACCATACTGCCTACAACAGTTCTAGACTGCAAACCAAGTTGCTGAGCCCCTGGCGGGATATCAAGGGTAACTGATAACTTATCAGTTTGCTTTGTAAAAACATGTCTTACTGCTAAAGAACTTAATACTTACTCAGGACAAGATCTTAGTCTTTACCTCAACATTGGAATAAAGGACATCACAATAATTTCAGAAACAATTTTATTAAGATTCTGGCTTCATAAATTACAGACTGGCACTTTAAAATGCCCTGTATATTTTCTTCAGCCATTAAAAGACTATTAATTGACAATTCTGAAGAGATAATATTTAACTAAAATACACAAAGTGAATTTCAGTATCTTAATTCCCACAAGCCTAATTCCTAATTTCCAAAATATGAAACCTATAAAGGGCTTTCTGCACTGAAAAAAGGCACAGGTTTAAATGGACAAACAAGTAAGGTGAATTTAGTTACCTTACATCATTAATAACAGCAGCCTTAGAAATAATGGCTTATGACTGAACAAATCAAGATTATTTTTTTTTATTAAAATATAAATTCATAATTGTGACCTTTTCTTTCAGAAAACCCTTTTATAAGTCAGATTATTGCTCAAGAAATATGTTAATATAAAGTAGAAAAAAAAGATATTCCACAAAACTTAAAAAGGAACTCGAGAATATTTCAATTTTATCTCGATCTTAACATTGAATTACTGAAAGATAATAAAATAGTTTTCAAACATGCAAAAATAAATTAAGCATTAAGACTCGCGTCCAAATTTTGTCAAGCTCAGATTACCTTAACTTGAGAAAATAAATTGCTTTTGCTTGTAAATTACAAACACAAGAACAGCACAATGTTAACAAAAGTTTTTTCAGGGATCTTCTAATCTTAATTTTAAAGAGCTTAAGAGAAGTGAAAATAAAATTTGAATAGTTAATCCAAAATATGACATGAAAATCCCTGATCAAATGTTGACTACACCTCTCCCACTCGACAGACCACACTAACATGCTTTCTTTTTGAATTTCAAAAATAAATTTTTTTGAAGGAGGAAAATAGTTTAAGAATAAATGTCAAAGTATCAAAAAGTGTGGTCAATTTTGATATTTCCTCCTTCAACCAAAAATGATTTACCAAGGAAGAATAGGAAATGAAGGCCTGCCAAACGATTTTACAATTACTGAAATAGGTAATTTGTATACTTTTCAATTCCACTCTTCCTTGATATCGGTCACTTAAGTTCACTAAAGTGAACTACAGCGCCATACACGCACAAAAGTGGTGTTAAAATGTCCATCGTCTTGGAAAACGATAGGACAGAGATTCCTGCCATTGGATCTCTGAACACATTCTTAACAGGATATCATAAATACTTCTTCATAATATACACAGTCATCTTGGCACCATTATTGCAAAACAAAATTTCAATTGACAAAGATGATTACATTGGAGACACTACCTGTGCCAAGAATTATAAAGATATTTTCTTTCCTGGTTTAGCAAAAAAATATTTTCAAAATTCTTAATCCACTTTGAATCTTCAATGCAATATGTACCACAATTGATTATTTCATTAATCAAAGATGAAAGTTATCACAAAGTAATTGTAAATGTGTCCGTAGCACTGAATCTTTGGCGAAACAACAGATATCTTAACACATGGCACAAATTAACCAAAGACATAAATAAAAACTTCTCAATGGTTTTCGAAGTGTGCTAAAATGGTTCAGACATTCTGTATTACAATCAAGAATTACAATTCTAAATATTAAGTAGGGAAATAATTACCTTTCAGGTGGTACCAAAGCCACTGCCATATATTTTGAAATTATATAATATTCCTAATCTCTTATCACTAAAAGTCATAGTATCTTTGTAACACAGAATCTTGTGACTTAGACCGACCAAACATTGGAACATATAGAATGTTTGCATAAAATAGGTCATCCAAACCTATGAACATTCAAAAGAATGTAATGCAGTTACAGCAGAACATTAATGCACTGAAGGTAATTCCCAGTCATATTTAAGGCTATAACTAATTTACCTGAAGACAATCTTAGTGACATTAACTTCTTCAATAGAAAACTGGTAGTGAAAAACCTACCTGATCTTAAAATCATTTTCAGATTGAGGGAATATATTTGAAAGGTAGAAAGGCAAACTGCCCCGACATGACAAATCCTTCACGGCAAGTTAAAAATATTTGTCAAATATCACAAGAAACACAACCCTCATTTAAAGTTGAGGATACAAGATGTTAGCAAGGTTGATCAACCAATCTTTAGCAATGGGATCTTACCTTAGATAATAAACACATCTCCATCTCTCCGAATTCTGCAACAGCTTGAACATGTTCAAGGCTTTGTTAAGTAAATTATCCTTCATTTATGGTACATTATTTTTGATTAATCTGCTTTGTAATGTACACCATTAACTTTTCATTCTTCATGACTTTGTACCCACATAATCACTGTCAAAATATTAAAACATTTTAAATGTTTTAATTTCTATCTGGCAAGGTCAGGAAAATAACATGTTTAAAATGTATTTTCATGCCTAAAACACTTGGGGAAAGGTGGTAAAAATCGGCCAGACTGCATCTTACTGGGCACACATCTATTAAATTCATTTACATTATCCTTTTAGCCCTTGTATTGCTAATTGACCGTCTTCTTTAGCCGTAAGATATTTTGGGACATCTAATATAACCTGTGGATCCTTGTCATGGATCTTTAGCAGTTTCGAGGTTAGTTTGTCTAGCTTAAGGGTTGCAAAGGAAACGCCATGAAGTTGAAGATCACCCACGCCCAGTAAAGTGCAGTACTCCCTAAAAATCTCCCAAGGAAAGATGTAAACATATAAACAATTTGATGCTTTTAAATAATATATATAGCACCAAAATGGTTATAAAGAGACAGCACAACACAAACATTCACACCAGCAAATATCCATTCATAACCAAGCACTCATCATTCAACCTGTCTTCATTGTTAAAAAACCTCTGTTCAAGAAGCTGGACACCCAAATAGGGACGAAAAAATCAATGAGATGGCATAAAACATAAAAATGATATAGCTAGATGGCTGACAGAATATTGAAATAATACGTAGTGCAGTTCTGATGTGCTCAGTTCATGTGATAAACAATTACATAATATTTTCAAGTTCACTGTATGGTTATTGTCTATGCCATACAGACTTTGTCCTCTTCATCATTTACCCTTTGTGCATCTCGTCTTGATTGTAGACTAATCTCCCTTTGTTGCTGTTGTGGAATCATCAATTCTTCTGGCACACCACGCTTGATGTTCATGAACTTTTCATACAATGTCCATGAAATTATACCCTTTCAGACCAATGTATTTCAATGTCACTGGCTAAGTAGAGATAACATGATAATGGAATGCCAATTGTCGTAAGACAGATTCTTGCAAATATAACAAACCATAAAATCATCTGAAAAGAAATCCACAATTAACAATGTAACAGCTTGTAATGAGGAACAATGAAAATCGAGCAACAAAAGCATGAAATAGAAGTAGAGTGATAAAATCCAAAAATGTCATTCTTATGTATTTTCATAAAAAAAACTACTTCTCCTACACAAATATTTTCATACCATTTGTTAAGCATTTCTTATATTTCAAACATTTTTTCACATTTTCTTAATTAATTTTCCACAAGTCATACTAATACTTATCGATTATCTACTTTAAAACAGTAGCTAACAATAGAACATAATTCTATCATTAACAGAATTCCCTACCAGGAAATTATCACAACTACTTTAGTTTCATGAATTTTGCAAGCACATTGCAATATTGAGAAAGTTTGAAACAATTTACAATGTCAAAAATAGACAATACAACATTTGAACCTGACATGTAAAGCATCTGAGACTCATTTCTACACATTGGCAATTTAAATAGTGATTCCATTTGAAAAAGGTGCATGAATATCCAAATACACAGTGAAAAAGTAAACTTTGAAGGTAAGAAGGGGTCAAAACATATTCCTGATACACACATATCCTGAGAAAGGTAATACATAGAATATTCAGTTTTAAATTGTTTGGTTCAACAATAAATGTTCAAAAACAAATAATCTAAAACATGTTTCAGTATGGACACCATAATGAGTATGCATTAATTTCATACAAATTAAATTTCATGACAACCATAAGTGAAAAGCTCATGAAAATATCGTTTGCAAAATATGGCCCCACCGACCCAACATTCCTCTTGTACCTTGCATTAGCTTAAACATGCACCCTGTTTCATTAAATGGAAATGCATCACATAACAAATCACAGAAATTTGGCTCAAGACAGCACCTTAGAGCTCTGATGTCGTAGAAGCACTCGATTACCTGTGCTGTAGGTATTGCACTATTTTGCTCATAAGTTAGACGCAATAATCATCACATGAACTGAAGCATACTAAAATATATATACAATAGAATTATACAGAACTGCACATGTATATTTTCCATACCAGAGGGGCTATTGCGATTTAGATGTCTATTACAAAGATGCACAGGATGAAATTGGATGCATTGAACCTCTGGTTTTAGAAGACAGCAGTTCATGTACAATGATATGTAAACATGTTCACAATTTTAAAAGTTAATGGTGTCATAAATTCAAACAATGATTTCATGAAAATGCCATACTATGACAATACTGTTTCAAGCCTTTACAAAAATAAACCTGGAATGACTTTGATTGTGGGACCAGTTGGTCTCGAACAACAAAACTGTTGCCCTTTTGAAATGTCTATGCTTGGACAGGTACTTTCAATAACATCTTCAGGTGACTTGTCATATCATCACATCTTGGTATAGCATTTTCATTGTTCATCCAGTGAGATGGAGGCTTCGGCAGTACTTTAGGTGAGGGTGGGTCGCTAAATTTAGCACCTGCATAGGCATATGCCTGTGCATCAAGGATTTCATCCAATCTCAATGACTGCACTTCACTTTCGGACGGGCATCGGCTCCGCTTTTTTGCCCTGTCATTTTCCTTTCGCCTCTCGCAATGGGGGTTTGAGGTTAAACCATTAGGATAAGGCGTCAAGTGCTGTGCACTTTTCAGTGTCCTTTTCTCTACTGTACCTTCCTTTGGTCCAGCAAACCTCTTTGGCACTTGCTTTCCATATTTCGGTGAAGTTTTCACCTGGTCTTCCATCTTGGGGCTTGTTTTCCCGTTTGACCTTTTCGGTTTGTCCTTCATGTTAGACATACCTAATGTTGACAAAACCATTTGTACGATCGATTACGTCAAAAGTCAAAAATAGTTTTCCTCCAATGTCAACAACACCTACACTGCACAGTGTTTCCTCTTTTGACAAACTGAACTGAAGACAAATTCCTCCAAAACAACAACTCTGTCAATGTTTGTTTACTTCAAGATGGCGTCCAACAATCTTCCAAAAAGCGACCTCAGAATTTCTTGAAATTATGGCCCGTTTCCTTCTTCTGATCTTGAATTTAAGTATGAACTGCCTCCTCCTTACACATAGAATTGATTCTTCGAAATTTCACCGATTTCAAGTCCAAATTACCTAACAAAAACAAGGGCTTATGCCCACTTATCCTTCCCTCTCTCCTCCTTGTTCGCGTCTCGACTGAGCGTCATGCCAATCAGGTGCTCTCCAGCTGCCCATGTGACAAGCTCAGCCAACCATTGCACGGTTATTTATATCGCTTGTCGTCATCGTCCTCAATTTCTTTCATCAAAACAAACTACAATTATATTATTTTATACATATTATAATTATTCTTAGTTATGTTAAGTCATTGTAAAGCCAAATTCAATACTTATATTTAAAAATATTTGAATTTGTATTAAAGTTTTTGCAGAAGGTATTTCCTTTGCATATGACGTCACTACCGTAGGCGGGGAATCCTTTATTTGATTATCATCTGAGTGATGTGCTTGACTTTCCACCTATATTGAATGTGTTCTGTGCTTTTCCAACAAAACGGAACTAATTAGTTACACAGACAGGTGAGAAAGTGGTTCATGTTTCACATAATCAATGTACAATAATATACAAGTTCCATGTGTCTACTAAATTGGTTGAGAATGAATGGTGTCGACCCACATTTGACGCAAAGAATTTGGAACAGAATGTACCGACCAGGCAAATGGGAGTGACACTGACAGGCCTTCGTATAAGCATTAAGTTTTGGCAATGGTCATTCACATGCAGTGATATTAATGATCTTTTATATCTTAAAGGAGATTTTATTTTCTATATGAACACGGGGACTCTTTTGAGCAAAGGAATACTAGGCGAACTGCAATTGAAGGAAATTGATTTGTGTCCGTCCCAAGTATTCGTGTCAGACAGTTAAATGACAAAGCCACATCCTCCTATCATAAATATCGGTCAGGACATATTTTTAAACATTAATCAGTTTCACTTAAGGCAAGTAAACATTACAAATAAGTACAAAGTGATAGGTATACAATTACTTATTGATAATTATAATGTTAGGAAATGTAATATACAAAAGTATAGTCTATATTGATTGCTAGTAACATGATATACTACTGTATGGCTAATGCACATTGAAAGTGCATTATGTCACTTCCAAATCTACTGGGGTTTGACAAATTGGTAAACACATGGAGAACAAGAAAATATGTCAGCCAAATAAAAAAACCCAGTTAATTGAAATATCCATCGCCTTCTGTTCACAGAAAGTGTTTTGACAGTAGGTTTGTGTTATGTAATGGCTGCAGTTAATTAGTCATGGCTGGGTGGATACATATAAGATATATCACCACAGCTTATCACTTAATTTATGCACAACAACAATTAAAATTTAGTAGTTGGATCCCCTGTTTTTACAAATACTTAACCATCTTTTGTTTCCTTGATGTGGAAGGTGTAAGAACTGTTAATGAGGCTAGACACGCAAGTCATATTCATGATAAAGGGCTGCTGGTGATTAAAAAAACATGCTTCAGGCACTTAATTCCTTGGGATTTACTCTATTGTTTCATTTATTACATTTAATATTCTGAGACAATTCTTAACCTGTCAGTTTGACAGACTGAGTAATTTGAATAAGGCTTTATCTTATCTATTTTGTGTTTAAAGAAAAATAAGGCTAAAAATCCTTAATGTTAACCTATTCTTGATAAGGCAATGTTTCCTAATGCCATCTTATGTGACATTACAAAATTTAATTCCTATGAAAATAAACCAAGAAAAACAATCATTAAGAGACCCTTCTTTGATAGGCGTTCTAAAAGCTGATGTGATAAAGGTGGACAAGGTTAATGGATAGTCAACTTCTTGTCTATCCACAGAATACCATTAGAGTTACATCATTTAGATATTGAACAATTATGGCTGTTAATTTGGGATCACACAGTCACTATTTGTAATAGTACAAATTCTTGTACTTTTTTGGTTTGAGTCCTTTTTAGAATTGAACCCACATCCTCAGAGTCGGGCAACTCTGCCACCATTGATCATACCAGCAGCTAACCCGGGTCTACCAAAGAAAAAATGGAATCGCAACGGAAAGCAGCAAAACGACCACATTAACAGACGAAATTGCATCACAGTCTGATTGATATCGACCGTGTTCCGATGGAATAAAAGTTTAAAAATATTGGGTCTATCGAGATTGGAACTCTATTTGTCTAGGCTATCCTCTCCAGTAGGTCTGAAGGCAGCCTCACTGCTTGCACGTGCCGACACCAGTTTAGCGCAGATAAAACCTAGTCAATAGCGAACCAATCACATCATCGCGTTTAAAATAAAGATAGCGGCGATCAAGGTTAACGAATGGTAAATGGGAGTTACCTCCCCCTAGCTACTGATACCGAATGCTTTTGCCGCATGCATTGTGATTGGTTAGCATAGTTTACGCAAGAACGTGCGCTACAGTAGGGTGCGGTCAGACCTGGTGGAGAGGATAGCCTAGACAAATAGAGTTCGAATCTCGATAGAGTCAATATTTTGAAACTTTTATTCCTCGAAACACGGTCGATTTTAATCAGACTGAATTGCATCACAAAGCAGCGATACGCATCGAAAAGTTACGAAATAGCATCATTCAAGCGACGGCCATACCAACAGCTAACCATCTAGACAAGGCGAAATGTCAGGATTGGTTAGCGGCTGTTTTGGGCAATGCTGGCAATGTTTTGACTCTGAGGTTATGGGTTTGAATCCCACAACTTACAATCTTGAAAACAGTAAAAGATTTTGTACTATTGCAGACAGTGTGATCCCAAATATATAGAGAATCTCACCCAAGTGTACTTTTATCAACTAGTGTTGATATATTTGATGTCAGAAGACACGAGAGTGAGATTAAATTTATCATTCAAAATCATTTTCATTACATTTAAATGACAAATGAACATTACTGAACACCATACTCCAAGTGCGGTGATGTCATAGCATTGTGACGTTGTCATGTTTATGATGTCATAGCATTGTGATGCCATTACTTAATGATGTAAAACAACTGTGATGACATATACTTGACGTCAGAAGGGCATTGCTAAAAATCTACTGCCAAAAAGATATCTCCTGGGAGATATCACTTTATCTCCCACAAGCGATTTCTCCTGTGGAACAGAGGTTTGGATTATAAAACACAGTTACAGAGAATATGGTATTAGTATCTACACTAACTTGTCACTTATAATGCAATAAAGAAGTTGTCAATCCATCAGACTTGATCTTCTTTGATGATGTAAAAGTACATAATCATCTAAGGGCTTGCTAAGAAAGGAAAATATTATGATCATGTAAATAATATTTCGTTAGCTTGAACAGCTTGATGCCAGTGTTTCACGTGATGCTTGCTTTAGTGTAATTTGATGCGCTCAGTTGAACATTGTATGATAAGAAATTTGGTAAACAAGTCCTCTAGAACTGCATTTAAGTGGCTAATACATTGAACTCTAACACAAACTATGATAGTCGGGTAAAACGCACAGATATAACATTGATATCAGGGTCTTATACATTCAGTTGTCCTGCTTCTAAAATATTAAAATTCTGTTAAAATCAATTTGACGACAATTGAATTTGATACTATTTTGTTGCAAGGGATGTTATATTTTAACACCTGGACCACTCATCCTGTCACTAAGGGACACACAGAACATCTACATCAACCATCCAATTTGGCTTCAAACTAA
Source organism: Phorcus lineatus (assembly GCA_921293015.1). Taxonomy (NCBI): domain Eukaryota; kingdom Metazoa; phylum Mollusca; class Gastropoda; order Trochida; family Trochidae; genus Phorcus; species Phorcus lineatus. The sequence goes on along the minus strand of OV121088.1, from coordinate 29,991,141 downwards.
TTGAGGTTGATGGGTGCTAAGGGTGAAAAAAGATTTTCCAAATGATTATGTTTGGACATAGGAATGAGGATAATTTTTAATTAGTATTACCAACTGTGTATATTTATTATTACCACTTATTAAAACACATACAAGATTGAACTTTAGATATGCATTGCAGTTGCTAGATGCCAAAAGAAAATAAGAATTACCAAATAATTTTGTTTGGACAACGGAATATGGACATTAAAGAGTTGTTATTATCATTGTAAACTGAATATTCATTATGATAGGCTGATTTTATTTTTTTTCTTGTTGTAAACTCAAGAGTTGTGACTATACATTTCACGATACGATATTTATCACGAGATCTCATGACGATTCAATTCGATACGTGTCACAATAAATTATTTTCCAATCTCATTGAAATTAGCTCGAAACTTGTCTGTCATACCTCGCTGCGTTTCTTGATCTGACCACAGCTCCATAAGGGCCGTGTCAGATGGCCTTGACCGCCAGACTGTTTCAGCCAATAAGAATTGAGTCTTGAAAGACATTGGCAACTATTGAACTGACATACAAAAGATCACATCTAACCTTTGAATCTTGGAATACAAGTTTTTTTCTGAATGAACCCGAGAAAAGCCGAATTTGGATTAACACAAAATGTTAGTGTGTTTGTTTACTATCATGAAGATCACACTCATGTTTGGTCGGAAATTAAGCCATGTCTGCGACCTTGAAAAAAATTAGTGAGTAAGAGATACTATCGTGATAATATTTGTGTTCGATATGGCTCTTTCATCGTTCTATATAACAGTTTTCAGAAATTTGGGAAGTAAGAGTAAAGAAATTTACCAAAACAAAAGTACGACACATTATAAAGGCCTACTAAGCATTTATCTCAAAGTAAGGTCACCAATCATTTTGGTCAAAAGATCTTTTCTATTTTTCAATTTAAAAGTAAGAATTTCTCAAAAAATAGGGGCTGATAGATAAATCCATCGAGTACAAACAAAAATATTTGCAGTTAAATGATGTATACAGTTAAATATTTAGAACTCAGATAGTATCTAGTGGATGATTCATTGTGGGGGGGGGGGGGGGGTTTCAGAGCGGCCCTCACTATAAACTTTTCTGCAATCATCGGACAAAATCGATAAACGAACCTGTGTTTGGTTTAATTAATTGAAGATGAAAGACCACAATCAAGGTCATCCGACACCACTCTTATGGAGCCATAGTAAGATCAAGAAACCCAGCGAGTTACGTAGGACAAGTTTCGATCTGGTTTCAATGAGATTGACTTTTTTGGGGGACATATACGAGATATTGTCACTGCTCTAGTAGACTCATAGTTGACATTGTATTGTAGGTAGCACCCCCCTCCGGCATTACGTAAGTGAAGAATGCCAGTGGCTTCGTCCCAGAAAGAACCTCAGATCGTACAATATCATCACCTTCTCCCCAAGCCACCACCCTGCCATGCCAGCCATATTACCTCCAACTATGTGCCAAATCCGGACAACATTTGCGGGGCCGAATCTTTAGCCCTGATGCCAGAAGGGGCCAGTCAGATCCAGTCGAGTCTTGAAGGTCAAGGTCACTACATCAGCACCCACAGCCCTCCTATCTTGAACCTCAGCCCAAACCTGAGCCCGACTGAGCCTCAGCGGACCTCGCCATTCTACGATCTGCGAGAGAGCACACGGAGAAGAGGCATTCAAGGTTTGCAATGTTTTTTGATACATTGTTTTAGTTTCACCTATATCTACCAATCGCATGGAGGCTGTGATGCAGGTGGAATAATCCTAAACCGTGTAAAGCGAGTGCCATGTGTTCAGTCCCCTTTGGAGAAGCCTCAGTCATATTTCCTCAAATAGTTCCTGTTAAAATACAGTGGTATTCTTAGGCAACTGATTTGAATCTGGTTAAGAAAATTTGTTGTTGTGTAACTGATATTATTTCAAACAAAAAGGCAGTTCTGGTGTTGTTTCTGGAAAGAATCTAGGGGATATTTATCCACTTTTAAAGAGATTGGAAAGGACACCTTTGACAATGGGCCATTTTTAGGGCTTTTAGTCATTTTCAGAATTTTGAATGGGTCATTCACCTTAGATGCAATGATGAAATTTTTCATCCAATGTGCAAAATGGCCCTTGGCCCCTACTTTTCCAATCCCTGCCTTTATTGATTTGTGTCCCATTACATTTTGAAAAGAAGAATACTTTCTTCATTGTTGAGGTTCCCAGCTGTTTATTATTGGACAAAATGATCCCTAGCTAGACCAACACTGCATTTTCTTCATAGATGTGATGCACACATTATCATATCAAGAGAGAAAAAATAAGTTGGTAAAGTAATAACAGATAATTTTGACAATAATCCTTGTGAAATGTTAAGTTTTAGATCACACAATATATCTAAATGGCAAATTGTTGCAATTATTTTGTGTACTGAAGCAGCTGTTATGTGGAAAGATATGACAACTGCTGTATAGAGATTGAGATCATCTCAACTTCTTCAAAATCTATTTTACTACAACAATGGCTTTTGGCCTTCATGCTAAATAATCATCGCTGAACTGATCCTCAACAAGAAGTTTTTTTTGCTGAGATTAGATACAGTCATAATTATCAACTATTTTAACACAACATAACCAAAACATTCAAGCTAACATAACAACAATCACTATTATTTTCAGCTGGTACAACAGAGTTGATTAGTAACCCAAGGGAGATAATTCAGTTAATGTTTTGTCTTTACTTTATTACAATCAGCTAAACAGAAAATGTCAACTCAAAATGTTTTCCATTATATTTTAGAAATAAGTGATATGAGAATGGTCAGGTTAAGTTTTTTCAATACAATATTGTACCATTTTGTACATTGTTACATTGAAAACTGTAAGAAACGATAAGCTAAATTAAGTCTGAGGTTTTGCATATCAGCTCAAAGTTACAGGTTTTATGTTTTTTATTCCAGAAGAAATTGGTTCAGCAAACAGTCAAAACTTTACAGGCTTTGATTTTTTTAAAAAGAGTCTTAATATTCTTTAGGTTTCTTGGAATTTGTTAAAGATATTTGGAGATGTGAACCCAGAAATAGGGATACTTAAATAATGAACATCAATTTGAGGTTCTTTTCATTTATTTTTTTTGAAAATTATTTTAGAGAATTGATTTAATTAGAACAAACATCTTGTATTATGTATGTAAGCATGTCTTCAATAGCTATAACCTAATGTCACACTGTTATTTGTGTGATTTAAACATACATTAATGTAATTACATGGTTTAAATATACTGTGTTTTGCATATTCTTGATGGGTCTAATCTTGATGTCAAACAATACTTATGATTTACAACACTCATTTATTTGAGAAAATAAAGTTTTTTAAAGTCATTAACTAGATAAACCATGGCACCCTTTAATAGCTCAATAACAATAGTAGGGAAGATCAAATGTTTCAACCACAATTATCTCAAGTGTATTTAAAGATTAATTTGACACACATCAATAAAAACCTCTTTAATTTTATGCCTCAAGTCTAAAGTATATATCAGCAAACAGTGCATTGTCATATATATATTTAAAACAGGGAACACCTCCATTTGAGGTGCAATGTGTTAAAACTGTGACGGCCATCAATTACGTCATATTGGTATTAATTATCCAATGGGGAGGCTTTGTGCTTTATTAGATGTTGCCTTAAGGTTGAATGCCCGGAGCCTTTTGTCAGTTTAGCATTGTAATGTATCTTCTGTTCTCATTCAGGAAGCTTCATACTTGACTAATTTTGCTCAGGAGATTTATGAATTGCTCAGGTAGACTTTGAATACCAAAAAAGGGATATTAAAGTGCAGGAAAAAGACTGTAGACAAATTTGACAATTGCACACCACATGTTTGACATGTCTGCTCCTTAGTCATTTGTCATGAGATGGGTGACGTTTAATTGGTTCTAGTTTCCTGTTCACCGGTTGGGTTGAGAAACTAGAAAGAATGTTCTTTACCTGAACTAAGTGGAAACACTTAATAGTCCTTGATTACATGTTTACATGGTTGCTGTTTGTTGACTTTAAGGTTTGAAAAAAAGAAAATTGACTGCGAGTACCAACATGCTGAGATCGTTAATATTGTTCTGTCAAAACAGAAAACATTATTTTTCCAGCAGGTTCTTCTGACAAAGGCAGAGAACAAAAACAGAGGAGATATCATTACAGAATATTGATGGTTGCAAGTTCGGTCAAAAGAAATATATGAAATTTATTACGAAATATACGCAGTAGCTTCATCAATATTGACCAGTTGTCAGCCATGATCACAAGATAACAAGGTGATCCTCTTGTTGGTGTGACTAATATATGAGTTGATTTTGCCGCTGTTCAATGGCAAAACAACTTGGTGCTTGGTCCGTATAAAGTAGACCTGTGCATCGTGGCCTTAGTGGGGAAAGAAATATCCTGAAAGCAGTCTTATTAGGCAAGACAAAATATCATGGTAGTATTGCCAAGGAACATGTGAGACGATTATCATCACGATACTGTCTTTGTGATTCGATATGATTCTGATTCTCCACAGTTTATAAAAGAAGAATATGTACAACATAGAAAAGAAATGTAATTGCTTAGCTACCTAACTTTCATAAACATGACATGAAGGGGAAAACAATTTGAGAGACTGTGAAATTGCAGATAAAATATCAGAATTATCATAAATTATCTATTTGTCTAAACACTAATCTCTGAAATAGAATAAAAAAAATTTTAGTTTTAGTTTTCATGGTTATTTGTATGAAACAAATTATGTTTTGGGAGATACTGTCTCTTATGGCGATATATCGATGTATCGTGGACCCTCACGATATAAATGTCCTGATATATTGTCTAAATGTGTTTTTCATTGATGCACTCATATCACGTAGTAGAGGATGCAAACATCGATACTATCGATGAATCTTTACAACACAAGTCTAGTATTAAGGTTGTCATTTGGGCCTATCTGAGGTGTAGCTCTGAATCTTTACACCTCACTTACATCCAACATTACATACGTCAATCAAAACCCATAGATTTACTCTCTCCTTTATTCCAGTGAATTACCTAGGCATGATTATGCACTTGTTAGATTTTTGTCCAGACACCTTTCCAGAGTGAAAATACTGTGGCAGATCAAGAAATTTTAAAGGGGGCTTATCCTGTAGAGGTAGGGTATGGGCGGAGGTTCACCCTTTTGAAGGTTGATTGAGGGGGGAGGGCAAAGGTGCTAGAACCCCCTGTGTATCTCCGCCATGGACCTACCCCCATCATGGCTTGAAAGAGAATATGATGGAGTGGACTTAAATAGAGTTGGTCTGAATGGAATATTTAAATAAAGTCAACTCCATCTATATTGATTTATCATTTAGTGATCACACCTGCTTCAACTTTTATTTTATGCACTTGATTACATAATGCATTTGAAGAACTTTGTTTTTGCATTCAACGACAAGATGTATTCAAGCACTTTGCAGCTAATACTGGCAAGATGTTGCCACCTTGCCTTGCCACTGATAAGTGTCCCATGTCGGTCACATGTGTGACCTCCCAGACATCGACGACTTTATCACATGATGGATATCTGACAAATTTAGTTAATCTGAAATATTGTCTGCCCTTTCCATGCAGGATGTCGCAACATGTTACTGTAAGTCTTGCCAATGAGAGAGAGTTTATTCTGTGTTGAAGGCCGCATGGTCCAGAGTACAATATTTGATGCATATTCATTCAATGTTGTTACATTTCACAATATTAAATATGCATTAAAACAGGTGTGTGAAGCACTGTGCCTTCACTATTGAGCTTTTTCTTACAGCATCTGGGAATTTACATGATACTCATCAGATATACATGAACTGACATAACTTGATACCATTGATAGGAATTAAATGTTGGTTCATATTTTCCATGCAATGCCATAGGGCAAAATATCACTATGACATGCTTACTAAAGATAATGAGAAATTCCATGACTTTTTTTTTCTTTAAGAGATATACACACCCTTTGCTATAGCTGTAGTTGCCAGATATACTGGCGCAAAGAAAAAATGAAATACCGTATTCGACTTAATAACCGCCCACTCCCCTATAAGCGCCCACCCACCACGTTTTTGACTGAACAATATGCATCCTGATTTAGCGCCCACCTCTCAACATTGCTTACCTTGCATGCTGATTCATTGAAGAAGGTTTTTTCAGTCTTTCAATAAGTCTTTTACTTCCACTAAAGTGAAGAATCAGGGTATTTCAAGACCCCCAGCCACCATCAAAATGATAAAAGTTACAAAACCATATTTCAAAGACATGTGTATCGTAAGAAAACACTTTGAAGACTAAACTTGAGGAAAATTTTTACCATTTTAATAAGCGCCCCCCTTTTACCAATTTTTTTAGCGCTTATCACGTCGAATACAGTATGTGTACTTGCACTGTAGACTATTAAGAGTTGTTTGATATTGTCTTGAATGTTCAGCTCTGGCTAGCGGTATTAGTAAAAGTGTTCAATCCACACACTCAAATCTCAAATCAATTTTACTTTTCGTTCAACTTCTTGAGCAGTAGCAAAAGTATATTATGTATACAGCTTAAGGGCTAACAGTTTTGGTAAAGGTAAAGTCAACATACTCAGATCATCCGTTCATAGAACATCAAGAAGTATTTGAAAGAAATTTCAGTCTGCACTCAAATCATCCACCTTGTACAGATTCAAGGCTAGACATTTTTAAAGAATTTATAGTCTGCAATCAAATCATCCACCTGGTACAGACCCAAGGCTAGAAGTTTTTTTAGAATTTATAGTCCGCACTCAAATCATCCACCTGGTACAGACCCAAGGCTAGAAGTTTTTTTAGAATTTATAGTCCGCACTCAAACCATCCACCTGGTACAGACCCAAGGCTAGAAGTTTTTAAAGAATTTTTAGTCCGCACTCAAATCATCCACCTGGTACAGACCCAAGGCTAGAAGTTTTTAAAGAATTTATAGTCCGCATTCAAATCATCCACCTGGTACAGACCCAAGGCTAGAAGTTTTTAAAGAATTTTAAATTCCTCATTCAAATCATCCACTTGGTACAGACCCAAGGCTAGAAGTTTTTAAAGAATTTATAGTCCGCACTCAAATCATCCACCTGGTACAGACCCAAGGCTAGAAGTTTTTAAAGAATTTTAAATTCCTCATTCAAATCATACACCTGGTACAGACCCAAGGCTAGAAGTTTTTAAAGAATTTTAAATTCCTCATTCAAATCATCCACCTGGTACAGACCCAAGGCTAGAAGTTTTTAAAGAATTTATAGTCCGCACTCAAATCATCCACCTGGTACAGACCCAAGGCTAGAAGTTTTTAAAGAATTTTAAATTCCTCATTCAAATCATACACCTGGTACAGACCCAAGGCTAGGCTTTACAATCATACTGTTTTTTCAGCTATCTGCAGTAGTATTGAGTGTGAATTATGTATACATCTTCAGAGACAGCAGTACTAGTGAGAATCCAATAAATAGTGTGCATTCAAATCATCCAGCATGAAAAACTGTACTTTCCTTCTGCTTTTTACCATAGTATTGAAAGGACATAATATATGGCTACAGCTAGACTAAATTTTAGTCTATGAAATGTTTTATTATTTACTGTTCCTTCATCCATGGGCTGCTAATTTCATGTGTATACAGTCAATATAGACTTGCTGAATGTGGACCTAGACTGTATAAAAGGCTCCTTTATATACACAGTCATGAAGCAGGATGGGCTACAGCTGGCTCACAGTATTACAAGAGTTGTGAGGATACAGATATTCCACCATATGAATTGTATCTTGATATGATTGATATCACATATCAATATGATTCGATATAATTTATGTCAGGATACCCTTTTTCTTTATTTTTCATAATGGGAAAAAAACCAATATTATCCAAATATTTGATTTTTGGGAAAATTAGCAGTTTTCAGATTAAAAATAGTTGTCATAATGGAGACATTGTACATCCAAGTAATTTCGGATTGATTATATCAATTTCTTTATACTGCGATATATCATATCATATATCTAAAGATTTCCCTTACTCATGCAGCTCCAGGGCTAGAAGAATAAGAAGTTCAATGGACACTCAAATCAATAAAACTTGGTAAGAATGAGAAATCCCCATAGGAGAATATATTATGTATTAGTTTGAAGTCTCGTCGTATTTGAAAGAGTGAATAATCAGTACTCAAGTCATCCACCCAGCTTTACAATTTACTTATTCTTCATCCGTCTGCAGTAGAGAGTACCCTACATTATATTTACAGTTCATGGGTTAGCTGTATAGTAAACATGCCTTGCCTACATTCAAATATTCTACCCACCATTAAAATTTTACCATTTTTTCAATCATCTACGATATAGAGTACACTACTTTATGTATACAGCTCAAGGGCTAGTTTTGTTAGTAAGATTACCTAGCCGACCATCTTTCAACCATCTGGAATACAGAGTAAACTACATTATATTTACAGTTCCAGGGCTAGTTGTATTTGTAAGACTACCTATCCGACCATCCACTTATATACCCAGCATTACTGTTTTACTTTTTCTTCAACCATTTACAATATAGAGTACACTGCTTTATGTTTACAGCTCCAGGGCTGGCAGTATTAGTAAGATATTCAAATAATATACCGAGCACTACTATTTTACCTTTCCTTAAACTGTCTGCTATAGAGAGTACACTAGATTAAGTATACAGCTTTGGGGCTAGAAGTATTAGTTAAGATGCCAAACGGCATTCAAATAATCCACCCAGCACTACTATGTTACTTTCCTTCAACCATCTGCAACAGAGAGTACACTACATTATGTATACAGCTCCAGGGCTAGCAGTATAGTAAGACTGGCAAGTCAACATGGGGTCGGTGGGCGGACTGGGTCGGCCACCTATGGATGAGGGTGATTAAGAGCGGCTGCAGGGTGGAGCTGGGGAGGGGCCAGTACTAAAGTGGGCAGCAGATGGATGCAGTGCAGACTATTGATCACATCGATCACCCTTTGTAGCTGTCCGCTCTCACGTGTGCCGGCCGTGGTTCGCTCTGAATAATCCATACAGCATGTGTCGTTTTCCTCTTCGTTCCTTCTTTCGGTCATTGCTATCCCTCGCTAGAGCTTGGAGTTTGGATTAATCCATACTTTTTGTTTTTTCTCCTTCTTTCCTTCTTTCGGTCGTTGCTCGCTTGCTAGAGCTTATGCTTCATGTGTTCTTTCCCCTTTCTTTCCTTCTTTGGTCATTCGCTCACTGGAGCTAATCCATAGATCTTGGGTTCTCTCCTCTCCTTCTATCCTTCGGTGGTTCGTTCACTCGCTCGCAAGAGTTTGGATTAATCCATAGAGCCTGTGTTCTCTCCTTCTTTTGTTCCCTCATTCATTTGATGGTGTATTCAGTTGATTTCCGGAGCTGGAGCCATTTCACCTGGTAATGTGGGAGCCATGATGAAAGTCATGGGGTTTCTGCCCATTTGCAAGATGTTGCTAACTACAAACTCGAAAAAAGGAATTTCATTGTGGCTTTGGTTCTGAAATATTTCAAAATTAGGTTTATGGTTAGAATAAATTTTTGGGTGTGTTTGTTTCCTGCTTAGGTTAATTCGCTGGTTTATTCTTAATTTTTTCGAGAAGTGCTTTAAGTAATCCATACAATATGTGTTCTCTATACCTCCAATTTATTCCTTTAATAATTTTAATGTTCATAATTCATTTACATTCATTCATTCAGGTAATTTTGACTATCCATATATTTTTATCTCTTCTTTCTATCATCTGTTAGTTGGTGCTTGAAGCATTCTAGTTCTTGATTGTTGAAGTTATTGCCAATGTGCAAGATGTCGCCAGCCTGATGGTTGAGTAATGAAAACATATTGTAGTTATGGTTTTTCAGATATTTAAACGACCCATTATGTTTGGTAATTATTGTTGTTGTGGATGGTGAAGAACATTTTTCAAACAATATCGATATTCATGTTTTGTTGTGTTATGAAAATATTATTGATATTTTGTTTCTGTAATCTTGAGTCAAAAACTAGTAGCGTTAGTTTATTGTTGTTGTTGATTTAATGTTTGAGTGTACTGAGTGAGTGTGTTTATTTCTGTATGGAGACCACCGGCCCATTATACATTTCATATATAGCAAGATGATCTTGACATGGAGCGCAACATGTAATGAAGACTTCAATATTCAATATACAATGATGAGATAACAAAATTGTATCACATCTTAATCTAGTGAGGTCTTTAGAAAATTAGTCCGTTTCTTCATTCCTAAGAATACATATTTGGCTAAACATTTAATAATATCTTCATTATTTGAAGTACGGTACGCTTATAAGCATTTGTAACGCTTTATAATGAAAATGATAAATTCTCGTGGCTTTGGAGCATCATTTTTATATGTGCGTGTAGCATTTTTATCAGTTGTCATTTAGGTTAATATTATTTAAATATCTGCGTCACTTCTGTTCAAACAATTTATCCATTTGTAAACCAAAACTTCATAACTGAAAGGACAAATGTTGTACATATTATAAACATGCTTGCATCCCTCGGCAAACTTTCCTTCTGACGATAAAGAAAAAAAATTTTCCTCTTGCATAATTATGTGTTCAAGTCAAAAATTAAAATTTAATCTTACTGCCCTCCTCAATTTTTAAAAAAAAGTGATTCTCAAATGATCATTTTCACACACATACTTGAAGGAATTAAATTAAGGAGAATTGATCATATTTTTTTTATATGTTTTCAACATAAAATTTTGCCTGTGGTTCACCATGTTAACATTATGTAATCATATATTTCAAATTTCTATTCAAAGATCGAAAAATTGTCTTTCTTGATCAATTATGGTTTTATGAAAGTATTTAGTGATATTTATGATAAAGATATGAAATTTGTTATTTTGGTGTTGTTACCCCAGATTCATTAATAGAAAATTTATACAATCAATATTTACTGCAAAAGACTGTTTTTAAAAAAAAAATTAACTTGGACTGTTTTGAAAGCATAGATTCTTAGAAATGACAGACCATTTAAATATTTGAGCCACACAACTTTCATCCGATCACTTCGGCAAGAAATTAGGAGGGGTGTGTATATTGGCTTATATCTTGAGAGACAAAGCCTTCCCTTTGTTCCTAGCGCTTATTATGCAGGCAGTAGTGGCTGCTCTAGTCAATAATCACTATTGATTGGACGCTTCGCCTGCATTGGGCATTTGCTGCGTGCCTGTCTTGGACATAATGTGAAAAAAATCCTTCATCGTCCTTCGTTATCTTCTGAAAAATATTTCATGACTTTAACTTTTTTTAATTCATTATTTGCACAAAGATACCAGATTATTTTTAGTGGTAAAAATATCTCGTTTGTAATACTGTATTAAAAAGGATTTTAATGTTAGAATATAGATTTTGCAAAGAATAAAGTATTTTATTATCCATTCACTGATAATTTCATTAATCTAAAATTCAAGAAAATGGTGGAGAAGAATTCTGATATGAGACTTTAACAGTGTTTGATAAGAGTTGAAGTGTTTGAAAAATCTAATGAAATAAATGATTAACGGACATGATTAATATGCAAATTAAATATCTACAATGTTGAATTGAGTTTCAATGTTTATTTGTTTTCAAAGAGAATATTAGTCCATTTATTCCGAATATTTACGCTTTCTTTGATTTATTAACTTAAAGGGATAATTAACTAAATAATTTGCTAATTTGCCCAAAAGTACAAAGGAAAATGATTATTTAACAGCGCTAAAAAAGTAATATTCCAATTTATCATGTCAAGATAAGATTGATATGAACAAGGCACACACTATGTCTTGCAAAAATATTAGTGCTAATATCATCAAAATGAGCAAAATTGAAAAAAAATATTGCTTGAATTGCTTCAGATAAAAAGAATTATATCACACCTAAATTGAAATGCTAATCATTTGGCAAAAAATTTTGAACATGCTTTTCAAAACCATGTTCAATTGAAGAGCGTGGTTTCACAAAATGCCCGGCCCAGTTTGTAGAGAGAATGACTCTATTACCGTTAGCAAGGGGTTATTCAAGATGGAGAAATACGATCTAAGCATGGTGGGTGCAGAAAGCATGCACATTATGTGATGCTATTGTCCTAATGACAATAGAGAGAAAGGGACCGTCTTTCAAAAAAGATTATATTAATTTTTCGCAAATTCTCCCATCTAAAATCAATAATGCACGTGAGAATTATGTTGGATATCTGTCCACATGACTGCTGATGTGATTAATCAAAGAAGAACATTAAAGTGGGAAAGTATTTTATTCAAGGTGAACATATCAATTGTTTTTAGGAAAGTTTTAGGCAGTATTTGTTGTCACTAGCAAGGTACAAGACACCATTGCTCAGACTTTATGTAGAAAAATAGACAAGTATGAAATTATTTATCAAAACGATTCAATATTACTAATATAGTTATCAGAATTTTAAAAACCATTCTGTCATATTTCTAGCTTATGTTGCATCAATGTACTTGAACTTTTTTTAGTGGTATTCTAAAATTTTGCAGTATGCGGAAGACAAGGTGTTCAATGGATGGTCAGCTCCTTCATTGAAAACAGTTTGGCATAAATTCTTGTACAGTTTTCAATAGGGGTGAAACAATTCACTACTACAGGAGTTGAACCGCAGTATTTTACGTTCCGTTTGGTGCACCGTTATTTACGTTGCCTGTCGCCATTTTTCTGGAAGTAAACATTCGAAACGATTTAGTGTGATCTTTAACTCTCAAGATAGTGTTTGAATGATGTGACTTTTCAAGATCTCTTTCAAAGACGTATGGCGACTTTTGGTTTCATACCGAACTGAAAATGTACCGAACTGAGGGTCCTGTTCCACAAGCGTACCCCTAGTTTTCAAGCATCAAGAGGTATTAGGTATGAAATATACCAAAACATTGCCATTGTTTATAAGAAAGAGTTGATAACCTAAAAAACTCTTTGTCTTCCTGATCAGTGTGCTTCTTTGTTGTCCTTTCACCAGAAAAGAAACTCAAGGTAGGCAACCTATAATTTTCTGTCAGTCTTATTGAATTCTATATCTCAAAAGATGCAACTTCCAGCCAAGGGTTGCAGGTTTTACTACAATGCATACTGTAATGATGTTGCAGCCCTTCTCCCTGCTTCAACACAATGTTAAGGGGAATTAACCTCAAAACCAGAATAGAATGAAACAGATTTTGGCAAATTGAAACGTGTAGAGAATATGTAATGTGAATTACATAATCTTTTTGCACTTAAACTTGAAAATGATAAATTTCTGGAAAATGTTTCCCTTGAATTATTCCTCGAATGCAAAGATAGAAAAGAACAGTTCTTAGCAAATCTCGTTTATTCAAACCACAAGACGAGAAAGAAGTATGCGGCTAATGTTCAGAAATTATTCGCCATTTGCATGAAGCAAATTGGTGAGGGCTTGTAGGCAAGTTTGGTATTCCATCCTTGTGATCTGGGTCTTTTCTCACTTGAAAGCAAAGGAAATTGGCATAGAGTTAGCTGTAAGACCTTTCTCACACTTGATGGAGTTTATGTGGTCAACTTGTGGCCAGGTGACCTGAGGGGACATTTCCCCTTCCCACAATGCTGACCCATGTTTGCTGACCACCCTCCCCCATAGTAAAACCCTCTCTCTCCAGTCTTTTCTTCTTCCCTCTCAGCTCCCCTCCATTTCACTACAAGCAAATGCCTGGCTCAGGTCATGACCTCACCTTTGACATATCAACATCCCTACCATTTACAATGGATTGGTCCATTACTAAGCTTGGATGATGCCACTTTGGAAAAATGGGGTCTTTTGGTTAAAGAGACACTACATGATTTCATGAATGTTTTTTTTACTTTGATATGTGGTGAGATACCAAAATGCATCTATAAATTCAAAACATCATTTTCATTCCCATAAATACAGGGGAAATGACACTTAATATTCTTTCTATGAAAATTTAAAATTGGCTATATAACAGAAGCTGAAACGATGGGCACTCACATTATTAATGCTTAGATAACCTGTCAAACACTGTCTACATTCCAAAATTTAGTTTTAAAAAAATCTCACTCCACACCCCTGTTTTTTATTGCTTCAGTTGTTTTTATTTTGACTATTCTGAACCATTCAGCACTAAAATGATATTTTTCAGCAACAGTCAACACCTCTTGACAAAATGACACCATTGATAACATGGTATATGTGTCTCTAACAGCTTGAAAAGTCTCATTAAAGTTCAGCAGAGATCTGCACCAAGTTTTGTGTAACTCCCCTTTGAATTTTATTTCTTATATTCTATTTTTTATTCTGAAACAATGTACTTGTACGTGACTGAACCAGGGGGAGTGACGCTGTTGAATGGTGATTTAGGTTAGGAGTTCATAAATATCTACAATGAATTTTTGTTAAGAATCCATTGTAAACCTTTTATTCTTCCAACATTAGATTTTCGTTTAGATTAAGTAGAATCTGCTATAAGAGCCCAGCAGGGTTTGAGACTTTAGTTCTAAATGTAGCAGAAACTGATGGAATTAGGATGTCACTTAATTGAAACTCATCAACATTGTAAAGCACATTGTTGGAGGTTTAAGTGATGACAAGATACCAGAATCTATTTGTATCATTCTTTCATTGAGATGTGCTGTTGATCAGGTACACAAAAATCTGAGATAAAAGAATTTTACAAAATCATTTAAGATTTGACATGGACTTGAACAGAACAAAGAATAGATATAATGCGAAAAGTTCAACCAATTTTTCAGCTTGTTTAGAACAATGAAATGTTTCAAAGGCATTGATGTCACTTTAATTAAAACTGCTTGGGAAATATATTCTTACATTAAAAAGGTTTTTTTAGCCGTCTTATTATGAGGGAAATATGTGTCTGTAGAAACAATTGTACTTTAAGATTATATTTCTGATGGAACAAAATATGATGTAGAGGACAATGTAAGTCAAATTATAGAAATTTAAAATTCCATATGAGTTGCTAAGTTATATTTTGATTATGAATTATACAGGAAGTCTCTCACTGTGATGACTTGATGTGAGGTATCATATTCCGCTTCTTGTCTTGCTTTTGATGTGTTTATTCATGAAGTTTCAGGACATTCGGCCCATAGAACATAGAGCATTATGGTTAAAGATTGTACATCAAATTTTTTGATATACTAACATCAGTTGATTTTTGAATACCGCTTACGATACAAAAAAATACAAATTTTGATAAGGATAAGAAGGTATGTTTACACTGGGAATACATCAACTCAATACATTTTCTATAACTAGGATAAGAATGGTAACTAGGTTTAAGATATTTTCTTCTTAGATCTCTGTAGGCATCACATACAAGCAAAAAATGTAATTCCTTTTCAATTTCATAGGCACATAGTCAGTCTTCTTGGTCTAAATTTAAGTGTCTTGCTTACTAAGCATGTGAAGTCTTAATTTGTTGCGTAGTATCAAGTGTTTCGATTTGTCATTTGTTGAAAGGTGTTTATCCCATAAGGGAGTAACTACCATGTTTTCTATTTCACATTGCTTAATTGAGATGCAAATCTGATGGTAAAGAGCAACATTTTGATGCTCTCTTTGCAATTAGATGTTCTGTGGTATGCTAAGTGTGATATTAGGAATCAACTCTTTTTGGAAGGTTCACCCTAACCCTCAAGTTGCTGAATATTATTTTGACCAGTTTTGCCCCCGTGGCTGAATTTTCCAGCACTCGCCTCGCTACGCTAATAACGCAATTAGCCCCTGTGGCTGAATTATTTCGCACCGCGAGTCGCGGCTGTTTTTTCGATAAATGGTGTATTCCCATGGCGGATTACGGGTGAAACTGACCGTTCGATACAAAAGTAGCCCGCCAATCCCGTACACAAATGAACGATCTTTATCCGAAACTTTGAATGAAATTTTTATCTTACCTAGAACGGTTTCTATTGCAATATGAAGATTGTCTTTATTTAGAGTTACGCAAAATCCTTAAATATAATCGCACAATTAATTTTTTTATATGGAATTGAAGATACATTATTCCTCTTTACGATGATATATATTTTTTTACAATGCGACCTCTAGTTAGATTTCTACAATTATCTAAAGATTGTCTTTATATCCGGCTGAATAAAATCCCTAATACTTAGCGCGCATACATGTATTATATATGGAATTGTAGACAATTTATTCTTCTTTATGATGATAAAAGATTGTTAGAAAATGTCACCCTGTTCAAAAGATATACGCCGCGAAAGATGGTTGGGGGTACCCCGAGGATGCTCCGACATAACGGGATTTTTAGCCAGAACTAATTCTCCCTTGGGCAGTCTGGCATCGGTACGCTAATTAGTACCGTTATACCCCCGGGGCACCCCCGAGGCACCAGCATGCGAGTGCCAGTGTTCTAAGCAACAGCGTTGCTTCCTGCTGTACCGATCCTCTCGGCGCGTGCAGTCACACGCGGGCGAACATTCCGAGATAATAAAATCAATCATTCTATACGCACGCCGCATCGTTATTTCTTGCTGCGCATGTACAAATTATACATGGAAATAAAGATAAATCTTTCGTCCTTACGACTGTGAAAAAATAATGAAAAGGTGCCAACTGGTTCAAAAGATATGAAAAACGAAAGAGTGATACCCTCAACTACTTGAAAACAAATTTTGATAAGCGTTCTATTTGCGACACCAGTCGCATCATTGACCGCATCGTTATTATGGACTGCGCATATGCATATTATACATGGAATTAAAGACAATTCTATTCCCTTGAAATAGGTGAAAAAAATATAAAAAAGTATAAAATAGTTCGGGAGATATGAAACGCTAAAGAGCGACACCCTCAACTACTTGAAAATAGATTTTGACAATCGTTTTATTTGCGACATTTGTCGCTGCACTCGCCACACCATTTTTATTAATTGCGCACATGCATATTATACACGGAATTAAAGATCATTCTTTCCGCGTGAGAAAGGTGGAAAAAAAATTAAAAAGTGCCAAATAGTTCGGGAGATATGAACCGTTAAAGAGGGGTACCCTCAGACATTTGGGGAAAAAAATTGATAATTGCGACATTTTTCGCATTATTTGCCGCTTCTTTATTATGTGTTGCGCACATACACATTTCAAAATGAATCAAAGCCAGTTCTTTTCCCTTTACGATGATGTAAAAAGTATGAAGTTTCGCCACCCGATTCTAAGAATACAAATTGCGAAAGATCGGGGTAGATTCGTGATGCGGCTCGTATCGAACGTCCAGTGACAGCTCACATTGACTTTCTCTGTCTCTTTTACGACTTAAAAAAAAGATTATTTTATTGACAATCAGTATTTTATATTACACTCATTCACCTTATTGATGTGAAGAATAAACTTTATAAGGAGAGTAACGCTCATCCACACTTCTGCTTCTTTCTTCTTTCTTCAATCTTCTTGATTATCCCCCTCATTTTCCTTCTCTGACATCAAACTGATATAAGCTTTAGTGCAATCTTGTGACGTGTGATAAATTCTGAAACATGGTGCTGCACATAGAGCCACATTACACTCGCTACATTCGTAAGAAGATTCTTTGCCTACCCTTTTCTTCTTTCGAACTGGCTCATTGCTTTCTTCCACTGCCCTTCGAAAGAGTTCTCTTTTCGCTTTGGAGCAAACAACACACATACGGGAAAGCCTCTTCTTCTTTCCAACAGGCTGAATCTTTGATGGAAAGTGTCGACCATGAAGACGTAACACACTTTCGTCGCTTGTGCTTGGCCTGCCACGAGGACGTCTACGCAGGGAAGGTACTTTTTCCGTGTCTGCGAAGGTGATCATATGCTGCACTATATCTTTTCTGAATTGACGGCTTGTTTTCAAGGTTTTGTCTTTTGAGAATTCTTTATAGAGAATGTAAGAGTTCAACATGGCAACGTTTAACACATGAAACCACACTCGCTTCCACCATTTAAGAGTTTTCATTTTGAACGGGGTGTACGACAGCATCTGGTCGGCCCGATCCACACCTCCCATATATTTGTTGTACTCGTGCACAATACTTGGTCTCGTATTTGCTTCCCCAGTCACTCGGTTCTTCTTCCCTGTCTCTACAATTTCAGTGTCTTCTACGGTTGACATGAGCAGCACTGACTTCCTGTCCTCATACCTCACAACGAGTAGGTCTTGATTGTGATAGATCATCATATCCCCTTTCTTCTGTTTTTTCTGTGCCTTCTTTAGCTTTTCAGAAATGCCTTTGCGATTGCCTCTCAACGTCCCAGTTGCACCAGTTCCCATTTCCCACAAGTTTATATACAATGCCACAGAGGAATAGAAATTGTCCATGAACACATGATATCCTTTCCCAGCATAATCCTTCACCAAGTCCATGACGAGATCATACGTTTTCCCACCGACAGAAACAGATTCATTTGTTTTTCCAGTGTAGAGTTCAAACTTGCAAACATAACCATTGGTTGAGTCACACAGCATGTAGGCCTTTATCCCATACTTCTTCGGCTTGTCGGGATTGTATACTTTGAAACTCAGATGGCCTTTCCAAGGCACCAACCCTTCGTCAACACAAATAGTTTGATGCGGCTTGTAAATTCTGGAAAAACGATGCACGATGCGCTTGTACAAATAGCCAAGTTTATTGATTGGTGAAAACTGGGGTGTGTTTCGTCCCGGCATTTGGTTATTATCATTCAAATGTAGGTACGTTAGTAATAACCAGAACCTATCACGAGGCATACATTTGGCAAAGAAAGGCGTCGACGTCACATCACTCGATGACCAATACTCAGAAAAGTTTCTCTGTACAACCAAAGACATTGCTATAGTCATTGCTACGAATACTTTCATTTCTTCAGCATTCGTATCATACCATTGCCTCAACCTTGAACAGGGCTTTAGAACCGTATCGTCAACCTGTTGGTGGAAGTATCTGTTGGTTTCTGCTGCCATTGATCCATAATCATCTTCATGAAAAAACAACCCGAAATAGTCTACAGGTTGCGGGTTATCAGGCAATTCTATGAAGCGTCCTAATCCCGTGTTGCCAGTAAATTGGAGATCAACACGTCCACGTGGCCTCGGACCCTCTGTCCAGCGTTCCATAAAGTTGTCACGGTCATCAAAATGTGTGTCCATTTCATTATATTGCTCATCAAAGCCACTGAACTCTTCTTCTGTGGAAGTACCAGTCGTAGCAGTTTCACCCGTAGCTGCTAATATGTGTCTTGCAATGTTTCTTATTTCTACATCACTATCAATGTCACTTTCACCATCACTGTCACTGTCACTATCACTATCACTCTCATCAGTTGATTCCATATCAGAAGCTTCATCGGCATGGACCTCGTTGATGAAGTCGTCGTCGCTAGACGTTGACGGACCTTCCCAACTCCTGGTTCGCGGCCTCCTGGCCTTAGGCATCTTTCACATCAATCTGTAAATGATTGAAAATAATTTAGGCACACGCAAGATATAATAACATCAACACATGACCTGTTGTACAGAGAAATTCAATGTGAGCTTCATGGACGTTCAATTGCCACATTTTGTAAGTGTTTGAAACAAAAATTCACAATCCCGCCGAAGGTGCCGATGGCACCGACGGCCGCCGACGTTGTATCAACATTATCAACCCTGATGCCGCCTTCTGACTCCTATGCAACGAGCCGGCGAGTCGCGAACAACTGCCTTCTACGTCAGGAAAGTTCTGATTGTCAGTTGTGGATTACAAAAGTTTTTCAACTCTTGACTTCTCTTCCGAGAATGATAGGTTCCACGGGCCTATCTGTCGGGACGGCCGTAGTCAACGAGCACCCGGCCCCTTGTCTTTATTTCACTCGAAGGAACTCATGCCATCCCGAGATATATAGCAAACTATTTAATACATTGGAATGCTACCAAACTTTTTTTTCAAAAATGAGTTTCCTCGACCAACACAAATTTGGCAGAGAAAAACACATACCTGCTGGCGGTGCCCGACGAAAGTCCGCTGAAATTTTTTTTCTCGAACACGAACATTTTCGTTGGACACATTTTCTTATGACCTGATGGCGGTGCCCGGCGAAAGATCCCCGACATATTTTGTCTCGTTTGTACATGTACATTTTATATATCACTTTGTAGACAATTTATTCCTCTTGATAATGATATAAATGGTTTTGAAATGTGTCATTTGTACACGGGGATATGAAGTGCCAAAGTTTCCCTATTTCCGTCACTAACGGAATTGCGAAGTGCGAAAGTTGTTCTTTTTACGGCACTTGTTGAGTCTTTATTTATTTGCGCGCATAATAATTGATATAGGGAATTAGAGACAATTCATTTGTCTTTATAGTGATGTAAAATTCAACAAAATCTTTTTCACGGTGTAAAAGAAATTCATTGTGAAAGAAAGGCACATGAAAATCGCGCTTCAGATCACATGATAAGAAAGTCGGCAAAATTACCTTTTTGTGCGGCGCTTGCTGTATCTTTATGAATTGTTGCGCATGTACACATTTTACATGGGATTAAAGACAATCTTTTTCTCTATCTTGTGATATAAAAAATGTCAAAATATGTTGAGCACATCATGAGAAAATTGGTGTGACAAAACAGTGTAAAACTAAAAATATATAAAAATCACCTTTTTTGCGGCACATGCGGTATCTTTATTTCACGAGGCGCACATATGTTTTTTACATCGAATTAAAGAGATTTTTTTTCTCTTTCAAATGATCCCACCTATATTGAAATCTGCCCAAGGGTTCAGAACATAGGGCGTGCGATAGGAAGGCGTGCATAGGGTCAAAATGCACGCGTCTCAGTAAACGATAGCATGCGCGGGTCGGTAAGCTCGTGCGAGAGGGTAGAAAGTGCCCACAGGCTATTAGCACGTACGGCGGGGAGTGGGGGAAAATTGAGTGATTTTAAAGCTTATTATCGGTACGATAAACGTTATCAATCGTTGCATAATTTTCGGAACATGTACGCGCATTATTTAGAACACCAACGAAACAAAATTCGGTAGCTTAGCGACACACGGACGGAAAGTACTAGCGTTAAACTGACACTACTGCCGTGCAACAATTGCCCGTCCTTCGCTGCTGTGCACCTCGGCGTTAATGAGCTAGCGTGAGAAAAATAGAGTTTCGATGTCGCATCTCGCCCAGAGGACATGCGGTCAAAGCAAATTTCAACCCGGACAGGCCCGGGACCCGCATCTTAAGGGTTAATAACGGCTGAAATATTGCTAAAGCGGCAATAAACAATAACTGACTCTAGCATTTAATCACTATATGGATGTACAATTCCAGTATAACATGGATTATTTGTCAACATTGTTTCTATCCTTGCTTGTATGACTTTGGGATGATCATGTCAAGAGCAAAGACTTTGAAAAAGGTGTGACGCAGAAAATCCCTTGTTTTGTACAATTCAAGGAAAATCGAAAACAGAAGTTTCTCCAACGCTGTTCCACCAAGGTTACTCTTCAGTCCCTAGTACATTGTTATAGACCCGGTCTGGAGTGGTATATCCTCTGACCTTGATGTGATCTCACCAGTCACTTTACCACTGACGTATTTTCCGTCCATTGACTCAATCATGGAGGGGAAGGTGATGTCATGGTGGTGTCAGGGAAAGTATGACCCTTGAATTTTCCTTCCGAAGTTCTCGAGAGGGGACTTATAGAATGAACTTCCTTCTTTATAAGTCGCAATTCTTAGTCTGCCAAACTTCTAGATTTACTTGTCCTTTGTTTATGATATTGTTAACCTTTCGCGAGTTTGGTAACATGATAATTTACACTCAATCACGAAAACAGTGTTGAAATAAGATGCATAACAATGTGTGACTTAATGCAAGGCTGTGTTGATTAGTGGGAGAGTTCCCACCCTTGATTCAGAAGATGGGGTTGAATTCATGGAGAACGAGGAGGAGAGAAGAAACACATGCAACAAGGACGACTGTATTGCAACATGTCTTGCGGCAAGACGTCCACGTTGCAGTTGTTTCTTCTCCCTTCCTCTCCCTCTTACCTTCCCTCGAGTTGGCTCACTGCCACAGCATGATATGGATCCTGGAGACAGTTTGCAAACACCTCATTTACTATTGCTGGACATTACGTGGATAGCTGTTTCACTGGGTTGAAATAAAGGTTGAATCTCTTCTTATTGTAAACATGATTGAGTTTGAATGTTTTTCTTCCTCATTGTACACTCAGCATTAAGATGCTAAACTCCGATTTTCTGTTAAAGAAGGATATATGCCGCCATTTGTAAAATTCTTGAAATTGTCAATTGATAGAATAATTTCCATATTTCCCTAGAGTGATAAAAGGTATAAGGATTAGATAATGTGTAGTGAAGTACTTGAGATCTCAATAACTTTAATACTTATTTGTTTACATGGATTGGATGATTTTTGATGGAAGAGATGCTTCCTTCAATTGTGATCAACTAGAGTTATTATTTTGAAAATTTTACCAATAAATGAATAGAACATTAATAAAAGTGGAATATACATTTTCTCAGTTATTTAAGATGTTATGCTTCTATGAATAACAAAATGTTCATTCAAATAGCTAGAAAGTATTTTGTTCTACCCTTACTTTATATAAAAATTAAAATAGTTTTTGTCTTTCATCAAATTCTAAGAAAGAAAACAGACTTTTACTTAATATGGGTTTGTTGTGTTTATAGTCTTTGACTTTTAGACAAGTTTCCATTTATAATAGGCAAAGCATGTTGGGTTTTTTCCTGATTTTGAATATATTATACTATATTAGAAATATTCATTTATCTCACCAAAATGATGATTCAGATTTATATAATGAAAACAGAAAATGTGTTAACATCTCAAAGATTTATCAGTTAATTGAGCTAAGGGTTTAGATTATTTTGTTGTTGGAAACTTTATTTGACTGACACATGACCTTTCAACCCCACAATCCATAAGCACCTTACAAACTTAAGGCTTTCAAACCCCTCTTGACCATACACCAACACTGATTACCTCCCTTTGTATTTAGTGCCATTTATTTATTGCCAAGACTGCAATTTTAGCATTAGGATGTATCTGTCATGACAGATACATAAGTATCTTTTCTTCGCTCCATGTGCCAGGTCATTCGTCAGAATCTAAAGAGGTTTCGAAAAGAAAAAAGAATAATCTAATGGAAAATGGTAAAGAGATATTGAAATGGGCATTTGTTCATGTCAAAAATTATTTTTATGTTCTTACTGACCTATAATTTTTTTAATGAAAAATGGATCAATTCTGATTGATAACGTGACTGAAATAAGGTCAGTGAATTTTATAAGTTTGAGACATGAAGAAAATTATTCGTTGAATTTGATTGGTTGATAATTCATTCTTTATAAAAGTCAATTTCCAGCAATTAGTTTTAAAAAATCATTCGTCTTCTCGTAAAAAATATTTTTTTTAAATGTATGGCAATAATAGCAAAGAACTATTTCTGACTAAGGAATTTAAATTTTTTGTCATTTATAAAATATCTTTTTCGGCAATTATGTCAACTAGATAATGGTCCATTTTTGACTGATTACACTTGTCTGTAAACTCTTCTCACGGAAATGTCAAAGACCACCATTTCAATTAAGTTTTGAAAAAATCCTTGTCAGTCAAATTATGAATCTGTGTAAAAAAAGATCAATCAAAATTCCTGATAGTTCATGATGTGTGAAATGTATTATTAAAGATATTTTTTGCTATCCGGTGTGAATTATTCATAGATTTCTGTAGAATTATAGGGAGATATTGGCATATTTGTCACTTCTATGGGAAAATTTTATGATTCGCTTTTGAAGAATATATAAATTTTAATCAATGTATTTAAATCAAATTGTTTGAAATAAAGTGAATTGATGTTGAAAACATATTTTATTTCTTATAAGATAAAAAGAAAAAGTTGAGAATTATAAAATTTTAATGTTGAGTGAATTAAGGCCACATATGTAGTTTGTCATAGAAATATGCACCTAAAAAAAGCAGCAATTCAATTTTAAGAAGGTAATGCTGTATATAAAAAAACATACACAAACTTTTGTCACAAACATAATTGTTAGGTTTGTACATAAAAAATGTAGGTATTTTTTCGTTTACAAATTCAAATATCATACAAGAAGACAAAGTTTGACTCCAATTTTAATCAGAGCATCTTGCAATTAACAAACCCTCAAAATGGGTACGTATTCAGCAACATCAGAAATTATTTTATGCCTATTACGGTACAGCCTTTTTGGAAACTGTGTTATAACTACTGGCCCAACTTTTAGTTTATCTTAGATAGAATTGAGCAGTTTTGAATTCAAGCTTCATGCAAACATGCAAGCTCAAATGTATATAGCTATAGGGCATTTCACTTGCACAGATGGAAATGAATAAATGTGTGCTAGAAACATCACAATCTTCATCTTTGTACCTCTCCCCGGCTAAAGTTATTTCATACCAACCTCCGCGCTTGTGAAGACTTCAAAGAACCGTAAATGTAAAAAATTGTCAAATTGTTGTTCAGTGAAGCGGAACCTGATCAAGAGTTTTCAGGTGGGTTTTGTACCTAGCACTGTCGCTTGCTTACTGACACCAGGTGTCGCGACCAGCAAACACGTGAAAACTGATGTGAAAGTTACGTGCGGCTACATTTCATGTTGGCTATTGATTACCAATGTGGGTTAATTCAATATCATCATCTAGGCCAATTACAAATAGGCATGTCATGAGTCTACTTTGTGATGTGTTGTAGTTTTTTCTAATTTCGAAAATTGCAGCAACAGTGCTGGCAGGATTGTTGAATATTTACAATTGACTGTTAGTTTCACTACAACATATGGTCATCTGGTGCATATATTCAACAACAATTATAATTTTTTTAATAATTTCAACCTAGTTTCAAAGACAAACCTCTGAAAATATTAACCTAATTTTCTTGACAACTCGAAATCCTTCATTTTGTAAGAAGATTTGCTGCACAAGTTTCAACCACATCTGCATTGCTTGACCTAAATCTTAAATCCTTCTATGGCTCACAAAATACTGTTTTAACCCTTCACCTGAGGATATGAAACGGCTTTTGATTATGTTTCTTTAGCAATTGCTAGGCTGCTTAGATAAAGCAGCAGTTTCCTTGATAGATATCAGTATGTAGGAGTGACGTAGTTACTAACACACAGAGGAAGCAGGATAAAGAATTTCAGACAAATGCCACACAAAAACTATCAGCATACAGTTTTATCATCCAAAACTGGGAGAGAAACTGTTTTGACAGTAGATTTTGAACAATGACCTTATGACGTCAAGCCGATGACATCACAATAGTTGCATGGCAGCAAGTAATGACATCGCAATGCTGTGACATCATCACAAGGGTAGTGCAGTGTTCAGAGATGTACATTTTTCATTTAAGCGTGATGAAATACATCTAAACATGTTAATAAAAAGTTTGAGTATCCTTGGGAGGCCTTTCAAATTATTACCTTTATCAACTTGTGTTGATGTATTTGATATTGATCAGTAAACTTTGGGTGAAATTCTCCATTTGTTTGCTGATTAAATAGTATGCTCTGTGTACCAAACAATAAGTTTTACGAAACCAATGTTATTTCCTTCATACATGGGTCATGTATCTTGTTAGTCACAGACATAGGAATCTTCTTATAGTCATTTAAAAGGCAAAGGATTAATTGTATAGCTTTTCTCACTACTCTGTTCATAATGAGCATGTTACCCCTTTCACCCAGGAGCAGAAGCGTGTTTTGTTTGTTTCTTCAAATTTTCCCCACTTAAAATTAGATAAAAAAAAATGTATTATTAGTACTATTATATGAGGGTCAAACATCTTGTATCTCAATCTGGTCCACAGTAGTAGTGAAAGAATTGATCAAGTATTAAGCACAAACCACTGGCAGCCATTTTGTGTGAACTCCTTTTAATTATTTTTGGTATAGAAATGAATAGGTTTGTTTGTTTTAGAAAACATTGTCTTGAAGTTGGTAATATTTATTTTAGTTGCAACTGCCCCTTTAAGAAACCAGATACAAATACAGAGCCTTTTTCTCATTCTGTATGGAGTTAATATGGTCAGCTGTCAGACTGCCATTTTGGTTTGTGGCATGGCAATGAACCTTAACCCCACAAAATGTTACACTCAGTAACATGCTACAAATCATTGTTATGAAATAATTATCTGACTATATGTTTATGAATTGTATAAAAATAAGGCCTGTCCGCCAGGCTGTAACCTGCTTAATTTTGGAGGTATTTTGTTGATTTTTGCCCCATGATTTACAAAATCATACTTTGAGACTGGTATCTTAATAAGTTTAAGAAGAAATGTTCCCTCAAATTCTGTCTCCCTACAAAAAAACCAAACATGAATATTGGTTTCATAAGTACCCACCAGTGACTTTCAGACAATTCCACTGTTGATTGTCAGGAACAGTTTACAAGGCAGTAGGTGAAGGGTTAACATGTGAATGTTGTAAGTTCAAAATATGGTACAGATGAGATTCAGTTTTCAAACTTAACTCCTATTTGTGAGATTGATGGCTTTCAACCTTACATGTTTTGTTTCCAAGGCAACCATTATGTTGAAATTGTAAGATCTATTTTCATTGAATTTTCATGTAAAGTAACAAAGTTAATGATGATATGTTTTCGGGAACAAGTCACATGTTGAGATCGTGTAGCCCTCCTTTGTCAGCTGACCGATGTTTGGATTGCAACATCAAATATACTGTGTTTCCGTTGATCTAAAGATCTACATGTAGAAGTATGGTTGTGACTTACCAATTAGTATCAGTGAATAGTAATACTATGTAGTGAGGAAAGCAAGCTTTTCTGGCTCACAGCTTCTTTATTGTGTAAAAATAAATTTTGTTTCAGGGTTTCATGCTATCTCCCTCAACATGTGGAATGATATAGGGGTCTCACCTAGGTGTCTTCTGATAAAGGATAAAATTATATATCAACACCATTTGATAAAGTTACTTTTATCAAAGAGTCTTGATATATTTGAAATCAGAAGACCTGAGGATAAGATTCTATTTATCATCCGAAATCACTTTTCCTTGAATTTCAATGAAATCTATACATTTCTGAACACTGCACTCCCAGTGGGGTGATGTCATATAGCATTGTGGCATGGTCAAGTTTACATCATAGCATTGTGATGTCATTACTTGATGATGTTAAACAATTGTGAATGCAAAAAGGTGTTGATTGTTTTAAATGTGAATTATTTTTTTTTAAACCAAACAATTAACCAAAATATTTTTCTTGTGATTAGTTTGGATCAGAATGCGAGCAACCAACTAAAAAAAAAATTAACGAAAATGAACGAAGCTTTTGTTGGATGTAATTGAAAGATTTGTTCAAGTATGTTTAAGATATTAACTCTAAATTCAACTGATTATACTTCTTTATACAGTTTAAACGTTATACATTTGATAAAATGTGTTTAGAAAAATACCATTACTAAAAAGGATAAAGTTTTTTAGTAGACTTTCATGACGTATATATATATATATATATATATATAAACTATCTACAATCATTTGTAATACACTTACAGGGATTGGGAAAGGTAGAGGCCATGGGCCATTTTGCAGATCGGATGACAAAATGGCCCATCAATTAAGACATGTTACTATTGCTACAAAGGTAGATGGCCCATTCAGAATTTCGAAAATGACTAAAAGCCCTAAAAATGGCCTTTTGTTAAAGGTGTCTTTCCCAATCCCGCATTTATTATGCTTGCACCCCTGAAAAAAAATTTCTTACATATTCAGCAAATTAGAAAAAGCTTTCTGAATAAATTTGCCATGATATTGGTGCAATAAATTGCAATATGAAAAATAATAAGCAATAACTGTAATTCACAAGCTGTACTACAATATATTGGTATCGCATTAATATTGTACAGCCCTAGTTCAAACTAAATTGATTATATTTAAACAAAGAACAGGTTCTTATGTTGATTGATTGGTCAAATGAAAAACGATTGAAGAAGAAAAACGAGACAATTCAAATTCAATCAATTGTTTCGTAAAGAAAATGATGTAGTAAGTATAAGAACATATTTTGTTGACAAAAAAACAACAAATCAGACAATTAAGGTTGAAATTAAAAGAAATTGAAACAAAAAACAATCTACAAGCTACCTCTCATGTGGATGTATGTTGCCACAGAAAGTGAAAGTCATTTACTCTGTATTGCAGAGTCACTACACATTGTATCAGCCGCGCTCACATCCACACCATGTCACCACTTTTGTTTGTCTATCTTCATCTTTTGTTTTCAGCTTCCATTTATGCTCTTTATGTCAGGGCTCTTATAAGCGTGTTTTTGTCAAGTCAGTTTCATAAGACAATGATTTTAGCCCACTTCTTCAAATATTTCTGACCTTTCTCACTTTGCAACATTCATCTAAGAAGGAAACTTTGTTGGATTTTTTCTTCAAGGATTTCCTTTTTTCCCTAGGTTTGTACAACTTTGATTTACTTTGTATTGTCTGTGCTTGAATGTGTCATTTTGATTTTGTATAATTTGAATTTTAGTATAAATACAGAAAATATTCTCCCTTTTGTGAAGTCTTTTCAGGAAACCTTTTTTGCAACCTTTCTGTTATCATTTCACATATTGGGAAGAAAAAAAGATGGCGGATCTCTCTAAAACATTCCCTTTAATTGTAGAATAAAACAAGTGCTTCATTTTTAGACTTTTATTCAGTCATTTTGATAGCTTCACCTAATGGAATCCCTATAGTGATAAGAGTGTATGTTAGAAGCCACAATAGTTTCAAATTGGACATTTCACAATCTTTTCTTATTTCACATAAACCATGACCCTGCTTTGGTCCACTAAGTGTGCCAGAACACTATTTCAATAGAACCATTGACTATTTTTGCTGAATTTTCTTGTATCCAATCATACTTCAGTTGCCAATTTACAGGAATGATGGCAATGAAGCAGAGGGACTAAGACATAGCCTAGAAACTGGAATATAGAGAATCTCACCCAAGGGTCTTCTGTTATCAAATATATCAAAACGAGTTGATAAAAGTTACAAATATCCAAGGCTCGCCAAGGATATCTATGTCCCACCGCCTACCCCCCCCACCCCCCCCCCACCCCCTCGAAGGGTGTCCGTGTTGGCCTTTCCATTTGTTTCCGGAGTATAACTTTGAAATTACTTAACCAAATTTGGTATACATCCTCTTCATATCATGTAAATGTGCCTTTTGGGGGTTTCAACTTGTTTTCATGTTTTATATTGTTTTGTTTCCAGAGCAACAGTTTGGACTTAGTCATTTTGAAAGGTAGGGATAGTTTCCGGAGCATAAGTCTGAAACTACTGGAGCACATTGTTGTTATTAGAGTTCATAGTTATGATTTTTCCGGTTTCATGGCCCAAATCTGCTTCTATAGTTACTTCAGTAATCATTCTTTATTTCATCCCTCTGTCTTTTATCAATCAACCATATAATACTGTAACATGCCTTTAATTTTATTTTAGTTTAAAAAAACTTTAAGGAATTTTCAAAAACAAAATTAAGCTGAAATGGTGTATGGGGGAGACATCTGTTTTTACGAATAAAAACATTTTCTAGTTTTTCTTTGATCAACTAGTGATATTTGATATCAGAAGACAACAGGGTAAACTTCTTTTTATCATTTTCATTTTAATATCATTAAAAAAAAGGTACGTTTCTGAACACTGCAGTACTCTAAGCTTCCAAGTGCATTGATGTAAAAGAATTATGACGTCATGTTTATGACATCGACAATATATTTCGATGTCATCACTTGATGATGTAAAACAATTGAGATGTCGTGTACTTGATGGTAGCAGGGCATTGTTCAAAATCTATTGTCAAAATGATATCTTCTGTGAAACACAGTTTTGAATGATAAAATAAAATATCACCACATCACCTGCTTCCTGTGTTTAAGAAATACTTTGATCAAAGTTTGTCACCAGAGATAGCCCTGAAATTTTCTTTATCGTTAATTACTTTTGTTGCCAATGTGGAAGAATGTGTTGTAGACATTGAAGAGTATGAATGTATCGAGAATAGCTAGCCTGTAATGCATGTACCCATAACAGAATGTTGCTAATCCTTTTAATAGGATGTCTAGAACATTCTCAAGGGTTGTTTGTATCATTAGAAGCGGAGATATCAGAGTGGGAGGAGATATGGAGATATCGGAGTGGGAGGAGATATCAGAGCGGGAGGAGATATCAGAGTGGGAAGAGATATCAGAGTGGGAAGAGATATCTGAGTGGGAGGAGATATCAGAGTGGGAGGAGATATCAGAGTGGGAAGAGATATCAGAGTGGGAGGAGATATCAGAGCGGGAGGAGATATCAGAGCAGGAGGAGATATCAGAGTGGGAAGAGATATCAGAGCAGGAGGAGATATCAGAGTGGGAAGAGATATCAGAGTGGGAGGAGATATTTCAGAGTGGGAGGAGATATCAGAGTGGGAGGAGATATGGAGATATCGTAGTAGTAGGAGATATCAGAGCGGGAGGAGATATCAGAGCGGGAAGAGATATCAGAGTGGGAGGAGATATGGAGATATCGGAGTGGTAGGAGATATCAGAGCGGGAGGAGATATCAGAGCGGGAAGAGATCAGAGTTGGAAGAGATATCAGAGTGGGAGGAGAAATTGGAGAGGAGATATCGGAGTGGGAGGAGATATCAGAGCGGGACGAAAGCTAGAATTGTTTGTCAAAAAGGATTCATTAATCACATATGAAAGCTGTGCTCAAATCATTACTTATCATTTATAATGTTTCTGGAAATAATTTGTGATGTACAATTAGTAATTATGTTCATGTAATGTCGAAATCAAGCAAATTGGTAGACTATGAAACATGCATCTCATTCTGTAGTTACATCTTGATGTGAATGTGATTGTTTCATAAAACCCTAAAACATCATCTTTAGACTTTCCTAGCTGTGCCTTACAAAAAGACGTTAAAAAGATGGGAGATGTTGCTTCCCTGCTTGGCTGTCAGCATTACAAGGATAAAATATTGCTTGAAGTTGCCGACAACAGGTGTATAGAAGTCTTCGTTGACTTCAGCAAATTAAAGGTACAATTTTAATCAAGGGACTCCCTGTTGTATGTGCAAAACTAAATGTTGATAATCAAGGTGGGCAGGTGTATATTTACCTGTGACGACAGGTGTGTAGAAGTCATCAATGACTTCAGCAAGGTGACCAGGTACATTTTTAATCATGGGACTGTTGTCTGTCAAAAGATAAATAGGTCACACTTACTGATAATCATGTGCCTTCCATGTTTCCTTAACTATACATGTACATCAAAGTTATTCTGGAAATTCTTTCAGGAAACTTCACTTTGAGAGCATGACTTGCTCATCAACATTCATTTGTCGTTTTGATCAGAACTTCCTTGCTTAATAAATTGAGGTCAGTGGTGAATTTTCCTTTAACAAAAAAGTTTTTATGAGTATTTTGTAGATGTCTTGTTATTAAAAGGTTTTATTTAAAGCAAACTGTTTTAACAAGTTTATTGCTGAAATCTTTATTATTGTGAGACTTCATATTGTTAATTCAAATATCAAAGACATTTATTTCAAGGAAATAGAACTGTTCAGGAGTTGTTCCTTAAATTACTTACTACCTATACTTTGGGTATACTTTAGTATATAGTAACTTATTATCTTTGTAAATGATGACAATTTCATGAAGAAAAAATTTCTTAAGGAGATATTGGAAAGTATTTTATAACCATATTCAAAATGAATTTACCAGCTTGATACACAGCATTCAAAAGATGATATCTTTTGAAGGTGCATGAGATTTCACAAAGCAGAACGGGATGTAGGTTAAAGCTCCGTGTTTTCATATATGTATCCGCCCATCTAAGTTAAAGATTAAGTTAAACTGTTGGAAATATAAAAATGAAATGTAATGTGTGGCTTCGGTGTATCAATACCATGGAGTTAAAAAATGAGAAGCTCACAAATAGTTATCCAGAATTATTGCCTTGTTCAGTTTTTTGTACTTTGTCATCTGGCATTGTTTCTTGATTATACATGTCTTCTTGATGTAATGGTTTATGTTCAGTTTTACTGATTGATGAGTTGGGAGAAAAAGGTTTCAGGCATTACGGGGCTGTTGTTATTGCATTTCGCTACGGTTCATGGCCAAGATGATTTAAACATTCAAATTCATTCAAATCAATGTCTTGCTTGTTCCACTCGTACACTTACACTATGATATTGCTACCTTTGGTCTTGCATTACTGCTACCTGGCTTGGTATAAGTGAAATGTGGCTTTAAGCCGTGTCGATTCAGCTCACTCCTGGTTCATCACTATTGTGTAAGAAGGCCTTAGTTCAGCCTCAGCAGAAGCTGCAGCAGATTACATCTGAATTTGAGTGGACTAAATGTTACAAATCTTGTAACATATGCTTCATGATGTATGAAGAGTTGAAGAGTTTTCATATGAAGAACGTGGTAGAAACGTGGATACGATATATATTTTAAATTACACTGACTCTGAGAATTAACTCTTTAACTTGCAAACTAGCATTTAATTCTGAAATTTCTGCAGTCTTCAAGGATGAAAAGCATGCAAGTGTCATGTCATGGACATATTGCAAATTTTTAAGAGAAAAATGTAAATCATCAGACATTGAGTTAAAATTCTGGTTCGGGAACATTACATTTTACAATTGGTTTTGTCCAACAGTCAGTTCAGTGAATTCTGATTCACTTAGACTTGTCTAATATTGAGAGTTAAAGACAAATATGGAAAGTTTTTGTGTAATCATACTCATACTACATCCTGGCTTAGCCATACATCATTTGGCAAATAAGAATATTCTTTGTCATGTTTTCATCCACAAAAATCTGTAAATGTTTTAATGGACAAATTTTTTTTGCAGAATTAAGTGTATCTAGGCTTGATGTTCTTATGAGGAGAATCAAACACAGTCTACGTAGGTAATTCAAGTCTATATATAAGAAATAAGCTCTATCAAGCTGGGTTTAGGGTCGGCTGGAGCATTAAACTGGTGGTTTGAGAAATGATAGAAAATAGGTCAGGTAAATGCTGTGAACACTAGGAAGAAGCCTTCGACACTAGATTGACTAAAATAAACGTAAGAGTTTTCAATTTATTGTCCAGGCAACGACAGATAGTATTGAAGTCTTCAGGTGTGATATCCATGCTTTATGTCACCTACTTGGAGTTTGGATCTTTTTTGCATTGCCTACAGCCTACCTATTGTACAAAACAGAGTTGAAGATGTCCCTCTGATATGCATGTGCCTTCATTAAGTGTTGCTTCCTTACTGTGTGCTCGGATCTAACAATTATTGACACCTTGGGGTAAGAAACATTTATACCTCCACTATTTCAATTGGCAGTATTGCGCCCCGTGTGTGCTAAAACAATTTCATTGCAATTGAGCAAAATCTGTCAAATTTCCATTGCTTTGGTTCCATTCCAGAGCAAAACAAGTACATGACATGGAAGCTCCAAATTTGGTACTGATGCTGCAGTTGTGGTGATGTGCATTGTCAAAATTCCAGGGTGGTAAATGATTTTTTAGATTTTGACAAAAAGTCAAGGATGAAAGAGTTTAAAAAAAAAAAAATTTCTTGAACAACATTTTTTTAGAAAATGGTTTCAGTTCGAGACTGAGGTCTTTCATAACATTTAAAAGAAGGTATAGGTTGGAGAACAATATTGATCACAAAGATGAGAGAGCACCCTAGCTACTAGAAACAATACACAGACATGATTGAAATCTCCAACAGTATATAGGATCAACAATAAAGGATCTGAACGTCAAGCCATATGATATGAAACTGTATGACTCACTCACGATATCCTTCGACCTTAGCGTTACTTATTCAGACCCTGACAAGTGTAAAATCTTAGCAACATGGGAGAACTTCATTCATACAAGCAGTTCAGAACTGTTCTCAGAGACTACCTGACTAGAACTTGACTCTGGTGAGATAGCACAGAGGTCAGTGCATTAAACTTACAACCATTGTGTTTTGGGGTTTGATTCCCTCAGAAAACTGCAATGCAAGTACCACATCTAGCTAGAGCCCTTGCAACGTTGTGAATTGTTAGAATAAGGGTTAAGATTGGGTGCAGTAGATTGTGGAAAGCCAAAGCAGAAATACTATATTTGACTTCTTGTTCTCAGGTTCTGGGGTTTGAATCTATTTTCATCTTTTCTTCCAAAGAAAGAAAGCCCTAGAAAGCTTAAGTATTTTTGCTAGACTTTGTAGACCCTATCAAGAACCCAAGGGTTCATATCCTAAGAATTAATACTTCTGTGTTCTTCTCTAGAGGCAGTAGCAATAGAAAGCCTAAATCATATCTACAGATTCCTTACCCAATATGAATTATTATTCTAGTTGTGGTGACCCCTTAGTCCCTAATATGATTTGATAAGCCTGACGATCTACAAAGTAACTGGTTCAATTCTTTTTTTCCTTCTAAGACCTGGCAATTTTGTCTATGAAGAGAATCATGTAATTAGGGGTATGTAATTTTTGGTTGTCTGCAGTGCGACTTTAATATGTATTGTTATAATGGCTGTTTTTTCATTGTCTTTGTCATTGTATATGGTCCTGTTATTTTTTGAAATTCATAATCTTGATTTGTTCCTCAATGATGATAATTAAACATCATAGAGTAGCTTTCATATATGAAAAATGATACTTCAATTCATGTCAATGTTCATGTAAGTAATTGAAAAGTCTGTATACTATTTATGATTTTCTTGTTTAAATTTGTCGTCAAATTAGTTCCATGAATAGAATAAGTGTTCTGTAAATTTGATTACTTCAATAAATAACTGTTTGAAAATATTCTACAAACTGTTAATGAAATTGGTTACTTTAAGGAAATCATAGTTATTTTAGTATGCTTATCACCATGGTAACCAAGATTTAATTAGATTTACTCTTTTTAACCCTGTATTCATAATTTAATTTTCACTGCCTTTCAAAGAGGAATTAAAACTGATTTTTTAAAATAAAGTCAGTTTAATTAATATTTTCAATTTAGAAGGGAAATTATGTTTATATTTATTGCTCATTAAACAGTTTTATTTCTTTATCAGTGATCCAATTTGGACTCTTCAAAGTCAGCTTTGTTTGCTCAACAAATTTGATTCTGTAGACTGTCTCCGTGTCTCATTTCAACAGGAATGAGAGAAAACGTAGTGATATTGGTCAATTCAAGAGGTTTTCAGGTTTGAATCCTGCTGTAATTTGGGCTGACCAATCCTACAGTATTTCAGGTTTTTTTTATCCATATGGTTTAACATAAACAGTGACACATTTTGCATAGGTGCATATTATCACTTTTGCCTAGGGATGTTTCATTGCAAAATTTCTGTATAAAGTCATATGTGATATCGTAAAACAATCGTGAGGTCACTTAAACTGTATGTTACAAGAGAAGCAGACCATTTTCTCTCCTTTTCTATGCAATTTATAGGAAAAAAGACTAATAAAATAAAACACTTAAGGTGTGCCATTTGACTTTTATGAAACTCGTTCAAAGTTTTGCTAAAGCGTACTATGGCTCATTTTGTAAAATTCAAATGACACACTTGTGTCAGTTCTCTTATGG
This sequence comes from Phorcus lineatus, assembly GCA_921293015.1. Taxonomy (NCBI): domain Eukaryota; kingdom Metazoa; phylum Mollusca; class Gastropoda; order Trochida; family Trochidae; genus Phorcus; species Phorcus lineatus. The sequence goes on along the minus strand of OV121088.1, from coordinate 29,955,443 downwards.
CAGTTTCTAGGTAGAGAGTGTGGACCCAAATTCTTGATCTTGTCTGTGCCTATCAAGGTGGCAAGCGTAGACCTACATTCACTAAGGCAAATCTTGATCTTTGTCTGTGCCTATCAAGGTGGCAAGCGTAGACCTACATTCACTAAGGCAAATCTTGATCTTTGTCTGTGCCTATCAAGGTGGCAAGCGTAGACCTACATTCACTAAGGCAAATCTTGATCTTTGTCTGTTCCTATCAAGGTGGCAAGCGTAGGCCCACATTCACTAAGGCAAATCTTGATCTTTGTCTGTTCCTATCAAGGTGGCAAGCGTAGACCCACATTCACTAAGGCAAATCTTGATCTTTGTCTGTTCCTATCAAGGTGGCAAGCATAGACCCACATTCACTAAGGCAAATCTTGATCTTTGTCTGTGCCTATCAAGGTGGCAAGCGTAGACCCACATTCACTGAGGCAAATCTTGATCTTTGTTTGTTCCTATCAAGGTAGCAAGTATTGACCTACAATCAATGAGGCAAGTCTAGATCTTTGCCTTTATCTAATAAGGTGGCAAGCGTAGACCCACATTCACTTGGGCAAGTCTAGATCTTTGCCTTTATCTATCAAGGTGGCAAGCATAGAACCACATTCACTAAGGCAAGTCTAGATCTTTGCCTTTATCTACCAAGGTGGCAAGTGTAGACCCACATTCACTTGGGCAAGTCTAGATCTTTGTCTATATCTATGAAGGTAGCACCTATAGACCCATATTCACCTAGGCAAGTCTAGATCTTTGCATTTATCTATCAAGGTGGCAAGCGTAGACCCACATTCACTTGGGCAAGTCTAGATCTTTGCCTTTATCTAGCAAGGTGGCAAGCGTAGACCCACATTCACTGAGGCAAGTCTAGATCTTTGCCTTTATCTATCAAGGTGGCAAGCATAGACCCACATTCACTGAGGCAAGTCTAGATCTTTGCCTTTATCTATCAAGGTGGCAAGCGTAGATCCACATTCACTTGGGCAAGTCTAGATCTTTGCCTTTATCTATCAAGGTAGCACATTTAGACCCACATTCACTTAGGCAAGTCTAGATCTTTGCCTTTATCTATCAAGATGGCAAGCGTAGACCCACATTCACAGAGGCAAGTCTAGATCTTTGCCTTTATCTATCAAGGTGGCAAGCGTAGACCCACATTCACTTGGGCAAGTCTAGATCTTTGCCTTTATCTATCAAGGTAGCACATATAGACCCATATTCACTTAGGCAAGTCTAGATCTTTGCCTTTATCTATCAAGGTGGCAAGCGTAGATCCACATTCACTTGGGCAAGTCTAGATCTTTGCCTTTATCTAGCAAGGTAGCACATATAGACCCACATTCACTTGGGCAAGTCTAGATCTTTGCCTTTATCTATCAAGGTAGCACATTTAGACCCATATTCACTTAGGCAAGTCTAGATCTTTGCCTTTATCTATCAAGGTGGCAAGCGTAGACCCACATTCACTTAGGCAAGTCTAGATCTTTGCCTTTTTCTAGCAAGGTGGCAAGCGTAGACCAACATTCACTTGGGCAAGTCTAGATCTTTGCCTTAAGTCAAGTTACTTTTGGAAACTAGGCCTTTGCTCTGGACTGAAATATATCTTAATATCCTTTTTTTTTCTTACAATAATCAGTAAATGTATAAAATAAAATATAAGTTTTAGAGACTAGTTCAGTAGTTGTCAGTTTAGCATAACATCTCATGGTAAACAACTGGGTATCTGTTGCTTCTATGACTGCAGTTTTCTGCCACAGTCTTCTTCATACACTTTCTTTTAGGGTTTTTGCAACTTTGATATTCAGTCAAAAGTATCCATGAAAACAAGTTTAAAGACTGAAAGCCAGTCTATAGTAACATTTCATGGGGAAGAACAGCTTTGAGGAGGGTTGTGTATGTGTCCATCGGGGAATTTTCTCTGGGACACTCTACACTGAAGACTTGCTATTACATATTACCAGTTTGAAATTTTGAAAAAGGTGTCGAAGAAAATCAGTTTAAGGACTGAAAGCCAGTCAAGATTAACATTTCATGGGTAAGAACAACTTTGTGGAGAGTTCTGTCTATCAGGGAATTTTCTCTGCGACACTCTACATTGAACACTTGCTATTACATATTACCAATTTGAAATTTCAAAAAAGGTATGGAAGAAAACAAGTTTAAGGACTGAAAGCCAGTCTAGAGTAACATTTCATGGGAAAGAACAGCTTTGAGGAGGGTTGTGTCTGTGTCCATCGGGGAATTTTCTCCAGGACACTCTACACTGAACACTTGCTATTACATATTACCAGTTTGATCGTTTTCAAAGCAAGGCTTCAAACGAAGCTAAACTGGAAATATTTTGTAATTATCAGTTGACAATTCCTCATTATTGGACAAATCTACTTCCATGGAGGATTGCATTACTTGCAGTTGTTCGATTCAAACATTTGCTGGCAAGGAAAAAGTATGAAATTTTATCTCTGATTGCTGTGAAATGCAAAAAGCCCTGATTGGGTGAAAAATGTTGACAGCTTCCAGTTGCCATGGTGATATTCCTCAGATTTCTCTCTTCAGTTTTCTTTCTCTCCGGTTGACACTATGCTTTGTTTCAAATTTCAAGTTCCAAACTCAAGCAGTTTGACATTCCTGATTTAGATTAAATTTATTTAATGATTCTCAGTTAACCTTCTCCCTGCTGGATTGTTTGCAGGTTTTTGCAGAGAGTACAAAATTTTTATAATTTTCATAAATTACGTCACATGGGTATCCCTCATGTAGAGTTGTTCTCTACTTTATTAATATATTCTTTTTCTACAAACAAATATATTTCTCTGAATGATACAATTTTTTTACTTAATACACTCAATATTTCTCTTTAATAATTGTATTTTTTTTCAAAAGTAACTTTTATTTCTGCTTGTTGATGAATGAAATGAAAAAATTCATGAGTAAAATATTTGTACTAAATTTTCAAAATCAGATTATTATGTCAAGAATCATTTAAGAAACAAATTGTTAGCACCAAATTGTTCAGAATGAAATTTTTTACCAGAAAAAAATTAAGGTGTATAACTGGGATTTTGTTCCAGCAAGCGGGGACTTGCTATAAGTGATGCTTGATGGGAAAAACTCTACCTAATTCTCGGCAATGTATATTCTCACTAAACGATGCAATTTACTTCCGTGCTGATAGTTTAACAAACAATGTATCAATCATCACCAAATTTACACAGAAGTTGAGGAGATATATTCACCGTTCAATGTTCTAGATATGGGTAAATTACATTGATTATTTCTTATATTTGAACGTCCATCTTTCATTGTAATCGACAAACAAGCCTGATCAAAAGTCTGTATGACCTCGTTGTAACGCACATTTAGTTACGCCGACTGCAGAGTTCTTCAATTCGAGATATTGAGAAATAATATTCATCTTAAATAAATTCCATTTAAATCTAAATAGAGAAAACATTTTTGCGGCTGACTGTTGAAGGGTTTATGGGTATCTGATCTCGAATAGTCATGAAATACAATCTAAGATCAGCTCCCAAATGCATCGGGAAATTGTCAACAAAGTCACGTGATAACTGAGCCGGTTAGAAGACCCATTATTTTGTTTGTAATTTTCGCAGTAATTTCAGGAAACCAAGCACAAGTAAAATGGTATTTGATGTTTGAAATTTACTTCTTTGTAATTCTTTTTAATTTGATGGATGTAATAACGTGCGTAATTTATATAATATAAACAAATTGTTTGAGACGGACCCCTTTACCACTGTGTAATGGCGTGCCTTCCAATTGCAATCACTTTTGAGAATTAAAAAACACTTGCGATTTTGTTTGAAAACAGATAAACATTCTGTGTAAAACAACTGTGTATTTGTACAACTTTTTCATATTTACACGATTGATTAATTTGTTATTTACGATTTTATTGCGAGCGTAGCAAAAGTCAAATTTGCCGCAAACTCAACTAAAAATATCGATCGATTACAGTGTCACGTCATGTCCAACACGGTTCATGCATGGAATTTGAACACAGTTATGATTTAATTTCTAGATTATCTGGTAGCAAATGTCTTCTAGTTTCATTGTGTATAAAATTAAATCAATATGATAAAATTACTCACTGAGATTTTATTCGTGACTGAATTCTGTTACGCGATCACTTGTTGACCTTATGCAAATTAATCGGGTCAAGGGCAGTGAATGAAACACCGCTGTAAAGATGATATTATGACATAATAATTTGTTTTTGATTTATGGGGGGAAACTTCATTGTTCTTCATTTCATAGTGATACTAAATAGTGATACCTATTTACGAGATTGCCATCGCTGAAATAACTTGTTCACAGCATTTGGCGCGTACCGTTTAATGTGATTTTTTTTAAACAATTGCTCGTTGTAGTATTTTTTTGACATTTTGGAATTTTTTAGGTATCTCGGAAAAAGTATTGACAAACCATTTGATCATTTTTCATTTTGGAGGAATGTGAGATTCTAAAATTCGTAAGTGAAATCCGGTGATTATATTACACATGTTTCTAAAAAAGCAATCTTTTGATCTTTTCATTTGCCGATAAAGTCATATCAGCACAGTTTTCTAACGAAGAAATGTTTGTTGTCATAACTTGACATTAAGTTATAGAATGTTCTGAACATAATGATGCAATAATTATGTACCTTTAACCCACATGAAAATGCAATTGACCACTTTGAAAAAGATAGAGAAAATCACCGTTAGGATAAAAAAAAAGCATCTGGGTGTTGATTTGTGAAGAATTTGTTGAAGATTTTTTATTCATCACTCCTTTCTAAAATACGTTTTGAGAGAAATAATATTTTCATGATGTGATAGCCCATTGATTTTGATAGTGATTCAGAAAATGTTTACTTTTCTTAGATTTACGAAATCCTGTCACACACTTTTGTCGAATGTATATCAAGGGATCAAATGACATTGACGTGTCAATATGTCAAAGACTACTTGGCAGCGTTTGCTGCCGACAGCACGCTATATCTTAAGTGGCCAGTGCTTGATTGTCTAAAAGTCAGATGTCAATTTATTTCTCAAAACTTTCATACCTATATTTTATGTACGCTTCACTTGTACTTATGACAATAGATTTATGTATGGTTTTTTTTATATCATAATAATTATAGATTTTCTGTATTTTTAAAGAAATATTGGTGAATGAAAATTAGTCAATTCATATTCCAAATTTTTAATCAAATGATACATCTAAAAAATCTCTTGATTAAAATATTAATATCAAAAGGGTTTTTTTGTGTGTGTTTTTTTTAAATTCTAACACACCAATGAGGACTCCCAATGAAAAGTTGGCTTTCCTTGCAAAAGATTTGTTTCAAATTTTCAATAATGACCCCTTTTGAAGTTCAAAATTGAAAAAAAATCATGTTAAAATTTAATTCAAATTTTAGATTAATATTCAACTAGTTTGCCATGAATTATGCTTAGGAAAGCATCAAACCTGGAAACGGACTCTAGGTGAGCTAACTGATAACCCATGTTTAGCTGGCAGAGAAACTTGGGCCCGAATCAGGAAAAACACAGGCTTGATTTGTAGCCATGTGAACTATCAAATTTATACAAGGAAGCTGCTATTTCAGTAAAGATTTCAAATGCATCAGAGTGTTGAAGGTATTCAAGCTCGAATAGCCGGCAGGCTGGCACATTTCACCGCGAACGTACATTTAGTGAGTTGTACTCCAAATGTTGGGTCAGAATAAGAGGGAGGGAGAAAGACAAGGCAGAGCTAGACTTTGTCATACTGACATCATAACTCGAAGAAATCATGATGAACGATTTTTCACTTGCTAACCATTGGCTGTATCTAAAATTGTTTTGGAATTCTCAGTTAAGGGTTAATTAGTATATGACATTGAGATCAGTCGCTTCACTTCACTCATTGTGACAAAGGAGAGGAAAGATAGACAATTAACAGATTAATTAATTCTCTCACCTTGAAGACATTCTTTTATTTCGTTCATTTCATCGAAAATGTAGTACATAAATAAAAATGATATCATCTTATTGTATATGTAATAGATAAAATATGGTCATGCAATTAAGAATCTCTTATAATGGATGTCTAATCTTTGGGTCAAGAAGATTGACCTCAAACACATAGCTAGGCCAGATTGATCTAGGTCAATCTCTAGGAACCTTTTTTTATCAATTGAAATATTGTAAGAAGTATTTATAAGAAACGATTACATCTAAAAGCATCCCTGAAAACAAAACAATTTGAAAACATATATTCCTTAATTAGGTTACAGGGATTGGGAAAGGCAGGGGCCATGGGCCATTTTGCACATTGGATGAAAAAATGGCCCATCACAATTGGAAATTTTACCATTGCTACAAGGGGGAATGGCCCATTCAAAATTCTGAAATGACTAAAAGCCCTAAAAATGGCCCATTGTCAAAGGTGTCTTTCACAGTCCCTGAGGTTATATATTTATGTCTTTTGACAGAGATCCATCAAAAAGTCAAATGTAAGAAGACTCTTTATAAAATGATGATGCCGTGATGCACATTTATACTGCTTAGTGTAACTAACTTAGTGCTTTTTTTAAAAAGTACCACACATTGTTACTTGGAAATATCTTTGTGGATAGAGAAGCTCCAGCCTTCATTCTGATAGCTTCAAGTCATTGGTAGAACAACAGGCAGGAATGGCATTTGTCAAAGGTGTCTTTCACAGTCCCTGAGGTTATATATTTATGTCTTTTGACAGAGATCCATCAAAAAGTCAAATGTAAGAAGACTCTTTATAAAATGATGATGCCGTGATGCACATTTATACTGCTTAGTGTAACTAACTTAGTGCTTTTTTTAAAAAGTACCACACATTGTTACTTGGAAATATCTTTGTGGATAGAGAAGCTCCAGCCTTCATTCTGATAGCTTCAAGTCATTGGTAGAACAACAGGCAGGAATGGCTGCCAATCACATTGAGCCTCCATCTTGAAATGGAAAGTAAACAAGAACATAGCTTGCACGTGTTCCATGCTTGACGATATGTGCAGATTAGAAATGTTTGATTAAAAAAGAGGTATCTGTTGATGCAAAATTAGCAATGTTTGTCAAGAGATTTGTCTATTCGGGTTTTAATTAAATGTGGGGAAAAGGTTTTGTAATGAAATGAAAAAAATATAGTTTTGCACTCAGGATGTTAGTTTATTGTATTTAGTAGGAAGTTCTGCATTTGTTTATGTAGTATCCAGATTATTCTGTCGTAGAAAATATCAAACGGATAAGCTAGCTGTTTTGAAATTCTAGGGAAATGCAGAGGGAAGATTTGCTTTTATATGTTTCGTTTATTTTATTTGTGAAATTTCTGTTTTATTTCTTAAACTATATATCAATTAAGATAAATGGGTTATTGAAATAAATTTATAATATTGCTCAAATGTCTTTTGAGATCAAATACGTCAAGACAAGTTGATAAAAGTTACACATACCCGAGAGATGATGAGATGGTGTGAACTTTTATCATTGATTCGACATATTTTTTATATCAGAAGACAACTAAGAAGACTCTGCCATTAGACTTCCATTAGATGATGTCATAGCTTTGTGACAACATCATGTCTATGACAACATGGCATTGAGACATCACTACTTGATGTTACAGCATTGTGATGTATAGAGATATCCTTTGATCTTACACAAGTGGTATATATCCTAACCTCCTAGTATAGAGATATTCTTTGATCTTACACAAGTGGGATATATCCTAGCCTCCTAGTATAGAGATATTCTTTGATCTTACACAAGTGGGATATATCCTAACCTCCTAGTATAGATATTCTTTGATCTTACACAAGTGGTATACAGTCAGACCTCGATAATCCGAACACTTCCGTTTTTCATCAAAAACGTTCGGATAGTGAAATATTGTTTTATATTACACAAGTGGTATATATCCTAACCTCCTAGTATAGAGATATTCTTTGTTATTACACAAGTGGGATATATCCTAACCTCCTAGTATAGAGATATTCTTTGATCTTACACAAGTGGGATATATCCTAACCTCCTAGTATAGAGATATTCTTTGATCTTACACAAGTGGGATATATCCTAACCTCCTAGTATAGAGATATTCTTTGATCTTACACAAGTGGGATATATCCTAACCTCCTAGTATAGAGATATTCTTTGATCTTACACAAGTGGTATATGTCCTAACCTCCTAGTATAGAGATATTCTTTGATCTTACACAAGTGGGATATATCCTAACCTCCTATGATAAAGATATTCTTTGATCTTACACAAGTGGGATATATCCTAACCTCCTAGTATAGAGATATTGTTTGATCTTACACAAGTGGTATATGTCCTAACCTCCTAGTATAGAGATATTGTTTGATCTTACTTAAGTGGGATATATCCTAACCTCCTAGTATAGAGATATTCTTTGATCTTACTTAAGTGGGATATATCCTAACCTCCTATGATCAAGATATTCTTTGATCTTACACAAGTGGGATATATCCTAACCTCCTAGTATAGAGATATTCTTTGATCTTACACAAGTGGTATATGTCCTAACCTCCTAGTATAGAGATATTGTTTGGTCTTACTTAAGTGGGATATATTCTATCCTCCTATGATCAAGATATTCTTTGATCTTACACAAGTGGGATATATCCTAACCTCCTAGTATAGAGATATTCTTTGATCTTACACAAGTGGTATATGTCCTTACCTCCTAGTATAGAGATATTGTTTGATCTTACTTAAGTGGGATATATCCTAACCTCCTATGATCAAGATATTCTTTGATCTTACACAAGTGGGATATATCCAAACCTCCTAGTATATAGATATTCTTTGATCTTACACAAGTGGTATATGTCCTTACCTCCTAGTATAGAGATATTGTTTGATCTTACTTAAGTAGGATATATCCTAACCTCCTATGATCAAGATATTGTTTGATCTTACACAAGTGGTATATATCCTAACCTCCTAGGATCGAAATATTGTTTTATATTACACAAGTGGTATATATCCTAACGTCCTAGGATAGAAATATTGTTTTATATTACATAAGTGGTATATGTCCTAACCTCCTAGGATCGAAATATAGTTTAATCTTACACAATTACTAGTGGTATATATCTTAACCTCTTTCGATCTAGATATTGTTTGATCCTACACAAGTGCAGGGATTGGGAAAGGCAGGGGCCATGGGCCATTTTGCACATTGGATGAAAAAATGGCCCATTTCAAATTACGGAGATGACTAAAAGCCCTAAAAATGGCCCATTGTCCAGACTGTCAATCCCAATCCCTGCAAGTGGTATATATCTTAACCTCCTAGGATGAAGATATTGTTTGATCTTACACAAGTGGTATATCTTAGCTTCTAGAAATTTGTTGCACACTTTAATTGGAAGAAACATTTTGGTTATTCTTGTGTACACTCCATCAATATTCACAGTGAGCAATTCTATTCAACTTTATTTAGTCATATCATCTTCAAAGTTCTCAAATTCAAATTAATTCTAGTATTAGAGAAGTAGAAAAATTGGCAGGAGATAGGCTATCATTTGATCCTGACTAATGAGAGACTAGTTACCCCCGAGTACAGCCGGATATCTACCATAACCAAGCTCGGTTGTAAAGATAGCAGTGTATTTGCTTCTGTAGTGCTCTTTCTCACTTAACTCCCTTTGCTCATGCAGTCAGACTTTGCTCAGCCATTCCGAAGCATTTACTACTCATGGGAATAGAAATAGAATTTTTGTTTGGTGATTTTTTATATTAGTTAATTGAATGATATATAATTTAAACAAATCATGGAAACATGTTGGCTTATTTTTCTTCCAATTGATCATTATAAAAAAACCATAAGGAAAATGTTTTAAAAATGTATTTAGAAAGGTTTAAGGGTGTTCAAGATTTTCTTTATTTTTTTTTTTTTTTCAGAAATAAAAATTGATGCAGATTTTTTTGACAGTTTTTTTTTATCTACATTTGATAATAACTCATATATTCTTTTAAATCAACAAATAAAACTATTTCAATAGAAAACTAAAATTGCATTAAATATCCCTAATATATTTTACAAGAACTGTTTGTTTTTATTTTAGTTAGAATACATTGTCAATGAATGAATCCTTGTTTGGTAATAGAAATTCACTTTTAAAAATATAAACTCATTTCTTACATTCAAATGAGAGATTCAAAGCCTTCAAAAGTGATCAAGTATCATTAATAGTTGTTTCTTTTGTAAATAAATTGTGTTCATATCCAATTACATCCACTTACTTTATTCAAATGACATGACTGGCGTAACAAGTACAAATAAGGCAGATAGCATAAAAATAAGACCCGTGTATCGCAGCGTTCGAAATACCTACCTGCCCGACCGCCTGGAACAGGTTCTTTTTAACTAAATTTTTGCTAAATTTTCAATTACCCCTGTCCGACGGTCAGGTAAAAGTTAAGCTTTATCAATTTTATTAAAGTTTAGTTGGAAGGCAGGTTTCAGTCAGGGCTGGCAAGTTTTTGAGCTAGCCAGCCCTGTGGTCTGGCATAGATTCTTGGGAGTTTCATACCCTGGTGTATCGTGACCTTAGTGCCGAGACGATATATCCCGATTCAAGTTTACTTAGGCGCGATGATATATCATACAAGGAACCTGCGAGACAATTAATTATCATCATAATACCATGGTTGTGATACAATATATACCCCAATTCTCTACATTATAAAAGAGATAAATAGATAAAACCTAAAAGTAATCTTATTTCTTAGCTACCAACCTCTCATGAACATTACATTAATGGCAATAAAAAAAACAGAGACTGAATTTGCGGATAAAGTTTAAGAAATATTATATAATGTCTGATTGTCTAATAACTGTAACCTCTAAAATAGAATATAAACTTTGTCAGCTTATATAGTTCTTTGTTTGAAAAAAATTATGTTAATATTATCGGGCTACATTGTCTCTTATAACGATACATCAATGTGTCACAGACTCTCACGATATGAATATCCTGATGTATTGTCTTAATGATTTTTGTATCGATACACTTGAATTGCATAGTAGACAATGCAAATATCATTACTATTTATTAAATGTTACACCACTAATAAAAATGTTTGCAAATTAAATTAATGTAGTGTGACCTTATTATATTTCTCCCGTCTCCGGCATGATATCAGGGAAAAGTCCAGTTTAAGCTTTATATTTGAACTCTGACCTTGAGCTGAGTGTGAAACTGGTAGTCACTGTCAAGTAGTCTCCAAATTATCATTTAAGTTCTTAGATTGAGAGTCAAGCATGGTTTAGAAATTTTGTATGATAATTTGTTTGCCTTTTTACGTTTTCCCTAAGTGAGGTAGAGTCCTCAAAATAATGATTTTAGAATTTCTTTGTGGTATGCCCAATTTCTTAAGTCTTTTGAGTAGTCTCCCTTGTTACAGGAAGCTGAAGGTGGATCATCTTTGTTGAGATAAAGTTTCTTAAGTTTCCTTGTGAGCAGAATATAATTCCCAGCCAATGAATTTTATCAATGCGAAAAACTTTCATAAATATGGAAAAAACAACTTGCAACACAGATGGAATTTATATTCAGTCACACTAGAGTAGCATTCAAAAATATTTCTTTCTTCAATGCATCTTGTGAATGTAGAAATTTAAATCATCAACTATTCATTGTTTTCTGCAAGCTCTTTTTCAAAGAAAACAGAATGATTAAAAATTTTATAAATTTTTTAATGAAGTAAATTTGAATTAGAGAAAGAGGGGATTTTAGAAACTACTCCCATGACCGAGAAAGATGATGTATAAACATCTGTGCCATGATAGCCATAGTGTTGTTCTTTTTGCCCTGTGCAAAACTACAAAACTTGTGATCCTCGAGCATCCCCTATGATCAGGAAGGTTATTGAATAAATTAACGCATTGACAATTCTTTCCTGACATACCCTTATGTTTGTACAAAGATTGAACCATATCAAACGAGGGGTCTGGGTGCGTCACATTTGTAATCTTTTCCCGCTCTCATGATAAAACGTAACATGATACAGTAATTTTCCTGCAAACCCTTTCCTTATGAAATAGTAAATAGGTCTGTGACTGCTTAATATTTCAGAGGAGTAAGTAGAGGTAAAAGCCTTTGACAGTATGCCGTAAAAACTTATATGGCTACCTCTAGTCCTGCTTCATGAATGTGTATTAGATACCTTTGATGGCCTGTCCTCATTTCGCCTACACCTCAAACCCCTTTGATACCATCTAGGTCCTCATTCAGCAAGTCTTGAATATAGCCTTAGATGAAGGAACACTAAATTATTAAAATATTTCATAGACTCATTATCAGTTACCCCTTGCTTGCTTTGAACACATAAAATAAGTAGGAGCTTTCAGTCTGATTAAAATCGACCGTGTTCCGAGGAATAAAAGTTTCAAAATATTGACTCTACCAAATTCGAACTCTATCTGTCTTGGCTATCCTCACCGCAGCGGTCTGACCGCAGCCTCACTGCTCGCACGTGCTGACACTAGTTTAGCGCAGACAAAACCTAGTCATTAGCGAATCAATCACATCACGTTTAAAATAAGGATAGCGGCGATCAAGGTTTACGAATGGTAAATGGGAGTTACTTGCCCTTAGCTACTGTGATTGGTTAGCTGAGTTTACGTAAGAACGTGCGCTACAGTAGTCTGCGGTCAGACCGCTGTGGAGAGGATAGCCTAGACAGATAGAGTTCGAATCTCGGTAGAGTCAATATTTTGAAACTTTTATTCCTCAGAACACGGTCGATTTTAATCAGACTGTAGGAGCTTTTGACTTGGTCCTCCACACTATATAAAGGACTACATGTATTTGACCAAAACAAAGTCTAAGGTAGAATAAGGCTAGCTTCCAAATTACTTTTCTGCGGTAAGGTGATAATCTAATAGACTGTGACATAGTCTACTTAATAAAATTATGACCATTTTGATTGACTAGGTTTTATTTAAAAAAACATTATGGTCCCAGAGAAAACAGATGAAAAAGAGAATTTGACAGCCTCTAAACATGAAAAGGTAAACCTATTATCAAGATTATGACAAAGTCTACCACAGGCTATTACCACTAGTATTGACTTAACCACCATATCAGGTCCTATGCTGTCAATGTTGTTACTTGCCCTTATGATATTTTAGAGAGTTATTTCCTATAATGCCCACATGGCCTGGAATATAAAGTTGGGAGCATATTGAGTCAAATATTACCTGCCCCTATGCTTGTCAAAAGGGATGATAAATGAGGGAACTAAGACAGAGTCTACCATACACCATTGTCAGTCGCCCCTATACTACTCTTGGTAAGGTCCACTCAGAATGCAAATCCCATTAGGTAGCTTGCAGGCCTTGTCTAGTTTATGGCCAATCCCTTATGCCAAGCCTTCCAGTAAGGCTTATTGAAGGTGAAAGTGATGGTTATATGGGCAGCAGGCCGGCAGGGATGGATCTGGACATTGCTAGCCAGCGGGAGTTCAACCAGACCATCAATTATACCTGGATTCTCTACATACACTGCAACCTTCAGGGAAAGAGACTAGCCTTTCTGCAAGTCTTGACTACCCCTGCACCAGACCACCAGTGCTGGGATAGAGACTAGCCTTTCTGCAAGTCTTGACTACCCCCCCATCCACCCACCAGACCACCAGTGCCATTTTGCACATTGGATGAAAAATGGCCCATTCAGATTTGAAATTTTACCAAGCTAAAAGTTCTATAGATGACCCATTATCAAAGGTGTCTTTCCCAATCCCTGCCCCCACCAGACCACCATGCAGTGCTGGGATAGAGACTAGCCTTGCTGCAAGTCTTGACTAAGCCCAACCGGGCAACCTGCTCTTGCAAAGAGTCTAGCATTGCTGAAATTATTGAATTAAAAAAACTAGGCTACCAATAACCAGTCCACCAGCTTTGGAATAGACTAGTCTTGTTGCCAAACTTAACAACCGCCATCAAGCTCACTGCTTTGATTGAGACTAGCTTCTCTCAAAGTCTTGACTTACTGTGTTGCATCTCTAGGATTGGGACTAGCCTTGCTGCCAGTCTTGGCTACACCCAACAAGGCCATCTGCTCTGCTATAGAGACTAGCATTTCTGCAAATTTTGACTACCACAGACCAGGCCACAAGCTCTAAGCTATAGAGACTAGTTTTTATACCCCAGCTCCAGTAAAGTGTCTAGCTTTTATGGTCTAGTCTTGACTACTCCCAGCCAGCCCACCTGCTCTTGAATAGAGACTATCCCTTCTCAGAGTCTTTACTACACCAAACCAGGCCACCAGCTCTGTGATAGAGACTAGCCTTTCTTAAAAGGAAATTCCTATCGGGGTATTTTTTGTAGAAACAATGAGGGAACATTCCTGTTTATGCTTGTATGTTATTAGCATATGATCATAATACAACACAGTTGAAACATGTTACTCGGGGAAACATTTTGTTGATTTAGATTTGACAATTTGACAGATAGGAGCTCTTACTCGTAAACAACACAATAAAAAGTGAAGCAATTCATTGACTCCATGAGTGTGAAAAGCCTTGCTATGAATGTGAAAGCCCTGCTACAGCATTACAAAGCATTGTTGATTAGTCTTATCATTAATCATTTGTAAATATGTGGATATTTTGCCCTTACATATAGTTTATTTTTATGTTGTTCTAAAATAAGTGAAAGTGCAGCACAGTACAAGTAAATTGCATTTCATTCCCCCCAAAACAACATGGCAGACCTACTGCCAATAAGACAGACTCTTTAAAATCTCATCCCCAGCCATGTCACCATCTGCGGTGTAAGGACTAGCCTTTCTCAAAGTCATAACTATTTCAGCCAGGTCACCAGCTTTTGGATAGAGTAGTTTTGCTGCCAGTCTTGACAACCTCCAGCCAGCCTAGCTTTAGAATTGAGACTAGCCTTTCTGCAAGTCTTGACTATAACCATCCAGTCTACAAGCAGTAGGATAGGGACTAGCCTTGCTTAAACTCTGGACTACACAAAACAAGGCCCAACCTACCCCCAACCTAGCTTTGGAAAGAGTAGCCTATCTTCCAGTCTTGACTATTTCCAACCAACCCAGCTCTGGGATTGAGACTATCGGTAGCCTTTCTGCAAGTCTTGACTATCCCAAGCCTGGCCAGCAGCTCAGGCATAGACTAGTCTTGCTTATAACTGGTGTGAAATGCTGGAACTGTTCAGCCTACAGTTATGTTTTGTTCAGAGCCAAATTTAAATTAAAAATCATCCATGCATCACCATTTCTAGATTTCAGGTGATGACAAGAGATTCAAGATAAAGGGGTATACTTCACTATTTAAATTTTTAAGATGTACCTAAAATTCAAGCTTTATTTAGCTATATGTAACCTAATGCCACTTTTAAGGGTCATTAAAGTTATTTCTAAGATTACTATTTCAATGATCAATTGAAAGGATCCTCAGAGAAATGGAAGTTATAGATGTTATCAAAAATCTAGACTTGCTTTCCAAAAAATTATGTTTCTGCATTAAGTTGTGTGAGACTATCTCTTCCATTGCAATATCACTTGCCTCTGTGAAATAAAGTTGATCGCGGCATGAGCAAACAAAAAATCACCACCTATCTTTCACCTCTCCAGCCACAGACTCTGAGGTTGGTGACTAGACTTTTTTAAGTCTCTGATCTCGGCGCTAGCTTATTGGAGTCATTCCAGATTGCAGCTTTATTCAAGAACAGCTCTGGTATAGACTAGACTTGGAGTAAGTCCTTGAATAGCTTTATAGAAAATATCAACAAATTCATCAAACCCTTTAGCTTCTTAGTGCCAACCAATCCCCTCTCAAGGAAATCAATTCAAGAAATATGATAATGGATGTGTGTATGACAATTTCAATATTGATTTTCAGCACCTTGTGAGTAAAGCATTAATTTTAGTCCATAAATGTTCACATTCTCAATAAAATAGTAAAATATTTGGATTATGGGGACTTTAATACTTTTGTTTATGAACTATTGATCAAGTACATATCCTACCCTCATAAAGACACAACTCTGGTTTACAATGTCTGAATGATAAATTTGCCCTTAGGAACATGTGGGAAGATTAAGCAGAAAACTAAAACACAGACTGTTAGACAGGCTGGAGACAGACAGACAGACTATGTGTATTGTAGAAAGTCACTGTGGTGTGTGGATAGCTAGAAAATCGTTAGTCCCTTCAGAATCGGCGATGTCATTCAGAATCCTTAAAGATAGTCTTTGAAAACTAAAATTCAAGATAGATTCAAAGCATGGCATTATTTTTTGTTTGGTCTGAATTTCTATATTTTTCAAGACTTGTTTTGTTTTTAATCAAGTCTTTTCCTGGACAGTTATTGTTAGCCTTAGATAAAGATCTTGTAATTTTGCTTTTACTCTAAACCGTGCTTAAAGGGACACAGAGTATGTTATTGCAGTCAAGTACGTCAAAACTTTATTAACCCTTTACATACTGAAAATATTTTTATGAAGCTGCTTCATACACCCAAAATGTTTTTTGGCAACATGTCGCTTGAATATCACAGCCCTTACATGGCCTCAATACCAGAGAAAAATGCAAAATTTAGTATATTTCTGAAAATGATTCACAAGATGTTTTGCGTGACAAATAAATACATATGGGGACAAAAATATAAGCAACAGGTGAGTCATTAGATATTTTTAGCTTTCTTTGTTCAAAAATATATTTTTGTATTACTCAAATGTTTTTTTAAATAAAAATCATGTCGGTTTGCAAAAATTGTTGCAATAATGTAAAAACAATTGA
This sequence comes from Phorcus lineatus, assembly GCA_921293015.1. Classification (NCBI taxonomy): domain Eukaryota; kingdom Metazoa; phylum Mollusca; class Gastropoda; order Trochida; family Trochidae; genus Phorcus; species Phorcus lineatus. The sequence goes on along the minus strand of OV121088.1, from coordinate 29,938,611 downwards.
GAATAATCTTATCAATTGTTTTCTCAGGGAATCTATATGTAAACAGTCGTTTGAAGAAATTAATCTTGAATAAGAAATAATTTTTTGATTGTGTTGATAAGGAAAATTATGTCAAATTAGTATGAGTGATCTAGAGTCTTTTAAATTCAAGTACGTTTCTGCCTGAAAAAAACAACACTAATGCATTTTAATGTTGCCAAAACGTGAATGATTGTAAATGTTCAACTTGCTTTAAAAATCTCATGTGTTGACAAACTTCAGAGACACGGTCACTGTCAACGCGAATGTACTGTTTCGAACGAAGCTACACATGAATCGCAAGAGGAATTGATTCCTATTGTGTTCCTTCACTATTGACCAAAATTGGTTATAATGCAATCCTATCTACATCAAATATCTGTCAAAATCATCTGTATTTCTAAATATGTATTCTAAAGCAATTGTTAATTTGTTTTTATATCAGAATTTATGTAAACACTATACCCAAGTAAATTAGGCAGCTGATCAGAGCAGGTGGTCGAAAGGTTGTCAATACGACATGTATCCTAAGAGGATTTCTTTTTCCGATTTAACAGTATTTGATTCGAGTTTATTACATGATATTAAATTGAGCAGAAATTTTATGAAAACAGATATTCAATATTTTTTTAAAATTAAGATAATCTTGATCACGAAAGTAAAGGTAATATGGTGTTTGATAACCAATATTTAAATCAAACCCTCTCAGGTAATTCTCAGGAAGTTGAATTTTAAGTCTTAAGGGAAATCTCTTTGGCTGTGAACATAATTGTTTGAGCTAAGAGCTTGAATAACAAGCCTGTATCGTCTTCACAAGATCAAAGCATATTGTAAACCAGCTTTTGAGAGTTTAGCAGGTCCAAGTGATATAGCAGTTTCAATGGCCTACTCAAATCAAGGGCAGGTAATTTCAAATCTCAAAGTCCTATTGGGTTGATCAGCTAAACTCAACTCCATTCAGATCCGCTGACAACTGAGCTCAACTCAACTCACCTTACCTCACTTCACCTCGCCTCAGCAGTAGCACTTTTTTTTTAAGATGAATAAAGTGATCCAACGAAAACAAAATAAATGTTACCAATTGCGTGACAACGATTTTAGTCAAAAGAGGCAGTTGTAAAACTAACATATACCATGTTCATTTAAGCTATGTAAATTTCCCTACCTCAAGTAATTAAAAGGCGTTCATACAAAATGGCCGCCAATGGTTTGTGCTTGATACAAGATACTTTCTATAATGAGTATGGATGACTGAGTTGATTAAAACGATGTTTGACATCAGATTCTGAAGATTATACATTTGGCATAAACTAATGTTTTGGGGGAATGTTTGAATAATGTTTTTTCTAAATGTATTCCTGCCCCTTTAAAGGGCCTGTAGACGTTCATACTCAAAGATTTCAAATTTATCACAATGTCTTCAGTCTTCCTCTCTGTAATGACAGAGTTATTAAAGTGATCCGTAAAACAACTCAACTCATCTACAGTGCTGGTATCAGTTGCTGCTCAGAGAATATAAATTTGTAACAAATTTTGGAGACTTTCTTCATTTATTAATACCAGTCTTATTGATGAAAGAGGCCTTCTTGCCCACCATAAACCCCAAATCACCTGACCTCGTTGTGTGAGCCAAGCAAAACTCAAGGTTTCAAACTTGTCACAATGCCTGCAGGCTTTCCCTGTACTGTTATGCAAGTCAATATACATTATCAAAAATCACCTTTCCGAATGCAGTCTATGTCCCTATATGAAAACTTGATTTGATGCACTTGGTTTTCTATGCTATTGAAAACTTGCGTTGATATAGAAAACTCTCGATTTATGACAATAGGTTGAAAATAAGTTGTAGATTTATTATATCTTTTTATGAGTTAACACACATTCAGCCATGACCAATAACAGACCGGTTTGAACTGGATAAAGGTCAAATTGACATAGCATTGTTCTCGGTTTAAAAAAATTATACAATTTGTAAACAAAGTTCCTGTATAACCAAAGATCAAGATACTATTTTGTTTAATATGAATGTATTATTTTTGTTATGATGGGTTATCACATGTAATTTATTCAATTATTGTCAATGTAACTTGTAACCATGGTAACAGACAAGCTTTATTAAATTCAAACTGGATTCTCGCTGTATGATATAGATTGTAATTTTGATGAGGTTATTTACTAGAAGTTACTTTGTAATGAATCATAATTGTGCTTGAAACGACCTTGATCATGTCGAAACCTGCAATGAAATAACGTTTACATAAACGAAATTCAAATCAGTCAATATTTTTATCCATCTACTGGTAATGTTCATTTCATATGATAGATGTCCCATTAGTTTGCCATATGTGAAATGTTTTGGTATGAGTTTTTTAAAGGGGCTGGTCTTTCGGCTCAATCCGCCATCTTGTTTTGAGGGAAGGTGACATCTTGAAAAAAGCATTGTACTTTTACTAATTGTACATCATTATAGAAATAAGCTATATGTATGGATAGAATATCCAAACATTTAGATGTGATTTATGATAAGGCTTATCAACAATGTTTTATAATGCCATGACAATGTAGTTAGGAGATACCACCTCCACCCTCTCCCTTGTCTTTGTGAATTCTTAGATCAGTAAACAAGGCGCTTCATGCTCGTAATGCAGATGAATGACACTTCTCATTCTTGGGGTTTTTTTTAGTGATTGTGTGTGCCCTCATTTATCTAGTTGTAAAATAAAAATCAACCGAAATCTTACCCCCACTAATCTGTTTCAATGGATTATGTTATAGGCTTTTACTCAAAACATATAGTATCGAGCAGAAAAATTTAGACTTTTGTCAGTTCAATAAAAATATTTTATGATTCATCAAATTCGATCAAACTTGGCACAAACATGGCTTTAATACTGACATTTATGTATTTGAAAGTCAATAATCTGTAAGGCCCCCTTCTCTCTCAATGCACTGTTCGATTTGTCACTCCAAGTTGTTAATGAGATTGTCTATGTATTCTTGAGATAGGTCCGTCCAGGGGGTTGTTATACTGTTGCAATCTATATTTGATGGCACTTTGTGACATGTTCGATTCTATCACCCCCTCACATATCAAATCACAGGACTTCCTTGAATCAAGTCTCTCGTTGATTTGTAACAGCTTGCTCACCCCAAACCATAATACTGGGGGAGAATTTTGGGACCTTTTTCTGACATCGGCCGCCTCTTGACCACCGTTTTCGGGTTCTATAGAATTGGAACTTAAATTCGTCTGAAAAAATGACACCAGAAAATCTTGCCCCATCATCTGACGACACCAGGCAAGCCGCTTTACCTTCAATCTCATTGAAATCAGATCAGAATTTGTCCCTAATACCTCGCTGCGTTTCTTGATCTGACCACGGCTCCATAAAAGCCGAGTCAGACGGCCTTGACCGTGACCTTTCACCTTCAATTAATTTAACCAATCACAGGTCTGCGTACATATCGCTTTTATCTGATCATCAAAGATTGCGGAAAGGCGAAAGAAAGGGACGCTCTGGGAATGTTGAAAGAAAGGGACGCTCTGAAAAATGTTTCGCCAAATTTTTTGATAGAAAGCATAAAATATGAACATCATTGTTGTTGCAGCTGAGATCTATCATTTTAAATTGTATGATCAGCATTTTATATCTGCCCTAATTCAGATAAATACTTACTTTGAAATTTAAAAATAGAAAAGAATTCCTCAAGACCCTTTGACAAAATTTTTGTCGATGTTTTGAATGTCAATTCAAAATTTGCCAATGTCTTTCCAGCCTCGATGCTCATTGGCTGACACAGTCTAGCGGTTAAGGCCGTCTGACACGGCTCTTAAAGAGCAGTGGTCAGATCAAGAAACGTAGCGAGGTACGGCGGACAAGTTTCAATATGATTTAAATGAGATTGCATGGGCATCGGTCATCAGTGGTAACTTAACGTAGCCAGAATGGTTTTAAGATCGTCTGGTTGTTCATTCTGATACGTTTGGGGTACCTTGACTTGCGGCTTTCTAAAGCAATTTGTTTTGATGACCAGTTTTGACAATGCGAGGCGAGATGCGCAATGCGTCATGTGTCATAATCGTCAAGGGAGGCATGATATCCTGATCCAGGCTTGGGCTCTACTCCTAAACCAGCTTGAAATTTTTAATATTTCGGAAAATGGTAGACCTCTGTAACTGTGTGATACGTACAAGTTTATGAATTGATCTGATGCCTGATTCATACAATGTAAGGAGACAATATCTCTGATCTTGTTCTGCCATTCTCTACTTCTGCATCGTCTGCTAGCAACGAGGTCACATGACCACGCTACTGGCGTAGGCGAGGGAGATAACTACATTGAAACTCTGGGAACTTATCAAAACCAAAGAAATACATTTTGGATCGGTTGTAAATATGCTAGATAAAATCTAGGGAAAATATCAGATGATGCAATTTTTCTGCAGGATGCTATACTTGTATAAACAAAAATATCCCCTTGAATATAGTTTCCACTTAAAATGCTCGCATAGGACATTATTTAAAAGTTTTAATGTAAAATGAGTTGACGAGTGTGTAATCTTTTTTCATGATTTAAAAAGTGCTTGGCACATCTCTACTAGTAATTTGTTGTAAAGATTTCATTTTTACCTCCCAAAACTTTTTGGCAAGGCATGGTGCGGCATGTGTCTGTCTGTTCGTACGTCCTTCGTTCGATGATATACTATAAAGGGTTAACATTGATGAATATAAGTTGTTTTTTCTGACCATGGACGTACACACTGTGTAAGGTTTTGCTCAAGTTGATGGTTAAGGCCTATAGTCTGGTGTTGATATTTGAGTCTATACTCAGTATTAAGGTTTAATGTCGATGTTTATTAGTAGTTATTCTAGCCATGTATGTCCGCACTTGATATGGTTTTTCCTCAAGTTAAGGTAGAGGTCTGTGTTCCTGCGTTGATATTTGAGCGATCCAAGGTTTATATTGAGGGTTAGTGTCGTTTTTATTAGTTGCTATTCTAGCCACAGATGTCCACACTGAATATGGCAAGTCAAAGGTTAAGGTAGAAGTAGAACTGTGTTCTCGTGTTGATGTTTGAGCGATCCATGGTTTATGCTGAGTATAAAGGGTTAATGTCGTGTTTATTAGTTGCTATTCAAGCCATGGATGTCCACACTGAATAATGCAAAACCACACTGACTCAAGTCACCTGTGTTTCAAGTTGATGGACAGAAGAAAGGAATGGATGAATAAGTCATGAGAACAGTGGAGGAATGAATAAAGATTAGTTCAGCTGGATTAGTTTTAAATTAATGTATGCTGTATGTGACAATTTCTGCATCTGCTCTACCTTTAAGGCCAAGTTGACCTCCTAGGTTACATGTTAGTACAAGGTTGCATATTTCAATACTCGGTATACAATATGATGCTTTGAAAATTGAAGATTTGAATAATTGATTCACGGTGAACAGTGATAATCAAAATAATTAATTTGTGTTTACAATTTTAATCTTTGCCTAAGGAAGATGTAAGCATTACTTTGAGAATGATTTAAATTAGGTTTCATATTCAGTCTTTTTTGGAAACTGAACAGATGAAGTTTTTTGGAGAACTGTGAAAAGGACAGCTATAATTCTTTCCCGGTATTTTTTGTCGAAATTAAATTCAAGGGCACAATCAAGTTTATTGCGTATGTATTAGCACATGATCATGCCATAATTGAGTCAAAACATGTTACTGAGGCCTGATTGATTGATATTTGACAACTGGATAAGAATGAGAAGTGCATGCCAGTTATCTGTGCTATGAGTGTGGAAAGCATTGCTACTGCATTACAAGGCATAAATTGTTGAATAGTTTTATCATAGATCATTTGTAAAATTTTGGATATTCAATCCAAATATGAAGAATATTTTATAGTTGTTGTAAAATAAGTAAAATTTTAGCACCTTTTTTCATGTCATTTCCCCGAAAACAAGATGGCTGACCGGATGCCATTAGGTTAGGCTCTTTAAGTATTCATCTATATTCAGCAAGTGATATCAGGTTTAGTTTTCATTTAAATTTCCTTGTTTATTCCTTTTTTTAAATTAACAAATTTATGTTTAGAAACATACTGGTAGGTATTTCGTCTCAATGTTCCAATTGTTTTTGTCATATCATATTTGAGTTTTTGTTTAGACACTGAATTGTACGCAATGACCAACAACTCTTTTTTTCATGGATAATGGATGCTGTGAGCTGAGAGTGAATGAGACTTTGTTTCATGAATCTTCTTTCGATTTCATCATTACACAAATGCTTCACTGTCAGCATATGCCAGACAGATGGTCAGATCAAATTCCAATTACCTAATTGATCTGAAGAGATAATTGATAAATGATTTTGTTTAACAGGTAACTTTTGATATTACTAATTTCATTAATGAATATAATAATTTCATGTCTTTGCTCTTAGCATTGACTTGACGCAATGAATAGAAAATATTTTCCTGTACTTTTATTAACTGCAACGACATAAACATAGCTGACTATTGCGGATAGTTTGATACCCAACTTGGCGGTAAAGCATTGTAGGGGTGTCATGATACCCTACCCATCTGATGTGATACATATCCTATCATGATATCAGGTGACGATACAATAAGTATTTTTCATTCAATTGCAGAAGAACCTGGCAGAGCAGGACAAATTATTTGAATAATCTTGGAATGACCACTTGGTAAAGATAGTTTTGCTGGAACATTCTGTAAATTCACAAAAGAAACCCACCCTTAAAACCTTATTGTTACCTCCTTTGAAATACTTAAATGTCAAGATTGCTTCAATTTTGTGAAACTATATATATTATCAAACTTTCAACTTGATGATTGTCCAAAACATGGTTAAGTCCACATAGGCAATGTTTTATGCTGTATGTTAGTCTTCACAGCATCATAGCCTTTGTGGAATTTTAGACTACATTTACACTCCGCACAAATCATCATGTAGTTTCACTCATAAATTCACATGAAAACCTAGCATAATTAGAAACTATTAAGAAATTTGTGAAATGTGTCCCAGCCTGCATTGTACCAAACGATATATGTGCTTCTTAAGAAATGTTAGTAGATTTTCAGCATTAATATTAAAATATATCCTTGGTAAGGGCTGTATATATACAGCACTAAGATGTTAAGTGGATATTGATCAAGTATCTATAGATACTGGATGACAGTAACGATTTCCAGCTCGGTATTTTCAATATTTGATGTTGATAGTGAAGCCCATGTTTGATGACTGAAATATTGATACGAAGCAGTTAACTTTACAAGAAAACAGCTGATTGAAGGCAGATTGTCTTCTTGAGAGGCTTTAAGAAGTTCATATTCAAGAATATTGAAATATTGTGGACATGGTTTGGTTTTTTTGCCTTATCTGAGGAATGGACAATAAAAAGTCGGAAATATTAGGAATACAGTAATAATGAGAATTCTGTGTCTATGAATTATTTTTATTTCAGAGTATGATGTCAAATAATCCTCATATAAAATTTTTCTCTCAAATTTGAACAGTTAATTTTTAAATTTATGCTGAAGACATTATTCATTACAAACAAGGTTAAAAGTGAGCAGTGTTTTATTTATCATATGTGCACACATGCCAATGTCAATTTCATATCGTTTCTGCAAAAGTTTCAGTGTTTCAATGTCTGTAACATCATATTGGACAAAATAACAGATCACCAAAAGGGATATTCCTGTTGTTTTCTTATGGCATAAAATTACAAATGAATATTATCTTTACAGAAACAATTTTGCATGTAAAAGTTTATTCATTAGTTTTGTCCAAATTTATGCATTTTATTGGTAACTGTTTTTGTTGTTGGGACAAAAACTCTTGATTTTTTAAAAGTAATGGCACTTTTACTCCAGTAACAATCTCTATGTTTTGAAATAACATTCAAGGTTTCTCAAGTGTTTCTCACTGCAACACAAATGTAACTTTTTATAAAAATAGTTCTCTCCAAATGGACGTTTGATGATGAACAGAACCATATCAAGTTCATAGCACACTGATAAAAGCGATATTTCATTTATGTGTTATCTATGGGAGTTGGATTTTATGTTGAAAACAGCTGCAACCAGGGATGTCATTTTCAAGGAAGTGTACATAAATATTTCTTCTGTACTCCGAGAGGAAGCCCAACTGATTTGTGCACATAGACGGTTCTAATCCTGTAGCGCCATTTTGGCCCATTGAGACAAGTTTACTGACAAATATACCTACATGTATGAGGCCGGTCACCGCATTGTTTTGCCCGTGACGGGGCGGTACTTCCGTCTTGGAGCAAGGTCCTATAAACGTCTCTTGCAACCACGTCTATTTGTTCACCACAGCAATAATAGTTCACCTTATTTTTGCAATATATGATATTCTGGTCTCGCTCGCGCTTCGCGGCCGAGAGAGTCCTTTATTTGCTCGGCAAATTTACCAAGGTCTAACAGGCTGACAGTCGGGTCAGAATTTTGTAGATCAAATTTTCTGGTGATAGATTATCCCAGGCTTAGCTTAACAACCATCCTGATCAACTGACCATTGTGTTTGCCTAGCTATGTTGGAAACATCTTTCCTGCACATCTTTATGATATCTATAAGAAGTACTATATCATCAACTAGAAATTAAACTTGAATGTAAGTTGTGCCCTCTTCTCAGCCTCAAAATCCTTGTTATTATCCATCTTTCTGAGCACATGAATTTGTTATGGAGAAACAGTTTTTTATTTGATAATGTAAAGATCAAGCTTTTTCAAGACAATATGAACCACAACTCACTGCAATTTGGCCTGGCCTGAGCTCAAACAGGGATTTCTGAAACAATGTCTTGCTTCAACCAATGCCAAGCACTGAATATAAAATCTTTATACGAAATCATCTTCTCGATCTTTCATTTCAATTCCTATGTCAAACCACATTTTTTCCTTATTCAAAATATTGAGCACTTAGATTACACAATGTCAATCCCCTTCAGCATTCCTCAGTAACTTAAAGATAATAATTTACCCAGCTGTATTTAAAAAAACTAAAAAATTTCAAAATCTCATCACCCCAGGTAAAGTGCCATCCACCTGTAATTAGCCTCTGTTACCTGCAGCCAAGGATGCTGATCCTATTGTTTTTTACCTGCCCCTGCTTTTAATCTCTCCCTCTAGCCTCGGGATGTTTAGATAAGCGTAGTGTCAAGCTTTCATGTGACACTGACAATGCATCTGATGCTTGCCGCCGATCCGGCTGTCCGTTCATCTGCAATATATATTTTTTATTCTATTTGCAGTCCATCCATAGTCCTCCCATATATTTCACTTGTGGAGTGCTTCAAGGTATTGATTCCGCTGTGTGCAATAAATACTGCTGGCAGGCCATTTTCCTTATCAGAGATGAATGTTGGAATTTCTGAAAGAAATTATTGATGAATGCTTCATTCAGAATGGGTAATAATATTGGTTGATTTATAAAACTTATTTCGATTATTTAAAAAATTTAATTGATTTTCAGATTTCTTTATAAGTTTTGTTTATCTTTTCAAATAATGGTCAAATTGGCAGTTAAATCAAGGTCTTTGTGAAAGTTCCGATGTTTGGCTTAGGGTTTATTTTGCTAAACTAATAAAAAAAATTATTTCAATAACTTATAACAAATACTGGAAACCTTTGAATAGTTAAATTTCTCACTGTACATTCTAAGTTCTAAAATTCGAGAAGAATTTTCTTCGTTTCGGAAAATTGGCAAAGTAAGTTACTGATCATGAAGGCATGTGATAGTGAGAGCTTCGTAAATTTATTCCCAATGGCCTCCCCACATGAACAGTTGATTACTGGCGAAGTGAGCTTGGATTCTGGCAAGGTTGCAGCTCTCTCCTATCTTTTTCCCATGACAAGAAAAGCCTTTGCTGAGAAACAAACGGCAAATTTCCAGAGCAGCAGACAGCCAACTTACAGCCTAGCCCAGACCAGACCAGACGAACAATGTGACAGGCCTCTGATCTAAAATGGTGGTTTCCTTCAGTTGTCCTTCACCTTGGCGCCAATTCGGAAATTTGGGATGAATTTCGGTGGTAATAACATTTGGAGCGCATTTGGCGCAGAAGCGTTACAAGCAGGCAATGGAAATCAATGGAAGTCATCAAAGCTTTCATGGATTATTTCCCTTGCCGTTCTTGTGTTTGCAATCTCTACCTCTTGCTTCAACTTATCGGTCCAAGTTTGTGCTATATTTTCAATGGAGCCTCTGATTATAGTGCTCTTAACCCTTCACCTGCTGTTGCAATAATAATCTTAGGATGCCCTGCATTCCATTTAAAAAATCTCAAAATATTAATTTCAAAAACAATTTAGGATTTTTTTAATTCTGTCAAGATATATATCACACTCATTAATTCAGCCATTTTTTTCCTACCTTTAGTTATAAGACTATAATCTGAACACCAAAGCAAACTTTCTTTAGGTCTGTTACATTCATCACAAAGCTCTTTTGAAAGTTGTTTTAATTCAGCAGCCAGGAATAGTTTGTCATAAATTAAGCAGATAAGGATTGACTACAGTGTGTCATACATCTGTCTTTAGCCTCTTTAAGTCATTTTTAAGTTTAATCATCATTCACTTCAATTTGAAAGCAGCTAGTCCTAGAGCCCCTTCTACTTTGTCAGAGGAAAACGTTGAGTCCCTAGCTATCCCAAATGACAGGACAACCCAACTTCCTTGCCTCCAGGGAGAGTAGTTCGCTGGCTTGCCCGCCCATCCGTCCTTCCATCCATCCATCCGGCTGCCTGCCAACCCGTCTGCTGCTAGGCCCTCTATCCCCTGTGAGTGTTACAAACAGAAGAGAAGGGACCCCGGCTGCCTATCACCCACTGAAAGCTGGGTCAACCCATGGTCAACCCATTTAGGTCACACAGGCAGGCAGGCAGGCAGGCTGATAAGAGAGTCAGGGAAACCCTGTGTGTGAGAAACACTGCACAGCCTGACTGCCTCTGTTAGTTGTACAGTCCAACCAGCCTAGCAGGGAAGGCCTGTAGAAACTCAGCAAGGGAGGACACACCCGGTAATCACCTTATCACAGGCAGGCAGTGCTGACTGCTGCTGCCCACCGATAGCACAGCACAGCACAGCCCACGGACTAGCCAGCCGGCCTCCACTCCACTCCACTCAGTCAATGTTGGCCAAGCCGACTCAGTCGAACAGTACTTCCCTCACTCTCTCTCACTCACTCTCACTCACTGGATCGTGTTGGCTGGCACACCAAGCTTGACTGACTTACTCTAGTTCAGTCATAGCTGTCGGAGCTTTACTTTAGGGTGAATGGAGGGACTAAGGTACGACTGCGGATTTTGCCTTTGTGAGTGTGAATTTTGCTTCTTCTTTAGTTAGATAACTTTATTCATATGTTCACTTCAGCTTCTCTACATGTGAGATAGTCCTGTGTCCACACACTATACAGTCTAGTTCGCCAGCACACTACAGCATGGTGGATAGAAGTGGGTGCATGCTAGCTGGTGTGTGTGTGTGTGTACAGGAGTTGTTGTCAACTAGCTTACGAATACTTTCTCTCATAATGTTGTAATGAAATCGTGGATTTTACCTTACATCCTAATAAGAATGTATTGATTTATTTCTTCTGTCCATCTCACATCGATTCCTCTCTTTCTCTCTCCATTGCTGTCGTCCTCCATGTTAATCTACAACTAGCTGTTACTGAGCATGTTTAACTTCACTGAAGGATTTATTTCTTCTTTCCATCTCGCATCACTTACTATCTTCTTTCCCTCCATTGCTGCCGTCCTCCATGTAATCTACAACTTGCTGTTACTGAGCATGTTGAACTTCACTGAAGGCTTTATTTCTTCTTTCCATTGCGCAGCACTTCTTTCCCTCCATTGCTGTCGTCTTCCATGTTAATCTACAACTTGCTGTTTCTGAGCATGTTCAACTTCACTGAAGGATTTATTTCTTCTTTCCATCTCACATCACTTACTTTTTTCACTCCGTTGCTGTCTTTGCCTCATGGTAACTCTTCAACTTGCTGTTACTGAGCTGGATTTATTTATTGTTTCCTTTTCACATTACTTCATTCCATCTTCTTTCCCTCCATTGCTGTCTTACCCTCATGGTAACTCTTCAGCTTGCCCTTACTCAAACAAGTTTTCCTGGATTGAATGACTGTTTCTTCTCCAACTTACCTGACTTCCTCCCTTCTCATATCCCTCCATGTAAAATCTTAAGCTAAAGGATTTATTTCTTCAATCTATTTCACATAACTTCCCCTTTCATTCCCTCATTTTGCATTCGCATCATCACATTATTATACCTGACCTATTTCCTTCATACCATAGCTGTACCAGTAAGCCAGGACTCGCACAATTTAGACATAATTTTTGTTAAAGGATATATTTTACTTAGAAGGGACTACATTATCACTTGTTTTATCATATCCTTTTTCTTCCCTTCCATCTAATCAAGTACAGAGACCATAACCATATTTAACAGAATTGTAAATATAATGTTATATTCTAAATTCATTGGTTCATCTTCTCCACTCTTCACTATGTTAATGAAGGCAATAAATACACTGGATAGACCTTGAATTGAATCTGTTGGTAGCAAATCTAGACTTGATTTTCTTCCAACTAGCGAATTCTCTTCATCGCCAAGCTCAACTAGAAGAAAAAAAACTGAGATGAATTCTATGTCAGGTTTTACACCATTCTTCTCTCAGAACATTGCTGTGTTAGTTCTGTATTTTGAACCGGCTTTGAACAAAACTGTCCACGTTATTGGAACATTATTCCTCATGCCCTGAGAGAGCAGTTCAGCTGAGCTCACGTGTGCTGGTCCATGTGCCCGACGTTCGTCGGAGTCCCTGGCATGTGTCCGTTCATTACAGAAGTATTGATCTCAGCCCAAGCATTTATCTTTACAGTCCGTTTCATTCATTTATTCCTCGCTCTTTCTTTCATGCCAGTCGAAGCGAATCCGAACTCATCAATATCCTCACTCATTCTGCCTGTCACTTTTCCATCTCCCTATCTCAAGCATTTCCTCTCCTGTCGTTCTTCTATCATTCCAGCTTTCTCTCTATCTCTCCGGAGATCCAAGGCTTCAATTATCGGCCTCAAGATTGAACTGGAGCCGGTCCCAAGAGCGAACTTGTCATTTACCTTCAAGCCTAATCATTAGAAGTGACTTTCCTAAACAGAATTTATTTTAATGAAGATTAATGCTGAAATCAGTCTTGTAACCTGCTAGTTAGTAAAAAAATTCCAAATTTTCATTTTACCTCCAATTGATTCAATGGAAGTATTCAGTAATACTGTTTCAATGGTATTGGTACTGTGAGTATATTATTTTGCAACATATCTTCAAAACCTCGGGCGGTGTCTTAATTAGGGTGGTCAAGATTTTCTAACATTACTTTAGTCCAGACGGACGCTCCCTTCTCATGTTTCACTAACATTGTCCAAGCAGCCAGCGCTGCATTCTTTCCCTCATTCATTCATCTCTCACTCAATACCTCTGCATTTCCTCTCCATTCAGATAAGATTAACTCCCCCCATTAGTCTCTCTGATCCTATTCCGAGTCTAATCCTGCTGTACCAAAGGGGATAGAATAATGGGGAAGGGATTCCCTTTCAAGCATACCATGTCTTTCTTCATATTCTTCCATGCATGTTCATTCCTTCCTATCTTCCATTCACCATAGATTGTACATTTGGAGCTTAGGCTTTCAATGAAATGCTGACTGTCCTGTTTCAATGCAGTTATTACAGATCTGAATTCATCCTTAGTGCTTTTGGAATTATCTATATCTGACATCAAGGGATAATGTTTGATACTGAAGTAGGGAACCTTTGAAATTGCAGTTAGGAGTGTAAGATTTCTACATAACAGCTTATGAGCTTTTGAATATGGTGAAACAGGTTTGAGTTCTGTGTTATTGTATCTGTCAAAATAGATATATGAGTTGCTTTATTCAGACCCATTTCATTTGGATTTGCATTGAGAGTTTATATCTGTGACATTACTAGGTATATCAGGTCACTTTTCAGGTCTTGCATCATTGGCTAGATAATTTGAATATCATGATTTCAAGTTAATTTTCCATCGATTTATCTGTTTTAAACATGATTTATTCTATAAGAATACAGGCTCACTTGAGAAAAGTGGCCAAGCTTGCTGCTGCTGTTACTAAAATATATACCTAATTCACATTGACACGTACTAAGTCTAGGCAACTTCTGTCAGTTTACAATCAAACTACTTTTTTCCCTTTCTTTCGAAAGGACTAATGTATTATTCATCAAGGAATTCCACCCTTGGTGTCTACCAATCGCAATTTCTTCGAGGATCATCCTTTATTCATTCCTTTATTCCTGAGCAGGGAGCGACTGTCATGACCTGTGGTGTATCCAGGGAAGCTTTTATTTTGATGTGTTTCTTCTTCTTTCTCTCATTCCTTTTGACTTTTGGGCAATTCATTTTGGTCATTTTTATCTACTAATGATCTATAATGTCATGGGTAAATTTTATTCTCTAAATGATTAAAGGAATTTTTTATATTTCATATATTGTATTCCTCTTTCATCTATTCCTCTTTCATTTCATTCTTCTTTCTTTAGTTCTCGTCTTCTACACCTAAATATGAATTCATTCATTGTCTTTAGGTTCACATTGAAAGTAATGCTTTATCACATTTTATTTCCCCATTCGTGCTTTCTTCCTTTTCCCATACTTTCATACAGCATTTTTCTTTCACAACTCTTAGCTATTCTTGTGAACCAGCAGTTTTGAAGGGCCTCATTCAATTTCTTTGTTCCCCTTTCCTTCCTTCCTCGGCTCAATCGAGTCAAACTTCCTTCTCAGTGAACATACATACATGTCTCCTATCCTTCTTTCCTTCTTGATAACAATTCATCTCAGCTTGGTTCATTGTAGCTATTATCTCAATCTTGTGAAGTCTACAGACTCCTACAACTATCTTCAAGATATTCCCTTCAGATTCTTTGTCCCTTTTTCCTTCCTTCCCTCCACAGAGCCTCACTTCCTGTGGAGTATATACATACGTCTGCTTCTCCCCACATGCAGTCCTCACTGATTGCAGAGTCCTGGCACAGGGCCAGTTTTGCTGGAGGTGATTTCCAATGATTAGCTTTAATTGGGACCCGTCTGGATTGCTTGCACTGGGGTACACATGTCTCTATCATGCTTCTTTCTTTGGGCAACCGCAGGAAAACCTTAATCAAATGTCCTGCCAGGAGATCTGGGTGGGAAGATCCTGGATACCGATCATACCAGTCACAAACAGGCGTCCTCCAGTCCGGGTGTTTCTGTCAGGGCAAGATCAGATGATGGCCTGCAGTAGAAATATGGAGCTTGGGTGACAAGGTCGCATGTCTTCCAGTCCCTGAATCATTAGTCGCCCATCGTTATGAATCCATCGTAACTGGATATCTTAGAAAAAAGCAAGTTGGGATTATAATGCACTTGCTGAGCTCTCGTTTTAGTTGGCATTTCTCTCAATCTCTGATCATGAATCTCCCATCAGTTTAAAAATTCTGTTACTTGATAATCTGAGAAATTGTCTCAATTTTGTCAAAGTTTTGCAAGCACTTTTCATATAGCCGCATTGTCTGAATGTATCGAGATTATTATGCTTCTATCAATAGAAATATGGAGGTTGTGTGAGAAGGTCAACTGTCTCCCAGTCCATGATTACGTGAGTCATGTATCTAGCAATGTTATGTTCCTCAATACCTACGGCAAGTCTAGATTTTAGTAGTCATATAAACCTCTATCTAGCCTTTCATCCACAGAAATATGGTGATCAGGTCAGAAGGTCACGTGTCCCTGAAATGTGTTCCATCATTTTTGGTCTTTGGTTACAGAATATTTTCTAAAAGCAAGTCTAGATGTTATTGCACATGCTTTGCTTCTCTCAGTAGAAATATTGACGTTGGGCGAGGGTCACATGTCCGGTCACTTTTCAAGTCACCCAAGTCCTAAAATAAGGATGATATTATTTTGTTAATGCTAGGTCCGTTTTTATGAAATTCAGTTCCAAGATAAAAATTAGAAAATTGGAAAAGAAGTCATACTTTAACCTGAGTTTATCATTATCTAGATGCAACTATTGAGATAGCTCCAGAGTCTGGCATTAATATAGACTATACCTCAGTCTCTTTGAAAAATAGTTCTTAAAAAATAAAAAGAGTCTGCTAGATATATTGAAGGAGCATGAGAAATGAGATTTTCATTTCAAAGCTAGACTTCCCTTTCAAGAGGTTATCATTCGGGCTAGGGTGAATTTAAGGTTAAAATATTAAGAAATACAGTCTGTGGGTAAGCCAAGCATTGTACGTATGCCTGAACTGTTCACTACAGTACAGAAATGACAGATAGCACTTCCATATCTTTAATTTGGAGCTTGGGTTCATTTTCCCTGCAGTGTCTCTGAGACTATAGAAATAATAAATGATGAATGATGAGATTCTACATTTTTTATGATTAAGTCTCTGTGTTGCTGGCTGCATATACCGGGCTAGGTTAACCCTTTACCTTCTGAAGGCTAAAATATTTGCATGACATTCCACCCTTGCCAGCTGAATAATTATGATTTTATGGCTCCAGTTCAGGATACACAAAAATAACCCTCTGTACGCCAAATATTTGCATGATAATTAACCCTTGACAGCTGAATGATCATGATAATATGGCTCCAGTTCAGGATACACCAGGCAATGTTAACCCTTTTAACGCCAAATATTTGCATGACAATCAACCCTTAATGGCTGAACAATCAGTTCAACCACTCCTTGGTGACTTTCAGGGTCCTTCGGTCAGGGGCTAAGGACAGGGATACCAGGAGTAGATGAAAGGTTAACTCAGCATTGATGTATATAGTTAAACCTCTCATTGCCATGTCCAGCATTTGTTGCTGAATGCATTTTGATGATGGGTATGTGGAAACACTATCTGCTTAGTACTGTTTGCTGGAGGTTGAATAGAACTGTAGTTTGAATGGATTGAGGTCTTAAATTTATGTCATGCCAGATGCTCAGCAATTTTTTAGAGAATTGTTCCACAGTCTGTTAGGTTTGGACACAAAGCTTCATTGAAATTCTGTGCATTTACACCATGCATCACTAGTCCATACTCATAGGTTTTATCTCAGTGCAGGGGTACCAAGGTAGTGCAGGCTTTCCCTTCAATAATACAGGGTAAAATAAAAGTATAACTCTTTTTAAAATGGCAATTAAACTTTCATGCCTTATTTTTCCCACCTCAATCATGCGCATTGACATTTAGAAACCAGTTTGAATTTTATGCAATTTCTTTTTGTCTTTTTCTAGTTTGATAATTGATACTTTCATTTATGATGCTTAATTGATCTATGCCCTGGCTTTCTGCTTTTCTCAAGTTTTGCTTAACCAACTGGGTCAAGGAATTAGAGTAATTCTACATTCTTAAATTCCCTACAAAAAACAAAGCTTTCCTCTTTCCTTAGACTTATATGTCACAGTGTATGTGCCAAGGATATTGATTATTTTGTAGTTAGTTTTGTGTTTACTATTTTCAAGAATATTACAGAAATCCCATAGATAATTAGTGTTGAAAATAAACATGTTGCACATTTGAATTAGTTTGGAAAATAAAGTCACTGCACAATTCATTAGCAAGTTTACCTTCTTCAGAACAAATCCACAGGTGCTTAAAATACAACATTTGGTGCTTGTGTAGATGGAACAAGATTCACTACCTCCCCATTGCAATTGAATTCCGGAGGTTTCTTTTTCTCATGAAATGGAAATCAGGACACAAACAAAAGAAACTACGATCGAGGAGAAACATAAGAGAAAGGACAAAAAAGAAATTGAATAAACAGAGTTTTGTTGAAAATAGTGACAAATTTTGCAGAGTTAGGTTCGTTGGACAACTCAACAGGCGAGAATTCATGGAATTTGTATTTCAGAGTTGACATTCACGATAAAAACATAACATTTGCCAGCAGGTAGTGTTATATTGAATATGTGCAATACTGGAACTAATACAGCTTTGTCGTGAATTCATAGTGGAGTTAAGGACAGTCACAAAAATTATCAAATTCATGTGAATTTATTTGTTTTTCTTTATTGTGTGTTTTTAATTTGAAATAGGAAACCACAAATCATTAATATTGACGTTGTAAACATATGATCACATTTAATGTGTTTATCATCAAGTCAACATTTCTTGATATTGATGAAGTTGATGGAATTTTCATATACATGTTACTTTCATTCTCTTTTTGTATGCATATTCTTACAAAGGTAACAATGTCTTAAATCTTTGATTCTAAGTCAGAAACAAAAATCATTTCCTGACTCCAGTTTAGCAAAACTTGAACGCTTAGAAATATCTAACAATACTTGACTTCAACTAGTGGAAGGAAAGAAAAATGGAATAAACTTAAAGAATAAGATATGGCTTAAACAATATCCTTGTCTTACCAACTGGGCTTCATATTTTAAAATTTGTACAGTTTGTACTCTTTAATCAAAGTCAGATTGATAAAAAGATGGTGTATCATTCTTTCATATTTGTTTCAAAGATCTTCAAACTGAAACCAATGAATAAACCTACATTCAGATATTCCTATATTTGTATCACGGTTATACTGTGCAGGATCACATAAAGCCTTCAGAGCTTGCATGTGTGACAGGGGTGTGGCATATTTTATGAACATGTTAGATATGATAGTAAGGCAGTTTATTAAGTAACGTGCAGGACTTGATAATGTCCTATTACGCCCAACTTCTAATTGAAATCTCCTTGACGAGAATATTCTGATCGAGCCAATATTTTAGTCTCCACCTCGATGTCCAGTCTTTTCAGCAGAGATAATTCTCTAAAATTTAATTAGTGTTGAGTAATTAGTGTTAATAAATGACAGGTTGCCCATCATTATGAAATATAATGTAATTAGACATGAATTTCACCTTTGATTTTCGTGATCAGAGCCATCTTTATTGATTTTCATACTAAGATTTGAATGAGTTAAGGGATGAACTTTTGAAAGTTGAATTACTCAGCAGAGACGATTGGGGATAATGCAATTTTGATTTGCCATTTCTGAATAAAGAGTTAGAATTTGTGGTCAACTTGCAGTTCAGTAAATGGAAAATTGTTGCATTCCTTAATAATGTCATCGAAATTTACTTGTCTAGTCTATTCATGAATATTATATAATAACAATAAATAGATAACTTATCGATATTTATTGTTATAAATTTATAAATTCATAGTTAGATACCTTGAATTTGCAAAATAAGTTGTGATAAATTTTGATAAATTTATAGTTAGATACCTCGAATTTGCAAAAGGAATTGTACAATCTACAGTGTCTAAAAAAATTTATACAGTCATGGAGAAAACTGAGCTCGAGATAAATACATGTGTGTCTACCAATGAATCTGTGAGATGTAATGCTTTGTGAAGTGATTTTAATCTTATTTAAGAGAATTAATTGAAGGCAATTGATTTTGGGTTGTAAAGCAGCCATCTGAAGTTAGATCTTTCTTCAAATTAAATCAAGTCAAGTAAAATCTGTGGCATGATTGAAGAGCTGAATCTCTGCAGTGTCCAGTCTGTGTCCGTCTATACCTTAACATTATCTCTGGACAAGGTGTTGCTCTCATACTGACCACCTGTGCTGTCCAGACCAGATTGGTTCAAATGGATGTCCATTATCAGGTCAGAAGTGGCATTGACAAACAAACCACATACTAATGAAGGACAGTTGCTAATTTTTCTTCTGTCTCTTTACAGCCACCGATAAAACTTTGATCTGATAGTGTCTACCATCAAAGATATTTTTTCCTATTTCAAAGGTCAAACTCTTGAAAGTTTATGTTCTTATCAATGTTCCTGTGGATCTGATGATGTAATTGAATAAAAGTGTCCATTTTGAGTAGCCATTGTAAAATTCAAATGGTGGCCACATAAGCTGGCCGGGTGATGACTCACTTTACTGAGTACATAACTGCCCCAGAAAGCTGTTAAAATGTTGATTGTTGTTAGCAAGTTTGAAATGGTCAAATGAAAATGGACGGACAGAAATGACATTTTTTTCCTTGTCTGGCTATCAGATTTAGCAAGCTGTTAATCTTTAACCATTTTTAGCTAGGTTCAAATGGACAGGCTGAATTTATAATGGCCTTGACTTTCACATGAAAATCGGTCATAGCCCTAAGGACTCTAAATTTTATCATAGCCAATGTGTTGAATATTAGCTTTTGAAGTCTGGAGGGCTACATATGCTTCAAAAATAACTAGTCAGACTGATGGAAATAATTAGGCTTAGGTCATGCAAGCTGAAATTGCATTTAAGTGAGGTTAAAAGTGAAAAACGATGGTAACATGTCTATTATAAATTTGCATAGACTAAATAAACCATGATCTTCTAATGAAAGAACAATGTCTTGTCTGCAGCAAATTTATAAATCATGATTCTCAGGCTTGTAATATAGCCAGAGTTAAAATAATTGGAGAATCAAAATTCTGCTAAATCCTAATATGACAACCACAACATAATTGAACCCGATTTTTTAATCTATTTTTTCTTAATGACATGGATGGTCTGGTCAGAAGTTGACAGATTAAAACTCTTCCTGCTTTGACTGTTTTAAATGTGCAAAAACAAGGTCGAAATTGAACCCAATTTTCACAATTAATTTGGCGTTAAATTGGCAAGGAGTATCTAATGACACAGATTTTGATAGAATGTGCATCAGAATTTTACATTCATTGTCAAATCAGCATTGACCAGGTTGTGAGAAAATTAAGCCTACACATTTTAAGTCTTAGTAATACCGTATATTTTTCCATTTATAAAATCAATTTTTAAAAAGTTGGACAATGGCCAATCCAAAGGAGAGTGTTCACACTTTTGATGGGTTGTTTTGTTTTTAAAGTCAAAAGAGGGGGTTTGAACAGACCCTGCCCCGGATCCACCACTGAGAAATGGCAATGTCCTGTAAACTGCTGTTCCAGCTTGCTTTTATTTAAATACCAATAGAAGTAGCA
The DNA here is from genome assembly GCA_921293015.1 of Phorcus lineatus. Taxonomy (NCBI): domain Eukaryota; kingdom Metazoa; phylum Mollusca; class Gastropoda; order Trochida; family Trochidae; genus Phorcus; species Phorcus lineatus. Next base: position 29,917,520 of record OV121088.1, on the reverse strand, counting down.
GATAGTTTAAGCTCTTCAAGTGTGTCAGGTTCATACATTCAAATTTTAGAGAATCAAGATTTCATATTCACAACATGCAAATATTGCCTCAGACATCTATCCAATTGAACATTGGACATTTATTCATATTGACATGTACACGTTTTGGTCAAGCTCACAGGTTCCAAATGACATGTATGAGGTATGGTCAAGCATAAATGACTAGTGAAGAAGGCTTTGATTGATCACACACACGTCCGTCCACTTGCACATGTTGGCAGGTGGGTCCACTGTAGTGTTGATATCAAAAGTTTGATATACATTGATGCCATATTGGCTTGTGTTGATTACATCATCGATCCAACACAGGAGCCCAGGTGTACACTGTATGTCTGCAAACATGATCAGACAACATGGGACGCTTAAAGCTTTGGTGCACTTTAATTTTGGACTTTCTGAATTGAACTATCCCCAAAAAATTCATGAAAATTAAATTAAAAAATTTTCAAGTTTAAGAGTATAGAGTTTGAAATTAACAGTAGTTCCCATCCAATGGTTTGTAGAAGAGAAGCTATTGAAGTTTCGGTCAGTAATGTACAAAGGAATATTTATAGGTTTATGATCATGCAGTTGCTGGTTGGAATTTCCTTTCTATTACTTGCAGAAATGCACCTATCCGAATGATGGTACAGTGCGAAGCTTATTTTCAAGGGCTGTGATCTCTTTGTTATACAAATATCAAAAACAATCTTGAAATTATGAACATTATCTTGAAATGACAACCTGATGTCACCATTTAGTGATTTCAAAATTACCAATGGTGTAAGGTTTAAACTTGAGTAATTATAAGGATAAGTGTAACTTTCCTATAAAGTTTTATTCATAAGTCTCGAAGATATGTTGTAGCTACTGTTCTTTGTACAAAAGCATAGGACGGTAGTCCAGTTTTCAACAACACAAGTTCATTCCGTGACCACTCCTCAAACTGAGTCGTTATTCGATCATTCGAGACGCATTGAACTCTGTCCGCAGATTTAAAATTTAGTTTACGCTGAGACTCACTTCACCACACTTAGGGTCAAATATCTCAGCTTTAGCCGGGAACAATGGGTGGAAATTCCTTGAGACAAAGTTCGTGGATTACAAAATATTATGTGTTGAGTTGGAATGTTTTGATAACAGTGATGTATGTTATCAAGGGGTTATATCACAGCGTGTTGAAGTGACACTCAAGTTGAGGGGGACTCACTCGTACCTGCTCAAAACCATCAGATGAAACAAACAGTTCCCTTTATTGTTCTGGGCTATTGAGAAGCGATCAGCATGGTTGGAAATTTAAAAATTCTTGCAGGTTAATCTATCAGAATGTGTTAGATATTCTCTACTAGTCATTCATTGATATGAACATAAGACAAGTTATGTAAATATTCATTGATTACTTTCATATATATGCTGACCCCTTTTTTAAATGAATCATGTAATTTGCTTAACTGAAGCATGCTAGTTTTCTATAATTTCAATCATAAATTTACAGATCCACCCTCCATGGTTTTCTCATCATATTTATTGATTATTGCCCGTGATTATATTTTGTTTATTTTTCTTGCAGATCTCCATAGTAACTATAACCAGCAGATGCAGCACTCGCCACAGATTTATTCAGGAGTAATATCAGATGATCCCGCAAGGAAAGTGAGTAAATTTGTATTTTCATCAAAAAAGTTTTTTTTTATGACAAAAACACAATGGCTCACTAGATCTATCCATCATTCAGACCATCCCACACGCGGATGCAGGCAGACGCTGACAGCTTTTCATATTTCAGATCCTCCCTTTTTTCACTTCTTACCCTCCCCTTTCCTTACAAATCTCCACATCCTATTCCGTACACCCAATTTGTCAGAGCAGTCCTGTTAGAAGGGGACCCTGTTTATATAACAAAATGAGATTTATATGAAACCCTCTCTGTCATCTGTCCTCTCTCTGTGGCTATTTCTCCCTCTCCCTATTTCTTTCTCTCTTTCTCTTCCTAAATTAAGCTGTCCCCCTCTTCTCTCCTGATTAATAATCTTTTTTTTTTGTCCCTTCCTCTTCTTATTTTCCCTCTCTCTCATTTTCAGCTCTCTGTCTCTCTTCTTTTCTTTCTTCCCAACTCTGAGTCTTCTCTTTCTTTTTCCCTCTTTCTTTCTCCCTCTCCCTACCCTTCTCATATTCATCTACCGTCCAGCTATAATTTTTCTCTCTGCTTTTTCCTTTTTTCTTTCAATTCTTTCAAATCTACCCTCTTCTTTCCATCCTGTATTCCTCTTTTCATTTTTTTCAGACCACCCTGTCTTGCCCCTATCTTTCTATTATTCCTTCTCACTACCATCACTCTTTTCTTTCTACCTCCCTTTCTCCTTCTTACCCTCCCTCCTTTCATCTCCCCCTTCATCCCGGAAATTGTCCCCTGTTACAAGGGGGAAGGTGTAACATTGTTCTGCCTGTCTGCTTAATTAGGTCAGAGGAGAGCGAGGGCAATAGAGCCAGCCTTTGATGACACCCAGCATATAACGGCCTCGGGCAACCGGGGCCAATTTCCCTGGCAAGGTTTTCTTCACAGCCTCAAGCTAGAGCTGTCAATTTGGTCCAGTACAATGGCTGTGCCCCGAGTTAGTGTGACACTCATGCCAGCCCGACCTGTTCATGCAGTGGAATATATGGCTACATAGACATATAGGTTCAGATATGTAGGTAGACGGGGGATGATAGGTTGTTGGACGTGGAGATGAATGACATACGCTTGATCGGAGATTATTGATTTATCACTTTTATTTATTGATCAGTTTATGGATTATCTTTCAGAAAAATAAAGTACATCATTCTGAATGAAAGGCGATTGAAAGGCATGGACAATTTTGATTAAAATAGGCTCAAATGATTTGATAATTTGCTAGGCTACTCTGGACTGTATATATTTAAGGCAATTTCTCGGCTAAATGGATGAAATATTGGCTAAGCACTTGAAAACAATTACACCCACACTAAAAAATTGAAACGTAAATTCATGGAAGGATCTTAAATTTAGATCTGCATGTCATTCATAGAGTGTGAAAGGTTGTGAGGACATCGTTTGAAGAAAAGAGTATAAATATTAACAATATTACATAAAGTTAGCTAGACTAGTCTGATGAATATAGCAAGGCAGTTTATCCTGAATTTAAGACAGGTTGACAAGATTATAGGAAGCCTAGTGTACCGTATCCCAGCCTTGGGCAATATTAGTCACCTGCCACAGACTCACATTAATCCTGCAGACTGTAGGTTAACTAGCTGAGTAGATTAACTATCCAGTGCTGTAGTGAGAGGGGAGGGGAAGTTCAAGCTCAGTTACAAGGTAACCTGACAGTCAGAATAGACAGGGAACTAGCGGTGGTATAACTTTACTGGATGGACAGGGGAATGAAGATGGATGGACAGAGTAATCTAGTGGATGAATTAAGATAGACAGCTATCCAATGGATGAATTATAGATAGAAGAGGGATGAATACTGGCTAGTTGAAATTGACTGGGTCAAAATTGGAACTCAGTGAGATTTGATGAATGAAGGCTTGTTTCAGGAGACATTCATAACTTTGAACTGATAGAGATAAAGATATATTGGATGAATACTGGAGGAAAAGCTTACTGGGTGGTACAATCAAACTGAATAGACAGAGGGTGTGTGTAGAAGCTCACAGGCTGGATGTTGTGGGTGGGTGGATAGAGAGAAGAATCTACTGCATTGATATGGAGGAAGTAGCAAGCTGGGTGGTATTATGGAGGACCAGCAAGAGGGAGGAAGAACAGGATGAATACAGCTCACAGTGTGGATGTTGTGAATGGTAGATTGGAGGTTTCTGCTTGAGAGAGAACAAGGACCCAGCATGGGCTGTAGCCATGTGTTGCGTTGATAGAAGACTGCACATGCTCAGTGATTAACACCTCCTGGGTGTGTGTCTGTGTGAGTGGGGATCTCTCACAGAGGTGCAGTGGTGCATTCACTGTCTACACACACTCTATAGACTGACTCTACACTGTGCATACTGGAATACAGGCTACCTCATTTGCTGAATATACTGGGTTGTGTACCAGGGTTTTTGTCTTCATCTGGGAATACAGGCCAGCTCTTATATTGGGTTGAGAACGGACATTAGCAACTCTCTGGTCACATCATCTGTTCTCTAGAGAGTAGCTGTTGTTGAGAATCGTTGGTTGTATACTGAAGCCTAACAACAGTTTCTGCTCTCATATTTGGTTTGGAGAGAAATTTGTTGTTGTGGGTTGTTAGTTGAACACTGAAGCAGAGAGACGACTCACCATCTTGGAAAGAGTCAGAGCGTCATCCTGTTCAACTGGTTCATATAAGTTAAAGTTGATTTCACCCCAATCTGCCCGTTTCATTAGAAACTGTAGATTTTATCAATTTTGGATAAAACAGAGAGCTGCATCCTCTATCCAATATCAGATGAAGTGAACATTGAAATTGGATATGTTGAAAACAAGTCAGTCAAAATCTTAACTTGAACTACTCTGAACAAAATTGATCTTGACCAAGTGGCTTGGATGGATGACCAGCAATCCATTTGTTGTATCAAATCATCTCCAGCCTGACTACCAGATCCCTATTGAACTGTTTGAGCTTGGAGACAAGCCCTGAAGGTGGAGCTCGATCTAACGACTTGCAAATATTGAACAGATCCCAAGGTAGGAGAGAGTCAGAGTATATGTTATACTACACTGGATATGTATACAGCTGATGTGATCACAGGCTGAACTCTCTCCTGTGTGGCTTTACAGATCCACAGTTCCTTCATCTATACAGCTGATGTGATCACAGACCCAGCTTTTGGAAGAGGATTGAGTGGTCCACATACCTCTTTCTACATACAGCTGATGCGTCCTAGGTCTCAGTCTCACAGAAAGGACTTGATAGACCAACACTTGATAAGAAAGGACCTAGCTCTTGGAAAAGACTTTCATCTTTATCAATACTGCTGATGTGATAGCAGACCCATCTCTCAGTCTCTCAGAAAGAACTTGATAGACCCACATTTATCTATCTATTTATATGAGGATTCCTCTCAGGATGACTTGACAGATCAACAGTGGATCTATCTCTGTCTATATCTGTGTACAACTCAGGTTCAGACACACAAAACCTTTTATTCTCTTTCAACAACTAGCTCTGGAGATGTGTGGCCTTGTCGTGCTAGGGGTAGGTGCATTTCAAATTTGAAGTTTCCTTCTTTCAGTAAAGCTTTTCTCTTTTAGAATATAGTGACGGAGGATGGCAGGTTTCACATCATGTGACCTGAAGGGTAGATGTGAAATATTGGCTTACATGTTTTTCATAGAATTTACAAACACACAGCGGCATGTTTTATATCATGTGGCCAGGTGCTTACAAATGTAAGGTTTTTTCACATGATGTGACCTGAAGGGTAGATGTGAAATATTTGGACATTCTTTTCAAATGAGGCTTACATGTTTTTCATAGAATATACAAACATACAACGGCAGGATTTATCATGTGGCCAGGTGCTTACAAATGTAAGTTTTTTTTAGAATTCATCTCTTCTGCTTGATGCGCTTTGCAAATGGTTGTTTTAAATGTGTGGGATACTGTAAGCTCATCATTGTATCAAAATATCAGAATTTAGAAACACCATTGATGTAACAGTCATATCACTCAAACCATCTTTCAGCCCAAATTCTCCAATGCACAACTCTAAACTGAATTTACTGTTCAAAGGAGACTAAAAGTGGTGTTTCTTTTGCCAGGACAGAAAACCTGTTTTCAGATAGATTATTTACATGAAAGAATATTATCATGAAAGATTATTTTCCTTCTGTATAGTTTGTTGATATCCCAGTACAAGTTGCACTCTTACGTTTGCACACTCCATGTAGATATTCATCCATGGAATCAAAGCTTGAATGTGAACCAAGCAACCCCATTCTTTGATCACCAATCTCTGTGTGTTCACTAACAGTAAACAGTGCATACCGTAACTATCCAGTCAGCCCACCAGCGAAATATCTAAATGTGATATTTGCTTTATCAGGTGTTTATCATCTGAACCCTATATTTTCTTGTACAGTTTTTCATGGAACTTGCCCTGGTCAATGAAAGTAGTAATGTAAAAAATTGTAATGTTTGAATTCATGATTATTGAGTTTCAACCCTATCTTAGTTCAAAGGTATTATTAAATTAAAATATCAACACTTCTATCAATATCGTCCACATCAATCTATTATTTGTCCTTTCATTTTCAAGGAAACATTTCCACAACATTACGGTTTCTCATTTCATCTTTAAGAAACCTAGATTAAAGTATGTCAATTTCGAATTTTAAATTTTTGTCCATAGTGCTAAATTAAAGACCTTGACAGTACATGTATTATTCAAGGCTCATTTATGCAACACCTGTTACGAGAGTCAATTCTGCAGGAGACTAATTTCCTGACCGCCTGTTGGCTGTGTGTGAGATCAAAGTGTTTTTTAATTCAAATATTTTCCCACAGGAGGGGTAGGTCCCAGCTGTTTATATACACTTACATAGAACCATTTGCCCAGCTGTAGATAGAACCCAATCACACACTACCCACCCCCCATCTTGTACAATGATTTCCAATAACATTGATCCTAAAGAACTAAAAACTTCATTTTCATATTTCATTTATCAGATCTTTATTTTCGTTTCATAATTGTTGCTGAGTTTGTGTAAATATTTCAGTTTTCATATATTATGATTAAATCAAATATCAAATATATAGATTCATCCCAGATTAAAACAAAACATAGATCTTCTGCAAATGAGATTTGAAAAATAACAGTATGATTCATTCCAAAATTGTAATTTTTTTCTCAAATGCCTATCAAAGGACAGTGTATATCAGATGGCCAACATTTTTTCAGGCAATGTGGTATACTGACCATTTATACCTAGCTGCTAAAAAAATGTGCTTAGCAACTTGAGCTGCCGTTTGTAGGTTGAGGGTTAAGCATTCTTACATCTATAATCAAAGGAAGTGGTTTAAGATTAGATCTCACTAGATCAATGGGTAGCTATGACAAACACGATTGTCTCTTCCTAAAATTGTTGGAATAGTTTTAGAAAAAGACATTGCCTTGCAGTGAGCTAGTAAAGCATTTAGTCTTATCATTGTTTGCTTTAGTATGTTTTCCAAGGATGGGAGTATATACCTTTGTTTTTACAGTCCATGGATTCAAGAGAATCCAAGAGGTCTGTTTCCTTTCCAGCTTTTCACAATGCTATTGATGTATGGAGTTCGGAAGCCACATAAAATTTCCACATGCTTAGCAAAATTGATTTTGACTTGAAAAACCTATTTTGGATACCAAAGGGTTGAATGTGTTCCTAAAATCCATTTATGTATCATTGTTTTGTGTCTCTTTGTAGTCCTGCAGAATTTATGCTACCTTTGGATTACGTTTGTTAGCAATATATCCAAATTCAGGCGAATTTTTGTTTTCATTCAAATAGCGAAAACTTTCAGAATTTTTCCTAGTAGCTGGTTTTGAAAAGAAAACTAGATAGCAGCTTTTTGTATTTAGAAAAGATTACAACCAGTTTTAAAAATGTGAGCATAATTTCTCCATTTTGAATTTGTTGACTCGATATTTTGCAAAGGGTAACAAGTGATTTAGCTTTAAAAAAGTAAAGACATGATTAGTGAGACTTTCCTAACAAGACAATGCAACATTAATTAACAAACAAATATTGGTTGCACGCCAGTGGCTACTATCCATTCTATTTTGGTGTAGTTCATAAATGTTACTTTCCTCATCTCCTATCATCATTTCAGTTTTCTGAAATTAATTTATTTGTTTCCATGGTAACAAGTTAAACTTCGAATCAATATATAGAAGAAAGTCTGAAAATCGGTAGATTAGTCTTTCTTAGAGGCCTCTTATGAATTATTTTGCTCCTAACTTGAGCTTTATAGTCAATCGAGTATATTCCTAGCTCAGATATTTGAAATCGCAATTAGTCGTTAAGAGTTTAGTAGCAAGGAAAATGTCTCTAATCATGTATAGTTGTATTTGCAGAATGATGTATAATTCACTTTCATATACCTGAAAACCGTAAATCATCTTTCAAGCGTAGAAAGCTGAATCCCACTTATAATAACAATCCGGAATCGATCAGGAGATTACGACACTAGAACGATACATCAACTGAACTTCTGGGGGAAATATTGAGAAATTGATAATTTCTCTTAATTTGCGATATAATGAAAAAAATGGAGTGCTGGAGGCAGCATATGGTTACCGTGGGGATGCTGATGATGCTATTGTTAGCCACACAACTTCTCTACCTGCGTACACGAACTGCACGCACAGTTGTGTAAGTGTGTTCTCTTCTCGACGTCCTGTCACGTGAGCGAACAATGGGGATGCATTCCGTCCTCGCTATCAATGGGTTTCCCGCTGCATAGTCCATACAAAAAGAACCAATCAATGAAAGATGACAGCTTGCGTATGAGAACAGGCTATTTGCATAAAGACAGCAACAGTCCGAGGGAAGACAATCGGGCTTCATTTTTGGCCGGCTGGTCTTGACATTAGCTTGCATTGTTTTACGATGTTGGATGAAACAGACATTATGCCAACAAAAAACATTCTAACTTTGCCATGCAACATTTTTCAAATCCTTGTTTATAATTTCCAATTTTGAATCTGGTTGTTAGAATTCTTTTGGAATTTGGGAGTGTCAAATCCAAAATGAGTTTTAAAAATTTAACGTTCTTTTGTGTTGTGAGAAGGTCAACTTTTTAGATAAATCATTGCAAATTAGATTATAATCTTAGATTACACAAAAGGTTAGAAATATTTGCAGTTTGGAGCCAAAATCAAATAGATGCATTTTTGGGCAGATACTAATTTTTACCTTTTTTCAAGATTTACAAAAAGATCTGAAAAAATGTATAACGCTTGGTATTCAAAAATTTTGTAATGAAGAGTACATTGAATTAACAAAATTATATCTAGAATTATTGATCAAATTTTGTGTTGGGATTCAAACTCCCTGAAAATCCCAGTGCACTAGACACGAGGGAGATGGGTTACCCTGAGAACGGATGACTTTGTCACTGCGTGTGAAATTAAGGAAGACGTCGATGGTATGCACGATTCCACGTCCCTCCCAGCGAGTCTTGCGTCCTGCAAGTCTATTGACCCAGCATGAATTATTGATAATGGGAAAGATTCACGTTGACTTCTCTCAGAACGCTTTGGTTTAAATACGGGAGATTTCACAAATCCAGTCTGCAATTTGTCTCACTCGTTTCGAATTTGTATTAGTTAGGCTTAATGAAAGGCTTAAGCAATATGCAACTATAATGCCCAAAAAAGCTCTCAGTTCATCTTAGAACAAGGGAAGGTTTAGTGACATCATGTGACTAACTGGTAGGCAAAGCTGTGAAAATGGAGAGTTTTATTCATGGAGACAAGTGGAGTATAAATTCAAAGTGAAAGGTATGTAAATTACTTGATTTATAATTCCTGACTGAAAGGGCAATCAGTTCAATGACTAGTCATCAATCCTAAAGGCATTCATCTTGTTTTAGTATCCCGAGTTGGGGCTTGGTGGTAGAACATCATGTCCCCCAATAGGAATATTGATTAGAGTCATGGTTTATAGGCAGTCTTTTTTCCCTGTCAAATGCTCTCAATATGTTTTATAATTTCAGGTAGATTTTGTAAAGTAAGGTTAATTTTCTGAATTGGGAATATTAAGGGATGCACACTGTAAAGTTTATTGATCTGAATTACAAATTTTGAACATTCATTTGACAAATTGTTGGCAAACAATATTACGGTGGTTAACTTTTACTAGATTCACATCATGGTATTATAGAATTTAAAGAAAGGATAATATTATGCCGTAATTTTATTGCGTTACACACATCTGGCTATCCATGTGTTTTTTATGTGCAGCAATGATGGTGGTTATGGTGTGAAAGAAAAACAAAGCAGCATAATAAAACCCTGTTGTGCTCTAATCCTAATCTTCTTTGTGTGCAACCCCCTTTGAACTCTCTAGCTTAATGCTGTGACACAAATCCCCAATTTCACCTTTTAAAGTCAGATGGCAAGATAACTCTCTTTCAAGGACACTTGGCTCATCCAAGTTAAATCTGAATGAAAGAAGGAGGAATAATGAGATAGAAGCAAATGATTGATTTTGTAAGAATTTATGACAAGTGATTACTTTTTACTGTTTGGAAAATGGCACATGCACCTTCCCTGTGATCTCATTGTATGAAATTGAAGCAAGGACCGTGAGTATTTTATGATACCGGCTATTATTAAGGAATTTTTCACCCTGGTCAGCCTTTAGTAATTCTCTCCCTTTGCTGTGCTAGTGAACTGTGGTAGCTTCACGCATCAGTGACCAAATTCTAACGACCTTCCCCCCAGCCCTCTTTTTTCCCCCTCAGGCCATGTGTCAACGTTTATCTTAGGTCACACTCCCTGGTAGACTTGCATTGTCTTCCCCTGAATGGACCCTCTATAGATCCTTTAGAGACTGGCAGGTTCAATAGGGGTTTGTCCTGAAGGCTACAGCAATAGGCCGGCCCAATAAAGGTGGCCGTCTGCTTCAGTCAGATCGACTCCACTGTTCGGCAGTGAGCCCACAGCCAGCCGGCACGCTATGGACTCAATCCCTGGCTTGCTTGCTGGGCTGTATAGAGTATAGAAAACTGGGAGTGGTGATACGGAGAGGTGACCGATAAAACTAAATGAACCCGCCTGATAGAGTGTGTGTATTTTAGAGTTGGTTGGTTGGTTGCCCGGGGTGTGTTTAGGAATGAACGAGGGTGAGGCTGGATAGATGTGGGTGGGAGAGAGAGAGGGAATTAATGGATGAACGGACAGCGAAGGAAGGATGGGGACGGCTGGTCGAGTCATACTCTACTAGGATGTTTGTGTCCTGAACATAAGTCACAATTACATCGTCCCAGCTGAGGCAATAACGCACTTAGATGACTTTTGGCCCTTAGATAGCAGGCTTACTCTGTATGGTGTATATTGGGCCAGATAACTTCAACTGAGAGACGAGATTATTCCTGTACTGGATATTTACCTCGCGAGAAAACCTCCAGAAACTGTTGTCCAAAGGATGTATAGATCTTGTGGAGTCTACCTGTACTGAACTGACAACAGTGGCTTCATCTTTTGCTTTTCTTCATACACATTTCTTAAACAAATTTGACAGTCTGGAGTTTCATACCTTGAAGGGATATCCCTGTTTTGTGGAGTTATTTATAACTCGAAATAACCCATACATCACTGACATACACTGTGAGCTTCATTAAACCTTGTGGAGTATACCTATATCTAAACTGCTCGGAGAGAGATACTGACATTGGTGATAGGCCGAGTTGTACCATACTGCGTTTAGGATACCGTAGTGTTTACTCCAAATACAAAGACTTCAAGCCTGGATAGAGGAGAACAAGATGTGCGACTGTGTCATTACTAAGGTTGAATATGAAATGGTAATATGCTACACTTACTCATCTACTAATTTTTTTAAAGTTTGATGAAGTATACAGGAGTAAAACAACTGGATAGACAAAGCCAAATCAGATAACGTAAATTATGCTTAGTGTAATGATTACATAGTGAGGTTTTGGATAGAATGAAAGTAATTGAAATTATCTGTTTGATATAAGTGTTGAATCTTTTCATGTGATCCTATTTGTTGCTATTCCTTGATATGCGAAACTGGAATTTTACTGTCTAAGGGTAGTTAATGAAGTCAACTTTTTTAACACATAGGTCAATGTTTACTTTAAGGTCATTGGCAAAGGTGCTTTCCGCCCTAAGATTTATATTGGTGACACTAAGGTTTTCATATATATTCAACAACAAATGTTAAGGGCCATTCAAATTGTTCAACATTGGAGCACTGTATAGTTCACATTATGTTTGAGATTTCAGTGGGTCTCTATGAAGACCTAGACTTGATAATTCCTAAGTCAAGAATATTTAGCAAAGATGAATGACAATAATGTGTATATATATAATATTGAATTTTAATAAATATAAATATAATATATATATGCATGTTTTCACTCATCGTAAATGTGACAAAAGGTTAGAATTTCTCTTTTAAAGCTATTTTGTTATCTGTAGGCAAAAGCATTTAAAAAATTGTATTTAGTCATACTTAATTTCCATAGACAGAATTTATTATTTTACTCATGATAAGACTACAAAAGAGGACATAATGATTAATAGTGTTGTTATGTGTAAGGTTTCCATGATGTAGGTTGTTGAACCTTTACCAACATCTGACACAAAACTGTCCTTTTCCTTTTTAACAACCACAGGTTATGTTATTATTAGAAGAGGAAAGAAACGCAGAGATCAAATGTGATACTAGCTGATGAGTGACATTTATCTCCCTTTGAACTTAATAGGAGTTGTCTACATTACACATTTCTTAAAGTCAACACTATTTATGCATTATCAAGTTCAGTTTGAAAAGGGGGATCAGTCATTGTCCTTTAGGAGACTTTTCGATTATCCTTTAAGAAAAAGTCTACATATTTTTTTATTTCTATGGCAACATAGTGAAATGATTTGGAATATATACAACTTTCTAAATGGTTTTAGTTGTCATCAAGCCATGCACTTACGTATACTTAGGCAGTTTTAGTCATTCTAGGTTTTCTGTGACCCGTTGTCACATTTTGTCAGTTTTGAACATTCTCATACTATACCATCCTTTAACATACATATTCTTATGGAATCATACACAGTGACATACTTTGACATACAATAATTGTATACATTCATTAGTTTGACATTTTTTGTTACACATGGTGGAGATTGACACACATTGTTCAACATGTGGTACTTTTACATACATTGTTCCACTTTTTGGTACTTTTACATACAATCTTCCACATGCTGTACTTTGACAAACTTTGGACTTTCATTGTTCCATATTCTGTACTTTGACTTACATTGTTCCATTTTCTGTACTTTGACTTACATTGTTCCATAATCTGTACTTTTACTTACATTGTTCCATAATCTGTACTTTTACTTACATTGTTCCACATGATGTACTTTCTTTGTTCAACATGCAGTACTTTGACATAATATGTTCCACAGGTTGTACTTTGACATACAATGTTCCACATGTTTTACTTTGACATACTTTATTACACATGCCATATTTTGACATATATTGTCATGCATTGCAAAACTATGAAAGTAGTTATCTTCCTTTTCCATACTTTGTCACACTTTGTGATGCATTTCTAAGGTAAATGAAGCAAATCTCAAGAAATTTGTTGTCCTGATGTGTTTTCCATGACTATCCACTCCCTGCGTGGGAACCAGCTAAGAAACTGATATGTGTTCCATGTTCGGTGGTGTGGTGTCCACGCAGACCTTGATGTTTTTTCCTGCTCAGACTACTTCAGAACTTCAAGAGCTTTGAATCCCTGCACTAGATTCTCATTGAGCTGTGATGGGATTTTGAAATTTAAACACACTCTGTGCTTAAACTCAACTAGTCATGGAAAGATTATATACTTACATACTTACAGAGAATGTAACCTTTAGATTAGAGATTTTGGAATTTAATATCTGTTCCAACCTCATGTATGCAACTAGGTTTAAAAAAGATTGTTGTAGTGGACTGTCAATGGTGGGAAATAATGATTGCCCTTAAATTCATTTTCAAAGTATTTAGAAACGATCGAGAGCCGTCCCATCTCTCAAAGATCACGTGTGCATCTGCAAATTTCATTCAACGGGGGTTACTGGAGGAGATGTAGTGGTTTTTCAAAAGCTGGGGACTAGGGTCGCCCTCAAGTTTTTGTGGACTGTGTAAACACGTACTACATGACTATGCGCACCCACGCTGATATTACCCTACCCTCTGTCTATACACAACAAGCAGGCCCTATTTCCACATACATTTCTCCCCCATTTCACTCCTAAGCAATGTTTGCTTTCCGTTTCGACCAGCATGGCCAAATCTCCTCGAGACATTCCATAGCCAAAATAATGCTGTGGTCAAACGGGCAGCGGAAAATGCAATTACATAACTAGGACTTGTATCCCAAGCTTTCTTCTCCACTGGTGTTTGTCCTCTCTGTTCCTGTCTGAATGAAGACAAAGGCCTTTTCTTGCTAATGGGAATGTAACAATCATCTTCGGAAATTGATTTCAACAACATTGATTATTTGTCGTTTACTTGGGGAATAAATATTGGCATGGCAAACAATATGCCATTCCAGTTCAGTTTCAGGACAGACATATCTCAGCATTGGGCTTTGTCCACAAGGATTTGTTGGATCTTCAATCTTGCTGGATGGTCAGCTATTTTGAATTTAAATCCAGGTTCTGTTGGTAGGAATGTGGGATAAGGGATGAAGCAAGACCTTGCAATCTCCATGAGTTTTTTTCCTTCTGTTTACTGTGTAAATATCAAACACAATCTTTTACCTATGTTTCTATGTTATGACTTATTTGTCATAAAGAGATACGAATGATTTGTAAACGGTCTTCAAATTTTAATTTCTAAAGGTATTGAAGCTTAAAACTTTAGGTTCGAGTACAGATTTGTACATTGTGGAGATATCCATTTCTGAAATAATTTGAAAACTTCTACATCGGCAAATAAAGTTAACTTCTGTTAGTTCCATAAGCAAAGTTATTTCTGGAATCACTATAAAAATGCCCACAATGAGTCAAATACTTGTCCGAGGACCTTATGGGTTCCAAACCCTCAATACTGTCCAAGTATTTTAAATTTTAAGTCCTCTCAACATGTCTAAAATTAAAATCTATGAGTATTTTGGGGCGAGGTTAGTTTGAGGAGAACAGGTCCTACTCCTCAAGACCCTGATGCTAGTGGGAGTGCATAGGAGGTGGAGGCAGGCACGGGCAATTACTGCAGGAAATTCAGCTCCCGCAGTCGGCCTTTTGATGTGACAACACCGATAGACACTTCCTCTCTCCTACAATAGTTCTCATCCTCTTTTGTGTTTTCTTTTCACGAGAGCTCCCTCCCAATTCTACCAGTTATCTTCTTACTTTGAAGGTACCCTGCCAAGCTTGTGTTGGGATTCATCTTGGTATCTTGTAGGTTTTCCTTATGTAATTCTTTGAACAGACAAAATTGGTAATGTGCAGTAATCAAAATGAGTTTCGTGTTTTGTGTAGTTTCTTACAATTTGATTAAGCACCGTCGATGTGTGATAAACATTGTTCAAAGTTTTTGATCAGCTGTGCTCTTAATCACGCACACATATTCAGGTTTTCTAGAAATCACTAACATGAGGCTCTGGTCTATCAAAACCTTAAACCATAATAATCTATAATGTTATAAAATGTGTGAAAACTTTTTATTAGAGAAATATTAGGTATTAGTAAATGATGATTTTAAGGGACACACAAAGTAATCAGTTCTTTGCTAACCCAATTCTTTTCACGTTACTTAGTCATCCAAAATATT
The DNA here is from genome assembly GCA_921293015.1 of Phorcus lineatus. NCBI lineage: Eukaryota > Metazoa > Mollusca > Gastropoda > Trochida > Trochidae > Phorcus > Phorcus lineatus. The sequence continues at coordinate 29,902,006 of OV121088.1, read as the reverse complement.
TTCCTTATCCTCAATGTATTTTTAGATTGATAAATAGAAAGTTCAAGGATCATTTGCACAGCCCTAAATTAGCTTGCTGATTTCCCGCCATAGTTTATTCCCAGTTGTGGGACAAGGTAGCGCTATCTCATCCAGGGCTTTGAAAGCTCCCAACTCGCATGCTTTCTTCAAACTCCACACACAGAAACCTATTGGCTCTGCCATCGTGGAGGCCATTTTGGTTTTGCATGTTTGTTACAGTGTGCTTCCTTCCTGTAGATTCCAAATATTCCCCTTGTTTTGATATAATTTTCAAATCAATTCGAGCCTTAATTACTGGGGACAAATTGATGTGAGCTGAATGTTTTAAACTAGCTATATGTTTTTATCATTTTCGAGTTTTTAAATAATGAAAAATAATAATAATTTTTTTTTTTAAATTTCCAGTTTTTCTTGGTAAACTTTAAAGAAAATAAAATATTAGTATTTGCGAATATGAATATATGAAATGAATCTATTTAACTAGCTATATGAAAATATATTCGTTTAATTTTAGAATAAATATTTTAGTGATCTTTTTTTTTTCCAAATCTTAATATGTCGAAATGCAGTGATACATACTAGCGACATACATATCTTGAAATTTTAAAACGTAGTTGCTGTGTGAAGCGCAATAATTCAAATAACTGTTGGGGAAAGAAATTAAAAGTGTGACAATCAAACAAGAAAACTGTTATTCTGCCAGTGTATAAATATAAGCTGCATGTCTCAATATCAGAACCAATCCTCCTCCAGCCTTGTAAAGTGTCTTTTTGGTTCTGAGTTACCACTAGTATCTGAGAGTGATGAATGGGTTGCATCCAGCAATTACAGATTGTCATTCTTAAGACCTTTGTTTTCTGTTGACTTGTTTTTGTTTTCAGGTCAGTAGCATTGTTCTTTACATATACCATATTATATTACAATATTTTAAAATTTGTTTGTTGAAATTTTTTAAATTTTTATGTCATTGGCAATCCGATGTCCATCTACTTTGTTTTGTAACTTAATATGTTGTAACATTTCCTTAGATTCTTGCACTGAGTATTGAATTTCAGATACTTTTTAAGACTTTCATGTCTACCTTGAAATGTAGACTTTATATCATAACTGTGTTATTAATCAGCATGTAAATGTTTATGAAAGAAATTTCTGATTTCATTTTATTCTTTTTTCAGAGTGAAAGTCCGAGCCGAAAACGGCGGAAAACGTCTGGAAGCATCGTGGATTTAACTAACTCTCCAAGCCCCCCACCAAACAGGGATGCCATCTTGGATGCCGCTCGGTCAGTGCGGAGAAGAAGCTCCACACAGAGAAGATTGCCAGGGGAGCGTTGTGTAACTCCTCGGGCAAGGCGCAGGTAGGCATGCTTTGATTATTATTTTGAATATGAGAAATATTATCTTTGATTTCAGAAAAATTATCTTTGAAATTTGAAATATTATCCGAAATATTTTATATATCATCTTTGAAGCTTTTGTACATGCTGTGTAGTTGCGTAACTGCCAGGGCAAATACGGTAGATGTCATGGTCATGGCATATGATGTGTTTTTGAAAATACATAGATGAACACTTCGTTCAGACACCTGAGTTGTGGAACCGAATGGCAAACCATGAACACAGAACAAATATCTTTCAACAAAGTACATGGAGGATCGTATTGTAAATGTTAACTTGTGCTAATCCCATGCCAAGGTATTGACTGCATCTAAGAATATTATCTTTAGTTGAATAATAATTTTTTTAGTTGTTGAAGTACATGGGGGAGCTTTTTGGATACATTGTTAAGTTTTTCTACACAAGGGCAATATGTTAATGACAGACATCAAACATCATTTTAGATATTGTGTATATTATATTTGTTATCCCAGTTATTACACGGATGAATTTACTGGACTTGTGCTACTCTTAGGGAAAATTGCTGATTGCAGTTGTAGAATATCATATTTATTATCTATATTCTCAAAAAAGATGGATGATCTGAATTTGAAGTTTAATCTGAGTCGGTTGTTCCAGCCCAAACTTGTAGGTTTCATTATTTTTCACAGCCTCGGTGTTGTTCGGGCTTTCTTCTTGATGTTATAAGGACAAATATATGAATTTACATCACCCTTCAACCATTTGGATTTTCTTGGTTTTGCTGTGAAGCCTTTTATAAAAAGTATTTGTTGTTAGTAAAAAAATGGGGTTTATATTTCATTGAGAATTATTTCGGCAAAACATTCTGTTTTTAGCAATTAGATTCGACATTATTTGATTTGCTTCTGTATATCTTAATATCTTTTTATTTTAAAGGTATTTTGAGTTTTAAATTTCTAAAATGTATGATCAATGTTATGTATAAAAACATTATTTGCATATGGTTAAGTCCAAGCAATTGTTCGTACTTATAATAAAAATTGTTTACAGTCGAAAAGGAACCAAGTGAGTGTATACTCAATGGAGGTTGGCATTTATTCAGATCATTTAAAAAGTTAAATCAGATTAATTACCACTGACATTTAACAATATTTTCATATGCCGGCTACTATAAACCTCTTAACAAACTCTCCTGTGTATTTTTTGTTTTGATGATTAATTAACCTGTATACCCTTAGGAAGAGAAATGGAATCTCTTATGTGTTGTTAAGGACAGGTCTAAAATATTTCTGAGGGGCGTTTGCTTTGTCATTATAGTTTACCCTAGGGCTAAAATGTTGAGCAGATTCAGAAGAATTTTTTCAAACTGGAATGCTTCACAGGGACTATAATTTACCTGTCACTCTACCTCCAAGCTATTAGATTGAAAACAAAATTCACTTAGGTTTTTACCTTGGGGAATGTTTCTTCAAATCCCATTGTGTAGTGAACAAAGAAGATAAAAGTCATTCTAAGCAGATTTTTTCGCGTGTATTGAAATTTAAATCATAAAAACAAATCCTTATATTGTGAAAAGAGATTTAATTGTTCTCTATTAAGTTTTCCATGAACTCAGAAAAGCATAAGCCTCTTGCTTACAGTATGTAAGGGTTCTTTTTGACATTGTTTTTTTATTGTAAATGATATTTGAATAATATATCAAGAGCTTATTCATTTAATGTCATCATCAGTTCACATCATGGTATGTAAATGTTGTATATAAATGATATCAAGTCTGACATTACGCCAGTCCTGTTTTGTAATTTTCACAGTTAGCCTATGAAAAGTCATCTGTATGCATGGACAGTCGAGATTTTCAGATTAATCCGAAATGTGAATTAAAATCTTAAATTCACAACCCTCTGAGGCTCTTTTCTTATATTAAATGGAAAGGTATTATTCAAAGAAAAAAATAGATTAAAACTGGTAGGTTTTCTTTAGAAACTTAAGTGCTAGCTAAATTTAGTTTCAGTGCACCAAGCTGTTAGTAAAGTCTGCCTCTCTGACCCATGGATCAATATATCCAAATTTCATCCAATTGTCAAACCCCCCCTTCACAGCAAGTCTATATACCCATAGATTTTAAAATCTTAAATGCGGATCATTATCAAAATTTAATCAAAAAGCCCCTATTTCATATGTTTTATCCAAATCCTTAAACATGTTTATTATAGAGGCATTTTCGTTCAAGATAGCAAGTTTGAAATTCACAAATTTTAGATACAAGTGGTCCATTTGCACAGAGCTCATCTAGGCTAAGGTGATCTTAACTCAGTATTATAACTATATATGGATTAAGGTTGCCCTTACTACTGAGGGGGCTTTGTGAAACAAGGGCCTCATTTCAAAACTCTGCCCCTGGAACCCAATATATAAAGTACAGTCGTAGCTCTTTCTTTAGCCAGTGACCAACCTTAATATATTCTTTTTTCACTGAGATTCCGGTGCATTGTGAACCAAGAATGATTTGGCAGTGTTTATATATGCTCCTCAAATGTTTAAATCAACATTTCCTGAGAATTATCTTTATTGATCCCCAAAATATCTATTTCTTGTTGTTTTAAAACAAACTCTGAAAGATTTATAGAAGCCAGGCACAGTCTAGCTACGTGGTTTTACCAACACAGGGCTTCTTTGATAAAGCATAGACTTTCCTGGTATGTGTTTGTGGAGATATTTATGAGTTCTGGGTCACAAATCCCTTGAAAGTCCCCAGTCTTTTCAGCTACCCAGATCTTCCTTGAGCCTTCTCTCATGAAGAACTCCAGCCGCTTGGTTGAGAAGGATGGATAAAACCCCCATAGGAAAATAGGATGGAGACTGTGTTCCATTAGAGTCTTGCTCCGAGGAGATTTGACCCGTTTCTGTAAATAAATCGTGCTTGGTTGTGATTCACGCTGTTCTCTGATTGGTCGGTTGCTTCAAGGGAGGTTACTCCTCTGCCAGTGGGCTGGCTCTTCTGGCCATCCATCTCCCAGCATTGACATTTTGAATTAATTCATGAACGAAAATTTCTTGAGCCAAAAGTTCACATCCTCTCTGAAAATACTGTTATCTTGATTTTCGAGTTTTCTTTGTGCAAAACTGTAAGCTGGCGTTTGGGTTTTGAGAATTAAGACTTGAATTATTGTTTGATAATTGAAATTTTCATAAAGCGTGTATTAAACATTTAAATTCTTTATTCTTTATCATCATGGTCTAAAATTGTGTTTTTATGTTAATGTCAATTGCATTTAACTGGCTTAAGAAATTCAAGAAATGTGCATCAATATATTTCAATTACGTTTTAAAAAACTGCACGAAGGCTTGGTTAATGATCTCCAAGCCTGCTTCTGAAATTTGAATCCTCCCAAATGACATGTGTATTGATTAGCTTTGCATTTCGAAGCTAAATAAGTTTGAGCATAATTGAAGCGACAATGCCCACGAAGGATGGACGCAGAATATGCACACAAGCTTCTTGATATGCACCCTATGGCAAAAACCAAGCTCTCTTTGTTTGAGTTAATTTAGCTGGAAGGCGTCCTCTCTCCGCATCCAGGCTAATATCGCTAATGAGCTTTACTTTAGGCAATTTTGTAAGCTAAGGGTCATTGGAGTTTAGCTTGAGGTCACGAGGGCCTTTGAAATAAGAGTATGTGACCCAAGCTTATCTACATTCAGGCTGCGGAGGGATTTCATTAAAGTGCAAGGCTTCCAGTAGGGATTGAGGGAGCGGAGACCTACTTTCAGCTTATATGGGCTATAATTACGTTCCTCGAATATACATCAATTTCTAATGGCTTGAATTTGAGTAAGCAGGGTTTTCATTCTGTTGTATCTTTACAATGAGCTATGTGTAAAAATTCAGAACATTTAGTGTTGTAGTTGAAATAATAATTTGAATTTTGGTTCAGTGAGGAATTTTGCATTTTACACAAACCAAATAACAGTATATTTACCAGATAATTTTTTTATTCATCAATTTCTTTGGTTTAGGAAGGCAAATGCGTGACAATTTTCAAGCATTTTGAAAATTTGTAGATCTGGCTTTTAAATTTTAATCCAAATTTTTATCATTCTTGAGATTCACGATTCACGATTCACAAACCATTTCAAATAACCCTTTGGACTTGTGTTATGAAGCCATATTTCAAGAGGGAGATTTTGTCTGTCCCCATTGTCCCTAAATACAGCCTGCAAGGCCGAGATGGGGAGAGGACTTGCAAATGTAGCGAGGAAGGGAGAGCTGCTTTAATGAGTGCCCCCTGTTGAGCGATTGCTGAAAGGCTTGACAGGAGGCAATGACAGGACAGCGCTATAACGAAGCTAGCAAGGGTGTCCCTCTACCCATGGTATAGTGAGGTCACCTCAGCTGCTTGGCGACTCTTGTAAGATCAACTCTGGCCCGGGGTTGATAATTCTTGCTGTGCTAGCCCTTCATGATGTCTTCAAGATGTTGCAGATTTGGAGCTCAGTCCAAAGTTTGCTCCGCTTCTTAAAATTATCCCAATTTCATATGACTCAGATAGATAAGTGTCGGTTTATCAGTCCGATTTGATTATGCGGCTGCAGAATGAATTTTCCTGGGTTGCACTCTATAACATTTCATGCAAATTTCATTACTAGGTTTTTATTCATGTGAAAAGAATTAACGGAATGATCGATAGGCTCATCTTTGTAAATTAGTGTATTGTTTCGTGTAATGCTCCTAAGATTTTTCTAAGTTTATTAAGACAGAGAATGTAAATGCTATTGTCTCTCTTTCTCCATGACACGTCTGCCTGATGCAAACCCTCATTAACCCATCAGCCCAATGAAGAGGTCACAAAGAACAATCCTCCGGCCACGTCTCAGAGAGGATGTTGTACGAGAACTGCATGTATGCAGGTAGTCGGCAGTTTCATATCATATCAGTGCTTGCTAAACAGGAAGGTGAAGGACACTTGTCCCGCTGAAATGTTTCTGTGTGAAATAACTTGACTCATGCAGCTCGGTTAAATTGAATAGCATCAATCTTTGCTGCTTGGCCAAAATTCATTTCCATCCTTCGAAACACTGTGGCACTTTTTACCTTCATTGTTGAAGTAACCCACATTTCTGGCGCTCGGCCAAGTTACAGTGTTGTCTTGATAGTTTTATGCTTAGGAAAGTCGGGCATATGTGGAAAGATAAGTCGAGGTTGGAGATTTGATGCACTCATTGACATATTACACAGAGACTTCATTTGTGCTTTGAGATAAAATCACTATGGTTATTTTCTCCGCTTCAATGGTCCTTGCTTCGTAATTACGTTGGTTGGACTAAACTTCACAAAGAACATCAATAAGGGTACGGTCAATGGGCAAAGGGAGATAACTCCTGTTTGCAAAGGGAGTGGTTGGTTATTGTGAAGTCATTCTATGCATGATGTCACCTGTGGAACTGATTCACGGTAGTGATGTCATGTTCAAGTTTGGCATCATTTCGACATTTTTATTTTCCAAATATCAGTTGTCAGCAATCATTTCCAATGTTATTCTCCCTCTGAAATTTCACAATAACCGCCCTAGACAACATGCAGAGAAAATTACTCTGGCATTTGTGTTGATAATTATCCTAATTACATATTTGGAATAATAGCCATTGTTATGTAATTTTTGGAGGCTGTATTTAAGTGCTGTAGTGTTTAGATATGGCAAATTGTGAATGTAGGCTCTGATTTCAGTTGAAGGGTTTCCCTACATGTGAAATTAGTCATGACAAGAAACTACTGTTAATGACTCAGGGTGGTTCCATCTGATCTGGAGTTATTAGTCAGATATTAGAGGTGTTTCACCGATGGAAAACTCCGATGATTCAACTGTTAAAAGTGAATCCCAGACTTTCTGAATCATGTGTTGTGAATCAGTGAGTGAGAGTATTCCCTACTGCAATAATCCACAAGCTCAAACAGTTAGCAAAAGGCTCTCGATCTCTCTAGGACGAGCTGTCTCTTCTTGGAACGGCTTGTCAAGCCCCAATGACCAGCCTATTGTTAAAATTCACCTCATATGGAGATAATTTCACCTCACTTTGTCACTCCAACCGAATCTGAGATTTGGTCGAGTGCTTATTCCCAGGTTTCAACCATTGCAGCTGATATTGTATCCAGCCAGAGACCTATCATCAGTGAGACATCTATCAGTGAAGAAAGGTTACAGGAAATTGCTGAGAAAATTTATAATTTGTCCCAAGCTCCTGTATTTGAGAGACAGGACGGGATAAATAATATTGACAACTTGCCAGTGAATATCGGGCCTGCTGAGCGGGTGGCCAGCTGTTACTGTGTGGAGACATGTTCTATTGATGGATATGGGAGAGACTCTACTTTAAAGGACACGACAAATAAAGGTTGGGGTCCACGTCGCTCCCAGCAATACTCTGCACATGCCGAGGCCCGGGTAGAGGTTATCCCCAGTGATGGGGAGTCGTCAACAAGCCTGAACATCTCTCACGATTCGCATGAGTTCCTTCTAGTTGCACCCTCCTGGGGCAACCGGCAAATAGAGTATTGTTCTCCCTATTGTATCATTCAGGGGAATCCCTTGTGTTCTGTGTTTGAACTAAACGGGAGGACGGACGCCTGCCCCATTGTCCACAGCCAGCCTGTGATGGCTGATCATGCAGAGCCAAGTCGGGTGAATCGTGACAGGTCGGGGATATACCACCCTGCACAAAGGGATTTGGACTTTGCTCACCATCTGAGAGAATTTGGCCTGCTCAGTGTGGATGGATCTGTGAATACCATGGTGTATGAGCATCTCCACCGACTCTGTTCAGAGAGAAACTTGAACCACTTCTACCAAGACCTACACTCTCAGTATGTATTTGAGCTGTACCTCTGGCTCTATGTCCGGGTGTGTATGGACAGAAAGATGCAGAAGGTTCGCTACAAGATTCAAATGATAACCAGGATCCTTGGTCAGCCTTTTGAAAATGTTCTTGTATCCTCCCTGAGCAGCTTTGTGGAGAAGCTGATATCAAAACAAAAGCAGACGATGGACTCTGTATTGATCCTGCTTAGACAAGTCCATGGAGGGGAGGTAACTCCAATTCTTGCCTCACGCTTCAGGGACCTGGCAATGAGCACCAACATCCAACTGGACTCGAAACGCATTCAGCGCAAATTTTCCCACGAAGTCAGTCTCACAGCCAGGAGGATTTTGATGGAATATGAGCATGGGCTTGTGTCCAAGATAATAAGGTAGCTTTACTGGATACAACATCCTAATTATTGCTCATAGGAGTTTGTTTTACTAGGAATTGACCTTTTTGTTGTATTTATTGAATCAATAATGAGCTGAAAGAAATTATGTCAGGTTTTGTTGTGTATGTTATTTACCTGGCAAACTAGTATATAGAAAGTGACTCAAGTTGTTACTTTGGCAACTATATCTAATATCCATCTACATCAATGCATCATCATCCTGTTTTGTTCCTCATTCAAAGGTATCCTGAATTTTTTTTTCAGCCACAAGTCAACCTTAATACCAGTTTTCTTTGTTTTACTGTATTTGAAATAGAATTTATGTCTTTATAATGCTATTTTGGACCAAAATCTTAACAAATGCTTTCTATTTCAGTCCTGGAACACGACGTCGAGTCACAAGAGAGCGAAATACGGCGAGACAGTCAGAGTCGCCAGAACGCCGCGCCTTCCAGCCCCCTATACTGACAGGGAGACAACTCCATCCCGCCAGCATCCTGCCGGGACAGTCTCCACAACATCCTGTCGTAATTGACGTAGATCAGGTATTTTGGATTCATTATATTTCCAATATTCAACTTTGTACTCTTTTCTTACTCAGGGAAACACATGAGGATATTAAAATTAAACTTGTAACATACATTTTGTGAAAATTATCTTAAAAGTATTGTCTGAATTCAGTCACCTGTATTTAATCTTCATAGAGTCGTTAAGTCGAGAGTATCTCTGGTAATTTCTATTTGACTTTTGATTTATCATTGTTCTTTTTCTGAAAACTGAAACGAGTTAGCATATTATATTTTTGGTTAGCTCACTTTATTCACACTGAGGCCTTAGATAATCCAAATGCTTGATAGAAACCACCCCTGGTGACTAGTCTAAAATTAGACTGGGAAATGAAAATTTGGTAATTAAATAAAAAAGTTGAAAAGAAATTAAATAGAATGAAAAGGAGACTGAAATATCATTTTATTTTAAAATCTGGCTGACAGACCTGATGACTAGAGAACAATGAACCAATAAGCATGCAAGATTTGTAACACATGTTATGTATTTTTCCCTATTGCTACATTCACTTGTTGTAGAAAACGGGTTATCAATAGAAATGTTACGCCAGTAATTTACTGTTCTGCAATTGTTCCACTATGTCAGCCTTTAGTTACTCAACAGACCGATTATTGATTTGACTCTTCTACCGTGACAGAACTTAATATTTTAGTAATTTATATTCAAAAATAATTCGTCCAATTAAGATATCATCTAGATTATAATGACGTGTAACGGTAAATGACAATCATTTCAAAGATAATTAAAGACACATAATTATAACATTTTTGGTCTAATTAAAAATTTCCTGAATTATTTGGCAACTTTGAATTCTATTTCATACTTAATTGCCTTAAATGTAAAAACATCAGCAAAACCAACTTTTGAAAATTCCTAAACAATCATTGTTGATTCTTCTTTTCTCAAAGGTCCAAGTATCAGCACCTGTCACCATGACGCCCTACGCAATCCCAGTATGCACTGGGCCCCACCACATCCCCGTGTGCAGTGCGGCACACATGCAGATGTGCAACACGCAGCCAACGTGGTCCATTCCGGCGTGCACGGTGCAGCTGCCCTCGTGCAGCATGCAGCACATTCCAGCGTGCAGCCTCCAGCAGATGCCTGTGCCCCACTCCATACCCCCCATCCTGCACCACTCCCACCACCCCCCGCCCCATCACCCCCTCCCCCACCACCCCAACCTCAACCCCGCTGGGGCTCATCATCCACAGTTCTCTCACCTCACACAACCTCATATAAGGGTGAGTGCTCAGCTTCAAATCTTTTCCTCTTTGACAATATTGGAAATGAGATAGTTGTCTGCTTGAGATTTACTTTGTTTCTTGAGAAAATATTTCATCTAACGAAATGATTTTTTTGAGGCAAAAACAACAAGTTTTGATAAGAAAAATAAAGAGCTTTTCTGCCGTTGACAGCCCTTATATCATACAAAGACATTGATCATTGTGTCATTTGTTTCTTTAACATTTTGCTGTGACAGAATGGCTGAAAAAACAATTTTTAGATAAAAAAGATTTTGAAGTTAACTGATTTCACCTTTGATACATTTATCTCAAGTTCTTATCTTGATGTCCCTTTGTTGCAGGAAGATGAAGTGCCAATTTTGGGTGACCACCGGCCGCACTACCCCCTCCCTCCCAGTATTCATCCCGGGGCTACGCTCAACCCCTCCCCCCCAGTCATACTACAGGAGCCTACAGTACACCCCACACCACATGACATATACATGGTGAGTCCATCAGTACATCAGTCCGTCTCATATGCATATCATATCTCCCTCTCCTAGTCAACCATTTTCAAATTTGTCATGCCAGTCAAATCTTGCATATAGTAACGTTACTTGGAACATAGATATATCTCTTTAACAAATCATATATATATAACTTTTACATATTGTAACCATATCGGTGTCAATGCAGAAGGCTTCACTTTGTCTTACACCATTGAGCAGTTATGGCTCTGGTTATTATTATTTTAAGTTTAATCATTATTTCAGGATTTCCAGATGGAGTGCAGTCTGAATCAAACTCACCAAATGAAAATGTGACATTTCTGACATGCAATGTTTTTCTGTAGGGTCCATATCATCGATACTACGCAAGAAGAGCGACTGGTCGCAGCCGTTTACGAGGATCGTTACCCCCGCCTCCCCCTCCCTACCCCGGGTTCCTCTTGCATTTCCTGTAAGTACTTTCTACTTCTTACACAAGGGAGATAATTTCAAGGGGAGACAATTTGCCAAAAGTTTTTAAAGTTTTACTTTACAATCATTTGTGGATTCAAGAGCAATATTGTAATGCAGAGAAGTTTTGGGGAAGGGAATTATCCAATTTCGGTGGAGAATAATGGTAGCTTGAAGTTAACTTGTATTGATACAATGGACTTATTGGTAAAATGAACTTATATCAATACAATGAACTTAAATTCATACCATGAACTTGGTATATACAATGAACTTAGTGCATAAAATGAACTAATACTGAAATAATTAAATTATTTTGATACTATAAACTTATATCGATACAATTAATTATATTCATACAATGAACTTATATTCAAACAATGAACTAATGGTCATACAATGAACTAATGGTCATACAATGAACTTATGTGATGCCTTCTTTGCACAGGGCAATGTTGGGCAACCCGACGATGCCGCCATACGGTCGCGACCCCCCTGATGAGGCCACGGAGGAGAACTACGAGGTAGGTGTATGTGTATATTTTATTTATCTTTCTTTCATACATACAAATATGCAGGCACACATGCATGCATACATACATACATACATACATACATACATACATACATACTACATACATACATACATATGCATGCATACATATATACATTCATACATACATATTCATGCATGCATGCATACATACATTACTTGCATTTCTTACCATACATTATTAACATACTTGCATTTCTTACCCTACATGATTAACATACTTTCATACCCTATCATTTTTACATTACATACTTAGATACAAACTCTGTGTTTATTCACAACTTAGTAGAGTCACAGATTTATTTATTATTTTATAAAATTCAGATTGACATAAGTTCTTATCAAGCCATTTATCGTATCACTTAAAGACATAAAGAGTTGGAAAAACTCTACCAATCGCCGCCTCAGACTTGTGGAGTAATGTTAAATGATGTAACCAATCCTAACGCTGGTATTTTGTAAACCTGATTATGAGCCCATTATCAATGTGGATCTCTCTTCCTCAGGCCTTACTGAGTCTAGCCGAGAGACTTGGAGAAGCAAAGCCCCGTGGATTGTCGAAAGCGGACATCAAACAACTACCTGCATATTCCTTCAACAGCGAGACTCCTCGCTCGGAGATGGACCAGACATCATGCGTCGTGTGTATGTGCGACTTTGAAAGTCGGCAGTTGCTCCGAGTCCTGCCATGTAGTCATGAATTCCACTCAAAGTGTGTCGACAAGTGGCTTAAGGTGAGATTTTGATTTTTTATAAGTCATACTCAAACTGTTTGGAAACAGTGACATTGCTTGCTTTGAAATTATGAACTTGTTGGGATTTTGCATTTTTGAGATCTTTGGCACTTTGATTTAATTACTAAGAAGTACCGGAATATATTTTACAAAAATGATAAATCATGGAAGAAAATTGCAGGATTTTATTTTCAAATAGTATATATGATGGAATGTACAAATGATTTGCATGATGATTATGTACTCACTTTTCATTAGCTTCTCATTTTTAAAATAATTACGTGGTCACTCACCAAATCAACTTGCATATTTTTTAAAAGTTAATTCATTTGTTGGATATGAGTTGCTTCATCACTAACCATAATTCCCCTTCTTTCAGACCAATCGGACGTGTCCAATTTGTCGAGCAGATGCAACAGACCTATCGGCAAGTCCCTCGGACTAAACTCTGGACAATACGTGGCCTCACTACATCAGCCGATAGAAGAATAATACGTACCATGGACTAAATGTGTGCAAACTCTAGCATTAACACTGAGAATTGTACATAGCAATGACTCTCTCTTCTTTCTCTCGGCTTTATGTCTGTCAAAACTCATTACCTCATTGTTCTCGCTTGCTGTACATAATCAGCTTGGCCATAATTAATTAGTGACCAGTAGATGACCTGGACAGACACGGCCAACTCGGGTTCTTGAGCTTTGGACGGTGAACTTGTGGTCAAGTTGTTGGTTTGTACTCAATCCCGTGGTTAGGAGCCGTGATAAAAAATACTGACCACTCTGGAATCTGGAACTTATGGTCAGCTTACAAGGGCTTGAAGCCAAACATGTTATTCCGCTCGAGCATTGACCTCTGGAGTTAGTGAAATTTGTCTGTGGTCAAAGGTAAAAGGTTCGATAAACTGACTGCACGAGCTAGTGGTCAACTGATTCTCAGAACAATGGACTTGTGAAGCAAGCATGATTTCTCAATGGACATAATCAACCACAGTTTATCGTGTCTAGATTGAACTATTTCAGAATTCACACCAATAGAGAATTGTTCATTTTGGTATGGCAATGAAGAAGCATAGCCAGACCAAAGGTCTTGAGAGCAGCAAGCGACGCCATAGCAACATATTATGACTAGGTTTTTGGGTCATGTGCTGAGTCATTTCATTCTTTGGAAAGGCATCTGCAGTCGGCAATTGGTGTCAAATCATTTCAGGAAGTGATTTTTCTCTGCAAATGGAGCTGTATATACGCTTATCGCTACATGATTTAATCTGCCATTCTTTAATTGTCGGCCAGTCTTGGGATTATCTTTGTATGCAAGAAGATCTATATTGGTTGTACAAATCTGTTAAAATCATCATAGTATTTTCCTACCAGTAGTATTTTGAAAGTAAATATCCTATGCTCAAGGGGACTCTTTTCACGTGGAACTTGTGGAAGTTTTAAGCGATAAACGTGCACCATAATACAACCGTTATTTCAGCTAGGCCTATATGAATAATAATCATAATAATAATGGCCTGGTGATTCAGGTTTTAACACTAAATTTTTGGTCAGTCTGTTTTACAAAACTTTCCTTAGCCAAATTCCTTTTTTAGATATTTTCTACATGAATTACCGATTCTTGTCCCATCTATAGACCTTTTTATTGAATGTACCTTTCACAAACCTTGTATCCATGGAAACAGCACCCATGCTCATTATTATGTGTCTACTCCGATTGGTTGTGGAACTTGTGAACTCTGAAGGGTGATTCTAAGGCAAATAAATGTATTCAGTTATTCTTTTGATGTAGAATTTGAAAATGAAGGGACATTTTATAAAGAAAAAATTAAAATGAAGAAATGGAATCGTACGTGCTTTTTATTTGCCTCTATAGGATGATAAATTAAAGGATTTATTTAAACTTTTGACTTTCCAGTTTGCTGGAAAATTAGGGGACATTTTTTGAGAGAAAGATTAAATTAAGAAATGTTGTATGCTTTTTATTTGCCTTGAACACAACACTAAGGGTTGAAACCATATTTGCCTTAAATATCATTATATAGCTTACGAACAATTGTTGTTATCAATTCTAAATCAATCCTGAATAATTCAAATAATTAAACATGCTTCTTTTTGTTCACAATTTTCAAATCATTTGTTACTGAGAATGAAAATACATTTGTGTAAGTAAATAATGACTGTATGAAATGAAAATGTACTCTCTACTTGGAGAACTTTTTCTAACATTAGACCGAAGGCTGCCATACATTTCTGTGATGGCAAAATGGTGACGAAATGAAAACTGGACTTCAAATGGACCCAAAGATGGAGTCCAGAATGGTACATTGTTCATTGGTGTCATTGTTCGTTTAAACTTGCCATCCAAAGCAAATTCCCTATGAAATGATGTGAAAGTATACAAAATTGCTTTCAAAATTTACTGGGCAATTGCTATGGGATTGTGTTGGTATCTGGTTTGCAAACGTTTGTTATGAAATTAAGAAATTAATATCTAGTCAAGATGAAGTCAGACAATCTGGAATATGTCCTGAAACTTCAAGTTCATGAATTTAACCACCTGTCATAATATGATTTTTGTAAATTCAGTTTTGAAATTCATATTTGTTAACGGCCAAAGTAGGTTTCAATTTAAAGGCACTGTAGCATGTTGTCTTGGAAATAACGGGATCTCTCAAAAAGGGTAAACAAATGTTACAAATTGCAAGACAATCTCTTTTATTAAGTATAATGATTTCTTAAACAAACACGCCATGTTCTGTTAATCTATGAGAACCTTTAATTTTTATTTATTGTTCAATATGATTACAAGGTTTTCACACAAAAATGGGTGCCTGCAGTCTTTGCTTGATATGTGACATTTTATTCTTTTGATTATCGGGTTGAGTAAAGAGTTGTTTTACCCTCTGGAGAAAATCTGTTTTTTATAAACGGATATCAAAGGGAAAATAGGAAAAATCTTTTTGGAAAAAAAACATGCTGTAGTGCCTTTAAGATTTGTAATTTCTACTGAACATACAATGACTATAAACAATGTAGTTCATTACAGTTGCTAGCTTAACGCTGGTGAAATGGAGTTTGCTTTGGGCTTGAGTCTCTTCAAAAGAACTTGCTTTTCTCTTTGAAACCTTAACCAATCAAATGTCTCCTTACAACAGGGTAATCTTAAAAACTTTCGTTCTTTTGAAGACTTAAGCCTCTTGAAACATTGCCTCATCTACCTCTGATGATTTTGTCTTTATATACAAATGCCTTTTTTCTTGAATATCAAATTCCAGATGTTGTGTGATCTGTCGATGTCTCTCAAATATAAAGTGATTTTTTTAACACAAATTAACTGTTTTTTGGTATACATGAATCTATTGTAAATGACATGCAGATGCAAATCACTTTCAAAGTGTACCTCTCTAACTATATGGCAATAAACCATAGCTAAATAAACTCTAGAAGTGTGTGTTTTATTTACAAATTTTCTCTTTATCTTTGAATATCATTTGTTTTTTTCTGTTGGGTAAACTTGATATTTTTCTCATTGTTCATTCTTGACATATGCTTGACCAAGAGCAAAATAATTGGTTGGACCAAGTGCCTATGACTTAAGTGACCTTAAAATTTGATTTTGATGACCATAACATTTCCCTTTCCTTATTTGCCAAAAAAGCTTTTATGGTGAATATCTTTTCTTTTTTAAAAATTTACATGTGCGACTCCATTTGAGAATCTTATACAAAGTGTTTTTGAAGATCTTATGATGAAAATTAGACAAGATTCCCAATTTAGTCACATACAAGAAAAGAGGAAGATAAAAATTGTGTGATCGGGATGATGTTACTACCTTCAACAAAGCAAAGAAAGCTTGTCTCATTTTGGACATTATTAACCTTTGAGTTGAATGTCTGTATTAGTCTGTTTTAATAATAGGTTAAGGGTCATGACCTTTTGCTTGTGGGTTGTTCATTACCTCTTGCTGAGGGAATGTCATGGACAGCCATATTGACTTGAATCAAGTCTGACTGTAGATTTATTTGCAGGCAAGAAAAGAATTGTCATGTTGTAGAAAGTTTATTATTGTTTATTTGAAGATATTTTTATATTGTTTTGGCCTGTTTGAAGATGAGAAATGTTTGTTAATTTGATGATTATGACAAGTTTGTTGCTCGAATAACATTTATACAGTCACTTAAGGTATAAGTTAAACAATGTTTATCTGCTATAGCCATGTTTATTTCCTGCTAATAGCAGTATATATGACAAAAGTAAGGTTTCGGTGTACAGATTTAAAAGTCAAATATATTTAATTCCATGATATATATTCGACAAGCACGTGTTACAAGTTACATAAAACATTAATCTATTCACTTTTTATTCACACCCCATTTCAATTTGCTCAAAGATACATATTATCACAAAACACACAGCTAGAAATTCACCTTCAATAGCAAAAATATGATTATTACAAGTCAAGTTATTACACTGAATTTTTACTAAAAATATGAAAAGGTAGGTTTCACATTGACAAAACTTTATTGCTGGTTGATCTTCATCGTAAAATATATGTTGCAACAAAGAAAAAAGCCAGTTTATAGCCATTTCTTACCTATAAAACTCCCTTTATATGGACCTTTTTTAGCAACCAGTTTAAGTGCTGTATGGCCCTCTTACACACAAGAAGCAAATCTATTTCAGTCGAATCCGCCAGGGGCTCGGCAACTTTGTCTGCAGTAGAGGACAGTTCTACTACACACAGTCAGGTTTGGGTGCAATGCTACACTGAATTTTAGTGCAGTACCACCCATGGTTCACTAGTTCCAGCTGTTGCTCGCAGGTTTCACTGCAATCCATAGCCACAATGGTGTTGCGGGCTCTCTCCCTGCAATAATACTAGAAGCCGCCATATTAGTGAATTAATCTTGAAAGCGCCGTTAAACCCGGCCCATATCCCCTCATCACCTCTATTTCAGTCAAATTTTCACGACTCGTCACCAAAAGAAAACCTAAACCTAAAGACAATGATAATTTAATCATCATGATAACACATTAATGGTAACGTTCATAATTGAAAACACATAAAATGAAAAAGTAAAAGGAGGGGGAATGATTCTAGGAAGGCCCATGGTTGGAGATTTGTTTAATGGTCTCTTCCCTTCCCACTATATTTATAGTGGTTAAAAGTTAACCTATCAGCTACAGTCGGCCATGTTACTTTGAGGGCAAATGACAAGAAAAAGCCGCTTTACTTTTACTAATTCCACAACATTATATAAATAAACTGTGTATGGATAGAATATCCACAACTTCATAACTGATTCATGATAGGACTCATCAACAATGTGTTGAAATGCAGCAGCAGGGCTTTTCACGCTCGTTGCGCTGATGAATGGCTTAAACGCACTAGTGCACACCAATATTTCGTTAACACAAAGAATGCACAGATTCTGCATATATCTCGATATTATTCAAGATCCTCACTCAAGTAATCTACCTCGTAAGTTATTTAACGAATATTTACGTATTCAGGTAGTAAAGTTGATTTTTAAAGACCGGAAGTATTTAATGTTACGTTACAATAAATCCGCGTGAACTACGATATTGGAAATATTAAGATTTTGCTTATAACCAAAAAAGCGGAAACAGCCGCCGCTTTGGTCAATCTAATAGCAATGCTAATGCTGTGTTATTAAATCGTTTTTTTTACAACAATGCTTTCATAAAATATAATTCATTCTTTGGTCTCAGTTCAGAGTTAAGGTAAATTCAAAAGCTGCACATAATAATAGTTCATCCGCGTTTAACTGTCTTTAAGATATCCGTTTTGTGCACAGCTAAACTTAGATTTTTTATATGTCCAAGCCGACAGCGGCTGTCTAAATTTTTTCATCGTTGACTGCAGGTCAATTGTAAATAATTTTAAGTATTTCATTGCATCGATAGAAAGGTAAAGTGAATGCATAAGTCCTCTTAAACCTTAAAATAGCCAATTTAAACCGTAAAAGCGTGCACTAGTGCCTTTAAACTTCTCATTCTTGTTTTAGTTGTGTACATTTATCCAGTTGTAAAATCTATATTAACCTATTATCCTCAGAACCTTGTTTCAACTAGAGAAGGTACAATCATGTACTGATAACATACTTGGATAAACAGTAATGTCCCCTTGAATTTTATTTCCAGAAGAAAATACCCGGATAGGACTGTCCTTTTAGGAATACTTTTCAAAAGAGTTTGTTAGAACCTTAAACATTTTTAAGCATATGGTATAAATATGTACTGTTCTAATTACGTACAGGGGAGGATTATTAAGATTGAAAGTGAAAGAAGGAAGAGCTTAACATTGATATTTCTTTACATACATGCCCAGTATGTAAATGTGACATGGAGAACAATTTCATTTTCTTATAGTTTGTCAATTCTATTCTACAGAAAAATTGCATAAAATTCCACATGTTTACAATCAAACGCTGAGTAAATGTTTATTTAAACACTTATTAACTTCCTCTGCAAAGGAAACTTTACTCTGCTTACAAGAAGAAACAGACTGTGTTAAGTTCTTTATGATGTATCAAATATGTCAATTGTATATTTGTAACATGTAACATTTTAATGTATATGGCCCTCTGGACTTCATGCATTTGACTGATTAATACAAAAGACTAACAATAGAACTAATCAATAATGCCTTTAAAGCCACAGCAATTATGACATCATTAACAATTTTGCCATCATTTTTCAACATGGCTGCTGTTTATACTTGCAACATAGACTTGCTAAACTTATAAGCAAGCCTACATAATATCTAGCTTGTAAGTTTTTTTTATTAATGATCTTATTACAAATTTGGGAGGTGGAGGGGGCCGGATAGCCCAGTGGTTAGCGTGTTCGGCTTCAGATCAAGAGATCTGTGGTTCTAATCCTGCCAGGGCTCAGCAACTTTATCTGCAGCAACTGTTCTACAAGCAGTAAGGTTTGGGTACAATGCTACTCTGAATTTCAGTGCTGGTTTGTTAGTTCCAGCCAATGCTGGCAGATATCACCACAAAAATACTAGCCACCGCGATATGAGTGAAATACCTTTGAAAGCAGCATTGAGAAGACCTTATTGTTTCTTTGAACCACAATCCTAGCAGCAAAGGGTATTCTATGTATTTTATAAACTACTGCCTGCCTATTTTTATAAAGAGGGTTTGTTGAAGTGTCATATAGGATTTTTCTATTTTAAATCTGTTTGAAGCCACTAGCCCCATCTTGATAATTTTACATACACATCATAAAGACATGAGTGATCAATAACTCATTCACTAAAATCAATTTTAGCCCCAGTTAAATAATTTTACATACACATCAAACAGACCCATGTGATTACCAACAACATTCTCACTTGAAATAATTTTAGCCCCAGCTTAAAAATTTACATACACATAATAAAGACACAAGGGATCATTAACTTACTCACTTAAATCAGTATTAACCCATATTAAATAATTTTACATACACATCATAAAGACCCAATGGATAACCAACAACATTGTCGCTTGAATTGATTTAAGCCCCTGCTGAATAATTTTTAAAAACACATCATCAGGACATCTAGAAATGTTCAGTCTTGGACTAGTTAAGCATCAAAGTTGTAGAGTTGGAGGAAAGGCTTCAACATCATTGGTTTGGCTTATTTGTGGAACCCATGAGAAATACTTGAACCAACAAATACAGATTGAGGTTAAAGCTCTACCCGCTTCCCCATTTGTTAGTATGTGGCTAGCTGTTCAAATATAGATCCGGAGATCTCAAGTATTGGGTTATAAGATAAAATAAAATGGAAGAATTTTGGCGAAGTAGCTCTGTACCTGTTTTATAAATGATGGTATCAAAATCAGAAGGTACAAGGAACAAGAGGTCCGAGGTTCGAATCCCGCCAGGGGCTTGGCAACTTTGTCTGGAGTAGAGAACTGTTCTCCATGCCAGTAAGGTTTTGGTGCCATGCTACACTTAATTTCAGCGCGGTACCACCATTGGTTTCGCTAGTTCTGGCCAATCCTTGCAATCCAATGCATAGCCACTTTAGGGATGCAGGCTTTTTTCCTGCAATAATACTAAGAGCTGTGATATAAGTGAAATAGTCTTAAAAGCTGCAAACCCCAAATCACTTAACCTTACCTCATCTGAATTATCCCCAATACATTTTTTCAACAAAATATTAAGTAAGGTCTCTCGATCTGGCTCTCTTTAATGTCATTGGTATCAAGAACCTTGATACCTAACCTGTCGATATACGTATTTTGATACGGTCTCTGTATTTTTTTATGCATCGTTGGCTTTTAAAGTGTTATTTTCCCTAAAAATCAGGGTTTTTTCAAATTTCATCAGTCTTTTTGTAAAAATAAAACTGAAAATAGTTTATCTTGACATGCATCTTATCGAATAGTGACATGTATCGTATCATGATATATGTCTGTATGATCACACCTCTTAAATGTCAACCATGATTGTATACTCCTTAAGGTGAAGAGACTGAACAAGAATCAAATTTTGTCTTTGCTCAAAAATGAAGAAACTTTTCAATGGCATTCTTAACCAGCTTATTAGCCTTGTATAAATTCTCAGAATTGATAACCAAGAGGTCTTAAAATTTTAGACAGTTAACCCAAGGCAAAGCATGTCTTACTGAACAGCTTAAAGGGGCACAGGGATGGGATAGCGCAGTGGTGTAGCACACTCGGCTTCGGATTAAGAGGTCGTGGTTCAAATCCCACCAGGGGCTCGGCAACTTTGTCTCCAGTAGAGAACTGTTCTACACGCAGTAAGGTTTGGGTGCAATGCTACAATGAATATAAGCGTAGTACCACCCATGGTTCGCTAGTTCCAGCCGATGCTCTCAGGTTTCACCGCAATGCATAGCCACAATGGTGTTGTGGGTTTTCTCCCTGCAATAATACTAGCAGCCGCGATATAAGTGAAATGCACCTCACCTCACCTGAAGGGGCACAGTGAATGTTGTTGTAGTCAAATATGTCAAACTTTGTATTTTATTGAAAAATAGTTGTTATTTCTGAAAATACCCTAATTAACGCTTAACAGTTCAGTGTAGAGAAAACATGCAGGTTGAAGTCTCAATTTGTGATCGAAAACCGGACAATGGATGAGCAAATGATTAAGCTGTCATTTGGAAACTTATTTACAGCAGACACAGACATTGGTTCAGAAGTGTTAAAGGTCATTGCACAAATTTGTATGTAAATGGGTCACGAAATTTTGACTTCTTTTCATTTACGTGACTGTTTTTTAATTATCATTGTAAGAAAATATAATTGTGTCACTTTTCAAATAGAGATGCAAGTTTAGGGAAGGCGTATTGAACTTAACCCAGGACATATGGTATTTTAGCTCTAATTCCAGCAACATAAATATTAATGAACCTTGCTCCCTATCATTGTTATTATTGAAAAAGATGACGTAGCTATGATTCTACATCAGTAAACGTAATGCAGTTTTATAGTGCTGTTAAGAAGAAAAATGCGCATTCGCATAGATTTGTTATTGAAAATATGTTGAAGATTTTTAAATTATCACTTCTTATGGTAAAGTATGAGAAAGAAAATATTAACATTACATAAAGCCCATTCCTTTGTGACTCAGAAATATTAACTTTTCCAAAATGTCTTTGAATCACATCAGGTGCTCGGCAACTTTCTCCCTGCAATAATATTAGTAAGTGAAATAATCTTGAAAGCAGCATTAAACCCCACATGACCTCACTTTCTTTACCTAGAAACCACAAGCAGTACCACATTTCACCCATGGTTTTATACAACTATAGAAAACTTGCTTGTCCATAGTTAGCTTCTCAAACCATGACATGACTTTTGAAATCAGTTTTTAATCATTCCCTTACAAAATTACTTCATGGTTTGGACAGAGATGGAAGTCAGATGGTGCAAGGTCAGGAGAGCAAGGTGGATGAAGAGCCACATGCAGGGACCAGAAAGGGGTCTGGGGAAATCTCTAATGAATACCCTTCATGAAATAAGGTCACCTTAGCATCTAGTGCAACAACACAAAGGGCATCAAGACCAGTAGCAGAAAAGACCAATGCATACTTTGACCGTAACATTAAGCTTTCTATCTGTTTTAACATTTCTCAAAATAAATCCTTTGGAGACCCTAAACAATGCAACCTTTACTAAAGTTATCTTACTCCCATTCTTAAACCTTGTGCTATGATGACCTTACTGACTAACGATTACTTTTGTGCATTGTGAATGGTGGCTATGAACATTTATCACGTATGGCCATTGACATCACTTACTGAGAACTTGAAAAGAAATAACTATTTGAAAGAGCAAGGGTATATCTATTGCAAACATGCATAAATTCATTTCAACTCATTGTGCACACATAAGCTCAAGCCTTGGTTTCTGAGACTCTCTCTTTCCCACAATTTTCAAGAAAATACAAATTTTATCAAATTGTATCATTTATTGAAAGGCTGCATCTCCATGAATGTGTTTAAAAGACCCTTTTGAATCTAGTATCTGTACAAGAAGCATGGCAACCAACAACTTATTGTCTAGTTCGAAAACAGATTATGTGCACTGGATTTTCTAAAACATCCCCCACATTGTTCCAATGAATGATAAAAGTAACTTTGGAATGTGTAGGCGAATAAACTTAAATTCAGTAAACATTACCACACAAAAATAAAAGAAACTGCATACAATGTACTCGTGACACGTAATTGTGACACTTAGTTGGCCCTCTACCATGAATCCCCCCCCCTCCTTTCCCCCCAAAAGATCCACCCCTTATGTGTGACAATCTTATTGAGAAAAGTTGTCCAAGAAAATTCAAGAACAGAAATCAAGGAAACAAGCCAAAATGATAAACAGTTTTCTGATTACAAGTTTTCAAAGATTTGTTGAAGAAATCGGGTGACAAACAAAAAATGCAGCAAAGTATTTTAAAAAGATAAGAAGAGGAATGCTGTGGAACACTCCAAACTTATTTATTCATTGTATTCTAGTTGGATTAATCATATTGAAAAATCAAAATGCATATTTCATATTGTTACACAAAGAAAAGTCTACACATATACATATTGAACAAGATTAGTGAAAATGTTCCGTAACAATACAATATCACCCCAGTCCTTTTAACATCATCATTATGAACATTTCTAATAAACTCATGCAATCGTTAATAATTAGTAATTTTTTTACATATCTTCAAACTTGATAAGTTTTATGATGGAAGGGGATACCAATTTTATTACCTATTTATCATCCGCTCCCAAGACTTGAAGCATTGTGTCAACTTTTCTGTGAAAGTTCTTCAGTGCAGTGCAACTGAACTTGATAATTACATCGGAAATCTGGAGATTGCTTCTGATTTCCAATGAGGTCGTTACATTGGAATTTTACCACAAAGCAGCAAGGCTCGAACAAGCCAGTGTTGGTCCAAATCTAATCCTTGCATGGGGAAGTTTTGGGGTTTTTTTGTTTATTTTTCTTTTATGAAGACATGTTCTCTTCGAATTATTTGTACGACAACATTCCCTTATCTATGTGATATGAACAATAAATGTATTTGAGTCAACAATCTTGTCACAAATTGGTAAATTAACTGAAATAAAACTCGAAATAGGTTCAAGAGATATTTTATCTTGGTGCTTGCGAAAAAGGTTTTTCAAGTCAGATCTAGTATGAGGTAAAATCGGTTTTACTCAACTTGAGATATGTTTGTGATATAACAGATCAGGGTTGCAACGATTTCCAATATCAAGTCATATTGACTGTCTCTTGTTTTGTTGATTTTCAGCTTGAAATTTATTGTTTATTTGTCCTTGTTAAGTTCAATGTTACAAAAAATATATTTTGTATTTCATTTCATTTTGTTTGTTATACTTGTTATTTCATTGATTTGTTTTTTTTTTCAATTATATGTAATATTACAAATTGTAAATATATTCTATTGTCTTACGTAATAAAACATTAAAAGCATACAGAATTGTGTTTATTAACAAGATTTTCTGTGCAGGTACAATTCTTATAAAATCTTAAATAGCATTAACGGTAACCAGCTAAATATGAAGACTTTAGCAAGTTAAGGGTTAATAACCTTTTTGTTAAAATGATCAAATTATAAAATCTTACAGAAATTATATTTTCATAAATCAATTCGTGAAAACCATTTACATCACATCATATATATATATATATATATATAATATATATCTCTGATTTATACAAAATTGTCCAATATATAAAAATACAATCTTACAGAAATTATATTTTCATAAATCAATTCGTGAAAACCATTTACATCATATATATATATATATATATATATATATATATAATATATATCTCTGATTTATACAAAATTGTCCAATATATAAAAATACAACACACAGAATTTATCTAAAAAGGAATATAATACAGCTGTAAACTTATTGTAAACGTTTTTCCTCAAATAAGCACCTCAATCGTCCATTTTTTAGACCATCCGCGAAAATATTTGAATACAATCATGGCAAGGACACTATTCTAGACTCGACTTCTACTTTTTCAAACAGTGGTACCCCTTGTTATTCAAAACATAGCATCCATTCGAGGCCCAGCCTCTATTTGAGGAAATACGGTATACAAAAAAGAACAAATCGAAACATTTGATGAACACATACCACAATTTAACGAGGGCAAAGAGACAAAAAAGAATAATTGATAAATAGTATTCATATAGATAAGAATACGAAAAACCAGGATAGGATTTATATAAGATAATCTATAAAACAAGTAGTATGGTTTTGGGCACTGTAGAACGTATTTTCTGGGAAATAGGGGCAAAGTAAAACAGGTGTTACAAAATTGCAAGGCAATTTATCATAAACAACAAAGGAGTGCTTCAATGAACAAAAAACTTTGGTTGATAAAGCTACAAAATTCATATCCCTAAACAAAATGATTAAAAGGTGTTTACACTTAAATGGCAGCCAGCATTTTGATTCTTGACAATTTCAACACTGTGGATAATAGCGATGAGAATAAGATGTTTGATTCCCTTACATTTTACATAATACTTTAAATAGTAAACAAAAAGATTTTTCCCTAAAACGTGCTACTGAATCTTTAAAAATGAATGATTGAGACCATTATTGTGAAAATCTCGGCAGAGATCACTGCAATAACAAATGGGGTGGGTAGTATAAACATCAGGACCACCATAGCACCAATTTTAAATTGATTGATACACAACAAACAATCATCTTCAAACAACAAAGCTAGAACTTACAGTTCTGTTAAAGTGATCATAAAAACATATCTAACAGTAACATAATAAATCATATGAAACACAACTTGGTAATCAAATATAAGTAATAACTCGTTTTCCCTTTCATATCAAGTTTATATCCAATTTGAAACAAGTTTGCCTTTATTCCGAAAAAAAAATCTTGTTTTCACCCAGAACAAACTCGTAATGAAGGGGAAGCTCATTAACCATTAGACGTTGACTATAAATATACAAACACTATCAAAAATAAATGTGACATATTATGTTGTCATTTGAGATCTTCATTGAACTACTGGTCTTATTTAATGGGGCAGTAGCACAGTTATTTCTTCACAATTTCCCGAATAACCCTTAGTTTTTGCCAAATGTATAATTTTCAGAGGGACAAAAAATCTCATTTCAACCTGATCATTCATTGTCTTACTGCTTCTTTTGATTGTCATGTAATTGGAGACATTCATCCTTTTTTTTGAGCGATCTCTTTATTTTTCTAAAATAACCTGCTATTGCCCCTTTAAGGTAATTTCTATTATCATGGAAACTGCTCTTTCTTGCCTAACAGAGGTAGCTCTGTCATAAATTTCAACCTTTTCAAATTTCAAATTTCGAAGGTTTCTCGGTCTTCCGGCACTTTCCCCTAGCGGGACAATATTGCAACTTAAACTACCTGGCTATATTTCAGCCAATGAAAACAACGAATGCATGAATAACATTTTTGATGTCACACAGGCCTGTGCAATGAAACAGTCGGAAAATGAGGCATTTGTGTTCTGTAAAGACGACTCAAAGTGCATATTACAATAAAGTTTACCTTTTGGGAAGCTTACCGAAATAACTTGAGCGATTTTGAATGATAACTTTTGAAACAGTGTCGCTGAATGCAGAACTAACTTTGATTGCATCCAATCAGTGATCTACATTTCATACACAAGAAACCTTCGAATTAAGACAGAGGTTGTATAGAAATTTATGATGGAGCTACCTCTGTTGGGAGAGAATGGGAAATTGCTGTAGATCTAAGGTTTCTTCCATTATTCATGTCATGTCACTAAGTCATGAATGTGGTTTGTCAGATGGGCTTGGTATCTCTTTGGTAGGTTCCAAATTAAACCCATTCCAGTCTCCCCCAAAAATCAGAATATGCAACAAATATACAGTCTTCAACATGTGTGCTTTGGACCACTACAAATCTTATGAAATTCCATTGGTCATCTAAAAATGAATCATTCAAAATATATTCATTTGTGTTTTGGATGTTGTTAGCAAGCTCTATTAACTTCAATGATTAAGCTCCTATCATGTCGACTATTGGCAAATCCTAATGTAGAAGCCCACAGACACTGAAAGTAAGCTGTATATAAACAACTAAATCATCAGAACTAATAAGGATATCTACAAAGAGCACAATCAACATTGATTAACCTGATTTAAACCAAAGCTACATTGAGGTCACCTTCAAAACAACAGTCACCAGGTACCCAGTTGTACTGCTTGGAACATATTTTGAATATTCTCTTGCCTAAGGTGATGCCACAAGTTTCCAAACATGGGTCTCAGTGTGGGAGAGGACATCACCCTCTTGGAATGAATTGGGCAAGCCATCCATCTGGCGAGCCGCACCAAATGTTGTTGAACTTTACTGATAGCCCACTTGAGCGATGCACAGGACAATCTTTCAGCATCATTTTCAGGCTCAAGTCAATCAAATGCTCTTCTGCTTTGGAGTTAGGAATGTCAAGCTTCTCACTAACAGACATGCAATCTACAATCTGGCCCTTTCAAACTGTAACTTTCTCACTTTGTGAAATAAATAAATAATTTATTAAATCTTGATTTTGAAAACTGAATCAATAAAGATAGATAACAAACATTTAATTATTGCTCATTACCCCTGAGAGAATCAGAGGGAACCAGAAACTTCTAAGGGAAGGCAACTTGTGAACAAAAGCCTATATAAAAACTGTTCCTCCCTGACAGGGGCAATAGCACATTTCTTGGACAGATTTATTTCTTCAAATTTTCCCAAATAATCTTTAGTTTATGCCAAATGTAAAATCTTCAGTTGGTCAAAATATCTCATTAATCAAACCAACCAACATAGTCATGGAGGAAATAATCAAATAAGCAGAAACTTTATGTGGCCATTTTTGTGTGAACACCTTTTATTCATAGCTTAGCCAATCATGGCAAGTTTGTTGTAAAACTGCTTCTTTGATCAAGACAAACAAAGTCAATTTACAAAAAATGTGCTGCTGCCACTTTAACTGATTGACATTGATATCGTTTTCACACATAAGGCAATACAATATGAGCTTTAAAAATATATCAATATTTAAGATTCTAGGTTATGTCAATATAATGGGAGGATTGTCAAAACTGTCACAAGACACTATCTTGATTGTCATAAAAAGGCACTTTATGATTGTTATGCAATTTTGATTTTATTTGGCTGTGATAGCCGACAAATACCATAAACATTTATATATATTGAAATATCTAACAGTTATCATTAAATCCATTATATGTGAAAATCATATTTTCAAGAAAAATTGAGAAATATAGTGAAAGCTGAATAAACAGTCTGATTAAAACCGACCGTGTTCCGAGGAATAAAAGCTTCAAAATATTGGGTCTATCGAGATTCGAACTCTATCTGTCTGGGCTATCCTCTCCACTAGGTCTGACCGCACCCTACTGTAGCGCACGTTCTTGCATAAACTAAGCTAACCAATCACAATGCGTGCGGCAAAAGCATTCGGTATCAGTGGCTAGGGGCAAGTAACTCCCATTTACCATTCGTTAACCTTGATCGCCGCTATCTTTATTTTAAACGCGATGATGTGATTGGTTCGCTATTGACTAGGTTTTGTCTGCGCTAAACTGGTGTCGGCACGTGCGAGCAGTGAGGCTGCCTTCAGACCGCTGTGGCGAGGATAGCCTAAACAGAAAGAGTTCGAATCTCGATTGTCAGTATTTTGAAACTTTTATTCCTCGGAACACGGTCGATTTTAATCAGACTGGCTGAATAAATATGCCAAATTAAGATTAATACTAGTTATATAGCACATAAAACACTATAAAAAATAAACGGTTTCCTTTGGTAATTTTCAAAATTAAGTTTGAGAAATTTATATTGGCAAGCAACTGGACATTGTCCTTGTTTTGTTACATCAAAATAATTTTTCTAATCATTTGTTTTGTAACCATCCTGAATTGATTAGCCTTAAAGTCATTAGTTTATACTTATTAAGTTAATTATGAAAGGTAACTCAATGTAACAAATCAAGCAAATAGTCGATCACTTAAATCAATCTTTCCTGTAAAAATATGCAATTATATTTATGTCAATGCCCGTTTTATAAGTCAACCAACAAATCAAGTGCACCCCATTAGAGTCACCCTAAGAGTGTGACAAATGGTGAGTCGATTGATAGCATAGATACTTATACCAATTTCTCATTGCGTTTACCGCAATTTTATCTGCTTTCTGTATCTTAATAAGGTTTGCATCAGCTACTTTCATTGCATCATCTTAGAAATTTTGTATGTTCTAAGAATCACTTTGCAAATGATGTGGTCATAACTATCATTCACCGATTAAAGAGCCACTCCGTGAGTTGTTGGAGTCATATATGCCAAACCTAATCAATGGTGTACCAAAAAGACACATTCTAAAGCTTATTGGTTTTTTTCACAGGGACAATATGAAGGTTGAACGTTGCATTTATGATCGAAAACAGGACATTGGCGCGCGCCCAATAGTCAAACATAATTTTGGAGACCTATCGAAAACAGCCAGGAGGGCATTTAGCAGTTGATAGCGTTTGTTAGGTTATATAACTAGTATCTATGTATATTGGACATTATGTCGACATCTCTTTATAAGGCTGTTTTTAGATTAAATTGTCATGAAAAACCAGTATTTGTCATATAAATGTCTTTTGGACATGAAAAGTTAAGATGTTTTGGTTTTAAATCACCACATGACATTTAGGTTTGTATCACAGGTTAATAATATGTTATGAAAATCACAGAGTGGCTCTTTAAAACGGATAGAGCTGTTTGAAATTCAACCCAGAGAGCTAGACTGCAAGCAATGACAATTGTTGTAAAGCTCAGAGGAAAGATTGAAACGAGTAATGACTTATTTGTCTGTCGTTGATTAAAATTTGACAATGGCTTTAAATAAAAACACCCCAGCAATAGTAAGTACTTCTCAGCCAAAAAATATCTTTGATGATTTTAAGTATATGCAATTCTAACTAGTCACAGAGTGTCTCTTGAAATGAAATGAGAAAGAAAAACATATTCGATGTGATCTATAAAAAGAGATAGTAAAATATAGCTTTCCTAAAGGGAATTTCATTTGGCAGTCAAATTTGAATTAAAATTTGTATCAAAACAGATAAGCAACAAAAAAGCAAGTTTAAATATGTTTATGACTGTAAAAGGATCGTTGGTGTAAAAAGTTTTTGTTCTGTTTAAATTGACTCAACCCCATAAATCTCCCTCCCTCACACTGTTGTTGCTAAAATTCTGGTCATAAAGGAGTTGACACATTTTTCTCAAAAACTATGTTAACAAATGTGACCTTTCTGTGTTGAATGTGTGTAGGTACACTGTTTTCCTATTACTTGAGGCAAATCCAAATTAAAACACACTTATATCCTCCAATGCAAATTAATAATTAATTCCTTAACTTTTCCTTTCAATGACAGGGTATCTTATTTTTATGAATTTTATTCAAATTTTCTAAATTCTCCTAAGCCTTAATATGTTTCAAAATGTCACTTGTACTGACATAACTTTGAACTAAAATATTCATCCCCTAAATGCCAAATAAACTAATTTCCAAACGAAAGTGATATTGTATTATACAAATAACACAAGAGACAAGCTGGGATTCGGTAAATGAAAGGTTATCTTTCACTTGAAAAATTACTAATATCTTTAACCATTTTGTTAATATCATTGCAATGTATTTAAGCAAATTAAAAACAACCTTGACGCAAAGTCACTAAAATTGAAGCTGTGTAAGTAATAAATGCAAGAGAAAAGTAAAATTGAATCTTTTAGCACAATATAGAGAATACTAAACGACGTTCAGTTTAATAACATATTTATGAAACGAGTGGATGGTATTCGTATTTAACGAGCGAAAGCGAGTTAAATACCAATACTATCCACGAGTTTCATAAATATGTTATTAAACTGGACGAAGTTTAGTATTTTATTTATTACACTCTTTAAATTGATAACATAAAATGAAAATCATGTTTACTCTCAATTCTCGTAGTTGTGCGTAGGAATACAATTCTTACAATCGACGCATAACGTCATTAGACTGCATTGGAGAAATAGGCCAAGAGTAAGTCCGTTTATAACAGCTTTAATTTTGAACAATACAAATGGAAGGCACTCATTCGTGTTTTGGTCACTACGTACACAAATTGGCGAGTTAACAAAACATAACATCAGTCACTGAATAACTTGAATGAACGTTACTGAGTTGTGTGAATGAATGTCACGTGATCGTGACGTCATTGGAATGTGAGTTTTGAAGCGCGATTCATTTAGTTTGAGTTAGTGTCAGTGGGAGGAACACTGTCCTTGATGTTGCCGATGAAGTTAACATTGATGAGACAGTTGCTAACGGAACCACCGAAGATTGAGTTGATTGATCGAAATTTGGAAGCACTGACGCTGACAAGAACCTACCGAAATCGGCAGGGATGACTTTGCCCGATCTAGGCCTACTGACGAAAACCCGCTTGACCCGGATTCGGAGGACATGTTTACATTTGAAGAAGATGGACGTTGATTAATAATAATTGTGCTGATATTTCTGTGCTGTTTCTTGGACAACTGAGAGTAATTATTTATGCTTTGGATATTTTTGTGACCACTAATTTGCATGATTTGATTGGGAGGAATGTTATCGCTATTTTGATTTACATCATCACGTGATAACTTGTCATGTGACTACAGGGAAATAGTTCTGGATGCGATCGCTTTCACGTGCAATGTTTCACAACAGTGTTGAATAACATGTCATTGTTTCACAACTGTAGTATCTCCAACAAGAGTGTAATAAATTTAAATATACTACAAACTAACTGGGGCTTCCATGGGTAACCAGGCAGGTCTAGTGGTTCAAGGCCGCAAAAAGAGGATATAAGTTAAGTGTCTAATTTAATACTGTCTGTTTGTGATATGTGATGTGAGATAATCGAAATGACATTAATGCCAAAAAATACCTGTTATGACAATATACAAGTAAGTATAATGTTTATCATATCTATGATGAACAACAATAACATACGGGTCCACAATGAATTGGACCCCTTAAGAACTCAAGTCTGGATTTTTAGACTCATGGAAGCCCTTTTAATCACAAGCATGGTCCACAAAGAAATCCTAGACTGACAATGCATACCATTTGTAAATGGGAGTTACCAAAGTTTCAGTCAAACAAAGTTTTGTACTGTGACCAAAGAATTAAGGTTGCCGTGGCGATGGTTGTCAAGATGGACTGCTGCTCTCTGCTTCCTGAGGACGATGATGATGATGGTTTCACTCCACCCTGTGGCCTCTTCGATGGATCTGAAAGACCATGTGTGAGAAATAATAGACCGTATAAGTTGCATCCAAACATCGTAACAGCTAGGCGCTCAGTTTTATTTCATAAGTTACTCAGTATCAATCATGTATATTATAACATTCTCTATTTTTTTTTAAAAAAGGTAAATGTAAATGTCCTAGTTGAATTTTGAAATCAAGATCCAAATAAAAAATCAACTCACAAATATTATGTTTCCTCTTGTAAAATTTGTTTTAATAATCTCTTGCTTCAAATAAACAACTGTGCAAAACTCAACAGGAAGCAATAGGTCTCTGGTAAAATCTTGTAAACAATTGGCAAATCCAGAAAATTTAAAAGAATGGGGTGGTAGGATCCTTTGGAAAGAAGAGTTTTTATAAAATCCAAAACAGGAGGGGGGATGTCAGTGTGTTGTTAGCGGTGTGATGGACGGACTAGCACACTGTGCACTATGTTCATGCCGTCTTCTCTATAATTTTTCAAGTACAACTGGTCAACCACGATTAACTTGATGAATTGACAAAAGGAACCTTACCATTGAAGACAAGATTCACGTATACGACGGCGCCAGTATCATTATGTCTACACATCCATGACCCGGCATGTCTCGACTTGTCTAGCTGAGGGAAGTAGAAGCATCGCCCAGGAGATGAGTCACAGTTGCACGGGATACTTGTTGATTCAACACCAAGCTCTTTATTGTTCACCTTACATTGTCCCTCTTTTTGACAATAAATTATAGTACTGCTGTGAGAATAGGTTGGCCCTGGATGTTCCAAACCCACACTGGCTGAAGCTCGACAGAACAGCAGTAAGCCCTCACCAGGGTTAACTTGAACTGTAAATAAAAAATAAGACCAAATTGTTTACTCCTATGTGTATTCTTGAATGATTTGTACAACACAGCATTGATTGTTTGTGATCACAAATTTATTTTTTAAATGTTGCACCAGGGCCATCTTAGACAGATCCCTTTTCGACGAAGGTGATCCTTATGATAAAACAATTAGTTGCTAGCTCCGGACACTTGATGACATTTATATACTCTCTGCATTCAGGAAGCTTCACAGTGAAAAGCTCTTACACAGGGCGTGCAACCAACAACTGCTGTCACACTCAATGACTGAAACTCCTTACTCATAGAATTCATAATGCAACTCCAAACAACAACTCCAGAAAAGAGTTCACAAAACGTTTTTGGTGATTTAATAAAGTTTCCCTTGCATTCTTTAAACATTACTTTGGCCATCAGTAACCTATCTAACATAATCAGCATATTTCAAGCAAATGACACCAATTTTTCTTTTATTCATAGCAAAAAAATTACAAACATACTCTCAAACTGATTTCTTTGTATTTAAACTATGCTTTTGGTTTAAAGAGCCACTTCTAGAGTTGTTGGAGTCATATATGCCAAACTTAATCAATGGTGACATTTGATTGCCAAGTATCGACTGTTACCAAAAAGACACATTTTAAAGCTTGTTGGTTTTTTACAGTGACAATATGAAAGTAGAACGTCGCAATTATGATCGAAAACCAGACAGTGGCACGCGTCAAATTGTCAAACGTAATTTTGGAGACTTATATAAAACAGCCAGGAGGGCAGTTAGGAGTTGATAGTGTTTGTTAGGTTATATAACTAGTATCCATGTATATTTGACGTGATATCTACACCTCTGTGCATTTATAAGGCTGTTTTTAGATTTTCATGGAAACCCTGTATTTGTCATATATATGTCTTTTGGACATGAAAAGATAAGATGTTTTGATTTTATATCACCACATATGACATTTAGGTTCGTATCAAAGGTAAATAATATGTAATGAAAATCACGGAGTGGCTCTTTAAGGTTATACATGATGTAATTTCTATTGTTGAATCATGATAACAATGCCCCAACGATTTAAGGCCGAGCACTTACCGTAGGAGTACTCTAATAAAAGGCCCCATGACAAGGAGGTTAAATAAGGTGTTCATTGTTTTAATAATGGGTTAAGGCCACTCTTAGGTATAAGCCAACTTTGTGAAATAGGGCCCACTTAACTCAAAGTTACAACATTTAGTTACATTCAACTTAGTATAAGTGAACTCCGTGCTAATGGGCCTGCCAGATCAACCTGCAACGTGCTCCCTAGACGAAGGTCGTAGTAACACAATGTTGTAGTTTTGGGTTAATTAAGGGCATCCCAAAAATGTTTCTCATCTATGAAGGAATAGGTTTATTATATGATACAAGTATTCATGCATTATTCAAAAGGTGCAATTAGACAATTAATGACAACTTTATCATGCAAGCATTCACCATTTAAAGCTAAAAGAAAATGTGTACCTACTCTTTTGATTTCTAAAATCTTCAACAGAAATAGTTTTATGATCAGCTTTAAAGAGTGGAATACCTGAAAATAGAATGTAAATGAAGTGAATGATGTAAAATAGGATGACGGATAATGAATTATATGATATTAACACAACGATAATGCTATAACAGCATATTAACATATACTTTATCACAGCTGACATACTAATGAAAGGGCAGCTCTAGCCTAGTTATTTTAATGCCAAATGCCTGCAGAATTCATCATTTTCTGCCCCAGAATTGACTCATTTTGAAAGTTGAAAAATGTTTTTAATAAAACAAATATATGGAAAGTTTGCTTTAGGACAAAATTATGTATGGTTACACAAATACGAACTAAAATACTGGTTACCAAATATATTTTTGACTACTCAAGATGTTACATTCACAAGTTTATCCTTTGTTAGCAATTCAATATCACCTAGCTCTAAAAGAAGTGGAAAAATGTGTATAAAATAAAGTATTTTATCATTTAAGACTTCTTTTTAAGTGTTTGAAGTTGCAGAATCTTATGCAGAATTTGGTAAAATTGCATGAGTGCAGAATTCTTGATATTCCTCCGTTGAATCCAGGAGGGAGTGAAATAAGTGATTAACAATGGTACAAGATAAATTATAATAAGTATAGGGGAGTACCATCAAATCAAAGATAGAACACATATGGAAAGTTCAACATTTAATGTGACGTAATAGGGGGTCTGTTTGACCCCCTTCAGTAGACAAAGTGATACTGGTATACAAAGGCTAAAGTGCAAAATGCGGTTCAAATTAATATTTAGATGGAACATGATGTTGAATACAGAAAGGTACAGGTAAGTAGATAGAATGATGAAAATAAGATTTAAGAATAAAATACGTACAAATGTCAGGTTGAACTAGGATGAGGTGACGTTTTTTTGTTCTTGAGGTTACCCCCCCCCCCCCACCCCCCCCTACCCACTCCATACTCATCATAGTTGACATGTTAGATGCTCCATATAAAAATTGAATGATGATGATGGTCATTATAATGATGATAATATATAATGACCATTCAAACACTGCACATCCAACAAGCGTGCAGCCATTAATGGGAACACACATTATATTACCAAATATGGTATCCATCCTATGCATCCAATGAGAGAGCAGGAAAACACATAAATAATCATTAACATTAAAAAGCTCTTGTTTTTCTTAAGGAGAGGCAGCACATTTTTGGAAGTATCTATCCCTCATATTTTCAAAAATTAACATTAGGTTATGTCAATTGTATTTTACAAAAGCACAATTCATTTAACTCTGCTTTATCAAACATAATTACGGGAAGTTACTGAAAACAACAACGAATTAAGGTATTTTGATATGATGAGATAGGATGTAACTCATCAACTTGCATAAGAAGTTGTAACTTTCCCTGCAAGGCATAATCTGTGACAGTCACAATCACTGGTTAAACCAATTAGCCTTGCTGCATTACATCAAAATTGTTTGTATGGGTGCAACCAAAAAATGGTGCAGCACTCTAATAAGCGATGAGTATCTTCCTAACAAATCTTGATTGGACTATCAACTTCAGCTGCAGGAGTCTGAAGAGCTGGCACAGAAAATGTGATGAAATTTAATGCAGCAAAGCTTAAACATGCAAGTGATGGAGATTAGTAAAAGTTATGCCTTGAGAAGGATGTTTGAGAAATATGACTTACCATTCCTTGTATTTGATGTGGAAAGCTTTAATTGATCAGGACGGACGTCGGTCAATATAAATTCAACATGTCCATCGCTGGGGAATTGTATATCAACGAGGCAACCGTCTTTGAAACCATTAATCTGACAATTTCGTGGACGTTTGCATGTGACGACAGTGACACCTTGCTTCTGCAAGTTTATTGAGTAGTTTTGCAGGTCAACCTCGTATTTGACATCTGTCAAAAGAACCCCCTGACAGTTCCGGAACAGGGCTCCAACCAGCAGCGCTGTGAACAGAAGTGTCAAGAGTCTGTTTGAAGAAAATTATGGCTGTGTTGATTACCAGTAGAAATTTCAAATTGTTTGGAACACCATCGGATATGATATGGCTATGTTATAGTGTTGCATGATCCCAATAGTGTCAATGTTATGAAACTTGGTTTGGAAGAACACTAACTGTGTACTTACAATTTCACCAAAGATTTGTAACACCATTGGCTATATAAATATCTCAGTGCTCTATCAATCAATCTCAGTCACCATGTCTATTTATTAAAATTCTCTCTAGTCAAGGAGTCTGTACACAAAATTTCAGATTCATAGCGTCAGAGGTTCTAGAGGAGATGTCCAAAAAATTCACAAACTGACAGAACCTGATTGAACAATGGACGCCATCCAATGTCATAACTTTAAGCCCCAGATCTGATGAGCTAAAAACAGAACGCAGATTACTATAACCCTATAAGGAAAAGTGAGAAGTATAAGGAACAATTAATGATTGTGGATCTGAATTCTTTAATCAGTTTTCATTTCAGTTATTGTTCAAACCAAATTTCTGTATCCCTTAGTAACAATCAAAATTAAATTATCAAGAAGTTGAAAACTTCTATAAGCATCATTCCACATGAAGATCGCCCCATACACAAAGTTTCAATGAGATAGTCCTCCGTGGTTTCAAGGTTTGGGTACGAAAACTAGAATTTTGTGATATGTTTCCATGGAAACGGCAAAAATTAATTCCAAAAAGGCAGATTTAAAACATGATGAAAATTCAATAAACCTAGTTTCAATAAATTGATTCTGAGTTCTGGTCAGTTCTGTAACGTGTTTCCATGGAAACGGTGAAAAATCAAAGTTTCTTTAGGCACCACATTAGATAACTGTTCCATTAGGCTAGTTAAAAAGGTGTAGCTCTAAATAGTAATTAGTAAACAAAATTCCATATAATATGTTTCGTTGTTTCGTAGAGTTAGATGTCATAGGGGTATTTTCTTTTTAGTTCTGATCCAGAGACAAAAAGGTCACATGCACTAATATATGGACAGATGTAAGTCATTCCTATATCAAGAACCAACTTTCCCCCCCCCCCCCCTCCCCACACCCCCCAAATACAAGAAACATGATCCCAACTGAAGCCAGTAGTTGATGCTTCAAGTTTGAAGCGTCTTGCTTCAGAAAGACTTCGAATCATGCTTCAATTTAAATTAATCTACACATTTTACTTTCAAATTTTCAACTTTTATGCAAGTTACATATTAAGATTTGTATAATAGATTGAGAAATGATCATTGTTTTATTATGTAAAATAGAATATAACATTTTCAAAGAAATATCCCTATAGGATAAACTCTTATTTTAAAGACCATCTAACTGGTTTTGCCTTTTCTAATCAAATGTATATAAGAAACCCTGTTACAATTACAGACCTAATTCCACTTAGGGTAATAGAGGCATCATTGAAATAAAAGCTAGTACAAAGAATTTTTAGATTTAAGATTTTGTTATTTTTTACATAAAACAAAGACAACACAACACACCCACTCATTCACACTCTTATATCTTTAGTGAATGTTATAAAACTCATAAGGTCAAGGTCTTTAGTTATGTAATTTTACTTCTCCAACAGGATGTAGTAACAGTCAGGGGTTGTTAGACACTTGAGAATATAAAATTATGAGATGATTGACACAAGATGCAAAAATTCATATTTCATATTTCAAAACAAATTTCTTATGGTTTTAGAGATGCATTTTGGGTTACATTCCGTAAACAATTTGATAAAAAGATCCAGGGGCCCTGTTGCATGGTAAAAGTCCAAGTTAAATTTACTTCAAAGATCTTCATAAAAATAGCACTCTGAGATAATTGAACCTCTGTTTCAACATTATTACAACAAAAAACACAAAATCTACGATCAAAAGGAGTGCGGGGTCTGCAGTGCCGACCAGTCTCTACATGTTAGAGTAGGCTCCCACATCATAGGCGAGCGACACATACTTTCTTAAATGTCTCAATAAAACTGTTTGTACGTAAGTTATAGTTACCAACCGAGTTGGAGGTTTGCATGAAATGGAACATTTAATTGCTCATTAAAATGTCTTCTTAATGTCAGCTGGATTCGTTGGTCTAGTGGTTAGCTCTCTGGACAATTAACAGGATGATACGGGTTTGATCCCCAGTTTCGTCAAGAAAATTTGTCAATTTTCCTGATCCAAATTACAAGTTACTTTAAGAATCATCTTCACTATGAGAAACAACTATTTAAAACTTTGAACTTGTTCACAGGTGAGTAAGTTAGTTGAACACCGGTGTTCATTAAACTTACCACCTGAGCACGTGCAAAACACGGTGTTCAACTTAGTTACCGACCTTAAGATAACTATAGGCTTGAATGGTAAAGTTCAGAAACCAAATCCTTCTTGATTAAGTTTATTTCCATTTTGGGGATTTTTCGTGTCGTTCCATATATCTGAATACTAGCTGAATTCGTCAATTTTCCTCATTTCACTTTCGGTGTAATGTTACAAACTGTGTCCTGGGATTGTCCTGTATATCATATTCCTAGCATATTTTTAAGACAATAATAAAAAACGATTTTTTTCTTCTTTTGCTGTACTGTAAAACTTGATGAAACAGTCTGTCATCTTCTGTTCTGTTTAGTTTTACCAAGGCCTATATAAATCCTTGGTTTTACAAATCATCTGAAGCACTCAATTCGCTGTTTCATTAGACATGAGGACAGTCCCATCTCGCATGACAACAGGTCATTCACTCGCACAGCACACTTCATGTTATCATATAGTGACTGAATTGCATTATACCATTTATACGTGCCTTCCTCAACTTAAGCCAAAGACATGACCTATCAACATTGTTGAAAGCTTTTTTAAAATCGATGAAACATGCAAATTTCTGTTGTTTTGCATCAAGTCTAGCCTTGACAATCGAAAACAAAGTAAACATGTGGACAAAACAACTTCCCTTCTTGCGAAAACCGTTTTGATCCTCTGCAATATAATTCTCAGCTTCTAGTCAACTTGTAAATCTTTGTCACACTATACTTTACAGGGCACAGAAATTAGACTTATTTCTCCGTAAGTAGACGGTGTGCGAGCATCCGGGTCTGCCTTCACAAGAGGATGAACAATGCTACTTTTTCTTTTATCTAGCACAACCTCTCAAAACAAGTACATGTAGTATAGAGTCTAAACAAAATGTCTACACATTGTCCATTTTTTAACACTGTCAATTCCTGACGCTTTCTTCAACTTAGCCCTCTGCACCGCCTTCACTACCTCCTCCCTTGTGATAGGCTCGTTCATTGTCGTCTCTTCATCTGTCAGGTTATCAATAACAGCTAGCCTTTGAAGCTCGTCATCAACCTCCTATAAACGCACTAGTGCACACAAATTTTTTGTAAACACAACGAATGCACAAATACCTAAATATCTCTCGATATCGTTCAAGATCCTCACTCAAGTAATCTACCTCTTAAGTTATTCAACAAATATTTACATATTCAGGTAGTAAAGTTGATTTTTAAAAACCGGAAGTAAACTGAATACAAAAGAAACTTTGCACATTTAAAAACAAAGTTGTTACAAATTGGTTGGACAGGTTAAAAAACAAATAGGTATGAACACATCGCCCAAATGCAAGCTTCTTTGACCTCCAATTTCTACAGGCAATATGCCCGTGTTTCTTTGAAAACGCGAAAATGTCAAAATCATGTGACGTCGTTACTGGGAGAAATGCAAGTGCCACAGGAGTATAAAAACTGAACAGTAGCAATGTCAAACAACCACAATGCAATAAGAACACTGAAAAATGCCATGAAGGACAGCGTCAGCGAGCACTGGGAATGCTTGATATGGGGGCCACGCACGTTCACGTTGCAAGAACCTTTGGCTGTTCCCGCGTTACAGTTGGAAATTTGGTACAGCGGTTCAGACAGACTGGACGGACATCGGACAGGCCCAGAACCGGACAACCACGGGTCACCACGCCACAGGAAGACCATTATCTTCGAACGCTGCACCTGCGAAACCGCTTCCTGACCGTGACGTCATCAGCACGGAATGCTTTGGGTCGGCGGGTGAGCACAGACAGTGTCCAGAAGACTACGAACAGGAGGTATCCGGGCCTTCCGACCGTTCAGAGTACAGTTATTGACTCCTGAAAATCGACGCAGACGACTACGATGGGCAAATACAGTGCGAAGGTGGCAACGTCGGCAGTGGCAACGCGTTGTGTTTTCCGACGAAAGTCAGTTCTGTTTGTTTTGAGTTGACGGCAGACAGCGTGTTTACCGTCGCAGAAGTGAAAGGACTGCTGCTTGCTGCGTTAGAGAAGTCGTTCCCTACGGTGGTGGTAGCGTTATGGTGTTGGGAGGCATTTGTGGGAACCAGAAGACGCCACTCATCGTCATTAATGGGAATCTTAACGCGCAACGTTACAGAGATGAAATCCTTCGTCCAGTGGTGCTGCCCTACCTCCAACAACAGCCCCAGGGTGTTCTGTTCCAACACGACAACGCCAGGCACCACACAGCTCGTATCGTACAGGACTTTTTGGCCGCCAACAACTTCAATGGTTGCCGTGGCCAGCGTGTTCTCCAGACTTATCACCCATTGAACACCTCTGGGACCGCTTGAACAGGCAAGTTCGAGCCCGACAACACGTTCCCGCCAACAGACAAGAATTGATTCAAGCTCTGCAAGAAGAATGGAACCTTCTGCCACCTGATCCCATCCAACGTTTGACGTCTTCAGTATGACGTCGAATCATGGCCTGTATTGCTGCACAGGGTGGTCACATTCGATATTAAATTTTAAAATTACATTTTTAGTGATTTTGAACACTCTCCTGATGTTAATGAACTGCATTGAAACTCTGAACAATGGGATTTTCGACCCCCACCACCTTTGTTTGTATGGTGTAATTCCATTTACCGCAGAGCGTTCATTTGAAGTTTTCCAATCCACTGTTGACATGTTGATGCATTAAATATACTCTACATCAAAGCGTTGTTATTTTTAATTTTTTAATTACAGTCATGTCAATCTGATGCAAAGTTTCTTTTGGTATTCAGTGCAACGTAACTTTAAATCCGCAAGAACTATGATATCGGAAACATTAAGATTTTGCTTATAACCAAAAAGGTCGTAACGGCAGCCGCTTTGGTCAGTCTAATAGCAATGCTAATGCTGTGTTCTTAAATCGGTTTATTTACAACATTGCTTTCATAAATATAATTCATTCTTTGTTCTCAGTTCAGAGTTTAGGTAAATTCAACAACTGCACATATAACTAGTTCAGCCGTGTTCAACTGTCTATAATTTATCCATTTTGTGCACAGCTAACCATAGATTTTTTATATGTCCAAGCCAACAGCAGCTGTCTTCATTTTTTCATTGTTGAATGCAGGTCAATTGTAAAGAATATTAGGTATATCATTGTATCAATAGAAAGCTTAAGTGAATGCATAAGTACTCTTACATTTTAAAATAGCAAATTTAAACCGTTAAAGCGGGCACTAGTGCCTTTAAGTGTTCATTGTCGAATCCATCGTTGATATTAGAGTATTCAAAAATTATTCAAAACTGAGGGTGTATCAGATCGTAAATTTCCATCTTCTGTCACAACTTCCATGGGGTCAAATGGTTTCCTTTCACTTCCAATACCAATTTTGCCGATTTCCTTCCAAAAAAAATGATCGTGTCGTCACACAGGAAGTTACGCGGCCTATCATTATAACAGAAGCTGAAATCCCCAAAAGACACATCTACATGATATGAAGAGGATCTATACGTTATTTGGTGAAGAAGGGTCAAGTAATTACAGAGATATGCTCCGGAAACATATGAAGAGACTCTATACGATATTTGGTGAAGATGGGTCAAGTAATTCAGAG
This sequence comes from Phorcus lineatus, assembly GCA_921293015.1. Taxonomy (NCBI): domain Eukaryota; kingdom Metazoa; phylum Mollusca; class Gastropoda; order Trochida; family Trochidae; genus Phorcus; species Phorcus lineatus. Next base: position 29,859,245 of record OV121088.1, on the reverse strand, counting down.
ATATGCTCCGGAAACGAATGTGAACGCCAGAACGGACGCGGACGCGGAAGCAGACAGAAACTCAGCTTAAAACTATTATGTCCCGTGGGGGCTGCTGGACGAATAATCACTTGTGTCGACGAATGTATGCATAGGCATTACCGTGCTCTTTGATAGCATAAAAGAACCGATGCAGATAGAAATAACGCAATCACATTATAAGTAGAATTAACAAGATGAACGTACCGTTGAGCAAAGCATAAACTCAGTTCTTAGAAAACTCAGCCATGTCAATAACAGTTAAATTGTGACATGAGTTGGCAGTGTTTATTGAAAATACGTGTTTCTATTTTTAACAGCGATGATTTCCATACGTAAAAAGACATAAACACCTAAGTAGTTGGATGTAAAAATTGGTTATTGGTTTTAATAGAATGGGCAAATACACAATTTATTCTAAGCTCATCTCCAATTACATTTTGGTTGCATAGGTTACATAGACGTTCTTCCCCCGCAATACCCTGTCACCTGCTATAGTCTCTATGGGTAGGTTATGGTTTGATGTTCAGAATTTAAGGATTGCGATAGAAATATCTTTTGTGAAAATAGATATTGTATAAATTGTTTTTCTAATTCTTTTTATCTAAAATATGAATGTGTCTCTCTTCCAGTCGCTATATAGATATGGGGCCTACCGTTCAATTACAAAATTTCCAAACAGAATATGCCGATAATGAAATTTTTTGTTGAAATATTAAACAGTGCATACGCATTATATTTTCAACACAAAAAAACTGCTATCCTCTCATAATATGCTCCGGAATAAATCGATGATTGAAAAAGATAATCGAAGAGGATTATATCAAAATCGTTGTTCTTTTCCTCCATATATTTCATCAAATCAGTTGTATCGGAACAAGCACCGGTGTTTCTTTGTAAAGGATAGAACAATGCAAAACGACAAAAACGCAATTGACACCTGATAATCATATTTAGATGAACGTACCTTTGAACAGAACCACGAGAGCATGAACCAAGTTCAAGGAACAAGCCCGGGAATCCATTGCCGCTCTGCCGCACAACAGAGAAAGGTGGTTAAATATCCTTTAGCCTTTAGCGGAAAATCCAGTCGACTAGCTATTTTAAAAGCGGTGATTCCCCTCTTTACGTGTTTCTATAAATAAAGGAAAATTTTGATGCGAAACTACGATGCTGCATTGTTTAAAACATATTTATTCCCAAAAATGACGGTATTGACACACATGCAGATCTTTGCTTATATTAATGCCTTCCCCTGCAAATTAGACATTATCTCCGTCACACATTCCGATACAACCTCTGTCCATGATACATAGATGTATCGCCATTGTAGACAATGCATCCCGACATTATTCACAAGCTTTTACTAAAAAAAAAATTTTTAAAATAAAGTGATAAAGTAACGTTTTTATTCTGTTTTAACAAAAAGAAAATATGAAGTATTTCTGATACTTTATCCACGATTTCACATTTTGATGACTTCCATTCACGTATGATATTGACAGGTCGTTATCTGAGAAATAACATCATTTTTATCTGACATCTACAAAACTGCAGAGATACGTATTGTATTGCAAACTTGGTATCGTGATGATAATCGCCTCGCAGCTTTCTAAGTAATACATCCATGATATATCGTCTCGCCGTTTATAACTAGAATCGGGACAAATTGTCTCGGCACTAAGGTCACACACAGGTCTAGTTGATGTCGGTAAAACGAAGAACATAGACTGTATCAATAGTTCCAATTTTATTTCAACGAATTTCCATTGTTTTCATATTTAATTTTTTTTAAATGTTTAATTAATCAGACATTTGATTGGTTTTGCATCGATTAAGCCTAAGGCAATGTGGGTAACTTCGTTTTTTTAAGATGTAGCCAAATGCTACTGATGGTACGGAGTGGCATTACCTGAGATGGAAGAACTTATATGTTGCGTGTTGAAGGACGACTGGCTATCGTGACCAAGTGTCGTTACCTGTTGCTGTGTCCTTCAAACAGCGAACAATGAATTTGAGCAGAATACTGCTAAACCCCATTAAGAGTTCTTCCTTGGTCGATATAAAAATCGGGACCTTAAGCTAAACCCAATTGAAAATCTTTGGATAGTATTTGGTAGAAACGTGACGCGACGTCAAATACAGCATTGACCAACTGTATAATGCTTGAGAGGAAGAGTTGCGCGCGATTCCAAGAGATGTTATTTGTAAACTCATCTGAAGTCTACCAGATGTCTTAAAGTGATCAACAGTCAAGGAGGACACACAATATGCTTACTTTTGTAAATTTCAAGGTAAATAAAAACAAACGAGTTTTTAAAACGAACACAAAGTAAAATTATATGCATTCAAATGCCCGCCGCTGCAATGATACAGTCGCAAAATGAGGCGTTTATGTACATAAAAAATAGAGCCATGGGCTCTGTAGCTCATTAGACTTTTGATAGAAATAGGTGTTTGGGTTTAGACCATGGGGTCATGGGCAGTGTAGGAAAGATAGCCTGTCCCAACGTCTGAGACGGGTAACTTGGGACCATATATAATACACACATATATATATATATATGAACACAAGAAAAATGATACTTTGGATATTTATTTGGATAAATTAAAGCAGCCTTTATTATGAAGAAAAGAGAAAGTGAAAAAAACAATATGTCAACATTTCTTTTTGGTAAAAAACCAGAGATATCAAAATAAAAAAAAATGCTTTCCAAATCAGGGGTAACTTGGGCTTGAACTAGGGCACATTGGGACATTGCAAATTGTTATGTTGAGGACAGAAATCAACAATGTATTTCTGAAAAGTTATTCACAATCAAATAAAAAAGGCCCAGTGCCCATTTGGGGTCAAGGGGTCACCGAACCTACAATTCAGAATCCCCATTGTCCAAGGAGTCTACACACACCTTTTCAGCTCTCTAGATCTTTTGGAACTAGGGAAAAAGATGAAATTAGTTTTTTTAGGTTTTGACCCCTGTGACCCCATTTAGGGTCATGGGGTCACCAAACCTACAATTTAGAATCCCCGTTGGCCAAGGAGTCTACACACACCTTTTCAGCTCTCTATTGACCTTTTGGAACTAGGGAAAAAGATGAAATTATGTTTTTTAGGTTTTGACCCCTGTGACCCCATTTGGGGTCATGGGGTCACCAAACCTACAATTTAGAATCCCCGTTGGCCAAGGAGTCTACACACACCTTTTCAGCTCTCTAGACCTTTTGGAACTGGAGAAGAAGATGAAAATAGGTTTTTCAGGTTTTGACCCCTGTGACCCCATTTGAGGTCATGGGGTCACGAAATCTACAATTTAGAATCCCCATTTGCCAAGGAGTATGCACATAAAATTTCAGCTCTCTAGAGTCATTGGTTCTGGAGAAGAAGTCGAAAAAGTGAAAAGTTTACGGATGGACGGATGGACGGACGGACGGACGGACGCCGGACGCCATGCCATGCCATAAGCCCATCGGGTCTTTCAGACCTGATGAGCTAAAAAGCCACAGTCGGCGAATAAGACATGAATGATGAAATGGATACATGAATGTAAAGTACATAATATGTACCAGCAATATATACAATAATTGGTGACATTAAATAAATACTCTTAAGATGAGAGGCGGGAAAAAGGACGCACGCTCGAACCGCGTGACACCCTGCCCAGCATGAATGATATTCTGGCAATGACGCCTTCTGGATCAAATGAGAGATTGAGCACTGTTCAGACTCTTAAAAGGCATTTATAAAGTTTGTGAAGCACATATTTGGTGACTCGATGTCAACATTTAAAGTCTCATGGATACCTAATACATCATTGGGAAATCTTTCCTTAGTGTCAATGTTTCCGGTTACTACGGACATTCGACGAATTTTTATTGATGGGTATTAAGTCGTGGCCACGAGATAATAAGTACTAGCCGTAGAAGGGACATTGGAGGGTTTTTTATTTATGACTATTAAAGGCACTAGTGCACGCTTTGCATTGGCTATTTTAAGTTCTAAGAGGACTTATGCATTCACTTAAGCTTTCTATCGATGCAATGAAATACTTAAAATTGTTTACAATTGACATGCAATCAACAATGAAAAAATTTAGACAGCCGCTGTCGGCTTGGACATATAAAAAAAATTATGATTGGCTGTGCACAAAACGGCAAATGTTAGACAGTTGAACGCGGCTGAACTAGTATTATGTGCAGATGTTGAATTTACCTAAACTCTGAACTGAGAACAAAGACTGAATTATGTTTTATGAAAGCGATGTTGTAAATAAACCGATTTAATAACACAACATTAGCATTGCTATCAGATTGACCAAAGCGGCTGCCGTTTCCGCTTTTTGGGTTATAAGGAAAATCGTAATGTTTCAAATATCGTAGTTCTTGTGGATTTAAAGTTACATTGCATTAAATACTTCCGGTCTTTAAAAATCAACTTTACTACCTGAATATGTAAAAACTTGTTAAATAATTTACGAGGTAGATTACTTGAGTGAGGATCTTGAATAATATCGAGAGATATGCAGTATTTGTGCATTCGTTGTTTTTACGAAATATTGGCGTGCACTAGTGCGTTTAAGTCTTGGCCACGAGATAATATTAATAAATAAAACCTTTAAAATTATTCCGAACCTGGTTCCCGGGCCTCGTTCCGCTTGATCTACAGTGAATAAGGCCCTGGAACCAGGTTGCAATATTACTGGATTAAAACTGGTTTTCGGATCTCGTCCCATTTGCGCTACGAAAACGAAACGAAAACGTCATATTGAAATCTTATTTATATAAATGTCTTGCAGTTTGTGTTCTAAATCTCTACACGGTTGTATTCGAGATTCACCTCCAGATTACCTCAAATTAGATATAACGGCCTAACCTCTCGTTACCGGGTAAAGTAAATTAAAGTACGAGAGAATGTTTATTAAAGTGTCACGTACTTTACAAATAAAATACAATACATAAAACCATATACATAGGTAAAAAAAAGTACCCGGCCTTATTTTTCTCTTGTGTTTTTCCGCGTAAAAGAATCATCTATATTTACAGCAGATCTTTAAACATCATACATGATATCAGAGTGGGCAGGTAATGATGAAATGAGATTCATCCTCGATACCCTGCGGACAAAGGAGGCACACTCTGCCATGTACACATACACATCCATGACAGTTTTCATTGATGTTAGTTACACGAAACTCAAAACTATGGTGGCTGATTTCTGCCATTCGCGTCTTCGCTATTTCGTGATATGCCAATCTAGGGCGAAATAGCGAAGTAGCGATGCGAAACAGCGAAATGGCGATGCGAAACAGCGAAAGGGCGATGCGAAGTAGCGATGCGAAATAGCGAAGACACGAAGCACTTTGCTTCGCTATTTCGCATCGCATCTTCGCTATTTCGCATCGCTCCTTCTCTATTTCGCATCGCTACTTCGCTATTTCGCATCGCTACTTCGCTATTTCGCCCTAGATTGGCATATCACGAAATAGCGAAGACGCGAATGGCAGAAATCAGCCACCATACAAAACTACATACCAAGGATGATGGTTTAATGGAGTTCCATTAGGCGGAGACCATGACATAGTAGCTTTTGATCCAACATTATAGTACAACTGTTAGCTACTGCTGAAATTGCCAATTAATCATGGATACGTGGTTCCACAAATAGAAGTCCGTGGTTTCACAACTAGAAGTAAAATAGCAGAGTCATCTGGAGCGAAGCTTGATAATAACACATCCTTGAGAGGTTTCCTTGATGCTAGTTACACCTTAAAACAAAACTACATACCAAGGATGATGGTTTCATGGAGTTCCATTAGGCGGAGACCATGTCATAGTAGCTTTTAATCCAACATTTTAGTAATTCAACTTTAGCTACTGTTGAAACAGCCAATTAATCATGTATACGTGGTTCCAAAAATAGAAGTAAAATAGCGCAGTTATTTTGCGTATTACGCTATCTGTTTTGGAGTAAAACGAAAGTCGGAATATTACCGAAAGCGAAAATAACAGCCTACAGTCTAATTATGAGTCAGTTTGGAGCAAGTTGAGCATAAATTATAAAAAAAATACGTTGTTGCTAGGTTTTCCTGAACTTATATTTGCTGCATTTGCTAAGATATTGAATTTTTAAAGGCGTTTGATACCTTTTGGATGGCCGCTTTTTGGGTTAAAAGGATTGAATCTGGAATCGGAAAAAGATTAAAGACCCTACCTAGATATATGTATCACAATATAAAATCCTCGCTCTCAGTGAATAAAGATATATCTGATTTGTCCCCATGTGTCCGATCTGGCGTGCAACAGGGAGAAAATCTTTCACCTTTATTTTGTGGGAATGAAAAATGGTTTGAAATCTTTCGAAGAAAGTTACTGAAAAGCAATGTCCTTTCTTCTTAGAAAGCTGGAATTATGAATATGACTTTATGTTGCCTATTAACTGCATTTGATGCCATTTTTAATTTTTGTATTATACAGATGCGTGAAGTTGTGAAGATACATTTATAATAGAAAAAAAGTTTATTTGTAGTTTTTAAAGCTTGCTTCCGATTCCAAAGCATCAACCCTTTATATGCTCTATTGAGAATTCGACAGAGCTCCTTTATTTACGAAAATAGCAAAAAGGGATATCTCATATGTCAAAGAATAGTGAGCTGTAATGAAAAGTCAAATTAACTAAGTTTTGTATTCAATCATATCCGTTAATCTTAATAACGACAACGATGCTAATCCATGGATGTTTTCTGTCAAATCTTTTTTAGATGATTGTGGCATGTCTTATGTCTTTACAAATCCAAATAAATGCAATACCTCTTGGATTTTGCTACAAGTAGAATCAGTTCTAAAAGATCAATTCAATCAGTCCTCGGAGGTTACACCCAGTTCAAAATGACAATATTAAAAACATTTGAACGAAATATGTTTTTAGAATTATCTCTTCTTTTCTAAATATTTCGACATAAAAACTTCGCTTAATAACCGCTCACCATTGACTCCCTGTAGAAACTGGACGCTGGCAGAATAGTATAAAGAAAGAAAGACCATGTAAATTATGTTTTTCCCCTGCACAGTTGGTGATCAATACCATTACTTGCTAAGGTTTGCAGTCCTATACCGCAATTGCTCTCTACTTATTGATAACTCCTATTTTACATTGCCGAGCCCTTTTTAAATTTAGTGCGTGAGTGAGTTATAGTTTAGCGCCGTTTGGATAATGTTTCATCCATTAGCGTCGTGTTTAAATTCGAACGGCTTTTTTCTTATAAAAACATAAAAGTGCTGAAGAACCCGACTTAATTTATGAAAATAATTCTTAAGAATTGCTGGTTCTTTGAGTTTGAATGAGGATAAAATGTATCTGAAAACAACGCAATCACATAATGCATCCTCTATTTCACGCTTGCCAACGTTACAAGAATTTGTATCGAAACGAAACGTAGCAAATCTTAGAATAAAGAAGTTGCCATTCATGAATAATTTTAGTTAGCATGCTCTTTTGATTTAAAAGTTATAAACTTCGTCGGTAATTCTTTTGAACAGATATATGATTATATAGTTATTGTTTATATTATACCGTATACATGTATATACAGCTAATGTATATTATACCATTCCAGGTCAATGTGAAAATGTATCAATCACTGTTGGTGATTAAATTGGCAACAATTTTTTTTATCCTTGCTTCTGTGAGTCGTATTTTATGACTAATTCCTTCCTGCTAGAAGTGACATTTATAAGCGCTTTCGATTCTATGCTGCTCTGGTTGTTTTTATAAGCGGTTAAATCCCTTGCTGCTTTAAACCGTATTTTATAAGTGCTTAAATTTCTAGCTGCTATAAAAGGTATTTTATGAGCGCTTCAATTCATTGCTGCTTACAGTCTTATTTTATGAGCGCTTCAATTCCTTTCTGCCATTAGTGTTATCTAATGAGTGGTATTATTATGCAATTATATGACATATGTTATGTGCGCCTGAATTTCTTACCGCTACTATACAATATTGAGCGTACGATACACAAGTTTAATTATAAAGAGCAATTCCTTTGCTTGCTGAAAACTGTTTTTTGTAAATCAACTATGCTAGAATATCAGCAGAGTTGTTTCCCTTTAGTCATTGATCATTGGGTTAAGAAAATAATCTACTGAATATCACTACATTCACATCACAGATATTTTGCTACAGATTAAGGTGTAAATTATTATGTGTCTGTTATATCATGTTATAAAGCATTGATAAAGAGAATGGAGTAGCTTCGCGAGATGAACTGTTAATTTGACAGACATACATGTATTTATCATATAACGGTGTAATAACAAACTGTTCAATCTGTAAGGAGCAATTTGAGTGGTGATTTTTAACTAAGTTTGCGGGATAAACTTCTCATTTTCACTCTTTTGGGATGATTCAATCCTGCCTTATCAACATTTTTGTATCCATGTAGCTACTCCCAATATCTGAAATCTATCAATTCAAATGGCTTGTATCACTGACAACTGATTATTCATGAATTGCTTAAGTAGCATTCTAGAAGTAGGCAGTTTAAGGAAGACAATGATTCTTTATGGATGTAAAACTTCTTTATCTTAAAAATGGCAACTTTTGATATAGATGCTTATTCTGTTTTCAAGCAAGAAACGTTGCAATTGTGAAAATACGAAAGTTGTACAAACATAATATATCCTTGTCTAAACTATACATATCTTGATATAAAATAGTATGTAAAATTTTCAGCCAATGAAAATTTTGTTACAGAGCCTGTAGCAAAATATGTGAAACCCATTCATTCTTTCATCCGGGTACTGCAGCTATTGCTGGATGGGAGTCCATATTTGCTGGTTACATTGAGAGCACTACCCGGAATTTGCCTCGATAGATATGAGGGAAATGATAGACTCTTGTTTAATAAGTTTTAAGGAAACAATTGAATTTTGTACTTAACGAACGAAAGTTAGTTACTGATACCATTCATGAATTTGATAAAACTATTATAAAACCAGACTGACTGACAGTATCTTATCTATTACTACCTGAGTTACATTGTTAGAAATTCCAAGAAAATGGTTGCTATGACCAACACAGGCGTGCTGTTAACATCTGATCATGATGTCATACTTAAAGATATGACGTCATGTCTATTGGTGGACATGCGACGTTTTAACACCATGTGTAATAATATTGTATATTTATTGAAAAGCGATATCCTCAAATAATATTTAGTTATATGGGTTTCATCATTCTCAAAAAGGTTTTAAAAATATCTCATGCTTGGGGAAAACAGGCAAAACAAAAGGTTAAATTGACAAATTTTATTGTTGCTATTTCAACCACATACATTTCAGGTTTCAACAGTTTATAGAGTAAGCTTTATGCTCTTTGATAAAAGTGAAATGCATTGCATTTGCGTAAAATAAACCTGTTGTCGATAAAATTTGAATCCAAGTGATAAAATTGCAAAATAAGCGTTAATACACAGCATTTAAAGCCTAGCTGATTCTATGGTTTACTATCTACATTATGAATAAAAGACCGATTCTTCCTCTCAAGCACGCAATTCAATGTTAATTTTGTCAAACTTGATTTTTAAAACACCACACGGTACTTCACAAACAATAAATATACTTTAAAATCAACACCTACCACAACAGCTACAAAACTGCTACAAGACTACCATAAATAAACCACGTTACGAAGTGATTTCATTTAAAGATGCTAAAACATTAAGAATTGTACTAATCCTTCATTGGGATGCTAAAAAAATTACTGGATAAAAAACGTCAAACCGGTCACTGATTCTGCAATTTCTTTCACACTTGGCCGACATAGCACCTTCCACAACAATATGAATATTAAATATTTCAATTCATATATACATACACACGCTTACAGCTAGTTTCACACTGTTGTTAGGAGCAAGAATAGAAAGGAAAAGCATCAAAAATGAATTCATCTGTTCAACTTATTGGATATGAATGTATGGATGCCAAACTGATATTGAAAAATCTAAAGGATTTAGGATTTAGGCCTTGAAAATGATTGCATTATGAAGCAATGGTTTTGTCATATTTGAGCATTAAGCTTTGTCTTTATCACCAAGAAAGCAGAAATGTCCTAAACATGAGTGAATAAGGTTTTCAAACTTTCCTAAGATAAATACAAGCCTGTCAACACAAGCTGACGCAGCTTTAGACATCAGAGTAAAGATATTTGAAGCTATCGTAGAGTTCAGTGAGTTATAAGAACCATTTTAAACTTGCCTTATGACTATGAGCTACAGGAACTTCAAAAACTCTTAGCACAGAGATGCGGATAGTGTTAATGACCTTTGAAACATAAAGGTAAGATCTAGATTAATGAAACCTTGCTTACGAAGGAAATGATTGAAAAATCTGTGAATTTATGGCATTGGAACACAGGGAGAATAGGGTTTGCGTTTACTTTTGAAGCTCTATTGAGCAAATATTGTTGCAAGTCAAAAAGAGTGCTTCAAGATCTAGGCTTTGGCAACAGATCAATTCAATATCATCCTCTAGAAGAATTCATGGTTGACAATTTTTAGTTAACTAAAGGACAGTGAGAAATAAATAGAGTGACAGTAAGGGAGAGGAAAGCAAAGATTTCCCGATGCTCATTTCATACATTCAGCAAGCAAAGCATGTTTGCTGTTATGTACAATACAATATCAGTTCATCACAATGAAATGAACATCGGTGAGGTTTGATAGGCGAGTCCCTGACAGCTTGCTATGTACAATAATGCTTCACGATACATCATACGGATACATAGAACATAAAATCAGAGAAAACAACAAAAACAACATTAACAACGTTCTGAGCACTTTCAACTGATGCAATCATTTCAAGAGTTGCATCATTTTAGCTTTTGGACAACAATTTGTTTCTTTTTCTTTGGAAAAGAAATCTAAAATTTGTTTCGATCACGTAACAAACAAGTCGGATCAATAAATAAATTTGTCTACGTCTACTGGATTTGTGTCTTGGTCTAAATGTTAGAATTTTAAAGATCGCAGGCCCGTCCGTTGTGCTTTTTCTCCGGCCCAGGATTTTGACTTGGCTCTGAAGTGACGTAGATCTTGCTGGTGGTCTTTGTGGAGCATGGGTTTGTATGTGTCCGGTTCACATTGGTTCTGGAATTCAAACCGTGCAAAAGGAATTGTATTCAACAATAGTCATACTGTGCCTGTCAGAATATTCAAACATTTCATGGAGAATGTCCAACTAAATCCTCACAAGTTACTGTGATAATAATCATAAGTGAGTTATTGTTTGATATTTCAGCCATTAACCGTGATTCCCATTCATGAATAGCTATAAAAACCTGCAAACATTAGTAGAAACCAAGGGCCCTTTGTACTTCTGTTTAGGCTAATGATTAATTTTAGGGAGAAAGGGGATTGGTTTCGAAAACACCACGTTACCCAAACCAGATGAAGTTTTCTAGCATCAAGGGTTCATAAGCCAAATCTTAATAGATTACAAATTAATTACACTCACTATGAAATCTACCCTCAATTTGTATGTCAATAGCAGTAGCCCACTCTCATACCAAAACATTCATACTTAGCTGCATCTTTGATCTTTAACAGTCTTTCAGTCATGATAGATGTCATATATACTAATTTTATTGTCCTCAGTTAACAAAGTATCATTTAGAATTACTATACCAAGACACTCAAGTCTGACTATATCAGATCTCTGAAGCTCGAAGACCACTGACCTGATGTTGCTCGTAAAACGCCTTGTATCCGCCTTCCAGCAGGTAGATTTCAGGGTAGTGTAAACAAGGGTACGACTCCTTATTCATTTGACGGTCCTGGTTCCTCAGAAACCTTGATCTGTGAAAAATGTTACATATTTTACCATTTTCGTAGAAAACTCAAGAAGAGATGTTATGTCTATGAGACTATCTGAGGGAATGAAGACTTGCAACTTCAAAGAGTATTTTACTAAATGATTATGGCTAGTTTCATTGATGTACTATCCATTGTGGTTGTTATGAAAACCTATGAGCATTGGCTTAAACTATCAAACCATGGTTCGTATAGCGAGGGCTAGTTTTAGACTAGAAGTTAAATGAACAGTCTTCAACTTACACTTTACAGATTAATCTGTATGAAATAATTTGCACTGCAATATCAAAGGGCCACAGAGTATGTTGTTGGAGTAAAATATGACAAACTTAAAAAATAGTTTTATCTTATTGAGAAGAGTTGGTTTGTTCTGGCAATCAGCATTTAAGTGCTTACTAGTTCAGTATAGTAACAATTAACAGGTTAAAGTCGTAATTTGTGATAAAAAAAACGGACAATGGCGCGCGAAATTTATATGGCCATTTTTCATAAATCTTTAAAAACAAGAAAATGTCATAATTTGGCCATTTTAGTAATTAATATGCACCTTTAGAGGGGAGATTTGAACTTAACTTAGTACACATAGCATTGTGGGTCTTATTTCAGCCACAGAAAAAACACCAAACATACTCTGTGTCACTTAAAGGAGGGGTGCTTAACATGTCAATTACTGTTTGTACATATACTTACAGGTTGGGCCCCCTTTCTGATGAGAACTCGCAATGGAAGATGATGATTTGTCTCTTGTTAGGGTCGCTGTTATGGAGGGGTGTGTTGATGAACTCTTCCAGGATGGCGTCCTTTGTATACAAGTTCTTAGCTCCCTGAAACAGGATTCAAACACTCAGCATTGCAATCGTATAATAGACATTCCCAGGCCCAATACCATTAAGAGAAGTTTCAGCTTACTAAAGAGGTGAGTTGAAGTGATTTGGGGTTGAACGCTGCTTTCACAAGTATTTCACTTATATCACGGTTGCTACTATCATTATAGAGAGAAAACCTGCAACACTATTGTACCTATGTAGTGGGGCAAAACCAGCAAGCAATGGCTGGAACTAGTTAACAATGGGTGGTACTGAGCTGAAGTTCAGTGTAGCCTTGCATCCAAACCTTACTGCATGAAGACCGAACATTCAAAATTGATGCAAGACCATTTGAGTATTGTTTGGCAAGATAATTCTGAAAAATTGTCTCTGACCTGTCACCACTTCTTACATTAAACCAATTCAAGACCTGCTTAGCTATAGAATCATGCTGATGATTTTTTAGCCTAATCACTGATTAGATGGAGTGGAAGGTCACTAAACATGACCCAAAATACATTGAGGTACAAATGTCACGGAATTAAGATTGCACCCAGATGGACTTCAACAAGCAACCTCAGAAACTTTAAGAACAATAAGTACTAAATCGCTTTCAAATTTATCCAAAGCAGCATTTGAATCTCATTCTCTGTATCAACATGAAATAAATTTTTCGCCTGTTTATCAGAAAATTTGCATTTGATTGACTTTATACCTTGCAGTCCGGTTAAATATTAAATCTATCGGCTTTCGTCTTTAGATGAACAAGTTATCATTGGTTACATAAAGATTTAGATGGCATCGAACATTGCTGATGTCAAATTGTGAGCAGGCAGGGGTTAAAGGTTAATGAGGGTATGGTATTACCTGTATGTGACCTCCGTCAAACTCGTACGGGTATCGGCAGTCCACTATGCAGTATCGGCTCACTTGGTCATCAAACAAGTTATTCAGGAGTTGGCTCATCTAAAACACAACAATTTTGGTACACTGACAATGTATGATACTTTAGATTCAAATACGAACCTAGTCATTAACTATATTCACTGTAAAAGAAACTATCCTAACACTGTTCTTACATTGAAAGTGTTATATCCCACTATATTTATAATCATAATAGAATTTCTATCTTTAACAAAGTCTAAATTTGGCTGGATATTTTTTCTACTTACAGTTGATGGTGATATGCCTTTGAGATCTTGGTGTTTTCCTGGGATAGTTGGTAAAATGTAAGGCTGAAAAAATATAAAAAAAGGAATTAGAATTTTATTAACATAGGTATGCCATTTTTAAAGGATAATTTTTCAAACAACATGAAAAAAAGTTTAGACCTTCAAACAATAACACTTTGTTAACGGTAACCTTTAAGATACAGAATAAAGGGGAATCTTATTTATTCAGAAGAAGTTGAGGATATTCTTTGTATGTTAATATATCATTGTTTAGTTAATACACAGATAGTTGAAACATACTACTTAAGACTAAACAATACAATACGGAAACTAATAGCCACTAGTAGCAGAACAGTTAATTGAGAGGCAGGAGTTGCGGCTTGTGGGAAAAATGACAAATTTACATAGTATAGAAGTTTACAAAAGTTACCTTTGAGAAGTCTCCGATGAGATCGCGTGGGTCTGGTTCTTCGTTCAGTCTGTTGAGGGCCGATTTGATCATAGCTTCTGTCTCCGAGTGACAACGGTGAAGTTTTACAGCTCCCTGAAATGTGACATGACTTGTTTAAAGTGATAATAGTGAGGTGTGATGATTAGGGGTTGAACACCGCTTTTAGAGGAATCTGTCTGTAGTCAACTTACTGCAAGTACGATCTTTTGATTATCTGCTTAGGATTTTTTTTTCATTGTACAACTTCACACTATTGTGGCTAAGCACTGTTGAAACCTACATGACATGATTGAAACTTGTCAATCGCAGGGGATCTTCATTCAATTGAACTATTGATCAGTGATTAATTACTGTTTTGTGTAAGCATCTAAACTTTTGTTCACAGGTTAAAGCTTAAACACTTTTTCCTTAACCCTTTACCTGAGAGTCGTTAATTTTTCCTACTAAAGAGTTCAGATATCTGTAATGTTACCCAAAGGAGACAATATTTCAAGTGTTAAGCTTAAATGCAAACGCACCTTGGGCACGGACATAATGTAGGGCGAGAAGTCCGGGTCAGTCTCAGGTCGTCTTCTCTTGTTTTGTACAGGGGTAAGCTCGTCACGGGGAGGTTCCAGTCTCTTGTGGGAGAAGGGGCGAGATCGCACGTCAAAGGACTGTGACCGCTGGATGAGAGATCGGCGTGATACCGTTCTGCGCGACTGAAATACATAATATATCAAAAATATATATCACAGATGTTTCACAGAGCAAATGCATAATGAAAATCTATTCCTTCTAACATTCTAATTCCTTCTGATGTGTTCTACAGGACTAATTGAAACAGTGGTGTAATCCTGATTCGTTGCATCAAAATTTCAGTTCTGTAGCGATTTTTCTATTTGTTTCTTTGACCTGTTTGAAAGGCATACTTTGTCTCTGTAAACATTCTTATATATTGTTCTAAGACAAAAAATTGTGAATTATCAAGTTCATTTGTTAAAAAATGTTTGTTTGTAATACATTAAAATATTGCCAAGTTATACTTCTGAAAAATTAAAAGAAATTGTCATTTAGAAAATATTTGTCTATGCAGTGTAAACTGTGTGGGGAGAGAAGGCATGCTTAACCTTCCCAAAAACAACTTAGGATGGTTGACAAGAGTTACAGATAGAGGTTTCATAACCACCATTAAAGAATTCTTACCACAGGTGTGTCGTCATCTTGTACATGTGACTCCTGGTTGAGGACTGGAGCTCTGAAGAGACTAGCCATGCTGTCCGGAACGGGGTCAGTGATCTGCACGAGCCCAGAGATTTGTAAGTTTAACTTTCAACTTTAATGTATCAAATTCATTTCAGAGAATCTATGTTCTAGCAAAGGTATCAGAATATCATGAACAATGCTCTAACGATGCATTTCAACTGCAGTGACGGTAGATAACATACCTATGATTGAAACTGAATTTTGCCTAACCTCCTCCTAACCTTCAGAATCATACCCATATCACATTATGTTGAAAATATTAATTTCAAAACAATATTTAGACCCATGTAGAGAAATTCTTACAGCATGTACACTAATAAATGATCCTTCATGCCCTGATTCATTTAGACATATAAATTTTAACAGCCTAGCAAACAGTTGTGTTTTCAATGAAGAGAACAAGATTTCAACCAAGCAATCATTCATGCTTCATTGGAAGTACAAAATTATATATCAACGTAAAGCCAACAAAAGTGTCTCATACCTGTGCGACCTCATTATCAAATACATCGAGGAATCCGTCATCAACATCATCGTCAGTGCTGGCAAGAAGTGATGACTTCAGTTGGACAGGACTGCTTGGGCCTTCCAACTTGGGCTCTTCAGAGACGGACTGGAGAACAAGTTTCAAATTTATTATTTGAACTTGAGTCGGTCTCCAAGACGCAAAGTTTTTCAAATTACTATTTGTTTACTTATTGACAGACTCACTAAACAGAACTTGTGGTAGGGATACTCTGGACTCAGTATCTCATATTTGACGTCTATCACTTTAATTCTGGCAAACGTCTATCACTTTAATTCTGGCAAACTGGCTGCTTCGATAATTGAAATCCTGTCAACTCACCTGAAATGACTCGGAGAAGGATCTCTTTTTTGACGGAGATTTAACGGGGGAGTATTTCTGTGGAGAACAAGTGTCCTCGTTAATGATCTTCAACTTCCTGGGTGGAACTCCTACTGGGGCGGCAAACAGATGCTCATCCTAGAAGAAAAATCATTTTTTAAAAATTATTTAAAATCAAACTGTTTTAATTGATGTTTGAACTTTAAAAAACGTTTTTTGACAATGTCCCAATTTTTAATTCATAATGCATATTGTAAAGACTACAAATTCAATAATTATTTCAAAGCAAATAAATGCAAGAGAAAAGACCACTGTTGATTTTGTTTAATTTTACACTTTTTGTAGTAACTATTTTGACAGGTCATTTTCTTTTCATAATAAATCAAAAGGTAATGGATACTTAATGAATGAATGAAAAATAAGAGGAAATTTTAAATCTTTGCAAGAAACTGAAAAAATCAGGCAATTTCATCTTTATCACTATTTCTTACTTTATTTTAAGAAATTTGAATACCATCACATTTATGCACATGACGCAGGTAAATCATTAGTTCATTTCTAATTCATTGCATTTCAATTTATTTTTTCACTTTTTAGAGGAACCAAGTCTACACTTTCCAAAGCATTCAATAACTTGCCTTTTAAATAAATTTCACCAATATTTCTGAAAGTCGTATCAGGATTTCAAACAAATGCTTGTTTAGAGCTCTGTTTTTAATGCAAAAAAAAAGATACTGTAATTACAATTGATTTTTTATGAGAGTGACAATGAAAATATAGATCATAATTTACAAATGATCATATTTTTATGTAATAACCAACCTTCTCTCTGTCAAATCCCAGACCACTGTCTTGTGAACATGTGTCTTCGATAAAGAAAGACACTGCATCATTGTCACTCTCGGAATCCAATCTCTTAGGTGAGCAGGAGTTCTCTTTATCGTGGAATTCAGTCGGGCTGTCAAGGCGCATAGTCGGCAACTGGAAGAGTCGATAACATTTCATTGAGGATTCATTATTTCTTATAAGTTTTATCAAAATAACATATTTAGTGTATATCTTTAATTTTTCATAAAAAAAGTCACTTCTTTTTTGACAAATAAAATTGCAAAGTATCTTTAAAATTATTTGATAGAATTATCATATTTTCATGATAAAAGGTTAAATAAATAATGGATATTTGACATTTCTCGTCGAATACCATGGATATTTCATCGAGTGAAGTAGAAATTTATATTTTCACGAGTGGCGTAGCCACGAGTGTAAATATATGATTTTCTACTTCACGAGATGAAATATTCATTGTATTCGACGAGAAATGTCAAATGTTTTATTTATTATGTTTCCCAAAACCCCGTAAATGACCCTAACTATATGAATGGAGAAGCTAAAATGCTTCGCTAGGGCGGCCGTTGCATGACGTCATTCAATTGTCACAGACGACGTCATATGATTGTTGCATCATTTCACTGAGTAGAATACCATTTTTATTTCACTCGGTGAAAATACGGGTTTTATTTTCACCGATAAATGGCATATTTCACCATTCGAAATATAATATAAGGTTGATATTTGCAAGTATGTTACATAGAAACATGCAATTTATCATAATTTTTCGTTATAGTGATTGTCAACAAAGCTTTACTCACAGGAAGAGAGTTTATTCTTCTAAAGGCAATTGTTTTCCTTCTGTGGGTAGAAAAAGTGTAAATTAGTTAATAAGAAATGACAAATAACAGATATAGAAACTCAAAGTTGGCACTGACATATAGCAGTCACATCAATCATGGGTAAGCACCTTTAAATCTGTAGAAGTGTGTATTCAACAGCACAACAGCTAACTCTGACAATTATCATATTAATCAATGCACATGTCAGCCCCGAGGGCATGTAAGAGTCTCATAACACTCTAGCCTCTGTCTCAAACCAATTATCTTATTATATCTGCGGTATCATATTCGAGATATACAGCTCTCACACTCAACATTGATGGATCATGATGAATGAATGAGTGAATGAATGGATGAATGAATGAACCAGTCTTACTTTGTGTATGCCTCCAATGGAATTTCAGGGTTCACTTTCAACAGGCTTCCAAACTTGTTCAGGCTGAAAAAGATGAAAAGAGTGAGTAAAAGTGTCAGGCTGCATGGAATGGGTTGTGTCATGCCATCAAGCACAAGTCTCCACTCATGTTAACAAGGCTGGGTCAGTGGTGGTCAGTGGCCAGAGCTGGACACAAAACATGGCCCCATAAATCAACTGGCTGACCCCCTTAGGGAGCTGGGGTTGCTAGCCCTTAGGACCGGCTGCTGACTCTTGTATTATCCTTAGTGTAAACTCCCAGAGGATTTTCAGTTTATCTCGCAGTTGCCCTTTGTTCTGGCTGAGGTGATTGGGTGTTTTTCTTGTGCTCTAATTATCATATTTTCATAAGGCATGAGAACTGTGTGGGAAAAAAGCCTACTGAAATAAATCTTGTGGCAGTCTTTTGTTACATTATTATTACTCCATGAGAACAGAAGCACTTTGGGGGTGACCTTGTAAATTGAGACATTACCTTAGGAAAAATGCAATTGGAAATAACATGTCAAAACTTAAAAAACTTCAGTTATTACATAATTCTTGTTTACCAAGTCTCCATTTATTATTTAAGAATTTTAAAAATCAATAACAAAAATGAAACAAAATATGCCAGAAGTTCAAGGTAACGACATGTCATAAACTTGAACTAAACCTAATCTAAGCCAACTTAATTATTCTATTTTTTTGTATATTGGTCCAGGAGATTAACTTGGCATTTATAAAAGAGGATTTCAATGAACTTACCAAATGAGAATATTTTTTAAACAACAAATATTGTAATGTAGTTCCACAACTTGTTGAAAGCAAAAAGATTTCTCACCCTGGGAACAGAGTAAAACAAGACCACTATTAATAGAACAATAGGAACATTTGAATACAACAAAGGCAGAAACCTTGCACATATCTGCCAATAAATCTCAGGAGTAGAATTCAACCAGCACAATGATAAGAATGTAATGAATGCACTCAAGTTGGTGAAATCAGATCTGGGAATCTGAGAACATGGAGTAAACATCCAATTGGAATGCTTGAGCGGAGTTGCCTAGCATCATCAAGCTAGAGACAGAGACCCACCCCCTGCAGCTATTGCTATCTTCGATCAAGCGGAACCAAACATCATCTGTCTCTTCACAGTTGCTATGAGAAATTAATGTTTCTTCTATGATTCCAATCTAGTTAATCACTTGATGACAACACCACCACCAGCTAGGCTGTCTGCTCTAAAACAATACTGGGTCAGTCCATAGACACAACAACTGATGCTGTTTAAAATAAACAAATGAATTAATTTCCTGGAATTGGCGTGAATAGTTTGGGTTAAAGAAGTGTCAGTTAGTTTCTTTCCATGAAATTCTTTCAAGCTTTCACAGACACATAGTTGACGTCTGCTCTAACTAAAACTGTTTCTCTTTCCACTGATGTAACACATTTGGAAGAACATTTATTATTTTAATAATATTTCACAAGTATATTAACAAAAAATTAACACACAAAAAACCCCTAAACATCAAATACCAACAATATTACAGAAAACATGAATACTATGTAGACTGTCACAGAATATAGTCCAAAAATACCAAAATGAAATATTAAAACAAATGTCAATGTTTGAACTGACACTTGAGAGGATGATATCCAGCACTGGCAAAATATACAAAAACTCACATGGTATACTCAATGTCAAAGTCATCCATATCAAACCATGAGGGGCTGTTTCCTTGGAAGTCCATGGTCTTGTGTGTCGTAACCGTCTGTTCAGTGAGGAAATCAAACTCCATACATATATCGAGTAACATAAACTTTGATAAGTCCATTAGCAGAAGTCCAATGGGAGTTCAGTAAACCATCAACACAGATGCTGACATTCTGGCAAGTATGACAAATATCACAAGTCTCTCAAAGCGTCCTAAATCTGTTCAGCGGAATGAAGACGTAATGTCAACACATAACCAGAATGTTGGAGAAAAAGTTTCAAAAGATATGCACAAGCTGCCACCTTGCTGCTTCCCACCTTCCTGAAAACAGTCTGGTTGTGATTCCAAATTCAAAAGAGGCTCAAATCTGGTAACAGCTCCATCGAGAGATTTCCACAGGTTTGGGTTGAGGTGAGAATCTTGCAACAAGTTGTGAGTCTGGGAAAGGCCAAGGTCACACCTCAACGACCATTCACGCTTCTCATTAACACCTTTGCTTTAATCCCGAGTTTACTTTGAAAATTCTCCCAGAAAATTAGTCTTCGGACACCAGTGTGACTCGCTCAAGCAGAGTGTATGCAACAAGTCGTGAATGGAGGAAATTAGCCCTAGCTGAGGTGAGAGAGAGACTTGGAGCTGAGAACGTCCCACTGAGATACTTTGTCCTCTGCACCTAGTTAATAGATAATTGTGGCCTTTGACTGGGGCCCCACTGCCACTGGGACAATGGATTACCTAGAGGAACAATAGATTATGCAGCAAATACCCTAAAGTCAAACAAAAAGGTAGCCAGTGTGAGAACTTGCAGTAGGAAAGCAGTACGACTGGGAACAAAGGTTAGCCAAGACCTACCAAGGCTTGCCCAGAGACAATCGAGAACATTTTTACAAGTGCATCAATGTTTTGGCTCCAGATCAAAGGGAGGAAAGCACTTGATGCAACAATTGCTTCATTGGCTTATACTTTTCAAAAAGTGTAATTAGTATTAAAGAGTAATGGAGCATAGTCTAATTGATCAATTTGAGACTAACTAAGCGTTTCCTTTTTATGATTCGAGTGTTTGATGCAAACTATTTTTCTTTTGGTGTTGTGTAATTTTTGCATCACATCATTAGAGAAGATGAAAGAAATTTTGAAGTAGATACCTTAAGTAGATTTTGAATGACTCGATGGAATGTAACATTGCAAACAAGGCTATCTTTTTCTCAAAGACTTATTGATATACACTTGATTGCTTTGTCACTTTTAGCCATAATGTTTCATAAGAATTTCTCCCAAGTGGAAAATTACCTAAATCTCAAAAAGTGGAAAAAACTATTTACCACACACACCTGAAATATATTCAAAAGAACCTGAATAAAATTTTATCTCAGTTTAAAGAATAAAAAAAATATGAATTTAAGTAAAAATTTTGACATGTGAATTTGTGTTCCAAGGAATAACTTCAATACATTTGTCACACTGCTAACTTTGATATGAACATGAATATTTTTGAATATTCAAAGACCTCAGGTGAAAGAATCTGGGTTGCCAAGCAACGTTAAACCACTCGGTCACCATTGAAAGTAATTTGAAATCAAACATAAAAACATCTTTCATGGAATTGTATTAGGTCATAAAATTAAGGATGTGATTTCTCATTACTTTTTGTTGTTGTAATATTCATTGACAATAATGAAAGAGAGATAATTGTTTATTAATGTGCTAACAGTAATACAAACATACCCTGGCAGTAAAAAAGATTATTAAAAGAATAACTGACTGTATTTGACCTAAGTGATACTAAATGATTACTAAAATTAAGATTAACTTTTGAAGATCATAATTAATTCTTTAATTGAATTCCAGGTAACAGCAAGTTGATTTTGAAAGTGGAATTTATCCATGAATGCATGTCCAAATTTTATCTATAGAAGACAAGTGTGTTACGCAAGACTTATAATTGTTATGATGGCTATCAAATTGGGTGGAAACAACAGGAAACCAAAACCAGGTATTTGTCAAGTTAATAAAAACGGGCCCCTTACTGGGAGTGGTGACACTTAAAAAATCTTGGCTAGTCCTCATTGAGTTATCCAAACCATCTGATTACGCAAGTCTATTGTCATGGAACCTATATACACTGAATTAATCTGGGCCACACTTGTGTATAGTCCCTTCTGAGATTAACTGAAGTGAGTCTGATGCTGGAGATTAACCAATGTTTCACATCTCCCATCATTACTCCATGATTAAGGGGAACTTATCAAGAAGATCAGGAATAATTTGGGTCAGGTTGAAATCCCTGAAGACCTCGAGCCAGACCAGATAGCAAGCTATCTGCCAAGTCTCCCTCCCACTGGTAGGGTTGGCCCTACTGGGGTTAGGTAACTAGGCCTGGGAAATTAGACTTGTTGGTAAGGGTTGGGCAGGCCCAGTGGCCTAGTGTCTGTTCGAACTGGCCTACCCCATGTGGGGTCCTTTGTTACTTTGTCTTGATCCAGCACTGGTGAACTGGGCTGAAGTCATCATTGCATGACAAATGGCTTTTTGAAATGTCGTCTGCTCGTCCAAAAGGGTTCTCATGGGCTTGATGGCCGCAGAATGAAGCAATGCAGGAGGCTGGATAAGCCTATGCTCACATTTAGATTGAAGAAGGTGGCCTTCATTTGGCTGGGTGGCCTGCCCGACAATGTCATAAACTTGAATGGAACAATACCAGGTCTGGGAGAAAGGAAATGAAAATCTTAAGTGCTTGTGGCCAAATCCCTGTTATTTGCATGGGGAGGGTCTCTGTAACCCAGTGTAATGTTGGACAAGAGATGAGGAAACCAATACCCATATATGAAGAAATAATTGCCCAAATCTGACATACAGTATAAAGAGTTTGCTAATGCTACTGTCCATGGGCACAAGCCACTAAATAATATCCACCAGTTACCCAATATGTATCAACCTTATAGAGCTAATTTGGATTTTCAGTATACCACACTCTGGATGTCAGTTCTTGAAACAGAAAGGAAATGTCCATTAACTGTCTCATTAGCTAAACTTAGAGAAAATCATTGCCATGGAGTAACATTACCTTTATAATCTGTTTACCTGCAGAAAATTACTGTCTCTAAGTAACAAAGCTTTCAAAGTTCAACTTTGAGAGAATCATTTAGTGAAGTAATATTATTTTCAAAATCAGTTGACGTCATTCTCCTGAAGTAACATTATCTTCATACTCAGTCAATTCGAGAAATCATCATATGAATTGATATCACTTTCTAAATCAGTTGACATTAATGTCATGAAGTCAGATTATCTTCAAAGTCAGTAAATGTGAGAAATCATTTTGAGATAACATCTTCAAAATCAGTTGAAATCATTGCCTCAAAGTAACATTATCTTCAAACTCAGAATCAATCTCCAGGAACTTTCCTCAGCTTTCCTTGGTGCGTTTATTATTTCAACTCAGCCGAGTGTAGAAAATTGCATAAGAAACATGGAACAAGCGATAAAGCAAGCAGTATTGTTTACACTGTGGAGATAGGAAATCCCTATCAGAATATGCTACAGAAATGTTGCTGCTTTTACAACCTTACGATAATAAATCAAAGCCAAGGATTAGAGATTAGCTGAAATTAGAGTATGGCAAATCCAGCATGGCTAAATTGGACCCCATCTCCACTGGGGTTAGGCCAGCCCCTAATGAAGACCTTATTCTCCGAAGAAGGATCAAAAGGGGTCAGTTATCTAAGATTGGCTGCTTTATGGACTGGGTGTATTTGAAGGTTTATGGAGAGAAGTGTAAAAGACCCCATCAAATAATCCTGGCTGATCAATTTCATTTATTGACGCCTAATCTAGCCCAACACTCTTGTGATAATGGCAGCAGAAGCTTGTCAATTTCCTCACATGTGTCCACTTCTGTGTTTACCTACTAAATTCTTTATGACTTGATATTTTATTGAAGGTTTTCAGCTTCTGATCCACAATTAGCTTATCGTTAATTAAAGCAAATAACAGTTTGCTTACATGCAGTTTATGATTGCGGGAGAGGAAAACAACTTAATGACCACTTTTACAGTTTAACGGTTTTCCTTTTCAATATTCTAGGAACCAAAAACCACTGATTGATCAATCTTCCCTATGAATAGTTGAATTGTTGTTCAATTTGACACAAATAATTTTTTTTTAATTCAATGGCAACAAGAGAAGTTTGTTTGAATAAATTAAATACTTGCGTAAGAAATGTAAAGAAATCAGATTCAAAGTTAAGGGTCTTACTATGATAAAGACTTCAACTGAAGGAATCTTATTTGAAAATTTCAAATTGCAATCACCATAAATTACACCAATGGAGATCCTATGACCTGAGGTCTAAGAATAACCTCAGAGTGGACATCCAATTGACCACCTTGACCATCTGGCAACATTTAATCAGGACGAAATGGTATCTCAGAATGGAAGAGCAATGGATGAGCCTGGTCAAGCCTGTCCAGACCATTGTCAGTGACGCAAATAGCCAACACTGATAGTGGACAGCGGTCAGTGATAGTGGACACTGGCATCCGAAACTAGAACATCAAAGGGCACCTGCCACAATGACCTTTGACCGGTGTCCCCATACTAACATATTGATGTGAAATAGCCTCTTTCAGTGTTTCCTTTCACTAATCTAGAACCCTAACTGCAATTGTGCTGCAAGCAACTTGACTGCAGGAATGTATTGAAGAATTAATTTATCTCCGCTTGAAGAAAGTTAAGTTCAAAGAGAAAAAAAAGTCAGTTTTCTTTTCATCCAGACAGTTTAATAGATCCGGATAAGAAAATATAAACAATCCATGCTGTACAATTCACAGGGTGTTAATCTATGAAAATATTCTATTGTGAAAGCTAAGGTGATTGATTGATTCACAGGTGAAAATAATCCTTGCAGACAGACGTTTCAAGTGTTGGTTCTTTGTCTTAAGACCAACAAAGAATTGTGAAAGGTGTTTTTATTTTGTCTTATTTTGTATCATTTGGCACAATTACAACACTTTAACACTAATTTACAGAACAAATTAACATTTGTAATCACCTTAAACTATTTCTTTTGACCACTAAGTAATAATGTTAATCACCTTTCTATTTTCTTAAATCCATAAAACATGTTGATACAATGGAAGGCTTATACATCTTAAGCTAATGCAAAGCTGGTGAAATAACTTTTAATTAGGGCAAGAATAACTTAATCAAAAAGGAACTAGGAACTTAAATTAACAGCAGGTGTGCAATATAAGTTCATAGTAATTCACTAACCAATACATACCTTATGCTCTTGTGTAAAAAAAAGTTAATATCATATTTTATTTATATCTTTGATAAGCCTAGAGAACTTAATCACATATGGAACCTTATCATAAGAAATTGACAAATACAGATTTATGAAAAAAATATTAAAAAACTAATGCATGACAATTTCAGGGACTGGGTAAGACACCTTTGACAATGGGCCATTTAGTCATTTCCAGAATTTTGAATTGGCCATTTCCCCTTGTAGAAATGGTAAAATTTCCAATTGTGATGAGCCATTTTTTCATCCAATGTGCAAAATGGCCCATGGCCCCTGCCTTTCCCAATCCCTGCAATTTAATCATCAATACAACTATGCCAATAGATTAAGAATTGACAGATTACAAAGTTGCCTATGATTTATAGAAAATTTGTTTAAACAAAAATAATTAGTCAGATAAGAATGGTTATACCAAAATATTCATCATTGTTATGATTGGTATAAATAGGATTCAAACAATATGTCAATACAGCAATATTTCTCAAAGTTTATAACTATCTAGGAATTTTACAGATTTTTCTTTGGGCCAGTCTATAATTATCACTACTCAAAATGAAAAAAAGCACATATGATTAAAGAACTATTTTCACAGACTTTACCTTAAACCATTGGTTAAAAGTGTTTAAAGTCCTAGGTCATTGACAAACTAAATTTTACTTTTGACATACCTAACTTACCTTGTTTCTGAACAAAAAACTGCCGCATTCAATAGTTTTGCTACTAAGGGCAAAAAACTACTGTACATTGATGACTAAATGATTTTGAACAGATTTTGAACACCTGTAGATTTACCAAAAATAAAACTCACCATATTACTGAGAAAGGAGAAAAATCCAAGTCCATCTTTCTAACTACTGTGTAATCAACTGACCGTTGTTTCAAACAAGACACACATATAGCACAGCAAAAACACTTATGACAGGTCTTAAAACGCTCAAGGAGATCATATCATCTTTGTTTCTGCCCCTAGCAAAGTTGGACATAGCTTATAAAAGACATCTTCCTTTTGTTGCTGGTAAGTTTTTGAATGCTTAAGGCAATGGACAAATGCACTGACACAGTGACATTCAGTGTATTGGGAATAAAAGTGATAAAATCAGACACTTTCATGCAGTAAAACACCTGCTCAAGCTTAGCATTGTCGATTTTTTTCAGTTGTCATAAATCACATGAAATCAGCTGATCTGAGAATCAATTTTGATATTAATCATATCCCATATCTGACATTTCCAAATTTCCGACTTAGAGTATTAGAAACATGGTCATCCAACCCTATCCATTCAGCATCATGGTTTACGAGAAACTTGGACTGGGTTTTACAGCTAGTAATTTCAGGGATGTAAATTTTCTTTATACAGAGGATCTTGTTAATGTGTACCTGGTAATCTGATGGTATTTGATCTTAATGATAATATTTTAAGTTTCTCTTTACCCGTGGGATACTTGCTTCCATATACTCATCAAATTCAGGGGCAGTTGATACTTAAGTGCAGTACTTGATGCATTATTATAGTCATTATTGGATACTATACACCGGAAACTTTTATGCTTCTATCAAGGATGGGAATTTTTTCAACTTGGTGAAATTTAATTATGAGAATTGGTACTGACAATTAATTCATTAAATTCATAAGTATGATTGAGAATATATATCTGGATATAATCTTTACCATCAACACTCCCTATACAAAACTTGAATCAAAAATTTAATTTTCAAAATTTTGAAATATCAGTCCATACTTTGAAGTATTTAAGTTATTTTGAACAATCAGTTTAAAAAAATGATAAAGGAGTTTTAAATTTTTTCAAAGGAAAAAATCAAACTGTTTATAATATTTAATCTGAAATAACTTTTTACAAAAACACTTAAACAATTGCATACCTTCACCTTACCATGGAATGTGATATACCTGAAAACGGGATTGAGAATTACACAAGTAACAAGGAAAACATCAATCTCACAAAAATCAGGCCATTTCATCATTGCAAAAACATACCAGTTCTAGGTATGCAATCAATTGTAATTCACTGGAGTGTATCAAAGGATTTAGCACCTCTTTAATAGCTGTTCACTGAAGCATGACCAGCTATAAACACATCCTGGAGCTAATTGCAGCTACCTGTATCAAAATTCACACCTTTCTAAATAACACAGCTTTGTGGAGGTATTTCTCGTGAATTAACTAAAGACCGGAATCAGCCAGCCTGAACCAATATGCATTTTAAAATGCAAGCAAGTCGTCTGGTATTCTCTGCTTGATTGCTGTTGATAAGTTAATTGGTTGGTATTTAATATTTTATTACCTACAGACATTAATTTCATGTTAATGAGAAGTGACCATATGTCTGGATAATTTCAGTTTACGGAATGGAACTTAAGACACAATTTGTCACATTTGGAGTGTCTGTTAGTGAAGTCAAATATGGAGTGAATGGTCGATAATTAATAAAATATGGAAACCTTGTCATGCATGACTGAGATTGAAACAAAGAACTAATATGAACCACACTTGAAAACCTTGTCCTTTCCTGACATGCACCAAAGATGAACAAGAGTGCATAAATTTGCCCCAAGAAGTTGACTGATGAATTGATAAAGTAATAATGGGTGCATTGATTATTGTGAACTCAATTTTATACCTGAATGACATCAACCCTGAAATGTGACCATATGAACCCTGAGTAAGGGAAATCCAGCTGGCTCAGGCAGCTGCCTCCTACTAGCTCCTTTGTTGCAGTCTAGCCAGAAAAAATAAGGGCCAAATCATTCACCGAGTCTCACACCACCTGGCTTTAATTCTTTAGCTTAGGTTGCAGATTTAAAACAACATATTCAGCAAAGATTTCATACTTTGGTTTAGAAAATTATTTAGCATAGCAATTTTCAAAAAGTGAAAAGTTAGCATTCCATTCAATTATTCAGCATGATTTGAAAATTATTGTTCAACAACTATTTGTTGGATAAAAAAAAGAAGAAAAATCAAACAATCAGTATCATTTGAATATATTCTTCAAATGTTAATGACCTTAACAGCTCCTTTTGAATCTAAATCTGGTATTAAAAAATAGAGTTAAAAGGAAATAGTGTCAAAATCTATCACATAATGTAAATGAAAAAGTAATGACAGGTAGCATTAAATGAGTTAAAGTCATTTTGAGGACACCGTATGCCCTATTTGTACTAAAAACTCTTTAATGGGTATTCATATACATTTAACACAAATTTGATTACATGAAGTACAGGTGTTCTTTTCACGTCTTCCAATTATACTGATAATACCATCCCATCAAAAAACAAACATCATTAAATTGATGTTTCATCAATTATATATGTATTTCTTTGTCAAGTGCCTGCAAACTTTACAACTAGGAACATCTTTACCCAATTACTATGCACTGTTGTTAGAAATTAATGACTGGCTGACACTAAATGATGTATTAAGATCTCATCAGATAATCATAAGGCAATTAGACAGGAAATCAACAATAGATAAGCATTTAGAAGACATGTACATTCATTCAATATCACATTATAAGTAGCAGCGACATGTTATTTAATGAACATGCAATTACCACCATCTAAAAACTCTGAACTTACTAGTAGCAGTAATTTGTTTTTAACAGAGTATAGAAGGTCTCATTTTTCTGCAATTACTTTATTGCATTTTTTTCACAAGTGACCGTTATGTTATAAAAATCTACTTAGGGACGATTAAATCATTATCACCTAAATACTGAGGATTGCATGCTTCTGTATGTTAAGAAAATCATATTTGCTTTGTAACAACTATATTGGGAATAATTTCACGCAGGTGTGCAGACATAATTAAATTCTACTTATTGGATAGATGGTACAAAATACAGATAAGTATTTTATACTTAGGTGAAAATTAATTCTTTTCCCCATAATAAAAAAACCTATTAGAATAACTATAAAATGCAATATGTTACATATTCACCATAAATCTTGGATCATTTGTGGAACATATAAAGTTCAAAGTGTAGTGATTGTTAGGATATCATAAAGTCTATTACAATGCATCAACAGCACTCCAAACAATTAACACTTAAAGTTCAAAGACTTTTCAACAGTAGCAGTTATTGGGGCCTTGAATAAACAATTGACCTTAATTGCTACCAGGATAATTAACATCTCAATTACTCAAGTTATCCATAAAATAATATACAAGACAATTAATTAGAATTAGGACAATACAGCAAACACTTTTTTTTGGCAATCAACACCTTTTGAGAAACACATTCACCCACTGTAGTAGATGAAAGAGTTTCTACCTGAAGTTGTATTTTCACTCATAAATGGATTTCCCTTTAATAAGTTTTGAACCTTTTGGATCAAATGTTAATGAAAGCAAAACATGACCTTTATGAAAGTTCTTTTCTAATTAGCATTGAGTCATAAAGAGCTATTGTATCATACCTTTAATTACAACTGTTTGAAGACTTTCATTTTATATTGTTAGAAACACTAATAAGAGCTTTTTTGCTGTTGATATATTATACTTATACAAAGGTATTAAAATAATAATTCAACAATTTGTAACACAACATTGAAATAAATTTACAATGAAATTTTCATCAGAGTAACTATGAATATCTTTCAATCCATTTTGACAGTAACCTTGCGGATGAAAGTGGTAGTTTCTATTTTGCCTATCAAGTTCACAATGCAAAGTATCAAATTGACAATGTGTTAAAATTTCAAACAGTCCCAAATAACTTAACAGAAGCCTACATATTGTACACCAAAAGATTAGTTCTTTCGAACTTAACAAGATTTGAAGTGAAGGGCTGTTAGTTCAAACACAATTTAAGCAGAGGGCTCGCACATTAGATTTTTATGAGCCTGGGTTGTTCTTGAGGTGCTTTTGAGGTCCTGTACACGCAAATACACCTGTTGCTACAGCCTCATCAGGAAACTTTAAAACCCTACTTGAACCAGCCTATACCAACACTGACTGTAATCACATTTATTGTCAAACACATTAAACCTTATTCTCCTTAAAATCATTAAAGTCCTTGAAGAACAAAAGTAGCCGTGAAATGTAGCCCCAAAGGATGGATGTACTTGGCTGAGGCATTGGTCAACATATGGGTTGAAGAACAAAAGCAACCATGAAATGTAACACCTAAAGCATGGGTGGATTGACTGAACAACTGGACCTTCAAGGTATGGTTAGACAAAAGTTGCCTTGAAATTGACTCAAAGAGATGAATGGATTGATCAGCGGATATGGGTCAACTTTTAAGTTTAGGAACAAAAGTAGACAAGGAAAGTATCCCCAAAAGGATGGAGACTGGCTAGGGGTATTGGTCAAGGTAGAGTGCTCACACCTGTCATAACTATATGAGTGACCATTAGCCGAGATAGGAAAGACATGTATGACAGAGCAATGTGTCATTTGGTTGTTAACAAGTCGAAGGGCATGCTGCTGACCAAGCTGACCATCTGTTGATGTGGACAGCTTGTCCAGCTTGACCAAGACTCACACATGGCACACACTTGTCAGCACTTGCATTCTAATGGACTGACAGCTCATACCACCAACTGTGCTACATCTCATTTACATACAAATCATTTGGATAAGCCCTGTAGATAAAGGCATACACTATTCTGTAACTTGGTAATTATTTGCCAGCATGGCTTACCTAGTGTAAGATTATCACAAGTACAACAGTGTGATAAGACAATGAAATTTCAGCTGCTGCCAGTGATTAAAGGTTACACAGGCTTGCAGAATTTTCACAAGTGACACATGCTCCTGCTTACGAAGCAGATTTGAAATCACTTGATACAGATTACTAAATAAGCAGTCTTCTAAATCATAGATACCCTTTGAAGGTTAATCAGAACCTCCACATCCTCAAAAAGATATGTTAATTGAGAATATTAGTGACACATGCTTTGCTAAAGCAGAATTGATGCAACTTGTTGCGAGCACTTTATTTCAAAGGTGTATTCTGAAATAAGTAGATTTGATGGCATATAAAGTTCATTACTCTTCTTGTATTTATCAGAGTTTACATCATCAAACAAGACAAGGAAAATTTTTTAAATATGATTAAAGTCTCACCTCATTTCCAATGTAGGGGAGTCTATTGGTGTTGGAGAATCCATGAAGCATCCTGGACAAAAAAGATGTAAATATATGACAAATATCAAATAAAAAACCATTTAGTTAAAATAAAAAAAATTACCCCAAAGAACATTGTTTGAACATTTATCAAAATAACAATATCAAGAATCCTAAATCTTAATTTATCACATATGTAATTAATTTTAAAGATGTATATTTGTTTTACAATACCCCTTTAATATATATGTTGAAACTTACAATATCTGTTGAGGGTGTTTCCTTGAGCAAAGCTTGTCTTCAAATGATCAAAATGAAGGCAAGATTCACCTTTATACTGTATGCTAGGTGTGAATCTCCTAACAGTGTCATTAGTCTGTCTTCAGTTTTATGGTTTAAATCTTTAAAGTCCATAGTCTGTCCTCGTTTGTAATTCCAATTAACAACACAAAACAAAACAGTGATAATGAGCATCCTGAAGATTCTCAACAGTGTCAATGCAATTAGTCTAATGATTTTAATCCTGAGACAATGGAGTAATAAACATGAAAACAATTGGATGTCAACAAAATAATTAAAACTTTTAAAGACACTTCATTCCTTGAGGCAATTAAACTTCAAAATCAAGCAAACAAGTGTGAAATAATATCAGACATATAATCCAGCAGACATATGGATTAGGCATTGGGATTTTCAGAGGATAATCCCTTTGAAATTAACAAAAACAAACCACACAAATATAAATACAGACTCATCGGAGGCTACAGTTCTAATGGTTAAATGTAAACATTGAGCTCGTAGGACAGGTAAGAATAATAAATACAGAAGTTGCCTCCAACTGTAAGAGACATGTTAACGACAATTTTGACAGTTGTTGTTTATTTTTTCTGTCTCCTATACACATTATTGGGTCTGATTGGCAATAGATTAGACAAGATGAGTTTAGGGATGTATCAGTTGTATTTCATGTTTCCATTGCAATAGATGACATTGTGTGTCCTCACTGTGAGTATTTTCATTCAACTACTATGTTTATAAAAAAAATCTTATTTTCTATGCATCAACTTTTTTAAGTGTATAGTTGCAAATTCAACACCATTATGTAGCTTTTTCTGATGTGGTCAGCTAATTCAATTTTTGTAACATATATTAAAAACCTATTATGTAGTTATATTAGAGAGAACTTATTTTTATATTAGCCATCATTGCTTTCTAATCTTCATTTCAAATTTATTTATTAAGAGGATTATCAAAACATGACAATTAAGAAGATAATCAAAAAATATGATTTTTAAAACATTATCATCAAAGCTTGAATAAAGCACTTAGATATACGTCCAAAGTTGATCAAAATCCATTGAAGGAATTCAAAACTAATTTAGTTGAACCTTTAAATTCAGTTACAGGTTTTTATGCTTCTGTGCATCAAGGAACCTTTGGTATATATAATATTTCCATATACAGTACTTTAAAAGTTTTTTTTCCCACGTTTTACTTTTCTTTCTCAAAGATAAGTTGTTTAGTTTCACTTTCTCTTTTAAACAGATTATTTCCTGGAAAAGAAAGTTGATAGTGGATAAAGTTTTTTTGAACTCCTGAATCCTTACAAAGTGAAAGTACAAGTGAGGGATCCTGTATTGAAGAAGTTTTCACCAAAGAAAGATAATTCTGATAGCACGAATATTTCTCACCAGTATCAGGGTGCAAGAAATCTGATAATCCACTACAGAGTCAACAAAGGGGTATGAAGTTAAGCTTTATAATTGTAGCATAAACATGATGCAGATTATGACATATATTTTGTGGATAAGATACAACCATTAGCAGATAATCTTAGAGTTAAAGGTCTGTGGGAAACATGGATCTCAGTTTTGCCAGACTATATTATATAGAGATGATAATTTGCTAGGTTGTCTAAGAGATTCAAATGTTAATATTTCGTACAAATGGTAATTCCCCTTCTGTCCCTAAAAAATTGGATGAGAGGGTTTAAGGGGGTTTCCAATATTAACCGATAGTGATATATACTCTATTTTTTTACACTCTAGTCTACAAAAAGTTAAGGACCAACATAAAATGAACTATAGAATATCACAACATTGAAAATAAGGGTGGTCCAAAACGTATTTTGTTGAGTATATTAAGTCTTGTATTAACTACAACGGGGAATTGAAACCTTGAAAGACTCAGAAATGATTTGATATATCATATTGGAGTGTTCCGTTCATTATAAAAAATTTAACCCTATGTGGTCAATAAAATTTATTAGTATATAAGTTACTTATTATCAACTGGAACTAGTCATCTTAATATGATATGAAAACTCAAATACCTAAAATCATGAATATAAACACCCTAATCTCTGCAAGGATAGACATTGTTTAAATCAGTTTACAATGCATTTAGTTACTTTGAATGACAATGCGTGTGACATTAGAATTTATAATGACATAACAGTAATTGTTATCCAATTTCAAGTGATATCATGCTGGGGACAGGGGAACTTATTTGCCTAAGATGTACAACCTTAGATTTGATAGAACATATGATATACAAATATATCAATATGATTGTAAAATAATTCATACTAGTACTGAATATCATCATTTATTGGAAAAAATTATGAATTTGTTACAGGGACTGGGAAAGACACCTTTGACAATGGGCCATTTTGAGGGCTTTTAGTCATTTTCAGAATTTTGAATGGGCCATTCCCCTTTGTAGCAATGGTAAAATTTCCAATTGTGATGGGCCATTTTTTCATCCAGTGTGCAAAATGGAAAGTGGCCTCTGCCTTTCCCAATCCCTGTTGTTAATATAGATTTGTACCTGATTCTGTTGAGGACATCCGTTCTGGTGTCACCTTAGTTGACCCTGTGGGCGTGTCAACGCTGGATAATGATAATCGTCTCTTTGGTGTACCTCTGAATATGAATAATTAATAAAAATCATAAATGTGAAATATGATTAATCAATTTAATTATTGATTGAACAATCTTCAAACAATGTATTAGATAATTGTTATTGTGTTTTATTATCTGTATTCTATCTTTGACATCATAATTATAAATTGTATATGAGAATGAATAATTTTGTAATTTTTTGAAATGACAAATATCCTTATAATAATCAAAATATAATATTTTATTCCTTTGTCTTTGTGAGAGTTCATATTTTTGTAAGACTTTATGTTAACGTTTTTACACAGTACTGTACACACCCTTGTTTGTCAACATTAAACAAGGAAGTCTTCTCTTAAAACAGAATTTCACTTTTTAAAATTCAAAATCATAATTCTTTTGTATAGTAAAAAGTGTATATGACATACAAAATAATCAATTAATGCACTGCAAAACTAAATGTGTACAATTATCATGTTTATTCCATGTTTTACTTTGTTATGAATCGTTTAACTCATTCCACCAATGGTAGACAACTCTGTATGAACGTGTTGCAACATGAACGCGCAGACGTGGGAACTGTTACATACCTTCCAGTGGATAATTCGCTCAAATTCAATGCCAAACAACTCATAGGTGATCCTACGGTTGTTTCTTTTCCAAAACTCATCGTGTTGCTTGTTGCTAAAGTCCGAAGTGGCAATAAAGAGCGTACACGTTCCGATTTCAGTGGTTTGTACACACTGGGATCCCTGTCATTCATCGTCCAAATAATTTTTCACAGGCTAGCATAAATCGTTCTCGATGCTCCACAAAACTGCATTAAATCAAGGTGTTGGTCTCGATTGGCAATAACTGGAGACTGGTCGAGATGTATGTGCTTTCACTACAATATAAAGTGATGATTGTAAAAACAATGGACGTCACAGCAAATCCCAAGCTTGGACACTGACCCGATTGCACCCCTCTGTTGTCTTTGGAGAGCTTGCGATTGACGAATGATGAAGCTTCTTAGATGACTGAAGTGTTATCCTGGCACCAACACATAAATTGGTACCCTTATATCTATTTACAAGCTTACCCCAGAAAAATTATTAGGGTCACCTGGGATATGCCCAGGCAAAGCTACTGCCGCCTGTAAGTTTGAACGCTTCGCGAATACAGCCAATCAGCGCAAAGCATGTGGTGTTGCTGCCGACGCCTTCTTTGTCAGTTTTCGTATCTAAGAGGATACTTTTCAATTTCACCGAAGAGGAAATCACTCATTTACCGAATAAAAACTTATGGTCAAGCTATTTTCTAAACTAAACATGAGAACCAGTTAATAAACAACCTCAAAAAGTTTCCTTCTCATGTAGTACATTCATTACAGCATCTCACAATTGAGTATTCAACAACGACTTCTGTTGAAAAGGACTTTTTACATTTAGGGAACAGAAAAATTGATCTGCCAATACTCAGCTAATGGCTTGCAAACACTGGGAAAAAAGTTGACATTTAGATCACGTAATACCTTCTTACTCCATTTTGAGTAGGTATATTTATAAATCAATTCAAGAAAATACTTGACAGTCACAAGGTATTTATGTCTCAACTAAACTTTATCAATCACTGGGGTAATAGAGTTCAAAATTCGAAAATAAAAGATAACTGTAAATGTTGTTGTTGTTATATTCATTATATCCTTGAATGTCAGCTTCGACCAAAATTTCTTTTTAAAAAAACAACAACATATTGACTGTTTAAATTATTATTGAGTATTAAAAGTATTTTGATTACGTTTTAGTATCGTATTTAGACATTGGTATTGTCTTTATATGATTTTCATGCTTCTATGTGAAGACATCAAGGTATACATCGCAATAAAAGTTTAGGAATTCTCCTGAATTTAAAAATAAAATATAGAAATTTCCAAAATCCTTTCTGTTGTGTCTAACCTTTTAAAATCTTGCTTGTATTGCTAAGCTTTAGTAATCTACCGTTTTGGTTTTTCATATAATGCTCGATGTGCATTGAAGCGTAAATATTTCTTTCAAATGTTTTTTCGACAGAGGTTTGTTTACACGAGTAAGCGTTAATTAGTTGTAGGATGACCAAGAAATACTATCAAAACAAGTTGTACGCATGCGCAAAAACTTGGCGCGAAATTGGACACTACACTTTTGGCGACTAAGTAGTCAGGAAGCTAAACGAATAAGACAAAACATTTTTTCCAGAAACAAGTTTTAAGAGTATGTCTGACAGTCACAATTTGCGCACAAGACGAAACAGAACATGGAGAGATGAAAGGTTAGAATTTGAACTGTTTGTTATGGCCTGAATATTGTGTTTTGTAAAATGTTTACCAGTTCGTTCAAAATGTCGGTAAGAGAATTCAGCGGGAAATGGGTATCTTTGTTTACGGTCTTGTATATTTAAAAGAAAACTGACGGACGTAAATAAATATATCCTTCTGGCATATCATTATTCATTGCATCACCACTTATAACTCATAGTAAAGAATTCATATTTGCTATTTTAGTCATTTTTGGAAATGTACGTTCAAATATGACATTTGGCATTTCCTTGTTCCAAAACGGTGTCATTGCTGAATGAAAGATTGAGGTAATTATTGTCGATAACGCTGATAAACATGTTATGAATTTTTAAAAATGTATTTGATACTCAAGAATTCTTTGAATAAAAGGCATGATCACTATTTTTGCTCAATTCCCTACTAGGCCTATTAAGGAATTTTATACATTAAATAAGTAATGTTTTTTAAACGAAATACCATGAGAAAATGTTAATGATTTCATTCTATTCATAATAAAAGAATTATATTGATTCCCTGTTTGGCAATTCAACTTCTGCAACATCTATTCTATCCACTGTTATCTTTGACAACTACAGTGCTGATTTTGATCTTTTGCTATGTCGAAAGATACGATACAACTTTTCATAAGATAAGTAAGTTATTTGTTGTATTTGACTACAAGTGCCTGGGAATTGAGAAGGAACCCTTGCTTATATGAATTATTTCCATGTAGAACATCAGAAAGCTCTGATCACTCCAGCAAGTACAGGGAAGATGGTCTTGGAGCTCTTAGAAGTCCCATCAGGTCACAGGATGAGATGCAAAGCCAAAAGCGCTTTAGGATAGACAGGTATTAAGACATTTTCAAACTTATTCCCATTTATTGGCAAATCTGACAAGACCATTGAAAAATTTGATTTATGTATTGACAATGTCCTTAGTCAAACAAATTAGAGTACAGTAAATAAATTTATATTTATATTTTATAATTGAGCAAAATCAGTTTTTTGCATATTTGGGAATTTTTGTTTGGCAGGTGAGCTAGAGTATCACTTTTAACAATCAAGGGATTAATAAAGAATACCGGTGTCCTAGTGTTGGATCAAAATTTATCAGCTGAATGAAAAGAAAAATCAATCAGTGGTATTAGTTTTCAATTATTTAATTGTAGAAGCGGCAGGATAGAGAGAAGGAGAAAGTCACCTCGCAAGTTGCATTTGCATAATCTGTCGCTGGAGTCGCATGAGCAGTTCCCTCCCCTTGGATCTGCACTGTGAGTTGTTAACAGATTCCTTTTTCAAAAATATGTATATGTAAACTTCTTAAATACGAGTTTTTTGCTTAGATCTACCAAAACTGGTTGTAATGCATTACATACTATCCTACAAGTCAATCACATCTAGGGAACTACTTGTTTTGGTCATGCCCAACTGTCATTAAACAGTCTTGACCAATGGCATGACACACAATGTCTGCTTTCAACCTATGACATATTTCTTAAAGGCTCATTCTCGCGAGGCCAAATTTAATGCATGCAAGGAAAAAAGTTTATCACTTTACATCAATCTTTCCCCTGGCAGTAGTAACCATTTTCAGAACTTAGCGTGTATTCTAGCCTGCAATTTTGAAATTTAAAACATTCTTCCCTGTTGTCGGACGATAAGGCTTGCCAAGTCACTTCACAGAAGCTGTGGTATAGAACCACCATATTTCCCAGCTGAAAATGCAACAAAATAGTTTATATTTACCTCCTTCAAAATATAAAGAACATCAAATTACTGTAAACTCAACGAGGAATGCGTCTGTCGTAAATATCGCCGACACAGTTACTGAATTTTTGGTATATTACACTCGCGATGTGGTTCAAATAAGGTGGACTTGATTTGATTGCCATCCAAGCTGAATCGACAGATACCAATAAGCAGCCTCACCTTAACTGTAAAACAAGATTAAACATAAAACGTTTTGCAAACGCAACAGGAAAGATGAGTGTAAGTGATTACCTTTTAGCTGAGCAAGAATATTTAAACATATTTATTCATGAAAATGGGCAATTTATGAGAGGATTGGCCAACAAGCTCCGACATGCTTATTTTAAGGCTGCTCCAAATAATTAGTTCAATTTATTGGCTTTGCAAAACAGAGTATATTTCTTTAAGTATATTTTTTTTTATCATATTAGGTTACAGTTCTGTATCTATATTTGATTCCAAATAATCTGGTTATGCTAAAGCTTGCTGGTTGTCTAACATTACAGCTTGTTCAACTTAAAAGTTGTTTGTTTGGGTAATTATGATCATTGTAAAGAAATTAAGAACTAATTTTTATTTAATTGTTTTTTAGAACACCTGAAACCAGTTTTAACCTGACAAAGAAATTCAACCTAGCAAGCAGTTCATGGGCAGACAAAGTTGACGAGTTCGAGTCCCGCACTGAAATTGAGAGGGAGAATCTCAAAAGGTAATTGTAGAAGCCTCATTGGCTAGTTAAATTACATCTTCTCCACACACTACACAACTTGTGGCTGTCCCAATATCAAGCTAATTTAAAGAGTCTGTCCTATCTGCAATCGGTCCGCCATGTTGATTTTGTGGGAAATGAATAGACAAAATGTGCATTACATTTACTTTTTTTAAACATTATATCAATAAACTAAATGAACGGATATAATATCCAAACATTTATAAATGATTTATGATGAGACTAATCAACAATGCCTTGAAATGCCATAGCAAGGCTTCTCACATGCAGTGCCAATGAATGACTATCCTTCTCATTGTTGTTTTTTTAACCAAGTGTGTGCTTTTACCCATAAAGTTGTAAAATCTAAATCAGCCAAAATGTTACCCTTTGTAACATGTTTAAACTGTGTTGTCTTATAATCATTCACTAATATATATGAATAAACAGGAATGTCACCTTGAATTTCGTTTCCCCAAAAAATACCCTGATAGGACTGTTCCTTAAAGCTTTGTCGCTTTTCCCAAACTTTTCTGTGCTTGTTCACGAACCTACTTAAGCACAATGAAGATTGCCATTTACCGTCAAAGGTGACGCTTCATTCAAACCATGTTTCTTGTCGCTTAGCAACAAGGTTTGAATTAGCCAGTGATGGAAGTTTGCGCAAGATATTCTTGTGGAGGTTGGTTACATCATAGATATAACATTTTGTGTGCTAGACGAGTTTTGACAACTTCGTTAGGCTTTGATTTTGCATAAATACATCACTTATGAAGCTCCCTTGATATCTCGCTTGAATGTTGTTGATTTCACAACACTAGACGAGTCTTGAAACTTTGTTATGCTTTGAATTTTTATAAATACATTACACATGATAGATATATCACAAATGAAGCTCCCTTGATGTTGAATGTTGTAGATTTCCCAATTTAGTGTATATTTCATTACTTATCAAACACTGTTAATTTCTTTTCAGGTTCAGACGAAAGCTGGATATGACTCCTCGTCAGGAAAAGAAAATGTAAGAAATTATTTCAACAGCATATTGTATGCAAAGAATGTATTGTGGTGATATTTGTATATTTGAAAACAAAATACCCTGAATTTAAGGAATTTTTACTACTCATTAGGGAGGTTTGTTGCTTATAGAATGTATTCAGACAGGAAGGGTTTGTAACTGGTACACTCACTCAACTCAACCGTTCCAAAAGCCACTTCAAATGACATTAAAGAAGTTGGGTCAATGGAGGATACAGATTTTGTTGTGGATATTTAATTTCTTTATTCTGATAGGGGATGTTAAGACATAGATTATAATGTCTTTATCAAGCAAATGATGATATAAAAAAATGCAATTAACTTTTGCCAATTGCCTTGAATTTTAGAGAAAATTAGAAAAATTCAAGTCAAAGAATCTTATCTTGTCAGATTACGTATCATGATACTATGATTATCACAACTCTGATAAAACAGGTCTTCATGATTTTAGCACAACATAAGTTGCATAGCAACTCAAGTTTAGTGAAACCTTTCACTATTTGTTTTTAGGACTATGGAAGTATGATAATGTTTTTGAATAATTTTGGTCCTGTCTGACGTTTAATGTATTTATTTTCCAGCTTTGAGTTGGAAACTGACGAAGTGGTTCTCGCAAGAAGACAGAAGACAATTGATTATGGGAAGAATACAATTGGCTATGATAGATATTCTCAAGCTATACCAAAGTATGTGTATAAATTTCAATGACTAGTCAGAATGATATGTCAGAAAAGATATTTCATTTTTTTTCACAAGTTTATTCAACAAGCTCTTTAGTGAAATTTTTTGAATGTCAGTTTTTCTAACTAAATTTTTTGAAGAAGGAAAAGTATTTTTAAAAAGTCAACTTTATGCTGTTTTTCACAAACCCATTTCATTGAATAGAAACAATATGTCTTAAGATAATATGTTAGAATTTCTAAATGAGTGAAACATTCTCAACTCTCATGTATTACCTCATGTTGTCGAAATATTGTACATTGATTGTAAAATACCTTTGCAACTTCTGATTACCTTACTCAGCAGCTTTAAGGTTAAGCTAAACTCTGTGATATGTTGATATTGAAATTGTATAATTTGCTCATGAAAGCGCAATCTAAAAAACGACTTCTTATGTCCAGACACAAGAGACAGCGAGGTCACCCGAGGACTCCCAACAAATACTGGAAGGTGAGCCGCCGATCCTGGGACACACAAGTGCGCACCTGGAGGAAACTGCTTCACGTGTGGGACCCTCCATCGTCCAACGGCAATCACAATAACAGGTAAGTCGTTGATATAGACTCAAATTCTCTGCAAGGCATGACCCATATCAGTGTCCATTAATGGCTAATTGAAGCCTTACTGCATTGTCTTCAACATGTGATTTGAGTACATACTGCCCTCATGAGAAGGGGGTAGCACAATGGTTAGCTTTGTATCAATAGGTCTGGGGTTCGAATCCTGCCAGTTGCTTGGCAACTTTGTCTGCAGTAGAGGATTGTTTTACATACAGTAGGTCGTAAATAGTAAGGTCTGAGTGCAATGTTACACTGAATTTCAGTGCAGTACCACCTATGGTTCATTAGTTCCAGCCGATGCTCGCAGGCTTCACTGCAATAGTGTTGCAGGCTTTCTACCTGCATTGATACCAGCAGCCATGATATAAGTGAAAAAATCTTGAAAGCGGCAAAAGCCCAATTCACCTCACCTCGGGTAAATTTGATTGGATTAGGAAGTTCAAGTGCTGTACACCGAAGAGTTGACACAGGAGCATTGACAGTAATAGCAAGACTTGCGCAAGTAATATATGCTGGAAATTGTTGTTTGACTGGTTAAATGCTTATATAAAGTGCTCAGTAGTACCCTTAGAGATATTTATGATTAATTATCAAGTTCAGTTTCAGTAATCTAAAGAGTTGATACGACAAAGGTGACATAATTCGGCAAGGCTGAAATTAGCCAGTGATTGCGCATGTTTTGCATGCTAGAAATTGATTTTGTGACTGGTGAATTTAAAAGTTTGAAATCTTGCTATATTTTAACAGAATGAAAGGAAATTGTCTGATATTTTCAACCATGCTCATTCAATCAATTGACGTAAAGCAGATTTTGGATTTTATTTAGGAACAGTTTGGTTCAGGATGCTATGTAAGAAAACATTCCTGATTAAAGAATTGTAAAGATCATTCTACACTCATTTAATTAATTAATTTGAATCATTTGTAATAATCATTCATAAATTATAGATGTCCTTTATAGCCAAAGAATGTGCTCATTTTTACAAATACAGCTTTTTTAAATCCTATCTTCACCAATATTTAATTCTTTTCAGCACCGATGTTGCCGTCACAGACTGCTCGTCTGAAGGGTCATTAGAGGAATCAATCGAGCGCGACCTCATCCTTGACACCGACTCTGATTCTGAGTCAGTCTCATCAACAAAGCAAAAGAAGACCTCGGTATTCACAGTGCCCAAATCTGTTCCCAAGTCAAAGGGAGACAACAAATTCAAACAAAGCTCACCCAAGTCTGACGTCACAGACAAACAGTTGCTTCAGAAGTTCGATATCGATGATTTTGAAATGGAAGACTGCAATGATATTGACAAATGGGAGTGAAATCTCCATAGTGCTCAGACTTATTTGCATGTGACCAATTGCAAAATAGTTAAACAATTTCAGAT
Source organism: Phorcus lineatus (assembly GCA_921293015.1). NCBI lineage: Eukaryota > Metazoa > Mollusca > Gastropoda > Trochida > Trochidae > Phorcus > Phorcus lineatus. The sequence goes on along the minus strand of OV121088.1, from coordinate 29,816,310 downwards.
GTGTCTTTTTAAGAATATTTTTACAAAAGCTTTGTAGAAATATTGCCAAGGAATTATATATTTTTGTAAAAAAATTATGGTTGTCTGTTTCAATATTCAGATTGAGTTCTTTCAGTCTATTTGATGTATAAAACATGTAAGTCAAATACAAAATTTAGTTTAATAAAATGATTACAGATTCATCAACACAGAATGGCTTTATGTATAAATTTTAGTATTTATTGTAATATAAAAAACGAACATCTATTTTAGTTGTTTTATTTCTATATGATAATCAGATTTAATTACCACCTATCAAACTGTGCGGCATTGGTTTGAAATATATATTAGCTTGTCAAGTAGTTTTAAGTAAAAATAAAATTCCAGTACTTTTGATGCTGCAGTAATGTACACTTGATGTAACTATCTGGATCATCTCAAAGAGTCATGTAGATGATGTTCAAGAAGTGTGATTATTGGAATGACCCTTTTGGGGAAGAAGACTATTTGGTTTTATAAGAACCTGTGGATATAAAGTCATGTTTTCTCTCATGTACTGCATTACCTCCCTTTGAAGGAAACCACACCAGTGCACATTACTTTACATTTTCTGTGATTACCAAGTTGAGGGATGGGGCTACTGTAAAAGAACTTGTAATAAGGGGTGCTTTTTCGGTTGATAACTTTTTTTTGATAATTGTCAATAGGAAAGCAAATGTGTTGAAAAGAAACTAAGATTACAATACTTTTGCATGTACTGAGTTTTCTATGTAGAGTCAGTTTGTAAAACTTTTTGAAATTTATAGGAACTTTATTGTGAAATTCACAAAATGTTTCAGAGTTGGATTAACATAGCAACCAACATTGTCAACTAACCAGCGGCTGTTAATTACAGTGTTAAATAATTTTATTCATGACTAAGTTATTGTTTATCATGAGTAAAATATGTATTTAAAAAAAATGGCAAATGTACAAGCAAAAATAGGGCTTGCAATAACATTGTTGATACTTGTAGCAAGTACCTTTAGAATAATTGTACCTCTTTTGTTTTAAAGGCACTGTAATACTTTTTTTATCTGATCACGTTCAATATTAGTTTTTGAAAAATATTTCTTCAGTGAAATACATCTCGTCATTCAACATGAATATCATTAGTCGTAGAATGAAATGTAAGATCAAGCAAAATATTCATGCAGTCATATAAGTGTGAACACCCTTAAATTGGTTGAGGTAGGGTAATAGATTTGTGAAATTTTTACCGAAATTGAGACCATTTATTTATCAAACAAGGTTTAGCTATCAGTGACATTTGTTTTCCTGTGCATGAGATTCCCATTTTCCCTCGTAAAATCTGCTTCAGTGCCTTTATATAATGTAAAAGTGGTTACTTTAATCAGGAACTACTATTTTTTTTCCAACTAGTTGGCTGAAATATTGCCCTAGCAGCGTTACACAATAATTCGCTCAACTAGTTAACTGTACATCATCTTTAGTCTGTCCCCTTGTCTTAAAAACATGTTATATGTTTCCAGGGGAGTGAATATGAAGAATTTGTGGCCATTTGATGCATTGATTGAAATCCATATTTGCATTGTTCTTGTGCTCCTTCCATTATGTTTATTATTCCATGATATAGAATTATAACATATCCTCATATCTAATAGTTATGGTACAATATTATCTTGTTGAAGTTGCATAAAAAATAATTATACTCAGGTTCATTCTCATCTTTGTACAGTTGATTGATGAAATATTAACAAATGAAAGTCGAACAAAAAAAAACAAAACATGTTTACATTGGTGTTGCAGATCTGGTGTTACCAATCTTTTTGAAATGAACAATCAATTAGTATTTAAAATGGTTTTAGTCTGTAACAGTTTGTGTACGGAAGTCGATTCAAAAATAAAGATCGGAAATACTCCACATAGATATGCGTTTATTTATCTCGAAGTGTCAACTTGCCAGATGTTCGGGGCAGGATAGCGCAGTGGTTGGCGTGTTCGGCTTCAGATCAAGATCGAATCCCGCCAGGGGCTCAGCAACTTTGTCTGCAGTAGAGGATTGTTCTACACGCAGTCAGGTTTGGGTGCTATGCTACACTGAATTTCAGTGCAGTACCACCCATGGTTTGCCGATGCTCGCAGGTTTCACCGCAATTCATAGCTACAATGATGTTGCTGGTTTTCTCCCTGCCATAATACTAGCAACCACGATACAAGTGAAATACTCTTGAAAGCAGCGTTAAACCCCATATCACCTCACCTTTATAATGTAACGTACACGTTTCCCCTCTCCACAACGGTCTGAAAGCAGACTCCTTGCTTTCGCATGCTGACACAGGTTAAAAACAGACAAAACTTAGTCATTAATGGACCAATCCCATCATCGCATGTAAAATGAGGATAGCAGTGATCAAGTTTAACAAATGGTACACAGGAGTTACCTGCTTTTGCTGGAGTCATTTGGGGGCGGGATAGCGCAGTGGTTAGTGCATTCGGCTTCGGATCAGGAGGTCCGTGGTTCGAATCCCTCCAGGGGCTCGGCAACCTTGTCTGCAGTAGAGAACTGAAATTCAGCGCAGTACCACCCATGGTTCGCTAGTTCCAGCCGATGCTCACAGGTTTCACCGCAATGCATACCCACAATGGTGTTGCGGGCTTTCTCCCTGCAATAATACTAGCAGCCGCGATATAAGTGAAATAATCTTGAAAGCGGCGTAAAACACCAACTCACCTCACCTGGAGTCATTTTAATTGGCTAGTTGTGTCAGAACGTGCGAGCTACGAGGGTGCTTTCAGACTGTCTTGGAGAGGAAAGCCCATGATAGATTATGTTCGAATCCCCCTAGAAATTTTTACTAATTGCATAAGTGAAGGGTGTCCAGTCTTCTTCCCACATCTTGCTTCTCACTGATTTCACAACTAACTGCGAAAGAAACCAAAGAGGTTTGTGAATATCTCAACCAGAAAATGCTCAGGTTGTAGAATTTGTAGGTGAGGTAAGGTTACTTGGGTTTTAAAACCGCTTTCAAGAGTATTTTACTTGTATCACAGCTATTAGTATCATGGCAGAAAGGAAGCCCTCAATATTATTGTGGCTATGCATTGTGGTGAAACCCGCGAGCAACAACTGGAACAAGCAATGGGATGTCTCTTTCCTTTTCATTCCAGTCAGTTTGTGTCACAGGTACTAGACTCTAAATGTATATGAATATTTATATATATAAAGAAGGTACGACCAAAAGTCAGCCATCTTTGATCTCCCCTCATTCCCTCCAACAAATATTTATGTATGCTTTCTTAAAGCTAAAATTTATTCAAATATGGACTTTGGACAATTGGAGTCTTCTTTGCACAGCACTTTTGCCTTATATAGAAACTGCATCATTGCACAGACGACATGTTCTATATGCATGCGGTTTTCATTGACTGCCGCTATGGGAACCTGTCCGAAGCTGGAGAAGAACTTGTATTAGATAAGAGGTTATATAGGAATTAAACGCCACTAATGGCTGAAATATTGCCCAAGCGGCGTTAAACAATAACTCACTCACTCATATCGGAATTAATGATGGAGCTACCTCTGTGGGGAGAGAACGATCTCCTCTAGGCCTATGGTTTAATTTATTTAATGATAAATACCATGACAAAAGCTTGAAATAAATACAAAAGTCAAATTCTTGCAGATTTTGTTTTAATCACAGGAAACAAATCTGTTTACAATTGTTTACAAACAATTATTGTGCTTTGTTCTCCATCGCCTGAGAGGGAGAGGTTATTGGTGTGTTGATCGAATTAGTATTGCACAACTGAATTCACTATAGTTGACAGTGTGTTATGGATTCAATACAAAAGTATAACAATACAGATATCCAAATAAACAGTGGTTTATGTCAAAATACCAAATATTGAGAGAGAAAGCTGTCATGAGGCAACCAATGAGATGACATTTAAGAAAATGATTTTGATAACATTTACACGATGTCACATTTAGACACTTTCACACATTGAGAAGATTTTACTTGTTATCTTATACAAGAAATTAACTATTGGAACTTCAAAATATTTAATGGGTCCAATATCTGATTTGCCTCATGTTGAATTAAAAGCATTTAATTCGACTTTTGTTGTACCACATCGCTCACTGGCCGATATTCCATGTGTTGCCCTCGAGATATACCAAGGGAGATAATTCATAGACAGAAGTCACAAATTTTGGTTAAACTTTCAAAACAAAACCAACACTGGTAACGAATAATATCTTTACATAATACAACATGGGTAATATGTCAGAATATCTGGAACTCAGAGTAAATGAAACACTACTAATACATAATGGAATAGTTTTGCTACTATGGACTATATTTTCTACCAAATGGAAACTGGTAATGACAAACTAAAGGTAATTCATATATCGAAATATAATGAAATCTGAATTAGAATTATTAACTGAAATAAAATAAATCATTTTGAATGATTCTTAATTAAGCAAAAATATCAGAATTGCCTACAAATTTATGTTATTTGTACAGTCCCCTGGGGCTTTTTCTTTTACTTTTTAGCCAAACAAATTAACACCAAAGTATATCTTTGAACAACTGCCCGCTTACACCTCTAAAAATGTCATCTAAAATCTTTTTAAAAGGTTCCTATTGTCAAAAGTCTGATAGAAATTTAAAGAATCGACTTTTTAGATACAGAATTTTCCACATATTCACAAGTACATATTTTATAGGTTTTTGTTAACCCTTTGTTTTCAGCACAATTCTTCATAATTTGTGAAATAATATCAGTCAATGATTTTGTATTATAAAATGAAGTGAAATGCAAATGAAAATCTGAACATGAACATGAAAATACATAAAAATACTGGTATTACAAATGTAAAGTATACAAAAGAAATACAATCATCTGATATTTGTAAGAGAATAAAGGGATAGAAAAGAAAAATGCATGAGAAAAGATATACAAAATATTTGTTCATACAAAAATGCTAAACAGTAATAAGGATATAATAAACACAACCTAGGTTCTAAATGCAAATATACAAAATCCCTGAAACATTTGTTTCTAACCATTCTCTCCCCACAGAGGTAGCTCCGTCATAAATTCCTATACAAACCTCTGTTGTTCCCTAGTTCAACTATGTTGCAAAATTTCAGCCAATGAAAACACTGCATGCATTGATAGCATATTTGTCACTGAAGCAATGATGCAAAGTGAAGTCACGGTGTTCTGCAGAGATCAGCCTGAGACATGTTCGTATTAGGACAAAGTTTAGTACAGGTATTTATGACGGAGCTACCTCTGTGGGCAGCAAATGGTTTCTACTGGTAGGCATAACTGAATGACTATATTTATGAAACTGATTTCTTCATGAACTGTGCATTGCTAATTTGAAGAATGTTAACAAACAAAGCCACATATCACTTAATTAACGAGTGTCAAGAAAAATGACAAAATTATTTCTGAACCTTACTTTATTCCCTCATATTCCAATAAATAAAATTGTCACAGAACTTTTTCCATTCATGATTCAAGCATGGATGTTTAGTCCCCTATTCAACTTTCAAGGGAACAATGTTGAAATAATCATTCATCTATGACTTAACAAAAAAAGTTTTAATAGACATTCTTTGCGGGGTTTTTCACCTAATTTCCTGAATATATAATTTTTTTTTTTTTCTAAAATTGATATTATCATTGTCATTTATGATTTAGTTTCAGGTTAACCTCACCATTTGTTATGGTATAAGGGAGATAATTCACAATATTTATCTGATCTTGCATACCACAAGAAAATTTTCTAATCAAACAGAGAAAGGCTGTTACATATCAGAGCTAACGATTGTTTGATAATAAGGGATAATTAATTCTCTAGTATTTCTATCTCCATTTCAAATAAGATTGACTGATAATCTGAACAATGTGTTCACATAGTTGAAACAATTGTCAAGGACTAAGGTTTTTGAGGTCTGCCCTATAGATTATCCTGAACTTTTGTGGCACAACAGCATTCTTATCACACATTGACTCACTAGAAAGCTCCGGAAAATGAATTGAAAACAATTAATAAAATCTGCTATTTTTCCCAAACAACAACCACTCATCCACATATATATCAAAGTTCTAACAATAACATTTATACAGTATTTACACACTATATATCCCTGAAAGTCATAACACATGGATAATTTATCAAAGAAAACTTCACTAGCTTTGTAAAAAGCTTATAATAGTAGTTTAAATTAGTTTAAATCTTGTGATACCTGAAAAAAAACAATCAGTCACTCAAAGGCAAGAGTTGAAAAGAATTAAATAACTTCAACAAGTAAAAAGTTTGCAATTACACAAAGAACATCCTGCTACATCAGCGTATTTGTCTCCGCCCAGCTCATTCATATACCCTGATATCCTTCGAACTAAAACGCTCGTATCGCTCACGGCTGGTTACTCGTGGCTATTTATAGCCTACATTGACATTTGTTTGAATTCTCATCCGGATGGTGCAGCTATTGCTGAATGCGAGTCATTTCATTGGCTTGCTAAATTTAGCGATACGAGCATTTTACGCCGAAGGATATCAGGGTATATGATGGAGCTAGGCGGAGACAAATACGCTGATGTAGCAGTTTGCACAAAGAAATGATTTGCAGGAAATAACAAATCCAATCCAGCTAGAACAATATAAGTGGAGAATTTTCTTTATGGAATAAAAATATGAGTGGTTACTCCTGTTTGTGGATGTTTGTAATAATAATAAAGATGACGATTAATTACATAAATTTTCAACTGTAAATACTCACAATTCCATAAAAGTAGATGATCATAATCAGTTCAAAAGCAATATGGATCAAATGAACAGTCTTCATGTTTAAGATATAAGATATTTGTGTTTCAGATGATTATTATTCATAACTTCCCCTGCAATGCTTAAATCATGCTAGGCGTCATCATTGCACAATGCAGAAAGGCTTGATTTAACCAAAGATTCATTGTTTGGGTGCAGCATCTTCATGGGCAATTAGTAATAACCAAGAGGTTTCTTACAGAACTATCAAGTTCAGGTGCAGTATGCTGGAGAGCTGGCACAGAAATGTTGATGAATTGCAGCAAGGCCTAGATTATCAAGTGATGGATATGAACACAATTTATGCTTTGTGGGGAAGTTAGCTATAACAAGCATGAACAAACAGGGCACCTTTAAAATTTTATATCCATAAAACATTAACGTGTCTGTCCCTTTTACTAGAAAACTCAAGATACTTATTCTAAAACCTGATATTGCTTGATATGAAGAGACTTGATTATGTCATTACGTTCAAATGGTGAGAGCTGACATAAATGGCTTGAAAGATATGGGATGAGTTTGTTAGGATTTCAGTCTGGCATGAAGTTGAAGATGTGAGTAAATATTATGCTGAAATAAAGTCAGTGATTGACTTATAACAAATTGCATCAAAATATTTAAAAACAAATCTTTATGAAGAGATGATTTTTTTTTAAGTTTTACATTAAGCCCCAAATCATTTGTGATATTCTATTTGAATAGGCCTGATCGTTAAATAAAAAATTCATACTGATTTCAACTTGCATCTGATCTAATAACTTATTCAACAACTGAATGATATAGAACGTGTATAATAACATTAGATTCTTTTAAATGTTGATGTAAGAAATTATAATCTGGACAATCAATATGCACTAATAATAACCTTTCTTGAATTTTTCATAAGAAAATAACTAAATACGTTTTTCAGTAGAAAGCTCAAGCTGTATGAGTGAAGTATTTTTTAAACAAAGTGACAAAGGCACGAGACATGGACGCATAGGAGGGTAAGGAGAGAAGTGTTTGCTACTATGGCTCAAAATCTACATAGTCCTTTCATTTTCATTGTCTTTTGAGCTCCAGATAAGTTTTGATGCGTAAATGTTGAATCTAAAAGTTTCAAAATATGTACTGAAATTTTATTTATTTATCTATTTATTTATTTATTTATTTATTATCTTTTGATCCATGGCCATAACAATCAAATATCATTTATCTTAAATCTTTTAATCCATGGCTATAGCAATCAAAACCTACAACAGACATTAGCATTTTATTTAATCTAAAACATTTATGGAAACGCTATGGAAACGGACATGGTCCTGAAATATTAAAAGCAGAAAATGAGCCGAAAATTTCAATGTAGATGTATGAAAATTTAATATCAGTGACAGACAAATTTTGGACTTGAACATTGTTGTCCTGAGATATAAAAAAAAGTAATTATCAATTTATCGAAAATATCCTAAAAATTGTGTTCTCAATGTCCATTTAGCTTTAACTTCTGAAGAACCAGTTTTTTAATAGATAAGATAAAAGATACGCAGTTTTATCATTACCAATCATTATGAAAGCAGAAACTTGTCGATATCAATGTTGCAAAAATTTCATCTGTAGCTCTAACATACATCATACAACCATTATTTGAGTATTTGAATCAGATAGGTTATGGATATAAATCTCTATGATGATGAAGGATTTGTAAAATCTGAATTTGTTCAAAAAGAGGCCATAAAAAGACAAAAATTTGAATTTCTGTGCATATTAAATTTTTGTTACCCTATTGTGGATTTTAACTGGGTTTGAAACTTTGACCTTCACCTTGACTAGAGGTGTGACCATACAGAAATGTGATAGTTTTATCGTGATATCTCAGACCAATATGAAATAAGCTTTTAATCATTGCTTTAAAAATTGATTCTGATAGCAATTCTTGATTTCAGGTGAAAATGAATAATATTTAGGTCAAGGATATGTTTTATATGGATGTATTTAGCATGATAATATTTATAATTAGATAATTCATACACAGACCATAGTTGTAAATAATTGGACCTGAATTTTGATCAGGTAATGGCCATTTCTTATATTTTCAAAATAATAATTTTGGGAAATATTTTCAAAGACTGAAGTATAAATTAGATAATATTTTCAAATTAACATGTATGGTCACAACTCTATCCGTGAATGGAACATGTTTCTTTGATCTAGTGAAAATTTATCTCTTGCACTGGACATTTATTCCCATCCCTGTATCTCTTTCCTTTTGTAAATGGTGATTTACTCTGAGATAAAGATATCTATTGTTGATTATTGATTTAGAATTTTCTACAAGTTAATCTATTCTAATCAATGATATAATTTTCCTCAAGGTGGAAAATATGAGTATAATTAATTCTTCAATATACTTATTTTCACTAAACACTGAAAGATACTCTACGATAATGCTGAAAAATAATCTGAATATCAGTGAAAATCTTTAAATCATAATATCACAAATCACAAATATAAAACTGTTATGATGTCTAGCATAATGTTGTCACAATAAGAGACCATGACATTCAACTGTTGATCTCACTTTGTAAGAGCTACTTGTGAGATACAATTGTTTTCTCAATCCTCATTTGAGATACATTTACTTATGAGATACGGTTGTTATCTCAAGCCATATGAGATACATTTACTTGTGAGATGTAATTATAAATTTCATACCTTTTATCAAATGCATTTCACAAAAGACGTGTTATCTCACGGCTTCAATGAGATATCAAATACTGAACATATCTATGATATTGTATGCCACCCTTTTACAAACTATCACTCTTTAATGAAATGTACATGAGATACGACTGTCATCTCACATAACCATGAGACATATATAATCTCAAAAAAGACATCTCACGAGCTAAACTCTGCTATGACACAAGTTTCTAAATCCATCATAATCTCTATATATACTATCTTATCTACCAAATACAAGAAAATCTATATATCTCAACTACCCTCGGATGTATGTAATGATGAAATGATCGCACATGCACAGTAAAATGTGCCATACAGTCAAACAACTTCAACAACAATATTAACAACAAAAGTAGCAAAAAAACAGCATCATTACGAATCTCCTAGAACTCATATGTTTGACGATTATGACTTTGAGGCACTGAATTTTTGCGAGTCTTTGTACACATTCGGGAAAAGTTGGGTTGGCGAGAGTAAGATTGGAGACGGGGCCCCGACCTGCGTGATCACTTGTTGCCTCATCAGATCTTCATAGGCGGCCATTTGTATATTGGCGTACTGTGCTGCGTAAATCTGCTGCAGGTGGACAGGCGAGGGGACAACGTTGTTGGGGGAGATCTGGGAGGGCATGTAGGGTGCTGGGAAGGCAGGATGCAAGTTGGGGGAGATAACTTCGCAATATGGGGCAGACGCCGAGGACACTGGTTTTGCAGACAACTGAAAAGAAAGGTTGGAATGGAGTTGAAATCAGTGTCAATTGGATGAAATGTTAAATATAGGACATGAGAAGATGCAATTGTTGGTTTTGAAGAGAATTTATTATTGTTAATGAAAAGAAGTTTGGTTGGAACTGAAATTTATGTAAACTGGACAAAATGTTAAATAGGATATGAGAATATGTAAATTATTATTTGTTAGTTTCACTTTCAGTCAAAACAAGACATGAGGGTGAGATTCTAATTATCATCCAAATTCATTCTTCATCATACTTCAATGAGAAACATGTTTCTCTGACCACAGCAAGTCTTATAAGTCAATTTTGTCATCTTCCTTTTCAAAAATTGAGAAATGCCTTATGAGAAGTACCACTGTGAACCCTACGCCCTAAACTTATGTGAACTCCCCCATTAAATATTTAATGATTTGTCAGTCTTATGTTTTATCAAAAAGACACTGATAATTGTGAAATACACAACCTACATTATTCAGTTTTGGACAATTTTTTACAGAGATAGATCATAAGTCTATGATGCAGGTTGATATTTTCTAGCCCAGATTGGGGCACCGACCTTGTTGTTATTTAGTGGAGTACTGGTTGCCGATCTTGACCCGGTCGAGGCAGGTGACACACTTCCATGATCATGTGATCTCACGAGCGGCAGTGGACTTGCTCGACTGACTGACCTTGACCCTGGCACCGACCGTGACCTTTCACCTTCCTTGTTGAGGTTAGCTCTAGAAGCTGAGGTAGGAAATTCTTGAGGAAATAGAGCACATTTGAATGTCTTTGGAGTAAAGTCTTTTGCTTCCGAGATTATTTCTCTTCTAGGTTCAGGTTTGGAGTCCTTGGCACGCATGGTCTTCATGCTAAGGTCAAACGGCTGATCCTGATCTGAATCCGATGGCTTTGTAATTGATGAGTGCAGTGGAGCGCGATGACTCGATGGTGGCTCGGTTCGGACACGTTTCACATTGCTGAAAAAAGGATCGTTTGCAAGCACGGGATTCAAATGAGCTTTTGGACTCTCCCTGGCCTTCAAAGGTAAACTGTTCAAGATGTGAGCGGACTTTTGCGGCAGAGAGTTTGAGTAAGGGTACGCTCGCTTGAGATGATTTGAGTGAGCAGGGACACTGTTTGTGGGGCCGGGGATGACTGATTTTGAGCTGTACGTTGATGGTGACTGGGAACGCGAGTTGGTGGAGCTGAGGTATTTTACAGCATCTTCAACTTTAGGTTTCGGGGTATGTTGGATCACAGAGGGCCGCAAGCTCGGAATGACCTGTTTTGATTGGTTTTCGTTGACTTGTGAAGCATTGTGGGTAACAAAAAGAGATGATTTGGGGAAATGGGGAAGATTCTTTTCACTGGCATGTGACGTGACGTCGACAGATGACGATGATGGATGTGCAATGAAATGTGATGCGGGCAAGGGGAAGTTGCTTGCATAGTAGAGTGCGTGTGTTGATATCACAGGTGACGCAAGAGGAGGCGGAGCTTGATGCACAGATGCATGCTGGGATATTGACGTCGGATGCTGCGGAGATTGTGACTTCACATGATTCTGGATCTTCCGTTGTACGAGTGGCGACAAAATACTAGGCCTTGTTCGCGTTTTGACGGAGGGCACTTCGAGTTTTGTTTTCGGTTTCTGCGGAAGCGACGGAGCTATCTGGACAGGTTTAGGCTGTAGCTGGACCTTGTTCTCTATACTGGCCACTTTGGATATCTGGATTTTGAGTTCTTTTGGCAGCTCGATGATTGGTTCCTGAGACTTGTTCTCCTTTGATGACACTTTGTCCAACATCTTCTTCACCGTCTGTCTGACTGGACCCTTCTTCAGCTGCAAGAACCAACAGGTTTTATAAGAATTCGCTCTTTTACAATGTTTAGATCCCTGGACCTACATTTTCGAAGCTCTCTTAGTGATAAGGTAGTCGTAAGCCAATGTTAATGTATGGTACTTAAGACAATCATAGTGCTAAGAGAGCTTTGAAAATCTAGGCTCTGAACTAAATAAAAAACTGAGGTTGTGTATTGGACCCTTATTATACTTCAAAGGATGCAAAAGGATTCTCGGAATGTCCTCTTTTACGATGATACAAGAATTAATTTGCAAATTGACGCTCAGAAGTTACAAAATGTTTGGGTCCTTTTATCTTATTTGGCCTTTGGGAAGGAATGAACAAGGATATTTAATTTTTGCGCTTAACAATACTTTCTTACCTGAATCAAACTGTTAATAGATGTTTTGCAGTTACCAAAAGTTGTTTTCGGTTTATATTTAAATATTTCATGAAATGATCTTGGTGATAACGGAAATAAACATATCAACAAATGTTCTTATCAAAAGTCATTAATCTTTCTATTTCAGAAATCTTGAACAAGGTAACGTACATTGTTTAAAATACCAAATTTTCCGAATAATAATATTATTTTAAATTATTGGAACATTTTTGTTTTTTAAATTCATGTACTACTTTCTTTATCAAGAGATACCATTCAATGTATATAACAATGTTTTTATAAGAAAATTATTTAATGGGATATATTTATATAAATCAATAAATTAGAAAGTTTCAACCATACCAAAAGAGGTCTAACCTGGTCTCTTTCTATGGCCTTTTGTTTTCGGATTTCATTCCATTTTCTTACTTTTTCTTCAACTGAGACATCAATAGCTTGCATCTGTGGAGATGAAATTATCGAAAATGTATTATATTAAGAAATAACAATGCTCATAGCGTTTTACATCTACAAAAAGGATCATTTTAAGATTTGCTTTTTCATATTTAACAATTTCTGTCATTATAACATCTAATACATAAACTTCTCAAATAAACCCAAATGGACCATGTTTTAAAAGACATCCCAAAGATGTTAAAAAGTTTGATAAACACAGCAGTAAAAGTGAGGGAGATCGAGTCAACAATTTAGCATGATCGTAAAGAGGAGGTAAGTATTCTGGCACTTACTAATAAATCTTTCTTTTCTTCAAGGTCAGATTTATTTCTGGACTTATCATGACCTCTGTGACCTGTGATCATGGCCTTGACCCTTGATTTGACCTTGTTCTTCTGTTCACTTCCTTTCTCGTAACGCTCAAATGCCAAGAGCAGCCTGAAATAGAAAATATTGCACTCATTAATAATTTTATTTGCTATGTTAAAAGATAGACATGAAAGACAATTTAAGTCTTCATTACTGACTGTTATTTTGTGATGTTTATCACTTTTGGAATAAAAAGATATTTAATTTCAACAATTTTTTTTTTTACGAAAACCAACTTAAAGCTCTGTAACTCTTATGTTAATATATATGTATACTCAAAAACATAAGTAAAGGACCACCCATTTTCAATAATGGGATAGACATATTCCATAGTTCAAATAATAATCCAAATAATGCTTAAACATAGAATATTCGGGTGGCCCTTATTTTTTAAAAAATTATATGAAAGATTATAACATTTACACATGATAAAACCCCATTTTGTGCAATTTGTGTTTCCGACATTTGAAAATGAGCACATAAGGTCTTCATAAACTACATACTTCTCATAATGTCTGCGGGTGCAGGTGGCAGCACTTGTACTGCCCGGGTGACCCCCTAGTTTATCGTATAGCTGCTTCCATAATCGCTTCTCGGTGATCTGCAACAAAAGAAAAATGGTTGACTACCAAATTTGAGATATTTGATTTGGTGCATAAATGTGCTGTTAGCTTGTTCAAAACTTAAAGATACTAAAACAACTTTCCATGACATGACAGTTATAACATGACATAAATTTGAAATATTTATTTCTATTTTTATTTGAATAGTCAAGAATGATCAGTGCAATTATGGACACTTTTTCATAATTATGACAGCCATAACATCGGTGGTATCATTTATTAGATGATATCACAGGGATAATATCATTTTGTCACATTGACCAAACATCATGAAAAATGCATTATTACCCCTATTGTTAATCATAAGTGGTGACATATTTTCAATATGAGCACCATTGTACATATCACTTTTGCCTAGCAAAGATTGTTTCAGCGCTAGTAACCGCATTTCGTCATCCGTGACGTCATTAAAGCGATGTTCATGACGTCACTATAGCGGGCTGTCGCAAGGGAAGCAGGCCATTATCTGAATATTTCCATGCATTTAAGATTGAAACAAAATGTTAATAAAGAAATTAATACACTCGGAATTATGTCATATGACTTTTACAAAACTTTTGCTCGGGTAATAAAAAAATTCACACTCATTTTGTAAAAGTCACACTTCCTTGAGTAATAATCTCTATATAACATAACATTCTCACTACAAAGTTGTCTAGGAATGCTATATTAGCTTTTTATGGTGGAGTTTAACATTATATCTATTTTAAAAATTATTTAGTTAAGAATAGATCTATGTAATTTCGGATGTCATAGTGTCTTTCAAAGTTTATTCTCTTATATCTCTTGCTTTCATGCAAGAGTTTCCAATATCAGGTTGTGTGATCATCTAGAGCTGTGACAATATATTGTATCAAGAATTGTGATACTAAATCCGACGATATATGTATAATGATACTGTCTTGTATCATGGTACACACAGTTGACTATGAAATACTATATTTTGCCTCAAAATCCAGAGCTTGTCAAAAGTTACTTTATCATTTTTTTAACAAAAGTTCCTGAAAATAGTGTACCGAAACATATATCGTATCGAATCATATTGTGATTCGTAGTCTATCCTGAATTGTCTGTATCGTCAAATATTTATAATCAACATAGCATGATATGAGCACTAAGGTGATATAACGGTATATATCTTCTAAAAAAAACTCAGTGAAAATTAAACTTACCACATCATAGCCCCCGAGTTTCTTGGCTAGAGTGTAGAAGTAGTAAAGATCTACTGGAAGAAAACACAGTGACACTTGAAAAGGGTCAGGAATATGTCAAAATATCATCTCCAGAGCATGGCATTTCAATCTTAACAGTGTCTATAAATTTTGGGATATCTTAACCGTTATCAAATATTCATTCAATGTTCCGATAATCTGGAAATTATGTTTCTGGGCCTTGATTGCATTATTGTATGACTAAATTAGAAATCAGTTATCACTTAGTTTATCCTGAAATATTTTAGACTTGCATTTCAACGTTCAAGACAAACAAGGATCCACTGAAGTTTAAGAATCTAAAAATACAATCATCAATAGCAAATAGAAATTTTTGTTAAAGGCAATAAAGATTATTTGCCTGTACAACTTTGTCCAAAAATCTTGTTTTATGTAGGTTTGAAAAAGGACAAAAAGAGAACAAAACCTGTATGCTGTGAAATATCATCTTTCAAATTCATAATTTATGTTATTTTAAAATTCACAAGCATTATTGTGTTTTTATATTGTTTAACACGATTATATTATTTAAAATAAATATTATATGTTCTTGACAAAAATTATAAATTTTAATCACTCCATCTGAAGGAGTGTCAACCTACTCTGTTTGAAACCAAGGGAGGGAACTCTGTCAATGGGAGTTTGTCTTTCCTTCATGAACTTTCTTAAACTGCTCATAAACATTTGTTCTTCTTTTGATGCTTTTCCATTGCCTTTTTCCCAGGTGAACCCATTCTGACTTGACCTTCTGCGGGGCTGCAACAATGAAGATTTTGAGAAATAAATACTTACACTGAATATTTAGCGACCTTCAATGAAATACCATGCTTTTAAAATTCAGCACGTGATTTGATATCAAACAAGCGAAAACAAATTTTGTGACTCGGCTTCTTTTATCAGGAGAAATAAATTTCCCACAGAAAGTTATCACTGTGACCAAGGAATAAACATTATTATCACTCGCCCATGTAATAATGTACACAATGTCACAATGTTAGCACTGCCGTCACAATGGTAGCCAAGTCGCAGAAATGTTTCCTTCACCACACTTTCAACAATTATGCTTGATTGCTGAGGCCTAGTAATTTGTACTTTCGCTCGTTTTATACTTAATCATTAACTCGTTTAATAAAAATAGTATTAAATGGAAGGTCGTTTAACATCCTCTATTGACATCAAAATTACAAAAAATTGTGACGCCTTACAGTTCATCACTTTTTTATGGGGAACACCTTATTTTTGTTAACAGTGGCTAGCAATAATCAATACATGTACATTTTAATTATCTTGTTCATTTCCAAAAAGGACCCCTCAATTCTGCAATGGCCACATTTGTTTCCACATTGAGATAATGAATACAACTTTACCTAGAACCAACAACTTAGAAGATTCAAACTATAAACTTCGAAAACTGAAAATACTTAACCATGAGCTCCCCAAATTGATATTAGTTTGACGTCTAGCAAATCCTGGGTACTTACTCTTGTAGAAGAAGCTGAAGAGTTCTGCGAGACCGACGCCAATGACGATGTGTCGGAACCGTCCTCATAACTGTCTGAATCCTGTGAACACTCTCGTTTCATGGTCTTCTTCTTCCTCGGACGACCCTTGAGGTTTGGAGCTGAAACAAGAAAATATTCTTCATTAATGTTCAAAATTATGATACATCCTTTGTTGTCTAATTTGTAACTCTGATGTTATTTTAATATTAAGATTTAGGAAAGCGTTAAAGATATAAAATATTCTACTTACCCTATATTTTCGCCTTTAAAGTGTTACGTTTTAAGTGTATTTTACCTCTGCTTTGATTCATTGCACCTATTATGTCAAATACAGAAGCCTCCTTTTTTATAACCTACCAATGTTAAGGTGAATGAAAAGACCTTAAAACTTAACTGTTAACTTTGCTAAGCTTTGCTAAAGCAAACTTCACTGTGTGAAAGAGTTATTGTTTGACTCTGATTGGACAATATTGCAGCCATTAACAACGTTAAAATCCAATTAAAGTAATAATACATCATTATCATTATTATTACCAAGGTGATCCATCCTGAGTTCAAACTCCTCCAGTTCTGGGTGGTAGAAGGTGTCTCTACAGAACATGATCTTGCAGTTCCTGGATTTCACAGAGAAGCCACCGATGGCGCTAACAATGGCGTTCTTCAGCCACTTGTCTGTCACCGTCTCCAGTCGTTTTAGGATTGTGCGATAGCGACAGTACTGGGGATAACTCATTATCACTACCTGAAGAAGGTCTTCTCTCGGACCTAGATCACCTGGAATATCGTATATATATAAATAAGTATATCATATACATTGGGTAACTTATCATCACTACCTGAAGGAGGTCTTCTCTCGGACCTAGATCACCTGTAATATCGTATATATATATATATAAATAAGTATATCATATACATTAGGTAACTTATCATCACTATCTGAAGAAGGTCTTCTCTCGGACCTAGATCACCTGTAATATCGTATATATATATAAGTATTTTATATACATTGGGTAACTTATCATCACTACCTGAAGGTCTTCTTTCGGACCTAGATCACCTGTAATATCTTATTTATTTACTACATGTTTATACTTCCTATATAAAAGTATTTCAAATACAGGGGGTAAAATCTCTTTGGTCTAAACCTGCTAAAAAATAATATATTTATACACAAGTATAGGGCCTAAATCCCCTAAATCTTCGTATATTTACATACAATATTTCAATGAACGGCGTGAAATTGGGGGTAACTATTCACAGGAACATAAGTCCAACTGTGATATTATAGTTAAAGTTTGGTGCATCATTCATGAAGGAAAGATATGGTTTTATGTTTTCTATATTCTTTAACTTACTGGTCTACTGGAGGGTTTCTTTGCGGTTTAACATTCTTTAAAATATACATTCAAGGACAATGATTTTATTTTGTTGCATTCTTAGTTTTGTACTCAAACATTACTTATGATGTACCAAAAACAAATCAGGTTTACAGTTTCATTCCTAACATGTTTTTGATATACAGAGGTTAAAACAAGGTCATTTGAAAACAATAGGTGAGGTGAGTTGGTGCTTAACGCCGCTTTCAAGATTATTTCACTTATATCGCGGCTGCTAGTATTATTGCAGGGAGAAAGCCCGCAACACCATTGTGGCTATGCATTGCGGTGAAACCTGCGAGCATCGGCTGGAACTAGCAAACCATGGGTGGTACTGCGCTGAATTTCAGTGTAGCATTGCACCCAAACCTGACTGCGTGTAGAACAGTTCTCTACTGCAGACAAAGTTACCGAGCCCCTGGCGGGATTCGAACCACGGACCTTCTGATCCGAAGCGGAACGCGCTAACCACTGTGCTATCCCGCTCCCTAGAGAACATTAGCTATTTGAACTATTGCCTTTTTAACATGAAAGTCCGTATCAATTTAAGTTTACCAAATAACAAATGTTATCAGAAATTTACTATTGAATTGCAAAGAACAAACAATTCAGCTAATCATCTAATAGTTTAGTTGACAAATCTATTTTTTAATTAATCAGCTCTGATAAAATTTTTGGTAATTGTTTAACTTTTGTTTCAAATTTATGAATCTTTAATTCACCAATTAATTTCTTTTCTTTGATGACATCACTGAATTGAAGTCCACAGTTATTGCTCTTGAAGGCTTCGACCAAACTCTCGTTGTTGGCGCCATCGGACCAGACTCCGGCGCTGTATATTGCTGATAGACCTTGTTGCCATGGGACGTTCTCAGTAATCAGGGTCACAAGGTCATCCAGTCGTAAAATTAATTTTTCCGACAAAGCAAGAATTTCATCCTGAAAATAAAAACGGCACGTTTATTAACAATCAATTGCATCTCAATTAACATTAATGCTGTGGAGAAAGTATTCTTCATATTTTATGGTCATAAAAAGAAAAAAATTATTAGCCCATTTGTCGATTTTTCCAAAACAGAAATTTTCATGAAATGAACTGAAAACAAAAGAGAATTATTAGTATGGAGAGCTTGAACCACAGCTAACTAAAAATAATTGATATTCAAGCGTAACCATGGTGATGATCGAAATTTATTGGGGTTAACAATCTCTTCACATGTTGTAAATTATCAAACACCACATCTTTTTTATGCTAATAAACATTCTCCAATCAATATTAACCAAAAAACTGATAGCAGATATGTTTTCATTTATAGATATAAAAATATTTGGACTGACATTTTGTTTCATTCAACCTATACGTCCTGAATAACAAAACAATGGCTATGGTTGAGGCAACAAGTCCATTTTTCAAAAGCGATTTGCATGAAATGGAACTTCATTTCGGTAATTTGGTAAATTAATTGAAATTAAGAAGACTAAAACCATATTAAATTAATATCTACTTTGGCTAAATTTTTAATATGGTATTTTATAATGTTATCGCATGATGTATCAGTTTAAGTCAGATGAAACTAATAATTTTCAACAAAAGGCTGAAGAGAAAGAAAAGTCATTTTTAACTCACTACAAACTTATACAACACACAGTCATTTGCTTTTTTCGTGTCCTCTTAAACATTCTTTTCAGAGTAACGATATTGAATAATTTGTGACCACGCACTCAGCTGTTTGTAAAGGCTTTCTTTGTTCTCTATAAAATCAAAGAAAACCTGGAGGGCAACAGTTTGAGCTCTGGGGTTGGGCATGCATCTTTCAACTTAAGACTTCTCACTGTACTGTTAATAATTGCCTTCAAAACTCGCTTGCACCTTGCAGAAGTTTTATCTTTGTTGCACTTAAATATAAGACATTTTCTATATGGGTTAGTCATCCGGTTTGG
The DNA here is from genome assembly GCA_921293015.1 of Phorcus lineatus. Lineage (NCBI taxonomy): Eukaryota > Metazoa > Mollusca > Gastropoda > Trochida > Trochidae > Phorcus > Phorcus lineatus. The sequence goes on along the minus strand of OV121088.1, from coordinate 29,796,338 downwards.
GCCAATATCTGACTCAATCGTTTTATGCTTGATGTATAATATCATTATGTAATGGTATATATTTTAATACTATGAAATAATTGCTGCATCGACATCTCTGGTTTGAATTGACTGCAATTTTGCACACAGCAATTACATTATGTGACATTTCTCTGAATTGATCATGCAAAAATGATTTCAACATGACTCTCCTAAACTAACGATATGCTAATTCTAAAAATTATTTATCATTGATTTATGACATCAAGATCAATTTTTCTTTCAAAATAATGATTGGAGGTATGCAATATGATATTAAAACTTGTTGATAAAATATCCTTCACATCATAACAGACAATTTACATAATTTATTTGAAAAAAAATCCCTACAAAATTAATATTTGGCTAAAACAGTTTTTGTAGATCAAAGGATGAAAAAAAGATGTATTTTTTTTTTACCAAAATATATCAAATGTAATTAGATAGCTGCAGTGTTGATGCTGACAATCCATAATTTTGATCCACGAAAATGGTGAAGTCAATTTGATTAAAAACTCCACTAGTGCATTATGGGAAGAAATAATTGAGTCTCGGATGAAACGCACAGCTGGAGTTGAACCAATCAATAAAAGCCTGTTGTCATATGACAATCCTCTCAGTGATATCAAAGATCTTCGATGTCAAATATATTTCATTTTTACATAAACAACAAAGACGAAAAAAGTTACCTCATCCTAAAAGACCTAATAAAATATCAGTTTAAATAATACTTAATTCTTACTAGAAATAGTTATATAACATTAAAAGCAAACTAAGATATTAACTGTTGGCCAAATATACTGCCACATTGATCGATGAAGAGTTATGGCCCTTTAACTGAAAGATCTCGGCTTTGGCTAATGAGAATTTTATTGATCGTTTTCTTGATTGTTTTCTTGGAAATAAGGGTTATTTGTGTCATTAATATATAGCAGAAGAAGGCTGATTACTCAAACCATTTGAAAAATGATTAGACATTCAAAAAATGACAAGTATGTAATTAAGATGAAGAAAAAAATCATTTTAATTTGGATTGCCATGGCCAACAAGCAAGACTGTTCATCGCTACAATTGGTAATCTGCCTTTAAGTTAATTGTATCTGTCGTACATTGTAAAGGCTAGCCATATTTATAAGAATTCATAAATTTTGAAAAAAGAGTTATCTAAAGAAATATATATAGTGATTTTGTTTTCTGATCTAGATGCAAAATGATTATCAAAATACAATTTGAATGTTCTATCTTTTACAACATAACACTCTTGAAATCAAATGTAGATAATTTCAGATTATTACAGAAAAACAACATTTTTACTATTTGAATTTTAGTATCTAAATTATATCTTGTACCTAATTTACTCTTAATAAAAGTAAATATGAAAGGTCATTTGTAATTTTTTTCCTATTAACTGGGAATGTTTTTACGTTTTATTTTAATAAACAAATACTGTAACATTTTATCTGTTTTCAGAATTGCAAACATTAAATATTCATTACATGAGGCAAAATACTCAATTTATCGATTATTTCTGTTATTCAATTGTTGTCTGACAATTCAGATTTATTCTCCTTGAATAAATGATCAAATCTGAAATTTCTTTACTGTATATCGGAAAAGATATTACTCTTAAACCAATACTTCCTTTTCTCCAGGAAAAGGTCAACGTTTTTATAAGCATGTGTGCCTTTTCACAAAATGTTCCATTTTATCCTTAGAGGTTTATTCAGCCAAATAAATAAATCACAAAAAAAGATTCAAATACTGAATTAAAAAAACATTTCCATAAATTCCCAAATGAAGCCTAAGCTTTGAAAAGCTGGATTGAATAAACGGGAAGATGGAATACAAAGTAGTTTTGACTCAACTAGGCTAAGAATACACAAGCCTGTCCATCTTGCTTGTAATCTACAACCATGTAAATATCAAACCTCATTATAACGCCCCCACTTTGACACACCTGTCATGGCCTATCAGTGTGATATATCTTGTAACTTACATCACCTCTTATGCATATTCAGTGTTATGAGGAGTTGCTACATGTGTAAGCATAACTACTATTACGTATCCCACTCCGCTTTATAACGAGGAAATTCAGTTTTGTTGAGAAGACCTGGCTGTCCATTATAGGGACTTATAGATTATTGCCTCTTTTGGTGAAACATAATGAACAGCATTTGTCCGGGTTCATTTTCTGACAAATATTTATCATACACTTCAGAAAATATGAATCTGTAGCCAAAATTTAATTACAGTATATAGCATGTTTTATGTATCAATTGTTCATTTCGACAATAAATATAGTTCAATATGAACTGCTTTGATCGCTACTCTCAAAAGTATAGCTTTGTTGTATATATCATTCATAAACACTGTAGGTTTGATAGTTTAGTACATTACATTGAGGCATTTTGGTTATTCTATGTCCAAGTAAAACAATGTAATCTTGATGTATTGACATTTAAGCTATTACAGCTGACATTTTTCTGATATTGTAATATTCTAGCCATGTATTTGATTTTAATTTTAAACAAGATTTGTTGATGGTGTAATTAGATGTTAGAGAGAATCAGATGAAAATGAGTAAGCAAAAAAATTATCAAGATATTATAAAAAAAAACATCAAATGACTAATATATCAAAAATTGTGATTTTCTAATATAATGTTCATTAAAACTGTCAAGAAATATTATTCATGTAAACACTAAGTAAAATTAAGTAAATTTTATATATTTTAATTTATATGATGTTATTACAAGACCCTTCCATCACTTAATTATCTCCTCTTAAATATCAAAATAATTCTAACTATCTTTGTTTCTCAAAGGCTCTATTTGGTTTTGATTTCCATCTTTATTTCATTCTATTCAGATTAAACTTCAATTAAAAAAAATTACCAAATATTTATTTACTATTTACTTACATCTTTTTTATTCACCAAAAGTCTCTGACTACAGTAAAAAAAAATTTCAAATTGGGACTCAAATTATTAACACTAATTTGCTATTACCACTAAATTCCAAAATCTAAGAACTATAGTACCCTCGAAGATAAATTAATCTTGTGAAACCACATTTGTTCAAATTAATTTAAATACATTTGAGAAGAGAAACCATGGTAGATTTGCCAATTCTTATCTAAACAGAAAGCAATTCTCGCTGGTGTCTAGCCACTCACGGAGTCAATTCCTTTCCTGAAGCCATCTTGAGACAGATGTTAAACAATATATCACATCTCTCATAGACCATTACAAATTGTGAATAGGGCATTGAGACTCCTAGAACTTGTACAATACTAGCCTTACAGTCTCCATACAATCATTAACATATCATTAACTTTCTTAAAATATTTGGTTATGATTTTCTAGCAAAACGTAGTTCTGTATATGTAGATGTTGTTTTTATTAAATTTTCATGAAATATTTATCAATATTTTGCAGGGAGGGTCTTCAAATAATTTGACTTTACAAGTGTGTCAATGGTTGTTATGATTTTCAATACTTCTTTGATAAGAATGAATGTGTGAAGGTGTCAAAGAAAAGATTCCAGGATTGGTTGTCTTTAAGTTAAATAAGTTTAGAAAATAAGAGAAGTTTGAAGTTGCTATGACTTAAAAGGGGATGCATTTCTCTGAATGCATCGTCTCAATGTAACATAGGGCTTCTGGAAATAAATACTGTTAATTACAAAAAAAATATTTTGTAGGTAGCAATTAGGAAATACATCTTAAGGGGTAAAGTGCTTTGTTGTAAGTCTACTTTCTTGACCAGAGGTCAGCGATTCCCACTGAGTAAACCGGCTGATTTCTTTGTTACCTGGTGCAAGTTCGTTAACTCACGTACAGGTAGCTACACAGGTGAACATTGTTTGATGTTACTCGTTACACACTGACATTTCACAGCGTCACTCAAGGTGTAATGGACATGATACAGTGTTGAGTGATAGACACACACTTATAAATATGCCTTGTCACTAAAAAAAGTGTCAACATGCATGGGTAGTTTCTTAAATTAATTTTTTCTTAAAGGCTATGACCTTAATGACCTTGAGTGATAGAGATACACACTTACACAGAGATACACACTTATAAATATGCCTTGTCACTAAAAAAAGTGTCAACATGCATGGGTAGTTTCTTGAATTTATTTTTTTCTTAAAGGCTGTGACCTTTATAATGACATGCTGTGACATACTTTCACACCTTTGATTGTTCAACTTTGCTTATCTGTGGTCAAAAATGAAACACTGACACTCTCTCTGAAAGTATATAAAACATCAACTTATTATCATTATATCAATATGGCCAAAATTGAAACACTGACACCCTTTCTATGGGTGGACTTTATTTTCATATCAACTCAACTTCAATAAAGCACTGGCCATGTGCACCTATCTGAAAGCATATATTCTACACAGTTATCTTCACAATGGTTTAAATTTTTAACACGTATTTTGATTTTGGTTGATCTTGCATTTTTCAACACAGCCTTTTGTTAATTTAAAACCCATATGATGAAGTTGACATCCAAATTCAAAGAAAGAAACTAGCTTTATTGATTAAATTAAGTCTGAATTTTATGCAAGGTCTAGGTGAGGTGAGGTAATTTGTGGTCAAATGCTGCTTTCAAGAGTATTTCACTTAAATCATGGCTGCTAGTATTATTGCAGGGAGAAAGCCTGCAACACCATTGTGGCTATGTTTTGTATTGAAACCTGCAAGCAATCAGCTGGAACCAATCAATCATGGGTGGTACTGCTTTGAAATTCTGTGTAGCTTTGCACCCAAACCTTACTGCATGTAGTAAAGTTCTTCACTACAGACGAAGTTGCCAAGCTCCTAGTGGGATTTGAACCCTGGACCTCTTGATCTGAAGCCAAGCCCAGTAGTATGCAGGATATATGTCTCCTATATATCCATAATCCATAAAGAAAAATTTCCTGTTAGCAGTAAAAAACGTTGTCATTGGGCCATCAAAACATCCTGCATTATTATGAGTTAAATGCACTTTTTTAACAACATCCTGTTGTATTTTCTATAATTCATTGTTGTTGATATCATTTTTGAAATATATCAAAAACATTATATGCTACAACCAAATAAATCAGTAAAATTTCAAAGGTTCATTTAAAAATAGGAAAGTTAATGAATTAATGAAAGTCAAAATGATTAAAAATTACATAACAGAGTTGTATAGGTCATTGGATTTAAAGCCTTTTATTTGAAAATTCAATAAAAATTTAAATTTGAAAGTACAAATTAATAATAATAACCAGAAATGATTTTTATCCCATCATAACATATTTTTGTAAATTTAATGTAAAGTGACAAATTAAAAACATAACATATAAGTAAAACCATCTTATCAATATCAAGTTCCAGGCATTTCAAGAATTCAAGATGGCTTATAAACTCATTTGATAGAGGATTATCAGATTACTCCTATTCCCATCAGGCTTACACAAAAAGAATTCAAAATTATCATGTACATTTCCCTGTGTCGTAGATATCAGCGAAATTGATGACCTTTTTATGAAGCATTGCTACAGCGTATTCTGAGTCACCGTGTTCGAATGAGAAACACATAACAAGATAAACACGTCAATTCATAACAGACAAATCCTCTGTTATCTGAACACAGACCAGTCGTATAATCCTGGAGAATAATATGATCATTTTGTATATTTCTTTATATAATACAATAACATTAAATCATAATATCTTATAACCGTTTGATAACCATTTTGTAAATATTATAATTTTTATCATTAAAGGAGAATAAAAATATTTTTTAAAATTTTGTGTATCTATGTAATACAATAAAACTGAATCATAATCCATCTTAAACATTTAATATTCATGATTTGATAATGATCATTGTACTTTTCTTTCAAAGATGTTAATAACACAATATTAAATCTTCTCTATTTGTTTGATATACATAATTTGAAAATGACCATTTTATATATTTCTTAATAGAAGTTAAAAACTAGATTAAAATCTGCTTATATGTTTGATATCCATTTGTATTGTATGTTTACCGAAAGAATTAACAATTGCTCAAGGCAAGATTGGCACTCTTCCTTACATGCTCCTTCGCTGTGTTTCTATAATTCGCATAAATCTATGTTGACCTGTGGAAAGTATTTGTTACTGAATATTGCTAATAGATTAAAGCGTTTGTTTACACTATTTAGATCAGGATGTCAGTCACTGGGCATTAAATATATTAGAAGAGGTATCGCCTCTTGTTACGACGATATTGTGTTATGTAAACACTGCAAAAGTATTGAAGATGAAATTCATGTTGTCTATACTTGAAAACACTATGAGGACATGTGTTAGCGTTTAGTTCCGAAAACTAACAATGGATATTACTTTTCTCTTCACAGCATATGTACATCATCTGACTTAAATATTATCAATAACTTTGTAAGTTTCCTTGACCATGTATATTCTGCGCCTGTTAACAATGCCTGTTAAAAAAAAAAACCCCAAAAAACTGCACCATGAAATGGTAACTCAAATGCATAACTGTACCATTTTGTACTATGAGTCTTATGGCCTTTATACAAATAAAAACCTTCTTCTTCTGTATATGATCCTTTTGTAATTTACTTTATCTGAAATATCTAACCTGGAAACATGATCTTCCTTATATAGTTACAACATTTCTACAGTTCTAAGACGACTCAAAGTGCAAGTGAATATTCCATTAAAGTTTAGCTTTTGGAAAGCTTACGTAATAACTTAGGCGATTTGAATGATAACTTTTGAAATGCGTCGCTGATTGCACAACTCATTTTGATTGCATCCAATCAGCGTTCTACATTTTGTGACCAAGAAACATTCGAATTAAGACAGAGGTTGTATAGGAATTCTGTGGGGAGAGGATGACAAGCAGTTAAGCATTGAGATTTTCATGTATATTAATTTGCAGTTAATGATGATCAATAAATTTCTGAATTGAAATCTTTAATAAGCAAAATTATACAAATAATTAATTATGATTTTATCTGCTGACTAATTAATTACTACAATAGAATACAATTTACAGTAATTACTTCTGTAAGGAAATCATCATACATTAACAATAAGAAGTCATTATATTAATCGAAAGCTATGAGCAGTTATTTCTATATATTCATATTTACATGTTTAGTAATAACCTACATAAAACGCAAACACAGTAATATGTGATTGACAAATAGATATTTACGAGCAAGAAGCCTCATATTAAGAGCATTAGGTAGCTTTAGTTATTATTATTATAATTCATCCATTATGTATTACAACAAACATTGAGGCTTATTTAGAAATCAAATGTTTTTGTACATGCATCTTGCTTCACATTCTTCTATATACCATATTCAATGCAATAAGTGCCCTTTCCCCATAAGCACACCCAAATTACATTTTTGAATCGCAAAATAATTAGCGCCCCCTTTCCAATAACTTACCCTGGTAATAAATAAAAATTCATTACAAAAAAACGATAATTTATCAAAATATAGCAAAAGAGCTTAAAAAAATATAGAATTTTGTCATCCCAAATGTAGACTTTCAATCTCAGGTGAACAAAAAGGTAAAAATGTGGAGATTGACAGACTGTGGGTTAGATTAGTGTGAATGTTATTTGTCACAGGTGAGTTACTTTATCAGGTAGAATACACTTAACACGCTGGGAAGGTATTTATACAATGGACAGAGTAGCTAACCTGTATGTGTCTACATACACACCTGGGTCAAATTACCTAAAAAAGACATTAATGGGGTTATAGGAAACTTGTTTTTTTATCTACAAAATGTTTGTACCTTAAACAAATATCTTGACACACAAAAAATATATATATATATATAAACACAAAAAACAAGAAATATTGATATTGAAATTGAAATTTCACTATTCCTTAATATTCTAAAAAGCCTGCAACACCATTGTGGCCATGCATTGCGGTGAAACCTGCGAGCATCGGCAGGAACAAGCGAACCATGAGTGGTACTGCGCTGTGAAGCATTGCACCCAAACCTTACTGCGTGTAGAACAGTTCTCTACTGCAAACAAAGTTGCCAAGCCCCTGGTGGGATTCAAACCACCGACTTCTTGATCCGAAGCCGAAAGCTTACCACTACACTATCCTGCCCCCTCCTAATGAGAGAAAGGAATACAGTTATGAGTCACTAATTGTCCTCATAGATAATGAATGTACCACTTATCATTTCCTTATGTAATAATTCCATGCCTTCTATCTCCTTATATTTTTTTTACTTCTTTTAAGAAATTTTATAGAACATAAATCCTTTAAAGTAAAGAATGCAACAAATAGAACTCTTCCGATGTATAACTTAACCAAGCATAAACACCACTCTGTCATATTTATAATGGCATCAAAGCAGTATTCAGTTCAGTATAACGACATGTTCAGTTTCGACTCTCATCGCGAACAGGAAATTAATTTCTTGGTTTCGTTATCCAATCAGATTGCATGCTGACAGAGTTATCAAGTTGATCGATCTAACATCAATACACAATCTCTAACAATCGCTGATGTATTCGCTTCAATTATGCGTGTCAAGTCAGCACTTATCAGTGCCAATCGCATTATAATATTTTCGTGTACTCAGTAAAGTCAACCTGTAATTGACCCCCCAGCAACAGGTGCACTTTGTTATTCCCTTGTCTCCTGCGCTATTTACAACCCTTCTAGGATATACAATTCATTTACATATGTGTCTCAGGGTGCAATTGACATCATTGAGTTTCTGGCTTGTGAAATACAAAACATGTTAATGTGGGGCAATCAATAAATGAGTGGATGACACAGTTAATTTTTCTTTAGGCATGAAATCTCCACTGAGTGTAATAGGATTACTTTTAGGGTTAAAAATTATTTAATCAAGAGATGATTATAAATTAAGAATGATTCATAACATGTTACATTTCTTAATCGTGTGTTTTAAATATTATATCCCTCGAGGAGGTTTCACTTAAGTAACTGATGGGAATCTGAAAGCAAATTTGTGCAAATTGATGTTTGATTTAGTGAAAAATCTGAATTCAGATTCTGAAAAAGCAAGTATTTCCTAAATCTAATTCTAATAGCTCTGAAAGCTGAACATGATTAATTAATGACAAGATTAATGAATCATTGAATTATTTTCAGCTTTGAAGAATACAGATACATTTTGTAATCATTTCAATTTTTGTCAAACCAAAAATTACAATAACATGTACATTCAAGCAAAAAAAAGTCAGAGAATACTTAAAAGCAACTTTCAACATTTCTTCAGAGCCTTGGTTAATTGATTCCAGTGAACATAATTTTATGTATGTTAACATCAGTTTCCATGGCAATGCGATTTCACATATTTGATATGTAAATCGTTGACCAGATTTTTTAACAGGTACCTTTGAAATGTCAATTAGAACTATACTCAATATCAATAATGGAATTTGAATTAAAAAAAACATTACGTCAGATTTGAGAATGATGTAATCATTATTTTTATGAGTAAATAAATGTTGTTACCATGGATATGTAAATGTGACATTCGTCAGGTTAACCAATAAACATGTCAAACATTTTTTATCCATGGTGAGAAATTGAGAATAAAAGTCTCATTTTCAAGGAATGCGGGATGAATCGTTGAGGTTAAAAATTCGAAAAGAGGAAAGAATGTGTAAACATAGACTGACATTCAGTCTCCGAAAAATTCATTACAAAAAAACGATAATTTATCAAAATATAGGAAAAGAGCTTAAAAAATATAGAATTTTTTCATCCCAAATGTAGACTTTCAATCTCAGGTGAACAAAAAGGTAAAAATGTGGAGATTGACAGACTGTGGGTTAGATTAGTGTGAATGTTATTTGTCACAGGTGAGTTACTTTATCAGGTAGAATACACTTAAAACGCTGGGAAGGTATTTATACAATGGACAGAGTAGCTAACCTGTATGTGTCTACATACACACCTGGGTCAAATTACCTAAAAAAGACATTAATGGGGTTATAGGAAACTTGTTTTTTTATCTACAAAATGTTTGTACCTTAAACAAATATCTTGACAATATATATATATATATATATATATATATATATATATATATAAACACAAAAAACAAGAAATATTGATATTGAAATTGAAATTTCACTATTCCTTAATATTCTAAAAAGAAGACAGAGAAAGATGATATTATTTACTTTATTATGTCCATAAACCTGTGAAACCATGCGACTATATATGAAATTCTAGGGCAGTGAGTCAAATACTGTAAGCATTTTCATTCATGAAACCTTTTATTAAAATGAAAAGGAAAATGAAACTCTCATTCTTATATATGCTTGTGATAAACACACATATTTAGTTATTTCACGTCACAAAAAACAACATTCTTGCTATTTCACTACATGAAAAATTATTTCCATTTCACATCATGAAAAACTACAGTTTTGGTATTTCTCCATGAAAAAAAGCATATTTCCATTTCACATAATAAACCAGCATTAGTGCTATTTCACAACGTGAAAAACAGCATCATTGCTTTCTTATATAATAAAGTATATATATTTATGAAATTTTATACCATAATAAATCAGCATTATAAATATTTCACGTCATAGTAAGCCAGCATTATTGCAGTTTCCGGAGAATCATTCCGAATTCTTTTCAAGAGTAATTCACACATGAAAAGCGTTGAATGCGAATCCCATTTACTGTGCTGTGTTCACCAATGGTTATCAAAGCCTGCGGGTATGAGCCAAAGTCATCCTGAACAAATATCTACAGCTGATAACACCGACTACAGAGCACAGAAAATAATTGAAAATGTTATAGCCTAAATTCATTCTATTTTTAAGGAACCTCCACATCAGAAAAACTGAGCTTTAAACAAAATTGTTTCCTTTTTATACTTAACTGCTGAATATATTAATAATTTCCCTATTCATAAAGTGCATTTGTCCTTGTCAAAACATGAGCAGAGAATTTAATCAATTAAAATTAATTACTTCTTTTTCCTTCTCCATTACTAAAAATTCTCAAAGCGATAAATGAATTTATTAAATAATAAAGTCCATCTGAAGAAGAATAAAGAAAATTAGAATAATTATATTTATATATGAATATCAGAATAAACTCTATTTTTAAGGAACTTCCACATTTACAAGTTAAACTGAGATCAACAACGAAAATATCTTGTTTATTCTTAACTGCTGAATATATTCATAATTCCATTATTCATACATTTATCCATTCTTAAACATTAGCAAAACATTGCATTAATAAAACAACATATAAAGTCCATCAGAACAAGATTACTGGAGTATTTCATGTTTAGACTTGATTATCTTATTTTAAAGAATCTTCCACATCTTGTAACATCGAAAAATATTTTTATTTGAATGATCTACTAAATCTATATAAAAAAAAACAACTTTCTTTACATAGAGTAATTATCAATGTTGCAATATATGTTTAAGCATTTAATTAATGTAACATTGCAAAATTGCTTTTTGTAATGCTTTGGGTCACAGTATATATTCACAGAATATGAAAATAAGTCCTATATGTGTCTGGAAATTGTTATCTGACTATGCAAAAAACATTGACATCAAGTCTTAATGTGTATAACTTCACAAGAGGAAGATTCAAGATGTCTGCATAAAGAGATCAAGCTCCTGACAGCTCTTCATCCTATTGTTTTGTATTTTCTCTCCTTTTCATTTTATCAGGCTTCAAGGGGACAAGTTAATGATGAGATCTTTATGCATACAATAGCATTCTATATGTGTACAGACTTTGATATTTATACCAAACCAGTTACTGCCCTTAAAAAAAAAAGGTATTTCTACATTCTACAAATTTTTCCAGGTGAATTTTCATCTTCCCCCGCGTGACTTTAAATTGCACCAGTCTCAATCACTGGCTAATTTAAACCTTGCTGCCAACCTTTCAAGATTTGTGTTTTGATTACAGTGCCCCCCTTTGGCGCAAAATTGCAATTCTCATATGATTTCTCATTGAACTATCAAGATCCATCGCAGCAGGCTGGACGACAAGCACAGAAAAGAATGGGCAATGCGGCAAGGCCTATCTTAGCAAGTCATAGGGGCTGGCATAAGAATAGGCCATGCATGAAAATGATTAATATTATGATTATGCCAAACACTAGTGGGACTAAGTCGTAGGGTGAAACCCGACTGGAACTAGCAAACCATGGGTGGTACAGTGCTGAAAGTCAGTATAGCATTGCACAAAAACCCTACTTCATATTGAACAGTTCTCTACTGCAGACAAAGTTGCAGAGTCCCTGGGGAGATTAGAACCCTGGACCTCTCGATCCGAAACGGAAAACGCTAACTACTGCACTATCCCCCCTGCCATTAATACATGGTACATATATGTACAAGCCAATTTAAAAAAAAAAGAAATTAAAGAATTTGGTAAGCTGATTTTAATGTGATTTTTAGTTATCATACATCAGATATTGCATTTTGTCTTAAAATACATTGATGTAGTCCAAAATCCTACAAAAAAGATGAGGTGTGTCAAAATATCTTTTAGAAGTTCGTGTCGCCTTCTGATAGATTGAAAAAAGCAAGCACAGAGTAAAATGATTAGAATTTTGGTATGATAAAAATAAAAATAAAATGAAATCCTCACCTTTATGCTAAGATGACGCAAGTATGGACGATGATTGAATTTGTTCGTTGAAACTCATTATGTAACGAAAAGAAATCTTAAGTCTAACTTCACTTTCTAAAGAAAGGCTTCATTGAATTTTGAGGGAAAAAACTTTTATGCCTGGAGAAAATGTAACTCTAAGATGTTGAAAAGCCTTAAGTACAAAGGATAATTTAATGTTTTTAATTCAAATTTATTGTATTTTGCAAATTCTCATTTATTCTAGACATTAATGTAATTCTATGCCTTATCTCTAGAGAGAGTCCATTTTGAATTTGCCTTTTATCCACACACAATGGGAAGTTTGTTCCTTGAATTTATGACCATTGGGAGAATACTAGCCCTACCTAATACAGTTATCTTTTAAAAAGTCTTTCCTTGCAAAGCGATAAGATTTTTTAAATGATATTTCTTATGTAATATGTAACACTGGTTATGAAATAAATGAGACAAATGATATTTGATTGCAATTAAATTCAATCTCCTTGATGGAAATTTAAAAACAATGGATATAAAACAAATTTGTAAATTGTAAAAAATGATCTTGAAAACGAAAGGAAACCACAATTATTTAATAGCTGATGTTATTGTAAAATTTGAAAAATAAATTGGGCTGAGTTTTTTATTTTCAAAATCATCAATCTTTTCTTGTATACAAAATAAGCCATTATATTTTTTAGTTTCAATACAACATATTTGTAAACCTATTGAAAAGGATTAGGTCTCAAAACATGTACATACACTAAAATTCACATCAATTATGCAGAGACTGTAAATTGTATTCACAAATTTGATGACTCAAAACAAACCACGTGAACCCATAAATTACATAAATTGACCCAAGACAGACATTGCTTTTCATTTCCCTAACATTATATCAGCAAAACAACATAATCAAGTCTTGAACAAAACAAACATCATTTTGTCCATAACAGCTATATAATAATTGATTTTTTTTTCATAAATGTGTTCCTTTTCAGCAAAACAACAGTGGACTTTATCAATATTGACAACTGTGCTGAAGTGAATGATGAATAGATTGTCTTTAAACATCAAATTCATTTATCGTTTTTAATACTTAGTACTATAGGTGAGGTGATATGGGGTTTAACACCGCTTTCAAGATTTTTTCACTTATATCGCGGCTGCTAGTATTATTGCAGGGAGAAAGCCCGCAACACCTTTGTGGCTATGCATTGCGGTGAAACATGCGAGCATCGGCTGGAACTAGCGAACCATGGGTAGTACTGCACTAAAATTCAGTGTAGCATTGCACCCAAACCTGACTGCATGTAGAACAGTTCTCTACTGCAGACAAAGTTGCCGAGCCCCGGACCTTCTGATCAGAAGCCGAACGCGCTAACCACTGCGCTATCCCGCCCCCCTCTTAGTACTATAAGGAACAAAACAAATTTTGCTTATAAGTGTAATTGGGGTTTTGAGCAACCGATCGCTAATAGGTTCCACCTTCTTTACAAATCAAGGATCAGAGAAATTTAAGGAATAAACTATTCTAAAACCATTTATCTATTTGAATTTGAAAAATATGATGAATTTGATGCAAATATACATCAAAGTAGTGAAAGTTTTATATTTTGGTGAATAGATGTAATTTCACGGTTGGAATTGGCATATTTACCTGTTTGAGACCTTGGAAAAAGGTAGATAAACTGATAAATCTATTTCTACACGAATCTGGAATTAGCATCATACACAATGAAAGTCATACTCAAACAATTTAACCTATGAAATTGTATTTTGTAGGATGTAAAGAATACCATCGAGGAAATTGATCAGATTCTGCAAGTGACACAACAACCTTTGTTTCATTCCAGCAACGAATATGGCTATATAGCATGAAACGCCTACCATTGATCATATGCCTTGCGGGAAGTTGAAAATAGATCGTCACTGTAATTAACACATCATATCAAGAGGAGAGAATTATTGATATTAATCACATTAATCCACATACAAAAGTCACTCATCATGTGTAAAATAATTTTTAAAATATCTAATATTATTTCCAAATGAACATTATAAATGGAATTATTTTGTTAAGATCATGTTAGTTGACATTTTGTTAAAAATTTTATTTTGCAAAGGATATCATGATCCCTTATTTAATCTTCTTTTAATCTTTATATCAATTATAGTATGCAAGAATTATAGTCAAAATTCTATTCCATGACTTTTGCTCATTAACATTTTGTTATCAAAGAATATATAAAACATCATCCATGAATTTAATTCCCTCCTTGCCCGCCAGGTGAAATGTACAAGTGTTACCTAGCAACTGACAAACATATGTAACTACTTATATAAATGTTGTATGGATTTTGTATATGTGAGTTAAACAAAGCACAGGCTAGCAACTATCTAGGTCAATGCAGACCTACATATCAGATACTGCTGTTTACATACTGCTACCTATATCAATATTGGTTATAAGTAATTATACTTCACCACTGATAACCCTTTTTGTCATTTTAGAATAAATTTTGAATTGTGTATTGAATGGCTTTACTGAACATATAATTCCCAATCATTTTAAAATGAGCTTATAAAAAATATATACCGTTAATCACATAAAAACGATTGACAATATCAAATTTAATTGTTGAAATCAGTTTACTTTTATGTTGAATTTGTACAAATTCTTGGAATTGATGTTTATTAAAATGATCTATATTAATAGATATATTCTGTCACTTCAGTGCTGGATATTTTACTTTATCCTTTTGAAATGAAAAGCTTTTAATTATATCATATTGTGATAGAAAAATTAATGATATTTAAATTCTTGAATATTTATGAATATAGGTCAACTGACAGTTTCATAAGGCTTTAGTATAATATAAGCCAAATCACATGATTAACTTAAACCTAGTATTCTCATTTCATAAATTTCAATTTAACTTTAAGCGGAATTGATAATCACGGTTATACAGGTCAATGAAAACTTGTTCAAAGCAATCAATTAACATGAGATAAATGTCATGTACAGTGGTGGCTTACGTTAGCATTTTTGACATTTAAATGTCAGAGATGGAATTTCAAATGATTGAATTCTGAGAGCAAAATAAAATGCTTAAAAGAATGTCTTTTTATCGCTTTATATTCAGAATATATTTAGAATTGCTTTGGAAATAAACTATCTTGTTCACAGGGATTAAACATGATCTTTAAGGAACCAGGGTTTTCAAATTTGAAAAATTCAAGAACAGAAATGATTGAAAATATTTTTTCAGATACATCAATGGCAACTTTCTAGAAATGCTATAAACAACTTCCTCTAAACAGGCTCAGGCTTGAAAAAGCATACAATTAACATAAGCATCTCTACACAGAAAACACTGAATTCTTGGCTAGATGCCATTATTTCGCAATATTTTTGTCTTGTGCATCTTTCACGAAGGTTTCGTAAACAGATGTACGTATAGTCATCCCATAATCCTTTGTTCTCTTTAGCAGGTTCATAAATATTGACACTCGTTCACTCCTAAAAATCAAATCCAACTTACCCTGCACATAGCAGGCTGAAAGTTAACCCTCAACTTTATCATTTTCTCAACCCTCTACCTGCTAGAGTAGAAATTTGCAAGAGTCTTTCCTTAACCCTTGCTCAAATTATCATCTTTTGTCTGTCAGCCAGAACCTAAAATGAGATAATAGCCAAGCAAAGCTATATGAAGACCTGTTAGAGAAGAAATGTGTATATGTATTTCCTTAACCCCTGGCCTATCAAATTATCATCTTCGTTAGGTTGCCAGACCCTAAAATGAGATAAAACCCATGCAAGTCTATAAGAAGATTTAAAGGCATGATTTTCGGGACTCTGAAAGTAAAGAAATTTCATACTTTATGAGATTTGATTATGTATAACATAGAAACCAACTCATAATTGGCCACTAGCTAAAGATATTAAACCTAAACATTATGGCGTAAGTTACCAAGGGCAGTCAAACTTTCATATATGTGGAAATGTCAAAATTAGTTTATTGATGGAAATTGTCTTTTGTTGATAATTCAAATGATTAAAAGGACTCCATCTGATTTTTAAACAAAGACTTTCTATATTGATGATGATATTTATTTCTGAGAGAAAAAAGAATGTAATTGATAGGTTTGGCGTGGGTGTCAACATACCAGATAGATTTTCAAGCTTATTTTAGATCCATTTTGCTTTATTTGAACAGCTTGAACAAATTTAAGAATCAGCACTGTTGCTTGATTTATCAGATTGTTACAACTTCCTGTTGCTTTAAAGTTCAATATAATATTTTAAATATTGTGTTATATTTCATGCATTTAGATTTCATTTTTGTCTTGTGTATCACCATAAACAATGACTCATTTCAGACATATAATAATGTATTCAAATTCATAATGATCTTACTTACAAAATTACATTTTATATCAAATGAAACCTTTGTTCAAAGTCAACACACAGCAGAATTCAAATTCAATTCAAATATCATAGAATATCAATTTTGACAAATCATTCGATAAAAGTACATTCGGTAGGAGATTAAAACATGCATATCCTGCTCCAGTGCACGAAGCCGATTGTTTATTCTTTATCCCGACTGGTCTAGGAAATAAACACGAAAGCATTATATGGTAGGAAGACTGCATAACAAAGGCTTAGTCACATGTGAATAGAAAAGAAACTTTATTTAATCTCAGCCCTTATTCATTCACCCTTATGCTATGGTATGAAAGACAT
Source organism: Phorcus lineatus (assembly GCA_921293015.1). Classification (NCBI taxonomy): domain Eukaryota; kingdom Metazoa; phylum Mollusca; class Gastropoda; order Trochida; family Trochidae; genus Phorcus; species Phorcus lineatus. The sequence goes on along the minus strand of OV121088.1, from coordinate 29,778,911 downwards.
CCTATCTCTAAAGTGAAACTTGATAAGCACTGAGAGTGTTTTGTAGAATAATACATTTCATGTACATTTATACATAGAAATGTTAGAAGAAGTTGGTATTTCACAACTCCCCTGGTTGACAAGCTCTTTCATCTTTGAATAATGTTTTTTCAAAGTGATGAATATTGTCTCTCAAAATGGAAAGTGTTTTTAATAAATGGCAAACATTTTTGTCATCTAAAATATTCTTGTGTAGGATTTTGATATACATATTTTTGAGTATTGTAAGTATCTCTCAATGTTCAATTCAAACAAAATTATATTCAAAATTAATCTCTAAAGTTGTACTACTAGACAACATCTATGAAATATTTTTACCAAAATATTTTAGAATTAGTTAGATATAGACTTACTGAATGAATCCTAGACTATGAAGTACAAAATAAATTAATCTTCTAAATTTTCATTTTCAGAGTAATTACCATTAAAAATCCTTTTATTTCAGATGTTTTGGGGAAAAAAATACATTCTCATACATTGACATTTAACATATTTTACAACATTTTACATACACAATCATTTCATTTCTCATTTTTTATCAGAATGTTTTTTCAAAGGGTCAAACATATCATCAGCGTCCATTTTGGCATGAACACCTTTTAGTCATTTGAGGTAGTAACCTGATTTCGCATTGCTTAACTAAACATGGTATGTTCATTATATAAATAACTGTTTATTTGGATTTAAAACAATTGTCTTGCATTTGATAAACATTTATCTTCTATCTAACAAGATCACTTTGTGTAGGTTAAAAATATGTGCTACTGCCCCTTTTCTACATATTTACATTTTGCTTCATATTTTCCACATAGTACGCCCTGTCTCATACAATTTTGAATTTTCAAAGAGGCGTGAAAGCAGATTAAAAATTTTTTTGATATATTTTATCTATTGCGTGAGAGTAATTGCTGACAACATAAATCTCTTCCATGGTTGGTTGGTGTCACTCAGGTGTAATGCATCAAAATTTTTATCTCATCAAGAGTCACAAGAACATACAAACAAGTTGTGGTAAGTTTGAAAGTGAAGCCATACACACCACAAACAACCTAGCTTCTATCATGAATTTGCCCATAATGAAGTTATTCTAACATTGATTTTTCCTCTTCAAGTCACGCTTGGGTTAATTCTGATAATTGTCCTTCATAGGCCATCATGGTACAGAACACTTAATACCAAAAGTTATTTGTTAATTTTTCTCTCTTTTAAGAAATTCTACAACATCATGAAAGTCATTTTTTTATAATGTGACTTATGACGTTTATATTAATGTTAAAAAGTATTTATTCATCTAACAAAGGTTGAACATTTTAAAAGCCATTATATTCAAAATAATAGGTAAATTAAACACCCACTGTCAATAGCCTTTTAAACCAAACTTATGACATTTATGTATACCATAAATCACAACTTATCTAATATGGCATTTGGAATACTTCCTTTGTAAAATAAAAGAAAGAAATAAAACTTTTTAATCAGACCATCATAGTATTTTAGTCTTATGATGAATTTAAGAAATTCCCCAAAAAGATTTTGCTTTTTTAAAAAAATAAATCCAACATTTCACAATCTAAACTTATTTGTGCAGTAATATTATGTTAATAATACAAATCGAATGCATGGTACAATAATTTACAATTACATTTTACAACAATTTTCCATCAATGTCTACACTTTAAGTCTTGTTGATTTTCCAATGAACACTGTAGGTGAACAACATCAATTCATAATGAAATCATCAGATAAGATTAACATATTTCATACAACAGTTATCTCTTCATATCCCTTATGACATCATGATATACAGTTCTAACTATAAATCCCTTATAATACTCTCAATGTCCTCTGAAGTCCACCTTTATTCCATCATGACATATTCATACTCTCACATCACATCAATTCACTTATAACATACCATATTTACCATAGTTAACACCACATGAACCATACTGACACAGTTAACATCACATTTATAACCATGTAACATACCATATTTACCATAGTTAACACCACATGAATGCCCCTATGACAGAACCATACTGACACAGTTAACATCACATTTATAAGCATGTAACATACCATATTTACCATAGTTAACACCACATGAATGCCCCATATGACAGAACCATACTGACACAGTTAACATCGCATTTATAACCATGTAACATACCATATTTACCATAGTTAACACCACATGAATGCCCCTATGATATAACCATATTGACACAGTTAACATCACATTCATAACCATGTAACATACCATATTTACCATAGTTAACACCACATGAATGCCCCAATATCAATATCACATTTACCAATGTTAACTGATAGTTAATGCCCTTATTAGATTTAGATATTTCCTATAGCTATAATCACATTAATACTCTTAAGATAATATCATCTTTACCATACTTATCATTACCTCTATTCTGTAACAGGAATGCCACATTTACAATCTCATGCTAAAGTAATAATGAGATAATGCCTAAACACCATTTCTGAATGGCTTACCTTCAAGGAACATAACTTTCAATTAATCATACCATCTAAAAGGTGAGGTGAGGTGATATGGGCTTTCAAGAGTATTTCACTTATATCACGGCCACCATTATTATTGCAGGGAGAAAGCATGCAACACCATTGAGGCTATGCATTGCGGTGAAACTTGCAAGCTTTAGCTGGAACTAACGAATCATGGGTGGTACTGCACTTAAATTCAGTGGAGCATTGCACCAAAACCTGACTGCATGTAGAAAAGTTCTCTACTGCAGACAAAGATACCGAGTCCCTGGTAGCATTCGAACAACGGACTTCTTGATCCAAAGCCAAAGGCGCTAACCACTGGCTATCCCGCTCCCCATACCATCTAAGAATGACTAATTATAGACACACAAAAGATGGGTTAAAGAGATACAGAACATCTTCAGTGAATTTTGTCTTTCCATTTCAAGGACTTTACTTTTAGGTATTTTTGTGAAATGCCATGACAGGTGGGTCAGCAGCATGATATATATTTGTTGTAAATTTATAGATATTAAATTAAAACATGTGTTTTTAATGATAAATATTTTGTAAAATAAATAAAACACACAGTAAGATTTTCATAATCTCAAAAGACCTCTCCAATATGATTGAATTACCATCAATTGAAGAAACATCCATTTAAGATTTGGTTATTTACCATCCTTCAGAGCATGGTATCCTCACATAACTCTACTCAAAAGGATGCAGAATATCACGAGATAGATATTTAACTAAAATTATTCTCACAAATAGCATATTTTCTTATGTACAACCCAGATTAAATTTCTCAACAATTCAAAAACTGTCACTAACAACATGGTACACAAGTTACAAAGGTTTACTGCCTTTTATTGATTTTCTTCATTGCACACATACAATATTTCAAACTGATCTTTTGCCTCAATTCAGAAAAAAAATTCTTTTATAGATGGATATACTTTTCACAGCTGTTGTGACTTTTAGTCAGCGATTAGCTTATATATCTCACAACTATCAAATATCTGTGAACATTAAGACAAATAGTGACATTAGGGAGAATATTCGGCCATGCGATAACTGCGACAATCTTGTTAAAAATATCTAACCTACATTTGTGTGACAATTCAAACATCAATTATCTTAATCAAAACTATGAAAAATTTCACTGAAAAAGTAGACCACCTAAAAAGGAAAATGTAGAACATTCTCTTCAAAATGTAAAAAGATTGAAATTTCACGGTTTTACGACTCAGCTCTGATTTAATAGTCAAGAAAAATATCACATTCCAGTTATTTTTTCAATAAAAATTCATTTAAAAGATAAGGATGAGATAATCTTGAGTTAAAAAAAACTATGAATTTTATTCATTTTGTAGAAGATATACATTTTATAATGACAAAAAATCCCATAAAGCTTTACTCCAAATAACCAAACCAAAGTCAGAATTTCATCTAAGGTAGAAGAAATTTGCTATTCACGCCATTTTGAAGAGGATAGAACTAGTGTTAGTAGAGGCAACCTATAAATAATTCTCCAGCCTATCAACAGAGAAAATGAAGTCTAGCTTTGGCTTCTTCAGACAACAAAATGAGTATTAGCGCCATTGGTGCCAAACTCTCTGTCTTTTAGAGCCGTTTGCAGGAATCGAGTTTCCTTATCAAATGTGTTCCTAAACATTATCAGCCTGCAATTGCAAATTCAATCTTCTATTAAATATCTATTTAATCCCAGTAATAAACGTTTATTGAATTAGAGAATGTAGGACATTTACATATTGTTTAAATCTTATATTAAATTTCATTATGTTTGATAAGTTAGCAATAAGTATATTAGCTTGACTTGAAAATTTATTCTAATAAAGAAAAACCTCCTCATGTTATTCCAATGACATTAAATCCTTTTTCAAATTATACAATGAATTTTTCACAAAAACAGATATTTAACTTCCTTCTTTTTTAGATGAAATGACAAAAAATAACATCATGATTTAGATCATGTCCTGAAGGCATAAAAGATTTGCAAAATTCATAATATTTTTTTGAAAAAAGTTAGTAAAAATCAGCTCAGGAACATTACTTCATATTTCTAAATGCAATTACATTAACAGATTAGTCTGAATTGATTGAGTGGCAGATAATCAATAGATAATTAATTAAAGCCATTATTCTTGTTCATGGTTCGTTTATAATTTTGGCATATTGATTTTTCAATCATAAATAATTTAAACATTTTCCCTTTTTTCCTTATTAATTACTATTTGATCAACACTAGGTAAAGTTATGTTGAGAGTTTAATGCATTGAAAATACCTCTCCTTAAATCATGTGAATATGTCAATCACCTGATATCTTTTTCAGAATATAATGTTCATAACAAAAAGGCCTCCTATACATCGATATGGAAATTGAGAACTTTCAATCCAATCATTTTTCCACTTTTTTCAAAATAAATTTTGAGATAAACAGGACACAATCTAAAATGATGTTTTTGTAAATGTTAACAAAACGTTATCTATACTGTATATTGTTTATTTCAAAATATCTTTTTACACTATAATGAATCAAAATCTTATCTGATTTTTAAAAAATTTGACAGAAATGGAACCAAACATGAAAATATAATGACAGCAAAGAAAACTACATAAAAGTGCTTATATAAAAGAAATTTCATTTTCATTTCCGATGTGCCTAAACTTGAAAGGATTGTGAGAAAATAAAAATTCTGACTCCAAATGTTTTGATGCATTAGAGCACATGTTTATGATGGTGTAGTGATGATAGATTAATGGTGGCAGGGGAGTCTGGTCCATTGCACTACAAGGTAGCCACTTGACTACCGATGCATCTGTTTTTTTAGATTCAAGCTTCCCTTAGGCTAAGGAAACATCCCCCCCCCCCAATCTATCCTCCCAAACCCCCCTTCCCCCCCACCCCCGTGTAGATGTAAGCATCCCCAACCTCTATCCCCGAACCTGTGTTGATACATATATTCATGCCCTCCCATCTATCCCCCTCACCAGTGTAGATTTTTTTTAAAGTTTTTATTTTCCCCAAAATAAGTATTTTACTCATATATTCACCTCCCCCAATTCCCAAACCCTTTCCCACTTCCCCCTCTCCTCCCAATCTATGTCCCTCCCCCTGAAGATACCCCCTCGTCCTATCAGATAGGCACAGAGAGGGGGCCTAATTGATGAACAAGTGTATAGGTACCGGCCTCTAGCTCTCCACAATCTCTCATGTTTCTATTACTAAGATAGTCAATCAATTCTGCAAGTCTGCAGCATTTCTTTTGAGGATTTTTTACGCGAAAATATCAATTTATTTTCATTTCATCCAATCAATGGTTTTCATCAAACTAGAAGCGATACTCTTTTCTTATATATTTTGTCATGTTCATTGACAATGAAGAAGCACTCTACAAAAAGCACTTGCGATGTGACGTGATAATTGATTTTTGTTCATTTCCTGTGAGCTTTTTTAAAAAACAAATCAATTGCTTTGCCATACAATTTCATTATGCAATGCTAGTTGAAATATAATGTATCAACATAGCATAAACTTTTATTTTTAAATTGAATTACATATGTTCAAGAAATGACGTAAAGTAAGGCACAATTGATCTATTGGTTGTTCTTCCACGTGATCATTAATCATATGAAAATGAAATGTCAAGACAACCAAGAATGAATTGACATAGTCTGTCTTCCAGATCCTAAAACACAATAAAAGCCAGGGCAATCATTAGATTAAAAAGCTTGTTTTTAGTTAAAATAGAAGTTATCCCCTAGGCTTAATTAAATTTATAAATTTCATTTTATTTGAAGAGAAAAATAAGCTAACTTTGCAAGAGTTAGACCAAAATTCAGTCTATAACATATTTCTTAAAAAATAACTAACTCACTCACTCACATATTTGATCAAACTGGTTTTCTACATTTGTCTTTGCGATTATTCTGCTGCGCCCCTTTTATCAATATTTTTGGAAACTGTTTACAACCGGATTCATCAAGGAATTTCCATCAAGGACTTGCTTGTTTATCATTAATAAAATTGTTAGATTTCATTTATTTGATATATTCAATTGTCTGTCATTTTCTGACTGGTTTACTTTATAGACACATAACAAAATGAATACAAATATATCAATGATGTTAATGTGCAAAACATAGCAAGATTCATACAAAGCATAAATGCAATCATTTTATAAATTCTTAATTCTCTGTGAAAGCCCTAATTAAAATGTACATAAAACACCTGAATTATCATTTCAAAAACAATATTTATGACAAGAAGTTTATGAAACAATAACAAATCATCAATTTATGCCAATAAGTCCAAACTGATTGGGCTTAACTGAAGCAACAAAATAGCTTGAAAAATATTTTGAAAAAATTCTTTAGCATTACAGCAGTTAAACAGCAGTTAATATAAGTGAAAATCCGAAATAATTGGCAAAAATTTAACAGCAAGTGAATAGAACATACACAAAATGTTATACATAACTTGAAAAAAAAAAAAGACATCATGGTCAAACTATAGCCCGAGCCAATGCAATCATTTCCAAAATTATACAATTTGATAAATCAAATAACTACAAAACCAGGTTGAGCTGATATACGCATTCGTTAACATAGCTGTTTTTTATGTGTCAGTGTTTTCATGCAGTGAGTGTTTGTAGCAGCCCTGAAATCAACTATCCATTTTTTAATCAATAGATTTCTGGGAGATGCATCAAGAAATTGACATAATTAATACAAGGCAAAAGCTGCCATTTTGTGCACAATTTATTCTCCAAAGTAGCTCAATAATAGACTTTCCATGCTTTTTGTTGATACATCCTCTCATTTGAGCCATTTTGGTTAGCATTATTAATAAAACCAAACATTTTTTGCAAGAAACAACATCAATGATTGTTGCAAAATATTTCCGATAAACGAATATATAAATTGCAATTGTTTTCACTTTGCAATTATCTCTATTATTGATTTGATGAAATCTTTAATATTTCATATGTAATCATGAACTGATATCCATTTGTCGCTGTGTTTATCGTTCTGTCTCGGGAATTGTTTGTTTGGCTGTCTGTCTGTCTCTCTTTCTCTCAAGATCAGTCTGTCTTATAATCAGTCTTTCTCTCTATTTCTGTCTCTCTATGTCTATCTCTGTCGATATCAGTTGGTCTCTCTGTTTATGTCTCTCTATGTCTGTGTCAAGATCTGTCTGTCTTCAGATCAGTCTGTCTTTCTGTTTCTGTGTATGTTTGTCAGAAAACAATTGCAAATAACATCTTTATAGCAATTGTTTTCACTTTTTAATTATCTCTGTTATTGATTTGATGAAGTTGGATATATTTCATATATAATCAGGATATGACATTCATCTGTGTCTGTCTGTCTGTCTGTCTGTCTGTCTGTCTGTCTGTCTGTCTGTCTCTGTCACTCTGTCTCTGTACATTCATGACTCTGGCTATGCATTACAACTAATCAAACACAGAAAAATACACAGGAGAAGCTAAACTTATTTCAAACAAGCTGTGGAGACCAAGAATTACAATGCATATAAACAAAAGGATATTCTCGCATTGATTACTGACGAAAGATAAATATTCTGTAATACTCAAGGACGCTCTTGTACCTGAACATCTAACTCCACTGCCATTATGAAGGGCCAATTTACAGGTATTATAGTAAATACAGTTAGTTAATAATCTGGGATGGGCCACCACTAAAGACAGTCAATCCCCAGAATCTTCTGACCCCGAGGGGGTTAATAAACATATATATCCACAATATCCTAATCACTATTGTTAACAGTCTACACAAAATAACAATAGCGTACACCAATCCCAACATCTTCCTTGTTTGATTTCAAGACATGTCGAAAGATAATTTTGCTAGCCCTTTTCTCTGCGAGTGGATCATTTGCAGATGAAGAGTCGAAATATACTGATATTTCTACCTTCGTTGCCGAAGAACTGCTCCAACACGTGGGGAAGACATTTATATTTTTTGTGTACCTCAGTAACAGTCTGTGCATATGGGAAACCAAGATAAACATGTCCTTATTCATTGCCACAAATAGAATGTCATTCCTTACGGAAAAAGATTTTTCCGAACTTTGGGATGGTGATCATATGAAAATTATTTTTTCTACATCAAAAATTAAATAATATTGGTAAAACCTTTTAACCTTATGCTCAGAAAAAGTCTTTTGATTTTTTATTTCATTAAAACTAAACATGTATAAAAATTTCAAATACATTACTATATGCTGAATCATTTTTACATTTTTTAAATTTGGGTTTTGGGTTTCTGTTTCTAAAGAATACAAATTGAGTTTACAGAAACAAACAATGCAGCTTGCCTGTGGAGAAATGCTTATGAAAATATTCAGTGTATAAATATGAACACCTGTTTATGTTCTTCACTCCATGAAATTTCTAGGGTTAACACTTATATTGCTGGAGGTAATATCTAAATTAATTCAGCTGAAAAAGGGTTAACCTAGTTCTAAATTGTTCATACTGAGATACTATTTTTAACTCATGAAATGCTGAAGGTGAAATCTCATATTTAGAATAATCCTGAAGAAAAGGGGTAAATCTGAGTTCCAACACGACACATATTTTATATGTTATTTCTTACATAATTTCTATTTTATCTGACATTGAATACAAGCATTAGAGACACGGAACCTCTGCGAGATCTAGAGTAGGCTATCATGTTTCTGCACAGATAACCTAGACGCATTATCAGGGTACATACAACTTGAGTAATCCGTCAAATTAAAATAAATCTAAAGAAGATCATTAACCCTTTTAATGTCAGACTATTCTGTATGCCTAATTAATTAGAATCACAAGGTACATCAAAGAATTTAATCTGTGATTGGTCATTTTATAATTACAAAAGGATGTTGTTACACTACACTACGATACGCGATTTTATTTAATTTGTTGCTGTTATACTTCGATAGAGGCACAACAAATTTAAAACAATCCTTAATTAACTGAACTGAACTGAACTTTATTTTACACTCAGGCCCCAAGCAGCGGCATACGAGGATATATATTACACATATATGCAAATGATACAATTTGGTTTAGATTATTATGTACAATATTGTATTCGAAAGGAATGATACAAATGATGGGCAAATATTTAAAAAAAAATACATAATGAGTATGATAGTATTTAAGGTAATTTTTCCTAGCGGCATTTTAAAAAAACATTTAAGATAACGTTACAGAACAGGGCTTGTTTTCTTAATGTACCAATCCTTTTACTATTAAATAATGTCTTCATTTTATAAAAATTTGGTCTTGTGAAAATAACGCATAAGATGTTTTACTCCGGCATTTATAAAATGAGAACATATAATGGAATTCAGCGCCAATGTCATTACCAATACAAAGTTTAAAAATTCTTTTATGTTTTAGAATATTATTCCAACAACCTGTTTCAACAAAGCTACAGCTGTTAGATACCACTTCACCACCTTTATTTAGGAACAAGGTTGCCCTCTGCACCACAAGAGTTAATACATGTAATTTTTCAATCAAGTAAGAAATTAACAACAGCTTTCATTTTAACAAAGAAAATCTTTATGAACGCTCTTTTAAGTGTCAAGAAACGACATAAATCTATCAAAAGAAAAGAAATTTTAAGAAACATAATTTTTCAAGATAGTAATGACAAGCATAAGGTACTATCACCCGACATATTCTAATGACATTAACACTTTAATTTTAAACCATACGCGATTAAAACAGACATAAGTGAATGTGTTAATGAAAAACTAGCACAAAACCCCTGAATAAAGAAACCAAATACAAAAAAGAATGAAATTAGAATTAAGTCTTCTAATTTGACCAGTAGAAAGAATTTGGTTTTCGAATATAACAGCAAAAGAACGGCGAAGACATTTATTACATATTTTTTGTTGAGGCAAAGTGGGAAAAGTGTTAAATATTTATGGAGGTTCAAAGATTGTCAAAGCAGCTTTATGACCGCTCATAAGCTGGTTGATTAAGTACATGGTTTGGCCATGGTTCTCTAATTGGAACGGTTACTGGTAATGAAGAACATATGTCCAAGAGCAATAATTCCCTCCCAGACTTCCAAGCATCCTTTTGCTACAGGTTAACTAAACTTAACACATGGAAGTAAATGTGATCCTGAATTAGAGTCTAATATCATTTTGTCAATTTCTTTAAAGTTTAATTTTCCATGAGAGAAATTATGGAATCACCATGCAAACTGAATTTAAGTTTCAATTTCAACACATTGTTACTCTATGATTTGTATATAAATTACAAGTAAATGAAAACAAATTATAAAAAATATCCAATATTATTATATTTCGAATGGTGCAATATGCCATTTACCGGTGAAAATAAAACCCGTATTTTCACTGAGTGAAATAATAATGGTATTCTACTCCGTGAAATGATGCAACAATCATATGACGTCGTCTGTGACGTCATGAAACAATTGAATGACGTCATGCAACCGCCGCCCTAGCGAAGCGTTTTAGCTCCTCCATTCATATAGTTAGGGTCATTTACGGGGTTTTGGAAACATAATAAATAGAACATTTGACATTTCTCGTCTAATACCATGAATATCTCATCTCGTGAAGTAGAAAATCATATATTTACACTCGTGGCTACGCCACTCGTGAAAATATAAATTTCTACTTCACTCGATGAGATATTCATGGTATTGGACGAGAAATGTCAAATATCCTCTATTACTTACTCCTTTCCATCTAAATAAATTCATATTAATAATAAGCTTTTTACAGTCTCCTTTTACTATTATTCCTTAAACAAAAAACTGTAATCCTGAACAGAAGTCTAGATTTTTTCCATTTCTCTATAATTTTACAAAATGATATAAAATCCCAAATATACATAGCCTTTTCAATCAATTTTTTAAATATTAATTCTTATTACAGTCTCCTTTTACTATTTTACCCAAAACAAAATACTGCAATCATCCTGAAAAAAGAGTGTCCAGATCCTGTTCCTTCTTTTGGCTCAGTTTTTTCTTCTACTTATAAATGAAGAAAACAAACTCTATAAATTGTCAGGCTGACATTGAATGCTTGTTGAACTAAGAACATATCTGGAGAAATTTTACAGTCAGAGGAATTTGGTAACAATCATGAAAGTCTTATCATTAAAAAATGAAGAACTGAATACATTTCTATAAATTGTGTGAAAGAACAACATCAGTCTTTCCAAGAGCTTCCTATATTTCTTAGACTTGGAACTGGACCAAATATGTTTCAACTTAACCTTTAAAGAATTGAGAAGTATCTGATTTCTTCAGTAGTTTGTTATGTTTAACCACAGCTTCTAACTCTATAACAATTATGAAAGATAACTATAACTTGATCTCATCTTAAAAACAAATCATATATTTCTTAGACTTGGAACTGGACCAAATATGTTTCAACTTAACCTTTAAAGAATTGAGAAGTATCTGATTTCTTCAGTAGTTTGTTAAGTTAAACCACAGCTTCTAACTCTATAACAATTATGAAAGATAACTATAACTTGATCTCATCTTAAAAACAAATCATATTCCTGTCTCATATCGGGATTGAGTTTAACGTGACAAAGCTTCAACCATGGCAAATGCAACAAGCCTAAGATGTGCTTTCTAACTTAACCTATAAAAAATTACAGATAAATATCACATTTCTTTAGCATTTTCATCTATCACAGATTTAGATTCAAGACAATTATATATCAAGTCACGTATATGATGATACCATCTTTATATGAATATGAATATTTTTGTTAGATATCATTGTTTTGTTCTTTGCCTAAATGAGATGTTTCAAGATTCAAGGTTTTTATTGTACATTATCTTATTAAGGTAAATTAAAGTTTTTAAACGTAAGTATCTATCAAACTTGTTTATACATGGTAGAACATGGAACAATAAATTTAATAAATAATTTTTAATCTTAATCTGATTTTAATACCATATAATAACCATAAATATCAATATATGGCAGGATTTATTATGCTAAAGAATCAAGGGAGGACATTTTTTCTTATAATCCTACAACTTTGAGGTTCATTGAAGTTAAAGGTCAAAGTTGAAGACAGAAATTCACTTCTGCCTAACCTTGTTATATTCCCCTGTGACAGCTTGAAAAGTCCTTAATTATAGGAGCCATATTGGATTTCTTGGCTTTCCATGTGTTGTCAAATATCAGACACAGAATGGATGGAGTAAAGCTTAGATTTTGTCTCCTGTGTTTGATAACTGTTGATCTTTGTTACAATGATTTTAAAATGAAATTATGCATTCAATAATAAGATTGTACTTTTAGAAATGAATAAATATACCGCGTACTTGATACGACAAATGTACAGAATTTTATCTATCTTATGTGTAAAAATTAGTAAGATGATTTAAAGACTCAGAATCCCACGAAGAAAGCTGTTGCCAAATTTTAGCGACAAACTAAAAAACTTGTGAAACTTGTAATACTTTCTCCGTTTCATTGCCTATTTAGCATACCCATTTTCATCTACACTAGAGCAAATTTCCTTTTTTCTTGCTGTCTGCCATAAGACATTTTGCCTCTGGAAATTCATAAATCAACTAATTAATTTTGTCTGTCCTTATATCTAACACTTGTTGCTTATTGTAAAAATAATACAAGACTGGGTCAATTAATACATAATTCTATATTATCTTTTTATTACATTAGAAGGCCTGAAAAGTGCTAATCTTGCTATTCATCAAATAATAATAATCAGATTTTAAAGAGGAACTACTTAATTTCTATCAAATCTAGAAAAAGAAGATGTAATTAAAGCTGTTTCCATTCTAATATGTTGGGTTCTAGTTGCCATGGTTACATGCTAAAATACCATACGCAAAATTAAATGTATGCATAAAGTCTTTAATTCTTTAGTCATTATTTCATTCTTACATTAAAATATTTTAAAAAATAAGACCATTTTACGCAATTACTAAAGAAGATGAAACTCTAAGATAAAAAAATATAATAACAGAAACTAAAAAAACTTAAAACATACTTTGAAATATTAATGTCATTTCAAAAAGCCTAATAATCGAAGTTAATTTTTCTCTAAAAATAAACTGCGGATGATGAGGTTTTGCCTCCATGGCAACGCAGCCATATGCTTCAGCGCTATCCATGATAAATACAGCGCGGTGTTTCTGAAGTCTCCATCATTTCTTCCCTTCTCTGTCTGGAAAACTAAAACATTTCTTTCATCTTTAAACAGATGTAGATTCAATGCGATAATAGCCGATGGAATTGGAACAGATCTCTTAAAGACCATCTTTGGGCAACCTAAAATTATTTTTGTTGGAATGGAATCAAAGATAGAAACAATTATTTAAAATGTTTATAAGTATATGTAATATTTTTTTTTTAGTGACAACACAAGCAAATATGAAGATAGAGCGCATGGTTTATTGTCTTTACATAACAATTTTAAAGGGATACCAAAGTCAAACTGAAAAATTATTTTGTATATTTGCAAATTTTGAATTTGTTGATATAGTTATCTATAAGTTCATTTATAACCTGATGGAATATAAAACATCTAAATTAAAATATACTCAAATAATTCTGCTCAATACCTTATCTCAATGGAGAAGACCAACTCATTTACATAAATTTGCATATCATAATGATGACGATACAACGACTGATGGCATGACTACCACATGTATGGTGTAAATAGGCGGAATGGGAGAATGGTATGAGCTATGAATATTTCATTCCTATAATGAAGGAACATGATTGACAACATATTGACAACATATTGACAAGCTATTGACAATTGTGATCAATAGCAGTAACTATTTGCTACACCATTTGAATAGAGCTGCTACATTTTTCATTACTTAGAATGATAAATAATGCACTCTTTATTCCACAGGATACATAGTCCACAACATTTTAAGTGAAGATTATCTTGTTGATGGCAATAATATTTCAGTTGGTATATGGTTTGAATTTAAAAAAAAAAGCATTTAATTAGGTTAAAATATTTTATTTTCTATAGATTTGGTATGAAGTTATGAGTTAACATCTCAACTGCTGAATTTAGCCACACATTATTAATTACAACTTATCATAAAAAATGATCATCAGTAATTAGCAATTACCTACTGGAAAAGGGGTTAATAATGTCCTAATATCATAAGAAATTGCAGTTGAAGTTTTGTTTCTTTCATTAACGAAAATATTTCAAAACTATCAAATCATGGGTACATGTTATAAGTTATATATATATATATATATATATATATATATGAGAAGAAAATATTTTGGAATAAACCGTTTTTGCAACCATGATAAGCAGATGATTCGCAAAGCTATATATAGCATCAATGACATGAAAATTATAAGATATACATAACATACAATAAGATATTAACGTTAAAAAAATGAATTATGATTTCATCAACAATTGTTACATCCAAAATATATGTCTATTTGTTATTCAAGAGACAAAAATCATTCTAATCTAACTGTTTTTGCAGCAAACACAATTTCGTATGACAACAATTGGTATTGATTTTTATGTTTTCCTTGATTTTTTTTAACAGGATAACATGAGCTGCCATGAAATGATTTTGGCTGTTATCGATCTCGTCCTTAAACATTTATGATAGTTCTTCATAGAGTTACGAAAGACCATGATCAAACACAAATGGGTATATTGCACATAAACAAATTTGTTGTCAAAGAGAGTCTAAATGACTCCAAGGCATGAAGTTTACAAAATTAGAATTGATTTGGATATTAGGACATCAGCCTTTAGAGACTAGAATAATAGATGAAATAAGACTGAGTGGCGATCTTGCTCAACGCACTAATAACACTTATTCGTCTTGTCTTCTAAGGCATCTCCGTATATAACACTTATTTTTCTTGTTCATTTCCAAAGCAAAACGATCGATTCCAAAGCATGATGCTTTTGTGATAGGACACTGTATAGCTTTCATGAGAAATCCATTTGACCTGAGCCTTTCATATTCCGAGGAAATTAGCGTTACACCTTTCAGAGGCGCAAAATCTTTAAAGTTTATTATTCGGTTTAGATTTTTTGTATGTCGACAAATTTAGTTTGTGAAACGTTTCTCATCTCCTTTCTGTACAGAGTTAGTTACTTAGACATGATATTTGAATATTGATAACATTGCGTCGTTTTCTCTCGGCCTCAGTATCAAAGCTATATTGATTTGAGAGAACTTTCAATGCCAGCAAAGTCTGTCTCGAGTTTCAGTTGAATTCATGAATAAAAAACACCCATAGCATCAGAGGAATTTTTTTTTCATAGGCAAAATGTAATTCTTAAATCTTTTTATTTTTTTTACTGAATAAGGAGTTTTCAGCATTATTTCACCATGGATCAAGTTATTATTTACAAGGAAATGTAATTTTTCCTATATTTGTATTCTTATTTTCAACACTGAAAAAAAGTATCATGTTATCAACATAAAAAATATGAAATAATTATATTATTGTTTTTCTATGTTTTCATTTATTTTCTAGAAAAAACAGACATGGAAATATTTGCTATATTCACTTGCAAGATACCAAGAATGTTAAGAATTTGAACCTGTTTCTTAAGACATCTTGTGATATTAATTGAATATTCTAACAATAATATCTTTTATAGAAGTTTTACCTGTTTAATATCTAAAACATGTTTTATTGAAGAAAATATGCTACAAAGTGATCTAAATAGTAACTCACTTAGTATAAAAAAAATTCAGTAAGATTTAAACATATATATATATACTTCCTCAAAATTTATTTTAAAGATGAGATAATGTTCAGTATATAGAGGATACTAAACGACCTTCCATTTAATACTATTTTTATTAAACGAGTTGATGATTAAGTATAAAACGAGCGAAAGCGAGTTTGATACCTAATCATTAACGAGTTTAATAAAAATAGTATTAAATGGAAGGAAGTTTAGTATTCTGTTTATTACTTGACCTCAGTAATCAAGCATTTTTACCGAAAGTGTACTGAACGAAGCATTTCCGCGTCTAAGCCGCCATTGAGACGACGGTGCCAAGATTGTGACGTCACAACCACACAGTATTATGACGTCATACGGGGAGCGGTATTACACTAGTTTAATATCGCCGTATAAATATTACACTGCGGTATCTTACACGGGCGAGTAATAAATCTTTGTTACTACACTCAGCTTAAAAAAATAATTAATATTTTATAGAATTTCTTCAGCTGAAATTTTTTTATTTCATAGAGAAGCTTTTTTATGTACAAGTTTGAATAACTACATTCCAACTTGTCAACATTTTAAAATAATTCAGAAGAAAAATATTTAAAAGAAAAAAATCAACATTTTTGTATGTTCACAATTAGAAAGATAACCTTACTACTATAGATAACAATTAAAAGTGATTTATGTTCTACAAAAGTGGAATTCATAAGAGAAAATCTGCTTCATTTATGTGTCCAATAAACATGATGAACTGGTAGCTTTCAGGGCTTTTATCTGTTCTCCAAACATCCCTGTTACTCCAACAACAAACCAGCCCAGCATAGTTTACCCTATCTTCATAGCATGCAACCCGATACCTGATGGGAAACAGTTGTATATTTCATCTGTCTTTGTGTCATTTCCTGTGCCAGTCCCAGATTTAACCCTTATTTTGCCACAAGGTTGACTAGGGCACCCAGAGGATTAACCCTTTTATTGTTGATGTCATATACTGGACAAAATAATTATGGGATATTTGATTTATTATGATGTATTTATCAGAATGTGAACTAAGAGATAAATCAATATACATATTTTAAAATTTACATATATATCCCTCACTATTCTTGTCCAGTATAATTTGGGTTCCCTTATTATTGGTTAAATCTTAATTATTAGCTTACGTTGAATAAAGATTTCCGTAATCAGCCACTTGGGGAAAAAACAGTGGGGAAGGGTTAAACAGAATAATTTGACCTTTGTTTTCAAATTTAAAAAAAATTACAATGATGAATATTGAAATGATTTACATTAAAGGTCAAATGTATTCACAAAAAAATACACAGGGCTTATCTACAGATAAGAAAATGTTTATGCAATCAGATGTAATTCAAACAGGAAATAGTAGTAAAAAATACAGAATTTATTTGAATGTCAAAAGATGATTCATAATTAATGAATATAAGATAAACATTCTTGATATAAATAAACAAAGCATTAGTATTATTTCAATTTTCAATTAGGACGGGAAGTAAACTTCATAATTCTCATAACTGCACTTAAAATAAAAAATAAAGTTTTTTTAAATAAATGACATTGTTTTAGTTCATGAAATCTCAATTGCCAATTTATCGTGCATGAAAATTACTTTACAATGATTTGATTGTCATTCAAGCAAGTTTGTTTTTTTATATCAACCCTGCAAATGAAACAAGGAATGTGACTCTTAAACTCAAAAAAGCTTTCTTAGATTTTCTTTGATTAAATTTAAATATCATTCCACAGTTTATGGTGCATGAAGATTGCTTTAGAAGATTTTATTGTCTTTCTTCAGTTAAGTTGAGTTAGTTTGCCACATAAATCAGCACAGTCAAGACCGAAATAGTTGAATCATATCTGAACCATGGCAATCAGAGGGTTACATCATAATCTCTAATTGCCAATTAACCAAATCGTCATAAAGTGCTTTTTTGACAGTTTCAAAACAAATTGTTAACAAATGTGAATAATATGTTCTGAAATGTTAAACATGCAATACAAGAGTGGTTCCATGTTTTAATAACATAATTACTATCCATATGGTTTATAACTATCACAATGATGGTCAAAAACAAAATGTCACTGCATTTGATGTATCCAGAGCCCTGGGCGCTAAGAAAATTTAAAAGAATGGGTGCTTATTAGAGTTGCCTTGCATAGAATTTCTGAGATAATAAAAAGAACTCATTCTTGTCCTGCATATTTATAATGTCCACATACTTGCAAGTCCTAACTTGCAGCTCCCTGCCAAATTGAAGAAAGAACGAGAAAAAATTTTTAAATGCAACTTCCAAAGTTTATCTCACAGGAAAAGTTATGGGCATAGTATTATTTTGTGAGTTTACAAATGTGCTACGGTAATTAGAATAAAATGAAGATGAATAACATTATTGTGATTATATTTCGGTTTATATTTTCATATTTAATGTCAAGAAGGTACATACAAATTTTGAGTATATGATTCAACACATAAACCTATTTATACAAACAATTACAAAAATAATGTAAAGTAAATACCATTATTTTGAATAACCTCTATTACATAAATGCAAAAACATTATTGAACATATTTCTCACACCAAACACAAAGACGGAGAAAAACGGCATTATATTTGTGAAGATGTATTTGATATATGATACTAAATTGGGAAAAACGTTTTGAGTCAACTAAAAGCATCAAAAAGCCATATTGATTACAAATATTGAGGCAATAAAAACATTATATATGTACATAGCCATAGAGTTTCATTATAATATTGATTTCCGCCTCTACGACTGTTGCATTATCCTGAGCAAACAGCTGACGATTTCCCTTAATTATAAAATGCTTTTTATTGATTTACAAAAACATTTATTGTCAAGAGTAAATTAGACTAAAATTTAGTCTATGAAAATTTAATAATTAAATGTTCCTTCATCCATAATTTTTTTTTTTATATATATTCTTTTCTTGTGGCTCCTAATATCATGTGTATTCAGTCAATCTAGACTTGCTGTATGAGGAACTAGACTGTATTAAAGGCTCCTTAATATACACAGTCATGAAGCAGGACTAAGAGTTAATCTGATTGTTTAAATAGCTTTCAGTTATCAGTATCAATTATTTTAGACTTTAACCCAATAATAAACAAAAATGCATCACACAAATGAAAATTGACAAGAAGTGTATCTTTATTTCCTTGAATCAAATATAAAGCCAAGGCAAGTCTATCTTGATATGGCAAGACTAGCTTCATCAGATGAAAATCATATTCTATACAGGGCTCCCATTCAATATCTCTTCAAAATTTCAAATTCATTTTCATTTGAAATCAACAAAAACTTTTGCATGAACCCCCCATGGCCTTTTCCTGTAAAATGGCCATTCAGAATTAAGGTGAAGATTAATTCAACATTCAGTTACTCATAGCATCATGTAACTAAAAGTGGTGAAACATTTGATTTATTATGCCCCTTTTTACCATTTTCAAATTATGTAGTTATGGTTGCTTAATTGACAGATATTAAAAATTAAAAAAAGGAAATACTTGTTAATGTTGTTTATTTATCCATGAATTAAATCCTAGCAGTCAATTTTGTTTATTGACTCCGGAAGAATGAAATCTTATAAAGCATCCAAATAAGTGTTTGTGATTGGTTAGTGGTTATTTAGATTTATGCATGTAACATTTGCAGATTAAAGCCAACAGAAAACATTCAAAATACCTATTTTCCTACTTCTATGTTGTACCTCATTTCCTTGACACAAAATGTAATAATAAATAATTCAATAATATTTTGGCTAACTTTCAACATTAAATGAAATAATTTCTCTCCTTCAATGCATCTATTATGATTACATTTTATTTTGAAACTTTTCATAAATTTGACATTTCAAAATCAATATTTACATGTATTTAACTACCAATAATGTTTAAGTGATTGTATATATAACATTTAGAAAAACATTTTATATCTGTAATCATATTCTATAATGTGCTGAATGCATACTATCATAAACGTTTACACTTTATAAACCTGATAAAAAATTGCAATTAATTTAATATCACAAAGCTTTATCTAGAATTGGTTGTCATATTCCCAAATTATATTGTCAGTAATATACTCTATTAGCTTCAGAGACTTTATTTTCTTATTTTTACAATAAAACTACCATATTACATTCCCACCATTCAGAGTGTTCAATTTACAGGTATTAAATAACAAGGAATGAACGGAAATTGGTCATTGGCTAAAGATAATATAAAGACAATATTCTGGGCCCCTGGGTGCCTCTAGCAGGTCAAAGTTAATCTTTCTAGGCTTGCCATGATGAGATTAATATTACTTATTACAAAGATCTTGATAATATGTCAAGTTTTGTTTTGCACAGTTGCACATACCCACAACTTTCTTCAATAGACTTGCACCAGTCAATCGTAATACGTTTGGCACATTCTCTAAGAAAAGGTATGACAAATTGAATGGACAAAGCCGCTTGATGTGGCAAGTCCATGAATTAAACAATAGGCAGAAAACAAGACAAATCAATAATACTAAACCATGCTTGTTTCTTAAATGTACTTTCATTTTCCTTCTTGTTTAGAATTTTTTTTCTAGTTGTTTGAGATTTTTTATGGAAATTATGCGCCTTTTTACAATTTCAAAATTATGTAGTTATGGTTGCTTAATTGATAAATATTAAAAATTAAAAAAACTCAAAATACTTGTAAATGATTATTGATTAGTAAGTGAGATATGCAAATTAATAATTTGATACTTATGTTAAGATTATATGCATAGTCATCAATTAAAAAATATCAAATATCATATAATTACAAACCTGAAAATGTCATAAACATCATTTACATATATTATTTTAATCAAAACACCTGCAACAACAACCTAATAATCTTTTCAAAAGAGAAAGGATTTCAAAGAACAAAGGAAAGAAAAAACAGTTAATCAAGACTAACAAATCACATGTAAGACTATAAAAAATAAAAACACAAAATCTAGCAAAAATTACTTCAATCATTTGATGCTCTAAGCTGAAAATACACAATTCTAACAATGCTAATATCTTCATTGGTTATGCTATGAGCGAAATATACACAAATACCAGCTCGGAGGTTTATTGAATAATTTGATACCATTCTCAAACAAGGTACAAATTTGATAAAGGAAATTGTTGTACAGAGGTGAACGGCATAATATTGAAAATAATCTGACAGGAATCACCAAGATTTGTCTGACAACCTCCGCCTAAACTTGTTACAGAGCGTCACTGACTGGCGATCAATGGCCGTTAATTACGATGCGCTTCTCGAGTCCAACGAAATTGACAAGTCCAAGTCTTTAATCTTCCTCTTGGACACCGCAATCAACAATGAAAGAAGAAATTGCATGTGATTTTTTCAAGCGATTGTTGGACCTTTTCTATTGACGTAGTTATTAATTGTAAATATTCTTCTAGTATCTGAGAATGTCTTTGCAATCAATTGATTTTATCATCTAATATCAGGAATATCTTTGTTTTGTCATTTGAATATCTATCTACTACAGTATAGGTTATTGGATTGGTCGTTTATATAAGGGGAAATGTCTTTGTTTTGTCATTTAGTTATCTTTTTCAAAATATCAATTTGGTTTATTTGATTAACAACTTGCAAATTTGTTACACCATTTTCCTTGTTCCAATCTATTTATCTTTGATTGAAAGCATATTTTTTAAAGGCGAATCATTATAAGGATAAGAATTAGACTTTGTCTAATTGAATTACAGATTAGATTTATTGTTTCATAATAATATTGTAATCAGAATCAAAGGGAATGATAAAAAATTATGTATCTAAAATTTAAAAAAATTTATTTAAAAAGAAGCATATTCTTTACAAACTTGTTTTAAAAGATCTGAAAACTGAAATTGGTTGCTGCTAACAAAAAATGTTATTGAATGGTTTCCATTTCCATAAAGAAATGGCAAAACAGAAGCATTTCCAGGCAGGCGCTGACATTACCAGTTCTCTTCAGAAGAAAGCTCATGAATATTCATGAGGGAATACTTTCTCTTCTCCAGCCTTGTATAATAATAATAGGAGCATTTATTTTAGATAAAAGATGTTTTGACTCCACCAAATGTTAAAACGCTTGAAAGTTGGATCTTATAAAATCTCAGAAGAGAACATTTTTATTTTACTTGTCATGAAAATATTTACAAATGAATTTGATATGCAAATGGTTTTAACTTGATAGTTTAATCACCGCAAATATTCAAATCATTATCTTTTCTGATATTCCTCAGCAACAGAAACTGACAATAAAGTTATGAAAATTGAAATGGAATTCTTTTAAAAATACTTTAAATAATTCAAAATATTTGCCATCGATTTAAAAAAAGAATTCACATCAAATATAAATAAAAAAATATTGCGGCAAATTTTAGAAACCAAAAAGGAAATAAATGCCTTTTCAAATATTTCATTTAAAAAGTAAATTTTATTGAAGCTGCAATCTAAATTGAAGATCTCGGTCTTAAAAGCTACTACATAGATAACAGACCATGTTACCTGGTAAACCCATTACAGCTTGGTTTGCTGATAAAAAGGAGATGGGGGGAGGGGAGGGAAAGGGGGAGGGGGCGAGAAGAAAAAGAGGAAGCGGGGAATGCGTTCTGCAGTTGTTCATACTTTGGGAAAATAATATATACCTTTACCTTAATAATACCTTTACAAATTCTATAGCATTTGGAGATAAAAGGTTAGAATAAAAAAATAAAAATTATTATGGAATTCATTATATCTTTTTTTATTTATAAGAACTTGGAAATTAACTCAAAAACATATTTTTAGGTACATTTTAGAAGTCTGAAGCAAAGTACTAAATGTACAGATTAACTATAAAAAATTATATAACTTCCAAAATGAATTTCAAATTTTAATATACATTTATTATTTACCAAGGAGAAAAGACAAGGAAAGGTGGTCTTTTTTTTTACATTTGATCATATTTTCAAGACTACCAGTTTGGAAAACATATCAGATAATGTTTTCAACATCAAAACTTCTGAATTTATCTTGCTATACCATTCTGATACTATGATATTTAGGAACCAACTCATTTAGAAAGGAAAATTCCTTGGATGGCAAGAAGGAAATCATATTTCAAGATACTCGGAGAAAAAGAGTTAAATTCATGACTTGTCATGATATTCAAACAGCTAAACCTATTTTTTTAGCTATTTTTTTTCACGGTAAAGAGATAAACTCCCACCTTGTACCACGCTCGCAGTATAGGGAAAGCTCATAATGATTTTCAGAAAGCATAACTTTTTCGTCACAGTATATAGATAAAATCTCACCTTGATACTTGCAGTTTATGGAATATAGACTTACATTAAGTTACTTAATATTCATATTATAAGGTGAGGTGACTGGCGCCTGAGGTCATTAAGACTAGAATGAACATGCTTTCTCCAGTTTTTATTCTTTCCTTCTTCTTCATAAAAAAACATGCGAAAGGCCCATGGCCTCAGGGTGTTCACTGAACAAGTACATGCATTCTTTCATATTTATTTATGTATATTATCCATAAATAAATAATGAATTCCAAGCTATTTCTGTAGTGAAACACATCTGATGATTTTTCAATTATATGTCATGTTTGGTCAAATTAGATTTTGTTTGGTTTCGATTCTGTTAATAATTCTAAAAAATAAAACTGAATTTCTAAATATTACTTAGTTATTATTATTTATTTTTTTATGCATATCTGTATATCATATGAATAATATGATCTGTGAAATAATTTCTAATGAAGATTTAAAACCATTATTGGGATAAAGGAAGTTTTCTTTAGAACAACAGATTTTTTAGTTAATCAGTAAATGGAATGATAATAATCATAATCATTTTCTAGATGATTCATAAATTGAGTATTTACACTTGTTGATCCTAATTAGGTTAAAAACAAATTTCAAAATTCAAATTAAATGTTTTATGAATATTTTTAGAAAATAAAAAGTCTAATGAACACAAATTAAAAAATTCATTAAAAAACAATCTTTTGATGATTTAGGGCAAATAAGACATTATAAGATAAATCAAAGAGTAAAAGATTAAATTATTTTGATAGAAAACAACATTCATGATATTCTATATTGCAATCAAGGTAATAGACTAGATCCAACATAAAAGAATATTGTTCAAAATAAAAACAAATTTGAGGAAATTCTATCCTGTAAAATAAAGATTTGTATTATCCAATGCAGCCATTTCTGTAATGAGAGCTCGCAGCCTAATCAAAAGCAGAATAATCCCACATGGAGACCAATGGTAGAATTACACATCAACCTCGTTATAACACTCTTCATTGTAGCAGAACCCATCCTCATTATAACACCTCTGCATCATCAAGCAATAACTGATCTACAGGCTCACATAAAGTTGATTTGAGATTTATCAATGTCATTTAAAAAAATAAACCGCGTTATAACGAGGAGCGTTATGTGGAAGGGATAATCTAAGAGGTTGATGCAGCTGTCAAATCAAGATAAGACGAGATGGGTTTACCAGCAAGAATTTTTTCATTAGGGAGGAGAAATGTCCGTCATACCCCCAAGGCAATTCTCATTGACCACTGTCCAAGCCTTTGTGGCCATTTGTCCAGTTTCTCCAACTCTCAATGTAATTGCAGCTACACTTTTATTATCTAACACATCTTATTTTGACAAATTTGATGGAGATTCAACTGGTGTTATTTATTCATTACTTTCTGAATACTTTATACATTATATTATTCTTTCGAAAATATTTTTGCTACATGGTTATACTTTAAAACTAGAAAATACACTTTAGTTATCTAACACATCTTATTTTCCAAAATTTGGAGACGAGAATTGATTATTTTGGTATTTGATATATTTTTTTTTACCTTAGGTTTAATAATATTCTTTCTTTGACAACAATTTTACTCAAAATTTGAAAATTGTTGGAAAAGTATTGTTTTTAAACTAACAAATACCATATTTGAGATAATTATAATTTTTATTAAGATAAATTTTCATTTTTCAAAACAATATTCAGGTTTAATGTTTATACAAAAGAAAATATCTCATAAATATTTGTGCCTTTCAACCTATTTTTATAATCATAAATGACAAATCTCAAAATAACCAAATTAAATTGAGTAAAGTTACAATAACATTTCAAATAAATCAAATAAAATGAATTCAATGTTAGTTTTTGTAAGTTTCAAAGAAAAGATATTAGACAAAAACATAAATAAGGCCCTAATAAACATAAACCACTCCTACTTTTCTAATTAAATTCTCCTTATATGGGTATCAAGTCTGACAAAGAAGATGAGGGAATTTTCTATTAATAGCAAACAAAATAAATATTTGCAAAACAAATTTCGTTATCAAAAGCCTACATTACGAAGCTGATAAGGAATATGCAAAGGATTTTCGCAACCGAGCCATAGTTCGACTATCCCTCTACTAATCACATCACATTGACATAGCGAGATGATCTATGACAAATGATATTGATTATTATAAGGCAATAGCGGCTTGTTAGATATTCATTATATCATAACAATCGTTCATTTCATTCTTAGTTCATCCCATTGCTTACTTTAGATTCTTTGCAGAGATTGTTAACAGTCGGATATTTTATATATCCAATAGGGGTGTAAATAGCACTCAATATCACATCCTTCTACACCAATCCTACTTATATGCCAATCCATTAGGTTGTATATTGCATGTTATATCCTAGCCGTGCATGTACATATCAATCTATTTCACATGTATATTGATCATGCCCGGTCGCCAGTTTTATTCAGTAACATGATGGAAATGCATCACTTGGTTTTTTTGTTTAGCAATTATCTATTTTTGGTGCATAAAGCTGTTGCTTTTCTGGGGAAACTGTTTTAGACGATTTTTTTCCTTTCTTCTTGTTATTTTGGCCTGTGCAATTCTGGAATAATTGAGAAAAGCTTTCTGAAACCTGCCATGTTGAAAGTTATCAATTTTCCTCAGTACTGACATCACGTAAACAAATTAATGTTCCGCTGGGTTTCTTGACTTGAATCAAATTTACATTGAAAAAATTGGGATCCAAATGATTTATAATTCTTCCGAAACATATTTGTTTCAAAATTTCAAAAGAACCCCTATAATCTTGTTGTCAGTGTTATCACCATAGCAACCTTTAAATACAAAAGAATTTACAAGGAAATACTAACATACAACTCAATTAATTTCACATAAAAGTCTCATGAAAGCTTCCAGAGTTAAAAAAAAATTGAAATATGATGCTCATCACAAATAGGTTGTTTGTGAGAAATAAGATGAGAACTTGTCTAATTTGAAATTTGAGGATTGAAGTTATTACTTCCTCCTTTACAAATATTCAACAACCTATTTTAATTGATTAATAAATAATGAATATCAAAAGATATCCTTATTGATGACAGAATCTCATAAATGTTATAAATAGTTTTATCAATTTCTTCATTTCAGATGACGCAAAATTCAAAAACAACCTATTTCAATTGATTAATTAAGCAATGATACATAGATAATGAAAAACAATAAATAAACTAATTGATTACAAATTCAAGAAATTGTCAAGTCTTACCAAATTATTCATTTCAGAAGGCGACAAAATTTTATCAACCTATTTCAATTAATCCATAAATACTATATAGACAATGTATAATAATTAATAATCTAATTGATTACAAATATCAGAAATTTTCTAGTTTTATCAATTTCTTTATTTCAGATGAGAAACAAAAGAAAGGTATTCATGTTAGCAAGAAATGAAGAATATTGACGTCAGAGAGAAAAAAACCCATGATCCCCCATTAAATCCGCCAAATATCAGAAGAATCGTTATTGAATATCGAATGAGACACTTAAGAACTTATGTCAACTTGATTTCAATGCAGAAGATGTGCACAAATTTATATTCTTACAACATTTCAAAGACACAGAGGATAGAGGAAAGCAAAGATAACCACAGAATTTGACCTTCATTCATGACAAAAGGTTCAACCACACAAATTATTTTAAGTTTTTACACCAAATGAATGTTCTTAAAATTGAAATGAACTGTTTTATTCAGAAATAACAAAAGAAGAGCCAAACTGTATTATAAAGGGGATTATCTGAGAGTGCCAATCATAATTGGAAATGGTTTCCAACAAGTCAAATGCTCCTCTCCAACAGTTCCAGACCAAATCAAGAAAAGTTGGAATGGTTTCAAGCAATCAATGGCTGAATAAGGCCCAGACTTTGGGTGGACGTGGTAATTTTGTTAAACTGTTATCCGAATATTTCATCCCTTTTTGTAACGTTCTCAATTTCATCAAAATATTTCTTGAATTATAAATGGAAAGGAAGATTGAGGTCAAAATTGTCCCCAAAAAATTGTTTTAGAATAATAATGTTTCAAATATATGGCAATATGGATGCAAGCTTCTTCAAATTATTCTCGTAAAGATATGAAATGATGTCTACACAGCACCTTTTCCATATTAATATATTTTCGGGGCAGGAAAAGGTTTGGCAAAAATCTGATGAAATTGATAATATTACCTATCTGCTTCCATTTATATTTTAATGTAGTAGTAGTAGTATATTTTTTTTTATTCAAGTGTCACACGCATCATTACATTTTGTATACAGCACATAGTACACATTATAAAACAATGCGTCGAGCAACAACTGGCTTATGAGACACTAAAAAAACACATGTTACTGATGATAAATACATATACTTAGATATAAGATACGTAAGATATGGAAAATAATCAGATTAATAACAACTCTCTTCGTTTAAACATATTGAAAATCGAAGAAGCTAAAATATTTTGCAGATGTGCTTCAGTCATAAGAAAAACAAACTTTTCATTATCATTTAAGTCATAAAAAGCTCTGTTAATTTTAAAAGCAGCTTCAAAAGCTTTTAATCAAATGAATTGTCAACTTGATAAGGGTCGGTTACCATAGTAACAAATATTGAAAGAATATTTAAATTCAAGTAGAATGAGTGGACAGGAAACCAAAAATGAGCAAGAAGATTTCTGATGATGTCATTTCATAGCAAATTACTAAAATATTCAAATCGTTATGATTTCAATATTGTCCACAGGCCAACAATGTTTCTAATAATTTTTGTTTTAAAGTATATATCCAATACCCAAATGTTATCTATTTCATCTTTGATCTTAATTAACATGAATCTCAAAATTGATAATCTGGAACATTGACACTTCAACGTATGAGTCGACAAGTTGCCACTTAATTTCATGAACTCAAAAACCATTATGAAATATTCAACAAACATCAAAGGATAGCGTAAATGCAAACTTTGTTAAAATTTAATAGAACAACAAATCTTTTAATTCAAACTAAAAAATATCCAAAAGTACTTAATTGTTTGAAAAATGTTTCAACCTCAAATGAAAACTTGCTTACTTTCAATAAAATCAAACAAACGAGGGAAACAGATTTGAAGTAAGGCAATATTTCAGAGGCGCAGTCCAGCAGAGTGGAATGTTAAATGAATGCGTGACCTCATCACCTTATAGAATTTCCACTCCACAAAGTCATTCAAGCACGACCCCGCTGTTCACTCACTCCATAACAGAAAATTAGATCCATTCACCTAAATCTACATTGTGTCCTTCCCAATAACATGCCAACAGGCTTGGTCAGTGTCGTCTGCTCATGGGGACTGGCTGCCATCTTGGATTTAATTAATGAGAATTTCAGCAATTAGGGATTCATTTGTGATGAGAGTTTGCAATTTTTGTTTCACTGAAATATAAATATCTGATGTTGATTATTTCTAAACTTGGTCTAAAATTATAAGAATTTTAGATGGTTATGAAATATTTTTATTGTAGAATAATTGGCGAACTAATTTGTATTTACAAATTTACTTTTTTATTGTTGTAAAAGTTCATGCACATTTTTATTAAATATATTTCGGTTCTAATAACAAAACATTCCTTAATGCATTGATAAAAAAGATATTGTATCACAGACAGTTGTTACAAGATGTTGCCTTTGAATATTGATCTGGTGTGCTCTTCCATCTTGGATTTAGTTAATGAAAAACGCACATCAATAAATCTGTATGCATTATCGTTATACCTTTACTGCAATATTGCTACAAGTAATTTGAGCTGCAAAATATCTTAAAGAAAGAAATATCTGAATAGTCTGGATACAAACAAGTGTTTGTGTATCTTTTGGGACAAAGGTTTCAACTATATAGCTGTTTCCTCAATTCCAAACAATCAACATCATATGTGCAGAATTGTGTTAATAATGTTGAATCCATTTTCAATTAAAAGTCAGCACAAACAGAAACACTTTTAAAACGTATTCATACACATCAGAGAATTATTTTTCGATCATACAAATGATTTGCATTTTCAGAACTATGAAAAGAAAGCAGAAAGTGATATCAACAATAGAATCTGCAATAATATTAACACGATAATTGAATTTAAATGAAATGTAAGAAAAATCAACATTAAAAACAAAATGAAATGAATGTACAAAAATTAATGAAAAGCACTCTCCATCTTTTTAATCGGGGTCATGTGTGAGAAATTAACCGATCTCGGTGGAATTTCTACTGCAGTAAATTACAGAGCGTGGGTATCATATTTCTTTCTTGTACCTTGTGATCAGGCTGTGTTGGAACATGTGGCAAGACACCCTTCTCCATCCATGCATCTGTTGAAACCCATATCTTATCATGCCTCGTGGATGGAATGGAAATATATATCGCATAGGTAGCTGTAGATTTCACTCGTCTATTTCAGGAAATGATACTTCAAACGGTTCAATATATTTTTCTTATGAAAATGTTCATGCCTTAGAGACAAGAATTAAGTCTAGAAAATTTTTTCAATTATTTCAGAAAAATTATTTTTTCAAAGGGTTTGATATATTTTTTATCGAATTTTGTAGCAATATCGTCTACCTAAATATGATACTTTTATGATAAATAGGCTAAAAAATTAAGTCTATGAAATAAAAGATCTATAACAGAAATAACAGCCCATAAATAGATATGTTTAATTGCTGAATAAGAATTAAAAAAACAGCTGTATATTTGAAGCCGAAATCTTATGTCAAATTCCTATATATACAAGTTGTATAATCTATCAATCTCCATCACCTATCTGTCCTTCTGATTTACTAGAGATAACTTCCGTTTTTGATCGAAAATTGAAATTTAAACCTTCCTTTTATCACTGTTACACGCCAATAAGCTTCAAAATGATAAATTTCAGCAATAGTCAGTACTCAACATTGAAATGACACCGCTGATCAAGTTTGGCATAATTAACCCCAACACTCTTTAAATGGATGATATCCTTGACTATTACCGTACCGGCAGACAAAGGGTTAATGGTACCTATAAGGTTCTGATGTTTTTCTTTAAATTGAATTTTACGTAAATGAGAATATTGATTATGTAACAGCCATATATTGGATTTTCAAAGAAATAAATGAGTAAATGAATGAGCACAGTAGTATATGGTTTATATTGATGTTTGCTTGGGAATACTTTTTTTCACTGTGCTAAAGGAAATGAATTTTCACATAGTTCTGGCATGTTTGGTTACATTTTTATCTATGGTGAATAATTGTAGACTTTCACGAGAAATAATTCATTTTTATAAGCAGGCACTCGCTGAATTGAACGATTATTTTATATATTTGGAATATTAATGAAATTTGTTTTTCACGTTAGAAGTGCTATGCATCGCAATGAATTTAAACTGAAACTTTCACAATTATTTTCAACATATGAAATTTCTATGTAGCCTAAAATGGTGTACATTTGTTAACTTATTTGGATGCATTGCATCAGAATTTCTCATTGTATTACTCTGAACAGAATTATCATTGTAAGCCAAAATCAATAATTTTGTATAATCATTCCAACAAATTGCAGCTAAAAAAAAGAAAAGTGAACACTAAATAACACTGAAAACAAAAAGAAATGCTGGACCACTTTGACGCACAAGAAATATAACACATTGTGATATGAAGGACAAACATAAATCAAGAATATTCAAATCAACATAATAATCATCCATTGTTTATAATACATTTCCAGGAAAACTTTTTGCATCAAGAGCATGCAACTAAAAAAACCCGATATTTTCAGTTTTATGAATAATGCTAACGTTTGTTATTTAAATAATTGATTTTAACGAAAGTAATTCTAAACATTAAAAATAGATGGGGAAAAGGAAAGACAGAAACTGTGTTTGACAGATAACTGGTTAACTTCCTGTCAGGAATAATTTTAAGGCAACAGGTTTTAATCATTTAAGTTTTTTTGCATAGAGAAAATATAGAATATATGTTGTTGATTTCAAAAACTTTTTTTATCAAAAAGTTGGATTCAGGAAGCTAATACTTAATAATCTGAGTTATATTGCAAAATATATTTGGACGAACAAAATCAAAACCATGCATTTGAAAAATGATACAGTTATTGAGATTGGAATTGATAATGATTCGAACAAAATTGATTAAGCATTCTTTGGAGTTTTAGAAGATAAAAGGGACAAGTGAAATGTCACAAATGACAAGTTTAGCTTGGAAGGCTTGCCCAAGCGAAAACTCTGTAAACATTGAAGGCCATGGTGGAAAACCAAGCCTGATTATAAATAGAGCCCATTATCTAGACCCTGCCTCGTTATAAAGCAACTCATTAGCACCCACAGGCTAATTGATTTGGCTTTAGGGAATTCTTAGCCCTTGTCCATCCATATGTCACAATAAAAATGTCTGGATAAATTTGGCTGATTATGGCTTAAAGTGACGTCTCCTTAAATGTGTGTTATAATGAGGGTGTATGCTTCTCTCTATTGCCTCTGTGAGTATGAATGGGTTTCTCTTTATTGTAATGTTATAACATAGGTTAAGAAACAAATATGTGTACATTTATACTAGCAATAAAGTGTTAAAGGGATGAAATAAATGCCTTTATTTGAAAAATTGTACCATAGTATGCTTAGATTTAGCAACATGATTTAACAAATACAAAATTTTTGGCAATGTACTTTTAAAGTTATATAAATTCAATATGGCTCCATATTCTGTGACAGGTTTCTATTTCATTGAGGAAGTTCTAAACTGTATTTCTTAAATAGGCACAAAATCATTAAAATATATTTTCTATGATGAAAAATAATCATCTCCATCCTTTAAATCCACTTTTCAGATTTCATTGAAACGAAGGATTTTTTTTCATCTTAAAATAAAATGTTATCTTATGTATTTCAAAATAAACCAAAAATACAAATTATTCTCACAATGATAGATAAAACTTGAAGGAACTCAAACAAGATAACAAAAAATTACTTCCTCAAAGTTGATATAAATAATATGTGAATATCTAATTAATTATTTCATTGCTTTCCTTGTCATTGAGAACATACTGATTCATAATAAATGTTGTTATCAGTTGAAATTAAATACAAGCATTGACCATATTGATCACAAAGACACTACAATGTAAGTATGCGGCAGGGTAAACAGTCATTCTCAAGGGCTGTGAGTCCTTTTATGTTGATGCCTCATTATACAGCTACCTCCCTCATTATAAGGCAGTAAAAGGAGAAGGATATTCACACTGAAAACAATGCCTCACACTGACCCAAATTTGTCAATTATTTATCATGAAAAAGTTAAACTAGAAAAAATTAATTTTTCGAATAAAATACAGTATTTTTTAATTTTCTTACTTGCAGTGTAAAGATATTAGATATTGTTTCAGGAGCTAGGACTATAAATAAGACTATTAAATTTGTTGCTATGCCCAGCCCTGTGTTGGTTTGTTGTTGAAGAATAACCTTTAGAATAAAAGGATTTGAAATGAACACGCTAATGTTTGTTTTGTAAATACAACTTTCCCATGTCAAAACATTGAAACAAACGATGAAAGGTGAATTCTTAAAAAGAGATTTTGATCAATATTAGACATTATCTTCTATTTAAACCGTGTAATTATTCCTATTTCTTCTTTGCAAATAATAATAAAGGGTATTTATAATTTTTATATATATTTTATATCATAAAAATATATCTAAGAAAGTATTACTTAAAATGATTTTTTTCTTATTAGAACCAAATTATGTATCCAAATTCTGTGATAAAAAATAATATAAATAATCAAAATGTTAGAAAGATCAATATCAATATCAAAATAACTTTTGAATTAGGAAAATGTCAGCTATATGTTGACAAATTATTTACAAAAAAAATCACATTTGAAAAAAACAAAAGAATCAAAATATCTTTTTTAATATCTATTTTCATACTCAAATCTTTTCACAATTTTTTTTCAATATATCTTTCAAGGAAAAAAAGAATATAATTAGAAGTTTAGTTGTCATGATTTTGTACAGTAATCCTACAGCATCTAGGGCTTGTGATTACCAGCAAGCTATGGCTGCCTCAAGCAACGATTGCCTTTCTCTACCACACTGATTTAACATGGGGAGAGGTCAGATATTCAACGCTGCATTCTCTCAAATACTTAAGCCATGGTGAATAAAAACGGCAACATGTGATACATTATTTAACCCATACATGGATATTGATTAAAAATTTCAGGATTAATTGATTTGAAAATGAATGATCAAACAATCAAATTGATATTTTTATCAAAATATTTCAGTATTAAATGTGAATTTTGTTATAGTAATCAATCAAGTGGGAAATATTTTCCAAGCAAACAGGATTTAATAACCCTGATGTGCGTAACATGATATGCCCATATATAGGTCATAACAAGAAGTACATCAGAAATGAATAAAATAATGGAAACAAAATAAAAGTTCTGAACAATTGTTGAAAATGATAAATAAGTCAGCTCCCTGAAACATGAAGCTGGAAGAGAAGTTAATAATGAATAACATGTAAAAAAATCAATTAATTAATTAAGATAATTACCTCTCCATGGTAGTCAAGTTTTCCATCAGGTGTATGCTCCGGTAGAAAATAAAGTCGCACACTTGTTAATAGTTGGTTGCTATTCTTATCTTGCCATAATAGCTGAAGTTCTCCAATGCTTACTGGTGCATCGCGTAATATTTCCACGAAGAAAAATTCACCCAACGACAAAATTTTTGGTTTCTTGTTCTTAAAATATTTGAAAGCCTTGTAGAAAGTGTAGGGTCCATGCTGTCCACAAGATGATCCCACAAACTGCAAATCAGACATTTTAAATTAAGAATTTCCCCATCTATCGGCATGTACACACACCACTGACAAACCTAAAATCTGATATCGACACTCGCATCTAGGTCACTCTCTCAATAAATACTCGCCTAACAGAATAACATGTTTCATAAATAATTCAACAAGTGTCGTGTAAAATAATTCATCAAAATAAAGTGTAATAATACTTCTCACTTACCTGAGCGCCGGTTGAATCCATTCCATTAAAAAGTTGATTATCTGTGACGATCTCAACATGTACAAGTCTAACAATACAACTTTTATATTTGGCCCCTAATTAGTGACGTCACATCTTTGAAGCCGTGTCATTATCATAATCCATTCACGGAAATATTGACTGGCAAGTAGTGCAAAATCCAGTCTACAGAATTAGAAACAATATACACATTTCTTTCGATACATATTTCTGCTATAATTCCGAGTATTTTCTTCTTCGTTATGAATCGCGAAACTGGCTTCGCATCCTCGGCTTTGCATCGCACTTGCTAAAAAAAGATTAGACGGTGTAGAACCAAACAATGTTCCCTATGAAATTACATAAACTATGTAGACCTTTCCTAGGGACAATTAATCGTTTTGATTTCTCAAATATATGTATTACACTCGTATTAATCCCAAATTGTTTTACTTTAAATAAAAAATGTGTTGTACGCGTCATTAATATTTTATTTCAATTTGTTATTGCCTTTCCCGAAATAAGCGGAACCTTTTTCACAGGGTATAAATTGCTGATAACACAC
This sequence comes from Phorcus lineatus, assembly GCA_921293015.1. NCBI lineage: Eukaryota > Metazoa > Mollusca > Gastropoda > Trochida > Trochidae > Phorcus > Phorcus lineatus. The sequence continues at coordinate 29,743,565 of OV121088.1, read as the reverse complement.
CACGCGCTTGGCAAAACATGGCGAGAGGCGTGCCGAAGTTTGTTTATGATATTCAGGAAGTGATTGTGGTTTGAAGCCTATAGATCTAAGTAAGTATATGACAGTACATTTAAAGACAGTGCTTCATACGTTTAAATGAAATACCGTTGATGAAAATATTCACGCGTTTTGGTGACAATTCAAGACAAAGATATTGCAATGTTGACAAATTGTGGAACAATCTGTTCATCATCTGAGTGACAGTCATCTGTTCATCTCCAATATGATAAGATGTCATTATTAAGATTTATCCTGATGCAACATCTTTTTATATGTGTTACGTTTAGAGCCAGAATTAACGTTTATCCGTAATTGGATTAGTGAACCCTCAGTGGAGTTTTCTATGACCTTAGCAACAGTCACATGATTAGTCAAGTGACAAAATGTCATTGTCTCTGCTGATTAGAGCACTGTGTATATCGAAGTTAAATCAGCTGGTGTGTTAAAGACGTGTATCCCTTTTTATTATCTCAGCTCTGAAAGTTCAGTAGTTCAATGAACACACCAACTTAGTTGATCAGTCCAAAATGAAAGTGACATGTAGACTAAATATAGAACATGGGGTTACACCTTGAAGGCTGTAAGAGTCTGTGTAGAATATGACATTTGTTGACAGTTAATTTTATGATTTGAAATTATTAAGATCATCAAGCCTTTACACCTCTTGGATCAAATTATTTTTCTGTACATTTTGACTTCTCCTAAAAGATTGCTGCAAAGCTGTGATTTGTGAGAAAGTTCAATATACTTGAGTGATTAAAGTTGGTAATTTTGGTACTATTTCCCCCCTCAAGCATGGATGTGACAGGTGTTATTCTTGATACCTTTCAATGACTTTTTCTCTGAAGCCAATCAGCGAAGGAAGATGAAATGTTCTGAATATTACCTTTGTTAAAAAGAAACCTTAAAGTTTTTAGCTTCGGTCTTGACCCTAGTCCGGCATGCTAGACGTCTTTCTTCGTAGACGTCTAGGATCCAAAGCCTATTTTATCTGTAGCAGCTTCCAAACAAATCTGATCGGGAAGAATTTAGATGTCTAAGTCAATAAAGACAAAACATCTAATTGACACACAGATGGAAAGATAAATCCTTTGACTACAAAATCCAACTGCTGTCATATCCTAGAAAAATTTCTTTTTATTCGCTATAGATAAAGTAGGCTTCGGACTCTAAACTTTGGGTGTGCAATCATCGCAAATGAACCGAAGTTTAAATTATCAGAACTAGTCTTGACCCTAACTTGTTTTGACTTCTCTCCAGCTACAAGTATAGAAAGGATGCTCAAGTATTTAAAAATTTAGATTATATTTATGTGTTGTTATTTTTTTGCTACTCCCTGAAATAAGGACTCTACAATCTAAGAAAGGTTGACTCTGTTCAAGGCTATCATGTAATAATGGCTGTAACCAAATTTTAACTTTTGAATGCTCCAAATTTCATATTTGTATCATCAATGATAAAGAGATATAATCAGGCAAAATTTATTATCTCTATTCCTTATAAAGTAAGACAATAGCTTAACTTCGTGAACTTGTGTATTGATGGTCAAACCATGTACCAATATCCCTTCTTAAAAATTTTCTTGCGTACTACCTCTCAGTTGGGTGTATAAAGACTGATGGAATCTCTCTCTAGGTTTGCTTTTAGGTCTGGTCCAACTGGTCAATGTAGGGATGGGACTTTATTTGGGCTAAAGAGGTCTCACTGTTTTGTTTTTTCTTCCTTTCTATAAAAGGTTTTAGATTTCTGACGTAAACTCCTCTGACGAAAAGCATTCAATATCAGTAACTAGAGGTAACTAACTCTCTTAAAGCAGTCGTTAACTTGATTGCCGCTGTCAACCTTTAAAATGCGATGATGTGATTGGTTCGCTAATGACTAGGTTTTGTCTGCATTAAACTGACATCAGAACATGCTCTAGGTGTGGCTGCAGTCAGACCATGTGAAGGGGAAAACCCTCGACAGATCATGTTTTAATCTAGATTAAGTCAATATTTTGAAATTGTTACTCCTCTGAACACTGTCGATTTTAATCATACAGAAATCAGATTGGACTAGAAACGGCTATTTCTGAAAGCAGCAGTAATTTTCAAGACAAGACTCAGGGATAAACCTAGGATGCGTTTCTGCGGCATTTCCGCATACAAATGAAAATTCCCGCACATATAAATTGAAGCTGCGCCCCTTTAACGCATTCTTTTGTAAAATAACGCAACTATAAAATCCGAATGCGGCCTATATTTATAAATGAAAGTAAATTGTAATCTAAAAACTCCGTCACTAAATCACGATCATTCGCCGCAAGCGCTCAGACAGTGAACCAGTTTATCGACCGACGACGATATGCATCAACGTCCCTGATTGGCCATTGTAATATTCTCAGCCAATGGAAAAGCGTGTTAGTTACGGATTTGTAACTTCGCTGTCTAATCTCGCTTTCACTTTCGGTTTCATTTCCCGCACTAATATACAAATGGATCATGTCGCAGAAAAATATTTTGAGTTTCTTTAGCAAACAAACAGACAGATCACAATCGTCTCCTCCTGTAACGAAGAAACGGACACTTGTTGATTATGATTATGATAACGACAGCGATTCTGAATCTGACGAAACGGTTCAAACCAAAATTGGTGGCCCAAGCAAAGCTAAAAAATTTCAGACATCATGGCTCGGGGAGTATAAATGGCTTAGATTTGAAAACGGGAAGATGTTTTGTCAAGTGTGTAAAGATGGAAAAAAGATGGAAAATTCATCATGTAAAAACTGTGATTTATTTATTTAAAAAAAGTATAAAAACTTAATGTGTAACAGTTTATTCAAACAAGTTATTCTGAAAATTCAAACGCACAGTGAAACATTCTGAAAAGGCCCACCTTAATTGATCAGGTGGGGCCCTTGGGACCACCTCCCAAAAAAATAGGGCCCACCCAAATTTGACCAGGTGGGGCATTGACCCACCCCAAAAAAATCCTAGGTTTATCACTGAAGACTTAGTTCTAGTGACACCTCTCCAGGAATTTCATCTCTCTGATCCCAAAGGAAGTTGGTACTCTTGGAATAAATGTACCCAGAAGGCACGAAGACCAATGAAGTGAATTATGAAATAAACATGATAATAAACACCTTATGATGATGAGTAATATTGCTCTTATTCTCGCTTCATAAGGTGAATCTTTAGACTTGTTGACTGCTAGAACATATACACAACAAAATAAGTTAAGGACCACCCAGATTTTTCAATATTAGGACATTCTATGGTCCATATAATGATCGAAATATGTTTTAATATCAATTATGTTAGTGGTCCATAACTTTTGTTGTTGAGTATATATGACAAATCTTACTTCTACAGTTTAGAATGATATTCTCAAAGTTTCTTTCATATATTTGAATACTGTAAATGAACGATATAAGTGACATATGTCTAACCTCCTCTCCAGTTTGATGTATGATATTCTCTAAGGTTCTGTTACATGCTTCAATATAGTAACATATTACAGCAATAGCGCAGTGGTAAGGGCGTTTGGCTTGGATCATGAGGTCTTGAGTTTGAATCCTGCTCGGCCACCGAGAAATGTTCTACACACAGTCAGGTTTTGTGCAATGTTACACTGAATGTTTAGCAAAGTACCACCCATGATTCGCTAGTTCCAGCCGATGCTCGCAGGTTTCAACTCAATGCATAGCCACAATGGTTGCTGAACTTCACTCATAGGGAAAAACTAAGCTATCCACTAGACAACTATCAGTTTACAAATGTCATGGCATGTTTGAAATTCCGGGAGCGAGTACCACTTGAATGGGTAGGCAAATAGGCTAAGGCATTAGGTGATGGGCAACATGGCAAGATTATAAGGAACCATCCTAGCCCTAGAGTATTACGATGATTTCAGTATCAATAATCAGGTCAAAAATAAATTGCAATTATGAACTAACTGCCCACTTAATGGTTCTATTGGAAAATGATTTCCATCATCAGCGACCATTGTGCATGCTCTGTCAATGACCTCTGAAGTGAACCTAAAGTTCTTCAGAACGCTGATGACAATGTTCTTGAAGAACCTGTTGTTGGGAGGATGTGCTCTTAGCCAAGATGGTGCAGTGGTTGTTCCGAAATTAAATAAACTTGAAGGTCAAGGTCATTTCAGCATGTGGTTTGCTTAGAACGCATTTCCTTTTCTTGATTATGTTTGCAGGCACTGGAAATACCATGTTTAAGAACAGATTTTTCAAATGAAAACATCTTTATCTTTGTGAAAAAAAATTCAAAGTAAGTGTTTACTTTTCCTCAGGTGGAACATTTGGAATAACTAGAATCTGATATATGTACGTCTTTAGATGGCAAAGAATGAATTTTAGTACTAAATGTTTTTTGCTGCAGGTGAATTCATTGACAAGACAGGTTGTAGATGTAAATTCCTTTGGATTCAAGGCTGAAGTAGTAATTAACATTGTGTATGAATGATAGTGAAATGTTTGACAAAATGTGAGACAAAAATGAACTGCTTTGATTGGTCCATGTTTTTATTAAAGCAACATAAAGGCAAAGCAAGGATATGCTGTAAGGTAGCTTAAACGCCTCAGAAATGGAATAACTTAAGAACTGCTGCCTGGATTCTTTTTATGTCTTGCATGTTTGATCATAGTAGAAAGGTTCTTGGAGGTCAGTGACCTTGACCTTCATTCAATTCTCATTTCAAACAAAACTTTTGACACTTGTCATTACGATCTCTTAAGAACGATTCACTGGATTCTCTTCAAATCTTATAAGAGGAAGACAACACAGGATCCAGTCGACCAATATGGTTTTTCTATCGTCCGTCATCCATTGGCCATTAGACTTTTAATATCATCAGCTTCTGAAATTTGGTGGGGAGATGGCTTGCCACTAGGGGATCAATGTTTGTATCCTCTTGGATATGGTGTAACATAAGGGCATTGTAGACATTATACCTAAATCTTGAGGAAGACTTCTTCTCTGCATCCATTTACCATAGGAAGTTGAAATTTCAGAAAGACATCTTCATTAAATGAAGATTTTAGTTAGATGCTTTGGTCTTGATTCTCCTCAAGTAAGGGTGTGGCAGGGTGTCCACCCTCAAAACTTCCTACAACTCTCTACAGAAACCAAGATTTAAATGCTATTTAGACATACCTTGATCAATTCAAAATGTATGTAAAATAAAGCTTCAGAGGCCATTTCTTTATTTTCTTATAAAGATTCAAATCCAAAGCCTTGATGAAAAGTTACTGCTAGAAGTACAGGAAAATGACAGCGCTTCTGGCTTGAGAGGCTGCAAAACCAACAATATGTGTCAAACCATTCTGCATCACCTAACTACAGGATTCACATTTGATTTGCTCCTTGGCTTAAAGAGCCACTCCGTGATTGTCATAACATATCATTTACCTTTTGTACGAAGCTTAAAACAAACACCATCAACTCCTAACTGCCCTCCTGGCTGTTTTAGATAAGTCACCAAAATTACGTTTGACTATTTGACGCACGCCACTGTCCGGTTTTCGATCATAATTAAGACGTTCTACCTTCATATTGTCACTGTAAAAAAACCCAATAAGCTTTAAAATGTGTCTTTTTGGTAACAGTCGACACTTTGCAATCAAATGACACCAACTCACAGAGTGGCTCTTTAAGATACACTGCCTGGCAACCTGTAGGCAAAGAGTTAAGTGTGATGGTACAAATGATATATCATTATGTAATACCAAACATGTGTATCCTTCACTAGAGACACTTTTAGCAATTACTGTTAATGATTTTTCTTGTCCATTTTGCTAAGTGGTCTTAATCGATGAAGTCTACTCAACTACGTAAAGGCTAAGTGGACTACTTACATAATTCAAACAATCGTTTCGGTGTTTTCAAACTGTGGTAGTGTTTCTTCATCATCGTGGTTTGTGCATTTGCTTTCAGTGATTTGGGGTTTGAATCTTATCAGGGACTCTTCAATTTTGCCTAGATTAGATTTATGATGTCTACATTGATTTCATTGAATTGAATTCCATGATGAACAAAGAGGACACTTCTTGATGTTGTAACATATTATGTCCACAGACACTCATTTCTTATATCATCTTTATATATTGCTTGTAACATATCAGCACTCAATATCATCAAGGTGAATGTAACTCTGATTGCACTTCCTGCCGAATCAAATGTGCTTTGTGACAACACAGCAGTCCATGTGTCTCGAATAAACAGCTTTACGTGAGAAGCTGATTGTCTAATATATTACTGATGTAGTTAAAAATGAGGAACATTTTCACTAATAGGAGATTTCTTTATTCCGCAGTGTTATTAAATAGATTTTAATATCATGGTTTTAGCATGTTTGGGCTCTAGAATTTATGGCAAAATTTCGCCTTTGAAGAATAAGGAAGATGCTTATTCTGGAATATTGTCTAAATAAATCAAGGCTGAGTAGCTATTCAGTGAGGTATCATCTTATTTTCATATATTTCCAGCCCGTGACTGAAGGAATTTTTACACTTTTTTTTCAAGTGATAGAAGCATACAGCAAAACTTTACTTTCTGAAACATTCTTTCTTAGTTTAGATCTGTTGCCATGGTGGACTAAAGAATAATACAGAAACTTTTATACAGAAAGATCCTTCAGCCTCAGTAGACTAAAGAGCTATACAGAAAAGTTTTATACTAAAAGATCCTTCAGCCTCAGTGGACTAGAGAGCAATACAGAAAAGTTTTATACTAAAAGATCCTTCAGCCTCAGTGGACTAGAGAGCAATACAGAAAAGTTTTATACTAAAAGATCCTTCAGCCTCAGTGGACTAGAGAGCAATACAGAAAAGTTTTATACTAAAAGATCCTTCAGCCTCAGTGGACTAGAGAGCAATACAGAAAAGTTTTATACTAAAAGATCCTTCAGCCTCAGTGGACTAGAGAGCAAAACAGAAAAGTTTTATACTAAAAGATCCTTCAGCCTCAGTGGACTAGAGAGCAATACAGAAAAGTTTTATACTAAAAGATCCTTCAGCCTCAGTGGACTAGAGAGCAATACAGAAAAGTTTTATACTAAAAGATCCTTCAGCCTCAGTGGACTAGAGAGCAATACAGAAAAGTTTTATACTAAAAGATCCTTCAGCCTCAGTGGACTAGAGAGCAAAACAGAAAAGTTTTATACTAAAAGATCCTTCAGCCTCAGTGGACTAGAGAGCAATACAGAAAAGTTTTATACTAAAAGATCCTTCAGCCTCAGTGGACTAGAGAGCAATACAGAAAAGTTTTATACTAAAAGATCCTTCAGCCTCAGTGGACTAGAGAGCAATACAGAAAAGTTTTATACTTAAAGATCCTTCAGCCTCAGTGGACTAGAGAGCAATACAGAAAAGTTTTATACTAAAAGATCCTTCAGCCTCAGTGGACTAGAGAGCAATACAGAAAAGTTTTATACTAAAAGATCCTTCAGCCTCAGTGGACTAGAGAGCAATACAGAAAAGTTTTATACTAAAAGATCCTTCAGCCTCAGTGGACTTTGAAAAGTCCTCTTCTCCAAAATCATTTGGCATAGGAGGCTGACCAATTTAAGAGTAACATTTTCTAAAACAAAGACTAGAATCATTAACTTTGGTGTTGACCCCGCCTTCAAATATGGGTGTTGCAGGGTGTCTTCATATTTTATTTTGTCTATTTTCAAGAAACCATAAATGCTAAGAATCCCAAATTGTGATAGGCATTCTAGAAGTTGATGATATGAAGGATAAAGACCATTTTTATTGATAAGCAACTTCTTTATTCTGTGGAAGTGACATTTTGACATAGATTCTAATGTTCTAGTGATTGCTTGACAACGACATTAGAATCTATGTCGAAACGTCGCTTCCACTGAATAAAAAAGTTGCTTATCAATAAAAATCGTCTATATCCTTCTTTAAAATTCAGTTATCTTTTTCCAGACACCAATCATGCTAGGAATCAAAAAAATTTCCGAATATCATCTATGTAGGTTTGAGACAAAGATGTGTAAATTTCTTTGTCTTATTCTGAGAAGTGAAGGAGTGGCAGGGGTTCATATGTTGTGGTAGGGTTAATTATCAGTGGACTAGGCTCACACTTACCAGGGACAAGCAGATAGAAACCTGGGTCTAGATTTTCAAAGCTCTCTTAGTGCTAAGATAGTCATAAGCCAATGTTAATCAATGATACTTAGGACTATCTTAGTGCTAAGAGAGCTTCGAAGATCCAGGGCCTAGATTTTCGAAGCTCTCTTGCAGGCCTACCAAAGAAAAAATCAGTCGCAACGGAAAGTAGAAAAAAAACCAAAAACAGACGAAATCGCATCACAATGTAGTGATTGGCATGGAAAAGTTACAAAATTCCACATTCAAGAGACGATCAGCACATTGAACATGCGATGACGCAAAATGAAACATTCAATACGCAACACTGTAGTGTTACTGCGCATGCGCAGTAACCATGATTGGATGCTCATGGCGATATTTTGCACGAAATGCGATTTCTTATAAACTCATAATCAAATTAGCTTATAGCTATTCATTTTGAATTATCAATTCTTAAATTCACTATTATTATTTAGTCATGACTGAGTTCCATGTTAGACGATAGCTTGACAGAAAATGTGCAGGCGACGGCATGGTTTGACCTACTTGGGTAACTGCGCTTGCGCAGGTACATGGTTGCGTATGGAGTGTTTCATTTTGCGCTATCACATGTTTAAAGTGCTGATCGACGCTTGTGATGTGATTCCGTCTGTTAATGTGGTCGTTTCGCTGCTTTAAGTTGCGATTCAGTTAACATTGGCCTATGACTATCTTAGCACTAAAAGAGCTTCGAAAATCTAGGCCCAGGCCCTGATATCTTTGTGATGTCCATTGTCAATTGGCAGAGGTTTGGTTGATGTTAATTGGAATGGATGGACATGAAAGGGGTAATCGAGGTAGGGTGTTGGTGAGAAATAATTATTTGCTCATTTAATGCATGATTTTAGTTTTGATATGAATGTAGTACTTTCAGAGAGTATTTACCCGTGTTAAAAGAGAGCAAATGTATATAAGAGTGTATAAATCAATTAAAATATTGTGGCTCACTAATTGCTTTTTTTTAAAGAATCTGTTTTTGGTATTTTGTATCATGATTTCAGGAACACGATATGGTATTTTTTAAATTTCAGCCAATTTTGGATTAAGCATCTCCTCTAATTCACTGACACTTGAAATTTTGATGGTGAGAAATAACGGGTGTATATCTTAGTCTCTAACCAAGACTGTTGAGCTACAAAGCCAATGGCTCTATTTTTTGGTAAAAAGTCATTTCATGTTGGATCTAATGGTGTACATGTACCTGTTACCTTTTAAACCAAAGTTAGTAAAGAGAACACCTCAATTTATGTCAAACAAGAGGATCCCGTATCTTGCGGGGTTCAAACCCAAAACCCTTAGATTCAGGCAATGCCTCTATCGATCATGCTTACAGCTAGCCATTTTGGTGCAATGTTAGACTAAATATCAGCACGGTACCACTCAAGGTTGGCTAGTTCCAGCGGATGCTCGCAGGTTTCACCGCAATGCGTAGCCATGATTGTGTTGTGGGCTAAATACTCTTGAAAATGGCGTCAAAACCCAAATCTCACATCACCTTGCCTAACAGCTAGCCAACACATCCATCAGGCCTTTCTTTGTTAGGAACACTTTTTAAATCATATATTATGTTTCTAAATTTGGAAGACTATGTGGAAGTGATTTGAATTTAAGTGACAATTTCCATTTTGGCACATATCTGACTTTCAATATGTCTACACATTGAACAAACAGGAAAGATTGAAAATCTGTTTACAAACTTAAATTACTCTGTCACTTTACTTTTCAATATTTCTAAAGGTTAACAAACAAGAGGATAGGAAAATCTGTATGCAAAATTTCAATTACTTGACAAAATGTAATCATCTTAATCAGGTCTTTTCATTCTTCAACCTGAAAGATACAGCCAATAATTAGTCCTGTCTAATTTTAGCATCAAGTCATCATTGTGTGAACAAAGCCACACATTACAATGTGATTACATCACAGAGGCTGCTTATGTAATGGCACCAACAGCCGCCCTTAGATGTTGTCAGTTCTGTTTTCTCACACCTGTGTGGGTCTGTGAAATAATTATCAGATTATACAGGTAACCTTCTAAGAGTGATCGGTTATCGGAGGGTAATATCACCTTGTGTGAACAGTTATGAATATAACTGATCATGTTAAAGAAGTTATGAATAATACTGATGTAATTTTTTCAGGGTATGAAATTTTTGTGATTGATATCTTATCAATGAATAAAATTATGATTTTTCATGATTTCAAATTTACATATGATATAGCCTCAACTATTAGTTCCAGTATGTTGTGCTCATTTATCTCTCGTTCTTGAAATCTTTCCTGCGATTTCATGAAAATTTAAGTTAAGAGGATAATTGTTTATTCTTGATTAATTTTCTTGATGGATTTCCTTTTGGAAAGGAGGAGATAGCGCAGTGGTTAGCGCGTTCGGCATTGGATCAAGAAGTCTGGGGTTCGAATCCCGCCAGGGGCTCAGCAACTTTGTCTGCACTAGAGAACTGTTCTTCACACAGTAAGGTTTGGGTGCAATGTTACACTGAATTTCAGCGCAGTACCACCCATGGTTTGCTAGTTCCAGCCGATGCTCGCAGGTTTCACCGCAATGCATCGCCACGATGGTGTTGCGGGCTTTCTCCCTGCCATAATACTAGCAGCCGCAAATTAAGTGAAATAATCTTGAAATCAGCATTAAACACCAACTTACCTCACCTCCTTTTGGAATTTTTTTAAAGAATAGATCGTGAAATTGGTGTTACCAGTCATTTCAATAAGTGAACTCCCCTTTTTTTAAAAATCCCTGATCGGCTACTGTTGTGTATGTTTTTTATGATCTATTTGCTATATTTTTAGTGCAAACAAAGCGTAATAATGTTTAGTTAGCTCACCTTGGCAACATGACATCCTATGCATGTTGTCATGTCAAAGTATTGTTTGATATAAGAACATAATTATTAGTTATTAGTATTTATATGTAAGTTTCACTTCTGACTGATAACTCAATTGTATCCCGATATTTCACTGGCAAATATAAATAAAAAACTAATTCTATATCTCTTGATGCGATATAAACATAGTATTTGTCAAATGAAAACATATTTTCTATGTAACTGATAGTAAGGAATGGAGAAATTATTTTAAATTTTGTGATGGAAGTTTTGTGTAGAAAGTTATAAAGATAGTTATCTTTTGAATTATTTCCTTTAACTGGCAAATGTCATAATATTTTGATTTACTGAATTGTTGAAAATGAGTATTTAAGTCGATATAGAATGAGTCAAAAAAAACATTTACAGTAATCAATTTACCGTATTCGACTTAATAACCGCCCACTCCCCTATAAGCGCCCACCCACCACGTTTTTGACTGAACAATATGCGTCCTGATTTAGCGCCCACCTCTCAACATTGCTTACCTTGCATGCTGATTCATTTTTCAGTCTTTCAATAAGTCTTTTACTTCCACTAAAGTGAAGAATACAGGGTATTTCAAGACCCCCAGCCACCATCAAAATGATAAAAGTTACAAAACCATATTTCAAAGACATGTGTATCGTAAGAAAACACTTTGAAGACTAAACTTGAGGACAATTTTTATTGTTTTAATAAGCACCCCGGGCGCTTATCACATCGAATACGGTACATTTCTTTTGTTCGACGAATATTATCGAAATTAATTTTAATAGTGTTAAGTACAATGCAGTCTATTTTCAGAATATTACATAAAAGCCTTACATACTTGGGGTGAAATCTAAAAAAATGTCACTATTTGATCTTTATAATTTTCAAGGTATTTCAAACCTATGTCACTTCCGAAAAAAACTTAAATTTGCTAATATACACATCTAAAGCATATTCATCTATACCTTTGTTATGTAAGTTGAAATATCTTACGGATTAATTTCATACATGAATACTACTATCAAATTTCCAAATAAAAGAGTTAGTCATGCATGACCTATTTATGTGGCATGGATGAAGTTTCATGAAATATTTTTATATACAAGTCAAACCTCTTATGATAAAAATGCCTATAGCTTATTATGTTGTATATTTAGAATATACTTCCTTAATGTACAAAGATTGGTTGGGTAGCTAAGGGTATGATAAAACTTTTATAAACTTATCAAGGAAATCTTTATTAAAAAAGGCGCATGTTTAATTGATAAGAAAGACCCGGGAAATCTATGAAACAACATTAATTTGGGTTTTCAATGTCAATATTGCATAAAAATGAAGTTAATTGATAAAAGTGAGTGAGTCACAGCTTGAAAATGTTGTAAAAGTTTATTAAATTTTAGAAAGTGTTCATTGCTATGTCAAGTTCTATTTTGTGTTGTTTGCTTTATTTTATGACTATTTGAATTTATTTTGTAAAATGTATAAGTTGCTATTATTAGTTTCCCCCCAAAATGAGTTAAAGGGGCACAGAGTATTTTGTTGGGGTCACATAAGTCAATCTTTATAAATGGTGTTATTTATTGAGAAGTAGTTCTGCTTCATGACTGTGTATTAAAGAGCCACTCCGTGATTTTCATTACATATTATTTACCTTTGACACGAACCTAAATGTCATATGTGGATATATAAAATCAAAACATCTTAACTTTGCATGTCCAAAAGACATATATATGACAAATACTGGTTTTCCATGAAAATCTAAAAACAGCCTTATAAATGCACAGAGGTTTAGATATCACGTCCAATATACATGAATATTAGTTATATAACCTACCATACACTTTCAACTCCTAATTGCCCTCCTGGCTGTTTTAGGTAAGTCTCGAAAATGACGTTTGACTATTTGACGCGCGCCATGCACTGTCCGGTTTTCGATCATAATTGAAACGTTCTACTTTCATATTGTCACTGTGAAAAAAAATAATAAGCTTTAAAATGTATCTTTTTGGTAACAGTCGATACTTCGCTATCAAATGACACCATTGATTAAGTTTGGCATATATGACTCCAACAACTCACGTAGTGACTCTTTAAATGTGAGCCTTTATACAGTCTAGGTCCTCAGCAAGTCTAGATTTGACTGCATTGACATTAAATTAGGAGCCCAAAGAAAAGAATATTATGGATGAAGGAACAGCTAGTAAATTATTAAAATATTTCATCTATAGATTAAATTTTAGTCTTATCGAGAAGTAGTGGTTGTATCTAAAAATTAATACCTTGATGCTTATCACTTCAGTTTAAAAATAATAAACAGGTTTGAGTCGAGATTTGTGACCCAAACTGGTCAATGACTAAAACTTTATTTTAAAAACTTAGTTACTGCAGACACACACCAAATATCGATTGGTAGTGCTTAATGGCGCAGTTAAATCATATAAATGCACAAAGGAACGCAGAATTTTGACTTTTAAATATCTATATGGCAGTTTTTCATTACAATTTAGAAAGGAAAATATAATGTTGAAATTTAAGCAATAAAGATGTATCCTTAGATAGGGGATTTGAAGTAGACTCATGTTAAATGTTGTTTTGGCCCTCATTTAAGCCCTATTCAAACTTTTCAAACAAAATTCAAAAATTGATTTAAAAAATCATTATTTTGTTAAATATTAGAGAGGAGTCCCAAACAAAAGCGCTTTTCAAATCCATTCCAAAGCTAGACTTGCTTTTCTATAGGTTTTTTTCTGGCTATGATAAATAAATAATTCTCTTGGCCTATGATACTATGAACTTTGTTGATTTTAGTTGTAGGTCTAGCATTTTAGTGTTGTAGAATTCTCTACAGTCAGCTGTTGCCTGATTAACGGTGTTTGACAGATGTCGATATAGATATGGTGTCAGTTAAAAGCTTCGAATGCATCGGCTGTCATCGAAAGGTCATTAAAATAATCATCATAAGCCACTTACACGCATTAACATAATTTATTTGACAAATAAAGGAATTAAATGTAATACTGTTATATGCATTACTATTGGTGATCTTCATCATAATAATATTGTTGCAATGTTTAACTCTTGTTGCAAATGGAAAATACTGATTAATTTATTTTAATGAAATATTTTATAATGTCATGCAATTAGAAATGATATTTTTCTTGAAGATTCTTGATTTGATAATGATGATCATAAATATTGTTTTTTAATTGCAACGCATTATATATTTCATATTGAAGTTTACTATTCCGGAAATTAGCTTTCATAAACTTTTTTTATACCATTTGCCATGGTTATTTTTTGTAAAAGTATGAGATTTCTGAAAAATGCCTCTGCAGAAGGCTTTTTCACACATATAGATTAGTGTTAAATCACTAAAAGTGGTATTTTTATTTCCTACTTTTTGCTTGCAAGAGATATATTTTTCATTTTATGATTTAATTATTGACAAGATTTTTTCCCTAGTTTTAGAAATAAAATATCACTTTTCAAGAAATAAAATTAATTTCTTTGTCGTTTACCTATAACTGCAAAATAATAATTACGTAAAAGCATAGATTAAGTATTTCTTAAAGTTTTGTATTGTACTTTTCCGCAAAATGAATATTTTTACAGAAGTATTTTATTGCAAAGTAACCGTGACCTTTCATCAGTTATTTCAAACATAAAAATTGCATTTAAAAATTCACATTATGAAGTAACAATCCCTTGAGAATTATCTTCAATTATTTCCCAGCTGAATAATCCGACGCAGCAATATGTCACCAATTTCATTGATCCATGGATCAGTTATATTATTTAGTCCAGCACAAACATTGTTGATTTCAATCAATTTCATTTCACATTGCAATGCAGTGCAATAAATCATTAACTCCTGTTAAGCTGGAGGCAGCAGGATGTGCCCTGTTGGCTATCCTTACTGGAAAAGGGGAACCATGTTTCAAAGGGGAGGGAAGGGGGGAGGGGGTCAGGGAGGTATTATTTAATTCAAGATGTTGTCCTCATACCAATAATGAGCTAAATGGACATCAATCAACAGCCCCCCAAGTCGGTTCCCCTGTTGCTATGGCAACAGGCTAAAAATAGATAAAACATTGTGGACATTCTCCATGGTCTTGCAGTGCCAATTTCTAAAATTAATCACTTGACCATTGGCCTTCTTTTTTTATTGCTTCGAAATCATCTGAAATCTTGTTGAAAAAATGTGATTGATTTTTATGTTAGTCATGTTTAAACAAATAATATGTGTATGCTATTTATCCTCATTTCATTTCAGAAATTGAAAATGTCATTCATCATAATATTTTTAAGAAAAATTGTTTGGACATTTCTTTTCAATGTTTATGTTTATTTTTGGCTTCTTTCTCACATGTAATGTTAATATTGTTAATTTGTCATATAGTTCACTATACATGTTTTGTGTATATTTGATATATGATAATCTGAGTCAATATTAATTTGAATTTATGTTTTATGTCGCGTAACATAGCAAAATGTTCATTACTGCATTTATTTAAGGCAATAAATTAACATGCATAACATTGATTAAGTTCATATTTATGATGGACAGATATTTATTTATTTCATCCTAATTATTTGCACATATTACCATTTGCTAGTGTAGCAATATGAGCCCCGAACATGTATGGACATGCTATTCACCAGCTGATACCAACAATGATTTATTGATTGGAAGCTTATCTTGCCCTGGGCTATACTGTGTAACAGGGCATAATTTGATATTGACAAGTGATATCGACATAAGTCTTTATCTTGTCCCAGTGTAAATTTCCTCACAGATTAGAGGTAGAAAATATTTTATGATATCAAAAATGAATGTCGATTTAAGTTGATATTTAAAAAAAACATCATCTTTTGAATAATTACTGTGATATTCATATATCAATTGCAGGGAATCAAGTTATATTTATGATCAAACTGAATATCATTGTATTCAATTCAGTATTTTTTTAAATATCTAAAGAACTTTTGAACAATGACAAATATATTTTTAAAAATCTCTTTTTATCTGAAAGTTTTTATGTTTGATTTATTTTTTTTTATGAATATTGATCGACCACAACCAGTTAGCGACCATTTGTAATTCATTCAGCAGAATATCCAAGAAGGATTTGAAAATTATCTTACGTGATTGTAAATAATTTGAGATGCAAATATGTATCTATTGAAGAATTTTGTCATATTGATATTTTGTGTAAGAGAAACATATGAATAATAATGAATTCTTAAATACTTTTGTTTTGAACTCTCAACTTTTAAAATGCCACTCAAAGTTAAGATTAAATAATTTATGTAAAAATTTGATAGTATTAACAAAATTGTCTTTTTTTAATGTTTTAAAAATATTTTATATTTTGAAAATTGAAAGGAGTTGTTTAAAAACAAGGGATTGGTATTGATCAGTGAAATGACATGTATATTATAATGATAATATTTATGGGTTTTTTTTTCCTTATTGATATTAAGCTTTGCAGGTAGATGGTTTGATAATAAACTTGTCTCCTAAACAGGATATTTTGTGTTTCCACTGAACAAATCTCTTAAAAAATCTTTTGTCAATAATTTTTTATGGCAGATTTTTGCATTAAGTCAAAGAGATTGACATGGAAACCAAGCCAATATTGTCATTAATTTATTTTAAAAAGAAGAAACTCGTTGATTTACTGGTGATTTTTTGGGTGAGTCAAGGCAAATTTTTGAAGGTCATTGACCTTGGACTCTCTGATTTATCAACTAATACAATGATAAAAGATTTTTGCCATTGATTATCCCCCTAGTCAATCTTAGATTATTCCCTTCTAAAGATGTGATTCCTGTATTGGAGCCACTAAGAATAAGTAGGCACTATTCAATTAGCTTATGATCGACTTATTTTAGGGTTCATTGTAACAATCTAAAGTGCAAGATTATTTATCGGCTCAAACATTTAAATCATTTAAAGAGAGAGTTGTGTTCTGTTTGTTTTTGAAAATGAAATTTGTGGAGACCTTGCTTTTAATATTATGTCATTTTTATGTAACTTTTAGACAATTTAGACAATTTGGTTGCTCAAACTTTTACAATTTGACAACTAATAGTTTTCATTCCCACAAAAAGAAAAACAGTAAGAAATGAAACAATTCATCGGCGATGCAACCATGTAAAGCCATGGTACAATGTCTTCGTATTTATTACTTGTTAATCTGTTTATCTATTGATAGATGCATTTTATCTTTTTAAGTTTGTAAAATTACAGCAAAAAAAACAACCAAGATGGCTGATCTAAAACAGACATTACTCTCTCGAGAACTGTTCACAAGGATGTAGTTAGGCCCCAAAAAAACATAAGGAAAATGCTAAAATTGTTGCATTCATTGAATTAAATCCTTTTATAGAGTACATTTAAAAGTCATTTGTATGTATAGCTTTACTTTGCCTCAGCAACCCATTGCGACTTCAGCATGGAGAGATTTAACTCTGAAACATGCTTTGTGTGACATTTGCATTCAAAATTTGCTTTGATAATATTGGGTACTTATTAAAATAACTTAGCAATGACTCATCGAGAGTGGACGTATTTCAACAAACAAGTTAAATGTTAACACTCGATTTGTCAAATAACACTTCATATTTTGAAAAGTGTCATTTCTGATTAAAAAATGTCACAGATTCTTTTTTGTTTTAAGGTTTTCACTAAATTGTGTTTTTGCTGAATGCCAATATTGTTAAGAGTTTGATTTTGAATCCACAAATGCTGCTAAATTTTCATAGATTTCAAAAATTAAAAAGAAGGCTTAAAACATTATTTATATTTCAAAATGTCACTGTTGAAGTTATGAATCATCAGCTATCTGTTTTGAATCCATGTTTTGATTTAAATATAAACAGTATTTTATGTTTTTGAAAACCAATATTCACTATTAAATTTTCTTTTCACTAACTAATGCCCCTCAAGGAAGAAAACTAATTTCCGTTTTAACATTTTCTATTCTGCATATATTTCAATTTGCATCAAACTTATTAAATTTTTTTTATTATTTTCTGAAAAGAATTACAAATTCAAATCTTTCTTTCAATTTGAAAGTGTAATCAATTAGTGTTAATTATTAATTTTTGTATATATTTATAAAAAAAATATTACATTCAAAAATTTTTTTAAAGTTTCAAAATGTTATTAGAGGAAAGTCAAATTTAAATAATTATTTTTATTACAAAAAGCGATGAATATTCTTTAACAAAATAAAAGCAGATATTTGTTGGTTCTGTACTGTTATAAAACCTTGGAAAATGTCTACTATAGCTGTCAGTCTTTTGCTTATTTGACCTCAATTGTCAGGTTCCAATTTCAAGGGCTCCGAGTTAAGCATCCTTCACTATAAGGCAAATACTCAAAAAACAACCCTAAAAATAATCAAATGCATGTATTTTTTCTTTCAAACATATAAAACATAAGAATAAGCTCAAAATTATATTTGGTTCAAAATTGATTGATTTTGAGCAAATAACAAAATATTTGTATGTGGCATTGTTGTATATCAACTGTGTTCTTATAGCGAGTATATATATATATATAGGTTCAGTAAGCTCCAAGCCTATAAGGTTTTGAATTCTTAGTCTTTGTGATGGATTTTCTTGGCTTATTCATCCCTCATTTAACAGGAAATAATTCATGTATTAATCATATGATTCTATGGTTATACAGAGTATATTACCTTTTTGAAAATGTACATATCATTAATAATGAAATTGATTGCTGTAGAAGGTCAGCTGTTGTATTCATTCATAGCATTAGTGGGAGCGGCTAGCCTTATACAAGTGGTTTTCATTACTTTGTTTAGGAGTGACCCAATTTTTTTTCATTTTGTATCGCATAAATATACATTGTTGCTTATCCTTACAAGTTGTTTACAAAGATTTTGATGGTATATATTTTTATATGAGAAAGGATGTTTATTAGTGAATTTAAAAAATTTGTTTACACAATTGACATTTTATGAGTCATGCTGGAAAATTATGAACTAAATTCTTATCCAGTAATGTATCATTTGAATTATTCTAAACTTATTTGAAATGAAATTTTATACTTAGATATTCACGTTAATTGATTAACAACTTTGTAAAAATTAATAATGAATAAAATATGAAATTTAACACAAAAATGTTTTTGATTATTAATATAATAGAAACAACACAATCACAATGTCATCATCTTTAAATCCATGAAATTTAAAATCTTCATAAAAATAAATTGTTTTCATTGATTTAACGTCATGTTGCAATCCGGCATCTTTAAGCCTAATTTAATAACGAATTGAACTTTTGACCCGCTAGGAAAGCATGATGTCAAAATGAGGCTTGGTTGAGGCATTCCTCGGTAAAGCAAACAGTGTGTTGAAATTTATCTCGGCTGTGTATGTATGAATAGGCCATCAGAGTACTGTTCTATTGATGGGATGCATGAGCGATCATGCACAAAGCCTATTAAAATATCCATGCTTTCGATGGTTTTTCAACAGCCAGAGAGAATTCATAGTCTTTCTATTGTAGTCAGTAACAGGTTTTAGTTCAAGTTCCGTAACATTTATGTGGAGCGTTATATTGAAAGTTGTTGAACATTTGTAATGATTTAAGGTTGTATTAATGTTATTATTTGATATTTTAGGGGTTATTTTGTTGAGTTATTTACAGATATTTTTTTTGTATCTTAATTTATAAATTTTATATAAATTTAGACAGTTTATCAATCAATTAAATTGTTATTTCATATTACATTGTCTAATTTGATATTTAGCGTATTATCAAAATGAAGAACGCGGCCAATGGCTGATATATTGCCCAAGCGACGTTAAACAATAACTCACACACTCACTCAAAATGAAGAAGTTGAAAAAGAATTTACAGAGTTTGATTTTAAGTTACAAAACATCACTGAGGAATTACCTATACGCATATATCCGAACAATGTTTCTGTTTTAATTTAGAATCGATACTGAAACAAACAGTTATTCAACTTGGTATCAAATAATTCATTTCAAAGTCTAACTCAACACATAATCCCTATCATCAAAAGTAAAATTCCTAATTAACAAAAAGTAAAATAATATATGTGTGTCAGCACCAAAAAAAACATCGAAAATTTCAAGATGGTAAATTAACAAAATATTGCTTTATTAATGGATAGATGTTTCATTTTCTACATACTTTGGTATCTATGACGATGACAACTGGAACCTAACAGATGTAAACACATTGATTTTCTATAAAATATCGCTGTTGTGTTTATTATTAATGACACAATTGTGTGACAACAGTGAAATGTTGTATTTTGTTGTTGATTTTGTCTCCTCCGAGTATTACATGTTTTCAACATCAAGATATTATCTATAAATTCAATATGACTTGAGTGAAATAGAATGATATTACTATGTTATTAATTCTGTTCAGAATAAATCATAACATATAAGATTGAAAACAAAAACGGAAAAAAAAGGATGTATTCCGAAGTTAATTACCCTCAACAAAAAGCTCAATTAATATGGAAGTGTTTAATTTTTAAGTCATGATTTATCATATATTATGTAGTAAGAAAATAAAGAATTATAAATCTTGACTCCTTTAATAATATTTCTATGAAACAAGTCAGTGGTTGTGTATTAATTGAGCGAAAGCAAGTAAAATATCAATACCATTCACGAGTTTTATAAAATTGTTATTTTACAGAACTGAGTTTATTATCAAACCAGTACACGCAGAATTGTATCATCACCAACAGTAAGAAAATTGTTGACATGACCGATCCAGCCATGTCTCTAACATTGTTATCTTATACTTAACGATCATGACGTCATGTCAGTTATTCTGCTTACAATGTTATTACATAATCTTATATCATCATAGAGTTAGTTAACAACAATTTCCTCATCTGGAGATTATTAATATCCGATGAATTGTGAAACATCCAACAAATTTTAAAGTTCAAGTTAGCATGAAGCTCGATTGATTTGAAATCTTCAAAGATGTCCTCGCTCGTAGTCATATTTAATCTATGTGAGAGAAAAGTTTTCTTTTATGATGGAAAATATGTATCATAACACAATCAGTTACGTGTGTGAGTTTTTTTTCACATTCTATGTAGTCTTATTTTTAATAAAACATTTCCTCGTCAGTCACAATGTGATATTCATCATGTGAATCATGTTATATTCATATCAACCAACCAGTCATATTCATGCAACAGTTTATTTCATTATGTTGAGAATATTATAGGAAAAGTGCCCCATGTGAGAATACAAATAACAGGTATATGAATACCGCAGGTATAAAGTCATGACATTGTACCTTAGACTCAAATACAGAGCTTAGTCAAATAGCTTGCCTCTAAAATTAAACTTGTGACCCAGTCAGTAGGACATACAGATTGAGCTATTAAATAAATGGCAAAAATAATCATAGATTTATGTATAATGGAAATGAAAGTAAAATATGTGAGCCATGTCTTAACTGACTACCTTGATGGGCAACTCTTGTCATGCAAAAAAAAGATACATTCAAATCTCTTATATGAATATATTTATTGTAGCGATCTCCCAATATGACTCAATGTTTTTCTCCCAATATTACCCCATTGTGTAATTTATACAGGTAAAATTTTATAAACTCTCCAAAATGGTGCTGGATTGAATAGATCAATTTATTATCAAAATTAAGTTAAGATAAAAGTGTTCAGTTTTATTATGTTTGTATGTTTATCTTCCGCTAAAATATTTTCATTTATATATTCTGGCAAAAAGCTTTTGATTATTTAATGACATATATGGTGAATGAAGGAATCTTTATTAATTTAGTTCGCTTCCAGGGTTCACTATACCAAGTACCTTTTAGGACTAGTTTGGAAGATAAGGTCATGGAGATGCATTTGGATAGCTGGAACTTGTTTAGACTAGAACCTACAACAAGGCACTATTCCGAAAAGCTTGTACATTGATATTGATAATTTCGACCCCTGTCTTCCATATTTTATTATGAAGGTAAATTCAAAAATAAGGATCTGTTTCTGTTGTACTAGTCCTGCTTCATTACTGTGTATATAAGGGAGCCTTTTATACAGTCTAGTTTAACATTCAGCAAGTCTATATTGACTGAATACACATGAAATTAAAAGCCCAAAGAAAAAAATTATTATGGATAAAGGAACAGTAAATTATTAAAAATTTTCATAGACTAAATTTTAGTCTACTGCTGTACCTGCGATAGATCTATGTATATAAACAAAGGCATCACATGTTTATGGGACAGCTCTATGTTATCAACAATATTTAATTTCCATGTGACTTAGGCTGCAGGTGAATTTATTAAATCTGATCATGGTATGAAGAAACATGAACATGTATTTATAAAGGCATAATTTAAAATTGAGTGAATTTATGAAACCTGCATGATAGGAGTTATGTTGCGTGGTGTTATATTTCAGTATGGTTTTGTCAACAGTTGTGTAATTAATTCTACACAAGGCTTTGAGAACATTAATATAGGTATATGCCACGTAAGTAATTGATACTTCCAGTGACCTGGTTATGGTGATATGACATGCCATGTGTTAGTGCATGATATTATTAATGTGTATAATATATTACCCATATTTAATAAGGTGAAGTGAGGTGAGGTGATATGGGGTTTAACGCCAGTTTCAAGAGTATTTCACTTATTTTGCGGCGGCTAGTATTATTGCAGGGAGAAAGCCCGCAACACCATTGTGACTATGCATTGCGGTGAAACCCGCGAGCATCGGCTGGAACTAGCAAACCATGGGTGGTACATATTTAATCAGACAAGGAAGTATGTTGAATTTTTCTTCGATTAAATGGACACTCTGTGATTTTCATGCCATTTAGTTTGGCTTTGGGACGAACCTATATATTTAAAAAATGGTGACATGAATTTAAAAAATCCCATAGTCATCCTCTATTTACAAATAAATGATAACTAGTTGTATTCATTAAAATTAAAAAAACAGCCTTAAATGCAGAAAGAAGCTGAAGTCAAACATCCTATTTCCATGGTTACTAATTTTATAACCTATCAAATACTTTAAAGCCCTTACCTTATTTTTCATTGCTTTGGATATATTTCCAAAATAACATTTGACTAATTCCAACACATCATGTGCATTTTCAGTTATAGTATTTACACCTTCATATCTTTACTGTATAATATTTTTGAACTGATACTTTTCAGCTAAAGTCAGTACTTCTCAATCAACTGACAATGTTGATAGAGTTTGGTATAACTATTATGTAACTCCCTCGAGAATGTTTCTTTAATCGTTAAATAGTTTAATTCTTGTGATTCCACACAATTTCTCAGTATTCTGATAATATTTTATATGTTTAATTTAGTTTGTAGATAAATTAATAATTAATAATACCAAAAAGTTTGATTATCCACATTATTTCATGAAAAGAAGATGTATCAAATTATTGTTATTTTGGATGAATTTGTTTCTTCTTTGACTAGATAAAAAAATTGGAAAACTAGTAAATAAAACCAATATCTTGTTTGACATTTGTCAAAGAATCAAGCATTGTAACACATCATGCTGTCTGTACTGTTGCAGTGTTACTGTTGGAACTGTCAGCTTAATTCTGGACAAAGGGGGATAACTCTGTTGAATTGTTCAAATGTCAAACTTTGTCCTGAATGTTTACGAAGTATTTCTGTTGAGTTATCCATGGAGGCTTTAGTGTAATGTATTCAGGATACTAAAGCATTTCTATTTTTGTTAAACTAGTTTGTAGTTTCAAAAAATCTTTTGTTAGTTTGATACAAAATAACTCACTAGTAGGATAAACATTGTTTAATGTGGAAGGTAGTTATAAGTATTCTTTAAATTAGTGATGTCATAATATAACTAGCAAAGTGAAATTGTGCTAAATCAAAAACTTTTGCAAGTCAGATACCTTAGTGATCAACTATTCTTACTTTTCACACATTTACAACTGCACACTATTTTGTAGGGCTTCCACGGGTGAAAAACACCGGTCTTAGGTAGTAGAAGGGTCGCACTTGAGTCACAGTCTGATTAAAATCGACTGTGTTCTAAGGAACAAAAGTTTTTACAAATTGACTCTAGTGGGATACGAACTTATTCCATCAGGGGCTGGAAGCACCCTCATAGATTGCACATTCTGACACCAGTTTGGCACAGACAAAACCCAATCTGCACATCTTGAGCACATTATAACTATGGGTTTTATTAGCTTATCAGGAATTTAAGGTCTTTAAGTTTACCAGACATAATTCGTCTTTAAACTTTTTACATTTTCCACTTCTCTTCCAGTCAACACAGGAGATCATTGAAGCAAAAATGGCAAATAAAGTATTACAAATGTTTTATTTCTTTATCCACAGAAATTAGCCAATCAAAATGATGGAAGCTTCGGATGACGAGATTGAGGTCATAGTTCAGAGCGTGCTGCCCTCGTCGGGTCCACAGGGCAAGTACCGCATCAAGGTGCCGAGCAACTGCTCCGTGGAGGGCTTGATGAGGAGACTGTGCAAGGAGGCGAACGTCCCCCTCCTGCCGCACTACGTGTTCAAGAATGCCAAAAACCAGGTGCTGCCCACGCTGGAAACACTTGACAACGTAGAAGTCACACATGGCAGTGTTCTACTCTGGGATGATGAAGGTGGGTAGAGTTATTAACTTACTTATTTATAGAGATTTTGCTTATTCCATTTGAGCCTTTTACCCTTTGTCAGTCTGCAGGGTATAATCTATGTGTATCAGCCCGTCGTCAAGGGCAAATAACTTGTATCAGTCCGTCATCAAGGGAAAATAACCTGTATCAGCCTGTCGTCAAGGGAAAATAATCTGTATCAGCTCGTCGTAAAGGTGAAATAATCTTTATCAGCCTGTCGTCAAAGGCAAATAATCTTTATCAGCCTGTCTTCAAGGGAAATTAACCTGTATCAGCCTGTCATCAAGGGCAAATAACCTGTATCCGCCTGTCTTTAAGGGCAAATAATCTGTATCCGCCTGTCGTCAAGGGCAAATAATCTGTATCAGCCCGTCGTAAAGGTGAAATAATCTGTATCAGCCTGTTGTCAAGGGCAAATAATCTTTATCAGCCTGTCGTCAAGGGCAAATAATCTTTATCAGCCTGTCGTCAAGGGCAAATAATACTCTATTAGCAGTATCAAGATTTAGTCAATCACAAAGATTTTCCCCAAAATGCAATCTTTTTTTAAAGATTCATTACGTGCTCTTACAATTTCATATTGCTAAGTCTATCCTTGCTGAATGAGGACCTAAACTGTATTAAAGACTCCACTTTTAAAGACAGTGGTGGAGCAATCCTAGTAACAAGGGTACAGCATTTTGTATCCTTCAAGAGGATACAACTATCACTTATGCCTACCTTTAAAATGAAAAGGAAATATTAGAAAAATGTGACAGATTAACTGAAACTTAAATCTTAATCCTGCCATCTTCATTCAGTCTAGATTCAACCCAGGTTTATAACCCTCTGAACTCAGAAAATATCAAAATAGAAAGTACACTCCAAAGAAGATATTTTTTTGTTTTAAAAGGGGATTTTTATAAGGGTAAGGGCAAAGTATACTCCAATATCATTGATTTTGTTTTTAAAAATCTATTTGAAATAAATAATTTATCTAATAAGGGGACATCAAAATCTAAATTTAACTCTAAAGTCATTGAATCTTTGCTATGCTAATTATCTCCTTGAAATAAATAAGCCAACACTTGTCTTACACAGGTTTCGTGTTGAGATGTAGACTGAAATTTAGTCTGTGAAAATTTTTAATAATTTACTGTTCCTTCATCCATTATATTTTTTTTCTTTGGGATCCTAATTTCATGTGTATTCAGTCGATCTAGACTTGCTGAATGTGGACCTAGACTGTATAAAAGGTTCCTTTATGTACACAGTCATGAAGCAGGACTAGTTGAGATCCAAAGATGATTGTTACAGAAACAACAACGTCTTACGTTGTTTTATCACAACAACATGCAAAGTGATTTGCAAAGCTTTTGTATACAGAAGACCCAAGTCCCATTTAACAGAGCAAGCAGAATTGTTTGCAATTACAAGCCAGTTGAACTCGAACATTTGAGCTCCCTTCAAAGCCTGATCAACTTATCCTAGTTCCACGAGACTGTTTGCTGAATAAACATGTGCAACCAAGTCGAAATAATGCAGAAACACAAAAATGTTCTCGACCCGTTCAGCAGGTGTTTGTTGATTAACTGATCTGTTCTCTCCAATCTTGAAAGCTAATACCATTATCTGGTGTTTAGAGTATCTGAAAATTAAACATTTTTTGTAAATGAAATAATAAGGCAAGAAACAAAATCTGTCCATCTAATCTAAGTGTAATTTGAGAGTGATGCACTCTGGGAAATTTTTTGTCGTTCATTTTGATGAAGAAAAATGTTGCATGTCAAAATTTTAAACAAATTAACTTAAGGATTTGATATTTTGAATACTTTGGATGATGAAATCTACATGCTTAGATATAATCTTTTTCATGAAATTTAATTTAGTTTTGATTTGTGCCAGAATACCAAATGTGCTTCTGACTGGAAGGAGAAGACAAAATTTGATTTTTAGTCTAATTTACGTGTATACTTATTAATGACATGGCCTTATAAAGTAATTGTCTTATCTAGCCAAGGCAAATATTTATCCATGCAAAGCAAATTGTCCATCACTTTAATAATTTTTCATCAAAGTTTTAAATAATTTTCAAAACACCTGTGTTTCCAAGCCTTCAATATTAAATTTCAAATATCAATACCGTATCCACTGTTTCACCACTTGCCTCGTTGCATCATTTTGAACAATCACTTGGAAATTCACTCATCGTGATTGGAAATGAAACGATGTACAAATAAATCTTCAAATAGTATTATGACCTGTCGAGTCCAGGGACACCCTACCACAAGGTTTCCTGTGTCCGAGCAGATTTCAGCGGGTGCCTCAATAAGTAAACAACAAGAACACAAGAAAAAATGTGTCTCGGAGACCAACAGCCTACATTAGTATGGGTCCTTTCCAAATTTTAATGAGTATTTGATGCAGGACTCAGAGGTAGTTGTACTGTCAGTATATCTTCTGATCAGCTTTAAGTGAAATTCTCAAAAGCGGCGTTAGACCCCAAATCATCTCACCCAGGTTAAGAATATAACCATCTATCTTGGTCCAGGAAGGACATTACGCCTTGAAAGCACAATAATAAAACTGGTTTGATCTAACTAAAAATTTTCCCATATATTTTCCCATACTTTCCCCGAGCTTTTAACAACCTCTGTAAGACATACAGAGTTTTAGACTACCTTTTACTTTTAACTAGAGTTAGTGAAATGTTCATGATTATAAACATTGCCGGCCCTATTCTATCTCATTGTCTGTCTGTTTCTAGATTTTGATAAATAGGTGGCACCAGCTGCTCTTTTTCAATGATGAAAATGTTTACTTTATTTAGCAATTATGCTAAACAAATTAGCAACAAAAATGATAATTTTTAGGACAGTACTTTTAATGAAAAAACACCATATGTTTTCCTAACATTTATGACTTTTTACAAAATTCTTTTTGTTACTAGAGGGAACATATCCTGTTTTCTCTTACAGAAGTGCGGATGATGGCAGTTTCCTCGTTCTGCAATGTGTGGTGGTTTCTCTCCCTCATCTCGTTCCTGATTGGTGCCGCCGGACTCGTCGCTATCTGCGTCCTCAAGACTCGTGACGAAGACATCTCCTACAGTGTGAGTAACAACCTTCCAACAAGGCATGCCTCAATCCAGTCTCAATCCTTGCCTACTCAATCCTTTCCTACTCAATCCTTTCCTACTCAATCCTTTCCTACTCAATCCTTGCCTACTCAATCCTTGCCTACTCAATCCTTGCCTACTCAATCCTTGCCTACTCAATCCTTTCCTACTCAATCCTTGCCTACTCAATCCTTTCCTACTCAATCCTTTCCTACTCAATCCTTTCCTACTCAATCCTTTCCTACTCAATCCTTGCCTACTCAATCCTTGCCTACTCAGGCCTTGCCTACTCAATCCTTTCCTACTCAATCCTTGCCTACTCAATCCTTTCCTACTCAATCCTTTCCTACTCAATCCTTGCCTACTCAATCCTTGCCTACTCAATCCTTGCCTACTCAGGCCTTGCCTACTCAATCCTTGCCTACTCAATCCTTTCCTACTCAATCCTTGCCTACTCAATCCTTGCCTACTCAGGCCTTGCTGCATTTCATAACATTTTCTGTGCCAGCTCTTCAACATACTGCACCTGAGCTTGATAGAGCTGTCAGAAATCTCTTTCTACCTATACCAATAAGGGTGCTGCATTCAAACCAGTAATTTTGATTAACACAACAAGCTTTCCATTAACCAGTCACAGACCGGTGCAAGTGGTGTCTTGTCGGGAAAGTTAGATATGAGCTATGAATAGGCGATACTGTAATGTTATCAGAACAATGAGGTTGTGTAAAGTATGTGATTTAAGTATGGTTGAAGATGAATTTCATTTTGTTATGAATTGTCCAGCATTTAGGAAACTTAGATTTAAATATTTACCATTTACTTGTACCTCGTATAACTTAAAAACTAGCTTCATCAATTTAATGGCATCTTGAAAAATGAATGTTATAAAAGCTCTACAGCTATATACCCACCATGCATTGCGTCTAAGACGAAAATTGTTATAAGATTATCCAAGCTGCTCACTGTAACTTGTATATGGGCCGGAAGCCACGCGTACTGAAATAAAGAATGTGAATCTGAATCTGAATAGAGGAATTATGGGATAGAGGACAAATAGATTCAAACTGTGTTGGATATGTTTTATACTTCATTACTCTTCATTCAATTTATGAGAGAATGCAGTTTGCAGTCTCTTCTCAAAAACCAGTTGGCAAAGGAAATCAAATTTTCAGAATATGATTTACAGGGAAACTCAAATTTGTAGATTTGCTCTTGATCCGAATAAAAATATGGGCGTGGCAGGGTGTCCACCCTTAATACAATACAAATCCATCATCAGCATTGACTTAAACTTAAAATAAGAATTTTTTTTTTTTTTAAATTGAATTGTTTAGAAGGATGATTTTTTATTAAGTAATACTTAGTCAGGATGCTTTATTGCACCACAACTATATGAACCAGGTTATGAATGATTGTGTACTGATTGCATAATTTCCTAAAAATATATTTTTATCTCCTTATTTCAGTATGGCGTGGTGTTTGATGCTGGTTCATCTCACACCTCCATGTATATCTACAAGTGGAACGGTGCCAAGATCAATGAAACAGCCGTAGCGTCTCAATTTGGCGATCCATTTACACTCAACAACTGTGAGTTATCACAGATGTCATTTTGCATCTTTATAATTTAACCATCAGCAAATCTCATTAAAATCAGTTTATATTTAGATACCTTAGTCATGCATGTAACACAAAAAGTGACACTGACACTAAACACTGACCAACTTCTCAAGACTCTTTTCTCTGAAGTAAATCCCTATGATTTGTTTGCTGGACATGAATAATGTTTTTAAGGATTTGGTTTTTATTGATATTTTCTTGTCCTCTTCATTCAGACTCTGGTATATCTGACTTCACGAACAACCCAGATCAAGGGGAGACACTGGTGAAGATGTCGCTCGACAACGCTGAGAGTCGCATCCCCCAGAGCAAGTGGAAACATACCCCCCTGTATCTCGGGGCAACTGCCGGGATGAGGATGTTGGAGTGAGTAATATACATAGAAAACGGAATTCTATCATACTGCAGAATTGTGTAGACAAACATTCACCACTGCTGATAGTATACTCAAAATATGAATATTGTCATTGAACTGTCATCACATTGCTTTGAATTCACATTGAATTTGTAAGATGCATGGTATATATTTATGAATGTTATTTTATGAATATTCTTGACAAGGAATCCACCGTTACTCTCAACCTCATTTTCGAGCAAGGTGAGTCACTCTTGGGAGAATTTTGACAAGGTGAATAACTCTATTGGGGAGAGGATTCTACAAGTTTTAAAAACCGAAGTGGAACGCGATTTCTTGTTTAGAGTATCAATCAATCAATCAATCAATCAAGAATACTGTCATCAACAATGACTCTACCATAATTCACGCAAGATGATTCACTAATTGAGCTTTTTTCAGACTAAAAGAGCCATATTTGGTTCCTTGTCTTGAATATTCATCAATGACAATCAAGATAATCTTTACAAATTATCTTAGTCTGTCGTCCAGACCCTTAGATTAGATAGAAGCCATAGCAAGTCTATAAAAAGACTTGAGAGCTTCTGAAAATGAAGAAATTTCAAGCTTCTTTGATTTTACTTAATATTTTTTTAAATTTTAAATTAACTGATGCAATTTCTATTTCAGAGTCTAATTGTTAGACAATGATAATATCAATTCATTAAATCTCTTAGAAGGCAAAATGGTATTGGTTTTTTTAAAGCCATGGTCGTTTATTTTCGAGAAATTTCAGCAACAACAATCAAAATATACTAGACAAGGAATCCAATATCACTCTACCTCAATTACAGCGAGGTGAACCACTCAATAGACAAGGAATTTTTTTGAGATTTTTAAAGCCGTGCTCGATTCCTTGTTGAGAATGTTCAATGTTAACCAGTAACATTCTTTACAAGAAATCACCAATAATTCTACCACAATTTCAGCAAGGTGAACCACACTGTTGGCCAAGAGATTCTGGACGTTATCAGGAAGGAGATGTCGAGGTACCCATTTGTGTACAACGGCAGCAACATACGTATCATCACCGGGGAGGAGGAGGGGGCGTTCTCCTGGATCACCAGCAACTACATCTCGGGGGTCTTCCATGTGGTGAGTTACCTCCCTTCTCCTAAATCCTAAATCTGTTCAAGATTTTATACCTGCAATTTAAAAAATAAAAATTGCCAAAAGTTATATTTGCCCAATGTGTTTGAAGTATTTCTATGGACACAGTAGACGTAGCATTATTTGTAGGGACAATCTCTTTATCATATATGCATGGTATTTCTGATGCTTGCGGTCACAAGAGAAGAGAGAAGAGAAGGCAAACTAATGAATCTCTAATAATCAATTTTGTAATGATTCCCCTATTCTAATTTCAGCAACCAATGTCAAATGTGCTGTCAGCGAAAGTGGACTCAAAGACAAAAGGTGCTCTTGATATGGGTGGGGCGTCGGCACAGATAACGTTCATCCCCCAGGGTGATACAAAGATGCTTGCCAAGTACAAGCACTCGGTGGATCTCTATGGGCGGCACTACGACCTCTACACCCACAGTTTCCTGTGTTACGGGGTCAATGAGGCGCTGAGGCGATACAGGGCAGCTCTTATTCAGGTGGGATACAAGACTCACTTTTGTACTTATGACTCTCGTAGATCTAAGTACCTTATTTTTATCTCATCAGGTCTATAAAGAAGGGGCTTATGTTTTCCACCAACATCCATGAGATTTACTAATGTACTTGTTTGCTTTGATATAGCTCCTCAAAGTTCTGTTTTTTTAACCCATTAGGCCTATAAGACCACAGGGATTATGTCCTGCACAGTAAATCATCAGTATCTGTTTCTGTATCTACCCTGGCCCATCAACCGTTGTTCACCTTATGTACTCGCTTTAGTACATATTTGTACATTTCTGTGAGATTCACATCCAAAACTTCACAAAGTTTAATTGTAAAAATAATGATGTAATGTAATTTTTTTTAGACCCAGAACTTCAGTTCCTCAATAGAAGACCCCTGTGCTCCTAATAACTGGACGACAACTCTGAAGGCGGCAGACATCTTCGAGGCGCCGTGTGTGAGCGGACATCACGCAGAGCAGACGTTCGGGTTCAGGATTGTTCATGATGAGGAAACAGAGGTATCGGATGGTTGAACTTCTCACTCCACAGTAGTCCTTATTTATTATTTCTTTGAGTGCCATTACAAGTTGGAAGTCATTCTTACTAACAACCACTGACAGTCTATCTTAATGGTTGTTATCACATAGTATAACCAACCTGTGACAGTGTATGAAATAAGCCGGAAAAAAACAGCCCAGAAGTAAGATTTTGTCAATTTTGGGGCAAAATTGAAGAAAAACCATGAAGCCTGGTTCTGTTTTTTTAAAAAAACCTCCAAAATTTACCATCCAGGCCCAAAAGTTACCAGGTTACGGGCTGCCTTACTGGTCTGATTTCATACACTGCCTATGATATGACCAGCCTTGTGCAGGAGGAGCAGGACCTGAATGAGAAGATTGTCAAATTTGTGATATTTTGCCTAAAGTTCCTTGCATAATTACATTTCATTAGATGAAAAATTGCTTGCTTCAACTCCATGAATACTAATTGTAAACGATTATCAACATTTGCCTTGTAGATATCAGGATTTTTCTGGAGCTTATACTGATGTAGCAGGATGCAGTTATACTGAATATATCTTATAGCTCCCTGATTATAGGTTTGACAGGTCCCGCAATCAAAAATATATCAAAATTCACAGCGAACATCTGTCCTCTTTGAAATTTGCCGAGCTGAAGTTAATCATCAATTGATCAAGTGCATGAAATATTTCAAACACAGTCCTCATCGAGTGGAAACAATCTTCTTCTCATTCCATTATTCATATTGATCAGATAAACTCAGTATACCTTAGTATTTTAATCCTCAATTATGCGATGTTCATGTAGGTGACAGAGTTCACCTTCCATGGTACCAGTAACGTGAGTGAGTGTCAGAGTTTCGTCCCCGAGCAGCTCTTCAACTTCTCCGCCCCGTGTCTCGTCCCTCCCTGCTCCTTCAACGGGGTCTACCAGCCACCGGTCATGGGCGATTTCTACGTGAGTGAATTTGTTTGTTATATTTTGAGTGGTGACATAAAAAAATGAATTTTCTCTGAGGGAGAAAGTGTTATTCTACTAAGTGAAATATCATTTTCAATCATATGACTTCTGAACATTCATTGTAGAAATAA
Source organism: Phorcus lineatus (assembly GCA_921293015.1). NCBI lineage: Eukaryota > Metazoa > Mollusca > Gastropoda > Trochida > Trochidae > Phorcus > Phorcus lineatus. The sequence continues at coordinate 29,710,501 of OV121088.1, read as the reverse complement.
GGAGTGTCATTACTGTTATGCTCATTGATGAGATTGCTTTGAACATCATACCATTCATGAACATCATGACCAACATGCCGATCATTCAACCACACAGGAGTCATGAACATCATGACCAACATGCCGATCATTCAACCACACAGGAGTCATGAACATCATGGCCAACATGCCGATCATTCAACCACACAGGAGTCATGAACATCATGGCCAACATGCCGATCATTCAACAACACAGGAGTCGTGAACATCATGACCAACATGCCGATCATTCAACCACAAAGGAGTCATGAACATCATGACCAACATGCCGATCATTCAACCACAAAGGAGTCATGAACATCATGACCAACATGCCGATCATTCAACAACACAGGGTCATGAACATCATGACCAACATGCCGATCATTCAACAACACAGGAGTCATGAACATCATGACCAACATGCCGATCATTCAACCACAAAGGAGTCATGAACATCATGACCAACATGCCGATCATTCAACAACACAGGAGTCATGAACATCATGACCAACATGCCGATCATTCAACAACACAGGAGTCATGAACATCATGACCAACATGCCGATCATTCAACAACACAGGAGTCATGAACATCATGACCAACATGCCGATCATTCAACCACAAAGGAGTCATGAACATCATGACCAACATGCCGATCATTCAACCACACAGGAGTCATGAACATCATGACCAACATGCCGATCATTCAACAACACAGGAGTCGTGAACATCATGGGAAATCATGAACACCACTCTAATGATGAAAATAACACTGTTTATGAATATTTGTTCAAGAAATCCTGAATCAGTTTTAACTTTCACTCATCCAGTATTGGTACCATGTATAGCTGATTCTTTACAGGCATTCTCCACCTTCTACTATGTGACACATTTCCTCAACCTGACGGATCCGAATACAGACACATTCAACTTGACTGACTTTGAAGATGCAACCACCGAGTTTTGCAGTAAAGATTGGGATGAGGTGAGAACTAGATGTTAGTTGATTAGGTTATGTAAGTATTAGTAATGGTAATTGTAAGTTAAATTTACTTTCTATATTTCTTCTGCAGTTTTCTTTTTTCTCAGCTGGTAATGTAGTGATTGTTGTTATGTTTTGATAGCTTCTGAAAATAATTTCTAATAACAATGCGTATATCTATAGAAATAATAACATTTATGAACATTTTTAATACAGTCAGTTACATTTCTCTTTGATGTTAGTGAATTGAGGGAAAAAATCAGATAAAATGTAGTACTTAGGAAATATGTAGTCAGTGCTCTAAATGAGGCCCATTGCACATTCTGCAACCTGATACTTTTGTGCAGGGCTTACATTTTTGTATTTCTTTAGTTTGTCATTAATATTGTCAACATTACACCTTTGGGCTTGCTATTTTTCAATCTTTCTTCATTCACATCTTCATAAATCTAAAGTGATGAAGGACCAATTTAGGTCAATGGCAGCCAATCACATACATTTTGTCAGTTGCATGGTGTGGATATCCAAAAAGATTTACCTAGAGGTAAATTATGTATTCAATACAAGTTAGTGGCTCAAAAACGAGAATTTTGAGGTGAAAGGGATAGAAGGTGTGAAGTCAATAAAGTCTTTGTTCAAGTACGAAAGCCTTAGGCCCATATACAATACTGTACAATATATATTTATATACAGATATGAGTACATATGTATACATGTTTTCACAAACAATTGGTATGTTCAACGGTATACAGTTACAAAGAATTAAGTTACAAATATGTTTACGAATTATGAGTAAGAACAGTATACTACAAACTTGCGTTTATAACTCTCTCAATTTATACGTGTGGCATAAAAAATTTACCTAACCCTTGTCACACTATCACATTATTCGTTGACATTATAGATCTAAATTTATGCATGCTTGGATTATACTGATATCATTAGGTAAGTATTTTACTCGTAAAACACTATACAATGTATATATTAACAAGAAATGATACTCGTCTTTTATACCTAAATTACAAAATGGACAATAACATTGTTTTTTATCTAGCCATCTCCCTTTATTGTACTATAATCTTAACAAACCGCCTTTAAACTTAACAATTAAATATTTATTAGCCTTTTATCAATTATGCGAGATAAATTTTTCTCACAAGCTAAATTCACGATAAATACATTATCTGGAACTATTTGTCAGAGTACAATTCCAAGATTGGAAGAACATATTAATGGCGACATTTTTAAAAGCTTGAATAAAAGAAGGAATATCTTCAACAGATTGAAACATCCATACATATCCAAAACCATGTAAGAATAGAATATTATTAACATGTGATGCATAAGTAGTGTATCCGAAATCATAATGATATACTTGCATTTTATATACTTTAAGTGGAATTCTGTTTTCATGCATTTCTTAAATTCTTAGCTAATATCTTAATGTTTTACACATTGCGTTAATATAGAGGGGATACCTCCCACATTCACCATAATTATACTATTGCGTTTGGCGTTTGCGGACTCACATTAAAAATCTCTTACAAGCCATTAAATGTATTTTTTCTAGTTTATCAAAGGTGTGCATGCACTATTTCTCTGCACTGTACAACATGTACGTGTAAAAAATCTAAAAGAAAACCTTATAAATATTGCGTAAATCAAGATCGGCTGTATTTGCGTGTACAAAATCTTTAAAAATAACCTTATTATTCACCATTCCAATTTTACTATGAGTAATAATAATCTCCATAAGTGCACGTTTACCTCTTGCGGCTAAATCAGTAATACAGCATCCCATTTTGTGAGTGGCAGAGAACAATACACCAAGGTATTTATAACTGTTTACCAAGACAATTTTTTTAACATTTAATCTTTGTTTGAAATACATCAATACAGCATGTTCAAGTCTTTTGCCCAAGTGCCTTAGTATGGAAAAGAGATCAGCAGATATCAGAGTGGCCAGTCTTGAAATGGATCCCCATCCACTGATAAACCTTGTCCATTGTTGCTTTACTTTATCTGAGAGTGGTCAACAACCCGGTAGGTTATTCAAGGGACTATATCTGGATGTGTCAGAACATGGAGAATTTTAAAATCAGGGCAATACAAACTTTCTTCTATTACTCAAGATGTAACAGCACCTTGTGAAAATTCTATTCTTGACAATATGAAGTGTCTTCTATTTATCACGTTGTGTGAACGCACTCTTGATTATTTTATTACTGAAATTATTTCTCAAAGGTGAAGGACATGCCAGCAGGTAAGAAGTCTGCCATCCCAAGCTACTGCTTCCAGAGCAACTTCGTAAATGTGGTTCTCACGAGAGGGTACGGCTTCAACGAAACCAACTGGGACAACCTCCATTTTGTTGAGAAGGTAGGCCTTTGGCAGGATAATTTGGATATTTATTCTTGCAAGGAAGAAAAGCTGCATAATGTATTGAAGGTAGACAACTTGGAGCTATTAAATACTTCACATAATATCAGCCATAGTCATAAAATAATATCAGCCTTAGTGACTCTTATAAAATACTGTCAGCCTTAGTGAAGCGGTCTTAAGATATTTGAAGTAATCAAATGACATTCAATCCAATCTGTATTGATCATCACAGCTCTTCAATTGGACAGACCCAACATACTTATATCTATTTGATATAATAAAATTCCCGAGGTGATGAACTGCATGATGTATAGAAGGTAGAAAATTTTAAAAACTAATTAAAAACTAACTAATAAAAACCTTAGTGAAGCACTCTTAAAATACCTTGAAGAGTTCAAATGGTGTTCATTCCAATGTGTTGTATAGTCATTGCGGCTCGATCAAATAGGCAGACCCAAAATACTTACAAAGTAAATGGTTAATTATATCTGTTCCAGGTTTTCAACACGAAGGTCGGCTGGTCGCTCGGCTTCATGCTGAGCAAGAGCAACGGACTTCCTGTCAGCGTACCGCCAACGGCATTATCGATGGTCACATTTGTTCTACTAGCTGTTTTATTTGCAGTGTTCATACTAACGGCTATAGGTTTTGCTTGCCATGCTAGACTTTACAAAGTAGCGAAGACGAAACGGAAGTATTCTCGACTCAACGAATATGGAAGCTTATGAAGCAGATGTCGTCTTTGACATTTTTATGACATGTAAGTTAGGCTCGATGTCAGTGTGGCTGTTTGCAGAAATAGATGTCCGACTTTGCTTGGAATGATAAGATATTTTAGGTTGATTTTCCTGAAAAACAATTCAGGTTTGTTGATTGATTTTTGTTGAACTTCCTAAAACGATTTTCAGAATGTATATTGTTTGGAGAGAAGATTTTTTGAGAATAAGTCTTAGTTCATAAGATCTTCATTATATACTGTTGAGAAGATATTGTTGCTACACATTCAATTTTAGGCAAATTTTAGAGTTGTGTTTGTGGATTATTTTTTAGATCAGGTTCCTGTTTGGTTTTAGTCTGTATTATCTGAATAAATGTCAGTTGAAAAATAACAATTGTTACACATCAACCATTGCATTCCAATTTCAGAGGTTGTAAAAGGTTTGTAAAGGTGATTAAGGTTTTTTTTGTCGAGTTTTCCATCTCAAAACAACTTATTGTGACCTTAAATAACTGAAAACATTGTTGATCCCTTTACTTTTATCTTTTGCACATACATCCAGGTTGAGAATTCCAACATCACACTACATCACAATGATACTTTTGTATAAACAAGATCACCCAAATTGACCTCACAAGATTTCTTATCCAAAAATGCTGAAAATTCCATGGAGTGCTGGGCTTCCACGAGTCAACACACCAATTAGACTCTTCGACGGATCCAAGTACCTGAAATACTTATCTTTATAAAAGAGGTCATGTAATTGTTGTTGAGCCTAGGTATAATACACATATATGAGAACTTACATGTGGTCATTTAAGCATATATTTTAGCAAGAAATGTCTTTATATCATCATGTTGATCATATTACTTCACACATCATAGACAGTCTAAAATTACTTGAAAAGTAATGATAATCTCCTTTCTTGGGAGAAGGTTACCTAAGTTTGATGACTTGTACCTAATCCTTTTCTTCACTGAATAAAATATGTTTAAATCAAAATCCCCTTTCTTTGGAGTCCACGACTTGACTCAAGTACTATAAGTACTAAATGCTGGTTACAGCTAGCAAACATTGGGTGTTACTGCATTGAACTTCTTTGTAGCATTGGCTTAATGCTTGCAGTATATTTTGTTCTGGTAGCCTTTGTGGAATTCTAACCCGGAGTTCTTAATGAATACCGGGGTAGTTGAACACCCCACCACAAAAAGTTTAAATTTCTGTACCATTGGTACTCAGGTACTGAGCAAATTTCACAACACCTTTGTAAACTGGCAAATAGTTTATAGCTTAATGTGTCGTAGATACTCATCAATTAAATGTTTTATTACACTGCAACTTGTTTAACTGTGAATTGTGTATTGGCCATGTCTTTCAATGCAATCTTTGTTTACTGGTATGTTGTGTGCGTGCAAGATTTCTCCACGTGTGCTCATGTTAAGTTTGACTGAATGTCTGATTTGTGTTAATTAATATAATGATTTCGCTATTCTTGTTTGGAACTATAAAAATAACACCTTAAGCTGCACTAATATATCTGCTTCAGGCATTCAAATTTTCATCATGTTTTTTTGTAGCATTTCATATGATCATATTCTTAAGAGAATTCATCAAATAGCTGCTTATTGACAATCTGAATTTTAATTAACTAAAAAAGGTTGTACGATATGATTTCTTTTGAACACATAAATGAAGCTTACACAATAAATGTGCTGTACTTAATGATAACAAAATGTCTCTCTGGACTACTTAATCTCTGCACCATCACACAGTTATCACATGCTCTTGAAAGATGTATTAATAAAATCATTGAGTGCAAGGAAGCTGATGTAAGCTTAGAATTTCAGTGAAAAGCCTGATCATATAAAGGATTGCCTAAATGAGTTGGTTTAGACAAACTTGTTATGTTTTGTCCAATTTAGTCATTTGTTAATAGGATCAAATTACTTAGCCATCAAAGATAAAATTTATGAGAAAATGGATTGCAAAACGTGTTTGTTCACTGGCTTATCAGGCAAATGAAGCTGTTGTGAGCCAATGAACAAATATGAAATTTGTTTCTGTATCAATTAAAAGTTCACAATATTCTTGGAAGTATTTTGTTAATTGATTTGTTTATACTGCTGTTTAGCTAATTTGTCTTATGTGCCAATGTCAGTTATTTTACAGAGGACTTTAGTAATTTTTGTACCCTTCTAATTGAGTTATTGATTTTTCATTTGTTTATGTGAACCATATCCTTGAGTATCTGTGCATTTCATATCGAAGATTCGGTAGGAGGACGTATCTTCAATGATGTCTCAAAATGTATACCAAAATAAAATGTTTTGATGTGGAGATTCAAAGCATTGTAAGAGCCATACCTTCGCTTTTAAAAAGCAAAAAATTATTCAGATATTGGATTTGATCATTTTTCTTATCCCTGTGCTTAAATATTTGTTCAGCATTTGAAAAATAATTTGATTTGGTTTATATTCAGTTGATGTCAGATTTCAATATGCTTTAGAGAATCCAAATGTTAATTGAAGTCAAAATTATGCGAGATTTATGGAGTCTGGTATCCAAAGTACATTGTTACTGTAAAGACGTTGACAACTTTTAAGGAAAATAAACTAAGAAAGATGCATTGCTTTGTTTTCTATTGTACTCTTATGAATCTTTTTATCAATTATGTATACATGCAAGTTATGCTTATTTAGAGCAACATAGTTCATCAAGAGGGGACATTTTCCTCTCAAAAGCAGCATACTGAAGGGAAAAGAATGTATCCAGCTCCTGACTTTTTAGGCAAATTGTAAGCCCTTTGACATTAATTGGACATGGCTCCTTAGAAATTATATTTGTTTTCAATTTTATTTGTTATGTTTCTTCAATATATATTCAAGACAGCTTATTCTGACAACAAGAACCAACCACAGTCTGATGTTGAGGAATTTAATACAAAAGTGTATCACAAGCATAAATAGCACATTAATGGAGCACATCTGAATTCACACGAAACGGACATGAATAATTCCGGCACAAGTCAGAATGACAAACATGGCCTCTTCAATCTGTAGCAATTTGTTCTGTAAGAATCAAGTCATCAATTCTTTATTGATGAGCACATCCCATATTCTACAAATAAATCTTAAGCAAATGTCTTTCTTCCATTGTCTAAACTCATTGAAATAATCCAGTTGGAACTCCGGATTCAAGATGTCCGCCAGATTTCAAGGAGCAGACGTGCAACATAAGAGATGAAACTCAGATGTGTATAGATATAGAGCACTTGTCGATGTCTATTATCAACAACCTCACATTGGTCGACCCCTTCCACGGCCCATTCCCATTGGTGGACGGCCACCTGGGGCCCCACCTGCCTCTGAGCGTGGATTTCGGATCGTTTCGTCTACAGAGAGGATGAGACATGTGGCTTCGACTGCAGCTGTGATGGCGTTGATCTTGACAACGGAGGGCTCCCATACACACTGCTCGAAGTTATCTGAGATGTCTTCTTGTAGGATGTTCACTCCTTGCCACATACCACCTGCACGTAGAATTACTTCCATGAATTCAAAATGGCAAGTGATCAAAAACATGTTTGATATTTTGAGGATATCGAACAAACTTTTCAAAGATATTGATGTTAAACAGAAATTTCTTCTTTGGATTTGAACTACTCACTTAAAAAAATTACATTATTTTTCCATTATTTTTATCTTTTGATTTCTGGTAGCTCAGCTTGAGCTGACACAGAACAATGAAATGCAGGGCAAAGTTGAGATGGCCTTTGGCCATGACACAAATTTCAATTCCAATTTTCAAACCAAACCTACCCTGTGCATGACACTGCCTGAGTTTGTTGAGGATGTTGGTTGCGTCAAAGCCGGCGTTGTTACAGAGCTGACGAGGAATGATCTCCAGCGCCTTGGCGAGGGATGCGATCAGCAGCTGCTCCTTGCCAGCGATGTTGTGCGAGTGGTTACGTAGACACTTGCTCAGCTCCATCTCGATAGCACCACCACCTGGTGGACAGAATCAGATCTTGCTTTGAATCCTTGTCATGTTTTTAGATGTTGATATAAAGTATGTAGACATGATAAATGAATAAGAGAAAGTATATGACTAAATTTCCAATGACATTTAGAATTTCCGAGTACAGATCCAAAACATACTAACAGCTACTAAACCCATTCCTCACGGCCCTTAGTCCCTTATTGATTTGTGGTAAAAGAGTCTACACATTTAAGTCAGTATCCTCTAAAGAGATGAAAGACAGATATATTACCGGCCACTACAGCATCATTCTTCATGGCACGTCTGACAATCATGATGGCATCGTGAAGAGATCGTTCGGTCTCCTCCATGAACTGTTCTGCACCACCTCGCAAAATGATTGTACATGTCCTTGCCTGGGGGCACCCTTCAAACTTGTTGTATCTGCAATAAACAGTATTCAATGTTAAAACATTTGATGATTAGAGTCTTATTTTTGCATTGGTATTGACATCTAGAATTATTGGTAAAATCCCGGAATTTATCTTTTAAACCTCTAGGATACAATATCTTAAAGAAAGTGGAGAGCATTTTGCAAGCTATTTGTCCTACAAAGAATTTTTTGGTCAACCTTGATCTAGCTAATTCAGTCAAAATTCTGAAAATAACTGCAGGTACTCCTACAAAATAACAGTATTCTTCAACATACTTAACCTTTAAACTGCAAAAGTAACTTCTTACAAAAGGTTTCATCATTATTCCAAATCCCATCACGAAATGTATGAGAGAAAATTTTTCAAGCGAGTTTCTACCTCTTAAGAAATCAATAACCTTTAATTGTAATATCGTGGTACCCATGCTGCACTTGATCGCTAATCTGGGACACAGTGTTGGAGCCAGGGGGAAGAATGAGATTTGACACATGTACATAGACCAAGTACTTAAGGATGTAGTGGCAAACCCAACCCAAGTTTTCTACATTTGTTTTCAACACCTCAGGAACATCCATGTTGGTATCAGCACAAACACTCTTCTGTACGGCTACCAGGTTGTCATCATGGGTGGTTTTAACATTTTGAAGACCTATTGAAGATTGATTAACTAAATCCTAGACTAAACAGTGAAAATTTTATTAAAAAATTACAAAGGGTTTCATCATTATTCTAAATCACATCACGAAATGTATTAAGAAAATTTTTCAAGAGAGTACTTCTACCTCTTAAGAAATCAATAACCATCAGAATTGTAACATCTTCGTACCCATGGAGCACTTGATCGCTAATCTGCAAGAGCAGAAACACTGATTTACCACACCTCACCTTTCTCCTCCAACCTGGACTTCTTCGAAGCTAGCGCATGTTCCAAGCACGTCCTCCGTCAGCTGCTGAACAGATGTCTGTATAGAACCCCCGCACGCCTTCATCGTACGTTTCAGATCCTCGTCTGGTACTCGACCAGCACAGAACATGTCTCTGTAAAATAGAATTGTTTGGTTAGAACGGCTTGCTACATTAACATTGTACATACCTCACAAATTAAAGAGATATATAATATTCAAACTTTATGGACACAATCAAATAGATAATACCCAAAAATCAAACATCCATTTTGATTCTTCAATCATCAGCATACTCTCAAACACGTATTTTTACTCACTGCAAGGAAAGAAAAACTTCAGCAATAAATTTTTTTTTATAATTAAACCGAGTAAAAAAATTTCAATTAGTTGTTTATAACGTGGGGACATGTTTCTTAGATACTTAAACATGTAATCAATATCTTGAAAGTTCATTTGGCAAGTACTTTAGTTGCACTATAAAACATTTGTCATTGATATTCTTAGGAACAGCAAAACGTTCTTGATAAAAACTTCCTTATTGTTAAATTCTTGACATTTCAAATAAATGCTTATTCCATCAGATCGGAAGAGTCTCTCTGTTCTTACGGACGCCACTACTAAACGCTGTCCAAAGACATATTCCTATTCTTGACACCTGAATTCACAATTTCATAACACTTGTCATTATTCCTAATTCCTACAAAACGTACCTGTCAGCAAAGTACTGTGTCGCTACATCTCCGATTGGCAGTTTGGATAGGACAACTTTGGCTCCGCTCTTATGAATCTTGTCAAGTTTGTCGTACAGGATGTTCCACTCAGCATCAACTATGGACTGGTACTCCTGAACATAATAATGAAGGTTATAACTGGTAGCAAATATGCATCAAGAAAAGTGTTTCTTTCTTTGTACTAAATTCAGGTAATTATCTTTATAAGGCATACATCTACACATTGTAGTGAATATTTGAATTAAGGTTTGTTACACTCCTTCTGTTTGTGATAGGCTTATAAACAGAAACACGGGTGATGAATGGAAGGTCTGACGGTACGGACAAGCTGACCACTATAAAATCCTGACTCGTAACAAATAATCACCAAGAGGCATTTCCAACTTTGCAAGATATATACAAGTTCAGTATATAATATTGAAATACCCAAACTTGTGGCGAATATCTTTGATGCTCACCTCAACTGAGTCGACCCTGACTTCAGCATTGTCCTTCTCAGCCTTGAGCTCCAGTTCCACATTGAGCAGAGCCAGTTTTGGGTTGACATACTTCTTCCTCTGCATCTCGAACCCAGCGTAGCTGAAAGTCTTCTTGAATGCGACACCAGATACAAGCATCGAGTCCTGTAAGTCAAACAATTCAATTAAAAGTCATCTGCACCAGTCTAAAATTTGTTATTTCCTGGATTTTTATTTCAGAAAGCTACAATAAAAAAATCTGAGGTAATACTTGTAAAAAATATGTTTCAATATAACTGAAAATTGGTGACATTTGACTATTGAACTCTTAATGTAACTTGTGTGACAAGGGGGCATCTCTCATACTTAGCTCGTATTGGTTGTTTTAATTGAAAATTTTGTTTGTATCTATAATGCAAAATAGTTATATACACAGATAAATTGAAAGAATCAAAACTTACCTCAAGACCACCACCCTGTACTTTCTTGATTCCAATCATGTTAAGGGGAAGTAACTCATCAAGCATCATGACTGCATCGACCACCATTTTGGAGAAGAAATCTTTCTGTGCTGCCACCAGTTTGGAACTGAGAGACGTTGAAGCACACTTCTCTAGGAGACTTCTCTGTTCTCTAAACATGGACAAATAAATATTATAAACCTTTGTTAGAGCAATGATGAAAGCAGGATGTGTATCAACTTTGTGACACAGTGTTGGATCCAGGGGGTAGAATGAGATTTGATACATGTATAAAGGTGAGGGGTGATATGGGGTTTATGCCGCTTTCAAGACTATTTCACTTATATTGCGGCTACTAGTATTATTGAAGGGAGAAAGCCTGCAACACCATTGTGGTTATGCATAGCGGTGAAACCTGCAAGCATCAGCTGGAACAAGTGAACCATGGGATGTACTACACTGAAATTCAGTGTAGCATTGCACCAAAACGTGACTACACTACAGTTGCCGAGCCCATGGCGGGATGATACACGTATATAAACCAAGTACTTAAGGATGTAGTGGCAAACCCAAACCAAGTTTTCCACATTTGTTTTCAACACCTCAGGAACATCCATGTTGGTATCAGCACAAACATTCTGTACGGCTACCAGGTTGTCATCATGGGTGGTTTTAACATTTTGAAGACTTCATTGAAGATAGATTAACTAAATCCTAGACTAAACAGTGGAAATTGATTCAAAACTCCTATTCCCTCCACTTGTTCAAAACATTCGCTGATGAATGATTTACTGTAAAAGCAAATTTGATGGTAAAGGTACAGAATTCAGATGTTAATTATAGTTGTTGACGTTGACCATGCCCTCCGAATGTTTGAAGATAAGTTTTGATTCTTTGAAAAGTATTATTTCAAAAGAGCCTCGGTTTCTTTCATTCCTAATCTATAGACAAAACCAAATAACAATCCTTCTCTATAAAACGGGTACCACATGATATCTATTCCTGTAAATTAGACCCAATGACAAACAAGAATGTTATCTATACTACCATATCATTTATTTGGTCAGAGCTTACAATCAGTCAAAGTAAAATGTTCAAAGTAACAACTGAAATCAAGACTTGGTACACCTCAGGAACATCCATGTGGGTATCAGCACAAACACTCTGTACGGCTACCAGGTTGTCATCATGGGTGGTTTGGACTTCATTTTATAAACCAACAAGAATACCCTCAACTTACTCCATGTAGTAATACTAGATTAACCTAATCAAAAAGAGCTAAAAAGTACCTTGCAGAGATGGCACGATTTAAAGGAACTCTTTCCAAGGTAGTGAAGTTGGAAAGAATGGCAAATTTACAAGGCCTAACAAAACCTGAGTGGTTTCTGAGGATCCAAATTTACATGAAAAGTCAGGGTTATATGTACCAAGTTTTTCTTTCTTCACTCCTAGTTGAATTATCAACATGGTATAATTAGAATACTAAATTACACCAATTTTAATAGATATGTTTCGCATGCAAAAGTGATTTAGACACTGGTAATATTCACAAGTTTTATAGAAACATTTAATGGACAGATTATAGAATTTAATTTATTATACGCCGATTTATATCAGACATTTTTCAATCGAGAACATCAAAGTATAATGAGGTCAAGTTAATTTGACATGACTTGATGTGATTACCCAATGAGTGATAACATCGTAAACTTATCAGTTACTCAATTAATAATTAGGAAATGAATTTGAACTTGGCAATCTCACTCAGCTTAGTTGTCAAGACTTGTAAAATCTTAAAGCATACATACTTGACGTCACCCTTCTTGATCTTGACAGCAATTTCTTTGATCTTGTTCACTGCCTGGAACACAAGTCCTCATTTATTTATACTGTAGATATCAAATTCTTATCAATTCACTATAAGAGTGCTGAAATATTTTATTAGGTCAACTGTCAACATAAAAAAAATATCTCCATGACCCCAAAGGGAAATTTTGCATCCATATAAGAAATGTTTTTTGCAGCAATTTTAAGGGCTTGAATAAACTGGGGGGTAAATGGCGCCATAAAGAGTGAACTTGGTTTGAAAGAATGAGCTCAGGTATTTTGCTGGAATTTGATCAAGCAAATTTTGAGCATCATTTCATACCTAAATGAAGAATAGCTCAACATAGTCAATTCATGAACCCTAAGTTATCTAGAAGAACATTAACAACTCACCAGTAAGGATCCCTTCCTGAAAGACTTGATGATGATCTGTGGGTGAACACCGTCCTCGATGAAAGGTTTGGCTTGTTTGAGAAATTCTCCAGCCAGCAGAACAACACTGGTCGTACCGTCTCCAACCTACATGTAATAAAGCATTGCAACAAAATTTTCAAAATGGTATTGAGCCATCTTTCGAGCCAATATGCAATGAATTAATAACTGAAGTCATTTTGAGGAGAAACAGAATCTTCCAATTATATTTTCCGTGTCAAGATTAATTTTTTCTTCTTAAGGAAAGCATTGATTTCTAACCTCTGCATCCTGTGACTTTGCGATCTCCACTAGAGTTCTGGCAGCTGGATGTACAACGTCTAGATTCTGAAGAATTGTTGCTCCATCATTTGAAATTGTTGCTTGGCCTAGAAAGGTAGATAATTTGTTTTTTAAAATTCCTTTATGATACACAAATTATTAATTATTTTTATCAAAATTACTGAACCATTTTGAATTTGAAATGAATTGTACAACGTTCAGTTAGGAGTTTTAAAAAATAAAAATATTACCCATCATATTTTCATTTGGTAAATCTGTCCAGGAAATATAAGTTGTTAACTGCCTTTAAATTCCACTTGGACCGATATCTTCCATACCACAACACTAAAGCTGCAATTTCATTCCCAGTAGCCAGGTTACAGGAATCACTATTGTTCACGAAGAGAATAATTTTGAATTGGCAACTGTCTAAAGATGGGCTTTAAGATTTTATAGTTTATCTTTTGGATTGAAAATAAAGAACTGAACACAATCTAACCTCTGTCATTGATAAGGAGTTTGTCCATGCCCCGGGGGCCGAGGGTTGTTCTGACAGCATCTGCGATAGTCTGACAGGCATTGATGTTACTGACAATCTGGGGAACTCCTTGAGAAGAGTCAGTGCCCTCCTTCAGCAGAATAATCGGAGCTTGCTGGAAAATAAGATTGATCGATTAAATAAATTATATTATCTTTTTGTAATGTCTTTTTGTCTGGTACAATAATATATGTAAGACATTTCTAAAAGAATATCGCTATGAAAGCAACCTATTCTCATTTAATTAATAGCTCTTTCCACATATCTTTTGAATTTGTCGCCTTTATCAAAGATTTATAGAGTCAAAGATAAACTGTATTTAATTCATTCATGACCGGTTGAAAGAACAAAGAGCCTGACCAAACGCCACTTTCTCTAAATTAGGTAAATGTATGGCATGTTATTGAAATAGGATAATATTTTTAGTTTTATGGTTAAATGAATTGTGAAAAATTGATTTTAAACATTTCTATATCGTGTATCGCATCATAGTTGATGTAAAAAGATACATCAGAACATCGATAAATTGTTTCACCCATAATAACCTATGGATATCGGTCTGGTGAAAAATATATTTGGTGAAAGACACATTGATGCATCGCCATAAGAGACAATATATACTGTTACTATTATCATAATTTTTTTCAAACAAGTAACTATCTAAGCTGCCAAAGTTTTTATTTTACCTAAACCATAACAGTGATTACACAAACAAAGAATATATAATACTTCTAATATCTTATCTGCATGTTCAGTCTTTCTGATTTTGTGATTTTCATTTATATAATGTTAAAACAGGCTGGTATTCAAGAAATAACATTACTTCTAAGTTCTTTATGCCCTTTCTATTTTTCTTCATAAACTGTTGAGAATCTGGATACGTTTTGTATCGCAACCATTGCAATACTCCCATGATACATTCTCTCGCCTAATAAAATTTGGTTATGTCATCCCAGGACTAAAGTCAAGATACACAGGTCTACTAAGTATACAAAAAACTGCAGTACATGAGTAGTTTAGGTTAGTTACAGAGCTGTTCGTCAACTGAGGTAGTTTAACATAGATAATTTGTTCTTGCATTGATACATTAATAAACATTTGGTTTTATTATCATAGCCAAAAACACAATCCTTGATGAAATGGAATTGTAGAGAATGTAAATTCTATCCGTTACTGTATGGTTCAATTTTCTCCATAATTTTTAGAAACATGTCAAATCATGACTTATCTGACTATCTTTCAAACATTTACTTAACATAAAAAAATTCTTAAGCATACATTGAAATATATGCTTCATCAAGATAACTTACACTCAGGTATCCATTTATACGGCGCTAAGGGGGCATAAAAATAAAATCACAATCTAGACTCATATTTAGTGTTGCTATGACGCTTCGATTCTGGAAGATTCCACATGATCCAAAGGATACCGGTTCTCTTTCTTTGGCCCTTTTTCTTATTGTAACGCATAAATTTGTTCATAATAACGCTCACATATATCAATCAGTCAATATAGATTACACAAAAATAGACAAACATCTATGATGCCTACAGATTAAACGGATTTATAACTTCTTAAACGATAGCTCACCATGTTGGATTCTGCTGTTGACGGAAGAGTTAGTAAAGGTGGATAACTCTAATGCAACGTTTCCTTTAACATACCGCTAAAGAAATGTGGATACGGAGCGACTTCATAGATCTGCGGTTCGTCGCCCTCGGACTTATATATACATTTGTTTTCATTCCAATGTATACATTCAAGCATATGAAAAATAACTTTGCCAAGATTATGAAAATTAATATTGACATGAATATTCTTTATTTAGAATAATTTAATCAATATTGTTTGAAAGATAATGATCTAGAGATAATTTTCTTTTCATAAGACCAACATGATGCATTTTTCCCGATAAATCAATACTTTATGATCTTTTAGGAACGATAAAACAAACATTCAGCGAATAAAAAAACACCGAGCTTTGTTTAAAACTGGCAATTTTCCGACAGTTTTTTGTTTTCCATTCTACTATATTTAAAGATACACAGAGTATGTTTCATGAATTTTGTATGTAGCTTAGATAGAGCCAACGTATCATAAAACCTAAAATGAGTTCAAATATCCTATCTTAAGTTGCATCTTTTTCTCTTAAGGGCCAAAATTATGACATTTTATTGTTTTCGATTGTATATTAAAAACGGCAATATTAATAATGTTAAGAATTCGAAATTCTGCGTCCAATTTACATATAATTTTAGTTAAATAGCCTACTAAGTAATGCCAAACTATATTTCTCGTTTTGTCATCCGTTCTCCGGGTTTTGATCATAAATCCCGACTTTGTTACTGTTTATTGTCATTTCGCTAATTGAGAAGCATTTCAATGCTTATTTTCAGAAACAGCTACTACTTGTCGATGGAATAATACCATTTATGAAGTTTGACATATTTGACCTCAACGACACACTCTGCGCCCCTTAAACAAAGCTGGACTGTGTTACAAATGAAAAAAATGGTGGTCCATTACTACTATTTAAAAGATCTATTCCTTTGGTAGATTCAAAACATCTCTTCTGCCCATCGTAAATTTTATTATTCACAACGTTACAGATTAGACGATAAATAATACCTACATAAAATGTTTATAAAAGCATCCACTCTTGCAGTAAAGGACTTACTATTGCCATGTTCACTCATTATGAACCATTGTATAGGCAAAATGTGATGTATATTATCTATTACTCGCCAGTTGAAGGTACCATCTTATTAATTGTCATATTATTCAATAACATCACGTGTTGACTGACGTCACATGACGTCGCAATATTCAAATATGACGCCACAATGTTAATAGCAATATTAATCTCGGTTTTTTTATCCTTTTATCTTGATATAATTCAGCTAGTAATAAATAAGATACTAAACTCAGTCCCGTTTAATTTCATTTTTACGAAAGTCGTGTTTGGTATAGTTATCTAGTTCGCTGTCGCTCGTTATATACCAAGCCACTCACTCGTTTCATAAAAATGTTATTAAACGGGACGTCGTTTAGTATTCTCTACTTTATCTTTTCCAACAGATCTGCATAACAAGTATGCCAGATGAATGAAATGAAGCGGCCTATAGATACCTTTATGTAGGTACCACAATTTAGTATATTGCTAGAATATTGAAAAACTAATTTGTTTGTGCAAAAACTGAATGTCACTATTCCAACAAAGTAAACATTGTCAACTTTTTCTAATATTTAGAATATTTGAATGAAGCTGAAATGATTGAATCGTTCCGAATCTGACGATACAAGGGTGAATATTTTAATTGTGTATAAGATAACGTTAATAAAAATGACATATTCATACACTTTTCTATTCTACAATGTTGGTAAAATGATAATTCGATCATCTTAAAGTATTTTATTGAAAACGGATTGATGGGAAATCCAAGACAAAGCTTGTTTGGTGAAGTATATGAAGCGGCCTGTAAATACCTTTGAACCTCGTGTGTTTTGTTTTCACTAGAATGAAAGTGAACATTTCTTGAAAAACAAAATAAAAACCCAACCAAATTGTGCTTTTAAACAGTTATAGATCATTTTAAAGCTGTGAAGTAACTGAATACATCCAGTAAAACGAATTTATTGAGTGTCAACAAGTAGTAAATTCTGCACGTTTAATTTGTTTTTGAAATCCTTTATAATGATGAATCTAATAACAAGAATTTTTAGTTTCTTTTTGATGGAAGATTTTGGTTGTCGCAATAAATCGAAAAAATACAGGCAATTTCAACACTGAAATCTTGAGCATGTTGGTTGAAATCCCGCAAGGAACAAGAATTTGTATGATTGGAAATACTGTCATCCCAAATAATAAATCGAGGAAGCTGATTTTAGAAGAAGGAAATAAACGTATACAAGGGCCTATGTTTTCTTGCTACTCCAATATTTGATAAAATCCAAACCTTTGAAACGCTAAAAAATATTAAGAGGAGAATCTGTTAATCCAGTGTACAAAAAAGGTTGATTTTCACCTGGCCACTATTTATATATATATTCTTTATTTCCTCCAATAGTTAAGATTTACAACAAAGAATAAATCATTGATATTATATAGATGTACATTAAGAGTATTTACAGGTAGTAAGGTTAATAGCCATCAGCAGGTAACGGATTGAATGAAAATTGGTGAACATGGACAAATATTTAATATCTTTTAACCAATCTTTCCTAATTGTAGTAAAAAAGAATAGTAACTTTCTCTAATGCAACATTCCTGTGTTATAAAACCAAAGAATTGCTATCAAAAGTAAGAATCGATTCTAAAATAGGATTTATTTGCATTTTGTAAACATATTTTTCTGTCAGAAAATAAAAATAAAAACGGATTGCCGAAAAAAAAGTAATTGGGTTTATTTAAACGCCGCTTCCGGCAATTAATTCTGTAATTATATTTATGCTTTGTGAACGACACGACTTACAGTAAGCGATTGTCCGGTTGCAATTGGGAAAATGACGCGTATAATCAAATGACTTTAACGGGTGAAGAAATAGTTCTTCATTTCTCCCTAAAGTTGTAGTGGATAATTGCTCGATTTTCCGGGTATTTTCACTTTATAAAATCCAGTGACTGATACAACCCTACATACTAATCATATACGGAGAGGGGAACTATTATTATGAGATACCAAGATAATAAAAAGGGAAAGGAACACTAAAAAATTATATAAGTCAGGAAAAAGAAATTATCCAACAATGCAAGTATATTTATAAGTATACATGTATATATCGATACCTCTTTGGGGATGGGGTTGCTACACCAACTTATGATAAGATATTTATTAGCACATGGAGATATGTAGTTGGCACATATCACTTATGTAATGGTATCCTTGTATTCTTTATATAATTCAAGTAGGATACTTAAGTCTACTACAATGGACGCTGCGTATATATCTAGTGTCACGCCTTAGGGAAACTGGAAGAGATGCCTCGCTAACCTTCCGATATGTACATCACTTCCTCATAGACTTATTGTTATGACAGCTCGGACACGTGTCTGACGTATACGTGATACGTGCTTGTCAATTTCTCAGAAAATAGGAAGTCATTTATTGCACGACTTTTATGTCATCTGCCAATTATTGGCTGCTTCAAGATCTAGATCTTCTTAGTTACGTGTGCTCACGTGTCTGCGTGACATTGCTGGATACTCGAATCTGATTGGCTGTCTAATTTACCAGGCATCCATCTTATGTTTGTAAAGGGACCGTGTCTTTTTTTAGATGAATAAAGAGATTTCACGGAAAAGAAAGTAAATGTTTCAGATTTCAAGACAAGTCTTTTGATCAAAAGAAGCAGTTTTAAAACGAACGTATCATGATCGTTAAAGCTAGCCCTATCTCAAATGGACGCCAGTGGGGTTTGCTTGACACTTGATAAATCCCTCAAATACGATTACCGATGATCGGTTTGATTAATGAGATGTTTTGACCCACTGAAGATAATGCATTTAGCATCAACTTATGTTTATTGTAGAACATTTGGAAATTATTATTTTTTCCAAAAACATGCTACTGCCACTTTAATTTCATCCAATCGTTAAAGGTTGGTTCACTCCAACCATCATGTTATAGATTAAAGAGCCACTTCTTGATTTTCATGTCATCATTTACGTTTGGTACGAACCTATATGTCATATGTGGTCATATAAAACCAAAAAATCGTAACTTTTCATGTCCAAAAGACATATACATGACAAATACTGGTTTTCCATGAAAATCTAAAAACTGCCTTATAAATGCATAGAGGGGTAGATATGACGTCCAGTATATACTAGTTACTAATTTATATAACTAATAGTTATATTAAAGTTACGTTTAATGACAATGAATAAACTTTTGATCGTTGACTTTTTGAATAAATATTATTGTTTTCATTGTTAATTACTACTAGTTTCAGTTTAATCTTTGCTGCACGGTGCATGTAGTTTTGCTCACTAAATTTTTGCTATTGCTTAGTCGATATGCGCGAAAATTAAACCCCGCGAATCAGTCATTTTTTATGTTTGCGCGAAAATAACACCCCTCGAAAATAAATGATTTTACAGTATATATAACCTAACAAACACCATCAACTCCTAACTGCCTGTCTCATAATCTCATAATTCACTTGAAATGCGAGTTTCAACTTTGCACCAAGGTAACTGGTGAATGACCTGAATGTACTCACTGTGTTCATTTGTGAGACATAACAGACTAACACATGGTCACTGAAAATTTATTCTTTAGAAAATGATCTACTAATATGGGAAAGGAGTCTCAACGAAATGGGACTTACATTCTATATGTAGACTTGCTTATCAAGAGGTTTGCTGTCATGTCAGATCGACATTTACGGTTAAAAAATATTGACTACAGTCCGTGGGTAAGACTGGTGACATAGAAATTGACCAATTTACACAGCATATTTCACTCATAAACATCTCTTATCTAAATGACCGTTCAAGGTCAGCACTGTTATGGATAACGTAATCTAGTTAAAACTGTTTACCCGGTCTGTATCCTGTTCAGTGCAATAGCAGAGCCTTGGTCACGTCTCACCAAGTACACCAAGTTCCTTTTTTAGTTCTTCTACATTGAATATAACAACACGCAGTCACCTAATATACCAAATAGATTGTAGTCAAATCAAATATCCCATCCCTTGGTTTAGTTTCCTTAGAGAGTTATTAAAAACATTCATGTATCGGCGTAATTAGAGGGCATTGAATTAATTGATGTACGCGTTCGTCTCCGAATGATATCAACAGGTATGGGTATATACGCGTACAAATGTAACTTCAGGATGAAGCATGTCTGCAAGTAAGTCTGTCTGTGTGTCTGCCCGTTTCTCATTATTTTGAGTTTCTACTGTTCTCTCTACCATCTCGTCCCCCCGCCCCCCCCCCCCCCCGCTCTGACCTCATTCCTTCGGTCTGTCTCTGTATCTCTCTGTTTCTGTCACTCTCTGCCTGTCTTTGTCTCTCTCTGTCTCTCGCTCTGTCTCTGTCACTATCTGTCTGTCTCTGTCACTCTCTGCCTGTCTTTGTCTCTCTCTGGCTCTGTCTCTGTCACTATCTGTATGTCTCTGTCTGTCTTTGTCTCTCTCTGTTTCTGTCACTCTCTTTCTGTCTTGTCTCTCTCTGTCTCTGGCTCTGTCTCTGTCACTATCTGTATTTCTCTGTCTGTCTTTGTCTCTCTCTGTTTCTGTAACTCTCTGCCTGTCTTTGTCTCTCTCTGGCTCTGTCTCTGTCTCTATCTGTATGTCTCTGTCTGTCTTTGTCTCTCTCTGTTTCTGTCACTCTCTTTCTGTCTTGTCTCTCTCTGTCTCTGGCTCTGTCTCTGTCACTATCTGTATTTCTCTGTCTGTCTTTGTCTCTCTCTGTTTCTGTAACTCTCTGCCTGTCTTTGTCTCTCTCTGGCTCTGTCTCTGTCTCTATCTGTATGTCTCTGTCTGTCTTTGTCTCTCTCTGTTTCTGTCACTCTCTTTCTGTCTTGTCTCTCTCTGTCTCTGGCTCTGTCTCTGTCACTATCTGTATGTCTCTGTCTGTCTTTGTCTCTCTCTGTTTCTGTCACTCTCTTTCTGTCTTTGTCTCTCTCTGTCTCTGGCCCTGTCTCTGTCACTATCTGTCTGTCTCTGTCACACTCTGTCTGTATTTGTCTCTCTCTGTCTCTGTCTCTGTCACTATCTGTCTGTCTCTGTCACTCTCTGTCTGTCTTTGTCTTTCTCTGTCTCTGTCACTCTCTGTCTGTCTTTGTGTCTCTCTGTCTCAGTCTCTCTCTGTCTATCTTCTTGTGTCTCTGTCTCTGTCACTCCATGTCTGTCTTTGTGTCTCTCTGTCTCTGTCTGTTTTTGTGTCTCTGGCTCTGTCTCTGTCACTCTCTGTCTATCTTTATGTCTCTCTGTCTCTGTCACTCTCTGTCACTCCATGTCTGTCTTTGTGTCCCTCTGTCTCTGTCATTCTCTATGTGTGTCTGTCACTCTCTGTCTGTCTTTGTCTTTCTATCTCTGTCACTCTGTCACTCTGTCTCTCTCTGTCTCTGTCACTCTCTCTCTCTCTCTCTCTCTCTCTCTCTCTCTCTCTCTCTATGTCTGTGTCTTCGTTATCTGACAGTCAATACGGTCTATGTCTGTCTGTCTCTCCCCCCTCACTCTACCCCTTTCTCTCTCCCTCTTTATCTCTACCCCTTTCTCTCTCCCTCTTTATCTCTACCACTTTCTGTCTCCAATTCAATTCCAATCTCTCCAATGATTTCATGGAAACAAGCAGGAAGCCGAATGTTTTTTACATTAAGAATTCGGCATATTTTGGCAACTAGGACGATCTTTTCTTAGAACTCATGGTGCATTTGGGTCACATCCAGCTCAGTATCATGCAGATGGGTACATACAGATGTAGACTTGTTGGGGCTGTTCACATTAATTAATGATCTCTCGTTCAGATCAGTGTACCAAAAACAATCAAAACCTTGTACAATATAAGAAGAAGCCGTATTGATAAAAAAAATTCCATATACGCACCTTTTTCTCACATTTTCATTATTCCAAATATGGACTTATCATATTTACCTTATTTCCTCCAACCCGGGCCCTTATTGGCAATAGGCAACAGAGGGTCTGTTTAAACGACCTTAAAGAGCCACTCCGTGATTTTCAAAACATATTACTTACCTTTAATACGAACCCATATGTCATATGTGGTGATATAAAAATCAAAATTTCTTAACTTTTCATGTCCAAAATACATATATATGAAAATCTAAAAACAGCCTTATAGACACACAGAGGTGTAGATATCACGTCCAATATACATGGATACTAGTTATATAACCTAACAAACACTACCAACTCCAAACTGCCCTCCTGGCTGATTTAGATAGTCTCCAAAATTACGTTTGACTATTTGACGCGCGCCACTGTCCGGTTGTCGATCATAATTGCGACGTTCTACCTTCATATTGTCATTGTAAAAATCCAATAAGCTTTAAAATGTGTCTTTTTGGTAACAGTCGATACTTCGCGATTAAATGACACCATTGGTTAAGTTTGGCATATATGACTCCAACAACTCACGGAGTGGCTCTTTAATGCAACAGAGGGTCTGTTCAAATGAACTTAATGTATATATTTCTGTATTGCATCATCGAGGTAACTCTGTGTATCATATTTTTTTTATATTTGATGTTTATATAACGCTTTTATGTAATATGTTCGATAATAATTCTAGTGTCTCATAGACCATTTAGGCTGGACATTTTTATAAGTGTGTGACACATTAATGAAATAATATTCTTCTTCTTCATCTTCTGAAAAAAATAAAGAATGCCTTTAGGGAGTTAAATAATGATTTGTAGGTGTCAGACAGTTTGTTGTAAGGAATCTATTAAAACGCCAAGGTCCTGTACAAGACTGCGTTACTTCGAAAACATTGATTTCTACTTCACTTGGAGAGATATATACATGTATGGTATTCCACAGGAAATATCAAATGTCCTCTACATAACAAACAACTATGGCCTAGTATCTATTGTGATTATTATTTCGAAATAATGAAATTTTGCGGAATGCTTATAGCATTTCAATACTACTAAAATTAAACCTGTAACATTTCAAATCGTATACACTATATATTGTTTATCTTGTTGTTTGTCACGAAAGACACCCGTAAGTTTATAAACGTTTATGTAATATAGAGCACTTTAAAATAAACATCACTATTTGTAAACAGCAACATTAACTGTTTATGAAATCATATAAAACAACTTCAACCATCAAGTGGTCTAAACCGCCAGTGAGAGGTTTTTGGTAGCTGTATTCCCTCCTCTCTATTTATAGAACATATTTGACGTCTGGGCAACGCGACGATATCCATATATGGACAATACTTACAAGACCAAAACATGTAAACAAATAATGCGAATTGTTCAAAAACAATTCTTAGCACTCTAAGGTGGTGATTATCTGAAGGTTTTATTTTATGCTCTATGTATATGTGTGTGTCCTTAAATGTAATAAAAACACAAATATGCAAAGACACACATAAAATGGAAATTAATAAATTCATTGGTCCTCTGCATAATTCATTGATATTTAAAGAGTTAAAACATTTTTTGACACAACTTCTCTCATAGATTCATCCATTCGACCTTTGATGCTACTGTTACTTACACTGCATGTTTTAATATGTCATGACAAACAGACACCAATGTATGTCATTCATTCAGTTAATACACAAATTACTTAAATGGTACTTTTCACAACAATTATAAAACTAATTCATCAGCTGCTACCATTAAAATCTTTTCAAGAATATTTGTGATGTTTGTGATGCGATGTAATGTGATGTTTTGTGATGCTATGTAATGTGATGTTTTGTGATGTAATGTGATGTTTTTTGATGCGATGTGATGTGATGTTTTGTGCTGCGATATACTGTGATGTTTTGTGATGCTATGTAATGTGATGTTTTGTGATGCTATGAAATGTGATGTTTGTGATACGATGTACTGTAATGTTTTGTGATGTGATGTGATGTTTTTGATGTAATGTGATGTTTTTTGATGCGATGTGATGTGATGTTTTGTGATCCGATGTAATGTGAAGTTTTTTATGCGATCTACTGTGATGTTTTGTGATGTGATGTGATGTGATGTTTTTGATGTGATGTTTTTGATGTAATGTGATGTTTTTTGATGCGATCTACTGTGATGTTTTGTGATGTGATGTGATGTGATGTTTTTGATGTGATGTTTTTGATGTAATGTGATGTTTTTTGATGCGATGTGATGTGAAGTTTTGTGATACGATATAATTCGATGTTTTGTGATGCGATGTAATGTAGTGTTTTGTGCTGCGATATACTGTGATGTTTTGTAATGCGATGTTTTGCGATGCGATGTAATCAGTTGTAATTACACTTATTGCATAGCAGTGTACCGTTTTTATTAAAACAATGGTGTTATGTTATGTTTTTTATATCTGATGATATGATGCAAAATCTTGTGATGCTGTGTAATTTGACTTTTATAGCAGTGTTATGAGTTTTGAAAGTGGTGTTTGTTGAGCAGTTATGCGGTATGGATAATTGTATTTCGATTCTATGGGTTACAATGTGACGCTTTCATGTGGTATAATGTGTTTTAGGATTAAATGCCATGATATGTGAAGTTAATAAGAAGAGGTTTAATTCTTTTAAAATATCGTGTATGGTAATGCGATCAAGTGGAAGCCGAAATGAAATAGTGTGGTTTTGTGTAATGAAAAGTGGGCGTATGTGTTGTTGTTTGTTCAGGTTTAGTCGGTAGTCTTCTAAAGCATGGTGGTTTGGTAAGGTGTGATATTTTGTTTATTGCAATCACTTGTTGTGAAAGTTTGTATAGCTTTGATTTATGTAGAAAGTTCAACTCGACCATCTGTCGTCAGTACTATTTCGAAATGATAAATTGAATTTATGAAAAGCTTACAGCGTTTCAATACTATTAAGCCAAACTTCACGATTTTAATTGGTGTATACTAATATTGTTTATGTTAATGTTTGTTACTGCAGAAGTACCTTGGGTTATGATCAAATATGTATGAAATATTCAAAACATTGAAATGTCAACTGTTTTACATAAAACAACAAACAACAAACCGCCAATGACAGCTTCCAACAAACCGGGTTCCCTGTGTTCTATTTATAGAAAAGCATGACGTCACAATAAAGCGACTAAATCCATATATGATGACCAAAACATATCAATAATTCATGCAGTTTGTTAAAAGAAAAAGTGTAACCATAGTTGCCGTACTCTATAAGTTATATGTTTCACATCTATCCTTATATGGATAATGGTAGCATAAGTGTAAAATTACTTACATAACGAAATGAAATAAGTTTATACACATGTTTCTGTCTCTGTGTTATAGCACTGCACTGTAAGAACTCAGACACTTCCTCGTATTGAGTGTACCCTTACGTATAGAAACATACATCTCGATTATGAAATAGCACCAATTACATTTCCTCTCTCAGCTACGAAATGCGAAGATATCGATGCAATGCGTCGCTGTGACGAAATAAGTAATTGTGACACCACTTGATATAATAGGATATTTTCTTTAAGAGACATTGCAATAAAGAAGTTGACTATCCATAAGAACTTGTTCTTCTTCAGTACTATGATACTTCTTTTAAACTCAAACAATTAAAGACATCCGTAGCAGCAGGGGAGAAAATGTGGTAGAAAGGAACGAGAGCTAGAGAGCTACTGTTGCCACTACTACTACTACTACTACTACTACTACTACTACTACTACTACTACTACTACTACTACTACTACTCTTTCTATTACAACAATTGTTAATGCTGCTACTACTACTACTATTGCTGCTGCTGCTACTGCTACTACTACTACTACTACTACTACTACTACTACTACAACTACTACTACTACTACTACTTTTAATACTATACTACTACAACTACTACTACTTTTACTTCTACTACTACTACTACTACTATTACTACTACTTTTACAACTACTACTTCTACTACTACTACTACTACTACTTTTACTTCAACTACTACTACTACTACTACTACTACTACTACTACTTCTACTACTACTACTACTACTGCTGCTACTACTTTTACTACTATACTAGTACAACTACTACTACTTTTACTTCTACTTCTACTACTACTTTTACAACTACTACTTCTACTACTACTACTACTACTACTTTTACTTCTACTACTACTACTTCTACTACTATTACTGCTACTGCTGCTACTACTACTACTTTTCCTATTACAACTATTGTTACTGCTGCTGCTACTACTACTATTGCTGCTCCTGCTCCTGCTACAACTACTACAACTACTACTACTACTACTAATACTGTTACTACTGTTACTACTGTTACTATTACTATTGCAATTACTGCATGTGCTATTTTTAATGCAGCGTTCATTCAATATACCATTATGAATAGCAACCATTAGTATAATACATTAGTAACAATAGCAGTTGCTGTAGTACTAGTTCAATTGAAGAAATATCAAAAGTGATAGGGCACCTCGTGAGTACATATGAAGTATATGAAGTATATTTCTTTCTAACATTCTTGCATATGTTTAGTGTAAAATGGTGCCGTCGACTGTTCAGGATGATATCAGCTTTGCTAGTTGACTTTCTTGATATATACAGAAAATTATCGTATCTAGAGTTTACCATAGGGCTTACACCGAGCGAATTAAGAATAGATAGATTAGAAAAGATTAGATTTACTCACATGGACAGCCCTCTAAAAATAACTGACATTAAGGCTTAATTTCACATTGGTTGTTGGTTTTCATTTTGAATAACTATTTCTTTTTTACATTAGCAGTACAAGTAATGTGCAATTATACCTTTAAACAGTTATGAGCAATTAAACAATGTTTTAAAAGATCATCATTCAGTTTTAAATTCCATTGTATTCAATAAACATATATTTTGTTGTAATAACGACGCAAAAATATTTACACTCAACTTAGAATAAGAAGTTTTAAAATTATATAACTAAAAGATTTTAATTTCCAGGTTTAAGAGTCTTTCTTTCAAGGGCAAATGTCTAGAGTATTTCTCCACATCGAACATCTTAAAAGAATGCTATTTTGAAACCAATACCCTTTGTGACATTTTGGTAACATTATGTGACAGTTTATGAAAGCGAATTAAAATCTTAATCATGTCACATGATAATATATGAATTCCGCTATTTACGTTTAGATTCAAATTTATATAAACCTATGAACAAATTCAATTTTTAAAAAAAAACGAAAATCCTCTACAGGTTAAGAATTCCGCAGTAAATCTAAAAATTGAACATATTAAAACTTTCTTGACACTACGAGCAGTTAGAAAAAAATCGAAAACAGCCGGATGTATAGTTAACTACTATATGACTAAAATAAGTTTAATATTTGTTTTAAACTAAATTGCCTTTGTCTATTAATGAAATGCCCTTTTCCATCGATGAAACATTCACTAAAAAATAAAAGTTAAATGTACTGGTATATAGAACATATATGTAGTTTATCTATCTGTTTGTCACGATATACACCCCTAAATTTATTAATGTTTATGCAATATCAACTCATTTAACAGTATTTGGGAAAACATATGTCAATTATTTATGAAATTATATAAAATAACTTATTAACAACAATTTAAGCCAAAGATTGGCCTAAACCACCATTGACAGTTTTTGGAAGCCGGGTTTCCTGCGCTCTTTTTATAGAACAGATTTGACGTCAAGGACACGCGATGATATCCTTATATGGACAATACTTATTCAAGGCCAAAACATGTCAACAAAAAAGCGGGTTGTTCAACAAAATTTCAAAGTACTCTTTTGTTGTTTTTATCTGACATGTTAATGCTTTTTTTATGTGTCCTTAAATGGAATGAAAACACAAATGTGCAATCATTTATGAATAAAAGTTCAATAAATACAGAAAAATTAGGGTGCTTTACCTCTGCGTACAATACAATCTCGTTAATTGTAAAAAAATACCCCATTACGTTACATAGTGTAGCAATATTAGAGATAGTGTGGTATGGTGTAATGGAGTGTGGGATCATGTGGTGTTTTTGTTGTGGTTTAGTCGGTAGTTTTATGATGTGCCGTGGTTTGGTAAGATGTGATGTTCTGTTAAATGTTGTGAAATTTTGTAAAGCTATAATTCACGTGAAAAAAACCCATAAAAAATCCTATAACAAGTCCTTAAACTCGACTATCGATCGTGATTACTATTTCGAAATGATACTTTTTAATCAATTTACAAAATGCTTACAGCGTTACAACACTTATATATAAAACTTGATATTCTTCAACTGGTGTATATTTCTATGGTCTATAAATATCTTAATCACGGAAGATACCCCTCGGGTTGTCAATTTAACTGAGAGATGTCAAAACTAAAAAAGAACAAACAAAAAAGAAGCAATGCTAACTGTTTATAAGATTACATAAAACCACAAACCGGCAATAACGGCTTCCTACAAGCTAGTTTCCCTATGTTCTATTGTTAGAAAACTTGACGTCACAACATAGCGACGAAATCCATATATGAACAATTTCAGCCAGATCAAAACATGTCAATAAATGATGTCGATCATTGTTTATAATAAAACCAAACCTGGTCTGTCGTTATCCCAAGACTTAATGTTTCATATGTCCTTATATGGTATAGAATCATAAACATGCTATAATTTCCAAATCAAAATGGAATGAGCTAAGATGAATTTCTATGTCTGCACAATGCCATTGAACTACAAGAACTAAGACTATCTCATCTCCTCTGCGTCCAAATGGCCTGAATGACTAGTGTGACACATGACAGTTTTTATCATTAAAATAGCACCGATATTATATATTTACTCGAGCTACTATATGATACTATATGCAGAATGTCACTCAATCTTCAACTTCTACTTCTACCACCACTACTACTACTACTACCCCCCTCGTCCTCCTCCTACTGCTAATACTACTGCTACTACTGCTACTGCTACTACCACTGCTACTACTACTACTACTACTACTACTACTACTACTTCTACTACTGCTTCTTCTTCGACTACTGCTTCTTCGACTACTAGTACTACCACTACTCCTGCTACTACTAGGTCTACTTTTACTACCTCTACTACCTCTACTACTTCTACTACTACTACTCCTACCACTTCTACTATTCTACTACTTCTACTTCTACTAATCCTATTCCTCATATTACTTCTTCTTATATTTCTGCTACTACTACCACTTCTACTACAACTACTTCTACTACAACTACCTACTACTCCTACTGCTACTACTCCTACTACTATGTTGATCTTTACTATTACTTCAACAACTACTTCTACTACAACTACTATTTCTGATACTGTTACTTCTACCACCACTACTACTTCTGGTGCTACTATTACTTCTACTACTTCTACTCATTCTACTACTACTAATTTTACACCTATACCACTACTTCTTGTGCTTCTGATTCTTTCAAGAAATCATTATGATCTGTTTGTTCATATGGATGCTTAAAAATGGTGAATGTTTAAGCATATGAACAGACAGATTTTAAAACATTTTTCTTTTAAATTCAAGTTAATGTATTTTCCTTATAACATTGAAACTTACAGTCTACTATTTCTAGAACTACAGGGTTAAAAAATCAGTTTTAACTGTCTTTGTATCAGAATACCGACATAATTTGGCAACTGGGACGATCTTTTCCTAGCACTGGTCGTGCATTTGGGTCATATCCAGTTTGTTATCATGAAGCTAGGTAGGTTGTCATAGACTTGGTTTCGGCTCATAAGATAAATATTCCATCGTTCAGATCATTTTATCAAATAGAAGCCAAAGCATATTTATTTTCTAAGGTTAGAAGGCGTATTCTGAAAATGAATAGATTTTGTAAGCAAGTTTTAATTCTATTTTCCGTGGTTTAATGAGTAGTGATATTCAATTTCTTGCAAACCTGAAGTTATGGATCTTTGCTGAGCCACATAATGAAGTGATACATTCAACTTTCCATAAATTTTAACATGAAATATTTCATTTTGTAGATTTTTTTATTTTTATATCTAAGTGTTAGTCACGACATTTCTTAGGTTATCCGCAAACTTTTATGCAATATTTAAGACTTAATATTTTTTAAATATTTAAAAAGAATAGCAACGCAAACTGTTATAAGTAAATATAAACTAACTTGAACCATAAATTGGTCGAAACCGGCAGCGACAGCTTCTTGCAGGCTGGTTTGGTGCTGTTCTATTAATAGAAAAGCTTGACGTCACATTTCGCTACTATACTTACTACTTACAACAAGACTGTACAACATGTCAACAAAAGATGCTGGTATTTAAATACAAATTTAAGCACTCATAGATTGTCATTATCAAATGTGTATATGCTTTACATGCGTCCTTAAATGGAATAAAACACATTAACTTTTTTACAAAAAAGGGAAAATAACTTACCATATTTAATATGATTTACCTCTGCTTGAAATAATGATATTTAAAGAACTAAAACAATGTTGTTATCACAAATTATTGCATAAAGCCTCAATCCACTCATATTTTGACAGTCCGTGGACTGCACAGTTTGGTGAAATTATAATGGGTTTTTTTTTTATCTTTTATTTAGTATCTAATCTTGTGATTTTTAAGCATTGTGTTGTAGTGTGGCTGAAGTTTATATGATATTACACTGTGTAGGGCAGTTTGGTATAATGTGAAGTAGAAGGTTTTGTGATATCCTGCAATCTTAAATGATATCCGGATTTTGCAATTTTATCTCTGAAAATAATTTCTCTAAATCTATGAGTTACGTATGAAATAATTTCAGGTACTTCTCAGATTCCACCATCTTAATGTGATTACTTTTTCGAAACGATACGTTCAATTTAGGGAATGCTTGCAGCGTTTCCATACCTATTACTCAAACTTTTTAATATATTTCTTTATACAAAAGTATATAAAATTATTCATTTAATAAGCAAAAGTTAATCTGTAGCTGCTTCGTATAAAATGTCCCTAAAAATGATACAATCAATTTGTAAAGTGCTAACGGATAAACAATAAACCAGAAATATTTCGATTTTTATATATATTTGAATTGGTTATCTTGTCATGACGAAACTTCCTAAGGTTATCAGTAAACCGTCATGAAATATTCAAAACTTTGGGGAAAAAAACAACATTTGAAAAACATTGTTATTCCAACAATAAAATTTCATACTACAACAAGCCACAAGTGACAGAAGAAGAAAAGAAGAAGAAAATTAGTTTATTAAAGTGTCCCACTTTGCATTTAGACATATATTATACAATTATCACATCAAATTAAAAAGCAAAGTCAAGCCTAGAAAGGCTTACGAGACACGATATAACATAAAACAATCCTTATAAATAAATACTATAATTAAAACATTTGTAAAACAAGTGCGCACACTCGTGCACTCACACTCACACTCACACACACACACACACACACACACGCACACACACCCACACCCACACCCACACACCAACAGACACACACACACACGCACGCACATGCACGCGCACACACATAATTATATACAAATATATAACATCAGTAAGATAAGTATAACGGGGTATAAAACATTATTGGAGAAGATTACGTTTATACATTGACATACATTGACAGCTTCCTACAAGTAGGGAACTCTATGTTGTGTTTACAGAAAAGCTTACGTCGCAGCAACGCGAGTATATCCATATATGAACAATTCTAACAAGACCACAACAATTCAATAAATAATATGGATCATTTTTTAAAAAACAAGTCAAAGCATCTCGACGTCTCAAGCTCACATGTTTCACATGGTGTACAAAACAAACATGCAAATTTTAACAAATCAAATTAAAATAAGTTTACCTACTAACTTCTGTCTCTTCAAAATGTCAATTTAATATTAGAACTAAAACCACCTCATCTTTTATAAATCCAAATACGCTTATTTGTGTACCGATTACAAATGAAGTTGTTTTTGTTAGTGAAGTAACTTCAGTATAATTATTTTCTAAGGCTGATACATGGAAAAAATAGCACTATAGATACGTATTTGCTGTAATTGTTGCTATTATTACAAATGAAAGGAACAAGTCATTACGATACAAGTTCAATCAGTACTATGGTATCACTTTAATACTGAAACTACTTCTATTACTACTACTACTTCTTCTACTACTATTACTACTACTACTACTTCTACTACTACTACTACTACTACTACTACTACTACTACTACTACTACTACTACTACTCTACTACTAATACTTCTACTACCTCTACCATCACCACTACCTCTACTACTACTACTACTACTACTACTACTACTACTACTACTACCTCTACTACTACTACTACTTCTACTACCTCTACCATCACCACTACTACTACTACTACTACTACTACTACTACTACTACTACTACCTCTACTACTACCTCTACTACTAATACTTCTACTACCTCTACATCACCACTACTACTACTACTACTACCTCTACTACTACTACTACCTCTACTACTACTACTACTTCTACTACCTCTACCATCACCACTACTACTACTACTACTACTACTACTACTACTACCTCTACTACTACCTCTA
This sequence comes from Phorcus lineatus, assembly GCA_921293015.1. Classification (NCBI taxonomy): domain Eukaryota; kingdom Metazoa; phylum Mollusca; class Gastropoda; order Trochida; family Trochidae; genus Phorcus; species Phorcus lineatus. Next base: position 29,677,162 of record OV121088.1, on the reverse strand, counting down.
CTACTAATACTTCTACTACCTCTACATCACCACTACTACTACTACTACTACCTCTACTACTACTACTACCTCTACTACTAATACTAATACTACTTATATTACTGTTACTGACTCTACTATTTTCACTAATTTATACTACTACTTCTACTTTTTCACTACAACTACATGTACTACTATAACTACTGCTGCTTTTACTACTAATACTACAACTGCTTCTACTGAGACTGCTGTTTTTAAAACTACTACTACTGCTGATGCTCATGTTACTACTATGACTGCCTTTTTTAACTACTTCTGCTACTACTGAATGTACTATTACAATTACTACCATTACAATTCTACTACTTCTGCTAATACTAAATGTACTATTACAATTACTACCATTACAATTCTACTACCGCTACTGCTATGACAACTACTATAACTTTTTATACTACAACTATACTATTGTTACTACTTCTACTACTGCCACTACTACTACTACTACTACTACTACTACTACTGCCACTACTACTACTACTATAACTACAACTAATCCTTCTACTACAACTTCTACTACTACTACTACTACTACTACTACTACTACTGTAGCCGCTACTTGTGTATTCATTCAACATATAACTGTGAATAACAACCATTAATAGTAGCAGGAGCAGTAGCAGTCGTAGTTTTATTCATAGAAGAAATAGTAAAAGTGGTTCTACATCTCGTGTATACATATCAGTTGTAAACAACTGAAGTATGTTGTTTTTAAAATCCTTTTTATGTAAATAGGTGTCACCATTCAAAAGGCACTCTATCAGTCTCACCTGTTTGTGAGGATATCAATCAAGTAGTGTGAACTTTTATTACATTAAAGGATGCTTATCGTATTATTATACTTGAACTTGTACACATAACGTATGTGCACTAAGTATTACACTACTTATATCAAAGATGAAATAATCAAACATTACAATGTCAGAAAATTTTATCTACCTATCCAACCAAAATGAAGAGAAATTCAAGCAAATCTGGTCAACGCTAAATCTACTTTTTCGAAACTCCTAATCGAAGAAGGTTTTTTTTGTTATGTAGGAACTCCATTCTAATGTGAATAAGTGGGTAAGTCGTGTGGATTCATTTCCCAACAGTTGTAGGTCTCTCGGCTATTTTGGTTTTCATATACATGTATAGAATTTATTTAGAACTACATGTAGTAATAACTTGATAATATTTATGTATGAATGAACATTTACTGTTTATGTATGAGAATCATGTGAAACGATGTATTGATATCAAACATTTAATGTATGTAATACCTGTAATGGAAATATGGTAATAAAAAAAGTATGTTTCCAACAATAAAGTGGTTGGGGTAGTCTCTAATTCATGATTAATAATACCTATGTCACACACGGGGAAGTGCCATTAATACTCAAAGTACATACAAACGCACATGTGCCAACACAAATACAGGCATACCGGTGGATACAAAATATGTTAATACACTTATATCCACCCATAACTTACAAGCATGCACAGACGCCTCTTACAATCGATGCCTAAAATATACAGATCAGCTCTGGCCAAATTCCGGTGCGGGGTTGCACCTATACGGATCGAAACCGGGCGTTATGAAAATATCCCAAGTGAAAACCGTTTCTGTTTCAACTGTCCCGGCAAGGTAGAAGACGAGCTTCATGTACCTCTCCACTGTCCACTATATGCTGATATTCGACAGATTTTATGACTCAAATGTGAGAAGGGTATTTTAGGTTTCAATGTGTTGAGTGATAAAGATAAATTGGCCGCAATACTACATAATCCTAAGATGTCCTGAGCGACACCATAAACAGATTTCATTCTATAGCTGTGTCCAAAGTTAATGTTTAACACCGTACCGTAAAGTTGCAAGAAATGACATCGGTGTAGGCCAATGTTGTCTGCAAACAATTCTATATGCGACCTTTTATCATTTTTTCCTTGGTTTTGTAATATTAGTTGTTCGGTTTAATGCAAATGTTTTTATGGAATTTTGTTAGGCTCCGAATGACGAATGAAACAGCCTTACTTTAAATGTAAAATTTTCAATTTATATATTAGAATATCTTCAAAATGAAATTGTTCGTTATTATGACCCATCTCGATATATTTTGTTATCAACCGAAACTGAAGCAAAAAAATTTCTATATTGGTCAAATTTACACTTATTACTTGGAATATGATATTATTTAGATTTCTTTAAAAAAAATGTAATAGCCAACTGTGGATTTCTTCTATCTTAATTTATGTGACGACTATTTGATTAAACATATTCTTTATTTTGCCTGTAACACAAAATATGGAATATGAAAAAAAAGTATATTGTTTATCATGTTAGGAGAAGTTCCCACAGTTAATTATCAGCAAATCTGTATGCAATATTCTTTAAATTACACTTGTAATAAAACAACATTTAAAAAACATATCAATACAAAAGATTGAACCAAAGTTTGGTAGAAACCGCCAACAACAGCTTCTCGCAAGCTGCTCTCCTCTGTTCTATTTATAGAAAAGCTTGACGTCACACGACGCGACGATATCCATACATGTACACAACCTATTCAAGACAAAAACTTGTCAACAAAAATGCGGATTGTTCAAAATCAATCCAAAGCACTCTTAGGTTGTTTTTATTGTACGTGTTTGTGATGTGTATGTGTTCTTAAATGGAATGAAAACACATATATGCAATTATTTACGAATTAAATGAAATTAGTCAAATATTGTAATGGTGTTTTACCTCTGCACAAAATCAAGATGTTTCAAAATCTAAGATAAAAACAATTATCACATATTATCTAATAACCCCTCCTCCACAGAAGTGCAGTAAGATATCACTTGATATATATAAATGTAAGACGTTTTCATAAATGACAAATACGAATATATATTCGATTAGATTGGATTGAAATTTTGGGCGTGGGACATGCATCACACGCATATATTTCTAGTTTTTTGTTCCGCGATGTTTTTTAATCTTATGTTTTTATTACAGATTTGTTGATTTGTCATTTTATGTGTTCTATGTTTTAATGTGCTTTTACAGCATTATAATGCACTGAAAAGAAGTGGTGTTGTGCGATTTTATGTGATTTTGTGTAATGAGATTTTTCATTAAGCGCTGTAATGTATAAAGATGTGAGGGGGGGGGGGGGGGGGGGGGGGGGGGGGGGGGGGGGGATAGCGCAGTGGTTAGCGCGTTCGGCTCCGGATCGGCAACTTTGTCTGCAGTAGAGAACTGTTCTACACGCAGTCAGGTTTGGGTGCAATGCTACACTGAGTTTCAGCGCAGTACCACTTTAATATATCAGAATATCACTTTACACCACATCATAAAATATCACTTTACACCACATCATAAAATATCACTTTACACCACATCATAAAAAATCACTTTACACCACATCATAAAAAATCACTTTACACCAAATCATAAAATATCACTTTACACCACATCAAAAAAAATCACTTTGCACCACATCATAAAATATAACATAAGTCTCATTGCAACACGGGGGCGGGATAGCGCAGTGGTTAGCGTGTTCGGCTTCGGACCTCCTGATCCGAGGTTCGAATCCCGCCAGGGGCTCGGCAACTTTGTCTGCAGTAGAGAACTGTTCTACACGCAGTCAGGTTTGGGTGCAATGCTACACTGAGTTTCAGCGCAGTACCACCCCTGGTTCGCCAGTTACAGCCGATGCTCGCAGGTTTCACCGCAATGCATAGCCACAATGGTGTGGCGGGCTTTCTCCCTGCTATAATACTAGCAGCCGCGATATAAATGAAATATTCTTGAAAGCGGCGTTAAACCCCAACTCACTCACTCACTCACTATAAAGATGTAATGTGATGATTTTTTATGTGGATATGTTGTGATGCAATGAGTGAGGTGAGGTGAGTTGGGGTTTAACGCCGCTTTCAAGATTATTTCACTTATATCGCGGCTGCTAGTATTTTTGCAGGGAGAAAGCCCGCAACACTATAGTGGCTATGTATTGCGGTGAAACCTGCGAGCATCGGCTGGAACTAGCGAACCATGGGTGGTACTGCGCTGAATTTCAATGTAGCATTGCACCCAAACCTGACTGCGTGTAGAACAGTTCTCTACTGCAGACAAAGTTGCCGAGCCCCTGGCGGGATTCGAACCTCGGATCAGGAGGTCCGAAGCCGAACACGCTAACCACTGCGCTATCCCGCCCCCGTGTTGCAATGAGACTTATGTTATATTTTATGATGTGGTGCAAAGTGATTTTTTTTGATGTGGTGTAAAGTGATATTTTATGATTTGGTGTAAAGTGATTTTTTATGATGTGGTGTAAAGTGATTTTTTATGATGTGGTGTAAAGTGATATTTTATGATGTGGTGTAAAGTGATATTTTATGATGTGGTGTAAAGTGATATTTTATGATGTGGTGTAAAGTGATATTTTATGATGTGGTGTAAAGTGATATTTTATGATGTGATATAATGTGTTTTGATATGTGTTGAATGAATTGTTGTTTTGTAAATTTGTCTTTATAAAGTTATGAAATGTGATATTTTGTGATGTGGACACATTTCATGTATTTCTTTTGCTGTTTTTGGATATAAAGTAAAGAGGTAAATGTGTTGTGAAATGAGTTTTGCGAACTGTTGTTATTTCATGAAAGATTTTATATGAAGTAGCATATGTGATGTTTTGTGACGTGATGTATTGTAGATTGGTTTGGTTTTATGATTAACATTGTGGATTTTTCGGGAGATACATTCGTTAGTGTTATGTTGTAATGTGTTTTATAACCTGTGATATTAAGTTTATTGCAATCGCCTGTTGTGGAAGTTTGTAAAGTTATGATTTACACATTAAAAATGCTCAGACAGTGCTTAAACCCGGTTATTTTAACTGAAAACTATTTCGCAATGATACATTCACTTTACGAAATGTTCTCAGCGTTTCCATACTGATATATCAAACAAGAAATATCTCATTGGTATACATTCTTAGGTTTATCTATGTGTTTTTCACGACAGTCCTTTGGGTTATCAAAAACCCGTATGTAACATTCAACACTTTCAAATAAAAGAAATAGCAATGTCAACTGTTTAAGAGATTGTATAAAATAACTTGATATACTGATTGCTTCAAAACCGCAAATGACAGTTTCCACTGAGATGGGTTCCCTATGTTCTATTTATAGAAAGCATGACGTCATAACAGCTCGACGAGATCAATGTATGAACAATTATGGCAAGAAGATGTCAATAATTCAAAGCAGGTTTCTTAATATATCACAAGGTTTAATATTTCATATGTGTTTCATTGTTCCATAAACAGTATAGAATCACAAACCTGAAATTATTTACAAATCAAAATTAAAAGAAGTTTATCTACCGGCTTTTAGGAACTATGAAATGTTTACTCTGGATACATACTGACATATAATTAGAGTGGCGAGCATATTTGACAGAATGGGAAAAGGTGAATTTACTACTACTACTACTACTACTACTACTACTACTACTACTACTACTACTAATACTACTACTACTAATAATACTACCTATGCTACTTTTACTACTATTGCTACCACTATTACTCCTGCTAGTACTACTACTACTACTACTACTACTACTACTACTGCTGCTGCTGCTGCTGCTGTCACTACAATTTCAACTACTAAAGCAACTACTAGTATAATTGCTACTTCTACTACTACTATTACTACTACTACTGCTGCTGTCACTACTATTTCAACTACTACAACAACTACTACTATAACTGCTACTTCTACTACTACTACTACTTCTACTACTACTACTTCTTCTACTACTACTACTACTACTACTACTACACCTATTACAACCCTCTGACTGCTCCTACTACTACCTATGCTACTTTTACTTCTATTGCTACCACTATTGCTACCATTATTTCTCCTGCTATTGCTAGTACTACTACTACCACTACTTTTACTGCTACTGCTAGTACGACTACTACTGCTGCTGTTACGACTATTTCAACTTCTACAACAACTACTACTATAACTGCTACTTCTACTACTACTACCACTTATGCTTCTACTACTGGTGTTGTAGCTGAAACATATGTTCCGTAGGTCTTGTGTATATTTAGTGCAAATGGGTGACCTGTTTTAAAAGGCTTTCTGTCCGTATCAATTTTGTTTATGAGGATATCAGTTTTGTTATGTGACCTTTTTACAGGATAGTTCACGTATCAAGAGTTTACTATCGCATGTATAGGGCCTAAACAAATGAATGGATAGTTGTTGACAATGAAATCAAGTTCTTGTATTTGTCCTTCTCTGAAAAGAAATATTAGTTAGAAGTAATATTTGTTTCCAAAAATACAATGGTATTTGTAATTTTTATACAACATGCATGCGTCTAGATTAATTAGCAGATGTTAAGCGTGTCTTAAATGATAAAATGAAAATATTCCATTAAACGACGACATGGCTAGATTTCATTGTAACGAGATATGACGACTCGTCAGAATGACATTAATGAAAAAGTTGCACGTTGATAAATGACACCAGAGTAGGCCGAAGACACAAATGCAGGTAAACACGAGTTCATTGATCTCCGCGTTTATTATTGCAATCGATTATAGTAATATTGGCTCGATTTCGTTGTGAATCTTTGTGATAAATTATATCTATCACCGTGTATCCTTGTTCACTGTTGTAATGTGTTGTTGTATGATTCGATGTATGTCTTGTAATCTGTAGAAGTGTAGTGTGTTGTTTTGTGACATGATGTAATCTGTAGAAGTGTAGTGTGTTGTTTTGTGACATGATGTAATGTGTAGAAGTGTAGTGTGTTGTTTTGTGACATGATGTGATGTGGTGTTTTGTAATTTTCTGTTTTGTGACATAATGTGATCTGGTGTTTTGTAATGTGCTGACTGTGATGTTTTCTTGTTTAAAGTGTTTTTTAAAGACGTGTGCCATGTTGCTGTGCTAGTTTAGCCCGTGGTCATCTGATGCGTCTTGGTTTAGTAAGTTTAGAATTTCTTTATTGTATTCGCTTGTTGAAGCATTTTATAAAACTATGAAGAAAGTATAGAATACCTTAAGTCAGTACTTAATCCGGCTATCTAAACTCTTTCCTTAAAAAAATGATACATTCAAATAAAAATGCTTACAACGTTTCCATTCTTATATATCAATCTCGTAGATTTGCAACCGTTATATATCTCAATTCTTTATTAGCTGATTGTCACGACAGATGTCCCTTAGATTTTTAGAAAACCTGGATGCAATATTAAAAACTTTTAAAAAAACATAAGTTTAAAATATTGCAATTCAAACATTATTTAACATTATTTATGTATACCAACTTGAACCATAAATTGGTCGAAACAGCAAATAACAGCTTCTTGCAAGCTGGTTCCTTCTGGTCTATTTATAGAACAGCTTGACGTCACAACGATGCGACAAGATACATCGATGAACATTATTTATTTAAGAGAAAAACTAGTCAACAGAAAGTGTGGATTGTTGAAAAACATTATCTAGCACAATTGGGTTGTTATTCTCTAATGTTTTTATACAGTATATGTGGGCTACTACTGAAACTTACCAACTTTAGGTATTGTCACATAAGCTTTGCATAAAATCAGATATTTAAAGAACTGAGTCATCTTTTATTGTTTACAATGAAAAAATGATTATGTAACCTTTTCTAAATAGAGGATAGCATGTAGGTCTTTTGTTCTTTTGTTGGCCTTTATCTACGTCATGCAAATCCTATCCTATTTGTACCCTATTATTTCGCAGTATTTCCTAGCCTAATTAGGGTGCCTCCAACTTTGCCTTTATAAAGGCTTTTCTTGTTGTGTTATGATGTGATGTGTGTTTTATGATGTTAATCATGTTTAGTATTGTGATGTTTAGTTCTGTGATGTTTAGTCTTGTGATGTTTAGTCTGTGATGTTTAGTCTTGTGATGTTTAGTCTTGTGATATTCAGTCTGTGATGTTTAGTCTGTGATGTTCAGTCTGTGATGTTTAGTCTGTGATGTTTAGTCTGTGATGTTTAGTCTGTGATGTTTAGTCTTGTGATGTTTAGTCTTGTGATGTTTAGTCTTGTGATATTCAGTCTGTGATGTTTAGTCTGTGATGTTCAGTCTGTGATGTTTAGTCTGTGATGTTTAGTCTGTGATGTTTAGTCTGTGATGTTTAGTCTGTGATGTTCAGTCTGTGATGTTTAGTCTTGTGATGTTTAGTCTTGTGATGTTTAGTCTTGTGATATTCAGTCTGTGATGTTTAGTCTGTGATGTTTAGTCTGTGATGTTCAGTCTGTGATGTTCAGTCTGTGATGTTTAGTCTGTGATGTTTAGTCTTGTGATGTTTAGTTTTGTGATGTTTAGTCTGTGATGTTCAGTCTGTGATGTTTAGTCTGTGATGTTTAGTCTTGTGATGTTTAGTCTTGTGATGTTTAGTCTGTGATGTTCAGTCTGTGATGTTTAGTCTGTGATATTCAGTCTGTGATGTTTAGTCTTGTGATGTTTAGTCTGTGATGTTTAGTCTGTGATGTTTAGTCTTGTGATGTTTAGTCTTGTGATGTTTAGTCTGTGATGTTCAGTCTGTGATGTTTAGTCTTGTGATGTTTAGTCTTGTGATATTCAGTCTGTGATGTTTAGTCTGTGATGTTTAGTCTGTGATGTTCAGTCTGTGATGTTCAGTCTGTGATGTTTAGTCTGTGATGTTCAGTCTGTGATGTTTAGTCTGTGATGTTTAGTCTGTGATGTTCAGTCTGTGATGTTCAGTCTGTGATGTTTAGTCTGTGATGTTTAGTCTTGTGATGTTTAGTTTTGTGATGTTTAGTCTGTGATGTTCAGTCTGTGATGTTTAGTCTGTGATGTTTAGTCTTGTGATGTTTAGTCTTGTGATGTTTAGTCTGTGATGTTCAGTCTGTGATGTTTAGTCTGTGATATTCAGTCTGTGATGTTTAGTCTTGTGATGTTTAGTCTGTGATATTCTGTCTGTGATGTTTAGTCTGTGATGTTTAGTCTTGTGATGTTTAGTCTGTGATGTTCAGTCTGTGATGTTTAGTCTGTGATGTTCAGTCTGTGATGTTTAGTCTCGTGATGTTTAGTCTGTGATGTTCAGTCTGTGATGTTTAGTTTTGTGATGTTTAGTCTGTGATGTTTAGTTTTATGATGTTTAGTCTTGTGATGTTTAGTCTCGTGATGTTTAGTCTTGTGATGTTTAGTCCGTGGTGAAGAGTAGCGTGTGACTGGTGTTTTGTGTTGAAGTTCAGTTAGTTGTAATATAATGTAGTATCATATGTGATTATGTGCACTGTGGCGTATTGTAAATTTATCTGATTCATTGTGGTTGAGTGAATATTGATATTCGGTATATTGTAGACCCTTCATGAAGCATTTTGCGAAGCAATGACGCACGTATGTAATAGCCGTAGACAGTGCTTCAATCGGAATTTCTATTCATGGTTTCTATTTCGTCTTAAACTGATTACAGCGTTTCTATACTTATAAATCATACTTGAAGTGTTTCATTGGTATATGTTCGCATTGTTTACCTAGGTGTTTATCAGGACAGGTGTCCTTCAGTCTTCCTCATCAGTTAACCTGTATGCAATATACAACGCTTTTCAATAAACAACATTTGAAAAAAATTGCAATGACAACTGTTTTAAGACTTTCATTAAAACAATCATAAATCATAAAACAATAAAACGCCAGTGACAGCTTCCTTCATGAAGGGTTCCCTTTGTTCTATTAATAGGACAACCTGACGTCACAACAACGCGAGTATAACCATATATGAACAAAATTAACAAGACCAAGACATGTCAATAAATAATGTTGAGCGTTATCAATACAAGTGACACTTGTCGTTATCTAAATGTTATATGTTTCATATATTTCCTTAAATGGAATGTAGAAGCACATACTATCATATGCAATGAAAATATAAATGATATATACTAACTACAACTACTGCTACCACTACCACTACTACCACTATTATGACTACTTCTACAATCATTGTTGCTACTACTACTATTACTACTTCTACTACATTATTACTACTACTACTGCGACTACCACTACTACTACTACTACCACTACTACTACTTCTACCATTACTATTACGACTATTACTACTATCACCACTACCACTACCACTACTACTACTACTACTACTACTACTACTACTACTACTACTACCACTACCACTACCACTACCACTACACTATTACTACTACTACTACTACTACCACTACCACTACCACTACTACTAATAAAAGTAGTAATAGTAGTAGTAGTAGTTGTACTAGTAGTAGAAGTTATAGTAGTATTATCAGTAGCCATAGCAGTAGCAGTAGTAGTAGTAGTAGTAGTAGTAGTAGTAGTAGTAGTAGTAGTAGTAGTAATAGTTTGTATATATTTAATGTAAATAGGTGGCATATCATTCAAAAGGTGTTCTGTCCGTGTCACCTGTTTACAAGGGTGTCAGTTTAGTTATGTGACCTTCTTATTACATTACAGGATATTTCCCGTATCTAGTGTTTACTACAGGACCAACAACAGAGTGAGGTGACAGTTGTTGATAATGAAATTCGGTTATTGTACTTGACCTTGACTGATAAAGAAAGTGTACAAAGTATTACATATGTCTCCAAAAATAGGCTACAATTGTATACTAGTATGTTATCGCTGTTGCGTGATTAATAAAATATCTTGTACACACGGACATACACACACAATACACACTATACAGACTCTCGTGCAAACCACGACCACAACCACGGATATTAGCATACACGCTTATACCGTACCGACGCATACACACGCACACAGACCACACGCGTGTGCGCACAAGCACTGACTTTGCAGGCATTCATCTAGATTTATTAGCAGATGTCAACTATGCTTGTATTTAATGATTATGTTTTGTAATACATGACGAAACATCATGAAAATGTTTTATTGAGGAACGTATCAGCTAGATTTCATATTGTAGCGAGATATATCATGTTTAATTGGAAGAATGGCAATTGCGTCAAAGCTAAACAAAGATAAGTGTCACGAGAAAAGGCCGATGACACGAGTTAACACGAGGACAATGTTCTTTACATTAACTTTAACATAAGGTTATATCAATATTGACTCTTTTCGGTTTTAATATGTTTGATATTTTACACTGTATACTTGTGACTTTTTTCTCTCAATTGTTTATGACTGGAGGAGATATGAAAACCACAAGACAAGAAGAATACCATCAATGATCTAATCGAGGACTATTTTCATTTCTATAATGTATTTCGGAGACTGATAAACTTCTAAATGCATGATTAACAATAAGACGTCACGTGTATTTGATGCGAATAAAACTGTTGAAACACATTGTAAGAATTTCCCTTTGCGTCCTATTCCCAAATTTGCATCTACGGCCGATTTCATTGAAAAATCACCCAACTTTGACAGTAAATGAAATTCAAGGCTCATTTATAAATTACATCATCCGTGATAATATAACATTAAATGTAGTTTCTTTCAATTATATTTCAAGTATATTTTACTGTCAAAATCTCAGTTATTACACTCTTAGTTCTAGAACATTTTATGGGTCGACTCATATGACAGACCACAAGTTGTGTGTCACGTTCCAACAACTGTTGAATAACATTCACAGGAAACGTATCAGTTTCTGATTGGCTGGTTTCTGTGTTAGTGATTGCTCTCGACCAATCAGGTTTGCCTAACATGTTACCTTAACCAATAAAACTCGCGAATTATGAACGGAATGACCTGACCTATTTCGCACCGCTCATGTGGTAAACAAGGCTAAGTCCTATCACATGGTTTTCTGAATAATAGCGAAGGTGATGAAATGCTTGTGAATCGACTAACGTATTTTTACAGCGATTATGTAACGATGATTTTTCGTCCATATTGCATCAGTTTACTAATTGTGTTTGTCAATTTGAAGAATCTGATGAAATTGATATGAAATGTCCTTTTATAATGTGAGAAGCTATAGCTAGAGTATTATAATCAATGCATGACGATAATAATGATAATGAGAACAATGAGAATGCCGATGATAATGATAATAATAAAGTAACGATAATGATATTATTAGTAATGATGATGATGATGATGGTAATGATGATGATGATGGTGATGGTAATGATATTGATGCTGTTGTTGATATTGATGCTGTTGTTGTTGATGATGATGATGATGACGACGACGACGACGACGACGACGACGACGATGATGTTAATGATGATGATGATTCATAAAGCGCCACATCCACAAACGAGGTGCATGTTCAAAGCGCAAAGACATACTAGAAGAAAAGAATTAGAAAATAAAATTTTACTCTTCATATACGATATCATTTTCTCTCATCAGAGACATCTCAAGAAGGATGTTCTACCTCTGTGAGGAGAGATTGATATCATATGAAAACTTATATAAGGAGACTATGATCTCAGTTATCTAGACTGGCCACATTTTCTAGACTTACGAAAACCCTTTAAACTCCTTTTTATGTTACACTGTATTTCGTTCATGATATTTATCAATGAAAATTTAATTGAACAAAAATATCGATAAATCAACTCTTTGGAAGATCAGCGGAATGTATAATCCATTTATCTTATACAGTAATAAATATCTAAATGACCTGAAATAATGAAAACATGATATTTTTTTCCCAGCTAAAGTGTTAATGGATAAGTGTTAAAGACACAAGTCTAATTTTACTTATTAGTAGGCGATAACGAAAAAATTCGATCCATGATGTTGTTCGATCAAGGCCGTCATCCAATATTGATCGATACGCTTTGTATTGACGTGGTTTAATTTGAAAGGAGAGAGCGATGGTAGTATATGTTCAGGAGTTTGTAAATTATGATGAAGGCCTATTTTCCGGACAAGGTCGTCATCGATACTTGATTGATTTATTTATAAAGTGTCTATTGATGTGGGTTAATTGGCAAGGCGAGACGATGAAAGTAAATAAACACTCAGTGGCGAGCGTGGTCTCTTTCACGTATGTAACCTTGCCCTTATAGCTCTCGATGCACCGACAAACGTGACGGCATTAATTGTTAAGAGTTTTTAGCATGACGTAATTACCCGGACTAAGTCATTATTAATATTTGATCTTATATTTATGAGGTGTTTATTTATGTGGCTAAGTCGGGGATAACCTATGATGGTAAATGAACACTCTATATAGTCCATGTTGTCAAAATCGTCTTCATACAGGTCTAGACACAATCTCATTAAAATAATATCTAATATTGCTGCACTACACAAATCATACATTACAGAGCCCTTAGGCAATGAAACACGTTACGGCGCTGTCGAGAGTTAGTAAACTATCCGGACAGAGTCATTATCAAAATATGATTCTTTAATTCAACAGGTTTATATCAAGATGGGTTGAAAACAATGATACTGAAAATATATTGAGTGGCCCCCAAAAATAATGACAGTGAATGAATACTCAAAACATCGTATGCCTAATCTCCATCTGGTTCCAGGGCTAGACGAACAGCCGTTCTTAGGTTCTCAAGCACCTAGGCACACAGTTGGAGGTTTGTAAACATTGATGTAATTATTCGGACAAGGTCGATATCAATAATCTATTGATTTATCCAAGATAATTTTTCATAAGGGTAATTAGTCATAGAAATGATTACAATCAACGTTAATAAATACAGAATAGTCTCTAACACATTGTATACAATGATGTAATGTTATTCGGACAAGGTCACTCCAGATAGCGTGTACGCGTGTAGCAGACATTAGGCATGTATGGGTTCTGTTTTTCTCAGCTTCGTTCAATCTGGGTCAAGTCCTAGTGTAAATAGAAGCTCTAGGAAGTATTTATATGTGTTTTATTCGAAATCACGATCATTTGAAGCCCTGTAATGTTATCGACTATGTAGAATGTAGCACAGGGAACATTGTTTGTCGTAGTAGTGTTGGTAGTAGTAGTACGCCGTAGTAGCTGTAGTTGTTATTGTTGTTGCAGTTGAAGCAAGTTTGTAGTCACAACAGTTTGCAGTTACCCCGCAGACATTACTATGCTAGGATGCATCGCAGTGGTCTCCAATTTGGGATGTACTTATTTCATCACATCTAATTTCCATTGATACAAGTATGCGAGATATTCATAAAACCATAATCTTCTTTCAATGCAAAACTATTCAAAACTCTTGAACGGAATTGTATAAAACAAACCACCTCCAAAAAACAAAGATAAAAAAGTCGGTTAGGTCACATTTCCTGAGGTCAAATTGTACTCTTCTAGTGACGAACCTTTTCACGGGATATATTATAAAAAATACCAGATATTCACTATATATATTGCTTGATGAGGTCACAGCCCTAATTATATGCAGATGAAAATATCACGACTATGAGTAAGGTCAATTGTTATATTGGTAAAAAGGAAACGAGGTGACACTAGCAATGGTACCAACCCAGGGTATGTTACTCATTCGATGATACCCTTAAAGAGCCACGTCGTGATTTTCATAACATATGATTTACCTTTGATACGAACATAAATGTCATAAGTGGTGATATATTAAATCAAAACATCTTAACTTTTCATGTCCAAAAGACATATATATGACAAATGCTGGTTTTCCATGAAAATCTAAAAACCGCCTTATAAATGCACAGAGGTGTAGATATCACGTCCAATATACATGGATACAAGTTATATAACCTAACAAACACTATCAACTCTTAACTGCCCTCCTGGCTGTTTTAAATAAGTCTCCAAAATTACGTTTGACTATTTGATGCGCGTCACTTTTCGGTTTTCGATCATAATTGCGACGTTCTACCTTCATATTGTCACTTTTAAAAAACCAATAAGCTTTAAAATGTGTCTTTTTGGTAATAGTCAATACTTAGCGATCAAACGACACCATTGATTAAGTTTGGCATATATGACTCCAACAACTCGCGGAGTGGCTCTTTGATTCGTTATAAACAATAAGTAGCTACAATGGTATACTTGTTTGAATTGGACATTTTCAGTTACAAAATATGAAAACTGTCCGAGTGTTCAATACGACGGAGTGTCACTAGCAGAGGTGATAACAATGATGATCATTGTAGAATTTTTTTTAAGAAGAATACAGCTGCATCCAAAGAGTTCGTTCACCTACTTGTGTATTAAGTCTCATGTTCATCACAAATCATAGGTTATGTGCACTATGATACACTAGTCGGTGAACTTACTTTTGGGATGCATCTATTTAGTACCTTGCATTAAGTAAAATATTGATATATTTGCAGTAGCATATTAATAGTAGATAGGAAGGTTGATTCATTTCCCGCAGATTTGGAGACAGAAATTGAGACATGGATTAATACATTTATTCCATTTAATTATCTTCATGATAAAAGAGAAAATGAAGTAAATAATAGTTATAGTGAGACGCAGGTCCAGTTAATGCCTGGTGCAAAGTGTCCAACAATCAAAAACAGCTGTTTGGTGTCGATGTCATACGTGTGATGTCCAAGCAGCACGCTAGTCAGGGTTCTTTGATCAAGACTGTCCAGCAGAACGTAAGTGTCAACTCCGAAAATGTCATGAATGTCAGACCACATGGTTTCACATTTTTCTGTGACGACACTGTCCAAACAATAAACTAGTGGTGGTACTATTTGCAGTAGTAGTAATAGTAATACTAGTAGTAGTAGCAGTAGTAGTAGTAGTGGTAGTAGTGGTAGTAGTGGTAGTAGTGGTAGTAGTAGTAGTAGCAGTAGTAGTAGTAGCAGTAGTAGTAGTAGTAGTAGCAGTAGTAGTAGTAGCAGTGGTAGTAGTGGTAGTAGTGGTAGTAGTAGTAGTAGTAGTAGTAGCAGTAGTAGTAGTAGCAGTGGTAGTAGTGGTAGTAGTGGTAGTAGTAGTAGTAGTAGTAGTAGTACATGTAGTAGTAGTAGTAGTAGTAGTAGCAGTAGTAGTAGTAGTAGCAGTAGTAGTAGTAGTAGTAGTAGTAGTAGTAGTAGTAGCAGCAGCAGTAGTAGTAGTAGTAGTAGTAGTAGTGGTAGTAGTAGTAGCAGTATTTGTTGCAGTAGTAGTAGTAGTAGTAGTAGTGGTAGTAGTAGTAGTAGTAGTAGTAGTAGTAGCAGTATTTGTTGCAGTAGTAGTAGTAGTAGTAGTAGCAGTATTTGTTGCAGTAGTAGTAGGCCCCCTATTTATAGTAGTAGTTGATGTAGAAGTGGTGTTGGTGGTAGTAGTAAAAATAGTAGTAGTAGTAGTAGAAACCCTAGTGTTGTAAGCAGTGATTATTTTTTTGATGTTATTCATTATTTTGTTGAACAAAATTTATCCAAGGTGTTTGCCATATCCGGTCTTATGACTGATACTACTGTCAGATAGAGATTTTCCGACTGATATACCCCAAGAAAAAGGACAGATGTTAGGGTCCTATGGTACAGAAGCTGTTCTGAAAAAGCAAGTCATTCTGTCATTATCAAGCAAATTGCCGTAAATATGAAATATATAGGAGTTGCTATCAAAACAATTCGCATAATGCTCGATAAATGGTGAAGAAAGTTATCCTTCAATCGGGAAGATTACATTATCGCACCTGTGACGTAACCCAGAGTTGTTGTCGTTGATAGGTGGCGCTATTTTATCTACACATGCTAGTGTCATGCTATACTATCAGGTAAATCAAGCAGGATATATTTCTTAACAGTTTGAAGCGTTTCAGATGGCGTTTGAATGTGTTTTCTCTATTCGAAACTACTAGGAAAGATCGGCTGCCATTCAGTTTGTCAACCTGCTTGTTTCGAGTTGGTCTGAAACCGAAGTACTGGAATGTTCAGGCATGAGTAGTACAGTACCAGTACTGCTTGTGCATGACGATTAGTTGCTGATGTATTATTACCAATGTTGCTGATGCACGATGACTAGTACTGCTGATGCTTGAGTACTAGTATGGCTTATACATGAGTACTAGTATTACTTATGTAGAGTACTAGTATAGCTTATACATGAGTACTATGATTGCTGATATAGAGTACTAGTATTGCTTATGCATGAGTATTAGTATTGCTTATGCATGAGTACTAGGATTGCTGATGTAAAGTACTAGTTTTGCTGATGCATGAGTATTAGTATTGCTTATGCATGAGTACTAGGATTGCTGATGTAAAGTACTAGTTTTGCTGATGCATGACGACAAATATTTCTGATGCATGAATACTAGCAAGTATTGCTGAGTACTAGTATTGCTTACGCATGAGTACTAGTATTGCTAATGAAAACTGCCAGGAATAAATCAGTGTAGGAGATTGAAACCGAAAACGTATTCAGGTGTTTCTAACACAAATGAAAAATGTGAGGCCTGAAATTTTATCTTTTTACGCTGATGCTATTCAGAATTAGATAACAATGACGTTTTGGAGAGAAATATGATATTTGTATTTTCTACAGATCTTGAATGAGTCCGACTATAAAAATCACTTTTGCACTTTTGTCTTTTTTTGAAGAGTGTTCAAAGAGTTGCGAATAATGTTGACACGGTGAATTTAAAAACAGAAATTGTCTTTGACTTTTTAGAATTTTTAAAACATCACTCGTTCAACACAAGCGCATTCTACGTAGGCCTATTTGTATATAGCTGGATAATGCACTCATTAAGTCTTAGTTTACGCTCGTGACACGCAGAAACATCAAAGACTCTCGCTATACAATGTGTCCAGTGTTTGTTCAATTGTCGCTCTAATTTACAAGCATTCTTTAGATCTCGGATATCTGGACCTCATGAGGGTCATATATTTATGGTGGAATGCGGAACTTAGCCTTTATTTTGTAGGCTTGTTGTCTTGGGTCGCAATGACTCTGACAGAAGGGCGGACCATTTATCAGGGCGGATTTACGTACCGAGATCATCCTAACCTACGCTGGACACAAGGAATATCAAATTTACGTATATCACGTACACATAGCTGTTCATGTCAGAACTAAACTTTTGCGATTATAAAATGATATCTCTATTTCTCAGGGAGAACATGAAAATATACACAGCTGCGTTGAATATAAGTATTATTTTTATTACCTATAAAATATTATATATAACAATTTTAACCAGCGTTATATAAATGATGCGCATATATAATTATAGCTAAGAAACCATCATACGCGACTGAAACAAAGTAAAGTACAATATATCAATGAAGCGAGGACAGCCTCCGGTGCTTCAAAATAGAATTTATTCTGACAGTACTCACACGTTATATATACGGCTTGAATTAACTTAAGATGACGAACATTGGTTTTAAACAACTACTATACTGTATGAGTTCTTTTAGGTCCGTTCCGAGTAAATTTTGCTGTTTGAATAAGATTTCAAATGCATTCCATCAAAGACGATCTTAGAACTAAGAGGTATTCTAAAATACTATTCTTTGGGTTGGTCTTGGTCTAAATGGCCTACTGAGCGGTCGGAAGAACACTTTGCTTCATTGATTTGTTGATTCTCAAATGCATTCCACCAAAGACGATCTTATCGAACTAAGAGGTATTAAAAAATACGTTCCTTAGTTTTGTTCTTGGCCTTGTACTTAACAGTTTCTTGGAAGCAGTTTCTTGGTCTAAATGGCCTCCTGAGCGGTCGGATTTGTTCATTCTCAAATACATGTCATTTGCGACAATCTAAGCATTAATAGGTCTAAAATATGACCCTTTATCTAAATAGTGTTCTGGGGCAGTCAATCACACAGGGGCGTGTATCGCTTAGAAATAGCTTTAGAAAGACAAATATACCTATAGGTAGGGTCTATAGGTATATATGTCTTTCTAAAGCTATTTCTAAGCGATACACGCCCCTGTGGTCAATCACAGTATTGTTAAAAAGAATATGAAATAGGCTTTACTATGGTCTCAAATATGTAATGTAAATGTTTACTAGGGCGGTTCCTAAACACCTCGCTTAATTGATCTGATGATTCTAAATTGTATGCCAATTACGGTGATCTTAACATTATCAGCTTTACCAAAATACGGTCCTTGGTCTAATTGTGTACTGGGTTGTTTCTGGAACACATTGATTCATTGATGTAATGGTTTCGAAATGCATGTCACTTCCGGTCATTGTCTCCCAAGTCGCAGTGCTTTGTCTAGTCTACAATGCCAGTTACAGAGGCGGTTCCTAGTTTATCTTGCTTCAATGAATTGATGTTCTTAAATGTGTTATATTTAGGTCTGCACGGACCTTTAATTATGGCGCTTTACGGAATAAAGGAATTTGATCGAATGGTGCATGCAATTGACTGCGGTCTTACAATCCAAAGGTCTATAAAACACGACCCTTCTTCGAAAACAAATGTATTCCTCTTTATCATCTAAGCCAAAGCAGTATTTCAAAATTAAGCGACTTAGACGCAATGTGACATAGAGTATGATTTATAAAATTTCATACATGTAGGTCTTCGATACGTGGCAAAATACCATTCAAACAAATTCTAAACAAATCTAAAATGAACTCAGTTGAGGTGAATTTTCTTCCCGAGACGACTAATACAGGACATTTACTTCTTAACGATGATGGTAAAGTAAAGACCTTATGCATGCTCAAAAACGCAACTTTAACGTCCCTTTAACATGAATAATTATTTAAATACTCATTAACACTTACCACCCTAACTTGTCTCCTTGTCGGATATAAGTTTCCAAACTTACGTTCGACATTGTCCATTTTTTTAAATGAAAAATTATTACAAAAAGTACATGTCACAATATTCAACCGATAAAATTTCAATTTTAGCAACAGTCATCACTTCTTGATTAAATAACACCATTTATAATGCTTGAGATATATTGGACTCTAACAACATACTCTGCTACTCCCTGTAAGCAAAAGGTAACATATCCAACGTCTAAAGAAGATACCAAGGACATCCAACCTAAAACAAGAACTTTATCGGAAGGTCCTAGCTAGTATGTTACCTCTTACACCTGTAAGGTTCTCGAAACTCCCCTAGAAATACACACCTTGGTGTAAAGCCAACCGCAACATGTCCGTAATACTGATAAGATATCTCTCGCACCCTCCGTCAGAAATAGAACTTAATCTGAAGTTCTGAAGTTTTTTCAGTGGTTGGTTATATCACAGAGCGTGGGCGTTAGAAGAATGTTTCATTCACGTTGACCTTTAGTTTTTGTTGGTATTTACGAGACATAGATGAACGCAGTAAATAAACACTTATTCTTGTTTACCAGACGTAACCATTGCATTACACAAAATCATTTTCTTTGGAATTTTATCATCGCTAAGAGTGAAGACAAACAATTTAATTGATAGCGATTAATAAGGTACCGCTGCTGTCGTCTCTTTACGATTCGGCTCCGGAAAAATTTACAATCGTTAATCTTAATTCTACCATGACATTTTAAAATCCTTGTATTTGATTGGTTTATTTCATCGTCGAATCTACGTTCGAACATGATTTTTTAGATAGCCGATTAACCGCGTTTGAATACGTCTGCCTCAAGGCTCTATGCAAAGAGAGACGTAACAGCACTGTGCGGAGTTTGACGCTCTACCGCTAAACATTATGAAAACGTGCTTTTGATAGCCTTCTGTTGCCAATTACCATTAGGCATACATACTTCTTAACGCTTATATAAACAGTCTACTACTCAATCACATGATTTGTTTGCATTAATGTGGAAAACGCGTTCGGCTCCGAATGAAATCAACAGGTTTCGAATCTACGTTCGAATCACAAAAAATTAAAAACACAATAGGTTTATCTCCTAATTGGCCAAAGTATAAGACATTTGTTACGAATCATTACCTTAGATCTTGGCTCTCTGAGGAAGAAATACAAATAGGTTTTAAAGGTTGATCTCATTTTCTTTTGTTACTGACTTGTCACAATTCAACTAAAATTTAAACTATGTTCACGTCTGAAAGCACAGAAGTTCTAAAGAGCAATAAAAATCCACCAAACCAATTCACGACTACCATTCGAGATCCTGAACGATTCGTAAAGAAGGAGACAGTGCTGACCTCCAATACGAAGGGATGACATTAGAGTCATATTTAACCTTTTGCTCTGAAAAGACAGAGAAGATGATCAAATGTCTACTTAAGAATTGCTATGTTGTATTTTTTCATATTATTTTGCTACAGATATACATTTGGCTAATTTGAAAGTTCATAACGATAACTATTTGATTACATTTAGCATTATATCAGAACCCTAAACAGGGTTAACCATCTTCTTGTACACCTACGAGGCCATTAGTTTTACCAATGAAAAGAACACATCCTTCAAAGATGATATTCCTACAACTTGAGATCCCTAGAATTTATTGTTGCTTTTAGAAAAGGGTTGAATACCTTGTCACGCCTATATTTGGCCATGGTTCAAAACCTTCGTCTCCGTGTATCATGTAAAGATGTTTTCATGGACAGATGAGCTACCTTCCAACTGGTTTTAGTTCAGTTGCAACCCTATCATTTAGAGCAGGACCATTAGATTCTAAGTCTAAGTCTCCAACCTACAAAACGGTGCAGCAGTTCTGGTGGAGATGTCGATGTGAAAACTGTATGGACCCTGGGCCATGCCATATATAAGCCTATCTGGCCTTCAATCTCATTTAAATCAGCGCAGCGAGGTACGAGCGATTAGTTTCGGGCTGATTTCAATGAAATTGATCTGGCCTTACAAATGCATAGGCCTGGTGGGCTAAACCATAATGTCTGAATCGATGGTTTATTTGAAGATTCAAATGCTTTCAAAGTATAATATACAAATATGCAATTTATGCTTCACATATATTATTGTAGTGAGAGCTATATGTAGAATATTTAATATCTATATTTAAGAAAAAACTAACTTTCTAATCAAATAGATCTAATAGATTTCCTTATATAGGCATGTTCTCGACGATTCAAATATGTCATTCTAACATAATAATAGTTATCTACAAGCGCATTGACATGAGAAGAAATGATTATGTGAATTATTGGTATGAAATAGAATCTACAAGAAGAGTATGAAATTCTAGCATATGAATAAAAACAGCATTTACAGTCAGTTAATGATACTTCCTTCTTCTATTTTTGTATCTAAACAAAATAGCATTTATCATCGTAATTATCCTACAACATCAACGATTCATTCTGCAACATAAGCGTATTCATCCTGCAACATCAGCGTATTTATCCCACGACATCAACAATTCATCCTGCAACATCAACGATTCATCCTGCAACATTGTATTCACCCTGCAACATAAGCGTTTGGCGTCTGTTTTCCGGAAGTGTTTATAAAACACGTTTTTTCTGCTATTTTCAGGTGGATGTGAACCTCAATAGTTGTTGATATTTATTCTTAACTATGTTATGAAGTATTTCCGCTAATCGTACCCCCTATGTGGATATATTATCTTTAACATCAGCGTATTTATCCTGAAACATAAGCGTATCAATCCTTCAACATCAGCGTATTATCCTGCAACACCAGCGTATTCATCCTGCGACATCAGCGCATTCGTCCTGCGACATACGCGCATTCGTCCTGAAACTTCAGCGTATTTATCCTGCGACATAAGCGTATTCATCCTGCAACATCAGCGCATTTAAAAACTATTTATCCTGCAACACCAGCGTATTCATACTGCAACTCTAGCGTATTTAAATACTTCAATAAGGGCTTCAAGGATTCAAGTACGCTAATGTAGAAGGTTAGACATTGTTTAGTAATAAGGAAATCTTGGTATATCGAAATAGATACTCTATTAGTATTTATAATCCTTATATATCAGCATGCTGATCCCATTATTTAGTAGAATATGCTTTTTGGTGCTTAATACACCTCCGCACGAAATTGAATTCAACGAGAGATTTAATAGCTTAGGTTACCATGTGGGCTGAGACAGCGTTGTACTAAGCTTTATAAGTGATCTAATATTACATTGGCTCACGAAAATTTCTTTGTCTACGTTAATTTTAGAATCTGAATCTTTGTACTAAGTTATCAGTTTATGGAAGAAGATTTAAAGTAACGATAAATAATTTCAGCGCAGTACCAAAATAAAAGTAACGTTAAATAGTTTTATCAACTATTGTGAACACAACAGACCATTATTTCTCTAAGCCTCCTTAGAGCTAAGATCGCATATTTACATCATTGACTTGAGATCACTTTAGTTTAAGGGAGCTTTGTGCAAGTGCGCCAAATCCCGAAAGGTACAGGGTGGCGTTTGTCTACTAAAATCTTTTGATGTAGACACCCGTTGTTCGCTAGTTCAAGCCGATGCTCGCAGGTTTCACCTCAATGGTGTTGCGGGCTTTTCCCTGCAATAATAATAGCAGCCGTGATATATAAGTGAAATACTCTACAAAGAGGCGTTAGACCCCACAATACCTCTATTGATGTGGAAATATGAAGAGTTTACAGTTGACGACTGACGATTGGATGACGGGGTGCGCCTTGCCGAGAGTTCCCTTAGACTAAGATAATCTTGATTCAATGATTTAAGTATGGATTAAGGGCAACCAAAGAAATAAGTGGGTTTTGTCAAGCTATGGCCTGATTAGCAGAACATTTATATTTTTTAACACCCACATCAAGTGAAAATTATCTAGGTTTCATAACTGACTTTTCAAGAATTGAGTATAATGTTTATCAAATTGCTGTGAAAAAGTGTAAAAGGAACAAAAAATTTCTTATAAATTACATTCTTTATAACCAAACAATGTAATATGGTAATATGGTTTGGATTTACTGATTAATGACATATAATGGATTATGTTACTTAAGAGGAAACATCTTTAAATATCTTTTGATAATGTAATAAATAATGTCTTTTTTTGCATATTCGCAAAATGACCAACTTTTGCTTTAAAAGTCAAAGATACAATCTGTATATAAATGATTAGATTCTTGAAAAAAAGTGTTGTTATGTATTAGAATTAGTAGCGGTCTGCTACTGGTGAATAGAGTTATGTGCCCCTGATGTGACTTGTACACCTTGGCTAATAAATCATTCACGTTCCAGCCACCGCCGTGTCGATTTGTCTTTTGACCCGTCTTATTTGATAATGAAAGTTAATATGAAGACCTAGACCCGAATATAAGATACTTTCAAGTGTAGTCTTCGTAAACGATTTGAGCATTAGGTACCATTCGTAATTATAAATCCTTTTTTTCTGACCATGCTATATATATTTTTTGACCACAGATAATTCTTTGTCTTTTCCATTGTGTGCCGTTTCAAAAATGATTTGACGTAAAAATGAGGAACGAAGAAAACAATGTCAACGTGAATTTCATTTAATCATTTCAAATCACAATTAACATAATACTGGTCGCAAAAGATATGTGCCTAATGGAAAAATAATAAAATAGTAAATTCATTTTTCGATTTCTAATCTTTCTCGTGACCTCCTGAGTTATTAGTTCCTTAACTCTGATTCTCTCAGGTAATGGTTTGACCAATGGTCAGTCTGTAAAATGAATACCTTCATTATTATTTTTATCAAACATAGGTAAAGAGTGTCACAAAGATGGGATTATATGTTGTTTATCTGGATTTGCTTTTCAAGAGGTTATATTTTTGGGATAAAATTAATTTCGGCGAAAATATCATGAACTTCAGTCTATGACAAGTCAGAGGGTATATTTTGGGCTCAAATGAATTTGGGTAAAATATGAACTAGAGTTTATGAGAGGTCAGCTTTTTAGCTTTGGAATGAAATAAATTTAGGTAAAAATGTCATGAACTGCAGTCTATGAGAAGTCCGAGGTTATATTTCAGGATAAAATGAATTTGGGTAAAATATCATGAACTAGAGTTTAAGAGAGGTCAGAGGTTAAGTTTTGGAATGAAATGAATTTGGGTAAAAATGTCATTAACTGCAGTCTTTGAGAAGTCAGATGTTATATTTCAGGATAAAATGAATTTGGGTAAAATATCATGAACTAGAGTTTAAGAGAGGTCAGAGGTTAAGTTTTGGAATGAAATGAATTTGGGTAAAAATGTCATTAACTGCAGTCTTTGAGAAGTCAGATGTTATATTTCTGGATAAAATGAATTTGGTTAAAATATCATGACCTACAGTTTATGAGACGTCAGAGGTTAATTTTTGGAATGGAATAAACTTTGGTAAAAATATCAAGAACTACAGTCCATGAGATGCCAGAGGTTATATTTCGAGGTAAAATGAATTTAGGTAAAATATCATTAACTGCAGTCTATGAAAAAACTGAGGTTATGTTTCGAGAAAAATTAAAAAAGGTAAAAATTAAGTAAAAATATCAAGAACTACAGTCTATGGGAAGTCGGAGTTTAAGTTGCGAGATAAAATGGAAAAAAAGGTAAAAAGTAAGTAAAAGGATCACGAACTGCAGCCTGCATGCACTCCTTATATGGTAAATAATTCAATTTTAGTTGGACAAGGAGAAGCCCAACCACAGAGCTCTACCTTATTTCATCACGCCCACCTTAATGAACCGTCCAGACGCTTTGCTTAATGTCACTTAACACGTTTTTCAGCACACTCCTCGTCACCAGCAAGTCTTGTATCGAATCATCGCGGCAATTAATTGGTGATCTTAAATTATACATTGTGAAATGATAATCTCTATTTTTCTTATGCGTTTTATAGTGATTTTCATTTAATCAGACGTGAATTAACGAGATTAGAGGGCCCCCACTCTGTTCTAGGTGTCTTTTATAAGAGGAAACTCCTGATTCATCAGTAAAATGATAATGATACCACGCGTGACACAGAGTTCAATGTTTGAAATATTTCTCTTATTTTTATTTTTTATTATTTCTATATTTTTATTTTCATTATTATTATTATTGTACTCAACTCTTAAAGGCGTTGCGACACTTTAATTAAAAAATATTATTTCTTCAAATTTTCTCCTATGATTAATTGATAATACAAATTGTATTATTTCAGGGGGTCAAAATCTTATCACTCAATCAACTGCTCGTAGTCGTAGAAGAAATTATCACGTGAACACCCTTAAATCAGAGAAACGGATTCCGGCGCGATGCTTAAACGAACTTAGATTCCATTTATTGATTGTACAGATTGTCCTGCAATAGGTAACATTTACATTCCCTTTTTTACGTTCACATTACAGCCCCCCCCCCCCCCCCCCCCCAAGTTATTGAAGGAAATGCATCAAATTTGAAAGAAAAAGTGCCTGACAGAAGGGAAAGCTTCCACATGGGAAGGAAACGCAACTTAATCGCGAAACAAACACGTCAATATCGAAGAAAAACGTTATATCAGAAGTTTTAGTCCCTAACGGAAGGTATATCGTCCCACCTTTGAAGGAACATCGGTAGACTTCGGAAGGAACACCGGTAATTTCCGTGATTTCTCGGTCGACAGCGGAAGCAAACGCATCTAAAAATGGCTTAGTAGTCTCCAGTTTCGGCGAGTGTTGTTTTTATGTTTTAATGTGTGACATTAGTTTCCTAAGAAATTTTGCGAGTGTGCCTTTAATATTTGTGTCCATCTTAAATGTTATATTTTAGTTATCTTGCAGATTTCACCTGTATCACGACTACGGCCTCTTTCGTCATTAGACGCCCAGCTATATTCATAACTACGATGCAATTACTGTTAATGTCATGGGTTTCCAGTGTCGATATTTCTTAAACATGTTTGCAAAGGACATGTCTATATTTTACACGGAGAAAAGAAAAAAACTCGATTATCTCAAATCTAATTAGTCTAGGTTATATCTGATTACTTAATATCATTAAGAATTAATCTTACCAATATACTAATCCAACAGAAACTAACAGGTGTATACCGGTTGCATATAAGGAAAATCTTCCATGTGACTTCTGATATCAAGTATATTTACAAGATATCCGAAGCTTGTTGCGAAAACATCTAACATACTTAATTATTCTACATTTAAATTTAAATGAACAAAATACACTTATAAACATCGTCATGTAAATGGGACACTCAGTGTTTTTCATGGTATTTCATTTGGCTTTTCATATTTTCAAAATACTTCGTACATTCACCCAAAAGAGATAAATTGATTGATGTCAGAGAATTTCCTTTCAAAAGATTACTTCTTAAAGGTTGTGGGATATTTCTATTTTTTTTTTTTTTTTTTGAACAGAACTATCCAATAAGTTCAACCGAAAAGATGTGCTTATTTATTATGAAACATTCTATACATATTGTTTGTTTCCGCGTCGGTCCTAAAATACCCTGATATAGATCTATCACGGCATTTCCTCGAAGCGTTATTTATAATCAGCAAAGTTATTGACTTAATACAATCACGGTGGAACCCGGATGAAGAGACGGCTCACATCTAGTTGATAACATAAAGCACCGTTCATAACGGCATATCATTGGCTGAAAAATATCATAATTGAAATATAACATATTTATTTTCTGAAGAAGATAAAGCGAGCTTGATCCAACCTTAAATAAAGAACTTAATCTGAAGGCATTGCTGGTATTTTGCCAGCTACAACTCTAAAATTGTCATAAGAACCTTCCTAAAAAAAGGCCTTTTTGTAAAGCCAACTGCAATATTCCATGATACTGATAGGCTAGCTATCGCATCCTGCATCAGATATAGAACGTAATCCGAAGTCCTTAAACTATTTCAATGGTTTGTTTTAACACAGAGCGTGGGCGTTAGTTGAATATTTCATTCACGTTGACCTTCAGGTTTTGTTTGTTTTTACTACATGTAAATGAAAGCAGTAAATAAACACTTATTCTTATTTACAAGACTTAAACATTGAATTCCAGATTCACTAATTTAAAGTTAAGTTCAAAGAGTGAAGACAAACAAGTAAAATACCCCCCCCCCCCCTCTTTTTGAAAATCAAGTATAGATTCAAGTCAATAAAAATGAATCCGAACATCCCCCATCCACCCCCCCCCCCCCCCCCCCCCCCCCCCAATTTCAAAAATCCTGGATCCGCCACTGATCTACTATCATAATTTGGCTTGGTCAAGATATGAAACATGAGAAAACTCTTGTTCTTAGACCTTTGCCTTCTGAGGCTTTCCCTGGAAATATGACTTTTCCTAGAAATATGACTCTTCCTAGAAATATGACTCTTCCTAGAAATATATGACTATTCCTAGAAATTCAATCCCCTCCAATACAGGACTGTCAAACAAGCCTCTGCACATTTCGCGAAGAGGGGGACTGGGATTTCTATCAATGTACAGGGATAACTCTAGGGTCAACTTTAGGACTTTGCTCTGTGAAGACCACAAAGCTCAACCTTATTTTATCACGCCCACCTATCAAACCGTCTCAGTGCCAAGACGCTTTGCTTAATGTCACTTGTTTTTCAAGAAAACACTCCTCGTCACCAGCGAGTCTTGTATCGAGTCAACACGGCAATTAATCGCTAATCTTAAATTATACATTATGAAATATTTATCTCTATTGTGCTAATGCGTTTGATAGTGATTTTCATTTTATCTGTATCAGTTAACGAGATTAGACGCCCCCTACTCTGTTCTAGGTATATTTCATATGAGTTTGCCTTTGATATTTTCTCCATCATAAATGTTCTTTCTTAATTATCTTTCAGATTTCACCGATATCACGACAGATTGTGCCTTTCATATTTTCTCCATCATAAATGTTATATTTTAATTATCTTTCAGATTTCACCGATATCATGACAGAGTGTGGCTAATATCATCATTAGACACCCATGCAATTACTCTTAATGTCAGTAGTTTCCAGTGTTGATATTTCTTTTAAATATATTTGAAAAGGATTGAAATGTAAATTTGACACCGAGAAAAGGAATACAGTCGATTATCTCAAATCTAATTAGTCTAGGTTATGTCTTATTACTTATTAATGTTACTAATATACTCACGTATTATAAGAATCCAACAGAAACTAAAAGGTGCATGCAAATTGTGTATAAAGATTATCACCCATGTGTGCTCTGATATCAAGTATATTTACAAGATATCCGAAGCTTGTCGCGAAAACACCTAAAATACTCTACACTTAAATCTAAATGAACAAAATACAGCTCTAAACACTGTCCTGCAGGTATATCAAATCTATATATATTAGATCTCCGAGGCTTTTCGAGAAAAACATTTAACTCACTTAATCATTCTATAATAGGGTCAGTAGCATATTATTTTGAAAGAGATATTTCTTCAAATATGCCCCAGTGAACATAAGTGTTTGCGTAATATATTATTTCAGGAGTATCAAGCAAAAACCACTAGAGGCCATCTTTGTGTGAACACCTCATAATCATAGCGAAGTCGATCATGGTACGTTCTTCTAATAACTAAACATTAAAAATTGTAAACTTATCAATGATTTGGCATGCTTTATTTATCATGCAATGAACCAACGATGTTAGAGGTGATATCAACACCGTACACACCTGTTCTTGTCATGTGTAATGATGTAACAACTAAGTTGTTATGGGTCGATGGCCTACACTTCAGTAATAACATATTTTTATTTTATATCTTTTTTTAAACTAAAAAAAAATAAAAATATCTTTCAAACACGTAATTGCGACTTTATACCTTCTCTACCACTCAATTGAACCAAATTACATTAAAATGATTCTTTTCACCACCAGTCAGTACTCCTTGACACCGTTCGTGAAGTTTTACATATATGACAATCATGGAGTGGCTCTGTAATGACGTCATGTAATTGTGATGTCATCAAAGCGAATACTAGTTATATTCCCATCAAATGCAAACCTCTAAAACAAAATATAAAGTGATTTCAGTTATACAGAACCATCAAATTTAAACAATTTAATGTTATTCATTTGGTAGGAATAACATCAATATTAATGACATATAAGGATATGAGAGAATTTCCTTTTAAAAATACATTGCTAAGTTACAGAAGCATCCTAGTGCCACAGTCAATTTTTTTATCTCCTAATTAGGAGATACTATCACCTAAGTAGGAGATAGTAACTCCTAATTAGGAGATAGTAACGCCTAATTAGGAGATAAGTAATCCCTAATTAGGCCTTAGTTAGCTCCGTCATAAATTCCTATACAACCTCTGTTATGATAAGAGCTTTTCTCGAACTTCCGGCAATTTCCCCTCGCGGCACAATACTGCAACTTAAACTACCTTGCAATAGTTCAGCCAATGAAAACACGGAATGCATGAATAACATATTTGTTGTCACATAGGCTTATGCAATGATGCAGTCGCTAAATGAGGCGTATATACATGTTCTGTAAAGAAAATACAAAGTGCTAGGTGCATATCCGAATAAAGTTTAGCTTTTGGAAAGCTTACGGAAATTGAATGATTTGAATAATAACATTTAAAAGGGCGTCGCTGATTGCAAAACTAACTTTGATTGCATCCAATCAGATTTCTACATTTCTAGACCTAAAAACGTTCGTATTATGACAGAGGTTTTAGATGAATTCATGACGGAGGTAGCTCTGTTGGGAGAAAATGTGTAACATCTTGCTACATCATAGGTTTTTCTTTCCACGAGACTCCTATACACCCTGATACGTAATCAGCCAATTAAATACAATTCAATGAATCACGAAAGTTGCCATTGGTCATTTCATTAGATTTTTAAAGGAGACAAATAACGGCAGAACCCAGATGAAAAGATGGCTGCGATCTAGATATTTAGCAAAGCTACGTCCGTTACGGCATTTGATTGGCTGAAAAATATCACATTCTAAATATAGCCATGAAAAACCACCTTTCAGTGACACGAGGCTTTTGTCGTTTTAGTATTCGTAGAATTCGTGTACATAAAACTTAAATACGCTGATACAGCAGGATGTTTATGTTTAAGTCAATAATGTGATTGAGTGTCTAAAAATATTTTTTTCGCAGAAATGATGTGTGACAATGGACTTATCTCAATTTTCTTTTCAGTTTTCATTTCACAGAAACAGAAAATTGCTGATACTCTTCGCCTATTGATAATGTCTTTACCAGGAAGTAGAAAACTAATAATTAATATTGAAATATAATATGTCGATTTCTAACTAACTTATGTATGCTTATAGATATAAGTACATGAACAAAACAGTTTATTTATAGTAATGGGCTAATAACATAAACTGATTAAAATTTCAGAACAAAAGAAGTTAACGGACGTTTTGTTTCCTGGTTTGCCACTCAAAAAAACTATATTGATTACGTTTTGTTATTGCTGGCACTAAGCAAATACTTTTCGAGCCAAACTGTCTTCACAGTCATAACCAAAATTGCTTATATTTTCATCTTTGCTTGGCAATCTCGTTACTCAAACGTATCCAATGAGTGAGGTGAGTTGGGGTTTAACGCCGCTTTCAAGATTATTTCACTTATATCGCGACTGCTAGTATCATAGCAAGGAAAAAGCCCGCAACACCAGTGTGGCTATGCATTGCGGTGAAACCTGAGAGCATCGGTTGGAACTAGAGAACCATGGGTGGTAGTGCGCTGAAATTCAGTCTAGCATTGCACCCAAACCTTACTGCGTGTAGAACAGTTTTCTACTGCAGAAAAAGTTGTTGTGGCTACGCACTTCGGTGAAACCTGCGAGCATCGGTTTGAACTAGCGATTCATTGGTGTCTACATCAATTAATTTCAGTAGAAAAACGGCACCCTGTACCTTTAGTAATTTGGCGCACTTGCACAAAGCTCCCTTAAACTAAAGTGATCGTAACTTAATGATGCAAATGTGCGATCTTAGCAGTAAGGGAGCTTTGTGAAATAATGGTCTGTTTTGTTCACAATAGTAGATAAAACTATTTAACGTTACTTTTTATTTTTGGTACTGCGCTGAAATTCAGTCTAGCATTGCACCGAGCCCCTGGCGAGATTCGAACCACGGACCTCCTGATCCGAAGCCGAACGCGCAATCAAACTTATCCAAGCTCACTTGCTTGTCACAGATACACCATTTTTTTCTGATGGTTTCTATCCTTCAACGGCGTGTTGATAACTGTGAAGACCCTATAATACCCTGATATCTGTCAAGGCAAATGCCTCGTAGGCCTATAGGAATTGTGAGGAATTGGGTCTTGTTAAAGTCACTTACTGTAAAGCTACCTCAGGACCAGGAGTAAACTGCCGTCAGAGGGTGATTTCACAGCTGAAGTTATGCCGTAACTATTTGTCATATACAAGGCCCACTTTTTATTCAATTAAGAATTGACTTCAACATTTATTAAGTTCATGGAGGTATAAACTTAAAACCGATGTGCAAACTGTGTAAATCCGCGTAGCGGATTTACGCCGAGTTTGCACATCGGTTTTTAAGTTTATACCTCCATGAACTTAATAAATGTTGAAGTCAATTCTTATAAATAAATATATACATACTAGTTGTTTTTAAACGATTTTATTGCTCTAAATATACATATTTGCACCAAATAGAGCTGCACTATATATGCGAAGGAATTCAACGCTCAAAAGCATGAAAGAGATAAAATGTCAATCAAAACGTCATCGGATCCCTAGCCCCGCCTACAAAACGTTCATCAGCCAATGAAAATCTACAATGCACGTGGCCATGAACTTATCGGACGTCCGTCACACGTGGCCTTGACATTGCTAGTTCTCACAGTTGTAAACACAAATCGCGAACGTAGAACTCGGAGAGGAAACCAGCCGAATTTACCCTCATAGATGCCATATACTGATGGTGTTATGATCTTGATCTAACGGAATCTGATTAAACAGCACAAAGTTCTTAAACTTGTTGAGGAGCCAAGCTCCACTCTGCTCATAAACTTAACGACATTACTTTGCCAACCTCCCTGCAACGGCCGCGAGAGCATTGAACAATGACATTTGCCTTCTGTGGGGTGGAACACGATCGGTTTTAATTTCTGATAGAGGTCTCTTGTTTATTATGGAAAGTACTACCTTTATAACCTTTGACAACAATAATTATTTCATACTGAATTATGTTAATTTTTTATTTACCTACTTTCAAGGAGTGGCATTGCACAAAGTGTTGCTATTTTTAGAAAAACGTAACTTGTTTACAAATAGTTCCGTCGATGGGCGTGGCTTAAAATGATGTGACGTCATGAAATTAAGTTTATGGAGGTATGAACTGAACTTCTATTACCGTGTTCAGCCAATCAGATTGACGCAAAGCATTTGCTATTTATTTATTGACTATTGACTAAACAATAATAGCTTTCTTATACCGCGCATATACCATGACAAAGCATGCTCAAATCGCTATGAGTATTATTACCCTGGAGGGATTGTACTGTCGGTGCTGCCGATTAACAAGAGCTCCGCGCGACCATATAGGTCCGTACTTCCCCCTTGTTCAGGTACCCATTTGTACAGCTGGGTGAACTGAGTGCAAAGTGAATGAAGTGTCTTGCCCAGGGACACAACACAGGGTGAGACCCAAGTCACAAATGTTTGGTGTCTCCACCGGGATTCGAACCCGGGTCTCTGGCATGAGAGGCAAGCAAGCTAACCTCTACAAATCACTCCAAATAGGTGATATCAATGGGCTGCAAAAAGACTGAAATTCAGAATGAAATATTTTAATAATTTAAAGTTCCTTTTCCATTATGTTATTTTTCTTCAGGCAAATCTCATGTGTATACAGTCAAATCTAGACTTGTTGAATGATGATCTAGACTGTTTTAAAGACTCCTATTTATAAACAGTCATGAAACAGGAATAGACTGCGATAGATTAATTGAAAACAACTATCAAATATCCCATTAATTTGGTCAGTTTACTTGTAAGAGGCACTATAATGGTCAGATATTCCCTGACGGAGTGAAATGCATTTGTGGTGAACTATACTGATAAACGTGCGAGGCACTGCCGAGTATAATTATCAGTATCGGACGTGTCTTATTTCGTTGGTTAGGTCGTGCATGTATACATGTTAGCATTTGAGTAAAGGTTAATGTCCGAAAAGGTGGAGAGTTACGAGGACATATTCACCTACTTAAATTACACTCAACCTATTGCTCTTTCACACAATAACTTAAAAACTTTAACATTATCAAATTTCAAATTAAGCTAAATGTCATGTGCAACAATCCACTTTAAATGGCGAGAGAAAACATTAGGATGACGTCAAAAGTGTAATAATATCAATACCACACAAACAGAGACAAGAATGGTATGAATTCATAGAGGATATTCGACCTTCCTCGAGGAATACTATGTATAGCTCACCGAGTAAAGTAGATTTTAATATTTTCACGAGTGGCGCAGTCGCGAGTATAAATATGATATTCTACTTCACGAGAAGTGATATACATGTATTTCGACGAGATATGTCAAATGTTCTATTCATTATATTACACAAATTCACCACTGAAAATGTAACAATGTGTATCATTTACTGTACATGTATATATCTTCGGTATTGCCATTATATTTTTCTGTAGCAAATAATATCAACTAGCCTTACACAAGACCGATCGGCAAAAAAACATGAGAAATGCCGTTGACCTTCACCTTAAATCAATGGAATTTTTAAGGCCTACATAAGGTTAGACTACAATGGGGTTTGAGGGGCACCTCTAAGGTTATTTTAGTTATGAAAAACATAGAAATTACACAGGGCCTAGTCAAATAATAATTCCATCTCAAAATGTCACATACACAAGACTTGACTGAATTTGTTTTAATTAATGTATTAAGTTACTTAAAAAATAATTATCCAAAAAACCAACATAACTACTTGTGTTTTATCGTGATAATAAATGATTTTTTTGGCCCTAATAACTTTCCATATGGTAATTTTAAAAATTAATTTATCTAACTTAAATGTCATTTTTTTGGTTAGATATATGCTTTTGGGAATTCTCAACATGATTAATCTATTTTCTCTTACAGTTCCAGTTTGCTAATTATGAGCTTTAAAAAAATTGGCCATCCATAGTAAGCAAGCTGTTCGAATTCATTTGAATTATACGGCGATATTAAACTAGTGCAATACCGCTACACGTATGACGTCATAATATTGTGTGGTTGTGACGTCACAATGTTGGCACCGCCGTCACAATGGCGGCCAAGTCGCGGAAAATTTTCGTTCAGTACACTTTCGGCAATCATCCTTGATTACTGAGGACAAGTAATAAACAGAATACTAAACTTCCTTCAATTTAATACTTCTTTTATTAAACTCGTTAATGATTTGGTATCAAACTCGCTTTCGCTCGTTTGATACTGAATCATTAACTCGTTTAATAAAAATAGTATTAAATGGAAGGTCGTTTAGTATCCTCTATTTATTACTCGCCTGTGTAAAGCACTGCAGTGTAATATTGATACGGTGATATTAACTTAGTGTAATGACGCTGCACGTATGACATCACAATATCGTGTGGTTATGACGTCACAGTGTTGGTACCGCCGTCACAATGGCGGTCAAACTCGTTAATGATTTGATATCAAACTTAATCATTACCTCGTTTAATAAAAATAGTATTCAATGGAAGGTCGTTTAGTATCATCTTTATATCACAGCCACAACAAACGTTAATATGTAAGTTGCACCCTTTAATTGCCCCTGTCTATCGGATTCTGAATTCACACTAAGTTTCCGTCATATAAAGATGATATTACAGAAATTTTAGTTTCCCTGCAATAATGGTTTCTGGAGAGAAGAAAATTTGAGATGGACTCCCTACCACTCGATAAATGAGGATGGACCAAGACTATACACACTTGACTCTCCCTGTAACAAGATAGAATTTGGCCTTCCTTGGTTTCTGAGTCGCTTTTAGCTTATTGGTTGGAGGCCCCACCGGCTTCCAACCATCTTAACAGCTGAAATTCTCTCTATATAACAGTTGGAATTTTCAAAGGAACTTTCAACCAATCATATTTAGCCGCTTTGTATTTCGGCAATATCGTAAACCAATGAACATATCTGTATCAAATTTAGAACCACGTGATCATGTGGGTATTCCGAAATAATTGGCAACGGAAAACGATTGTCTCTGCAAATCTCAAAATTTAAAGGGAACAGAGGTGTCTAAGAATAAAAAAGACAGTACAATTCTTCATGAACGCACGTGTATTAAATTAGACGCGTAAATGTCGCATGAAAGCTTAGACAATTCTATTCCATGTTAGTATAATAAACCTCCTTTACAACGGCACACGCGAGAAACAAGCGGCTACAAGTCGATAAGTAGAGAATGTCATAAAAGCGAGTCAATTTGTGGGATATCGCTTCGTGACAGACAAAGATAGAGGTAGTGAACTATGCTTTAGACTTTAATTTAATATAACTTGTACTGGCAATCATTGAGAGTTGAGATACAATTAGTGATATCGCTTCGTGACAGACAAAGATAGAGGTAGTGAACTATGCTTTAGACTTTAATTTAATATAACTTGTACTGGCAATCATTGAGAGTTGAGATACAATTAGTGTTACATATGGATTTATGAATTTGCAAAAGAGTCGAACACTTTGTGCGGTGCTTCACGCTATCAATTGTAACCTATATTCTAAAAATAGATCTATTTTCAACTGTATAGAACTATTTATAACTGCAAGTTTGCCTGACTATTCCTTTTTTTGATGCTATGAACAAATAATTGTATAACTTTTTTCTAAATAAACGATAAAATAAAGGTCTTTGTTCTATTAATGGCCTTAATCTACTTATTTGCTGTAATGAAAATCCTATCCTATTTGTACCCAATGAGTTCGCAGTATTTCCTAGCCTAACAAGCGTGCCTACAACTCCTTTTTTTAAAGGCTTTTCTTGTTTGGATAATGCCTGCTTCGTCCATGCCTGCTGGTAATTTTTAGATTTGTGGATTCAGTAGTTCTGAAGGAGAAGTCGAAAATATGAAAAGTTTATTGAGGACGGGCAGACCACAAAACGGTGCGCCTTGTCATATGTCCATATGGCCTTTTATGACTGATGACGAAAAGATTGTGAAATCATTTCCATGATATTCCTTTGATCACCTGTCTCCTGTGCAAACATATAATTTTGTTTTTGAAGACTGGTGATGATTTTATGGATAAACATCTATATTATGTACAGGTGACGTTTCTACATTGATTTTGAAGTTATTGTAAAGTCAGTAGAATCTATGTTGAAATGTCGCCTATACAGAATAAAGAAGTTGTTTATCCATTAAATTGTTATTCTTCATCGTTTCAACCTCTAAAGGTTATTTTTATTCTATTTTGTTGTGCCTCCTGTATATTATGGTTTCCCTTGACGCTTATTATGTTGATATTATATAGCTTCAACCTCTAAAGGCTATTTTTGTATGGTTTCCCTTGAGGCTTATTATGTTGCTATTTATGTAGCTTCAACCTCTAAAGGCTATCTTTTATTCTATTTTGTTGTGCCTCCTGCTTTGTATGGTTTCCCTTGACGCTTATTATGTTGATATTTATGTAGCTTCAACCTCTAAAGGCTTTTTTTATTTCTATTTTGTTGTGC
Source organism: Phorcus lineatus (assembly GCA_921293015.1). NCBI lineage: Eukaryota > Metazoa > Mollusca > Gastropoda > Trochida > Trochidae > Phorcus > Phorcus lineatus. The sequence goes on along the minus strand of OV121088.1, from coordinate 29,639,707 downwards.
CTCATGTTTTGTATGGTTTCCCTTGACGCTTATTATGTTGATATTTATGTAGCTTCAACCTCTAAAGACTATTTTTACTCAATTTTGTTGTGCCTCATGTTTTGTATGGTTTCCCTTGACGCTTATTATGTTGATATTATGTAGCTTCAACCTCTAAAGGCTTTCTTTTATTCTATTTTGTTGTGCCTCCTGTTTTGTATGGTTTCCCTTGACGCTTATTATGTTGATATTCTGATATTATGTTGTAGCTTCAACCTCTAAAGGCTATCTTTTATTCTATTTTGTTGTGCCTCCTGTATAGTATGGTTTCCCTTGACGCTTATTATGTTGATATTTATGTAGCTTCAACCTCTAAAGGCTTTTTTTATTTCTATTTTGTTGTGCCTCATGTTTTGTATGGTTTCCCTTGACGCTTATTATGTTGATATTTATGTAGCTTCAACCTCTGAAGGCTATTTCTTATTTCTATTTTGTTGTGCCTCATGTTTTGTATGGTTTCCCTTGACGCTTATTATGTTGATATTATGTAGCTTCAACCTCTAAAGGCTTTCTTTTATTCTATTTTGTTGTGCCTCCCTTGACGCTTATTATGTTGATAAATATGTAACTTCAACCTCTAAAGGCTATTTCTTATTTCTATTTTGTTGTGCCTCCTGTATAGTATGGTTTCCTTTGACGCTGATTAAGTTGATATTTATGTAGCTTCAACCTCTAAAGGCTATTTTTAAAATTCTATTTCTAGTCCCTCCTGTTTTGTATGGTTTCCCTTGACGCTTTTTATGTTGATATTTATGTAGCTTCAACCTCTAAAGGCTATTTCTTATTTCTATTTTGTTGTGCCTCCTGTATTGTATGGTTTCCTTTGATGCTTACTAAGTTGATATTTATGTAGCTTCAACCTCTAAAGGCTATTTTTAAAATTCTATTTCCAGTGCCTACTGTTTTGTATGGTTTCCTTTGACGCTTATTATGTTGATGTTTATGTAGCTTCAACCTCTAAAGGCTATTTCTTATTTTTATTTTGTTGTGCCTCCTGTATTGTATGGTTTCCTTTGACGCTTTATGTAGCTTCAACCTCTAAAGGCTATTTTTTATTCTATTTTGTTGTGCCTACTGTATAGTATGGTTTCCCTTGACGCTTATTATGTTGATATTTATGTAGCTTCAACCTCTAAAGGCTATTTCTTATTTCTATTTTGTTGTGCCTCCTGTATTGTATGGTTTCCTTTGATGCTTTATGTAGCTTCAACCTCTAAAGGCTATTTTTATTCAATTTTGTTGTGCCTACTGTTTTGTATGGTTTCCTTTGACGCTTATTAAGTTGATATTTATGTAGCTTCAACCTCTAAAGGCTATTTCTTATTTCTATTTTGTTGTGCCTCCTGTATTGTATGGTTTCCTTTGACGCTTACTAAGTTGATATTTATGTAGCTTCAACCTCTAAAGGCTATTTTTTAAATTCTATTTCTAGTGTCTCCTGTTTTGTATGGTTTCCCTTGACGCTTATTATGTTGATATTATGTAGCTTCAACCTCTAAAAGGCTATTTCTTATTTCTATTTTGTTGTGCCTCCTGTATTGTATGGTTTCCCTTGACACTTATATTGTTGATATTATGTAGTGTCATATGTTATATAACATGATACAAATATTTATATCGATTGCAGTTTTATACATTTCATTTTTTTTTTTTTTTTTGCATTTTTTAAAAATTGTGTGTTTTTGTTATATTTTAATTTTGTTGATCCACTTGTATTCAGTTATGATTGATGTCATCTTGAATATGATCACTGTCCTCGTTTTTCAGCGAAACACATATGTCCTCAAATATAAATATTCAGGATAGATGCAAAAATAAGGTTCTGGAATTAAAATTTTCGTCTACACTCTGTCTCTACCTCATCCCTGTACCATGACAAGCCATTGCAGAGCATGGAGATACTGGACAAATATAGTTAGAGATATATCAAAATTCTAAAACATTAAATTATGATCTCTCTGTTCAATTACACACTTGTTAATATTGATACAATTTCAATATTTCTAACTTATTTTGTCCAATATATATTCTCAACACAACTAAAAAGCAAATGTTTACTGTACACAATTTTATTCAGGTATGATCAATTTAGCATTTACAATCTAAATATACACAAGACTAGAGATGAGGTTCAGAATCCATGAAAATAGTTGATATGTGATGAGAAAATTACAGTCGTTAGTTTAAACAACGCATCAACAAAGGGATTTCATGCAAAAGTGTCTTTGGATGACAGTGGAAGAATACTATAAAGTCTTGATTCATCATTGCTTTCTTTTGTAATGAAAGTCGCAATAACTACAAGAAGTCTTAGATCCGAGCAATAAAAAATCAATTTGAAATAATTTTTACATTTCCGTTTTTTACAAATTCAAGATGGATACATTTGCCACATAATGTACAAACAGAGATAAAAACAATACTTTTTTCTTCACTTTTTTCAAGTGTCCAGCACTAATATATAATATTTATGTTTGTCCAAATTTCCCCCAAGCACTTTCATTTACACAACATTTGTAAAGCACTAGATACTTATATATTAATGTACAAACATTAACGGTTCCAAATCAACTGGGTATATTTATAAATGCACTATTTTAAACAGGAAATACATTAATACAGACAAAATAACGTGAAAATAGTTTAAATACAATATCTGGCCCAAGATCCTCACATCACAGTCATCTTTAGTTCATCAGTCACTTCATAATAAACACTAATCTCATTGGCTGAATACGATCACATGTCGTATCATTAACCAATGGGGTTTACTTTCACACAATGTCAAGGCCACCAGTAGGAACATCCTTCAGAATGAAAGCACTGACCTCATTGGTTGAAATAAGTCCCTATCAACCAATGAAGACCTCTTTCTCTTAATTACCATCATTAGATCATCTTTCAGAGTAAAAGCATTGACCTCATTGGATGAAATAAGTTCCCATCAAATATTGGAGACCTCTTTCCCTAAATGTTGGATCACCCGTCAGAACGAAAGCCCTAATCTCCTTGGTTGAAACAAGTCACCAATGAATCACTTTCTTCGAATGTCAAGGCCGCCAGTGGGATCACCATTTTCATAGTTTGCGATAACCTTGTTCACATAATCTGTTGTGTGTCCCGCAATCATCTCCTCTGTAAACAAAGAGGGTCTTCGTTAGTTTTTTTTACATACAGAAACCAAAAATCGACAATGATTTTAACAAAAGAAATTACCATCTTGCCAGATGGAAAACATACATCAGTTAGTTGAAGCTTATGAAAACAAAGGCTGCTCTGTCAGTCAGTTACATCGAGGATATCTGTTTTACTTGACCAACAAAATGTCATCTCTGATTAAGGAAGAAAAATGGATATTCTGAGTGTAAAAATTTAATTTTTTACAGCTCAAGTTGACATGAACATTATACTTGTGAATGTAAACTGATATTCTATCTTTTTGTCTGTTTTATTTTGAAGTAGATTCATTTCAATGATGCATTTGCCTCTTGATAAAAAATACCAGTTCTGGCCAATTGCAATCTCATTGAAATCAGTTCTAACTATTTACTTGCTGATTTCTAACCTGCATAGCATTGTGTCACATATGGTCTGGTCTGTGAACATTCAATTCCAATAAATTCAAACTATCAAAATCAACTATCAACGATTGCTTTTTTCATTGTTTTTCGATTGCTTTTACACTCGTTAACGATAAGTTGTAAAAATAATTTGACACGACCCGTCTTCAGCAGTTCTTAAATCAGAAAAGAAGTATAAGGTACAAGTGATAGGTTTGGACTGATTTTAATGAGATTTGTCTGACTGATGTATCAATCTCCACACATAAAAGGTTAAGATTAGTTATACAAAACCCTGGGAATCATAGACCTATTCATCGTAGTCATGTTTAAGGTTAAGCTCCTAGTAATAACAACGATCTTGCCATACATCATCAACTGGGAATTTTCCATTCTTTTTTTACGAGAGGTCAAACCTTTTTGATAGAATATCAGTAGTCATATTTGGCTTACTTATCCATGGCGTGATAATACTTAACTGCGCATCCATATTGTTAGAGAAAAAAAATAATTACATTGAAAAGATCACTGAAAGACCAGGAATATTTCTTCCTTTAAATATCAAAGTGGCAACCATATCAATTACATTTGAACACTTTTTGATTTTGAAAGGAAAACCATTCAGAATGACTTAATTGACAAAGATTTAAGTTTTGTTCACATCTGTCACGATAACATGAGCAATTGAAACAAGATACCTCTTTGTTGTAGAAGCTTCTTCCCACATAGATTGTGAAATACTAGTATTAAGTGTCAATCGAACATTAAGCCTTCCATAATTTTCTTACAATAAGTCTATTTCCCCCCTTTCGGGCAAATGTCTCGCTTTGTAACAAAACTGTTGCCATAACATTTATATACAAAAAATGAAATGAAGTATATCTAAAATTTAATATTTAATTTGGACACATTTGACACATGAACACGTCTTCTTATCTTGACAAATCATAATCCGAGATAAGTAATAGACAATTATAAGAATACTTACTGAGGTAAGTCTTGATAAGTTCTTCCAGTTTGTCCACGAGAGATTCCTTCCGTGTCTCACCCTGTTCCAACAGGTGTTTCTTCAGGGACGCCTTAATGGACACCATCACGTCCATAAGCTGCTCTGTAACCACGGAAACAAGCAACTATTAGTATCATACATCAAAAAAACATTTCAGTGTACGGAATAGGGCCTGTCCAACAACCCTTAACCATGTAACTTTTGTTCAGGAGATGGTCATTTCACTTTCATGAATTTTTCTGTTCTAACTGACCAAATAGCTCCTTCAAGCGTGCTTACTTTGCAAGATTGTTTCATAACTGCATAAGTATTGTATTATTGGAAAATATGCATTAATAACCCTAAAAAACTTTTTAAAATAAATTTCTCCAAAAATAACCTTCTTCAAATACTCTTTACACATCATATTTTCAAATTTAACTTACTGTGCTCTTTCTCAAGGCCGTAGAGTTTGACTTTGTTAGCCTCATGTTGGGCCTTTTTCTTCAGACGACATGCCCTGAAAACCAAGTGAAGTATTTGTTGAAAATTTTGCAATAATTTCCTTCAATCAAAATCATGAAATAAAAGTATGCAGTATTAACTCTCTTTCAAATGAGGTTAACCAAAAACTGACAACAATTATGTCATGTCATAAATGACTCAAGTTAACAGAAAATTTCAACAAAATTTTGTTTACCTCAAAATGATTTTTAAAATGTTATACCCTACCTTGATGCCAACTTGTTCTTTTCTTTCCTTGACTGGTTCCGTGCTGAGGCTGTGCTTTCTCCAAGGGAGGTAACCTCGTTGATCTTCCTGTTCAGTCTCTTGATCTGCATTCCGATTTGGACAAGTCTTTTTGGGTTCGGATGAACGTCATTCCCGTCCCCTTTCCTTGCTTTGCCTCCATGTCTGATTCCAGCAACTTGCGTATTTGAGGGGTTGAACACCGGATCCTCAAAATGTTTGAGTTCATGTGGATTGGATCGGTCGAGTTCGAGCCTCAAACGTGTACCCTTCGGCCCCTTGGATTGCACATTGTATTGCCAAAAATATTGCTTGTCCTTCCGCTTGCCTGATCCAACTCCCTCGTCGAACTGGCTCAACATGCCTTCTTCGTCGGACAAATCGTCGTCAAGGTCTGAGTCTCTGTCACTAAACACATCGTTATCAGATTCAGGGTCGTAATTGGATGGCAGCGTGGAATTCTCAGATTCTGCAAATAATTATACAAGGATTAAATGAGGAGTTCCAAAGATATTAACTGATAAATTGGCCAGTTTAACTTTTAAAGATTTGGCAATTTGTATGACATATATTCAACATAGGGAATAAAGAAGATGAAGTCCCTTGAGTAATTATAAGATTCAAAATGATTTAGTAGGATGGAACTCTGATGTTTTGGGGTGGATCTCTGTATAATTAGAGGAATCATGATGAAATAGGTATTAAACAAGTAATTCCTAAGATTCAAAATGATTTAAAAGTAGAGTGGAACTTTGAAAATCACTTAGAAAAAAATGATGAGTAATTGAGAGTTGAAACGAAGACTGCTAAGTAGAATTATTCAGATTCTGTAAATAATTACTTGATGCTTGCATGAGAAAAACATGTCTTTAAATAGATGATATCATTTAATGATATATATAAATAATACCACTCAAAACCTATAAATCTTCAAAATCAAATATCATTCTAACTTTGTAAATGCTTTTAATCATAAAATCAACTTTTTTTTCTAAAATCTGCTTTCAATACATAAATATCATAAGATAATAGAATGAACATAGATAAATATTCAGAACAATTAATAAAGAAAGAAAATAATTCATCCCAATGAATTCATCTAAATTTAAACAAATCCCCATGATATGGGCTTCAACAAGCAAAAGGTTTGTTTTTGAGTTAAGTGACCTTCACCTTCAAACTAGTTGTGAGTCCTTCACCTTCTAATACTCAACAAACATCATGTGATCTTGATGTTTAAATGGTGGCTATTTTTAATTTCTAAAAGTACAGCTGAGACAATGTTTGGTTATACAAAAGCAAAATATTCTTTGAAAATCCTTATTAGTAAGTAGACACACACATTAATTTCATGTAAAACAGTTTATGTACATAATGTAAAAGTCTGCATTTTTTAATATCAGATTCTCCAATAGATACAGATATCATGAGATACATCTATTTATAACTAAACAGACATTTTGCTAAGTAGATTTTATACAAGTAAACATAATTTGTTTATTTCAGAGTAGGCTTTATTTTTAGGTCTACTTTCACTTTCCAATCAAATCCGATTATTGATTATTCCCAGAATACTCTTTTCCATGAAAATACCTATTATCAGGATTTCAAAACATGGAAAATTTTACCAACAGCTGGAAAAATTTTGTATGAATTGCATTCATTTAGATGATTATTTCAGGTTCACATTTTGTCTTGTACGTTGAAGAAGTTTGAATTGAAAAGTATAAAAAGTATAAATGACTTTTAACTGAGGGCATATAAACTACATAAATATCAACAGCATACCATTTCAAACTGGATATCAGTGTAATCAATAACTAAAATATCTGGTTAATTGACTGGAATCAAAGAAATTATCACTTGTATGAATGTTATTAAATAACATTAAACAGTGCATTATTATAGCAGAAGTAAACATCAAATTTCAAATAAAATATTTTCACTCTGTTTGTGTCTTGAAATTCAATATAAGGATATCATAATGAATGACAATATCTTACCATGGCGACTTCTCTTGCTTGACGAGGAAGTTGAAGATTTGTTTTCCTCCGTCGGCTCATGGATATACTTTTCAATCTCTTTCCATTTTTCTTCAACGGCTTCCAACTTGGCAACAGTTGCCGTCCTCTTCACGCCTGTAGGGGGCGCTGCGCTGTTTGACATTGGTTGGTTCTGAGGGAGCATTGATTTACGCAACAACAGTTTATGCAATGTAGGTTTGTCATCTCTGGAAAAGTTCACGAGGGGTTTGGCAACGCTCTGAAAGTTCGTGGACACAGAGGACATTGGGACTGTGGATTGAACACTTGATGAGACACTTGTGGAGGAAGAAACCTTAGCTTGCGAGTTGCAGACGGTCCAAGATGGCAGACCTGACTGCACTGTTGAGGATGTTGCGAGTGACGTGGATTGCAGGTGATGCTTGGGGATCATAGGTTTCAAGTCTGTAATGCTTTGTGTCACACTGGTGGGATTGACCGAACCCAAAGCTGTCAACGACCTTGAGTTGTCTCCCTTTGAACACAACACACTTCCTGTAGTGGTAGCATATGCAGATTCCGCGTTCACCAAACTCACAACCTCGTCGATTAAGGATTCGTCCATGTTCAACTCCGCGAGAGTCGGTCCTGTTGACATGTTACTGTTGTCAAGTTGAAATATCGTGTCTGAAGACATGTCCGAATCGAAAATGTTTTCCGATTTGATCCACTGATTTGCCGGTGTCTGACTGGTTGCAGAGTTCACAAGACTCTCAGCCAATGACAAATCTAGGCTGTTAAGTTCGTACTGGGGTTTCAAATCAAAGTCTTCCTTGACGGTTGTGAAAGTTGAAGATGAGGGGTTGCAGAGAGCTCCGTTTATCGTGTTCTGCATATCATGTTTTTCCTGCTCGTACATGTAAAGTGAGTTGGGGCTGGCAGCGTACGCAGCGATGTCAGTTCCAGGCAGGGTGTGGTCACCATCGCGATAAAACTCAGGACTCGGAACAAAGGTGTCCATGCTTCCTGATATTTTTGCCTGAAAAAAATTAATGAAAAATAAGTTATCAATTGAATTGAACATGTTAACTGAATTTTTTCATGAAAATAATATATGAATATTAAAATGAAAACATTCATTTTCAAATCAAGATATAAATTTTTTTTATCATTTTATATCATTGCAATTTCATAGAATATCTTAAGAGTTACTGCAGTCAAATGCTGAATGAAAAATATCAATTCATAACAGAAAAGATTAAGGACTTGAAAACAAATGAATTACAAATTTTAAAACATATCAAGTTGTTTCAGATGAAGTATGTGTATTGAAAATTTAAATAAAATTAATTCAAAAAACAAATCAAACATGATTAAGTTCTAAGATTTATACATAATAGCCTGATATGAAATTAAACAACACATACCACATATACTGAAAGTATATGAAAAGTTAATAACTTGTCATATGTCAAAATTTTAACAAGAAAGTCAGAAATACAGGAAACATAACTTTTGCCAAGTATCATGACTCTCAATAATAGAGTAGGGAAGTGACCAATCCCACATCCCAATAGAAGAAAACAAGTATTCTCACATACCATCCATAATCAACACCAATAAAGTACAGAAATTGACAAAATTATCAAAAGTTGTCCATCAAAGAACAAAATTCATCACCACTCATCCATATCTGAATAAAAAATCCCAAAATACCCATTGAACAAGTTTCCATTTTCAGCTGACGGCCATGTGACTGCCAAAGCATGCTGACTGACTAGCGAGAAATCCTGTTTCTATAAATAACTATGACATCACAAGCCATGTGTCAGAGGTAGAGCAACACTCCTCTGTTCTCAAGCTAAGCTAGACTTTTTACAGTCGCTAAGGTAATTTTTGCAGAAATGTATTTCTCAACATGACATTTGAAGAAAGTTGGCATTGATTTGATTTGACCCTTGCTTATACAATAAATTATAATTAACGGAAAAAATATCGGAAAAAATTTTAATGGGACCCTCATAAAATTTGTCTTTTATTTTAAAAAATTTCTCATTTCAACTTTTATAATAAATAACTTCTTATACTTGACTTGCATCTGAAGACATTGTCACATTAAGAAAATGAATAAATGATTAGGGAAACAATTGTATAGTCTAGTTCTACTGTCATATATCTAAAGGTGAGGTGATCTGAGGTTTGACGCAGCTTTTAAGTGTTTTTCACTTATATCACGGCTGCTATTATTACTGCAGGGAGAAAGCTTGCAACGCCATTGTGGCTCTGTGTTGCGGTGAAACCTGCGAGCATCGGCTGGAACTAGCAAACTATGAGTAGTACTGCACTGAAATTCAGCGAAGCATTCCACCCAAACCCTACTGCAGGTAGAACAATCCTCTACTGCAGACAAAGTTGCCTAGCCCCTGGTGGGACGTTAACCCAGACCGCTTGATTCAAAGCCAAATGCGCTAATACCTGCGCTATACCGCCCTATGTCAAGTATAGCATTAATTGTATAAGAAAGGTTAATTATCTAATTAACTTATGTCATTAACAGATTTGCCAAGGCAAAGGATTGAATTATTTGGTGTTGTTTTCCTAAGAGGACTATCTTACAGTCTACATGACCACCAAAGTATGTCGGTTCATTCAAGGATACACTTTGCCCTATCTTTCATTTCTGGTTCATAGCATTTTCCTAGAAGTGTCCAGCAAATCAGGATGTAATAATTTGAAAGAATTTGATAAACACGGAAGACTTACGGTGGAGTTGTGAGAATTATGTGATTTTGAGTATTTGATGTTATTGTTGAACGGAAAAGGTTACAATTTAATGAGAATTTCTTTTTTTTATCTAAAAATGTGATTTCTGTGGATATTGACTTTTTATTCTAATTCAGTGTTATTTTGTTACAACTTTTCAATGAATCGTTCAAATTAAACAATTGGATTTTCTGGGGGGAAAAAAATCCTATATATTCAGAAGCCTGAAAAGTCATAAGCTCTGAAGTATTTCAAATTCAAATGAAAAATGAAATGATACTGGCTTAAGCTTAAACCTGCCATTGATCAAATTCCAATCACTTATTTTCAGATTTTGAGTTTAAATCCAGTAACTTGGTCACTTGGTTTGAAAATTTCATTTAGTAAATATATTTCAACAAATAAAGTTAGTTCCAATATCACTTGATTAACTGCATTACTAAAAACTGAATTAACATACATGCCATGAGCCAAATGAGTCATATGAAAAGTATATATATAGTATATAGTATATATCATTTTATATTATCTAACCTCATTTGAGCTTAATCAATGAACACAGAACACTTCCTACTTATATATCCTACTTATATAGACATACACAAGTCTTCCTTGTCAATTTCTAAGAAAACTACATTCCACAAACCATATCACCAGTCAGAGCTAGGCTTATAATATTGTATATGTTCACACTTGCGTGACATGTCGTGACCTACATAAACTGTAAACATGTTTACCATATATATGATGTATTCTTATCAGCGTCAGACCAATCAAAATGCAGCATATTGTATCCATAAACAATTTTATGTTAGTGTTGATAATACTTATGATAATATCATCTGTAGAAATTTTCGTAACTTTTGCCAATCATCAACATAACAAATCGTTGCATGCAACTTCATTTATCTGTATATATAAGGGTGACATTTTGGTTCGGATTCTTACATCAATATTACATCTATATTTAGTCACCTTCATATAAAGACACTGATATAAAAATGGTTAAAAAAATATTAGATAAAATGAAAAGGAGACTGAAATTTCTTCCTTTTCAGATCATGCTCTCAAGTCTTTATATAGACATGCTAAGGCTTTTATCTTATTGAGGGTCTGCCTGATAGACTAACCTATATTATCAAAAAGAAGTTATACTTTTTTGTCACCCAAATTTCATAAAATGGTGAAGATTTGAAATCACAATAGTAAACCTTTAGAGCTGGTTAGTCTGTCAATGTACTTCTTCAGTACTATACCTATACTATATGCACTTGTGATAAACATTGTTATGGCTGATGCACTTCAGGTCCAATATGCTACAGGTGAGTGCAACAGATAAATACTGCTGGCTGTTGCACTAAGTCATAATCTGCAACCTTGTCACTGGCTGTACTTCCTTATTCATTATCAAAATATCACATATAGCTTGTGTGAGATCGAGCAATATCTCCTAGGAATTGACTTTGACAGTAGATTTGGAACCCAAATAAAGGATAAAAAGTATGCTTTAGCTGCAAAGGACCATCATTGTTGACACTTGACACTTTTAACACTTAGGTTAATAAAACCTTAACCTTGGTTAACCCTTAGTGCAATTATGTAACATTACACTAGTGAATTAGTTCTTTTTGCAACGGGACCCAGCTCTGTTGAATAATCTTATGTGATTGGCCACTTTCTGTAGTGTAGGCAGGATCAACCAAGGGAGGTAATTAACTTTTCAAGGAAATTCATGAATGCATCCAGGGTCAAATTAGAGTTATCAAATTTAAAGTTAAAAATTTATTTAGCATGAGAGAGCTTGTTGAAACAGCAAGAATTTACTTCGAACCTATTTGTGTCAAACTCTATTCAAATAATGCACGTCACATGATACCAGTTGAAATTATGCATTATGACTTAAATGCCGATAGAATTAATTACAGCAAAACCAATGTGGCGAATTGATGGAATCATGACTCATTAACATAGATCTTTTAAGATTTGTCATTGGCTCAACTGAGCTTTTTCCCAAAACTCTGAGACGCTTAGATTTAAGGTTAAACTGAACCACCCCTACACCTTATAAACAAAGCAAACTGGACAGGATACATACCAAGCCATTGCTGTGCCAGTAACAATGCCAGGAATGCGAGGAATGCAAGGAATGTCAAGCAGATTCATCGCCAACGAACAAACTAAACATTTACTGCAATTTGAAATGTCAACCAGCCACCGCCTACATGATATTGATGAGGGGGTGGACATATGAAATAGCCTTGTGCCAACCCGTCCCCAAAAAGTCACTTGCCCTTCTGATTATAGACTTTTTGTTATCAATCCTTTTTTTTTTAAATTCAGGGATGTAATAAAGTTTTTAATTTCTGTAAATTTGAGAGTATTGAGATAATCAAAATCAAAGCTTTCCTACCTACTGCACAAGACTTAAGTAATTGAAAAAGTTTTAGATTATTTAGCCTAGTGAAATATGATATATGATTGAAATAAGATAACGACAAAATATGCTGTTCTTGATGCTGCACAAAGACCTATTTTCTAAGATTTACAACTTTGTGAAGTCACAAATCTGACCTATCTTGCTAAAGAATTCTAGACTGGCGACATGGCTCCTAACATCACAGCCTTGCTCAGGAACATATACTTTCCACATGGCTTCTTATAAAACAGACACACATCTAAACCTCCTAGTATTATTTTAACAGATCTAGCCTTGCTAAAGAATTCTATACTGTCTCCATGAGTCCTAATGATGGTCAAAGATCTAGCCTTACTAAAGAGATATGAACTGTCCAAATGGCATCTGATAGTAAAGTAAAAGATCTAGCCTTGCTCAAGAATTCTGGTCTGTCCATCTGGCCCCTAATAGTGCTACACAAGTTAACCAAACTTTCTTGAAAAATAATTTTAAAATTTTCACAAAAACTTACCCTTGGGCCTTGCAGCTCGATTGTCATCGGGAAAGGATTTCTGGAAATCCTTTGAAACCGGTGGGCGGGATGTGTTTGAAACCGCCTGTTAGCCAGACAGAGACTTGTTAAATGTTTTGCCTCGACTGGGGATCTCCCTTGGAAAGGGTTGTAATGGGATCTGAAATAAAACAAAATTTTAAGAATTTCCAGGTAAACAAATAAGGGGGTGTGTCAGCTGTTTGTTGCACTTGGTCATCGAGGTTTGACACTTCCACAACAATGTTGATTGTTTATTGTTTAAAAAATGTCAATGAATTGAATATAATAATATTTGAGCTGAAACATATTCATCATAAATGCGATCAAGTCCAAAATTCTGCTGAATTGCAAGTATTTGTACATAATGTAGCTCTTATAAACATTAATTCACAGAAAAAAGGCTTTTATTTAAGCTATGTCATGGGGAATGTCACTATTGTGTTAACCCAAAGGTTAAGCTCAAGAGATAATTTATCATAAAAAAATTGCTGACATATCAAAAATGCTCATAACAACAACAACAACAACAATCCTGAAAACAAGGATAAAGTCTTTACAAAATACCTGAATTATATGTCCTCTCCAAAGTTTGAGATGATATAACCACTGTGAAATAAACTCAACAACACACCACAGCTGTTTTCTCTGACGTTACATAAGAAAAGTGGGCAAATTCCCAAATTCTAAATATAGAGCTTACAGTCGCGCTAAACTTATCTATCTACTTTGAAAAAGTCACGGCCATATGATTCACAATCAATCAAAATTAGAGCACTTATTATCCAGTACTAGATACAAAACTACTTCAATGCATATTTTGCTACAAGTGTGCACCAAGCCAATCCCTAAATTCTAATGCCCTTCTTTCAACAAAGGAGAGAAAATCAAAAGGGGAATCCCCTTGTACCACAGCCCAACCAACCCGTCATGAACCAGCCTGATCAATGAGAAAGCAGGACTTGCTGTGTCAGCGTACAGTAGCTCTTACACAAGAGGGTGTTCAGTGCATTGATGCTTACCTAATCAGCTGACGGGTCCACAGGAAATGCTTAACTACATTAAATCAAGTTTGCCAATTTACTTTCATAAAACTATTGAGTGTGTTTCTGCTGATGTTGCAAGAGCAGTCAGCGTTACGACAGGGCCATACAATTTGCAGATAAAGACAATCCCAGTTTGTTGAAATTCGGGGTCTAGTTCAAGGTCGTTTCTGTCACAACAAGGGTGTGTCTAACATTTAGGAACTGACAATAAAAATCTGAATATTTTTCACGGTCATGATTTTAAGTGCATTCACAATAATCAAGGGACCCCTCCCTTTACCCAAATGTCTAAAAATCAAGGAAATGTGATTTTTGGTCTGTTGAACATTCTCAACAAAATGAGTTAAGGACCTCCATAATGTTGAATATAAAACCATCATATGACTCATTATATGAACTATTGAACCGCACAATATTAAGAATCAGGGTGGTGTTTAACTTATTTTGTTGAGTATATAGAGTACATAAAGTGTTAAACTTACTCATTAAGTGAAATACACGCTTGATGCCTAAGGTAATTGACTCTTCCAAAGGATGATAAACATCATTTTATCATACAGTACGAATAGAAAAAACTACTTATACATTTAAACCATATATTTAGAATATACATACATTTTTACCCAAAGTTAATAGATTTTAATTAGAATTAAAAAAATATTACAGAAATGGTGTCAACAGTTACTTGATGAAATTGTATCATTTATACATAAATCATATGACCATAAAAAAAGTCATACCTTTTCAAGTAAAATTTATCCAAACTTCTAAAAAGAACTTAACGAACAAACTTTTCAAGCCATTGAAAAAAAAACGCATTTTCAAATCAGAAAGATAATACTGTCAATTCTTTTTGACTACAAGTAATTAATATTTCCTTCATATATCGTTAACTCGATAATGTAAATTACATACTCTCATACATGTAGACTTAATCATAAATAGGTCAATGGAGGAGATCCTATTGTTCAAAGGGAAGCTACTGTACATGTGTTTATGAGTCACTGTCTCTTCTGTAAAAGCACAAAGTCCTTCTGAAGTCAACGTGATTCATACACAATGGCTCTGTGCTTCAATGCTGTCTGTTAAATAAAATACAGCTGTGTCCTGACATAAAAATAAGTGCTAATTTTTTTTAATTTCGCAATGATAAGACATAATTATGTATGCAAGAAAACACTTTTACTTGCTTTTAAGATCTTACGAGGTTGAATTTGTCAACCATTCTGATTGGCTGATTTACAGGAATTGAGACTCATTTACAATGGAAATGATCTGGGATTGGCCATTGATATTGATAGACTGCCCTTACGAATGCTTTCAAGTTTAATTGGTGAATAATCTTACCAACCAACAATAAAAAATTCTGTTTTTAATTGCTATTCAATTTATTTTTTGCACACTACAAACATCACTCTAATTTCTTTACATAATTTGAGAATGTGATGTGATACAGATTTTAATGAGATTTATCAAATTCTATCACAAAGTACCATAATTAGTCATGAGACTAGAAGTCAATATACAAAACACTTTGCAGAACTCATAACGTAAGAAATAACAATGTCAAACAAACAAAAATTAATAATATTCATATTTCAACAGTCCCATGACCACGGCAGCTCAAGCCCTTACTGACCGAAACCTAAGTGATACTGCGACATCAAGACCCAGAAAAATATTTCAAAAGTTCTAAACTGACACAGGAAATAAATCATGAATTACTAATGATTAAGAGACCATTCCAAAAACTCCTCGGTCTACTATGTAGGGTGTGACCCCATGTAGGATAAGCGTGGGGTAGGTTTATTCATCCAAAAAGACTTGAGTTTCAATGAATGTTTTGTGACACCCTCAACAACGTCCCACACTTTACACACTCTGATGAACACGAATTGGGGGAAACTTTGCAGGGAATTTGAGTCTATACTTAGCACCAAGGCTATACCAAGATAATCTTAAACATATGTTTACTTTCTCTTTGTCATTATATACAAGGTAAGAACTGTCTGTTATTTTTTGTAAAGTTTTGGAACTTGAAAGAATTATACACATAATAATAATAAAAAAAACATTATAATGATACATACATTTCGGCATTTACAAAGGCAAAAAAAAACTAATCGTGAATTTCTCATCTATTTTTTTTTATTAGAACAAAATGTCAAATCCAATTAAGAAACTTCTTAATAAACAATGTTTTCTAAATTTAGACTATTCTGCCATTCTGGTGGATATATGACAGTAGGTGTGGCGAACCTTTTGATATAATGCTTATCACCTGTAATTAACAGAGGCCAACTGTGCCAGATGACAACTCACCTGGTGAACAACTGGCTGTCACTAACCTCACACGCCCACTCACAGATAGGCTCAGAATTATGATAGTATATCATAATAGGTCTATTGAAATTTTGAATTTTGTAAGCTTATATGTGTGAACCCAAGTGTAAAAAATGCCCCCTCCCCCAAAAGCAACATATTCCCTTCCACCCTACCTCCATCAAAACATATGTACATGGATGATCTCCATATCAATCTCTAAAGTTCTGATAACTGAACACATAACAATGTTTTACAGTGTAGAAAATAAACTTAACATTGTATAAATGAAACTGAGATAAACAGTTATCTCATATAAACCAACTAAATGTACTGTCATACAATGTTCTAAGGGATTTACTATATGGACTATATCAACTCATTTGGGTATGCCTGCATCGTATCTCATAACTTTTGGAATGAAAATCAACGTGACATGAATATGTTTTCATTGAATGATTACATTTAACTTCACACCTTTTTATGAATTGACAACATAATGCTTCATTCAAACAAGGGAAGAGCATGTGTAAATTTAAGCATTCTCAACTCAAATCTGATACTAGGAATATATTTTGGAAATTTAAAAAAAAAATACAATCAAGATTGATTTCTTAAATTTAATAACTACAAAAAAGAAATGAAAACTGCTTAATAAATTTCAACCAGCAGAAAACAGAACTTAATCAATGAAAGATTACAATTAAATCAATGATTTTTTTTTTTTTAAAGTAAAGCTTGAAAAAAAACTATGTGAACACCTACCCTGGCAACCTGCCCATATTGTTCCTAATTCCAACAACACTAGGTCCGTAATTCGGTGGAAGAAAACTTGTCTCCATTCAAACTCGAAGGCTATGAAATCCTATTCCAAGAATTAGCTTGAAATAGTCAACTCCACGTGACTTGATTCAGAAATCCTTTAAAAATGTAGTCCTTCAATTTCAAGAGTCTTCAAGAATGAAAATCCAAAATCCTCAAACAACAAAAAATCTTTCTGGTTTTAAGAAAGTGAACCGTCTACCATGACGACACTCCACAAACTCGTCGCTACAAACTACAACGACCAACTGCCTGATTCATCTATCAGTCATATATATGAAAGCCCTCCCTCGCACGCAAGGTCAAAGGTTACAATGGAAAACGTAAACACGGACTATGACCTAGATACAACCCGATGAATCCGGAAAAAAGCAATTTTCTCTGTTGACATTTGACATCCATAAGTAATGATAGCCCATTTATATGTGATTTGAAACTTGAATTAGGCAGTTAAATTGTATTAAACCCTCGAACGGAAGTAGCATCATTAGAAACGACGTCAGTTACACAAGAGAGATCGGACTTGCACTTCCGATGGTTAGATGTAAACATCGTGTTTATAATGGACAAAGTGAGGAAATAAAGCGTCCTTACCTTCTGGATGTGATTCCGATATGAGTAACAATCCTTTGAATCAATTAAACACTAGATCACGTAATCCTTCGAACGATATTAATCCAGTTTTTCACCAAATTTCGTATGCCCTTCGTTAGCAGTGCTCGTTTGTTTTGGTTCTGAACGATTCTGGAGACGATCACATGTTTTCTACGTAATGAAAGAGTTTTAGCCAATCGGAATAAAGATATGGGAGGAGCTTAGCATGGACGTAGTGAGAATGTGCTAGAAAACGAGACACGAATTCGCTGGTTTTTGACGATTTTATGCACTGTCATCGGTCAAATTCGCTTTATTCGAGGATTTAATACTATAACAAAACTAACAGACACCATTTTGTAAATTGTAATTCGTTAGAAGGTATCATACAACGTGTCTTACCAATGGAATTCCACGTTTGTCAACAATCTAAAAATAGACAATGACGTTCTTCGTCACGTGACCCCGGGTGAAGGTTGCATCACACGGAAAATGCCTTGTTGGTTTGTAAAACGTTTTAATTGACAGTGAAATACATGATTCATCAAATCGTGTGGTTTATAAACTGAAAGAAGAAACATATCGTCACTCTAGAATGAACACTGAAAGAAGACTAAGGTCGTTATTAACTTATAAAGGCCACTTGCATAGAATGACCCCTTTCCTTCTAGAACCTTCCCCTTGTTGGAATAGGCAAGTAAATAAACAACTGTTGACGTTCGTTGATAATAACGTGACGGTGGTACCGTTAAAACATTTAAACGATAAATATCAGAATCGTGTCATCCCTGACATCCATATTGAAGCTTAGTTCATCAGAAATATATACTAAAATATTAGTAAGCCATATCATGATATAAACATGTTATATAAATCTACATATCGAATAACAAAATTTAATTCAATATGGAAATAGTAAGCTTATTTTTGACCAAAGTAATGAGATGCTTGTCGTGACTCATCAAAAAGCATGTGATGATAGTTGTCACGGAAGATACGAGTGTATGTTTATATATTTATATTTATATTTGTATATTTGTTCCGTCAAGAAACACATTTTCCAACAAAAGTCATTTTCAGATTTCGAGAAGCATCGCGAAAATTCAAGATGAGTCTTCGTTTATCGAGAATATTTTCGATTAGCTGCGATATATTTTTCAACAAATAATCCTCATTATTATGTTCAGATCCATACGTTTCAAAATAAATAAG